>JAWDJE010000005.1:123515000-124980000 GCA_035047345.1 Bradypodion ventrale | reverse complement strand
TCAAAGTGTTAGGGCAAAAAACTACAGTAACCCAAGCCTCAGAAACAGCCAGGTTGGAGTGTGTTAAAGATTTGTTTTCAGGATCCCACGGTTCCACCTCTACCCCAAACATTTTGAAAACAGATTCTCCCGCACCCTAACAGTTACAGCCTGGACAAGCCTCACCCCAACTTTAGGTTTTATGGCCTCTAGGTCTGGAAAAGGACTGAAGACACTCACAGCTTGAACCTGAAGAGTGTAATGATGGATAGGCTTTTCTAGTATACTGCCAACAACCTGTACAAGGCAAAACATTGGTATGACTGAACAATACACTTCAAACTATATGAAGCCAGAAACCACTCCTGCCACCAGCTTATAGTATCTTTTAGCAATTCCTTTTAGATTAATAACATCTGCCTTTACTTTTGGTAACACATTTAAATACTAAACAGAGGACGGGAAGAAATACTTAAAACAACTGCTTTTAATAGCCTTTAATACAGACATTTTGGGTAAGTAATTACAGCAAATTTCACATTTCACCTTCAACCCCTGAGGCAACACTATTCTCCACGTCCTCTGAAATGAAGAGAAAGCACTTATTCTTTAACACTTTGATAGAGAACAGTTTAATATTCTACATTCCCCATACACACATATACTCTTCAAGGTATGTTTATTGTATTTCTTCAATGAAAAAAACTTGGTCTGGAAAATAACACTTTTCTGCAACATATGTGATACTCACACATAACATATGTGTTTTAAATATGTAAGCACATATTCCACCGTGACAGCTGATTATCACATGACCACAAGCAAGCATTTAGGTTACATCCTACTTCTAAAGCTAGCACAAAATACTTTCTTTTTAAAAAAAATCCATTATATTTTCACATCTTATTTCACAACAACTGATTTTCCTTTTTTTTCATACAGAAAAGGCTAACTATAAGCTCCGCTACTCATCACTAAATAAATAAATAAAATTATTAACTACAAAGAAGCAGCATTCTATCCAACTAGCTGTAGGGCCCCTAGAACCAAGAACAACAAAACATGCTTTCTAATAATACAGCTTATCATCCTAACAAACAGTGGTGATTCACACTTAACCCAAGGTTTAAACACTTTAAAATCATATACTCACAAAAGTTCCTATACTCGCTATCTCTGACATTCAAAAACAATGTTATAAATATGTAAATTAATTTTTTAAAGTAAAATATTTGCATCTCCTTTCCTCCTCCAGGCTTTTGAACTTCTGAGGTCAACAAGGACAAACAATACCACTAGTGTCTCTTTGCAAAAAGCGGGTATGCTGTCTGCAAGCAATGGTATCATTTCCATAGCAACCCCCTAACTATTAATTTTCAATTAAAGCAGACACAAAGCGGACAGCCTGAGGCTGGCAGACAGTGTCAAGAGCCCATCTCTGTAGGCAACAGTTTCACACAGCTATCAAGCGATAGGTGTCTCTTCCACAAAGCGATATCAGAGGTACGCCAAGTTTGGCTGGTTAAAATGACATTAACCTTCAATTCAAGCCTTCATATTTCTGACTTGTCTAAGCATTTATCAATATGACACACACTGAGCAAAATGTAAACAAGACAGACACGTTTCTAAGTCATACAACAAAAAGGGCTGAATTTACTGAGTAGAGAGAAGTGCGCCCCTTCATCTTCACAATACATTTTTTTTCTTCCATTACCTCAGGATTTCACGTAATAAAACACTACACATAAATTAAAATCAGCACACAATTTTGAACAATATCCATGGTCCTATATATAATAATAATGACGATGACTAATAGAGAATGGGTGGGATAATGTAAATGAAAATGTTTCACTGTTTATATATGGACTTTACAACCTACCTTATTGTCACAAATAGTCTAAAGCAAAAGTCTCTTTTTTAAATGTAATGATTTTTTTAACAAGAGTAAACTCTTGTATTTTAAAAATGAGCCATAACTGCTTCCTCTGCAAATGGAATGGATATCTTACATATAATATTTTTCTTTTTCTGTGGGGCTGATAATTAGCCTTTTAAAAAAAAACCACCATTTTTAAGTACTCACATATATTGCCATTCATATAGCTTCATCTTCTCAGTTTTACACAAGGCCTTTGACAGGCAAGCCACAGATACAGAGAGACTGGAACAGTAAAAAGCTCTCGCCCATCACAAAGATAGCCAAAAACTAACGGTTGCCAATACTTGGGATATTTCACTCCAGGGTGCACAAAAACACCCGCTGGCAGTGACAGGTATTATGTCACAGCCAGTTTTCTCCCAAACAAAAGATGACAGGCAATGCAAACTGTTTTCAAATGACAACTTCCCGTCAAATGTGCTACTCTAATTCTGAACCTTTCCTGCCCTTTCGCCTCCAGAAACAATTATGCAAAAGAACATATAACAGGTCAAGATCCTTCTCCCCCTTCCCCTCACACTCTGTAAGATCACAGTTGTAATCCTCTGGACAACTGTCAGCTTTTGCAACAGTTGGATGCCATCTCTACAGCAGGATCTAGAAGCAAAGCTTCTGGTCAGCAGCCAGACAGAAGCCTATTATTATTTTCTGTAGTCTTCAGAAAGATCGGTGACCTGTTAGCTAAAGATGATCCAGTGGAGTGTTGACTCCATATTAATCCTACTGTATTAAGAAATGTGAATATATTCTTAGGCCATATAAAGTGCTTACTCTAAAAAAGTGGGGGAGGCATTAAAGGAGCTATGAAGGAGAAGATGTATTTGATAGATCAGACAATAATGCATTTATACATCAATTGTTATAATTAAACTACTTCTGAAATAATTACAGTATTCACATAACTGAGAAAAAGGAAGAAAATGACACCAAAACATATTCATGTCATATCTTCTTTTTTCTGATTTTAGAATCATTAAATTTAAACTGTATTCAAATGCAATATTTAATTAATTCTGCCCTAATTCCAGCTTTTCTCTGGCAGAAAGCAAATGCTACCATCAATATTACCAGCATTTCCAAGGGTGAAAATATTCAATTTTATCATTTGGACCAACTGGATAAAATAAGGTGTACCAGTATTTTAGCAGGTCCCCCTCCCCCCCTCACATTGTGCAAGATAACAGTTTATCAGTTCATAATACAGTAACTCTTCGTTATGCAGGGTTTTTCGTTATGTTAAGCTAATGGGAGATGCCCCGGATAATGAACAAATAAATATCCGTTATCCAGGGTTTCCATTGACCAGGTACACCCTGGTTACAAAAAAAACCCCCCAAAAAACTGCATAGCGGGGGAGGAATTCGTTATACGGGGTGTCGCCATTGCCTAATGAACACTTAGTTATGCGATTTTTTTGTTATACGAAGCGTTCGTTATGCGAGGTATTTCTGTATAGATAAAACATTGAGATCTTTGAATGGGTAAATCCTGCTTTGTCATCAAAGTGTAATCACAAGCTATGCCAAAATAGTTGAAATGTTTGAAGTGGTAGCCATGCTAGTCTGTGCAAGCATATCAGACGGTAGACAAAAATGTTGTGGCACCTTAAAGACTAACTGCTGTATTTAAATGTGAGCTTTTGTGGACCAAGTCCACTTCATCAGACATCCACGAAAGCTCACATTTAAATACAGCAGTTAGTCTTTAAAGTGCCGCAACAAAGGAATACCAGAAACAAGTTTACTTTTGTTTTATTGACTACACTAAGGCATTTGACTGTGTGGACCACAACAAGATCTGGCAAGTAATTAAAGAGATGGGAATACCAGAGCACCTCATATGCCTCCTGAGAAATCTGTACATGAACCAAGAAGCAACAGTTAGGACAGAACACAGAATGACAGAGTGGTTTGGAATAGGAAAAGGAGTAAGACAAGGCTGCATTTTGTCACCCTGCTTATTCAATTTATACACAGAATCAAAATATGTGATTAAAATTGCTGGGAGAAACATCAACAATCTGAGATATGCAGACGACACCACCCTAATGGCAGAAAGTGAGGAAGACCTAAAGAATCTCTTGACTGGGCTGAAGGAGGAGAGTGCAAAAGCTGGCTTGAGACTCAATATCAAGAAAACCAAGATAATGGCAACAGGTCCAATCAGGTCATGGAAAATAGATGGGGAAGAAGTAGAAGCAGTGACAGATTTTACATTCTTAGGATCAAAGATCACTGCAGATGGGGATTGCAGCCATGAAATAAAAAGGCGACTGATTCTTGGGAGACAAGCTATGAGAAACCTGGGGAACCTAGTGAAAAGCAGAGACATCACATTGCAAACAAAAATTAGAATAGTCAAAGCAATGGTATTCCCAGTGGTAATGTACGGATGCGAGAGCTGGACAATTAGGAAGGCTGAACGTAGAAGAATAGATGCCTTTGAAATGTGGTGTTGGAGGAGAGTTTTGAGAGTACTCTGGACAGCGAGGAGAACAAATAGGTCAATCTTAGAAGAAATCAACCCTGACTGCTCATTGGAAGGTCAAATAGTAAAGATGAAGCTAATGTACTTTGGGCATCAAATGAGAAGGGAGGACTCACTTGAGAAGGCCTTGATGTTGGGAAAGGTGGAGGGCAAAAGAAGAAGGGGACGGCCAAAGATGAGATGGCTAGATGGTATTGTAGACACAGTGGGCACAGAACTGGGAGTGCTGAGGGGGATGGTGGAGGACAGAGGCGCCTGGAGAACAATGGTCCATAGGGTCGCAAAGGGTCGGAATCGAGTGTGCGACTGAACAACATCAACAACAAAACATTTTTCATCTTTTTTGCTGTTTTGTTTACTCTCTGATATGGCAAAATACTCTTGCATAGCACCACTAGCACAACATAATTGAAATCACCACTAGCAGCAATTTGTCTCATGGAGGCATGAATTACATGCAACCCAAAGTCAAAGTAACAATGCTTTAATTAGCAACAATCTGCTGCCATTAACATGATTTCCTCCCTAAGACACCTAGTAGCAACACTGATGAAGCCACTGGCCTATGCTCTGAAGTTGGATAGCAGATCTTTCTTTATTTGTGTCAGAGGAGGTGGGAGCTCAGCTGAGTCCCATCATGGCTGGGGCCATGAAAAGCCACCACCAATGCTCCCAATGCCAGTGCCTTTGGCTCCCTCCTGTGGCCCTGTCGGTCACGGGAGGTGGGAGCACAGCTGAGAACTGTTCCATTGTGGCTGGAGTTGTCAGATTCACCAGACTACCGTCCTTGGTGAGAGCAGGGGCGGGGAAGTGAGACTGGCCCAGTGGTGGGGCAACCTGCATGGCTTCAAGATCTTGTCATTTCCGGAGCTCCCGGACTCGCCATTTCCCGCCCTTGGTGACAGCTCGCCGGACTCGCCATTTCCCGCCCTTGGTGACAGCAGGAGCGGGGAGTGAGACGAGGGACAGGGAGATAGACCGGCCCCAGCTGTTGTTGATATTTCCTCAGCTGAGGACGTTGAGCTGAGTCTCCATCTGGGATGTGAGCTGAACACAATTATTATTGTGTTGGATTTATTTTTCTGTATTGCTATATTTTATTTTGGGGTTATTATATTGTAATTAGTGGCTGATTGTTATTACTTTTGTATTTTGTTATTGTTGATTACATCATGATATTATTGTGTACTGATTTTTGTACTGAATTTACTTTTGTATTACTATATTATTATATTGTATTAATATTGATATGTTGTTGCCGCCTTGAGTCGGCTTTGGCCGAGAAAGGCAGGGTATAAATTAAAATTGTATTGTATTGTAATAACATACAAAGCTAAAATTAACATATCTAAAACAAAAAGGAATTAAAAGGACTAGATGAGATCTGCCCAATATTGGATAGCAGATGTCTAAATCATTATAGTCATAGTTCCACTTTGGAGGCACTTATATCATAGAAAAATAGAGTGCAAAGATGGGGGGAAAAGGAAAGTAGAATAGAAACTCTAAGACAGGGGTTCCCAACCTTTCCTTGCTGCAGGTTGGAACATGCCCCCCGGACAGCTGGGTGGGCTGGTCATGTAGTTCCTACCACCATAAACACTGCCATAAAACATGTCCATGGCTGTTGTAAATGCGTTTATGACAGCCATGGGTGCATTTATGGCAGCGTTTATGGCAGGCATGGACGCATTTACACATGCACGGGCACACTTTTAGGCTGTTGTAAATGTGCTTGCTTCTGCTTCTGGTAGTGGTGAGGGCAGGGGTGGGCCACATGAAATAGTGCCATGTGCCGGACCTGGCCTGCGAGCCATAGGTAAGCCACCCCTGCTCTAAGATATGGTTTACATGTCCAGTTTGGAGTTGAAACCATGGCTCGTGTTCTAAATAATGTTTAATGAAAGCATGGGCTTGGCATGAGGTCACCTTTATACATACCACTCCCCCCCCCAACAAAATGTTTTATATTTTGAATTTCTACCATGACGTGCTACTCCTACAAATACATACTATAAAGGTACAATCCGACATAATTATGGGCTATGGCAAACAGGGCTATTCAAAGTAGGCTGTGTACAGCCGGAACTGTCTCATATACAAATATAATGAATATGCGACACATTGCAGTGTCCTTTCCAGTGATACATGACAGCAAGTCCTTGTTTATAGCAGCATCTAATCACTTGTTTCAATTGTTATCCTCCTTCAATATATCATTGCAGAAGACAGCTATGCATCTATATAGCAGCAATGGATCCAGGTACTTATCTATGTCCACTCAGGGATATTTAAGAGTAAGAATGGAAAGGTGAGCCCAATGAGGTATTTTTAAAAGATTTCTAAAAGATTTTTTTACAGATAATTTTCATACTTTGCAATTCATATTCTAACATGCTCTCAGGATAGAACAAGAAGTTGTTAAGATTTAAATTGCTTCAATTTCAAGACGTGTTTTTTTGCATACCATACATACTCGACTATAAGTCATCCTGAATATAAGTCGAGGTACTGTACCTAATTTGGACCTCTAAAACTAGGAAAATAGAATGACCCAAGTATAAGTCAGGGGTGGAAAATGCAGTAGCTGCTAGTGAGTTCCAATAATTAAAATACAGGAAAATATGGTAAAATTTAGACATTTGTGTGGGTATGTTTTTGAGTTTTTACGGTTGTGTTAGTGTTTTTTTTAAAAAATGTATGTTATTTGCACAACCTCATTTTGGGACCCTATGGGGTCGTTGACCCGAGTGATGCAGTCGAAGTCCTATCCAGGTGCCTGGAGGCTGTAAGGGTTTGGATGGGGGACAAAGGGCTCCAGCTGAATCCTGGCAAGACTGAATGGCTGGATTATTGCAATGCGCTCTACATGGGGCTGCCCTTGATGACCATTCGGAAGCTACAGCTGGTACAGAATGTGGCTGCCTGGGTGGTGATGGGCTGCAGACGTTATGCCCCTGCCTCTCTGCTGCTATAAGAGCTGCACTGGTTACCAGTATGCCTCCGGGTGCAATTCAAGGTGCTGGTTTTGACCTTTAAAGACCTTCATAGCAGTGGGCCAGGATACGTAAGAGACCACAACACCCCAAGGTTTTCGATTCATCCTACGAGAGCGGACCTCAGGGGCTCTGTAGTGGTCCCATCAGTTAACGGACATCTTGCTGGGACCCGGAGGAGAGCCTTTTTTGTATCCGCCCCTGCCCTATGGAACCTCCTGCCACCTGAGCTGCACCTCCAGACAGAGTTGCTCCCCTTTAGGAATGCCCTGAAAACTTGGCTATTTCAGCAGGTGTGAGGCTCATCTGGCACTACAGCCCACCCCTGCTGGCTCATCTAGCATTGCCCCCGGGCTTTACTGTTCCCTGCTGAGATGTCCTTCCTTTATCGTGAACGGGAGATTTTATTAATGTTTTTATCACTGTTTCTAAACTGTTTTATCGCATTTGGTTTTTATTGCATTTGGTACTTTTATTGTATTAGGTTTTTAAACAGTTTAAGGCATGGGTTTGCCAATGTTTTTAAGCCTCCTTGGGTTGCTGTGGCGAGGAAAGCGGCAGTACAAATCCATTAAATAAATAAATAAATTGAGTCCCCTTTTTGGACCATTTTTGGGGGCTAAAAAACTAGACTTATACTCGAGTATATACAGTATTTGTAAAATCTTTTCTGCATTTTTAAACTATCTTATCAGCTCCTGACTTGTAGGGCACATGTCTAGAACAGTACTGAGCTATTTATCATCACTGTTTGGGAGAGTATATTTAGAAAGACTCATTTCAAAAGTACCATACTGTCCAAGAAAGGCTTCTTTATGACTTGTGATAAAGCTTGACATAAGAAAACTAAATCCAAAGGTGTTTGCTTTCTCAAGAAGAAATATGAGTACTACAGAATTCAGCTACCCTAGTGTTCTGTATGTAAAATAAATAGGTAGCATCTATTTTGATTTTGTTCATGATTCTTTGAATGAAAGGGGTCAACATTAAAAGTCATAGACTAAAGAAGTGATTTTTAAAACACAAGGTATCTCAAAAGTCACCACACATAGGCAACATTGTATAACAACAGATATTTTGGAACATGTTCACCATGAGCAGTGTGTAGAAAGAGGTGGCCAAATATAGAGAATATTTTGTACATAAAAGTACGCTTAGCTACAATTCCCCATTTCCTCTATGTATAGCAGATTTTGGGACATCCTGTATACTATGTGGAAGATGGTGACTGGTGGACAAGATGTCACTGCCTGTACATTTGGAACATAAGACACACTCCCCCCAAAAATGTGGGGGGAATGAGGGTGTGTCTTATATTCCGAATGCTGTCTAGCAAGGCTGTTGTAAAAGGATATTTTACAACAGCCACAGCTGGCCAAAGATCTCCACCACCACCACCACAGCTTTTGTGGGGAAAGAAAAACATATGTTCGGCAGGCCATTACCACAGGTGGCCACAGGAGGGTGCAAATTGCATTTTCCCATTTAAATGCATTGGAAATCAATTTCTTGTACAGTACAGTCAACCCTCACATAACAACGCTTATGCACCACGTGTTCCCCCTCATAACAACATTTTTAGTGCTGTTGTCTGGACAACAATGCTGAAATAACCGTCATTATCCGGACAAAAATGTTGTTATGTGGCAAACTTCATAGAAACCCGCATAACAACAAAAATCGCTTAGCAACGCTACTTGGAACATTGTTATGCAAGGGTCTACTGTATTCTAAAGTTTTTCTGTATGTATGTTCACAATGCATTTCAGTGGGAAACCAAACCTGTGCATAGAAAGAAAGAGTTTAATTTACCTTTCTTGCCTTTGTCCCTGCTCCATGTGGTCAAAATGGAGGGGGAAACCATGCTTCCTGGTTGCAGGGAGAGCAAGAGGCTAGGTTAGAGCAACACTTTCTGCCTCAGTGCAATTTCCCCTGCAGCGCCACACTGGTTAGTGGTGCAAATACAGTACTATTTGGTTCAGAATAATTTTTCTTGTTTTCCTGTTTTAAAAACTGGGTGCGTCTTATGGTCAGGTGTGTCTTATGGTCCGAAAAATACGGTAAGTTTGCTAAGGGATTGTTTAGCTTCTGTATTTACCATAGGCAGCATATAAATGAAATAAAGAAACTAAAGAAATAAATAACTCAGAGCTCTTTACCACCACTTAGCAATGTGAAATATTGGTAATCACTGTTACTTCTTCAATATTTCAGTGCAAATCTTTTACATAAACCAGTGTTCTTAGTACTGAGCCTGTAAGGACTGACCAGGAAAAGACTGAATTACATACATCAGCAAGGGACCAGACTCAAGTACCTGCTGCTCTCATTGGAAAATAGGTTCTCTCCCCCCCCCCCCCCATTATAAACCATATTGGGTCACCTAAGCCACATACCGGGACCTTCTGAAAATCCAAAACAAGACTATCCTTAACAGATGACTAAAAAGGCTTCCTTCAGGTGAGAAAAATACACTACCATCCTATGTAGTTGGTTCTATTGACAAATTTATAAAGTATGCAAGCCATCCACATAGAAATGCCAGAGATTCATACCTGTATAAAGAATCGGACAGAATGATAAAGGGTAGCTTTAAAAGCAGGAAAAAATGTCTGTTGGTGAAACTTGGAAGATTTTAATTATATGCCCTGCTGGACATCCTATTATTCTCATACTTTTCTCCTCAGGAAACAGGTAGTATTGTTTTATGTGCCAGAGCTTTAGACTACAACTCTTAAAATTTTCCAACCACCATGACCATTTGCCATTTGCCATAATGCCTGTCAGATCCTGACACCTGAAGATGTAACTTTTTTCAATCAGTTTGGGATTTAGGACCTGCCACAAGCTAGAATTACAAAACAATAACTGCAATAGTACATAGTCTTGCGTTCCATAGTTCCTTCACACCTCCTATCTGGTCATAAAAGAAATGGAGGCTTAATGGATAAAAGGCCTTCATTCCTGCCCCAGAGACCAGTCTTCATATATATATGGGATTATTAATGTAACAAATTCATAGGCTAAGCAGAAGCTTTCACAGACTTTACATTTGAGACCAAATGAGCTTATCTCAAATAGAATTCACAGCAGAATTCCATGATCCACTGAAAAGCAGTATTTCAACATAGGACCTGGGCAGTGCATTTTAAAATACCCATTTTAAATTTAATATTTTCAATTGTGTTTCTATTACTGTAAAATTGTTCCTAATTTATGAAGATCCAAAGATACCTGAGATATTCAAGAAACAGTTCACTGCTATTCTCCCAGCAAGTTTCTATGGCTGAACAAGCATTTGAACAATAGTTCTGAGTCCTAATCTGACTCTCTTCTACTATCTCCCACTGTCCTTCAACTATATTTCATAATAATTTGCAATGTTATACAACTGTTTAGACCCATAGTTCCTAGTGGGGGACACACACCTCACATGGGGGGGGGCAATTAGATTTTTAAGGGGAGCAATTCAAGAATGAGTTATTAACAGTGAATGGTCTTTTAGGCTTCCTCCACATAAATAGGAGTTCATTTTTGAATAATAAGAATTATATGTTGGGGAGGGGGGAAGGATTTTAGGTGGGGCATGGCCCAAAAAAAGGTTGGGGAACACTGTTTTAGACATTGCTAGATATGGTAAGCAATATCCGCAGTAGATTAATATTTGCAACTCACAATTTTCTTCCTGACTGATCTCTTTTTGTTTGTTCTTAAATTAAATAGATAAGGAATATATTTCCTTCAGTTCTTTATGGGATTTTTCACTTGTCAAACAGTGAGAAGAGAAGCCAAAATGCACACATTAACCATATTCTCCTTGGATTTCAAACAACCCCACAATCAATAATTGGTAATAATAAAGGCCGCCTCAAAAGCCAGTCGCACCCGACTCTAGGGTTCAGTGTTCATCTCTGTTTACTGCCAAAGAGCCAGCACTGTCTGTGTCTGCAGACGTTTCCGTGGTCATGTGGCAGGCATGATTAGATGCCAGAGTGCACAGAACACTGTTACTTTCCCACTGAAGTGGTACCTATTTATCTACTTCCAATTTCTTGCTTTCCAACTGCTAGGTTGGCAGGAGCTGGGACAAAGACAGGGGCTCACTCTGTCATGCAGCATTCAGGTCTTGACCTGCTGACCTCCTGTTGAGACCGGACAAAGAAGTAATCTAAACAGCAGGGTTGGATTAACAACAGTGATCTTTATTCAGTTCATGATCCAGACTGGGGAATATGTACACGGTGGCCTGCTTATATACAGTGGAATTGTCCGTTACAAGAAGATACATTTTGGCGGGCTTCCGGAGAAGCGGAAACATTCAATACAGTGAATCAGTGACCTCGGCTGCTATTTTGAAATACGTGTCTTTGGGAAATGGCGCACAGCTTCGCCTTAAGAGTTCCGGCGAAGCTGACACACAAATAATAAAATGCTTGGACACAACAACTGCTGACCTTCTGGTCATCAAGGTCAGCATCGTAACCGCTAAGCCACCACCGTCCCATAATAATGAAGGTGGAGGACAGTAGTCTCTCATTTTGTGTAGTACCTCAAAGATTAGCAAGTTTTAGCTGGCAAATGCTTTTTATGGATTGTAGTCTATGTCTTCAGTCTGTTGTAGCAAAAACAACAAAGAAATTTGATCTTAAGACAAACATGTTTTATTTGGCATAAGCCTTCATGAGCTCCAAACCACCTTTTCAGATTTTATGCCAAGGTTAACATCAAGTTAGTGGTATTTAAGGTGCCACAATGCTCTTTGTTGCTTTTGCTGAAACAGACTAACATGGCTATCCTCCTGGAAACTTCACAAATTAACACAGAACAAGTTGATGACCACTCAGACTCAGTAACCTGAGTCAACTAAGCCACTAACTATACAAACCTATTACCAATTTGGCCAAAATATACTTATTTGACAAACAATAAAAACAGATTTCTGGAGTCCTGCGCTGGTTCTTTCTCTGTTTATGAAGAAAATTGCATTTTAGACAATGCACAATTGAGCAGATAATGCCCATTTTTAATAATACTGAAAATATTTTATATATATCAGTATGATTCATGAAAAGACAAACAAGCTTATGTCTTGTGTAAGTTTTCAATGATTCAAGCAGCCTGGATTCCAGGTGTTTATCCAAATAAATGAAAACATCAACTGGGAAGGAATTGAACCCTTGTGAGTGTTTTCTAAGTCAAGCTGTGTGATGTGCAGTTTTCACACTAAAAGAAGATGTATGTAGTTTGAACGCTGCTTCAACAAACCAAGTACAATATTTATTTATAATGTTTGGTATTTATTGATATTGTACCATAGTCACAGTGTTCATGGAATAATCATTCATAGTTAAGGATTTCTAAGTTTCCTTAATGTCAACAGGAAACTTTTAAGTCGATATATAATTTTTCCTTTGAAATTACTGAAAGGTAAGCTTTTGCTGGATCATGCAATAGTACTGGGCTATGTGAGCATTCCACCCCTTCTTTACCTATAAGAAGGGGTGTTAACCATTGGAATCTGGCATACACACCTGCACCCTCCCTACTCTTCCGTACCGAGCCACCTGCACTTACCTTCACCCGACCAACCATCGCCGCAAGGGTCCAGCAGTTGCCAGTAGGGCAACCATCCCACGAATGCAGCCAACAAAAAAACTACCAGGCCCAGCATCCTCCGCGCTGTGCCACCCCTCAGCCAATGAGGCTGAAGGCCGCGAGTGTGGAGGAGGAGGAGCAGGCGGCGTGCTGGCTTTAAAAAAAATGTGTGTGGGGGAGGAGACACCCAGCTGGCTAAAGGTAAGTGTGGTGGGGGTTAGGGAATGGAGGGAGGCATGGCCCCAGTAAGTACGCCGCCCAACCGCCCCACCACCTTGCCCCCTCACTCTTTTGCCAGTTGGGTGTCCCCCCCGGCGCAGCCTTCTGCATTGGGAGGCACACCAGCCTTTTCTTTTGTCCCTGCGGGCGTCAAGGCCTCCACGCCCACAGGGAAGAAAGAAAAGGCCGGTGCGCCTCCCAATGCAGAAGGCCGAACTGGCGGGAAGACACAGCTGGCAAAAGTTAAGTGTGGTGGGGGTTAGGGAGTGAGGAGGGGGGCATGGCCCAACGGTCCAACTTCCTTGCCCCCCCCTACTCCCTAACCCCCAACACACTTACCTTTTGCCGGATGGGTGTCTCCCCGCCCCCCGGCGCGGCCTTCTGCGTTGGGAGGCACACCGGCATTTTCTTTTGTCCCTGTAGGCATGGAGGCCTCGATGCCCACAGGGACAAAAGAAAAGGCCGGTATGCCTCCCAATGCAGAAGGCCGCGCCGGGGGGGGACACACAGCCGGCAAAAGGTAAATGCGGGAGGGGTTAGGGAGTGGGGGGAGGCATGGCCCCGGTAAGTACAACACCCACCCACCCCACCACCTTGCCCCCTCCCTTACCCCCCACACACATACTTACCTTTTGCCGACTGGCCTTTTCCCCCTGGCACGGCCTTCTGGGAATCATCGCTGAGGATTGGGGGGAGGGAGATTCCCTCCCCCCAACTTCGGCAAGATTTTGTGTGTGTGTGTGTGGTTGTGATTGTGTTGTGTTGTGTGTATGGTTGTGCTGTGTTGTGTGTGTGTTTGGTTGTGTTGTATGTGCAGTGTGTGTGGTGTGTGTGCATGGTTGTGTGTGTAGTTGTGGTGTGTGTGTGTATTGAGTGTGTGTGTACTTGTGGTGTGTGTGTTTAACCCCTACCACCAAAACACACACACACACACACAAAAGCTAGTTAAGTATATAAGATAGAGTAAGAAAACTCCAATTCAAATGTATATTGTTCAATTTGCTGGCAGCAGAAATACTCCCTAAGGCTTTGTTGTACCAGTGTGTGGAATCTTCTTGTAATATCAGACACCAAGAAAAATAACCTACTTTACACAAACACACCTAAATTTCTTTCTTACTGAAATGAGGTATATGGCTATAATTTGATATTTTGAAGCCCCTCCCCAACAAATGATATGAGCTCCCTCTGCAGGTTCTGTTTAACTAAGGAATAATGTTACTTGGTTGGGTGATTACTCCCCCTTTTTTTGGTATATAAATTTAGCAAGGTCATGATGAAATGCAGGAACAGAAATGTTTTGACAGGATTTGGCAACAGAATAGTTGACACAGTTATTACTATTGTTCTGAAAACTAGAATTTCTGGCTGAATATAAGCAGGTGTCTTTAATTTAAGCCATTGGAGTGGCACCTGTTTACAAAGACTGTGAATAAGCTTAACTAGTTTATCTCTTTTTTCCCTTAGCTGCAAGAAATTTGATGGCCAATGATGGAAAAAATATATGCAAGGAGGATTGTACTATCTTTAATATTCATGAAAGATTCTGAAAGACTAACAGCTTTTTAAATTTGAAATAGCAACATATGTAATGCTACTACATGGAAATAACATGCATATGTGGTTATAGAGAGTATACAGGAGATTAACAATACAAACACAGAAGTCATTGTAAATGGCCATTTGAAAAGTGTCATCATAAAACATGGAAGAGGAATAGGGAGTGGATTCTAATTTTGCACCCAAAATGTCACTCACTACTCTCCAGTCTTTCCACACAGAGCGGGACCATTCAAAAGAAAAATTTATATGTATCCAACTGACAGCACAAGATTCTAAATGTTTCTGTTCAACTTGTAAGTCCTTTTCAGACATTTCCTTTGAATTAAGAAAGGTTGTGATAGTGTTGGTGAATGTGGGAACAATTGGAATAAAGCACACGCTGCCACATACATACATATGCAATACACAATTTGAACATGAGCACAGTATTAGAATGTTGTTCAGTGCTGGGAGAATTGTTCATTCTGCTTATATTTCCATGCAAATATATCAAATAGTAAAGAGTCATTAAAACCCATACTATCCCACTGTATGCTTGTTTGTTAAGAAGTGCCTTATCACGGCACATATGTAATCACAAAAAAAGCCATATCCTCGTGATGTTCCTTGAAATGATAAAGATTATTTACTACCCTACTACTTTGTCAAATTGGTAAGTCTGCTTAATAATTATTTTATGTGGCCAATTTTGTCCAGTCTTATGGTGACCTTTCCAGGGCCATCCCATTCTTCTGAGGACACTCTGAAACTCTGCAGCTGGCCCAAGTCTAAAATTCACAACTTCTGATTCCACAGTCAGATGCCTAACTCACCAAGCCTCCCAGACAACTAAATTAGTTCAAACATGTAACACATTTTATCCATTTTATTGGCTATTTAACAAATTGGGATAGAGTCAAATAATTATTTAATATGTACATGAAACCAGTCTGCAGAGGTGGAGATTTTGAGCCAATAAGATGTTCAAAACACATTATAAATGCAAAAGTAAAGATTAAAAAACACTGTTACTTTTTCTGCTGACGTAGTAACTATTTATCTACTTGCAGTTTCTTGCTTTCAAATTGCTAGGTTGGCAGGGGCTGAGACAGATGACAGGTGTTCACTCTGTTGTGCAGCACTTGGGTCTTGAACAGCTGACCTTGTGGTCATCAAACTCAGTGTCTTAACCACTAACCCAATGCGGCCCCTTTTACAAAAATCTCGTTGTTCCCCAATCTCGTTGTTCTGTGCAGGACAATGACAATTAAGATTTATCTATCTATCTATCTATCTAAATGTCACTACAAGTAATAATATTGAATTTCACTGAAATAAATTGCAGTATTAAAACAACCACAGATTTTTTTTAAAAAAATCTGAAAACACATAAATGCAAAAATAAAAATTACAGACTCTTCCATTCTGAGAAATTTCTAAAAACTTATCTGATGGAAATAATGAACTGGATGATAGACAGCAAGTTGAAGCATAATCCAGCAACATACTGGTTTTCTTTATTAAAAGTTTGATCAGGAATTCTGAAGCCTCAACTGGTCTAGAATGACATTTCCCCTGATATTCAACTTCTATCTGATTTATTCCTAGACAACATACAGTGGCACCTCGCTTAAAGAGCATAAATGCATTCCACGGGATTGCTCTTTAAACAAGTTTGCTCTTTAAGAGAAACACCATTGTAAGTGATTAATTCTGACTTCTGGCATGTGTGTGTGTGTGTGCAAACCCCGATTTAGTTGTTAAGCGAGTTTTTGGTTGGTTTTAGTTGTTAAGCGAGGCGACCATTCAGAGAAAATTCTGCTCTTTAAGCAAGTTAATCTCTAAGCGAGGTGCTCTTTATGCACTTAGGAGTGGTAAGCCAAGTGCACTCATTTCTGGAGATGTCTGATCTAGTCATGAAGACATACAGGTATACCACTATTACATCCTGTCTGGACTATTGTGGCATACTATACACACACATTTGGAAATTCTGCCTGGTCCAGAATACTGTGTCCACACCACCGTCAGAGTTGGTCATAGTACACAACCTCCTAGCTACTGGTCAGTTTTTCGAAACAACGGCCTATAAGATTTTGTAACTTCAGACAAGGCTTTTGAAATATCACATTCTCTCTTCTTAACCACGCAGAGTCTCTAGATCTCTCTCAGGTAAGTCCTTTGCTCAGTCACGTCATTAGAGATAATTTTAAAGGAACCTTGAGACAAGAATGTCTCAGTATCTGCTTCCTAAATCTGGATTTTCTTTGTTTTTTTAATTTTTTATTGAATTTTATCATATAAAATACAAAACACAAATACAAAATTGTACAACATAATACTTGAAAAAAAAGAAGTAATAATTCATGTACAAAATACAAAAACAACTAAAAATAATAATAATATTGTGTACAGCTATCCTGGTAATTAACACCCATCTTTATAGATACAATCTCTTAATTTATTACTTTCAATTTATTCTCTAATCTTGATTCCCCTCTCTAAAACTCGTTTTCAAGTAAAACATTTAATGCCAATATGGATAGTTATACAAAAATGTAAATGCAAATAATAAATCACCCAGTGTTTATTTACATTGCCCTGGAGAGCTCAGAGTATCTCATTAGCATTAATCCCAAAATCCCTTTCTCTCATCACCCTTGAGGGAGTGATCGACAAAAGGTTTCCAAATATTCCAGAATCTATTTCTTTTAAATTATCTCTCTTTTTCTTTATCTCCCATGTCAGTTTGTCATTCAAGGCTAAATTCCACATTTCTTTATACCACTCTTCCATTTGTATAATTACATCATTTTTCCAATGTCTAGCTATACAATGTCTAGCCATTGTAATCATTATTTCTAGTAGCTCTTTCTTATCATTGTTTAAATTAATATCTTCCACGTTTGTCAACAGAGTGATACCTGATCCCAGTTTTAGCATCTTACCCAAAATTTCTCCAATTTCTTTCTCAATTCTATTCCAGAAATCTTTAACCACTTTACAAGTCCACCACATGTGTTCATACGTTCCAATAGTGTCCTTACATCTCCAACAAATACTATCTTTTTTATTATCCATTTGATGTAACCTCACTGGGGTCAGATACCATCTCCACAACATTTTAAAATTATGCTCTTTTATTCAAACCGACATAGTCCTCATTATCCTCTTTTTCCATTTATTTCTCCATAAATCCTTTCCTATCTTTATGTTCAAATCTTGTTTCCACCTTAATTTCAAATCCTCTTGTGGATCACCATCCCTATTTAATATTGCATACAATTTACTAACTAATCCCTTAGTATTTATATCACCTTTTCTAACTTTTAGAATCAGCTCTTCAAATTCCATCTTTTCTCTTTCCAAATCATATTCACTCATGTATTTACTATTCCATTTAATAATCCTCAATCTTTGGAACCAGTTAATTTTTAATTGCTCAAACAATTTTGTCCTACTAGCTTCATTTCTGCATATCTGAAACCAGTCCTTCAACAGGGTAACCTCATTCTCTTTCAAAATCTCCTTTATCTCCTCATTTATATTAATTGGAAAATTCACCATATCTAAAATTTCCAATATTGGAGAGACATTTGGGACCAAATTCTTTTTTACCCTCTTCCATACATTCATTAAGCCTTTCATCATAGTATTCTTAGTCGCTACCTTTCCCAATTTGTCTCCTAAAAAGACCATTTTGCCCAAATGTTTATAGTCCCTCATCTCAATTTCCTCCCATATTACCTTTTCCCTTGCCAACATTCACAACATTCTTCACAACATTCTTGATTTGAAACGTTCGATAATATGCCATCAAATTCGGCATTCCCAACCCTCCTTTTTTCTGCGATAAATACCATAACTTTTTTGATAACCTAGATTTCTTTCCACCATTACAAAAGTTATTGATCAAATTTTGAAACACCTTAATTTCCTTATCCTTCAATTGAATTGCTATCACATCAAATAAAAAAATTATTTTAGGTAACAGCGTCATTTTAGCAAGTGCAATTCTTCCAAACCAGGACAATTTCAACTTTTGAAAACTTTGTATCTTATTCCTAATTTCAGTTTTCAAACTATCATAGTTCAATCTATTAAGATCTTCCAATTTGTTTGATATAGTTATTCCCAAATATTTCAACTTATTCTTAATCTGAATATTAACTATATCATTTATCTTTTTCTGATCTTTTTCATCCATATTACAAAGCATCATTTCCGATTTATCCCAATTTATTTTCAACCCAGTAATATCCTCAAAATCCTTTAATTGTTGCCGAATTCTGTTCATTACCTTCTCTGGTTGTTTTACAATTATCAAAGTGTCATCCGCATACATACATACTTATCTTATTCCCCATAATTCCCTCTATTTTTGCTTCCTCTCGTATAGCATTTGCTAATAAATCCATTGCCATTATAAACAATATTGGAGATAGTGGGCAACCCTGTCTCGTGCCTGCCTCCAACTTGACCTCGTCTGTAACCTCATCATTCACTCTAACAGTGGCTATTCCTTGTTGATATAATTGACCAATTACCCTTCTAAATTTGACGCCAAATCCATAGCTTTTTATTATTTCCTTGATTGAAATCCATTGTAGAGAGTCAAATGCCTTAAATATATCCAAAGATATTAATTCCACTTTTTCTTTTGTATGACTCACCGTATCAACTAAATCAATTACTCTTCTGGTCAAATCTGCCATGTGTCTTCCTTTCAAAAACCCCACTTGGTCAGCATTTATATATTCCCCCATGAAAACATTCAATCGATTGGCAAGTATTGCTGTGAAGATCTTGGCATCCTGATTTATCAATGAGATGGGTCTATATGATTCTACTTTCTCTAAATTCTTTCCAGGTTTTGGCAAGAGTACAATTGTGGTCCGGTACCATGAAGTCGGAATTTGCCCTCCATCTAATATATAATTATATAATTTTACCAACTTTGGTATCACGATATCTCCAAATTCCTTGTAAAAATCCACAGGCAACCCATCTTCTACGGAGGCTTTTCCCAACTTCAATCTGGCAATTATCTCTTTTACTTCTTTCTCTGTCACTAATCCCTATGTTCCTGTTTTATTCCCCTAATTATTTGCTTTTCTAATTGCTTTTTAAGTTTCTCCTCATCTATATCTTTTCTTGCATAAAGAGCTTGATAAAAATCCTTCACAATTTTACATTTGTCCTTTATTTTATTACATCTTATCCCTTGATCATCAATCAAAACTCCAATTTCCCTCTTTTCCCATTTATCCTTTGCTGCTTTTGCTAAAAGTTTTGAATTTTTATTGCTAAATTCAAAATATTCCCTTTTTAAATAAACCAAATCTCTTTCCACCTTTTCTATTTCTTTACCTACCAATTCAGTCTTTAATTTTAATAAGTTAGCAAAGACTTTTTTATTCTTTGTTTTTGAATGTTCCTCCTGTAACAACTTTATCTCTTTTTCAAGCTTATCCTGTATCAACTTATAATTTTTATATCTATTACTTGCCATCTTTATACACTCCCCTCCAAAAATCCACTTCATGGTATCCCAGACCACATTATATTCTACCTCTCCATTATCATTCCATTGCCAACTTTCACTCCAATTCTTGATAATTTGTTCTTTACACTTTTGGTCTCTACCGTATTTATTCGTGTATAACGCGCAAAATTTTATACCAAAAAAAGAAATCAAATTTGGGTGCGCGTTATACACGAGGACTGGGTGCGCGTTATAAACGAGCCTCTTTTACTTCCTTTTTAGAATTGGGTCGGCTGTCTATTGCTGCGGCGGGAGAAGGGGAGGCGGGGGGTGGCTTTGAAGAAATTGACGGGATCTGATTGGGTGGCGCGGGAGACGAGGCGTGGCCCGGAGGTAGCTCACAGTTCGAGCGAGGCTCCTGGGGGTCGGAAGTGCTCGTTTCGGATTGCATTTTCTGCAACAGGTGGGTCTGATTATCCCCCCCTCCCTCAATATTTTAAGGCGTGCTCTTTTTCACCGATATAACTGGTTCCCCTTTAGATGGCATCTCAGGGTATCAAGCGTAAACGTTGTGCATATGACGCTTCGTTCAAGCTCAAAGTTGTTGATCATGCTGAAATGCATGGAAACCGAGCAGCTAGCCGAGAATTAGGGGTGCGCGTTATACACGAGTGCGCGTTATACTCGAATAAATACGGTAAATAAGTTAGCATCATATTTCCAAATTCTCCTTGGTCTAGTCTCATTCCGTAATTTTAAATCCAATATCACCTTAGCGTGGTCCGATTCCTTAAATATTCCCACTTCCATGTCCTCCAAGCTTTTAATCAAATTTTCAGTTACAAATATATAATCTAATCTGGAATAAGAGTTGTAAACCTGCGAAAAATATGAGTATACCCTTTCAGTACCCTTAAGTCCTCTCAGAGAGTCTTTCAAGCCTAAAGCAGCCATCCAATTGTCCAACATTAAAATCTCCAGCCACAATCATCTTTGTTGACTTTTCTTTTACCAAAATTGTACGTATTTTTTCTAAAAATTCCCCTTGATGATCATTTGGGGCATATATATTCACCAATGTTATTTCCTCATCGTCTATTTTCCCTTTCACTATCAAAAATCTCCCTTCCAAATCTGAAATACTATTTATTATCTCAAGCCCCAATCTAGCTGAAATCAAAATTGCTACTCCTCTTGATTTTGATGTACCATAGGATTTCTCATAGTGCTGCATCCAACCTAAAAAGATTTTACTTGTATCATGAGATTTTTGGTGAGTTTCCTGCAAGAAGACTATATCCGGTCTATCCCTTCTCAGAGCTGATTCTATCCTCCTCCTCTTAATCTCAGATCCTGTACCTTTCACATTCCATGTTAATACCTTTATCGCTCTCATAATTTGAATTGTCCCCCACTTTTATCCCTCCTGAGCTCTCCAATGGGCGTGCTACCAATTAACCTAACAAAATAAAAACAAAACATAAAACACTCATTAGCAACCTCCCCGCTTTTTCCTTCAAAAAAAGAAGAGGGGAAGAAACACCTTTGACCTCCAAAGAGGGGAGGGGGGGAACGGGTGGGATGAACCTAGTAAGCATCATAATGAAGGCTCAAGCGCACTATCACATTTTGAAAATAAAACTATTGTAAATACCACTTTACCTTTAACAATTCTCCCTTCTTCTTCTCTTTTCCCTCTAACCCTTGCTTGACTCCTCCTCCACCATTATCAATGACAATTCTCCCTCCCCTCCCATTTGTTCTCCTCCTGCTGCACCTCTCTCATCAGTTCCATACTCTCTTTTTATTCCTCCCGATGCCAACAAATCCTTCCTTAACTCCAACCATTCATTTGAACCTGCACTAACCAAATCAAGTAAAGTCAAGTATTCCAAAGCATCAGTTCTTTCGTCATTCACCTGCATCTTTCTTTCATAAAAAAATCTTAGCTGTTGTGGAAATCTCCAATTATATTTTATCCCTTTTTTAATCAAAATTTTTGTCACTGGTTTCATTTTGTATCTCCACCCACGTTCCTTGATTGGAATATCATTATATACCTCCACATCCACTCCATCAATTTTCAAAGCTCTAGAACCAGCTTGTTTAAGAAAAGCCATCACCTTCAATTTATCCCCCCAGTTTGCAAATTTGACCAAAACATTTATGTGATCACTTTTTCCCCTTCTCAATCCCACTCTATAGACACTTACAATGTCCTCATTAACAAACACTTTCCCCATATTCCAATTATTTAGCCAATTTACAATTCTATCTCTTAGCTGGTCTGGAGATCTTTGAATCACATGACAAATCAAAATATTTTGCTTTCTCATCATCTCTTCCATCACATCAATCCTTTTCTCTTGCTCCTCCATTTTCATCTTATTTTCTCTCACCTCCCCTTGTATCCCTTTAAAATCCCCTTTCATCGCTTTCATTTCATTTTGCATCAACTAAACATTACCCTCTAACTTATGAATATTGAAATCAATTTTTTTAGAAAGATCAGTGATCGATCCAGACAATTTATCCAACATTTCATTTTTATCCTTCACCCTCGCTTCATCCATCCTATCAATTTTTTGAAATAATTTGCCGAGTTCCATCATAATTTGAGTTTGGTCATATGCAAGTTCAGGCTATGAAGAAGATGATGGTGGGGGTTCCACATCCTTTGCTTTGCCCTTTCTTTTTGGCTTCACAACTTCCTCCTCCTCTTCCCTGCTCCTTGCAGTCTTATCCATTATAATGTCAAATAATAGCTTCAAAGCAGAAATTGGTTTTGATCCCCCACCACGCTTTCCTTGAAAATGTTCCAAAATTCTTAGCAATTGCAGTCAAAACCCAAACACAAAAATCAAACCAGAACCAATCCAATAATATTGAATTTTATATCCGTATTTTGGTCTTGTTATAATCCAAATCTTCTTAATTATTATAATCCAATTGTGTAGATAAAAAAATAAAAACAGTTCCCCAATTGTAAGTATTCCAAAGAGCTCACCTCTTTGGAATACTTACAATTGGGGAACTGTTTTTATTTTTTTATCTACACAATTGGATTATAATAATTAAGAAGATTTGGATTATAACAAGACCAAAATACGGATATAAAATTCAATATTATTGGATTGGTTCCAGGAAAGAAAGAAAGAAAAGAAAAAGATGGCACGGCAAAGCAAGCTGAAAAACAAAATAAGGGAACTGCCAACACTTATATTCCACCAATATTCCACCAGTGTGGGGAAACAGTCTCAGCCCAAAAATAAAGAGGGACCCACATTAACTATCCCAGAGTGGAAGGAGCAAAAATAGGAATGAAAATAAAAAATATTCCACCAGTGTAAGGAAGCAGTCACAGTCCAAAAATAAAGAGGGACCCACATTAACTATCCCAGAGTGGAAGAAGCAAAAATAGGAATAAAAGTAAAGAATAAATAAAAATCTTTGTAGGATCGAAACCACAGCAGTGGCAGCAGCTTTCAGACGAGAGCCCTCTTCGTACCTCCTCAGCCAATCCAACCAGAAACAAACTCCAAATCCAATTTTCAATTCTTCTTATTTCTTAAACCTTTCCTCTCGGCCACCTGGCTTCTCTTCCTCACTTCTCACGCTTTTCACTTTCTCAGCTACAACTTTGTAAACAATGTTGCATCATTACATTCCTTTCTTTCCCACTTTAAGTTTCGATTCCTTCTCCTCTCATCGCCATTGCACTTCTCGTCTTTCCCGTCCTTCTCTTTCACACACACCTCCTCCGCCTCCCCTCTTTACCTTCCTCCAGCTCACGAACTCAATCCTTGGGTCTCGTCCTCCACCACCGCCAGTTATTTAGCCCTCTTTTTCCACAGGAGCCCCAAAAAACAACAAACACCAGTTCTCGTCCAGCCCTGAGCGGCTCGTTTAGCACGGCCTGCGCCGCACCTCACTCACCCCCCTGTCCGCTGAACTCCGACTCCGATGGCACATCCACTTTAAAATAATTTAGCAAATACTTCCAAGGCTCCGTGGTCTTATTTCCAAAGATTAAAATCCCAACTTTAGGCATAAAATCTCATTTATTTCCACATTCAATTGCGAGCTGATCTAACTATGTGCTACTCCGGCATCATCCCAGCCACGCCCCCCTTGTTCTGTGCAGGACAATGACAATTAATATTTATCTATCTATCTATCTAAATGTCACTACAAGTAATAATATTGAATTTCACTTAAATAAATTGCAGTATTAAAACAACCATAGATTTTTTAAAAATATCTGAAAACACATAAAATGCAAAAATAAAGATTACAGACTCTTCCATTCTGAGAAATTTCTAAAAACTTATCTGATGGAAATAATGGACTGGATGATAGACAGCAAGTTGAAGCATAATCCAGCAACATACTGGTTTTTTTTATTAAAAGTTTGATCAGGAATTCTGAAGCCTCAACTGGTCTAGAATGACATTTCCCCTGATATTCAACTTCTATCTGATTTATTCCTAGACAACATACAGTGGCACCTCGCTTAAAGAGCATAAATGCATTCCACGGGATTGCTCTTTAAACAAGTTTGCTCTTTAAGAGAAACACCATTGTAAGTGATTAATTCTGACTTCTGGTGTGTGTGTGTGTGTGTGTGTGTGTGTGCAAACCCCGATTTAGTTGTTAAGCGAGTTTTTGGTTGGTTTTAGTTGTTAAGCGAGGCGACCATTCAGAGAAAATTCTGCTCTTTAAGCAAGTTAATCTCTAAGCGAGGTGCTCTTTATGCACTTAGGAGTGGTAAGCCAAGTGCACTCATTTCTGGAGATGTCTGATCTAGTCGTGAAGACATACCGGTATACCACTATTACATCCTGTCTGGACTATTGTGACATACTATACACACACATTCGGAAATTCTGCCTGGTCCAGAATACTGTGTCCACACCACCGTCAGAGTTGGTCATAGTACACACCCTCCTAGCTACTGGTCAGTTTTTCGAAACAACGGCCTATAAGATTTTGTGACTTCAGACAAGGCTTTTGAAATATCACATTCTCTCTTCTTAACCACGCAGAGTCTCTAGATCTCTCTCAGGTAAGTCCTTTGCTCAGTCACGTCATTAGAGATAATTTTAAAGGAACCTTGAGACAAGAATGTCTCAGTATCTGCTTCCTAAATCTGGATTTTTTTTGTTTGTTAAGGATGGCCAGTGTACCTCCTTCCCCAGTTGTACTTTCCCTGGAGAAGAGGCCTTTTTATTCAGAGAAGTCTTTGGTATCAAAATTAGGGTGTGGCTGAGATAGACTTTGATGGCTTGAGTATCATTGTTTTCTTCTAACTGAGGCATTTTAAACTGTATAATCCTATTTAATAGTTGGCCGCTATTAGATGCCCTGAACCATTATTAGTAGAAAGACAATTTATTAGTTGGTGATAAAGCAAACAAATAAAAACATATTTAAAGTGTTCAGTTCATAATTATGAAAGACATAATCCAATTAAAGTTTTGATTGTGAAGCTCTGAAATAAGAAATATAAGTGTCATATGTCACACAAATGCTGATACCCAATGGTTCCCAACCTAAAAAATTACTCCCCTTATTCCGATGTGTATATATCAACTTGTAAGACCATTGTGAAAAGAATAATAGAAAAAGAAATGACACTGGAACTGTTACTTGTTTATTCTGGGTATGGCTAAAGCATGGTTTATTCATTCTCTCCCACAGCATAGTTGAAGATCTCATTGTATAATGTAGGACACTGATGGCAAACCTTGGCACTCCAGATGTTCTTGAACTTCAATTCCCAGAAGCACTGATCAGCAGGAGCGCTGACTTGGGCTTCTGGTAATTGAAGACCAAGAACACCTGGAGTGCCAAGGTTTGTCATCACTGATGCAGGACATAAAGATTCTCCCCATTCTTCAAACTTGTAAAAATGGAAACTCAGTTCCACATGATTTGCTAGATGGCTGAACAGGTTTGCTTCTTGGCTGGGAACAAGGTGGGCTTCAGATGTTCTTAGACTACAACTCCTAGAAGCCTTCATCATTAGCTTTGCTGGCTGAAAGTTCTGGAAACCCAGGAATCTTTGGGGTCCTCAGTTTGTGAACCAATGCTTTAAAAAAATGCTACTCTAAACTACTCAAATACTGAGCAGAAACACCAAAATGTATATTGTTCTTATTATCATTTAACATGTTAAAATATTTTGGCTTTTTCTTTTTTCGCTTTTGCCAGCATGCTAAGAGAGAATCACATATGTATTTCTTAAGGATTCTTTTGTTTCAATGCATTTTAAAGGACTGAAATAAAATCAACTGCAGTGACTCACAATAACTAGGTGACATTTTATCTTACCATAAGATGAATGTTATACCTGGTCTGGTCTTCATCGAGAAGTAGTACCTGAAAATGTAACAACCAAGCCCATATATCTCCACTCTGAATTTTCTTTTCCAAATGAGAGAAAATATCTGTACTGTGGACTGTTCAGCCTGGTCAGGTAACTTTATTTTGGCTTCACTTATTTCTCTTCTGAACTATCCATTGTTTGAGCAGCAACCATTAAGTACCCTTTAATAGCCATTTACACCTCTTCCAGGGCCATTAACACCTCACTGGTAACCTCTTTTCTTCTGAGCCTTAACAGGAAGTGCTAGAATAGAAATGAAGTCTGTCTTCATTCTGGATGGCTTTGCGAAGAGCATAAGATTAGGGCTGCTTCAAACACTAATATTTCCTATTCCTGTAAGTACATAATGTACATTGTCAGTTCTGAAGCCCAACCTAAGTCTTGGATGCTACACTAGAATGTAGTTTGTTTGTGAGTGTACATGTGTCTATATGCCACCCATGTTGTACCTTCTGTCACATGCCATTTGAGAAACGGTACTAGTTAACGGTATTTGAGAACCGGTAACTTAAATCTCTCCCTATGAGAAACAGCAGATGCTTCTTTATTTTTAAGGATTGCTGAATATAAAGAGAAGCCAACTGTAATTCACATGGCATACAATGTTAGTAATTCATATACAATATGTGCATTTCTAATTTCCCCCCTAGAACTTTCTCTTTCGAACATGAAGAAAGATGTTATAATAATTTCCTGTCAGAAATTATTCTGGGTTGAAAGGATATTTTGCAGGAGAAACTCCACTCAGGAAACACCCAAATGAGGCTCCTTTCATGTCCCCAATAGCTGGGACAGAGATGGGCGCTCAATCCATCATGCAGTACCTGGGTCTCGAACTGCCAACTTCCCATCCTTTCAGCTAACAAGGCGAGCTTCTTAACCACTGAACTACCGCAGCCCCTAAGAAATATGTTTGTTGTGACTGAATAACAGAACGATTAGAAGAAAAATAAAACATTCCTCTTGAGACATTAAAGACTACAACTACAGTTATGTGCTACAAGTAATATATTACAAGTAATAGTCTTTTCTGTAATGAGTTGCTTCTGAAGGTGATACGAGTACAATAATGCTTCTTTGGGGAAATGATCTAAACAATATTTTGAAGGGTATATCAAGTAATCTTTAAACAAAATGATGGTACTGAATTGTCATTTCAAGACAGTGCTCCAATTTTAAAAACTATTTAAAAAACAAGTGACAGTTAACATTTACTTTTAAAACACAATAATTTTACTGCATTCATTAAAAAAACTAAACCATGCTGATTATGAATTGGTTCACCAAACCCTATCCCCTGAGCTAAAATATGAGGGTAGCAAGATGGAAAGGATGCAATCTGTAAAAAATTTAGTCTCACTAATCCAACACTCCATGCAAACATCTGCCCAACAGTGTTCCTTCCTGAGCTAGCAACATCTGCCCAACAGTGTTTCTTCCTGAGCTACAACCTCTGGTAATGCATTGGACTACTCCAAGAATATTGCAGACTTCAAAATTCATACAGAAGTTCTTCCAGGAGAAATTTAAAACTTCATGCCTATAATGACAGGCATGGACTTCTTCTAATTAGCAGATAGTCTCAAGCATATGGCAACACATGTTCTGGATTTGGTACTGTTGTGTTGGACATTACTCCAATGACACGAATAGACCACCATCTGCTTAGTTTTAGAGTTTTAGAGTGGAAGCTACAGGGGTAATGCACTGGAGGATCCAAATGATTATGAGATTGAACCAGATGAGCTTTCTACTTCATTCATTGGTGGTGCTCTCAAAGTCCTTACTGGTTTGTAAAACACAGAAATAGCTAGAGCAATTACCTGTAAGCACCCTTTCTCCTCCAAGTGTTTGTCGTGCCTCACTCTGATCAATCATCTTCAGAAGGTGAATAGAACAATTTGCATCCAAAAAAGGTTACCAAACACAGTGATCTTTGGGGAGAACTGCTGATGCCAATTTCAGCAATGAGGCACCAAATAATGAAGAGAGCCTGGCAGCTGTAAGGTCCATTTCTTCAAATAAAGGCAATGGCTTAGAAGATTCAATCAGAAGTCAAGTCAATATCTGACTGGATAACTGTCTTGATAACTGACTGGAAATAGCTGGACAGCCAGGATATGAACATTAAGAGCTATAAAATCAATTATGACCATCAATTCATTTGTAAGAGACAACCCATTCATAGCCTTTCCTTTTTGGAAAGTTGATTGGTTGTTTGGTTGACAAAATCCATAAGATCTGCCTTTACTTGGGCAATGATATTGTCACAGGTTGCATGGATACAAATCTGGCAACCACTTTTTCTGTTAGTTGGGATTTGTTAAAGACAGCTGATCTCAAAGATATAGATTGGGTGTCTGAAACAGTAGGAGCTACCACCTGCCAACTGATTTGTGTAAAGGAGATGATGCATGGTTCTTGACAGGAAAGGGCTGCCCCTTCTTGCATGAAGGTGGCAACTATAAAAGTGTCCCTGATTCAGAAATTATCACTTATTCAAAGCCAGTCTCAAATTTACCAAAAAATATTACTGGAATTCCAAGCACTCCTCAATGGCCCTGATTAGCTAGATCCATCTCAATTGGGCTTTTGGCAAGCATACTGGATCCAGACTACTTTGGTCACCTTGACAGGTGATCTATGATGGGGACTGGGTGACAGAGTTGTACCATTTTAAGTATTCATGAACTCAGCAAGTAACCTGCTGGATTGCTTGGTTAGGTTGAGTACCATGATCACTATATTTGCAAAGGAATACTCAAAATATGGTGCTGGGTGAGGACAGTTTGATGCTTTGGCCATTTCACATTTACATGAAGCTGCTGGAAGTAGTTATATGAAGCTTTTGAGCCAGGTGCCAACAACATATTGCTGGTGATACCTAGATATATTTCTCCTTGCAACATAACAGTGAGAGAGCAGTTAATACCCTTAAACACTACTTGGGCTCAATAATGAGCTGGGTGCTGATAAACAAGCAGAAACTGAATTCTGACAAGATGATAATTGTACTGTTCAATACACAGTCAAGTTTGGCAACTGAGATTCAACATCCTTTTAGTAAAGATATATAAAGATGTACCTTTGATACAGTTGAATTAGATGTGTCTCTGTGTGGTTTTAACCATTTTAAAATAGTGGCTTCTGAAAGTTTGCGCCCCCCCCCCCCCCCAAATGAACAAAACATACCATATGTGTCAGGGATTTCATAGTCAGGAAGAATTTATTTTATTCTTTACTATGTTCATTTAAAGCTTAATATGTCTATTTTATTATTCTGATTTCATTTTGCTAGTTTGTTTAACTTTGCTAGGCATGACCAGTTCCATTTTGGAATGCTTCAATACGCAGAAGCTGACTGTTAACCAATTAGACATGGCAGGTCAGCCTGACCTCCGTTCACAGACAGCAAAGCTGAGAAAATGTCTGTTCTCAGGAGAATCACCTGGGAAGAGCATGATTCTCAGACAAGCCATGTTGAGAGATGAGCTTAGATAAAATGTTCTGGTCTCAGACCAGACTTCAAATAGAGTTGTCTGTCACTCAAGATAACACTGCACGTGTTCTCACTGAAAAAGATATATAAAAACCGAGGCTCTGAGCCCCGGAGAAAAAGGAGCAGAACAGCTATCTCCGATTTCATCTTGAGATGCTGTCCTTTTGCTTCCAGCCTGGATCCGAACTGTGAACCCAGATGGGTGGCTTTGCCGCACTCTTTTAGAAATGTATTATTTAGAAACTTAGGTTTTTTTCTTAGAAAAATGTCTTTTTTAAAAATTAGTTTAGAGAGGATTTTATTCTATATTCTGGAACTGAACTTTTACTTCATTAAATCTATAAAACATGAAGACACCCTTTCGCTATGCTACAAAAGTCAGCTTCACTTACTCTCGCTGAGTCGGCAAACCATCCGTAGTCCGGGGACGAGGTGACCAGTTCCAGTCGATCAGTGAGGGCAGGTGGAAAGCGGTCGGTGAGGCATTCTGGTTCCCAAGTTGGCGGGTGTCCGGAACCAGCAGAGGCCTAGAGCCGTGCCAATAATATGTACCATATGGGTATAAGCCATCAGTCTAAAGAATTACTGTCAATGATCAGTGAACAAAAGATTTCAGTCTGGCAACATTCCAATGTTGTCAGATGTTTCTGGGATCAAATCTTATATGTGTTATATAGCTTGAGTCCAGGCTATTTGAAGGACTGCATCACCCCATAAGAGTCTACTAGTCTTTAAAGGTTTTTCTGGGAAGGTCATTTTCCAGGTTCCACCACCTACCTAAGCTCATTTAGTGAGGTCACAAGAGAGGACCTTCTCTATGGTTGCTCACAGGCTTTGGAATGCACTTCCTTGAAATGAGAGATTGGTCCTTTCTCTCTTATTATCATACAAAGCCCTTCCTTTTCAAGCAAAAAGTAGGCAGTGAGGGAACACTATACTTTTAATATTTAGATATTTTAAAACTGTTTTAATTGTTTTTAAAATTGTTTTAATCTTGACCAATGTATACTTGTTTTTAATATATAATTTTGTATGGCATTTTTAACTTGTTATTATTGTATGATTTTAATTGTTGTGAGTTACCTTGAGTCCCTATAGGGAGAAAAGTGTCATAAATAATATAAACAAAGTCTTGCTTTCAAACAGCATTGTCTTTTGCTGTTCAACATGTAACAAAAGTTTGAAGCCAAGAGTAGTTTTCTTTGAAAAGATTACAAGAGTACTTTTAAAAGATTATTAGAGTACATGAAAATTGACAATCAAGACTGGAAATTAAAAGAAAGAAGGACAAGAGGGATGGAAGGCAGAGAAAGGTAGTAAAACATTAATATGATCAGTTTTTACACAGCATTGTTATGATATGCAAATATTTGCAGATCGAGCCAGCATGACTGGGGACTATTGCTCATCTTCCCATGATAAAAAATACACTGCATGTACATCTAGTACACTGGACGCGGGGAGGTTCGAGCACTTGGAACTGGCCATGCCGTGGACTCTAAGAACTGCTGCCTTTTGCCGCCCCACCAGAGCCCCTTCCCCAGTCCAGCATTGGCCGCGGGGAAGTTCAAGCACCTGGGGCTGGCTGTGCCACGGACTTTAGGAACTGCTGCTTTCGCCGCCCGCCAGAGCTCCTTCCCCGGTCCGGCATTGGCCGCAGGGAACTTTGAGCACCTGTGCTGGCTGCGCTGCGGACTTTAAGAACTGCCGCCTTTTACCGCCCCACCATAGCTCCTTCCCAGGTCCGACATTGGCTGCAGGGAAGTTCGAGCATCTGGGGATGGCCGCACAGTGGACTTTAAAAACTGCCGCCTTCACTGTTTGAGTTTACGGCACCACTGCAGGGTTTCTGTATTGGTGTTTGTTAGGGTATTTAACATTGTACTTTTCTAATTTGTAACCTGTAATCTGTATATTTTTTGAAATTGTAACTATTTGTATTTTTGCTGCATTTGTAATATTGTATTTTGTATTTTCATACATTGTATATTGTATTTTTGTGTTGTAAGCCGATCTGAGTGGTGCTCGCACCAGTGGAGCGGGGTGTAAATAAAAATTCCAATTCCAATTCCAAATGGATAAAATTATGACCAGCGCTTCATTTGTTACAAGAGCAAATTAACTCAGTGCAGCATAAGACACCAGCGCAAAGCAACAGGCAACCCATGAGTGGGCCAAATGTGATCTCTCAGCCTACTGCTAAGTGGCTAAGACAAAGAGGGTGGCCCCCAGTCATAAGAGGACCTATCTATCATCTGTTGTGAAAACTAAGTGTTCCCCTGTCAACCTTCACTCCAACATCCTCACTCGAATCAACAGCAGGGGATAAGGATGAACCTTTCCCAACCTCCTGACCAAATCTGAAGCTATGTGCCTAACTGTCCTGATAATTACAAACACTTTTCTCAACTTAGCTGTGGTGGCAATCCACTATTGCCAATCAAAACAAAGGTATGAACAATGATTCGACAATACTGTTACTAATAAGATTTATATCTCTATCACCTGTAAGGAGCTGCCCTCTTCCACTATCTTGAAAAACAGATCGGCAGGGTGTGAAAACGGAAAGCATACTGAGGTGAGCTAGAGGAACGTCATATACGTTTCCCAGTCAGACAAGACAGAAAACCTCCTCACTCTACTCTAGGGATTCCCACCAAGATTTCACTTTATCAGCCAGGTGTAGCAGTCGCAAAAAAATGAGGGATGAAGTGACAGAAACTGCTAGGAAATCAGCAGGCCACTGCTGAAGCTAGGGTGCATTGTCACTGCTGTGATCGTAGTTACCAGGCTGCAAAACATATTTCTGTAAAGTCAGGGAGAGAGCCAGGCTAACCATGTCAACCTCTTGAAGCTGTAACAATACAGAGACTTCTGACATTTTAAAGACATTTACAGAATGAACCTTTGTGGACTGCAATTTACTTCATCTGATATGTGAAATGTTACAGGTATGGGTACTATAAACAGTGAAGTTAAATGCAGATAAAACACAGACATATAAACATTGTAAACTACATTACTAACAATGGCTATTCACAAGTCATTCCTAAATACCAAAGGATTTAGTGAATAATTTAGTTTACTAGTTCACATATGTTGTTTTCCTTATAGTAAGATTCTTCATACTAGCTAACCTTCATTTGAAATTCAGATCTTATTATAGTTTTAAGATATTTCTGTTTCTTTATTGGGCATTTTATTCATAAAAGGAAAAATCAAATCCACTACTTAATGTGTTTAGTGTAGTTGCTGTATATCCCTAACAGTCACATGAAACTATGAGAAACAAATAGATTTAAGACCATTATTTCTAAGATGAAGTCATCAACTAATTTTATACCAAATATAGTAAATCACATAAGGGAAAGGCCCAATAACAGATCTCTTGGAACAATAAAGGCCAAATGGTTCAGCCTTCTAAGTGTTTACACCCAAATTTCTTCACAGCCATAGCCACAGATCTTTGCAAAGTCACCAAGTCAAGGGCATTCTAGAGGACCAAGGATGTAGAATCTAAACAAATGGTTGTCAGAGCCCAAAGGAGTGTTATAGCAGGCCCAAGAAGAAACATGTAAAATCTTGCTGCTTCTTGGCCAGAAGATGAAGACAAGAGACTACAGAGCCATTTGACTCTATGATGTTTACCTTCTGAGAAGAAAGAAATCATTAATGAGATCTGAGCAAAAAATGAACTCTGAAAATTCTCCAACCTAGTAATGGGGAGTGAAATTTCACTGAATTTTCTCCAGGTTATAGAATGAAATCCTCTAGCACCTTGGGTGCCAATAAAATTGTTAGAAAATTTACTTCTAGTACATTTTTGCTAAAATGACATTGTCCAAGCAATGAGCAAGAGCTAAGAGAGGAGGGTTTTCCTGTACTATATTCAAGCAATTTTTAAAAAAATATTAAAATTGGATCACCATTGTACCCAAAATATCACACCTACTTCATAGGTGAAACTTGCCAAAGTTGTGGCTCCAGAAATTAAAGGAATCCTCCAAGCATTTGGTAGTTTAAAAAAATACAAATAAAAATTATTTAAATGAAATGTTGACCCAGCAATGTATCTCCTTTTTTGCATACTGCATTTGAAAAACACACATCAGAACTTCTCAATAAACTTCATGTTGGGAGTGTCATTAGCTCTGTAACAATTTGGTCTATGAGATGCTTCTTCTTCTGTATTAACAATAGATATGTCAGACACCTGAGTAGCCAGCCTCCCTTTCTCACATGGAGTAAGGTTAGAAGTGACAATTTACTTATCCTATCGTAGGAGTCTACAAGGCCAGTGAAAGTAAGAGTATGGATTGGATGCATCTCATTCTTCTTCTTCTTCCCTGCCTAGGCCAGATATGAAACTGTCAAAACGAAGGCACATTTTGGTGAGATCATTCTGAAGTTCCTTTCACCTGACCTAGTGTGAGAAAGATTAGCCAGCAACACAAGGTTGCCATTACCATGGTACAACCAGTTTGGATTAAAAAATACCACAATCTTTTAGGAGACTTTCTATTTACCCCGATGCATCCTATTAACCATTTTTAATAAAGAATATTCTGTTACTTTGAATTTTCAATTTCCTTATTATCAGGGACCATTAATTATTATCTTCAAAGTTGGTCTCTGATCATTTGATTACAATTATATATGTTTCAATATGCAATGAAAAGAGGTGGGGCAAAGAGTATTTTGTGTGTTCCTTAAACTTAAAAGGTATATATGCCTAAACAGCTAATACAAATTCTTCAATTAGATTAAAAAACAGATATCTAGGACAGCCTATTACAAAAATGGAAAAAAATAATAATCCTACTCTAAACTATTTTCTAAAATGATATGAAAGGAATTGTGCTAGCACATCCTTTGTAAACAAGATAGCCCTCTTACATTTTTATCTGCATGCAAAGATTTTTTGAAAGGTTCTGTCCTACTTCCATGTGAAAATTATAATACTCTATTTCATAAAAAGACTGAAACATAAAATGGGCTGACATCAAAATGTAACAAGGAAGCTAAGATAAATTAAAGGAATTCTTTGGTTCTTTCAATAACTAATCAGATATATATAGAAAGGGACCTTTTAAATTTAATGATACCTGCTCATTAAATGATGCTAAACACTGAAATACCATGAACAGCAGGAAATTTCAGTTTACATTAGAGGGAAAAAATAAAAGGGTAAAAATGACTGAAGTTGGTCAGTTCAAACTGATAGGGCACTTCAAATGAATAAAGAAAGAATAAAAGAGACACTCTAGGTTAAATTGGGTTCTCCTATCCCTTTTCTTGAAAGTTCTTAACTTCATTTTGTTTTGAATTAACTAACCAGCAAAAAATAAAATAAAAATCAAAGGCGTGAATAGGAGTAAAGTTAAACAAGCAACTGTAATTCACAGTGAGTTTACCCATTAAATAGCAGATAAAATATTAGCCCAGGAAAAAAGATGGCAGTTTTTAGATTTTAGATAGCATATTAGTTTCTAGCCTATCTAAGGAAAAGGAATAGCTTTTCTCTGAAGGTGAATTTGATATAGAAAAGGTAGTTAATATCAAGGTTAAGTTAGCTAGGTCAGAGATGCCATATTAGGTGGATATTTCATTATGCATAATGCATTAATTATGGTGAATAAAATTAAGTATTTCAAGAGAAATAATTATCTTAATTATGACAATGTCAAAAAATCAAAACTGTAACAGTAGGTCCTTGGATTAGCCAACTGCTAGCCAGAATCCTATTGGTGTTTCTGTAAGGTTTGCATACCTTGTCACAGCTAACAGCATCATGTCAGGCACAACTCAGTCACATGCCTGTTATGCACATTGACTGGGCAAACAAGATATGCCTTGGCACCTCATCATTTAACAACAGCAAGTTACACCAATTTCATGCAGAGACCAATAGCATTCCAGCTGCTATTTCCACAGTCATTTAGACCTTTACAGATATGACACAACAGCAAGTAGCTCACTTCTATGGGACCTTTTCCTTCTTTACTATGAGCACAGGTTTAAACACAATGCAACACAACAGACTATTTAGATATGTAAACACTCCGTTCCAGTGTTACCATGTTCCTATGTTAACGTTGTAACATTTCAGAACACTATATCAATGCCACCTCTCCCACAAGAGACTGCCAATATCTGACCTTATGCAGTGTGTTGGGAGAACCAGCTCATCACTCAACAAAGCAAGGTGTGCACCAAGCCAGTTACTACCAACCAGAACAATGATGTAATTAAAGTGAACCATCAAAGTAGTCAGGTTCTCTGAAGCCACAACTTTTGCAAGAACAAAGACCTTTCAGAATGAGGCAACAGCCAGGTGATGAGAAGCAAGAATCTCTCTTATGGTAAACTAACTGGTTCCCCATTATCACATTCTAAGATCTGCCAGTTGTCTGAACAGTTTCTTGGCTGTTCTTGAGACTCTTGAAAATGCATGACTGCCCAATGCATTGCCAGAGGAAAACAAGTAGACTGTTTTAGTTTGCTTGGAATGGATACTTCTACAGAGTAAAGCACTGTGGGTGAGGTGGCTTTGGAGACGGTTGTGGTGGCTTTGAAAGTGGTCAAAATATGATATTCAAATGTGATGATTTGAAGAAGGAAAGCCACATGTTCACTTGAATGCAGTATAACGTAGCAACACAGACAGGAACACCATTCCACTTCATTTGAGGGGAAATGAGACATAAAGATATAGCCTTCTCCTCTACATCAACAAACTTTCAATAGAGGGATGTTGTAGTGTTTTTAATTCATGTGAACTTTGTATTCACAAAATTTGATTCTTTGAAATTATACTTTTCTATACTTTTCTAAACGTCTTCTGTGAGCTGACAGCTGCATCAGAACATCAAAAATGCAAAAGCTGGTGGATAATTATGTTCCAATCACATGTAAGTCCAGGAGGTACAAATCAGGTCAGCTCATACAGGAATTCACAGAGATCAAATTTCTTAAGCATTCCTAGGGGCTGTATTAAGGGAAAATAGAGAAAGGGATTCTAAGTGAACCAGTTAAAAATGTGGCTTGAAACTGGTCTCACATTATAACATCTTCATAGTTCTATTTTTTGCATGCTGACAACCCTGAAGGTCCATATGAACCAATATATTTATGGCTCAGCAAAGTAAAAAATAACTCTCACCATTTTCCATGCAAAATAAACACAATAGCTTAGATTTTATTTCTGTTGATCAGAAGACTTCAGGTTCTGGAAAGCCAGTGACGGAGAACTAAGATTGCACATTTTTGAGGGGAAATGTTGACAAGTATGTTTAACTCTTATAAGTGGTTCCAACAGGGAAACCTGTAATAAGGTGCATGAAGAACATTTTATTGGAAACAAAAGCATTTTTTGTGCTAGTAACATAAACATATTACAAGAGATACAGAGTAATGAGAGATTTTTTTATTTTGAGGATTTGTTGTTGTTGTTGTTCAGTTGCACAGTCGATTCCGACCCTTTGCAACCCTATGGACCATTGTTCTCCAGGTGCCTCTGTCCTCCACCATCCCCCTCAGCACTCCCAGTTCTGTGCCCACTGTGTCTACAATACCATCCAGCCATCTCATCTTTGGCCTCCCCCTTCTTCTTTTGCCCTCCACCTTTCCCAACATCAAGGCCTTCTCAAGTGAATCCTCCCTTCTCATTTGATGTCCAAAGTACTTTAGCTTTGTCTTTACTATTTGACCTTCCAATGAGCAGTCAGGGTTGACTTCTTCTAAGATTGACCTATTTGTTCTCCTCACTGTCCAGGGTACTCTCAAAACTCTCCTCCAACACCACATTTCAAAGGCATCTATTCTTCTACGTTCAGCTTTCCTAATTGTCCAGCTCTCGCATCAGTACATTACCACTAGGAATACCATTGCTTTGACTATTCTAATTTTTGTTTGCAATGTGATGTTTCTGCTTTTCACTATGTTCCCCAGGTTTCTCATGGCTTGTCTCCCAAGAATCAGTCGCCTTTTTATTTCATGGCTGCAATCCCCATCTGCAGTGACCTTTGATCCTAAGAATGTAAAATCTGTCACTGCTTCTACTTCTTCCCCATCTATTTTCCATGACCTGATCGGACCTGTTGCCATTATCTTGGTTTTCTTGATATTGAGTCTCAAGCCAGCTTTTGCACTCTCCTCCTTCAGCCCAGTCAAGAGATTTTTTAGGTCTTCCTCACTTTCTGCCATTAGGTTGGTGTCATCTGCATATCTCAGATTGTTGATGTTTCTCCTAGCAATTTTAATCCCATATTTTGATTCTTCCATCCCTGCATTGCGCATTATGTGCTCTGTGTATAAGTTGAATAAGCAGGGTGACAAAATGCAGCCTTGTCTTGAGACAGAGTGAGTTTAAAAGTCTAATAAATGCACTGATGTGTCTTAAATTAAAAGCTCTAGTTGGGCCACACTGTAATCCAGCTCAGATGCAGCCAAACATTTCTAGTACAGCAGTCAGTCACAGTGAATGGTAGGCTGGAAGATGCCCCTTCCATTACACACTGAGGACAAATCAACATCTGGTTTCATATTCTGGATTCAGTAATAGTACTCCTGTTCGTGAGGAAACTATTGTTTGCCCCAACAAACTAGTCTGTTAATTTTACTGTGTGCTATCTAAGGCAAGAAGAACTTGCATGTTACCATACTACTCTAATAGAAATATAAACATTATTTTTACAGTTCTATTAAAGTTTCTAGCTGTACTTTAGCAAAATAAGTGATACTATCGTTATAGAGAAAATAAGTAAACAAAAGAAGAAATCCAAGCTATAACAGAACATAATAGAGATACACGAAAAAAATTAAAATCCTAAATCCCACCCTCCCTCCAACACACACAATGGGCATATCAAGTATTTAATGTGATACTACAATTGATCTTAGTCTGTACGCTGAAAACTACTAATGTGACACAACAAAGGAACCTATAATAAGTGAACATTTTAATACAGGTCCTGAAATCTAGAATGGAGGAATTACCCACCATTCTGGTATATAATTTTGAAGAATGCCTGAGCCATTAACCCAGTTGTGTGCCTAACAATAAGTACTAATTTATGCAAGACATAACAGCAGCATCTTGCAACAATCCAAAATTAAATGAATAGCGGGCCATTTTTTTGAAGTGTGCAATGAAGTGCATGTTGTAGTGTGAATAAATGTAATAAGTTTAACATTAATAAAATGAAGCATTTCCATCCTCACCCTCCCTCCTGTTAGCATCTCACCTTATGAAGTAAGGTGAAAACACTTCTGTATTACTTGTGGTTTTGTTATTAAATTGTATTTATAATAGTGCAGAATTATTTTCATTTTACCATCATTTTATTTACAGTGGAAAGGTGAAAGGAGCATGTGGATAAAGCAATACTTTAAAAAGAACTTTCAAGTTTACATTGATTGTTGCTTTAGCTAAAATTTGGATCCAAATACTAGTAAATTACTAGTAACAGGAATGTAAAGATGAAGTGGTGCAAGAAGTTGCAGGTGAGAAATTATATTAGTCAAAATCAACCTAGTCCTTGTTCACAACTCAGCTGAGCAGTTGTGCAGTGATAGAGTTCAGAACCTGAATACTGTAACCAGTATTTATTATCTTTATTTATATTTACATGATTTCTACCCCACCTTCCTCATCCTGGGATGATCCATGGCAGCTTACATCATAATTAAAAACATACATAGATTAAAACAGTTAAACCCTCCCCCCCCACACACACACAACAATACCCTCCCTAACCCCTTAAGAGAGAAACACACACAATTTAAAAACTCATAAAAAGATTAAAATGGGAAAATAGAGGGGAGAAGGAAAAAATTAAAAAATAAAAAAGATATGAAAGGGGCAGAGGCGGGGGGAAGGGGAAAGATAAAAACAGACAGGTATGTTATGTTATGTTATAGGAACAGGCCAGGTTTATATCAGCCAGCGAGACTGGGCCATCACAGCTGCTGGGCCCCACACCCACTGGCACAGCCAAGTCTTGAGGGCCTTTCTAAAGGGGAGTAGCTCTGTCTGGAGGCGCAATTCATGTGGTAAGACGTTCCACAGGGCCAGGGCAGTCACAGAAAAGGCTCTTCTCCTGGTCCCAGTCATGTGCACTTCTCTTGAGGGAGGGACCATCACCGAGCCTCTCCGGTCTGCCCTTGTAGGACAGGTGGAATACCTTGGGGCGATGTGGTCCCTTAAGTATCCCAGTCCACTGCCATGTAGGGCTTTAAAGGTCAAAACCAGCACCTTGAATTGCACCCGGAGGCACACCGTTAGCCAGTGCAACTCCCGGAGCAGTGGTGACACATGAGCATAATGCCCACGCCCCATCACCACCCGGGCAGCCGCATTCTGGACTAGCTGCAGCCTCCGAATGGTCATCAAGGGCAGCCCCATGTAGAGCACATTACAGTAATCAAATCTGGAAGTGACCAGAGTGTATGAGTTAAAGGTAAACCAAAAGTACATTAGCCAGCTATGAAAAGTACATTTTCTGAACACTCCAGTAACCATTTCAAGATTAGTAATAGTAAGACTATTTGCTATCACATACTCAGTGGATGACCAGTAGCTAAAATGTCTTTAAGAGAGATTAGACAATTCATGTAGAATAGACTTACCAATGGTTTAGATCAGTGATTCCCAACCTCTTTTTGGCCATGCCTCATCTAAGCATCTCTAAAATCCTGATGACACCCCCCCCCCCATGATATATACTTCTTATTATTCAAAAAGTGAGCTCCTGTTCATGTGGAGGAAACCTAAAAGGTCACAAACTTGGTCTAACTCATTCTCGAATTGTCCCCTTAAAAATCAAATTGCCCCACATTGGGAACCACAGGTTTAGACAGATAAATCTAGAATAGCTGTTGCCCTCATGCCCACTTGTATTGTAGTCCTGGAAGCATCTAGTCAGCCACTGTTCACCACATGTTGCATCATGTGAACCTTTATAGTTTTTCTAGATTGCCTTTATTTTTCATAAATTCCAAAGAACTGACACCACTTTGTGGAAACCACAGAGAAAAACAGCTTATTAGATCCTCTGTACCAGAAAGAAAGCTTGTCTTTACAAACTACTACAAGAATCACCACTTTCTACACATTCTATATGCATCTGCATGGCAGGTGGTGCACTACGATAGACATATTGGACAGGAAATGAAGATACAATAAAATTCATTGAGCAAATGGCTTAGAAGCTTCAAAGCATACCTCTTCCTCAAGTGTTCTGTCTATATAATAATTCTAAAAATAAAGAATACCACAGATCAGATACACTATTCAAAGAAGAAATGATAAGATCTGTGTTGCGCAGCTTACATTAATATGAGGACCAAAAGCAAAATTTACATTTGCTGTGTCACATCAGTGGGGGGGGAATTAAGCTTTCTGGATCTTTAGAAACACATAGATATTTTTAAGTAGGACTGTGCTGAATTTTTATTAGTTTCAAATTTTACATCTCTGAAATGATTTATAAGGGAGACCAAAAGAATGAATGCATATCAGGAAAAAAGAAGTTAAAATTATTATAGGAAATAAAGCATAAGTAGTCGATTTTATTTATTTAGCCTAATAAATGCATATAATCTAGGCAACATATGAGTGAATACATAAGATGATAACACTGAATAGGTGACTTCTCATTTCCCAAAAACTATAGTAATGAAGCTTGGCTGATAATAATTTACTATTCATAAATTTAGAGCAGATATTGTAAGGATAGGCAATGAGCTTATGTATTCACAGAACTATAACATTTCAGAAATTGGAAACCAAAGTGCACCACTGGCTTCAAAACAGAATTAGATCAAATTTTAATAGACTTCAAAAGCCATGTACTTCAGCTGAGATCTGTCATGTCCAGGGCAGTTTATATATACTACTAGCAGAGGTTGCCCGGCATTGCTGGGCTGTTTTAAATGGTGTTGGAAGGTGTGTTTTTTGAGGTTAGTCCAGCCGTGGGCAAACTATGGCCCGTGGGCCGGATGTGCCCCGTTCAGCTGTTCTATCCAGCCAGTGGTGTTGGAAGTTTTTTTTATAATGTTTGTAAAGTAGAGGTTAGTCCAGCCGTGGGCAAACTATGGTCCGCAGGCCGGATCCGGCCCGTTCGGCTGTTCTATCCAGCCCGCAGATCCGAAAGAGCAGAGGGTTCTCTTTATATTAGTTCATACAAACACTCCATCCATGCTTTTGTTCTGGCCCTCCGGTCCAGTTTAAGAACCCATTGTGGCCCTTGAGTCAAAAAGTTTGCCCACCCCTGGGTTAGTCTATAATTGAATTTTTAAAAATGTTTATTTATCCATATATATTTTTGGCGGGCTGTTATAAAATGTGTTCATCTTTTTTGGGTTTTTTTGTGGATTAAAAAAAGAGAAAAGGATGATATAATTTTTTTCAAATGGTTTTTTTTAACCGAATAATGTTTTAGTTTGTGGGGTTTTTTTTAATAATTGTACCTTAGGTAATAATTTAAAAAATGTGAAAGTACATGTTTTTTTTTACATTTAATGTTTTTAAACTGTGTTTAGATGTGTTTATTGTGAGATTCATTTGTGATTTGTGTGAATGTGTGATGTAATGTTATGTTTTTGACTGTTTTTTCTATTGTGGCCTCTGGGTGGGGCTGTTGAGCATTTCCTTTACTTTGGCTGTTTTTTCTCTACTGGCTTCTGGGTGGCACTTCTTCCGGTAAGTAGTCTCTTTCTTTCCTCATTTTATTTCCAGTCGTCGTGGAGGGAGGACGTGGGGGTTAGTTGGCTTGTTTTCTTTATTATTATTTTTTGGGGGGTTCGGATTTTGTGGTGTTTGGCTGGTTTTTGTTTTTGAATTTGTTGTGTATGGCTGGGTGCTGTTTGTGTTTCTTAATTTTTGTTTTTGTTTACTTTTTATTGTTTTTTGGTGTTATTTTTGTTTGGTTTTGTGTATTTTTGATGGTTTTGATTGTTGTTTTTGTTTTTATTTATTTATTTAAGTATTGATTTATTGATTTATTTTTAAAAGTTTGTTTTTATGTTGTGGCTTTGGGGGGGGGGTTTCCTTTCCGCGGGCTGGGCTCACTGTCCGGGCCGCAGAAATCCCAGCGCTGCTTCAGGCGGCGTTGGGGGGGGTTATGGTGCTTTGATTGTGTGGAGTTGTGAAAGTAGATCAGGGTTTCCCCTTTAATATCAGTGGGTGGGGGTTGCGATCACCCTCTCCGCTGGCTCCCCTGGGGTTGGGAGGGTTGGTGGGAGAAAAGGGGTCTGTCTCCCCAACCCTTCCAGACCCAGGAGAGCCATCGGAGAGGGGGAATCCCCCCCAAACTGTTTTTAAAGAGAAGAAACCGCTTGGTTTCTTCTCTTTAAAAACAGTGTGTTTGGGTGTGGTGGAATCAATTCCCTCTCCCTGGTCTTCTGGGTCTAGAAGATTTCGGGGGACAGACCCCTTTTGTTCCCCCAAACCTTCCAGACTCATGGGGCCCAGGAGAGGGGATCGATTCCACCTCCTCCCAAATATTCCGTTTTTAAAGAGAAGAAACCACTTGTTTTCTTCTCTTTAATATGGTGTGTGTGTGTGTGTGTGTGTGTGTGTGTGTGTGTGTGTGGAGGGAGGGGAATCCCCTCTCTGCTGAAAGCAAAACCCTTTTGCGGGCGGAGCGCTGTCCGATGGCTTTGCTTACCTGGGAATGGGTTCACTTTCAAGGGGGGGCAGTGCCTTGCCCCCCCTTGCCCCCCCTGTTTTTGTGGCTTTTTTCTGTGAGGCGCTGTGTCTGGCTGATGCGGACATGCACTCCCGGTGTGTTTTTTATTTTTATTTTTTGCTCGCCAGCTTCCTCAGTGTTCTGCACGCTCATGGCGCGCAGGATGCTGGGGCTTGTAGTTTGGCGTTTGCATTTTTGGCTTGTGCATCGTTTTTTCCCTGCGGTTTTATTTTGATTGGCCGCGGCGTGTTTCCGAACGTTCCTTTTGCTAGCGCCTCTCTGCCTGATTGGTTCTGGCGCGGCGTGGCGCAAGGAACATTGGGAAATGAAGTTGTTTCCCTTTTTCGCGTTTGTGGGGCTTTTGCCCCACTGGCGCTTTTCTCAAACCTTTGTTGACCTGCGGACCCAGTTCGGGCATGTGCACGAATGGTAGGTGTGGGCTAGTAGGGCCTGGCTTAGGTACTTATGCAAAGTTCCAACGGTTAACACTTGGTTTTATAGGTTAAGATGGGAAACAATCAAGACAAATTTAGATCTTTGAAAAAGTGATTTATCACAATAGAAGAATATAAGCATGTGTCAGATTTAAATAGCGCTTGTGTGTTACCCTTGTTTTTTAAAGGATTCCAATTTTTCTGGTGACTTACAAACAGAACAACTATAAATTAAGTCAGATAGTCAAACAGGCAATAAAGCTGGGAACTGAGCTGTACATGTACAGATATAGAAGCTATACATTTTGAGGCAGAGACAAATAAAGTGACATGGATATCCCTTGTGTTTGGATAAGTGTCCCTTTTTTCCGTTGTGCTTTGTACCTAGCTCTGTTTATCTATGAGGTACTATAGGACTGGTAGATCTTGATAACACATTACACAGGCAAGATTAGGAAGTAACATTTCACAGTTATTGTAACATTTTACATTTTGAGTAATGAAGTCATAACATTACTCCTCTCACAAAAGTAACAACTGTCAAGGATATTACATCTGTGAATACATGCACATGCATATAGTATAACATCAATTTATTCCATCTTGTCATTGTTTTATTTGGACACTTTAAAGGGTTTTTTAAAAAAACATTTTACACTCTCCTCCTCAAGAAACGAACTATGCTCATTGTTGTGCAGGTTTGTGATTTTAAAGTAATAATGAATTGCAATGAATGTGTATATCTATCTGATGAATTATATAATTGATTACTTTTAAACAGTAATTTTATAAATTCTTCAATAAAGATGCAGAAGTATCTTTCTCTCAGCCCTAGTATGTCTGCAGAAATGCATCTCTTTCTGTTCTAGAAAAGGAACACACAATACTGGGAGTGTAATTTGCTGTGTACTAAAATCTCACATGTTCTGGACAACAGGTATGTAATGTTATTAAGCATCATATACTATTTACATACAGTGGTACCTCATACAATGATTTTAATCCATTCCACAGGGCTCGTTGTTGTACAAAACAATTGCTATACAATGTATGCATCGTATAGTGAATTTCCCTATGAGATGCATCATACAACGATTTTTTTTTGCTAAGTGGTTTTTCCCATTGAAAAATTGTTGTATGATTTTTTTCCATAGGGAAAATTGTTATGCATGATGCAATTTCTCCAAAACCTAATTGTTATGTGAATTCATTGCTATATGGGGCGATTGTTGTATGACGTTCCACTGTATATACCATTTAGCCTCAGAAAATGTAACATATTAATGGAGTAACAGTCTCGTTGGGTCCTCTCTGGATTTCCCTCACCTCTCTTCCCAATACTTGAAGTTTGATATTTTAGATAGAGTGTGTCTTTTTGTGTTTGCTGGCAATGCAAAAAAAAAAAGTGGGGGGGTTGTCACATAGAAAGTATGCCGAGTGGGTGGCATAAAAATCTCAGAATAAATAAATAAAAATGAAATAAAAAGAAGATGAAGATGAAGGACTGAACCCACAAAGACAATGAAGACAACTGTGTGACCCTTAAATAATCCAAATGAAGAAGGAAGTGACTTTATACTTTCTACCAAAAACAACTCCCACAAGATCTAAATTAAACATTTTCCACACACATAAATCTGAAAAAGATTACTAACAATGTACCTCAATGTAGCCTCTTTGTCTCAGAATGTGGTTCATTGAACACAGCCTAGAATTCCAGAAGCCGATGATAATCAATTTTATCAATTTCAAGAAGGTGTTTGACTCAATTTATTGAGAATCACTATGGAATACTTTTTTAAAAAACCTATGGTATTCCTCAACGCTTTAGCAACATCTTCATGAGCCTCTATGTGAACTATACATGTTGCATGTGAACGGAACCTTGCAGTACAGACTTCTTCAACATAAATACAAGAGTAAGACAGGGTTGTATTCTGTCACTCTTCTTGTTTCTCCTTTCCATGGATTTTGTTATGCATAGTGATGGATAATCGTAACTTTGGCATTCCATGGGTAACAATTTATCTAACAGTTTTAGATTATGTGGGCAACATCACACTACTTGGTGAAGCGAAGATGTGCTTGCATCAAATGACCACCAATTTAGATAATGAAGCCAACAAGATTGGCTTATGTATAAATATTGAGAAGTGTCCAGGATAATACATTTATAACAGTTTGTGGCCAAGATACAGAGCAAGTCCAACAATTTACCTATCTTGGCAGTATTATCTGTACTGAAGGAGGCACAGACAAAGACTTCAATTGCCAGATTGGAATGGCATTGGCCATGTGTCAAAACATGTATCCAATTTGGTCTACAGCAACCATAATTATTTCCACAAAGATAAAAAAACTCTTTAAGAGCATTGTCATACGAACTGCAATATATGCCTATGAAACATGGAAATGCATAACCAAAATGATTAAATGGTTACATGTTTTCCAACATCATTGCCTGAGAAGACTTCTCCACTGGTATCATATTATGATCATTTTTGAAGAGGTACTACAAAGATCATACTGAGAACACTTGTCAAGAACTGTGTATGAACTTTGGATGCAAAAGCCCAGTTCTCTTCAACATTTTCATAAATTACATGAAGGAGGGATTGTAGGGAATACTTATCGAATTTGCAGATGAAAAAGGTGTAGCTAATACCTTGGAAGACAGGAGCATAATTCAAAAAAGTCTTGATAGGCTTGAAGAGTGAGATGATACCAACAGATGGAAATTTTAAAAGGAATAAGTGCAACTTTATAGCTAAGGAAAAAATAGATGCATATTTACAAGAAACTTGGCTCCGTAATACAACGAGCAAGAAATATCTTGGAATTGTTGTAGATCACAAGCTAAGTATGAGTCAACGCTGCAATATGGCTACAAAAAAAGTCAGTACTGTTTTAGGCTGCATTAACAGAAGTAGTCTCCAAAACCTGTGAGGTACTAGTTCCCCTCTATTCTAGAGCAGGTACAGAGAAGGTTCACAAGAAACAAAGCCATATGAGGAAAGACTGAAAGAACTGGGCATCTTTAGTCTTGAGAATGGAAGCGTGGCGCCAAAATGGCCGCCGCGCTCTTTGCGGCCCCCCCCACCGGACGAAGCCATCCGGGTAGTTAGGGGCGTGGCCAGCACCCTAATAAAAGGGCTGGCCACGAGGCAGCCGTGCTGCCATTTTGGCGAAGCGACGGAGCGGAGAAGTTTTTCCCTCTTACCTCCGTCGCTCGTTTCCTTCCAGGGGAAGCCTTTTCGGGCAGCTTTTCTTTTTCTTCGGCTGCCTAGCTAATCAGCTATGCCCTCTAAGAAGAAGGCAGCTGCGAACGTGGCTCGATCGGCGCCAGCCGGGTCGGAGGACCGCGACTGCGCCCGCCCAGCAGCCACCTTTAGCAGCTCACCGGGACCGGTGGGATGGGATCGGTGGCCCCTTGGCTCGCTGCGCGGTGTGCGCAGGTTGCCCCGGACGGGGCCTCGGCCCTTGGCCCACAAACAGCGACCACTGCCCCCGGCATGGTCCGTGCGGCTGGGCCCTCTTGCCCGGGCGCACAGTTCCCCATGGGGGGAGCGAGCCACGGGGGGTGGTTAGGTTCCCTGCCTTGGCAGGGCGTGCCCACGGCTCCCCAGGGGCCGAGCATGGGCTCTTGGCCTTATCTGGCCCCTGGGGCCCAGGGATCTGGACAGGTACCCGTGACTTATGGGCCAGCTGCCCATTTGCCCCCTGTTGGGGCTGGGGCCTATGTCAACGTGGAGGCCCTTCTGGCCCGTGTAGCGGCCCTTGAAGCATCCTTAGCGAGGGCCAATCAAACAGGGGCGTCTCTAGGATTCCAGGTGGACCCTTTGGCTGCCGAACAGCGGCTGGCGACGGGTCGGGTTGAGCTGCCTGAGGCGCGCGGGCCGGTGGCGGCCACTGTCTCGCAGCTCCCCGCTCAACAAGAGCAGCAGTCTGGTGCTGGTCTGGCCCCGTCGACGAGCTCAGCTTCGGTTGTGAGCTCCGACGCCTCCAGCGGGCCGGAACCCCCGGTGGGGGCGGCCTGTGGGGGTGCATCGGGTGAGTATGCAGTTCAAGCTAGTGCACCCACACAACTGACTTCCCTGGGGGGGGGGCTTTCCAATGGCCGTGGCCTCGCACGGGTGGCCCGGCGGTCCAATTGCCCCCGGCCCACCCGGCGACTTCACCCCTGACCCAGGGCCCGGGTCGGGGTGGCGCCCCCTATGTGGTAGGGAATGTGTTGGGGATCCCCGGGCTGGTACAGGCCCCCTTTGCTTTGCCCGCAGTTTCCTCTGTGCCGGTGTCGGCATTGCCAACAGCAGGGTATTCCTTGCCCCTGGGGGACCATCTGGCCCAGTCCACCAAGGAACAGATCTGGAGGGCGAGTACGTAGATATCTTCTCCCTTCTTAATAGGGAGCCAACCAAGGAAGAGAGGGAAGGGCTGGACGAGAAGGATAAGGAGCAGGCACGTCGTCGTAAGCCGCCACGCACGTGGGCAAATTGGTTGCCAGCGTACCTGATTTACATGGCCGTTTACCTCAGGGCTAGGCCGGATTTGGCCATCCCTATGGTCCAGTATCTGGACAACATTTACCGGGCTATGGTTGACTTCCCGGGTCCGTCGTGGCGGGCTTACGACGAAGAATTCCGCATTAGGATTCCACTGCACCCAGAGATGAGGTGGGATGAGCCCTGCCAGAAGCTGTGGCTTCTGTATATGACCCCCACGCGCCCGGCGCCTGGGGAGAGATACCATTGTGGACATGCGGTCCAACGAGCGGCCCCGGTACAGGTTCCCCGCCAAGTGGCGGGGCAGGGGGTTCCAGCCCGCCTTCTGTGCTGGACCTTCTCGTCCAATGGTTCTTGCAACAGGAAAAATTGCAAGTACAAGCACGAGTGCCCCTCTTGTTCTGGCCCCCATGCTGCCTCCGCCTGTCCCAGGCCGGGAGCATACAGGGGCAGGGGTAGGGGCGGACAAGGGGCAGGTAGGACTGCCACGGAGGGAGCGGGTTCACTGAAAGGCCCCCTCCCCAATTAATGTCGACATGCTGGAGCATTGGCTTGCATTGTACCCGATGAGGGCAGACGCTGTGTACCTCCTTCAGGGTTTTCAACTGGGTTTTCGTATTCCTTTCACGGGGGATAGGTCACCGCAAGACACACCCAACCTTTTGTCACTTAGAGGAAGGGAGGAAGTGGCTGCCGCCAGCATTAATAAGGAGATTGATGCGGGCAGGGTCGCTGGCCCTTTCCCCGCGCCCCCGTTCCCCAACCTTAAAGTGTCTCCTCTAGGACTAGTGCCCAAGAAGTCCCCGGGCGAGTTCCGCCTGATTCATCACTTGTCCTACCCAGCCGGTCACTCGGTCAATGATGCTATCCCTGATGACCTTTGTTCGGTCAGGTATACATCCTTTGACCAGGCATTGCGCATGGTGCGCTCATGTGGCCCGGGTGCACTGTTGGCTAAGTGTGACATTAAGTCGGCTTTTCGTCTCCTGCCAGTGCACCCGGGTGACTTTGAGTTGCTGGGTTTCAAATTCCGGGGTGAATATTATTTTGACAAAGCCATGCCATTCGGCTGTTCCATATCCTGCTCGGCTTTCGAGCGTTTCAGTACATTCCTGCAGTGGGCATTTGTCCGTAGGTCAGGGTCTCGGTCTGTAGCCCATTACCTGGATGACTTTTGTTCGGGGGTGAACGGGGCTGGGACACGTGCACACGTCTCCTCAACACATTTCAGACGCTAATGGAGGAACTTGGTGTCCCTTTAGCGCCCGAAAAGACCGAAGGCCCGTCTAATAAGTTAGTATTCCTGGGGGTGGAGATTGACACGGTAGCGCAGGCGTCTAGGTTGCCGGGAGACAAGGTGTCAAGGATAGTGGCCCTTATATCGGACTTGCTGGCTAAGTGCAAGGCATCCCTTCGGGAACTGCAGGTGCTACATGGACACCTTAATTTCGCTTGCAGGGTGGTCGCACCTGGCAGGGCATTTGCTCGGCGCTTGTGCGACGCCAGGGCAGGCTTATCCAGGCCCCATCATAGGGAGAGATTGACACGGGGCATCAGGGCAGATATGCACATATGGCTCCAGTTCCTGAGGGAGTTCAATGGGGTCTCATTTTGGAGGTCCGTCCTCCTGGCTTCACCTCAATTTCAGTTTCAGTCTGATGCCTCGGGATCCCTTGGTTATGGGATGTACTTCAATGGGAAGTGGGCCTATGGTGGATGGCCACCAGCCTGGTCAGGCACGGGTCGCCTGAGGGATCTCACATATTTGGAATTTTTCCCATACTGGGGGCTTTGATGCTATGGGGTGAGGAGTGGGCCAACTCTGTGGTGCATTTCTGGTGTGACAATGCGGCCGTTGTCCACATTGTCAACTCACAGACCTCTAAATCTCCCAGGGTCATGGTCCTCGTGCGCCAGTTTGTATTGCGCAGCCTGCGCCTCAATGTACTGTTCAGGGCCAGGCATGTCCCGGGGGTGAATAATGATATTGCTGATGCTTTGTCCCGCCTGCAGATCTCCCGGTTCCGTGCCTTGGCCCCGGATGCGGAGGAATTTCCCTCGCCACTCCCGGAGGAGATATGGACCTTTGGCAAGGAGAGGTGAACCGGGCGATTGGCTTGTCACTAGCGCCACGCACGCGTAAGGCGTATCACCATGCATTAGTTTCTTGTCAGACATTTTGTACACAATTTTAGCTGCCAGATACCTGGCCGATCCCGGTGGCCCACATCCTCCGTTTATGGTTTACCTGCATGCCCAGGGCCTTGCACCCCGCACCATAGCATCCAGGCTGTCAGCGCTGGCTTTTATGGCCAAGGTGGGAGGTCATGCGGATAGTACCGCTGATTTCCGTGTGAGACACTTTTTGGAGGGGTGGGTGCGGGAACGTGGGTGTAGCCTGGACGACCGCCACCCAATTTTCCCTGGGGTTCTTACCCAACTGGCACGGGGCTGGCATGACCTATGTTTCGATAGGTATGAGGCACCCCTGTTTCATGTGGCTACAACGGTGGCCTTTTTTGGAGCGCTCCGCATCAGCGAGCTTGTGATGCTGTCTAAGGCGGATGCAAGTCGTAGGGCACTGGAACTCGAAGATGTCTATGTTGCAATGATTGGGCTCAGTTGAGGATACGCTCCTCTAAAACAGATCAGCACGGCGTAGGCAGTTGAGTAATACTGCTACGATGTTCCTTGGAAGACATCTGTCCGGTTGGTGCCCTACAGGAGTTTCTTGCACTGTGTGGCACGCACCATGCCCCGTTTTTTCTGTCACCAGGGTGGGTCTCCCCTCACTCAACCATTCCTGCAGGATGGGGGCGGTTTCTACTGCGGCTACTTTTGGGTACTCTGGGGCTGAAATACGCCGCATGGGAAGGTGGGGATCACATTGTTTTCAGTTTTTGTGTTCACCCTCTTCAACCGTGAGTGCCAGTTTAATCACTGCAATGTTTCTCACCCCCCCTTTTTTCCTTGACAGACCCTGGGTGTCGTTTTACACCGGTGACAGTATGGCTGGTGGGCCGTTGCCACGTGCACAGGGCAGCGCGTTACGCTGCACAGGGCAGCGCGTTACGCTGCGGCGACAGAGTGGGACCCCGACTGGGACTGGGTGCACCCGCACATCTCAGGTGGTGTGGTAAGCGCGGCATGTTATGGCGGGAACTGTTGCCATTCCTTTTCTACATCAGGGATGCTGACTCGCCTGATGTCCTGGTTATTCACCTTGGGGGCAATGGTTTCGGACAGGTCACTGGCCTATCGCCGAAGCTTGCAATTTGCAGTCACCTGGCCTACTCACATTATGTGTGGCCTGCCACACCCCTCATTTGGTCGGACATGATACCGCAGTACGCTTACAGGGGAGCGTTTGGCCTCCAGGCGCTTGACCGGGCTCGTCGCTCCAGGGCTATTGCCCGGTTCCTTTTTGGCATGGGTTGGGGACGCGTCATTCGCCTCCCCGCCATCAGTCTGCAAAATTATGAGCTTTATTCAGGGGAGGGGGCCCATCTGTCGCGAGGAGGTATGGACCTCCTGCTGAGTGATTGGCGAGCAGGCCTGTCGACCGAGCTGACGGTCTTGGGGGGGGGGCGTCAAGCCTTTATTGAAGCCTCTCCAGGTGGCGGGTAGCACTGGTAAGGTAAACATTTATGACCCACAGGTATCCGGCAGGTTCGCAATTGACTGGACAACACTAGATAGGCATAAGTTGTTTAAACGTTGTCCGGTCAATGACGAACCAGGCGAGGGGGTGATGGTTACCACTAGACAGCTGGATACGGATACACGTCAGAGGGTGGGGTCATTAGTTAGATATTGACTACGGTCAACAATTTGTTTGTTGTCAACAAACAAATTGATACAAATAGATACATTGTAACAATTGCCGTTGGCAATTTTGGGTGGTACCTTACCAGTGTTACTTCGGCCTGCTTGCCTTAAGAATTATGATTGGTCGTTTTACCAATAGAAATTTATAATTCGGACTAGGGCATGAATCAATAAATGTGGCCCAATGCCGTTATCCACTTTCATTTGTGTCTGAGTCCATTATATTGGGGGGGGGGGGGTGCGCCTGCAAAGGGAGACTGAAGGGATATAACACTTTTCAAATACATGAAAGATAATCATAAAGAGGAAGGACAGGATCTGTTCTCAATCATCGCAGAGTTCAGGATGTGTAATAGGCTGAAACTACAGGAAGCCAGATATAGGCTGAATATATCAGGAAAAACCTCTTATCAGTCAGAAACAGTATGACAATGGAACTTGAGAGGTGGTGAGCATTCAAACACTGGAAGCATTCAAGAGAGTTGGACAACCTTTTGTCAGATCTGCTTTGATTTGGATTCCTGCATTGAGTCGGAAGTTTGGCCAAAAAGGTCTCTTCCAACCCAGTTATTCTATGATTCTATGCCCAAAGATCAGCATCTGACATTTGCTCTATGATGAATATGTCTTGAAGGAAAGAGGAAATAAGGCCAGTCTTGGAAAGGTAAATATTTCCCTTGCTCGAAAGCCAGTCATATCCAACTCTAGGGTTCAGTGCTCATCCCTGTTTCAAAGCCAAAGAGCCAGCACTGTCTGCTTCTGCAGACATTTCTGTGGTCATGTGGCAGGCGTGACTAGTCACCAAAGTGCATGGAATGCTGTTTCCTTACCACTGAAGTGGTCCCTATTTATCTACTTGCAATTTCTTGCTTCCAAACTGCTAGGTTGGCAAGAGCTGGGACAAAGATAGGAGCTCATCCGTCCTGCAGTACTCGGGAATCAAACTGCTGACCTTCCGCCTCCCAGTCAGTGTCTTAGCCACTTGAGCCACTGCAGTCCTTCAGCCTTGGAAAACTTAGTGCCAAATGTTTAAGGAGGATCCTGGAACTATTAATGTCTCTTGTGATGATATCAAAGCTGTTGTGAATGACCGAATCACTGGAAAGCAATTGCTGCCCCATGTGCTCCACACAGGACCTAATGATGACAATGAGTTATCAGAGCTGGCCACTTGTAACCATTGTCTGCTATGCAAAATATAGGGTTCACTGTTATCTGTGGTTTCAGGTATCCACTGTACAGTAGGTATCAGAATGGATCTCCCATGGATACAGGAGGTGACCTGCAGAAACAATTAGGCTTACAAGGTTTGCCAATCTTTAAATTTACCTCTCATATGGTAATACTTTAGAATAAATATTAAATTTAAATCGATGGGAGTTCATGCCAAATTTGTTAAGACTTCACTCTTGTTGCTAAAAAGCTACTAAAAGGCAACAAAATAATCTATTTATGAAGTACAATAACACCAACTTGCATTACCCTTTAAAAAGAGAGGTCAGAAAACTCTCAAGCAGGAACTAGATTTTACATGAGGAACATGACTTTACATTAAAATAGCATCTTCATATTCACAATTGAACTGACGAAGAGGTTGGTGCAACTAATGGAGAGACAATAATTAAAAATTAAACAAAGTAATTGTTATGCCTTTGAGCTTAAAAAGCTAACATACTCCACTAATATTTTAAACAGTGGAACAGCATTCCTGCCCTTGGGTCGACAGAAAAGTGTCTATTTCACTGATTTTGATGTAACATTCACTTCAGGAAAAAAAGCAACAGAAATGATAATATGTATAATTAAACTAGGTTTTCTTCCTTGTGTAATCAAAAATAATTATTCAGTCTCCTGATTATTTTCTAATAAAATAAATCTCCAGTTTATTTTACTATATAGAAAACAGACCAAAAGTGCAGAGGACTTTATTATCTCCAGAGTTAAAATGCATGAAAAGTTAACTGTAAATTAATGAAAGTCCGAAATTGCTATACTTTATCATTGAGTGAATGTGCTTGCAGTTCTATCACATGAAAAGCTATTTCCTTATTATTATTTTAAGCACTGTTAAAGCATGACAACATTCAAATCTGCATTTTGTAGCAATATCGCTGGAATATAGAGCAATATAGAGCAATGCTGGATGCATTTAACAAAAATGTAAAGAATTCAAAACATATTATTCCATTCATCCCTCCAAACAAATCACAGACAGTACTTCAAGTACATTGCAGGACTATTAGGTAATCCTTTTTTGTTTAGATTCGTAGGGTTCAGCGGCAAACATTCACCTTCACTTTTCTCTGTAAATTCTCATTTTCTACTTTAGGTAAAAATTCCTTCAGCTTTGACAACAAATCTTTCTTCCCAAAACTCTAAAGAAAAGTTTTATGTATCTGTTTAAGGTGGACACAGAAAGAAGCATTTGTGTCTTTTACTTAGTTAATATAACTGGACACAAGTTTTCAAAACAAACCAATAACTATGTTGGTTACTTTGTTTCTCTATACTTCATAATAATGCATGCTTTGAAATAAATTTTAAAAGATAAAATTGTTAGCAGTAGACTGAAATAAGTTTTAAAAGATAAGATTAGCAGTACTGTATGCTGAAATAAAATTTCTGGAGGAAGAAAAAAAGATTTAATACATATACGAGCACCTCAGAAAATAAAATGAAGTACACATGTTTATAGACCTGAATATAACTATTTTCCATGCCAATGTGCACATACTTTCCACCACTATGATTTGTGTTCTTATTTTAACAGGTGAAAGTAATTATATTGAAAATTATTGCAAAACGTTCTGCATGGGGGGAAAAAGAGAAATATACTCCCTACATACTAAAATTAAATAGAAATTGGGAGAACTCTATCTGCTCAGTATCAGCAAATACTGACAACTTCAGAAAATGGTGAGGGGGGAGAGAAAGTCAATATAATACCAAATGCTGTAATTTTATGCAAATAGAAGACTAATCTAGGGGATGATTAAAGGGACGTGCAGTTAAATACAACATATAAAATCAGGGAGTCCAAAATTACAAGCGTTCATTTAGAAATAAGGGATACACCAACATATGAGTGGGTACAAAAACACAGAGATACTATGGTTGTTGTGTTACAATCTGTGACAATTTTCCAATTTGAGTACACTCTTACTGTATGCAGTAAGGAAAAAAAAGGCAAATATTTCTGGACTTTGAAAGAAAGAGGACTCAGATACTATCCATGGTAGTGCTGCATGGGCAACTCTTCTAATACACTGAAGAACTACTACTAAGCACGAGAACAAGTAGTCTGATTTTGTATAAAACAGTTCACTTACTCCTATTTTGTAGAATAAGATGTAACAAATTAAGCAGGATGAAAGATTGATACCCAGGTATTCTAGAATCTGTCGAAGACACGTGTTATTATGAATGTATACTTTCATTTCAAGCTGTTATCTATCTGCGCTGCAAAAGGTGCCACCCAGGCATACTTTAATAAGGGGTGCCCAAAATACGTCCTGCAGACCAGATCTGGCCCCCCAACACCAATTCATCCAGCCCACACCACCCTCACCGCTCCCGGAAGCAGAGGTAAAAGGTGCCCATACATGTTTTACTTCTGCGAGCCACGAGGGTGGCATGGGCCAGATGAATTGGTGTTAGGGGCTGGATCCAGCCCACGGGCCATAGTTTGGGCACTCCTGGTTTAAGCAGAGAAAATGGCAGCTTAAAATCTATCTCATCCTGTTACAAAACAGATAGCAAGGCACGTTTTACTTCTGCTTCTGGTGGGAGGATCCATGTGACCAGCCCGCTGAAACATGTGACTGGCACGCTGTACCACATGACTGGCCCACGCAGTGATGCACTCAAATTTTTTTTACTACCACCTCTGTGGGCGGGGCAAAATCTGTGGGCATGGCCAACACAATAAGGTATGGAGGTGGGCATGGCCAGCCAGGTGGGCGTGGCCTGCAAGAATTTCTACACCGGTTCTCCCGAACAGGACATAACCTGCTTCAGTGCATCACTGGGCCCACGGCTTGAAAAGTTTGGGCATCCCTGCTTTAATAACTGGTATTAATTCATATTAGAACTTTAAGTAGGTACTAGAAAATTACCCACTGAGATATTCTCAGCATTACCATGCCATAATCAGCAATATAAGTCAACAGTAGGAACATAAGAAGACCCCTATATCAAACCATAGCAACAGTGTGGGATGGGCAAAAAAGCCAGGACCCGGAAGCCAATATGGGTCCCAGCCAAAAATTCCCACCCGGCCCCGAAGCGACCAAAATATCACACTGTTAACTAGGGAGGGGGTGGAGGGGAAAAGACTTCTCCGCTCCGTCGCTGAGGTAAAATGGCAGCTTGGCTGCCTCGTGGCCACCCCTTTTATAAGGGAGCTGGCCACGCCCCTAACTACCCGGATTCTCTGTCCTGTGGGGGGGGGCCCGCAAAGAGCGCGGCGGCCATTTTGGCGCCGCGCTTGCATTGCAGGCGCACCCCCCCAATAACGGACACAGACAACATTGAAAGTGGATAACAGCATCGGGCCACATTTATTGATTCAATGCCCTAGTCCGAATTATAAATTTGTATTGGTAAAACGACCAATCATAATTCTTAAGGCAAGCAGGCCGACGTAACACTGGTAAGGTACCACCCCAAAATTGCCAACGGCGGTTGGCTACAATGTATCAATTTGTATCAATTTGTTTGTTGACAACAAACAAATTGTTGACCGTAGTCAATATCTAACTCATGACCCCACCCTCTGACGCGTATCCGTGAAATCACGGGGTGATGCATGCTGGTTAGCTATCGTCATCACCCCGTCGCCTGGTTCATCGTTGACCGGACAACGTTTAACTAATTTATTCCTGTCTAGTGTTGTCCAGTCAATTGCGAACCTGCCGGATACCTGTGGGTCATACTGTTTACCTTACCAGTGCTACCCGCCACACGGAGGGGCTTCAAAGAAGGCCTGACGCCCCCCCAGACCGTCAGCTCGGTCAACAGGCCTGCTCGCCAATCACCCAACAGGAGGTCCATACCTCCTCGCGACAGATGGACCCCATCCCCTGCGTACAAGTCATAATTTTGTAGGCTAATAGCGGGGTGATGACTGACCCGTCCCCAAGCCCTGTCGGCAAGAAACCGCGCCACCGCCCTATTGACCGTGCACCTAGCGCGGTCAAGGGCCAGGAGGTTAACGCCCCCTCTATAAGAATGGCGCGGGACAATGTCCGACCAAACCAGGGTTGTGGCAGGCCAGACATAATGCAAGTAGGCGAGGTCCTCGCAAATCGCATGCTTGAGCGATAAGCCGGTGACCTGGCCCAAATCATTGCCCCCCAGGTGGATGATGAGAATGTCAGGCGGGTCAGCACCCAGGCCAGAAAAAAGGAAAGGCCGCAGCTCCCGCCATAACATCCCAGGCTTACCATGCCATGTGAGACTGGCGTGTTCACCCAGTCCCAGTCGGGGTCCCCACTCTGTCGCCGCAGCGTAACGCGCTGCCCTGTGCACATAGCTGTGGCCCACCAGCCATACTGTCACCGGTGTAATACGACACCCAGGGTCTGTAAGAAAATTGAGAAAAAAGGCGGAAAGGTGACTGGATTGGTACTCATGGCGGGAGTGGGCGCACATAAAACTGAAAACATTGCGAGCCCCACCTCCCCATGCTACGTATGTCAGCCCCAGAGTACCCAAAAGCAGCTGCTGTAGAGGCTGCACCAATACGGAATGAATGTGTGCCATAACGGGCACCTGGTAGACCCACCCTGGTGAGGGCTCTGCCTGTCACCTTCCAAAACTGAAATTTAGTAAGGGGAGACCCATCTTGGTGACAGAAAAACGGGCCGTGGTGCATGCCACGCAGTGCCAGGTATTCCTGTAGGGCACCAACCGGACAGATGTCTGCCAAAGAACACCGTAGCAGTCTTACACCACTGCCTACGCCATGCTGATCTGTTTTAGAGGAGCGTATCCTCAACTGGGCCCAGTCTTTGGCAACATAGACATCTTCGAGTTCCAGTGCCCTACAACTTGCATCCGCCTTAGACAGCATCACAAGTTCGCTGATGCGGAGCACTCCAAAAAATGCCACCGTTGTGGCTGCATGGAAAAGGGCTGCCTCATAATGATTAAAACAGAGGCCTGGCCAGCCCCGGGCCAACTGGGTAAGAACCCCTGGGGAAATGGGGTGCCGGCTCGCGCACCCACCCCTCCAAAACATGTCTCACACGGAAGTCAGAGGTGCTGTCCTCATGACCTCCCACTTTGGCCATAAAAGCCAACGCCGAGAGCTTGGATGCTATGGTGCGAGGTGCGAGGCCCTGTGCATGCAGGTGAACCATGAACCGCAGAACATGGTCCACCGGGATAGGCCAGGTCTCTGGCAGGTGAAATTGAGCAGAAAATGCTCTGTAAGAATTGAACGCTTGTTGATACGCCTTACGAGTGCGTGGCGCTAATGACAGGCCAATCGCCCGGTTCACCTCTCCTTGCCAATAGTCCACATCTCGTCCGGGAGTGGCGAGGGAAATTCCTCCGCATCCGGGGCCAAGGCGCGGAACCGGGAGATCTGCAGGCGGGACAAAGCGTCAGCAATATCATTATTAATCCCTGGAACATGCCTGGCCCTGAACAAGACATTGAGGCGCAGGCAGCGCAACACAAAATGGCGCACTAGTTCCATGACCCTGGGCGATTTGGAAGTCTGTGCATTGACAATGTGAACAACAGCAGCATTGTCACACCAGAAATGCACAACCGAATTAGCCCACTGCTCGCCCCATAGCATCAAAGCCCCCAGAATAGGAAAAAATTCCAGGTATGTGAGATCCCGCAGGCAACCCGTGCCTGCCCAGGCTGGTGGCCACCCACCATAGGCCCACTTCCCATTGAAGTACATCCCATAACCCAGGGATCCTGAGGCATCAGACTGGATCTGAAAATTGGGGGATGCCAGGAGGTCAGACCTCCAAAATGAGACCCCATTGAACTCCCTCAGGAATTGCAACCAGACGAACATGTCTGCCCTGATACCCCGGGTAAGCCTAACTCTATGGTGGGGCCTGGATAACCCTGCCATGGCGTCGCATAAGCGCCGGGCAAAAGCTCTGCCCGGTGCGACCACCCTGCAAGCGAAATTGAGGTGACCATGTAGCACCTGCAGTTCCCTCAGTGATGCCTTGCGTTTGGCCAGCAAATCCGAGATAAGGGCCACTATTCTGGACACCTTATCGCCCGGTAACCTAGAAGCCTGCGCTACTGTGTCAATCTCCACCCCCAGGAATACTAGCTTGGTAGATGGGCCCTCGGTCTTTTCGGGCGCTAAAGGGACACCGAGTTCCTCCATTAGCGTCTGAAATGTGTTGAGGAGACGTGTGCACGTGTCCCAGCCCCGTTCACCCCCGAATAAAAAGTCATCCAGGTAATGGGCTACAGACCGAGACCCTGACCTGCGGACGAAAGCCCACTCTAGGAAGGTACTGAAACGCTCGAAGGCCGAGCATGATGTGGAACAGCCAAAAGGCATGGCCTTATCAAAATAATATTCGCCCTTAAATTTGAAACCCAGCAACTCAAAGTCGCCCGGATGCACTGGCAAAAGGCGAAAAGCCGACTTGATGTCGCACTTGGCCAGCAGGGCACCCGGGCCACACGAGCGCACCATGCGCAGCGCATGGTCGAACGATGTATACCTGACTGAACAAAGGTCATCAGGGATAGCATCATTGACCGATCAGCCGGCTGGGTAGGACAAATGATGAATAAGGCGAAACTCGCCTAGGGACTTTTTGGGGACCAAGCCCAGTGGCGACACCTTAAGATTGGGAAACGGGGGTGCAGGGAAAGGTCCAGCGACCCTGCCCGCATCTAACTCTTTTTTAATGCTGGCCGCAGCCACGTCCTCCCTCCCTCTGAGGGATAAAAGGTTAGGGGCATCCTGAGGGGACCTGTCACCCATGAAAGGGATACGGAATCCCTGCTTAAAACCCTGAAGGAGATACTCCCCATCCTCCCCCTTCGGGTACGATGCGAGCCAACGCTCCAGCATGTCCACATTAATTGGGGAGGGGGCCTTTTGGAGAACCAGTTCCATCCGTGGCAGTCTTGCCAGCCCACTGTCCGCCCCTCCCTCTGCCCCTTGTCCCTCCAGGCGGAGGCTGCGTGGGGGCCCGCACATGTGGGACACTCATGCCTGTACTTGCAATTCTTCCTATTACAGGAACCATTGGACGAGAAAGTCCAGCACAGCAGGCGGGCTGGAACCCCCTGCCCCGCCGCTTGGCGGGTAACCTGCGCTGGAGCTGCTCGCTGAACCGCATGTCCACAATGGTATCTGTCTCCCGGGGCGGGGCGTGTGGGCGTCATGTACAAAAGCCAAAGCCTCTGGCACGGCTCATCCCATCTCATCTCGGGGTGAAGGGGAATCCTCATACGGAATTCCTCGTGATAGGCCAACCACGAGGGACCCGGGAAATCAACCATTGCCCTATATATGTTGTCCAAATATTGGACCATGGGAATAGCCAAATCCGGCCGCGCCCTCAAGTACACTGCCATGTATATTAAATAAGCGGGGAGCCAGTTGGCCCAGGTACGTGGCGGCTTACGGCGACGTGCCTGCTCCTTGTCCTTCTCATCCTGTCCCTCCCTTTCTTCCTTGGTGGGCTCTCTGTTCAGGAGTGAAAAGATATCTACATACTCCCCCCGCCATATCTTTTCTCTGGTAGACTGTGCCAAGTGATCACCCAGTGGCAAGGAATACCCCGCCGTCGGCAAAGCCGAAAAAGGCACCGCAGCCATAGGAAAAGGGGCCTGAGCTAGCCCAGCCACCCCCAGAACATTCCCCGCAGTGTAAGAACAAGTACCCACCCCAGTGCCCAGGGTGGCAGTCGTCGTCGCCGGGTGGGGTGCCGACAGCGTGGCCCCCGCACCACCCGCGCGAGGCCAAGGCCATTGAAAAGCCCCCCCCATATTGGGAATGTGTGTGGATGTACTTGCTTGCACCGTATACTCACATGCTGCACCCCCGCGGGCCGCCCCCACCGGGGGTTCCGGCCCACTGGGGGCGTCGGAGCTCACGACCGACGTAGAGCTCAGCACCGGGGCCTGACCCGCACCTGGCTGCTGACTGGGGAGCTGCGAGGCAGTGGCCGAAACCGCGCCACGTGCCTGCAGCAGCTCAACCCTCCCTGTCGGCTGTTGTCCTCCTGCCGACAGCGCCGCAAAAGGGACCCCAAAGGGGGCCCCCGCCTGACTGGCCCGAGCCAACGACGCTTCCAGGGCCGCAATACGGGCCAGTAAGGCTGCCACGTCTACCTGGGGCCAAGGGCCGGCCGGCCCGCCCGGTCCAGGCGTGGGTACAGGTCCCTGTACCCCAGGACCCGAATATGGCCATTGGCCAGCACCGAAGCCCGGCAGGGTCGGTGGAGAAACCTGCCAAGGCAGGGGGCCGCACCACCCCCCAAGGCTAGAGGGCCCAGGGGGAGGCTGCGACCCAAGAGCAGCAGGCCCAACAGGGTGGGCAGGTGCAGGAGCGGTGTCCACCGCTCGCGGGCCGCGGGCCGGAACCCCTTCCGCGCCCGCATTCTGTTCGCCCACTCCGGGCCAAGGGGCAATAGACCCCATTCCGCCAGCCCCAACCGGGGCCTGCGAGGGCGGCTGCTGAGGAGGCGGCCCCGCGGTCCTCCGACCTGGGTTGCGCCTCCTAACAGCGTGAGCCGCACTTGAAGCTGCCTTCTTCTTCGAAGGCATATCTACTGAAGCAAAGGGAAGCCGAAAAGGAAGAACCGCTACCAAAAGGCTTCCCGGTAAGCTAAGGAGCGACGGAGACACAGGGGAAAAGACTTCTCCACTCCGTCGCTGAGGTAAAATGGCAGCTTGGCTGCCTCGTGGCCACCCCTTTTATAAGGGAGCTGGCCACGCCCCTAACTACCCGAATTCTCTGTCCTGTGGGGGGGGGGCGCAAAGAGCGCGGCGGCCATTTTGGCGCCGCGCTTGCATACTCTCCCTACAATGTTTGGCCCTCTAGGGTTTTTGTTCATGTGGGCTGAAAAATTAAATGAATTCTAAAATCAAGAGACTTGTTTCCAATTTTTTAATATACTTATGCAGTGACTCAGATGTCTGTGTGCACTGCTTGTGCACAACAACCTAATAATCTTAGAACTACCAAGCTAGAAGGGACCTATGGATTAGCGAGGCCAGCCCAGGGAAGCACAGAGGGAGAACTCAATCTATGGCTCCACAACCAGATACCTAAACTGCTGAGCTATCAAGCAACTTTATTAATATGGCAAGGTCTTCATAATAGTGGGCACACAAATGTTCACACCAATGCAAACCAGCCCAGACCTGATCAATACTTACCTGCATCTTTCTGGTCCCTTATCAGAGGCAACTTTGTTTTGACATGAGTTTGTTTTGCACCATTTTGGTTCAGTTACAGCATGTGTGATTGCTGGATCGAACCCTAGTGGACGGCTTAAAAGCTGTCCTTTTGCTTAAGCCACTTAACAATCTTGAAAAATGGAAAGCTTCATTCCCTCTCATCTGCAGATCCCCTGTTAGCTTAGCAGTTAAGGTGCTTAAACGCCACCCCGGCAGGAAATATGGAGACCCTCAGCTGGAAATGGCTTCACAGGGCTGTCAGGATATCTGTGAGGGGAACATCGTCGATATCTCTCGGCAGCACCAAATGAATGGCCAGCTCGAGCGTAGGCAGGCCACATCTTGCCAGGAAACGAGAACACTTCTGGTCCTCCTCTACTATGTTGTCAGCTGCCATGGCGTGCTTGAACTGCTTTTCGTAGAGAACCCATTTCTCTGGCACTGAGATATCGAAAGGGCCAACGGAATTCTGTTGGGATGCCATTCCACCTTCGTTGCCAATTTAGTGTTCTGGAAATAATAGGCAGCAGCCAGCAATATGGGTCAAACATACAACTTTATTTGGAATAAGAATAGGTGGCCAGAGCTAACAACACACCCTCACATTCCTTAGCTATCTCTGATTAGAACTGACAGTTGGAAAAAAAAACTGTTAGAACCATTGACAGCTCTGTTCTTGTTCAGAACCCTCCCGAAGTCTCACGAGACTTCAGACCATAGTAAAGCAAATCTATACCTATAAAATGGTGCATTAACCATTGGAATGTGACAAAGGATGTTGCACCAGGCCCCACTAGCCCGTAATGGGCCTCCGTTCACTCGCCCGAACCCAGTTCGCAGGTAACTGTTGGGTTGAAATTTTCGGCCGGGGGGCAGGAGCGCCCCGGATGCAAACAAAAAAAAGGGAATTTCAATTCCCAATGTTCCTTGCGCCGCGCCGTGTCAGAGCCAATCAGGCTGAGCGGCATGGCAAAAGGAACGTTCGGAAATGCGCCGTGGCCAATTAAAAAAAAGCCGCAGGAAAAAACCGCTGCAATGAGCAAACACGCACAGGCAAAACTACAAGCCCCAGATTTATTATATTATCTGCCAAAGGAAAGGGAAAGGAAATTTTCCATTTCTTTTTAAATAGTTGCCAATCCATCAACTGGAATGGATAGCCACTAATTTAGGTATCTGGTTGTGGAGTCAGTGGTTGGGAGCTAAATTCCCCACCATGCCCTCCCAGGAGAAGAGTCAGTCTGTATAGCCATGGGCAAGCTGCACAGCCTTAGGGCACCCCATGAAGAAGGAAATAGTAAGCCATTTTTGTGTATTCTCTACCTTAAAAACCCAGGAAAGGGTCACCATAAATTGGAATTAAGCCCCAAAAAGTTAATCTGGTGGTGACAGCAAATGTCTACAGGGAAGAACAGCAAATAGCAACCCTCTATCTAAGAAGTCCCTTGTTATAGGATTCAAGCCTTTGACATTGAAGCTAAGTCTTTTTCTTTGCTTCTTTACTTCATTTATTCCTTCAGGTGTTGAAGGAACAGCTAAGTAGTGTGTTAAGTGAAGTACTTTTAAGCTAAGTACTGTTGTGGCAGATTCATTTCTCCATCTTTCCATGTTCTGTTTCTACTACTTCTTAAGTTATCAGAAGAAATAAAATGCATGATCTTAATGTTCTTAACAGGTGGTTTTAATCACAATACAGGACCAGCACTTAATCTGCCAAAGTTCAAGCCAATAAGCATGAATTTAAAGCCTATCCTGCACAGTTGAATTATATAAAATAATAAAATGTTACTACGAGAAATGTTTATTTTGCAAGGTCACCAGAAATAGTAAACATTAATGGATCTTTTATTGCCACAGTTGAAGTACTCTTACACAATCAGTCTCAAAACCTCAAGTTGAAAAAAAATCTCTAGAAACATTCTACATCAGACATAGAACAACTGCTCGACATCAGTTCCAATGGAAAGCAGATCCTGCTGACAACTTGTTTTATAATTCAAAGAAATAATACAAAATAATATTAAAATGTCAAGTAAACAAAGATATGTAATTTTAGACTTTCAATGAAACTCCATTTAGTCATCCAAATAGATTTTTAAAAGGCTAGAATCAGGATCACCAGTTGCAACACAGGCCATGGAAACAACTCCAAACCACATGTTTTCATAGCGCAAAGCAGAAAGGTGAAGCAATAAAAAACTACTCTTGGCATTCTCAAAATGTATTAATAAACCATTATGAGGATGACTCCCAGCTTAATAATATGAGAAATGTCTTAAGGTATGGGATCATTTATAAACCATTGATAAGGAAATCATCCACTGAAATTGGTGAGACCCTAAATAGGCTTTTCTGGCAGCTGAGGCAGGCAGAAGCAGCCCCATACTCTTCTAAGTGTTGGGCAGCCAAGCCTGAAGATTATTTTTCAAATTTATCTCAACAGTCAGGAGGTAAACACTGTCACAGAGATTGTGGGTAATGATAATGAGAAATCCAAGAGCCAGCCACCGGGCGCTTATTGAAACACTGGGGAAAACGTTTCAAAATTAAAGAGGGGGCACTATTAGCTTCACTGGTTTTGATGTTCAGGAATTGATATGCAGCAGCCAGCATAACAGGGCCAAACACAACTTTATTTCAGGAACTGAACATGGAGAGATATGGCGCAGAAGCACTTATACAATACAGGAAAGATACATTCGGGCAGGAAGCAACTGGATTGATTGGGAGAACAATGGGGTGATCATAGAGTGACCCAAGACCATGGAGCCTTCGTGCGTCTTGTTAGAAAGGGTGGGGGCCCAAGTCCTGCGAGAGGTTAGTTCTACGAAGAACACAAAATGGAGGATTACCCGATCCCAACAATTAATACAAACTGTTAAAGCATTCCATTCCATACACAACACTGGTGCAATACTAATTGCCTTGTGAACTGCCCAACGAGTGCATTAAGTGCTATGACTTGGTATATAACTGTACAGTGATACCTCATACAACGTCCAAACTTGGTTCCACAAGTTTGGACTTTATACGGATTTGGACTTTGTATGAGGCATGCAAAATCCAAGCCGCGATGCCTCATACAACATCCAAATCCTTGCCGCGATGCCTCATACAACGTCGTTTCCATAGAGATACATTGTACTGTAACAGCACAGACTTCAGGGCAAAGTCAAAGAAACAGACAGGAAACTGACAGAACTTTAAGAAATCATTGTCTAAAGGCTAAAAACATTTTAAAAACATGTCAAACAACCCTGATTGTCCAAGAACCTGAAGAATGCTGCAAAAATCCCAGGAATGCTTCTAAAAATTCTGATGAAAAAATTCAAAAAATTCAAAAACCATGCTCTAAACCACTCCTAAACACTATTCACCTCGTGCAAAACCCACAAGAGCAATGCACGCATGTGTCCTGCCTTTTATACTGCCCAGGCACAATGCAACCTGGGAAAAACCCAATGCCTCATACAAAGTCGCAGCAACTTTGTATGAGGTAACTTTTTTCAAGAAATTAGGCGATGTTGTATGAATTCGATGTTGTATGAAGCGGACTTTGTATGAGGTATTACTGTAATTACTATTGCGATGCATGATGTCCAAGAGTGGTAGTATTAGGCTTGTGGACAAGGAATATAGCAATGACAAGTCTGGAGTCTGTCCTTGTTGAAATGAAAGATTAAACTTTTCTCAAAGAAGAATGGAGGAATGGCTAGGACCCTCATTAACACTACTTTGTAGGAGAATACGAGAATAAGAATGTATTAGAAATAAAATCATGTGTTTGTTATTGGATAAATTAAGTGCTTCAAGCACCAAACACATTATTAACCTCCAGTGCATTTGTACCCTGTCTGTTGATGTAAAACATGCCAGTAATGTTGCCAGCAGTCACCTACTATGGCAGGGATTCTCAACCTGGGGCCGGTGGGCCGGATACTGAGGAAGGGCAAAATGGCCATCTGGCCTCTGAAGCTGTATGAGGGAGTGTAACCCAGTCCCCTGCTTAAAAAGGTTGAGAACGCCTGTACTATGGTGTAAAAAGAAAACTGCAAAGCCACTCTTTCACAGTTGCTTGAGGACTAAAACACTGCAAGTAGCATCTGCACCAAATAAAATGTAAAAGCTTGATTCGGGTGGAAGATCTAAAGCATACCCTGAACCTATTCATGTGGCTCCAAGCTCTGACAGGATGACTAAAGGTAAAGGTTTCCCTTGCTCGAAAGCCAGTCGCATCCGACTCTAGGGTGCAGTGCTCATCTCTGTTTCTAAGCCAAAGAGCCAGCGCTGTTTGCTTCTGCAGACGTTTCCGTGGTCATGTGGCAGGCATGACTAGACACCAGAGCGCACAGAATGCTGTTACCTTCCCACCAAAGTGGTCCCTATTTATCTACTTGCAATTTCTGGCTTTTGAACTGCTAGGTTGGCAGGAGCTGGGACGAAGACGGGAGCTCATTTCCGTCCTGCAGTACTCGGGAATCGAACTGCTGACCTTCCGCTTCCAAGTCAGTGTCTTAGCCAATTGAGCCACTGCAGACAGGATGACTAGAGCCAAACAAATGAATTTGTTTGCCAGTCTTCAGTAAGGCTGGTTAGATGTAACCAGCTTTCTGTGCTTTCCCCCACAATAACGCTTAGCAATTTTCCTGAGGATTACCTATGTTCTTGCTTAACAACTGAGAAGCACTGAAGGCTGCTTTTGATCTCTTGTCAAAACAGACTAAAGTAAGTCCTTTTTCTCTTCATAGGTGGCACTTTCTCTCCACAGCCAGAGATAATGCTTTGAAAGGCGCAGGCAAATAAGGTACACAGTAAACTGGAGATACCTGAAAACAACAGGACAATGCTTCCCCCTACATGTACTAAAATTGGTACACAAAACAGGCTCTCTCTATGATGAAAAATGTGTTATGAAGGATATGCCATGCAAACTGTTTTCTAAACTATGCTAACACAGAGGATAGTAGAAAATGCAAATATGTTCATCATGCTTTTTTGCAGTATGTGAAAATAGTCACAAATAATCTTTCAAGAGATTAGCAGGAGAGAAAATTCTTTGTTCAAATGATTCAGAACAAAATTAAATGTGTAAAGGTAAAGAACATCTCTGTTTTTCATGTTCTATAGAGATTGATGATGATGATGATGATGATGATGATTATTATTATTATTATTACCACCATGTGGAATTGTATGCTCCCAGCCTGCTAAAAGATTTTCTTATAATAATAATAATAATAATAATAATAATAATAATAATAATAATAATAATAATAATAATAATAATAATAATAATAATAATAATAATAATAATAATAATAATAATAATAATAATAATAGGTTTATTTAGATTTATTTATATCCCGCTTTCCTGGCACGAGTGCCACTCAGAGCGGCCACAACATAAGCAAATGAAAACTTTCTTCAACAAAAAGAAAAGCTATCTTATAATATATAATGCATTACATATAAAGTATCAAACACAACAATGAAAAAATATAAGTAGAATGAAACTGTTTCAAATCAAGATACACATTATAATATACAATAGTTGCCCAGCAAATACAAAATACAGTATGCACAGTGACTCACCCCAGCCCCAAAAAAGTCCCAGAGTGGAAAGAGAAGGACCTATTGCCACCATGGCCCCAAGTCCTGGCCAGTGGCCTGATGGTGGTAGTGGGGGATCCTGGCGTAACAACAAAGATAATCTGCTATAGCTACCGCCTGACTCCACTCCCCAGCACAGGTGGCGAGGGCTCTGGGGTGAGACAGGGAGCTCTTGAGTCAGCGGCGGGAGTTTGCAAGGCAGCTGCTACTGCTTCCTTTTTCTGCTCTCCAGGCGGGCGAGGCCCGGAGAGCGAGGACAGCTGCGGCAGTGGCTTCCACCTGTCTCCACTCCCCGGAGCTGGTGGCGTGGGCTCTGGGGTGAGACAGGGAGCTCTTGAGGTGGTGTCATATAGAACATTTTAAAATACACATTGAAGGGGGCAGAGCTGATAAACTATGGAAAGCAAAACAACAGCCAGTTCAGCTCTTGAGGTGGAGGCGGCTGCTTCCTTTTCTGCTCTGGGGTGAGATAGGGAGATCTCGAGGTGGTGGCAGGAGTTCACGAGGTGACAGCTGCTGCTTCCTTTTTCTGTCCTCCGGGTGGGTGAGGCCCGGAGAGCGAGGACAGCTGCGGCGGCTGCTCCCACCTGTCTCCCCTCCCCGGAGCTGGTGGCGTTGGCTCTGGGGTGAGAGAGGGAGCTCTTGAGGTGGAGGCGGCTGTTTCCTTTTCTGCTCTCTGGCCGTGCAAGGCCCAGAGAGTGAGGACAGCTGTGGCCGTGGCGGCTCCCACCTGCCTCCACTCCCCGGAGCCGGTGGTGTGTGCCCCAGGGCGAGAAAGGGAGTTCTCGAGGCGGTGTCATATAGAACATTTTAAAATACACATTGAAGGGGGCAGAGCTGATAAACTATGGAAAGCAAAACAACAGCCAGTTCTAAGAATGAATGGATTCATGCAACACCTTCTCAGGATTTCCATTCAGTAGTTTACAGCAGCAAAAGATTTAAATTCTATCTCATGGTTTCATAGTTCAGCAAGAAAACTACTTTAAGAAAAATAAAGGATTAAATTGTGACAGTATTCAATACATTCATGAAGAATGTTCTGGCTGATATACCTATCAATTGCAGTCTAGAAACTATTAGACTAGGGGTGCCCAAACGTTTTGGGCCATGAGCCGATCATGTGTTTGAGCCGATCAAGTGGTTCCTCCCACCAGAAATGGAAGCAAAACACACCCATGCATGCTTGTCTCAGGTACCTGAAATGGTTTCTGAAATAACAAGGAAAATAACAGGACTTGAAGGACTGTTAGTAAAAACACCCAGACTAAAGAATAAGGGGCAGAGATTTTTGGAAATAATAAGGGAAAGAAAGAACTTTTGTTGAGGAGATATTCATTTTGATGCAAATCTAGTTGTTCCATGTTTCCAAGGAAAACACTTATCAGATGATGAGGTCTCCAGGGCAAGGGAATTCATAGCAAATAATTCAGAAGAAATGGGACATGATCAGGGCAAAGTCATTGTAAACATAGCAGAATACAAGGCAAAGATGTGTTTTTGGAGCAAGCAGTTTTTGTGGGAAAGTGTAGAGCTCACTTCACCACTTGCATGGTGGAAGGGGCTCTGCAAAAGTCAGATCCTTAGTGGTGTGGCCATAAAACTGTTATCCATTCCTCCTATGTCAGCTTCTTCTGAGTGCATCTGGTCTGCATATGGAAAAACACACACTACTGCTCGAAATCGTTTGATGAATACGAGTCAATAAATTAGTGGCTATCCATTCCCACCTACTTCCGGATGAAAAGAAAAGTGGTGGGTGTTCAAAAGAATACAGTAGTGTTGTTACAACTGAAGCTGAAGAAAGTGCAAGTTTTGACTCATCTGATGAGTGTGGAAGGAATCAAAATTGTAGAAGTTTTTGGGAACATAAAATAAATGTTAAAAAACTCATTACTTTGTTATCCTCTACTTACTAACTGAATTCTTGTAGTTTAAAGTTTCCAATTATAATTATCCCATTAATTCAGTTAATTGGATTATTGTATTTTTGTTAGTAAAAGAAATATTTTTACTTCATTAGTGGTATATGTAAACCTCATTTTGCAACATAAGCCATGGAATGATTTTTGGAACTACTATCTGAAATAAAATTCAAAGGAATAAAAAGGATAACATTTTTGGAAAAATATTGTTTTTTTAAATGCATTTATTTTTCCATGCACACTCGACATGCTTTACTTCCCTCCTTTCAAAATTCCTGGAAGGTTTACATCTCTAGCGCATTACATGTGAATTTATGGTGCTCTGCGCCATGTGGAAGTGTATGCTCCCAGCCTGCTAAAGGCTTTTCTTTCAAAATACACATGCTCATGAACTGTAGATGCATCGATTGTGTTTCCCCCCAATTTTCCCATTTTCCCCCAGTCAATTTTCCCTTCCCAATCTTCCCGGGGAAAAAAACCCAATTTTCCTGGGATTTCCTCCCACCTTTACATCTCTAAACATGTAATAATCAGTGCCTTAAAAATATTAAGTAGACAATTACAGGACTGGTCATTGGTGAATTTTAGTTATTTTATCTCTGGGGTCAAAAACTTTTTCCATACTTATGCTAATATAGTGCTGAATACTTATTTTTTCAGCTAATTGCCTCATGTTAAGACATTGTAGAAATTGTCTGCTGCACAAAAAATTAATATCTATACTGATTTCTTACCTTGAGACAATTTAACTACTAAGTTACACAGTTAGTACTATGATGGATTATTAGGTTGTTGTACAGAAACAGTGCACACAGACATCTCAGTCACTGCATCAGTACATTAAAAAATTGGAAACAAGTCTCTTGATTTTAGAATTCATTTAATTTTTCAGCCCACATGAACAAAAACCATAGAGGGCCAAACATTGTAGGGACAGTATGAGATGCTGTTCCAATAGGATGTAAAAATGATGTAAAATGTTCATAAGGTTAGACTGCAGTGGAGTAGAGTATGCATACTGCATTTGGGAATTTCCCTTGCATCCTGAGATGACCTTTCAGTTCTCCTGGTTCCAGACAGTTGTTTGACATTTGATTTGAGAGCTATATGAATAAAAACTGGTGGTAGGATGGATAGTGTCTAACCATATGAATCTACTCTTTCAAATGTTTTTGCACCAACCTAATAATCTTAGAACTACCAAACTAGAAGGGACCCTATGGATTAGCGAGGCCAGCCCAGGGAAGCACAGAGGAGGAACCCAATCTATGGATTCACAGCCAGATACCTAAACTGCTGAGCTATCAAGTAACTTCATTAATATGGCAGGGTCTTAATAATATTATCTAGAGTAGTTTGGTATCAAAGAATGAGAGAATCACAACTGGACAAAACAGCTTCTCAAGATAAGTGCAACTAGTGAATCAGATATAGTCTGGGATAAACTCTGGGGAAAAGAAGATTTGGGGTATGACCAGACTGGCATTCATCCCATGGTTTCGTTTGAGTAGGAGATGGGCCAGTTTTGTTTCTATGATGGAGTAGCTACTATTTTAATTACCAACTTAATGATCAATTATTCTTACTAGCAATAAATGTAAATTTTTTTAAAAAAATCCTTTTTAATTTTAAAATCCCTCTTAATGCTTTAACATCAGCAAATTAAAAATGTAATTACTACAACGCTTATATATTAGTGTCAATATCAATGTTTCCAAAGTCCAGTCCTGATATCATTAAATTGTATAAATAATTACTATGTGTTTTTAAATTAAATTTAATTTAGTTTAATTTTTCACATTTACGCGCCACCCACTCAGGCAAGCCCAACTCAGGGCGGCTCACATACAATAAAAACAGATAAAACCCCCACATAAATAAAAACCCACCCACCCCATCCCTAACAAACTCACTCATCCCATTCCTAAAAACAGATAAAACCACCCACCCTATACTTAAAAAGAAAGAGAGAGAGGATTCTGCTTATTAAATAAGCCAGCAGGCGGAGGTCACACCTCCATCAAGTCCCCATACCTGCCCCGCCAGCCAGGTTTTAAGACCCTTATTACTTTGTTGCCACATACAACACCACAAGTAAGAATGATAACTAGCTTCCCTGCACAACATTGTCTTCACACAACTTATTGTCTCATCATGACACAACCTATAAGCTGCTCTGGCATTAATAACTTTGCAAGCCCATATTCATTGTGGTTACTATCTCTTCATCATCACATATAATAGGGACTGTGGTGGCTCAGGAGCTAAGAAGCTTGCCTTGTTAGCTGGTAGGTCAGTAAGTCATGACCCGACTACCGCATAATGAAATGAGTGCCCGACTCTGTCCCAGCTCCTGCCAACCTAGCAGTTCAAAAGCAAGAAGTTGCAAGTAGATAAATAGGAACAACTTTGGTGGGGAAAAGATCTTGGGGACAAGAAAGGAGCCTCATTTGGGCGTTTCCTGAGCAGAGTTTCCCCAGCAAAAATCATTTCAACCCAGAAAGCACCTTTGTGCGTTTCTGACACAATTTTAAAAAAAAAATCACATACAATACATAAAACAAACTGTTACAATCCTTCAAAAGTCAGGTACAAATAGTTCAGGCACTAGGGATGTGTATGTCCACATAATGCAATTATATATTCTCTTCCAGTGGTTCAAGAGACACATCTTATAAAGTGGAGAAAACAGAATGGAACCTTTAAAAAAATTCTAGACATTTGAGGCTTATGGGTTCTCACAAATGACCCTCAATCCTGCCTGTATGAGGCAAATGGAGAGAGCAATACCAGCCTACTGAACATCACAATAAAGAGCAAGAAGCAGAGGTCTCTGTGGACAAATGCTTTACCTTTGACCTGATTTTGGCATGTGCATTTTACCCTTTTTTTTACCTCAGTTTACTTACACAGCCACATGCAGACTAATTTCTCATTAGCGAACAAAGGAAGAGCTTTATTGCCATTATTCAAGAAGAATTGAAGAAACTGTCCATAAAGTTTGCTTCATCATACTATACAGTAGATTAAATGATCCAGTTATGATAGGTACTTGAAATAAATTTTATATTTTATTTGCCAATAACATACACATCTTTCGAAGTGAAAAAAGCTGACTAAACTATATTGTGGTTTGACAAAGCCGTATGATTACTCCACTCATGACGTATTATTTCCATCTATTAAATTCTGGATGGGAAGCACAAACTATGGCTTTTTATTTCTCCTCCTTCCAGAGGAAAATTTACATACAGTGGAACCTCAGTTAACAAATGGCTTGGTTAACATAAAAATCACATAACAAAAGGAAATCCATAGAAAATATTTTGGTTTGCAGAACTTTTTTCAGAATGGATTAATTGGTTTTCAATGCGTTCCAATGGGAAATCATGTTAAAAGTATTTTAGTTTCCAATGCATTCCTATGGGAAATTAAGTTAAAATATTTTTTTGCTGTAAGAAACGTTTTGGAGAACTCATCAATTACGTTAACCGAGGTTCCACTGTACTAGTTAACAGATCACTTCCATTATACAGTAGCTCTTCCTGGCAGCTATTGCAGCTAAGTTCTCACAATTCTTCTCTCCTGCGCTTCTCCCCAAAATGTGAGCAGAGATCCATCTTCACATACTATTGTGTGCTTTGGCCAATGGAGGGGGAAATCTGATTTGTTTGAAGTGGCATGAATCAGGCTAATACAGGTGTAAGTTCTCATAGCCAATGAAAAGGAAAAGAATCCTATACAATCCAGGTTTTTAATTGAAGCACTACATCTTCATCATCATGAAGAGAATTAACATGTATATAACAGAAAGTATTTTTTTAAAAAAACCTCTAGTTATTGAAATCAGCAGTGCTCATCAGCTCACCTGAACTACAAAACAAACTAGTATTCTATTCCCATAAAACGCATTAGTCATCTTTATATGAATCAAGACTATTGTGAGCGTTTTTTCTAGTCTACAGTAGTTCCGTTTCCATAAGATGTAATGTGCAGATATGCTTTCGTCTGAGCAACTGAACTTTTCACACCCACAAAACCCACAAAATCAGATGGTCTGTGGTTTATGCAGCTGGCGTTCTGTACTCATATAGGCGGTGTCATATGAAAAATATTTCAGTTACTAAGCCCCAAACAAAGTCAGTCATTAATGAAGTGCAGGCAGTACAATGAGATCATATAAAGTATAGATTTCAACATCCACAGTAGAAATACTGAACGAATGTTGAACAAAAACACACATCAGATTCTTTCTGCCAGAAAAGCAATGACGGAAAGCAGTGTCTTCTTGGATTTAGTATTTGCTTTAAAGATAAGTAGCTGCTATCTGAACACAAAGTTAGAGAAAGTGTTAGCAGACTAAACAATCACAACCAGGCTCAGTAAAACCAGTAAATAATTTCAAACATCCTCTTTACATTAGAGGATGTCTTATCCTAACAGGAAAATGTCAAGTCACACAATGATTTTTCTAAAACTACATATAGAATCTGCTTAATAAAATAATCTGTCTCTGACCAACCTTTGCTGTATTTGTGTAAAATCCTTATTTAGCTGTAAATCTTTCACACATCAGGAGAGGCTCTTTCTTAAACACTTCCATCTGCACAATGTTTACCATGCCTTTTCTACCAATCCTCATATTTTACTTGCAAAACATTTATTAGTATGGACCTACAGCTGCAAATCATACAGCTGCTAAAGTTTCATTTTCATACACAATTCAATTACACAATTCTATCAAATGAGAGAAAGCTGGAAATATCGAACTGTTGCAACAAAGAAACAGTGCGGTAAGATTCTGCTACATTAATTCAAATTTAGATATTTGCATTGGATAAAAAGACACAGTTCAGAAGATATACCGAACTGTGATTTGAAATCTCAGTTAAAAGTAAGAATACAAATTGCAGTTTGAGGGTTGTTGTTGACAACAATTGTCCAATCTGACATCCTGATAAACTATGGTTAGAGCAATATAAAAAAGGAAGGCAATATCCATCATGCAATAGTAAAAGAAGAATTATGCAAGTATGTAGCATGCTGCTTATCTTCCCAAATGCTTGACGATTTTTCTGACTTGTGATGTAGCAACAAAATGCAGCCGGGGAGAACGAAGACCCTGAGGCAAGGGGCTCAGGCGGCCCTTCCATCACCATTACCGCCGCCACCACTGCCACTTCTATTGCCGCCCCCAGCAACACCACAGGGGCCAAAGAGGCAGGGAGGAGAACTAAGCTGTCTAGCACCCTCCCGGGCACTCCCCTTGCCAAGAGGGTTGGGGGACTTAAAGGAACAGCAGGGGCCTCCGGTAGCCTTGCCATCGCTTTCTTCAGCAGTTGTGGTATCTCGGCTGGTGGGGGGGGCAGGGGAGTACGTGGTGAGGGGTAATAATGATGTTTAGACCGGCCATGTGGAGGGGGGAGCTATTTATACTGGAGGTGCTCTTGAGGTTCCAGGGGCCTATATTCCGGTAGTGACGGGTATGGGGTGATATGGCGGGAACCAAGGGGCGAGCCGCACACGGGGAACATGGGGCCGATGTTTGTTATCTGTCCCTTGTTCCAGCCCCTCTGTTCATTCTCTGGTACCTGCACAGCAGGTTTGGAGTGACCCCTCCCTCAGGCTGCTGCTGATGAATGCCATGTCAGTTTGCAATAAGGCTCCCCTGCTGTGTGATTCTATCATGGGGAGGTGGGCAGACCTGGCATGCATTACTGAGACCTGGCTGACACCAGAGGATGGGGTTCCTCTTCCAGAATTGTGTCCAGCTGGGTTCGGGGTGTGGCACCAGCTGAGGGATAAGGGGAAGGGCAGCGGCATTGCTATCGTAGCCCGAGAGTCACTTGGAGTTACCAGGGTCACCACACCTCAGGTGCAAGACTGTGAGCTGCTGCTACTTCGGTTGGGCCCTAAGGGTCAGTTGGGAATCCTACTTCTGTACCTGCCCCCTTGCAGGGTAGCAGATTCTCTGCCCAACCTTCTCGAGGTGGTCACGGCATTGGCAGTGGAGCTCCCAGGGCTTATGGTTCTGGGGGACCTCAATTTGTCTTTGCTGGGACTTTCCTTGAGTCTGGTTTGGGAGTTCATGGCTTCTATGGCAGCCATGGGCCTGACTCAGGTAACAGCAGCCACTCCCCTGACTTGGTTTTCCTGTCAGAGCGGTGGCTGAGTGATCTGAAAGTACAGCATATAGAAATTACACCTGGGTCATGGTCAGATCACTATCTGGTCTCTATTGATTTTCTGGGAGTTACGCCACACCGCAGGGAGGCAGGACCCATTAAATTGCTCTGGCCCTGACGACTAATAGATTCCGTGAGATTTCAGATGGAGCTGGGACAATTTCCTCCAGACAGGATGAACAAAAAGTCCGAGCGGTCCAATGAAAGCACCTAGAGCACCGTGACGATTGGGAGAAGAAATTCCTTCGCAAATGTGATGGCTACGGAGCCTGGCATGACCGCAAGAAGTGCCCCTTCTGCACCACAGAATGGCACAACTGCGGGCAAAGAGGGCACATTGCTAAGGTATGCCAACAGCGAAAGCAAAGACCTCCAGTGCCTGTGCCCAAGAAGTGTCATCACCACAACACATCCATCGCCAAAGTGTCGCCTGAGCCGTGCCAAGTGGGCATCGTCAGCGAGCATTTCTTCGCAGACCTGAGCCTGAAGGACGTCCCCTTCAAGATGGAGGTGGATTCAGGTACTACCTTTTCCATAATCCCACAGTGGGAGTTTTTTAGAATTCCCCCAGCCTCTCGGCCCAAGCTTAAATCCATTAAAATTTCCCTCCGGGATGTGCAAAGTTGACAGATTCCGGTCCTGGGGGTGGGTAGTTTCTTGGTTAAATTCAAAAACATTCTCACCTCCCTGCCATTGGTTGTAGTTAAGCAGGGCACTATCTGTCTTATTGGGACCCAATGGTTTAGGCCACTGGGAATCTGGCTTTCTGGCATCCACGCAATAGACTCTGACCCAATCCGGGACGTTTGTGCTGCACATCCTGAGGTATTCAAAAAGGGTTTAGGTTTATACAAAGGACCCCCTGTTGACTTTGAGCTTGATCCAACCATCCGGCCCATCCGGATAAAGCCATGCTGGGTACCCTTTGCTTTAAAGGAGAAGATAGAAGCCGAGTTGGACAAACTGGTGGGGCAGGGCATCCTAGTGCCAGTGGACTCCACAGAGTGGGAGACCCCAATTGTGACTGCTTTGAAAAGTAACAGGGAGGTCAGGATATGCGCTGACTACAAGTGTACCATCAATTGCCTGGGACTCTGGAGACCAGCAGGAACAACAACTACAAGCATCAGGGCAGCCTCCGACACCGGGGTCCTGAGCCATCCCTCCCTCCTCCTCCCTCTGCCTCAGCCTGGAGCAGGGGCTTAAAAGGAGGCTATGTTGGAGGGACTTCTCCATTGCCTGGGACTCTGGAGCGCTCATCGTGGAGTTGGAGGAGGAGGAGAAGGGACCCCGAGCTGCCAGCCCCGAATGGACCATGGGGGGATTGTGGGTGGGGTAGGAAGAGAGGGAGTTGGTCCTGCCAGCCAGGAATGAGGGGTAGCATTCCGTCTAGGGGGGTTCCAGAGACCAATATATAGGTGTTGTGACGGGCATGGGGCGGTATGGCAGGTACCGAGGGGCAGGCCGCACTCGGGGAACGCAGGTCCAATGTTTAAGTGTGGTCCCTCGTTCCAGCCCCGCAGGTACATCTCTGGGCCCTGAGCAGCAGATCCAGAGTGACCCCGCCCTTAGGCTGCTGCTGGTGAATGCCAGATCGGTCTGTAATAAGGCCCCCCTGGTCCAAGATTCTATCCAGGAGGGGCAGGCTGACCTGGCATGCATCACCGAAACCAGGCTGACACCTGAGGATGGAGTACCTCTTTCGGACATGTGTCCAGCCAGGTTCGGTATTTGGCACCAGCCTAGAGGTGAGGGGAGGGGCGGTGGTGTCGCCATTGTTGCCAGGGAGTCATTGGGAGTTGCTAGGGCCACTGCTCCACAAGTGTCTGGTTGTGAGGCCCTGCTTCTACGGTTGGGCCCCAAGAGTCAGTTGGGGATATTGCTCCTGTACCTGCCCCCTTGCAGGGTAAGGGATGCCCTGCCTGAGCTCCTCGAGGCCACCTCGGTGTTGGCATTGGAGTTCCCGAGGCTTATGGTTCTGGGGGACTTCAATTTGCCATCATTGGGGATGGCCTCTGAGGTGGCAAGGGAGTTCATGGCTTCCATGGCAGCCATGGGCCTGACTCAGGTAGTTCGAGGTCCGACCAGGGGCAGTGGTCACACGCCAGACTTAGTTTTCTTGTCGGAGCAGTGGCAGAGTAATCTGAGATTACAGGATTTAGTCATCTCACCTGTGCCATGGTCAGATCACTATCTGATGACTCTTGACTTTCTGGGGGCGACGCTTTATCGTAGGGAGGCAGGGCCTATTAAAATGGTCCGCCCTCGGCGACTAATGGATCCAGTTGGATTCCAGAGGGAACTGGGGGATGTTCCTCTGGATCTGCTACACAATTCACCCGAGGCACTTGTCGACCTGTGGAACAGGATGGCAACAGCAGCCTTGAATGAAATTGTGCCACTGCGGCCTCTCCGAGCCCATGGGGCTAGGTCATCCCCATGGTTCACAGATGAACTGCGAGAACTCAAACGGGCAAAGATACGCTTAGAGCGCCGCTGGGTGAAGACCCGGGATGACTCCGATTGGACACTAGCTAGAGCTGCTATTAGGGCCTACCTAGTGGTGATGGGGGTGGTCAGGTGGCAATACTTCACCACCCTTATTGCCTCCAGCTGCCCTGTTCCGGGTAACCAGGTCCCTTCTTGGTTGGGTGGGATCGGTGCCCGGTTGGCAGGGCTCGACTGAGGACTTTGCTGACCATCTAGTGGAGAAAATCAATCGGATTTGTTCAGGGCTTCATCCCGGCGTGGATGGCGAGGGTCGGGGGGGGGGGGACAGGAGCACAGTCTTGCTGTACCATCTGGGATCAGTTTGATCCTGTTGTCCCTGGTGAAGTGGACAGGCTCCTTGCAGCTGTGCGTGCCACTACATGTCCTTTGGACCCCTGTCCCACCTGGTTGGTGAAAGCCTCCAAGGTGGTGACAGGTGGCTGGGTCGGGCGATAATAAATGCATCATTACGGGAGGGGGTGTTTCCTGCACCGCTAAAACATGCTTTGGTGCGCCCCCTCCTGAAGAAAATATCCCTTGACCCAGCTGTCCTTAACAACTACAGGCGGGTTTCCAACCTTCCCTTTCTGGGTAAGGTATTGGAGAAGGCGGTGGCGTGCCAGCTGCAGAGTGTCCTGGAGGAAGTGGATTATCTAGACCCCTTTCAATCAGGATTCAGGCCCAGGTATGGTACGGAGACGGCATTGGTTGCACTGATGGATGATCTCTGGTGGGAGTGGGACAGGATGTCCTTGATCTTCTTGACCTCTCAGCAGCTTTCAATACCGTCGACCATGGTATCCTTCTGGAATGGCTCAAAGGACTGGGGATCCAGGGCACTGTGTTGTCCTGGTTTTCCTCTTTTCTGCAGGGCCGTACCCAGTCGGTATGGTTGGAGAGTGAGAGGTCCAGCCCTAGGCTTCTCAAGTATGGGGTGCCTCAGGGTTCAATGCTCTCTCCTCTCCTATTTAACATCTACATGAAGCTACTGGGTGAGATCATTTGTTCCCACGGGGTGCAGTACCATCAGTACGCGGATGACACTCAGTTGTACATCTCGGCCCGTGGGGACCCCAGTGATGCCGTTGAAATCCTATCCGGATGCCTGGAGGCCGTTGGGGTCTGGATTGGGGCCAATGGGCTTCGGCTGAATCCCAGCAAGACAGAGTGGCTATGGATAAGGGGGCCCGTGTTATCCAGTGAGCTACCATCTTTGATACTGAATGGGGCTGTTTTGCCCCAGACAGACCTGGTGCGCAATCTGAGGGTCCTTCTGGACTCGCGGATGCTGCTAGAAGAACAGGTAGCGGCTGTGGCCAGGATGGCTTTTGCCCAACTTCGGGTGATTCGGGTGATTCGCCAGTTGCGCACGCTCCTGGATCAGGACTCCTTGCTTGGGAAGTGGAGTTCCTGGGGTACCAAATTACACCCCAAGGTATCATGCTCTCTGACGCCAATGTGACAGCCATGCGGAATGCACCCAGGCCGAAATGTAAAGCCGTATTGCAATCATTTCTAGGATTGTTAAACTTCTATCACACTTTTCTCCATCGAAAAGCCTCAGTTGCCCAACCATTACATCGGCTTCTTAAGAAACATACTGTTTGGCACTGGGGTCATTGCCAGGAGAAAGCGTTCCTAGAACTCAAAAGGCTGCTATCTTCGGATGCTGTATTAACTCATTTTGATCCTAACAAAGAAGTTGTAGTTGTGTGTGATGCATCCCCTGTGGGATGGGAGCTTTGTTATGCCCCCGTAGCATTTTATTCCCGATCGCTCTCAAAGTCTGAGAAAAATTACGCTCAGACAGACAGGGAGGCATTGGCAATTGTGGCAGGCACTAAGAAATTCCATGATTACCTTTACGGATGGACTTTTACCATCGTAACTGACCACAAGCCCCTCCTTGGAATCTTTGTGAACGGGAAGCCCACGCCTCAAATTCTGTCCCCAAGGATGTTGTGTTGGGCAATTTTCCAAAATGCATACAATTTTACTTTGGTGCACAGGCCCAGCAAGGACATCAGCCACGCTGATGCCCTGTCACATTCTCCACTGCCAGGGGCCAGGGAAGCCAATTGCGAGATCGAAAGCAACCACCAGGTCCTCATGATTGAGGCATTCGACTTGCCCCCGGTTGTCCCCTCAGATATAGCCAAAGCTACGGCCAAGGATGTAACGTTGACTAAAGTAATGTCTTGGGTACAAAAAGGCTGGCCTGTCTCTCCTCTAGCCGAGGAATTCAGAACATTCCACCGAAAGCATTTGGAATTGTCAGTGGAACGAGGTTGCCTTCTATGGGGCCAGCGCGTGGTCATTCCTGTCACTCTCAGGAAAAAGGTTTTACATTTACTTCACACAAGTCATCCAGGAATTGTATGTTCCAAAGCCCTTGCCCATAGCTATTTTTGGTGGTCTCAACTGGACCATGACATAGAGCAGATGGTCGGCACTTGTGCCAGCTGTCAATCCTCTCGCTCAGAGTAATCCCACCTTCCCTCTCGGAAATGGGATTCTGCTCGAGGCCCGTGGTCCAGGTTCCACATAGATTTTGCAGGTCCATTTAGGGGTGCCCTATTTTTGTTGGTTGTAGACTCATTCTCTAAGTGGCTGGAAGTGATTAGAGTGCCTAATACCACTTCAGCCACCACGATAATGCAGCTGAGAAGGCTGTTTGCAACATTTGGACTTCCAGATGTGCTGGTGTCCGACAACGTGTCCACGTTCACATCTGCAGAATTCCAATCCTTCATGGAAAGGAATGCAATTAGGCACATCCCTGCCGCCCCATTCCACCCAGCCACCAATGGCCAGGTGGAGTGGCAGTGTTGTCCCCTGCTGAATTGCTCCAGTGAAGGAAACTGTCATCCTTGCTGGACAGATTGGATCCCTCTAGGGTGGAGGACAAAGGCACAAATATAGCGATCCAACACCAGAAGCGTTTTTCTCCAGGAGACCCTGTACATTGCCACAATTATGCAGCTGGTGGTCCTACGTGGGTGACTGGGTTTGTGATCGATCAGACTGGTCCTGTTTCTTACAGAATCGAAACAGTCACTGGTCTGATCTGGAGGAGGTACGTGGATCAATTGAGACCCAGAATACTGGACCCACAGGACGAATACAGACACTCAATGTTGGGGTTGGCCCCCACCCATTTAAACCCAGGGGGCAGAGGTAATAATCAGCAGCAAGCTAACTTAGACCCAGAGGTGTGTTCTAGGGACCGATTTCAAGGGGAAATTGTGGAATGCTCCCCTACTCCGGCCATGTGTACCCCTACATTGTCCCAGCCTAGCACTCTGGATTCCTTTATTGATGATGACCAATTTTGTTTGGAGTCGCCCTCCACTCTTAGTACACACAGGAGGGACCCTGAGTTGTCTTATTCATCCACAGAATTAGATTTAGGTTTTGAACGATACCCTGCTCCTCCATCTGACAAACGGGGCTTTAATTTGGGTTTACAATCCTCCCCCTCTAGTCAATCCCTCACTCCAGTCAGGTCGCCCATCCTACGAGCCCCTGAGCCGGCTCAGCCAAGCATCCAACCCAGAAGGGAAACTAGACCGCCATCCTGGTTAAAGGATTTTGTTTTTACCTAGGGAGGAAGAATGTTATGTATGTTAACTGTGTTTTCTGACAGGAGTGGAATGCATCTTTTTTCATGTATCTATTCTTATGCAAATAAGTGGATAGAAAAATGTGCACACTCTGTTAGCCAATGGGCTTGTTGTATTATTGTTACTGTTACTGTTTATAGGAGTGGAATGTATCTTTTCTCATGTATCTATTCTTATGCAAAAAAGTGGATCGAAAAATGTGCACACTATGTTAGCCAATGGGCTTGTTGTATTATTTTTACTGTTACTGTTTATACCGTATATAAGTCTGAGTTTTGCCCCAACCAAACTGTGTTCAAACCCCACTAATAAAGAGCTGAATTTCACTGCTTCATTCATCTGCTTCTTCATTCCTTGAACACTAAAGTCACTTCATGGCAAACTGGGATCTACCTTAAAAAAAATTATGCCAATGACATTTTTCCTGCTACAGGAAATAAATGTATTCTCGGATACATGTTGCAGCCAACAATGACATCAAACTTGAAGATATGTGGAGGCTTCTCTGTGCAAAGTTTAAATGTTTGAAAAAGACTTTACTCAACTAAACTACACCAATTGGCTAGTTCATATTTCACCATAGATACCCAGTTTATAAACTCTGATGATTATTTTCTCTACAGAAATTACATCTCCGTCAAATATTACGGTAACTCCATTTTGTTATGTTTTATACTATTCTGAGTGGCATGGATACAACACTACACTAATCTCTGGCAAGAAAACTATTTAAGATATGTTCTATTTTAAATGGTTCACAATAGTTTCTATTTCACACATTTATTTATTTATTTATTTATTTATTTATTTATTTATTTATTCAATTTATATCCCGCCCACTCAACACAAGGCCGACTCTGGGCGGCTAACAACATAAAAAGTAACCCCAGGGCAACCCAAGGAATTTACAGACAATATTAATAATCCTAAAAACAGTTAAAACAGTAAAAAAAAGTTAAGACTACCCACCCCCTAAAAAGCAAGGGCTGCAGGATCGAAAAGGCACCATGGGGAAGAGTTCCTCTACACCAACCACCCCATGGTGGTTACCCTTCCACCCGCACCCCACACTTGACCTGCCAGCCAGGTTTTAAGATCCCTTCTGAAAGGCAGCAACTCCGTCCGAAGACGTAATTCTGTTGGCAGGAGGTTCCAGAGGGCCGGTGCAGACACGGAGAAGGCTCTCCTCCTTGTGCCAGAGAGGCGAGCCCCTCTGGCTGATGGAACAATTAGAGAGCCCCTCCGGTCCGCTCTGGTTGGACGGACAGACGTCCTCAGGGCGATGCGGTCTCTTAGGTAACCTGGCCCACTACCATATAGGGCTTTAAAGGTCAAAACCAGCACCTTGAATTGCACCCGGAGACATACTGGCAACCAGTGCAGCTCCCGGAGCAGTGGCGAAGCTTGAGCATAACGCCCACACCCCATCACCACCCGGGCAGCCGCATTTTGGACCAGCTGTAGCCTCCGAATGGTCGTCAAGGGCAGCCCCATGTAGAGCGCATTGCAATAGTCTAGTCTGGAGGTAACCAGAGCGTGGGTGACCATGAGCAAGGAGTCCCGGTCCAGGAGTGGGCGCAACTGGCGAATCACCCGAAGTTGGGCGAAAGCCCTCCTGGTCACAGCCGCCACCTGTTCTTCTAGCAGTAGCCGTGAATCCAGGAGGACCCCCAAGTTGCGCACCGGGTCTGTCTGGGGCAAAATAGCCCCATCCAGAACCAACGATGGTAACTCCCGGATTAACGCAGGACCCCCTATCCATAGCCACTCAGTCTTGCTGGGATTCAGTTGTAGCCCGTTAGCCCCCATCCAGACCCCCACAGCTTCCAGGCATCTGGAAAGGACTTTGACGGCATCACTGGGGTCCCCATGGGCCGAGATGTACAACTGAGTGTCATCCGCGTACTGATGGTACCGCACCCCATGGGAACGAATGATTTCACCCAGCGGTTTCATGTAGATGTTAAATAGGAGAGGAGAGAGCACCGAGCCCTGAGGAACCCCCCATTTGAGGGGCCTAGGACTGGACCTCTCACTCTCCAACCACACCGACTGGGACCGACCCCTCAGAAATGAGGAAAACCAGGACCACACAGTACCCTGGATTCCCAAACCTCGGAGCCGTTCCAGAAGGATACCGTGGTCAACGGTATCGAAAGCCGCTGAGAGGTCAAGAAGAGCAAGGACGGATGGACAACCCCCGTCCCGCTCCCGCCAGAGATCATCCATCAGTGCGACCAATGCCGTCTCGGTACCATATCCAGGCCTGAATCCTGACTGAAAAGGGTCCAGATAATCCGCTTCATCCAGTACCCCCTGCAGCCGACACGCCACTGCCTTCTCCAACACCTTCCCTAAAAAGGGGAGGTTTGAGACAGGCCTATAGTTAGTTAGGACAGCTGGGTCGAGGGAAGATTTCTTCAGGAGGGGGCGCACCAAAGCATGTTTTAAAGGTGCAGGAAACACCCCCTCCCGCAATGATGCATTGATCACAGCCCCAACCCAGCCACCTGTCACTGCCTTGGAGGTTTTCACCAACCAGGTGGGACAGGGGTCCAAAGGGCAGGCAGTGGCGCGCACAGCTGCAAGGAGCCTGTCCACTTCATCAGGGGCAACTGGATCAAACCGGTCCCAGATGGCATGGCAAGACTGTGCTCCGGCTCCCTCCGGACTCTCCCCATCCACGCCAGGATTAAACCCAGAACGAATCCGATCGATTTTCTCCACTAGATGGTCAGCAAAGTCCTCAGCCGACCCCTGCCAACCGGGCACCGGGGTCCCCCTACCAAGGAGAGACCTGGTAACCCGGAACAGGGTGGCTGGGCGATTATCAGCGGAGGCAATAAGGGTGGTGAAGTATTGTCACCTCACCACCTCCATCACCACTAGATAGGCCCTAATAGCGGCCCTAGCTAGTGTCCAATCGGAGTCTCTCTGGGTCTTCACCCAGCGGCGCTCTTGGCGTCTCTTTGCCCGTTTGAGCTCCCGCAGTTCATCTGTGAACCATGGAGATGACCTAGCTCGATGAGCTCTGAGAGGCCGTAGTGGTGCGATTTCATCCAAGGCCGCTGTAGTCATCCTGTTCCACAGGTCGACCAGCGCCTCGGGCGAATCGTGTTGCCAATCCAGAGGGAAATCCCCCAGTTCCCTCTGGAATCCATCAGGATCCATCAGTTGCCTGGGGCGGGCCATTCTAATAGGCCCTGCCACCCTACGGTGCAGCGTCGCACCCAGGAAGTCTAGAGCCACCAAATAGTGATCTGACCATGGCACAGGTGTTATGTCTAATTTCCGTAGTCTCAGATCACTCTGCCACCGCTCCGACAAAAAGATTAAATCTGGTGTGTGGCCACTGCCCCTGGTCGGGCCCTGAATTACCTGAATCAGGTCCATATCTGCCATGGAAGCCATGAACTCCTGAGCCACCTCGGAGCCAGTCCCCAGCGAAGGCAAATTGAAGTCCCCCAGAACCATCAGTCTAGGGAACTCCAATGCCAACGCTGAGATGGCCTCGAGGAGCTCAGGCAGGGAGTCCCTTACCCTGCAAGGGGGCAGGTACAGGAGTAAGACTCCCAACTGACCCTTAGAGCCCAGACGCAGAAGCAGGGCCTCACAGCCCAGAATTTGTGGAGCAGTAGCCCTGGTGACTCCCAGTGACTCCCTGGCTATGATGGCAACGCCACCGCCCTTACCCTTATCCCTAGGCTGGTGCCAAATACTGAACCCAGCTGGACACATTTCTGACAGAGGAACCCCATCCTCTGGTCTCAGCCAGGTCTCAGTAATACATGCCAAGTCGGCCCGCTCCCCCATAATGGAATCTTGTATCGGGGGGCCTTATTACATACCGACCTGGCATTCATCAGCAGCAGCCTAAGGACAGGGTCACCCTGGGTCAGCTGCTCAGGACCTAGAGGTGTGACCGTGGGGCTGGAATGAGGGACAGATACTAAGCATCTGCCCCGCGTTCCCCGGGTGCGGCCCGCCCCTCGGTACCCGCTATATCGCCCCATGCCCATCACAACCTCTATATTGGTCTCCGGAGCCTCCCTGCTTGCCCTGGACAGAATGCTGCCTCTCCTTCCTGGCTGGCCTGGCAATCTCTCCCTCCCTCCCTTCCACCCCAATATAAAACCGCCCCATTCACTCCCCCCACCACCCTCCGCACGGCTCCGGTGGTGATGGAAGTGGTGGGGCATTCTTCCACAACTGTGTTGAACCCTCAACTGCCGGGCGGGGCCCGAAACGCCGGCCGATGGCAAGTCCAGCGAGCCTCTTCGCCCCCGCCGGGGCCGAGCACAGCGGCGGTGATGTTTCGTCCGGCAGGCCCCCTCGCCTTTTGAGTCCTGGCGAGGGGCGGGGGGCAGGGCCCGAAACGCCGGCCGATGGTGAGGCCAGCGAGCCTCTTCGCACCCGCCGGGGCCGAACACAGCGGCAGTCCTTGGCGTTGGCCCCGCTTTTGAGGCTGCCTGCCGAAACTCCCTCCAGCTGTACCTGTTCATCTCCCGCCGGTCTGGCCGGGAGGGAAAGAGAGCGCCCGGTGTCCTTGGCGTCGGCAGCGTCGGCCCCACTTTTGAGGCTGCCTGCCGAAACTCCCTCCAGCTGTGCCTGTTCATCTCCCGCCGGTCTGGCCGGGAGGAAAAGAGAGCGCCCGGTGTCCTTGGCTTTGGCAGCGTCGGCCCCACTTTTGAGGCTGCCTGCCGAAACTCCCTCCAGCTGTGCCTGTTCATCTCCCGCCGGTCTGGCCGGGAGAGAAAGAGAGCGCCCGGTGTCCTTGGCGTTGGCAGCGTCGGCCCCACTTTTGAGGCTGCCTGCCGAAACTCCCTCCAGCTGTACCTGTTCATCTCCCGCCGGTCTGGCCGGGAGGGAAAGAGAGCGCCCGGTGTCCTTGGCGTCGGCAGCGTCGGCCCCACTTTTGAGGCTGCCTGCCGAAACTCCCTCCAGCTGTGCCTGTTCATCTCCCGCCGGTCTGGCCGGGAGGAAAAGAGAGCGCCCGGTGTCCTTGGCTTTGGCAGCGTCGGCCCCACTTTTGAGGCTGCCTGCCGAAACTCCCTCCAGCTGTGCCTGTTCATCTCCCGCCGGTCTGGCCGGGAGGGAAAGAGAGCGCCCGGTGTCCTTGGCGTTGGCAGCGTCGGCCCCACTTTTGAGGCTGCCTGCCGAAACTCCCTCCAGCTGTACCTGTTCATCTCCCGCCGGTCTGGCCGGGAGGGAAAGAGAGCGCCCGGTGTCCTGACATCTTCATAAATCTTTATTTGTACAAAAATAACCAACAACATTTTGTCCACATTTTCTCAGTGATGTTTTAAAACAACAACAACAACACTCATATCTCAAAAATCACACTAGGAAGAATGACCAGTGTCACCTTTCATTTCAGTCATAACAGTATGGTGCAAGACAATTTGCATCCCAAGGTTACCAAGAATTAAATTAGTATGTTTAGGGTGCAATCTTCTTGTTTGGGAATAAAGTTGAACAAACTCAAATAACTCTTGCTTCTGAATTAACATGAGCAAGATGATCACGTAGTATTAACTAGGAAAGATACATAAATGATGTTATTTTACTTTTTGTACCCATTCTTCAGCCCTATGTGAATCACCACCATTAAGAATTACCAGCCTTGTGGCACTGCCACAGTGAATTGCCACTTTAGGCATTCTTTGCCATATCGAGAAACAAACTCAAATGACTTTCACTACTGATGGTGTTCTGTTTCTGTAAACATTGACACTGTTCCTTGCTTGCTTGTTTGCTTGCTTGCTTGCTAGGCCACCTTTCACCCCATAGGGGACTCAAGATGGCGTACAATATTTTTTTTAAAAAAAATGATTTAAAACACAATGTTTGTATAATTAAAAAAATTAAACTGCATCAGTTTTAATGAGCAAACAAGATATATGCTTGCAATCAATTAATATAATTTTATCATTCATAATTCCTAATGTTACATAGTCAGTCAAATGTAAAGGACATCTCCTTGGAAACAAAAATTTGCATAGTCAAACCAATGTTATTCCCAGTGGTAATGTATGGTTGTGAGAGCTGGACCATTAGGAAAGCTGAGCGCAGAAGAATAGATGCTTGCCCTACCCGCCACTGCTGCTCCATGGGCTTCAACCCCATGGAATCAAGGTGACCGAAGCTCTTTAATCAAGCGGACTCATCCAGCGCTTTCTAATAATTTTTTCAATATTTTTCAATAGTAAGTCTCTTTCTTTACCTCGTTAATTAGCGTGAGCAATTAAAGTGTGTGTTAATTCTACGCCATCTTGGCCACAGAACGCGGACGGGCGGGACACCCGAGGAGGAAGGCCAGTAATATGTTGTCTTTTAAAAAATAATTTTTTTTAAAAAAAAAGAATTGTTGCCTTTGAAATGTGGTGTTTGAGGAGAGTTTTGACAGTCCCCTGGACAGCGAGGAGAACAAATAGGTCAATCTTACAAAAAATCAACCCTGACCTCTTTAGAAGGCCAAATAGTAAAGATGAAGCTAAAGTACTTTGGACATCAAATGAGAAGAGAGAATTCGCTTGAGAAAGCCTTGATGCTAGGAAAGGTGGAGGGCAAAAGAAGAAGGGGGCAGCCAAAAATGAGATGGTTAGATGGTATTGTTGACACAATGGGCACAGAGCTGGGCAGGTTGAAGAGGATGGTGGAGGACAGGGGTGCCTGGAGGGCAATGGTCCATGGAGTTGCAAAAGGTCAGAATCGACTGTGCGACTGAACAACAACAACAAATAATGTCTAATTCCTCCCAAAGGTTCTGAGGCTCCCTTGGGTTCTACTCTCTTGTGAGGAAGTCCTGGGGGGGTCGCAGGACAGGGGAAATCTTGAATTTCCATGACAGCTACTTTCAGAAATCAAAAACTCTTTACTCTCCAATTACACAGTTCCAAAAATCTTTACATGTAGGAAAACCAGATATTTTTACTATCTGAAAAATCAGTCTTGTATGGTGTAAAATTGTGCAAAAGGATTTCAGTCATTCCTCATCCCAGTCCAGTACATGAAACAATCTAATTTTAATATCACAATTTGTTAGCATAACACTAAATTATTTTTAAAATGTATTCACATAATATTCTCTCTCAGTCTCTTCTCACAGATCCTACCAACTATTATGCCAGTAAAGATTATGCCTAAATGCTGAATAATTACATTGTTATCATACTACAAGTTATGCCTGAATCTAAACATGTTCCCATCCCAATCAGAATCCTCCAGGATCTTTGTGTACCTAACAAAAAGACCTGCCAATGTATCTTAAGCACATTGCATTGAACACTTGAAGATCTTGTTCCCTTTCACATGGGGTAAGGATGAGGGGTGCAGTCTACATGAATCGTCATGTCTGCACCACTCACAGATAAAGAAGTAACTCTTGAACAGGGCTTATGTTGTCTAAAAACCCCTAGCCCCGTGATGGCAAACCTTTGCACTCTAGGTGTTCTTGGACTTTAATTACCAGAAGCCCAAGTCAGCCCTGCTGATCAGGACTTCTGGGAATTAATGTTCAAGAACAGCTGAAGTGCCAAGGTTCACTATCACTGCCCTAGCCTTATATGTCCTGCATGAAACCAAAACCCTGCCTTTAACTATCATGATAGCAAACCTAAGTAAATTTAATTCAAAACTGTTTCTCACTTCATTTACATCAACTAATTCTGAAAACATCTATTTTCATTCTCTCAACCTGCCACCAATCATATGTAAATGCAGTGTCCTCCAGGCATTCTTTACCTGTCACTTCCTTTCCATGCATGCCACTAACACTAATTCCCAGATTTTACCACAATATAGGGGAAAAACTAATCTATGAAGTATGCAAGTTTGAAAAAACAATTCAATGCTAGACCAGGGGTGCCCAAACATTTTGGGCCATGGGCTGGTCACATGGTTCAGTGGGCCAGTCACGTGGTTCCTCCCACCGGAAACAGAAGTAAAATGTGCCTTTCAACATGTTTTGCAACAGGATGAGAGAGATTTTAAGCCACCATTTTTCTTCTTAAACCAGGGGTGTCCAAACTATGGCCTGCGGGTCAGATCTCGCCCCCGATGCCAATTCATATGGCCCACACTGCCCTCGTCGCTCCCATAAGTGGAAGTAAAATGCGCCTGTACAGGCACGTTTTATTTCCACATCTGGGAGCAATGAGGGTGGCATGGGCCAGATGAATTGTCATCAGAGGCCGGATCTGACCTGCAGGCCGTAGTTTGTACATCCCTGTGTTAGACAAAGACCTGAAGCATAGGGGTAAGAAATATTATGGTAAAAAAGAACCCACAGGAGATACATCCCTTATTCCATCTTCAGGTAATCCCTACTGCTTTCCCTCCTTCCTCCTTGCTGCTACTTTTTGTAGACATACTCGACTATGGTGGATACAGCTTCAATGCTTCTACTTTACTTTGGTGGACGCATACCTTAATGGGTGGCACCTGTCATGATCTTGTGTTGACAGCCTCATTTTAAAAAGCAGCTAAGGCTTTGCCAGGCCACTTCTTACTATGCAGTTAGAAGTTCACTGTCCTCTCTCTGCACACAGCACCACTCCTGGGAGGGGAGATGTAGAAGCTTCCAGAAGCCTGTCCAAATAAGGTCCTTCCTATCAGATAAGAAGGATTCCTAAGGGGGTAGTAGGTGCTCATCTTCTCTGTATAAACAATGGTTTTTCTTAAGCAATTTGGTTATCTAACTCGAGGCAGAAATGCTTCGTTATTGAACTCTTATTTCCTGGGGAAAATAAAACACCCAATCCCTGGATGCGCCCACCCGTGATATCCTAAGGGATGCTCTGACTAACTCTGTGTTTCTTTTATCTTTATGCAGGTCCTATGCTATGCAATGCTTATTTGGAACTGCTTTTTGGAAAATAAAGCTCTTTGTGAGTTTTACTACCTGACTCTGTCTCAGTCAGTTTATCAGGCATATCCAGATACCATCGCTCTCTGCTTAAACAAGCTACCAAACCAAAAATAACAGCAGACACCCTGTAGTGGAAAATTGTGGCCACCTGGGGTTCAGGAAGAGAGAACATAAGAACATAAGAACATAAGAACAGCCTTGCTGGAACAGGCCACAGCCCATCCAGTCCAGCATTCTGTCTCACACAGTGGCTCACCATTTCCTTCAGGGTATTCCCAAGCAGATGCCTGCTTAGGATTCCCTGGAAATGATATTGAGAGATATCCTGCCTATCTCTCCAACCCGGAGGTTGTCCTTAAGTATCCATAATTATAGCCATTGATACTCTTGTCCTCCATGAACTTGTCTAATCCTTTCTTAAAGCTGTCAAGACTGACAGCTGTCACCACTTCTTCTGGCAGGGAGTTCCATAGACCAGTAATCCTCTGGGTGAAAAAGTACTTTCTCTTATTTGTTTCAGAACTAGTACCCAAAAGTTTCATGGAGTGTCCCCTAGTTCTAGTGTTATGCGATAGGGAAAACAGTTTTTCCTTATCTACTTTGTCCACACCGTGCATGATTTTATAAACTTCAATCAGGTCACCTCTTAGACGTCGTCGTTCAAGAGTGAAGAGGCCCAACCGTTGCAGCCTCAGATGGTAAGGAAGGTGTTCCAGTCCCCTAATCATTCTGGTTGCCCTCCTCTGCACTTTTTCCAGCTCCATAATATCCTTCTGGAGGTATGGCGACCAGAACTGTACACAGTATTCCAGATGGGGCCTCACCATAGATTTATAAAGAGGCAAAATGACACTTGCTGACTTATTTTCTATACCCTTCCTAATGATCCCTAGCATTGAGTTTGCTTTTTTCACTGCTGAGGCACACTGGGTTGACACCTTCATTGAGTTGTCCACCAGGACACCAAGGTCCCTTTCCTGGTTTGTCGCAGAGAGTTCAGACCGCATCAGTTTATAAATGTAATTGGGGTTCTTTGCCCCAACATGCATCACTCTGCACTTACTAATGTTGAAAATCATTTGCCACTGTTTTGCCCACTCCCCCAGTTTCGAGAGATCCCTCTGGAGCTCCTCACAATCTCTCACAGTTTTCACTACCCTGTATAATTTAGTGTCGTCAGCAAATTTGGCTACCTTGCTTTTTACTCCTACCTCTAGATCATTTATGAAGAGGTTGAAAAGCAGGGGTCCCATTACTGAACCTTTGGGGACCCCACTCTTTACTTCCCTCCACTTGGAGAAGTGTCCATTTAGTGCTACCCTCTGTTTCCTGTCCCTTAGCCAGTTGCTGATCCAGGACAAGACCTGTCCCTTTATTCCATGACTGGTAAGTTTATTCAAGAGCCTTTGGTGTGGGACCTTGTCAAAAGCCTTCTGAAAGTCCAGATAAACAATGTCAACTGGATCCCCCTTATCCACATGCTTGTTGACACTCTCAAAAAATTCCAACAGATTAGTGAGGCATGATTTGCCCTTGCAAAAGCCATGTTGGCTCTCCTTTAGCAGCGCCTTCTCTTCTATGTGCCTATTAATTTTATCTTTTAGGATGGTTTCCATCACTTTACCTGGGACACATGTCAAACTGACAGGTCGGTAATTCCCTGGATCACCCCTGGATCCTTTTTTGAAAATTGCTGTTACATTCGCTACCTTCCAGTCATCAGGCACAAAGCCTGATTTGAGGGAAAGATTATATATTTTGGCTAGGAGATCAGCAATTTCATCTTTAAGTTCCCTGAGAACTCGTGGATGGATGCCATCTGGTCCTGGAGATTTGTTAGTGTTTAGTTTAACAAGACATGCAAGGACCTCCTCCCTGGTTATTTCTATCTGGCTTAATTCTTCGGTTTCCCTCCCTATGAAGATAGGCTCTGTTTTGGGCATGTGGCCTCTGTCTTCTTCAGTGAATACTGAAGCAAAGAATTCATTGAGTCTCTCTGCAATCTCTGTTTCCTCTTTAATAACCCCTTGCCTTCCATTGTCATCTAATGGTCCAATGGCCTTCCTAGTTGGGTTCTTACTTCTAATGTACTTAAAGAAGTCTTTGTTATTTCTCTGAGTATTTTTAGCTATACGCTCCTCAAAGTCTTGCTTTGCTTTCCTGATTGTTGCCTTGCATTTGTTCTGCCAGAATTTATGTTTTTGCCTGCTGTCCTCATTTGGACAAGCCTTCCATCTTCTAAATGAGCTTCTCTTGCTCTTGATCACTTCCCGAACAGCTCCTGTAAGCCACATTGGAGTCCTCTTGGACCTGGCAGTGCCCTTTTTCCTTTTGGGTATGCATTCCAATTGAGCCTCTGTTATTGTTTTTGTAAACAGCCTCCATGCCTCTTGGAGTGTTTGGACTCTCTCAATTTTCCCTTTCAGCTTCTTTTTTACTAGTTTCCTCAACTTTGGGAAATTTCCTTTTTGAAAATTTAAGGTCTCTGTGTTAGAGAGGTGACAAAAGGCTGTATGGGAGTGTGTGGAAGGAGAGTAAAAGGAAAAGCCTATTGATCACAACCAGCCTCTCGAACCCAGCGTAAGGGCATACCTGTCAACTCGCGGCTCTGGAAAAACGGGACCTGTGCACATCGCTTGTGTGCAGGTTGCTTTCCATGCATGCGTGGAAGGGCTTTACCCCTTCCATGCATGCGCAGAAGTGCTACACCGCTTGCGCAGCCCCTACGCAAGCGGTGTAGCACTTTCGTGCATGCGCGGAAGGGGTAAAACCCTTCCACGCATGCATGGAAGCGCTACGCCGCTTGCATAGGGGCTGCGCAAGTGGCGTAGTGCTTCCATGCATGCGCAGAAAATGTTTTCTCCCGCTGTCAAATTACGGGGTTTTGGCAGCGCGGGGCGGGTTATGATGTCAATTGACGTCAAATTATGGGGTTTTCCCAGCCAAATCGGGATGGTTGACAGGTATGCGTAAGGGTCAGCTTCACAACAGCACCCTTTAACGTTTGAGCACATACAAGTGAAAATGTTTGCACCTTCTATGTTTGGCTAGCATGCAACCACTAAAATACAGAATGATTGGCACCACCACCTCACTTTCTTATACAGCTGGTACAGCTCAGTGGATTAACTGCACACATAGTACAAGAATGACTGCAGCTACTGTCCTTGTTTGGGGACAATCCAGATGTAGCTACTTGGACAGCTACCTCTGTTTCCAATTCTGCTACACTGTCACCACCTCACCTGTCTTAAGAGAGTTGCTACAATGCTCCTTTTTGTGTGCAGCAGCTTCTACAGCTTCATTTGTCCTACTGAAAAGGGACAAACATTATTTTATATGTCTGTGCAAAAGCATAATCTTGAAGAGTGATGGTGGACCTGATTATTGAGAGCAAATGTGAATTAATGTGGCATCTTGAGCAATGGTTTCAAAGTTAAAGGTGGAGCTTAGAAAACTCCCCAAAGGGGGAAGGCTTCACAATTTGCTGCTGGCTGTGTAGGCCATAGTGCCATAGCAGTCTAAGAATCAGGTTGGAAGCATACACAGCACACAATTTCAGACCTGAGTTCCAGATTTTGGTATGAAAAACATAGTAAACGTAGTTATAACGTTGTAACATCTTACGTTCAGATGATTGTCCTGTTAGGCATTATATCCACAACTGGTGAATATGTTAAAACTGAGTAAGGTGCAATTCTTCACTATATCACAGCCCACATGACATTATATTTTTCTGCACTCTTGCTGCAAGTTTTTAAACTTCAAACAACTGTAATACCACAACATACCTAGAACAGAACTGAGCTACTGGGATAAGAAGGAAAAAACAAAAAGGCATCAGACCTGTATAGCAGATAGTAGAATTAACATTTCAACACTTCTTGCCTTTCATGTTAGTCTCCATGGTACTCTTTTTTTGCCTGGAAAAGCAATGGTTTGGGTTAAGAAAGACACAGAATTACATAAAACATCTGGAAAATGGGAAAAGGAATATTATCCCTTGTGGACCCTCCCTATGAAATATTTAATAGGTCTGTTTTGGTAGTTTTAATCTCCAGAGCACCCCAAGCTATATTATGGAAACATCATCGTGGTAATTTATATTAGAAGAACACCTGGTGATAAAAGCAAATAGATCCTTTTCAAAATTAAAGGCTTTTTTTGGTGTCTTTCCTCGTTAAACTCTTCATCTTCTTAAATGTAATTTTTAACAGTTTGACTGAAAATTAGCTTTGTATTTTGGGAATCATCATACTGTAATCATTGTGAATTTACACTATTTTACTAAAAAGCAATAATTCTTCCTTAGTAATTCTAGCAAGTGATTCTGTTTTAACTATGTTGTTTGGCTCCACAGATTATAAGACAAGTCATACAAAGTCTTGTCATATGAATGACAAGTATTCAGTGTTAAATATAGACCGCTTACCATACATGAAAAACCATTGTTACAACATACCCAAATTTAGCAATAAAATGCCTATGTTGCCATTCAATTCTAAAGGCACTGTCTATATCAGTGTTTTCCAACCTTTGGTTTTTGGACTTCAGTTCCCAGAACCCTAAGTCAATTCCCCAAAGTACTGATTAGTCAACGTACTAACTTATGCATCTGGGAATTGAAGTCCCCTGTGGGGCATGTGCCCCATGTTAGGAACCATTGTTCTATATAAAATCACGAATTACTTCAGAAAGTTTAAATATTAAATATTCAGCCCAACTTATTACATGTACATGTTAAATTAGGTATTGCCAGATTTTTTTCACATCAATTGTTTAATAAACTACAGAACTAATTTTATTAAAATTCTAAAATATACTTGGTGATACACTGAATATGCTGCAGAGGTACCCAGGTGCATATTTTTACATTTAGAAAGGTGGCCTATACATAAAACAAACAAACAAATATAAGAATAAATTTAGAAAAGAACAGTCTACATGAGCTATTTTAGACAACATTGGCAATAAAAACAATCTATGCTGTCATAAGTGTTGTCTTTTATTAATTGATGTTACATTAATGTGAATATAATTAACTTATTAGCTGCTCCAGTAAAACTAGCTATTAGGACCAGCCTGTAATTGTGTTTTCATTTCTCATCTTTCTAGGCAAGAATACTACATTTGTAAATTAATCCATTATGAGATCCAATATACTACACCTAGATAAAAAATATGCTATAATACACCTTTATGTATGCTAATTAAAAATACAAGGCCTTAAAAATATTATAGCCTTTACTCTATAAAGATTTTCTGCAATATTTTTATTAATTTGACACAGATACGCCTCCATTTCTAATATCCTAACCCTGCAACATTTTAAATGCAATTAAAAGTGGTTATGAAAGACTGTGAACTTGCTTGTGAAGTAGGAAATCACTCTTGTGATTAACATGCAAACGAGCTCATGCTGGCAGAATAAATTGGGGTTTTAAAACCCCAATTACTTTTGTATGATTATCTATTTACCAGTACACAGACTATTTTCATCTAATACAAAGTCATCATGTTTACATTTTCAGCACAGCAATTAATATTTACAATAATTATGACATCAGACACTACTGATAGCACACCAACCACATTATTTACCATGTTTTTCTTTTTGTAAACATATATTTCATTACAATCCTGCTACAATAAAATAATGTATTGTAGCAATTTAAGCCAAACTGCTAGTTTTTATGCACTATCCATTCTTGATATAGCCTCCCATTAGATTCAGGTTTAGCTATGGGATCACAGTATTTTTAGCAGCTGAGTAAATTAATTGTTTAAACTTTCACAGTAAAAATAACAATAAAATTACTTCCTCCCCTCCCCCTTTTTTAAAGTAATAACAGGCAATTCTAAACTTTCATGGACATGCTTTTATTCATACTTGCTACAGGCTGCATATACACATTTTTTTTCAGACTTCTAAAGAAAATTATAATGCATTAATGACAGGAACCATGGTAATGGAAAAAGGTCACTCTCTCCTGAACACCTTCTGTTTTAAACCATTATACATAAAGACATTTGAGAAAGCAAAGAATTAAAAGGCAGCCTTTGTGCTACCCATTACTGAAATATTATAGAATAATCTATATCAAATGTAGTGGAATAGTAGATTCTTTCGGATCTGAATTAACTGCAGCTAGAAACGCTTTTATGCTTATTATGTATCTGCATGTTGATTCAATTATTAAAAGAACACCTGACAGCATTAGACTTATTTAATTGAATTAATTAAACAGGATGAATAATCACTGAATTCCTATTGTGTAAAATTTGTCCTGAAAAGTAACACTGGCCCTTGGAAATTGCAAGTAATTTGCATGGTAAAATACTGTATGAAAGAAGACTACTGTTTCTATAATCTGAAATTCCTCACCTCATACATGAACAAATGGACATATAAATGAACAGACAGCTGTGAATAATGAATGTTTTTTCTTTTATATTCTAATTTTATCATCAAAGCCCAGTCTATGCCACTAGGCCTTAAAACAACCTCTCAATCATCTTCTAAATATTAGTAATCTTATATCTTTTATTATACAAATTATTATACCATCAACTGTTAAACATGCAAGATATCATCCAGAGGAGTGGACACAGTAAGATTTTTACACTCTCCAAACAGCACTTTTTAAAATTATTCTAAACATTGTGTTACTGATAAAAATCAAAACTGCCTTCTTTATCACAAATTGTATAACACAATAGTGTTAACTAAAGCTTTGGAATGGAGAGGGATTTCTTCAATCATCCAAACATCAAGTATTTCTAGGTTTGAACCCTGAAAGAGTTTTGCAAGAAAACATGGGCACTGATGACTTCAGAAGTAACTTAGTGGTCCAGTCTGCTTCCTCATTTTCTCTTCTACTTTGCAGAACTTCCCGCAGAACGATACACAATTCAAAACAGGTTTCTGACAGAAGATATTCCTAAAGACTCAGGCTGGCGTATTTCCAAACTCCAGCTGTTCACTCATGTAACACTACTGTCTTTTCATCACCACTACATTCTCTCCAACTTGCTGGAGCTGTGTCATATTTTATTGTCAGTCACAAAGGAAACTGGTACTTAATTTACCCCTAAGACATGCATGCTTACTTAGAAATTGATAATGAATCAGTCAGTATTTCAATATTCTTAAATATATGCTTTCCTGGCCCTGAAATCCAGGTAATGCTAGTTCATAGGTAAATCACTATGAATAACAGATTACTGTATTCATTTTCATATCCTACAGGAGACTAATTTACATTTTAGCCCAAAAACATCTGTAGTAATGTTGCCATTTAGCCCTCTTCAAAAAAGGCAAATATGACAATGTATAAGATTACTATCCTTCTCACATACAAAAACACCTTACTAAGAAAAAAATAACAGAATTAATACATTCTAGGGAAACAGTTCATAATCAAAACACAATATTAAAAATAGAAAGTCTTGAAAAATACTTCCTAAAAGTCGATGGATGTACCCACACTAACAGCTACAGCAATGAGATTTTTCTTTTATATAAATTATAAAAGGTGCACTGGCATTGCACACTATTTTTAATATGAGTTCACTATAGCTCAATTTCATAATATTGAAGGTGGAAATGGAAACAGTGCCATCATGTGATACTTTTCAGGGTACTTCACTTTTATTTCCAAGGACTGAGTATATAGCTCATGTTTAAATAAAAGATTCCTGGTTTAAAAAAATCACACTATAATTTGTTATGCAAATAAAACACTGTTGGATGAAATGCTGCCCTAAAAGGAGAAAACATATTTTGCATCTGTAAATAAATGTATGCATGACATTCTCTGATCAAGTATTTAAATTACCTGAAACATTTCCACAATTCATTTAAATTTATTCCTTCAATGACCAGACAAGCAATATTTTATCATGCACACAGACAGAAAATAGCCAAGAAGCCAAATGTTTAGCTTCTAATAACCAATGGACAAATTAGAACAAAATGCACACACTGGGGGAAAGTTTAACTGTGTGAACCCCAAGAAGCACACAATATTAAATCTAAGTATATCACATACTAGATTTACATTACAGAATATGTTTCATATAATCAGAATATTTTTCCACTTCATTCACCTTAGCTAATGCTACTTTCTAGGTCATGGTGAAAGGGCTTCTCCAAAACTGATCAATTTGATCTTTTAGAGAAATGTTTCCACACTTTTTAGTAATCCAGAAATTATCTGACAAATCTCTCTCTTTGTTTTCTGAATGATGTAGTGGACTAAACTTGAAATTTCACTTTGTTGACCAATTCAAAACTGACATACCTTGCACTACATATGAGAAAGAGTATGTCTTTAGACAGAATAAAATCACTTCTTATGGAATCATCTTATTAAAGAAGTGAAGTCTAAGAAGTGTCATTCTCAACAGCAAGTGATATATTAGACATTAATATACAACTTGACATTTCCGTAGTATTTCTATAACAATTATATTTGTTGCAATGTCATAATAAAACAATTTCCATTATTAACAAATGAAAATAATCACAAGTTAAGATACATAGTACTTTTGTCAATAATAAACTCAAGTAATAAATATTACAGTATCATATTATTCCTTAAGCATATTAAGGATTAAAAATGTTATAGACATAGCGCTAGTATAATCTTAGAAGCACTAAGTAAGTAACCTTTTGATAGAACTGAGATCATAATTGAAAAGTATTCCTCTTTGTCTGAAATGTGTATAGTTTTGGTGGGGAAAAGTGAATTGGTAGAAATATGTAATACTGTACAAATAAGTGCCCACAGTATGTAAGTGCTCTTGCTAATGGGCTTGCATTTCAAATAACAGCTGGAGAGGAGACACTTGCTAGGAGTTTGTTCTTGCTGCAAGGCAAAGAATCAACAGCTTAAATTTAGAATGTGCATGCTATATAAAAAGAAAATGTTACTAGGGTAGCAGGGGAGGAGTCCTAGTGTTAATACAATGTACTTAAAAAGATATGCAAGTTTATACAAGGTGTGATGCTCATTTGCCTGCGCATGCTTGCCTTAGTAAACACAATTTGACACATATTATTCAGCAAAACAACAACAACTAAGAGTAGAGGGGATTTGGATTTCACAAGAAGCAAGATTAAAGAATGAAGCAACACTTTCATATAAAGATATTGTGGATTCTACATGGGAAGTTTAAGAGCTTCTGCTGATTATGATGAAAACCAAGGGGTCACCCTCCACTGCCCATCTCCCAACATGATGTATACATGCATACATACACTTCAGGACAATTATATGTGTTCCAACACAAATATTCTTCCCCACTCCAATCTATTTATGCAACAGAGGAATTACTCTGACACCCACCCCATAGGAGGAGGCAGTGACAAATGCTGTACCCCCACCAGTCCAGTGCAGAAAGCTAATTGAGAAACAAAACACAAAATTGTGTGCATCACTGCTGTTGACTTCTAGACAAAATGATAAGGAGACATAGCTTTAAGAAGATGTTGATGAGTTAGTTGGATTAGTTTATATCTCAGAAATCGCTGCTCTGCTATGCTTTGCCCTACCTTGAAGGATGCACTCTGTATATTTCAGAATTATGTTGACTCTGTGCTATTGTGTTAGTATTAGGTGGATTAGTTTGGCTTTATTTCTGCTATACGAGAATGTAGCAATGATCTTGGGCTAGCAGAACAAATCAACATTCTATAAGGCAATTCTAAAACTGGGGGCAGCACCCCAAAATTAATAACTCTTATACTAGACTTCAGATCAGCACCAAAGTTGGCAGTTGTAAGCAACCACATTTGTCAAAAGACAGCCATGCCAATTGCTTTATGTTTGAAGAGAAGTGGTTAACTAATTATTATTTTTTAAGGAGTCAGAGTCTGGGATTCTCCTTTGCTTGTTGCTTCCCTTTAAAGCCTGACTCAATGTAGCTATAACATCACTTCTTCTATCTACCTCTCCCATTTCCAATGAACATTCCATGTTCTACATTGCCCTGGTGTTTTACACACCTGTTCCACTCTACTTTCAGAATGCAAAAACACTTACAGAGGGCAATGGGAAATATGCCTAATGGATATGGTTCAATCTAACCTCTGCCACACACCCAATTTCAACATTTGTGCATAGGAGGTTCCCAAAGTGCTATATTCTATCGAGATATGAACCAGCTGACATTGCTGATCCATGAAAGGTGCTTGTTTTGGTTTCCACTCATCCTGATATTTTCTCTGCTAAAAAAGAGATAAAAGGATCCTTGCTTCAAAAAAAATGAACAGAAATGTGTTAGTGAAAATGCTTGTTTCCTCACAATGACAAGAACTCTTCTCTTAGATTTGGGATAGGTCTATTTTTCCTTTGCATCACAGGATTGCTATGTATGAGATAAAAGCTCTGCCAATGTTCTTAATTCTTGTTTTAAGGTACTATTTTTCTTACAAACTGGAAGGGCAAATGTGGTTAAACAACAACAACCACCAACTCTAATCTTTTTATGGTTACACTTATAATAAGCTCCATACATTCATAACTTACTCAATTCATTTCAACACAGTTCTCAAATGAGGACTCCCCATGAAAGCAAGCACTCTGATCTTCATGCCAGTAGTGATACATAGAAAGCAAAGGGGCACTGGATGCTTCTTTACTCCCACATTGGGAATACTTGGTAAGCAATTACTGAATAAATCTATAGCAGTGGTGGCGAACCTATGGCACGTGTGCCAGAGGTGGCACTCTGAGCCGTCTCTGTAGGCACCCATGCAGTTGCCCCAGCACAGAGTTAACTATGGCCCTCTGCTCAGCGGCCCAATTGGAGCATTTCCTCCCTTCCCCCAGCACAGAGTTCATCCCACCCCTCTGCCCAACAGCCCAATGGGAGTGTTTCCTCCTTTCCCTGTTGCCATGTTTGCACTTTGAGATAAATAAATGGGTTTTGGGTTGCAGTTTGAGCACTCAGTCTCTAAAAGATTCGCCAACACTGATGATCTATAGCCATTTAAAAATGTGGTTATACCAAAAAATGGAACAAATAAAATTGTCATGACAGAACAAATTCTAATCTAGAAGGAAAACAAGAAAATACACAAATGCTGACTTGTAAATACTCTCTCTCTCTCTGTGTATTATATAAAAATGAGCAGGAGTCAGAGATGCATGGTGTAGCATGTGTTTTAACTACAAACAGCATGGGATCATCTACGAAAAGAACCAGACAGGACATGATGGGTTAATGATGTTACCTGACATTATGACAGTCAAGAGTACAGAGTACCTAGGTCAACTGACCAATAATGTGACTAAGTATAAACTACCTTCATCTGATATCCTACTTGTACAGTGATCATACAGACCAAATATTTTGCTGTTATTTATTGGTGGATGGGTGGCCATTTCAATAGAATCACAGCCTAATACTTCACAGTGACTTGCTATTTATTATGTATACACAATATTACTAAAACTCATTAAGCCCATTAAAACACTGGAGATCTTTCCTCCCTTTGGTATCATTGTACATTGGCAGGAATCTTCACATTTTACTATGGTAAATAAAATACTGGCTACATCTTATATTAGGTCAGCATAACAACAACTAAGTCTGTTTCAACAATGAATCAAGGATGTCATTTGTGCTAGTATAGAGGACAGAGGCTCAATGGGATTTTTCCTTTGAGAAAACTACTTGTTAAAAACTGGTTCTTCCCTTGCAGCACTACGTTATCCAGTAAATATGCTACATACATTATTATCACTACAGTTTATTATTCATTTCTAACTCTTCATACTTATCTTTGATATTTTCTAATAGTCCTTCAAGCAACTGCTTCCTCCTACTGAAAAACTAGCCCCTCTTACTTCCTTTCCCTGGTGTATTCCCTCTGTGCCTCTGGACCACCCTTCAGCTACCTTTGTTTCTTTCTCCTTCCCATTGCTAGAATCAGAATTACACAGACAAGGTCAGCAGGAAGCACATATTAGAAGAACGCACAAAGAGTCTACATTGAGAACTTGGAAGTGAGCTCCCTTAGAGACAATAGTTCTAAAATAATGATATGCCTTCATGATGAGAACCCTGTTTCCCAAGCACTGTATTTTTCAGAATACTATTATTTCTATAACACAATACTACACATAGACAACCAGTTCCCTATGCCAAGAAGATATTTAAGTAATAATGGAAAACAAGGGAAGGGAAGGGGAAATCTAAAAGGGAGAACAATGAGTAAACACAGATTTGGCTATATTGTCTACCAATTTAAGAATGGTCAAAACTCTTTTGCATAAAATTATACCACCAGTAGCTGGAGGACTCGCTGCCCCCCTCCCCTGGCCTCAGCTGGGGCGAATAGACCTTCCAGCCATGGGCGCCAGGGACCCCCTCAACCTACCGGCACTCCTGGGCCCCACCCCATTCCGGGTTTGAAAAGGCAATTATGGCAGCAGGACCTCGCCACCGCCGCTCTTGGAATTTGCTTGTGGCCATTATAGTATTGTGTTGTTGTATATTATTATATGCTGTTTTTGTAGATTGAATTTTGTATATTGTATTACTGTGTATTTGTATTGTGTGTATTGTTTAATTATCATGTGAGCCGCCCTGAGTCGGGTTCCCTGATTGGGCGGCATACAAGTGTGAAAATTAAATTAAATTAAATTAAATTACATCATCATCATCACCATCATCATCCAAAGCTGATGGAATTTAATTTAAATTAATTCAAAGCTTCCTATCTCCCCCTTTCAAGGTCTGAGGCTCCTTAGGGTCTTTTCTGTCCTCTAGAAGCCTTTGGGAGCCTCAGGGTGGGGTTGGGGAATTTTTAATAATCAAATAGCATTGCCAGGCTGGAGGTGGTGGTGATCCAATGGTGATTTTTGGCTATGAAAAGCTTCCCTCCTTTTTATGGAGATTCAGCTTTTCTCTGTTTTCTTAAGAATGCATGCCCAAATTATTCATGCTTCTCCAGTACATGGAAAGAGGTATGAAAGCTTTTAACAAAAGCACCCAGACAGGAGAAGTGGATTATAATTTTCCCATACTATTTATTATTACCATATTCGATATTATTAGGTTTCCGGAAATACAATAGCAGCTGTACAAAGAATACAGAGCAAAATAATGGCATCAGCAACACTCTTTTGTACTTTACACAAGTTCATCTGACCTTGAACAATACTGGTGCAAAGGACCATGGACAAATTAGATTTTACATTTACAAGACTTTCATATTGTGAGTTATCTAACTCTATGAAAGCCTCTGACATATTTTCAAGCTTGTTCTCAAACCCAGGTATTTTTCTGCAACATCAATACAGTTCCCATGAGAGAGATCTCCACTAGACAGAAAGAATAAACACGCTTTAAAAATGCAGCTTTTTACAGTTCTGTAGACAAAAGCAAATGGACCTTAGTTTTTGTATATGCTGAAATTTATCTTTGATAAGACCCTGTATTACAACCACACATGAGTAATTGAAAATTATATTTCTTTATCACATGGCTAAGTTAGACTTGATGGGGCAATCACTTTTGTTGATCATATGGTTCTGCTACCCACATATTAAAAGAGAGACTAATTAATATGATCAAAAGGTGCATACCAGTTAGGGATTTCCGCTGAGTTGCTGTAGGCATTGTTCTCCCAAAAGATCTCTACAGACTTTGGCAAGTATGACATGCAGAGAACAACATTACATGCAAACAACTTGAGCAAAAACTGGTAACTGCCATCATTGCTCTCTTCCTCCTCTTCTCACCATTCTCACACAACTCTCCCCCACCCATTCGGGCACATGAATCACATGTCTTTGACATATGTAATTATTTTAATTACAGTAATCTGCTTTGAGAACCAATTTTGGTTGAGAGGTATAGCCTAGATATGGCAAATACACAAGCAAAAATTTATAAGTGTCCAGGAATAAGATAAATATAGAACATATTTATATCCTTTTACTTTTAATAGAAAGCAAATAAAGTATAAGAAATCTGAACTAGAAATGTTCCAAATCTCTACCAGACCTCAGGTTTTGTTTTTTGTTTTACATTTTACAGAACCATTTTAGTTGAGACTAACAATTAGCTGTAGCCATTTGTAACCACCCTGGAGAAGCAAAATTAAAAGCATTAGTAAAATATTGGCACTGAATAAGAGCTTTATATTAAGGTCAGAGTGATTTTTCTGTAGATTCCACTACAGTTTAATGTGTGAAATAGTAATTATTTGAATATTTTAATTTCAGAAAAATCATTTAAAAATTGTAATGAAAAACTAAAATAAAAATCAATATGTATTGCTTAGAAGTAAATAGCATAAATCCATCCAACTCATTTCAACTTCAACCACTTTACAAGGAGGTTACACTCTTCTTTCTTTTCTACTATGAATGTTTAAAGCTCTCCTTCAAGCTCTTACTAAATCTATTGATCTGTGAAACACAGTGTACTCCAGGGAAGCAATTCACTTGACGTTATATATCAAATGATGAGATGAATAATGATCATACCATTTGGTAATTAAGCATCTTACAAACCTTTTAACTCTGTGAATGTCAAAAAGGTCAAATGAGGTCAAACTTACTTTTAAAAAAAATCTTGTCTTACATTAACCACAGAAAATAATCACCTTAAGAACAACAATAATATAAGTGTCTTGAAGAAAATATTTGAAGGCATATTCTCTCCTTTTCTATTTCTCCACTACTATTGAGTAAATACCTACAAGCTCTAGCTCTTTTATTTCCTTATACCATTTTGCTGTTTTAACTATTAAACCTTTAGAGCCACATCTGCTTGTAGACATCTTCATCTTTTGTAATGGTATAGAGCAGGGGTTCCCTACCTTTTCAAGCCGTGGGCCGGTCATGCTCTCTCAATCAGCTTTGAGGGCTGGATGACCATTTTGCCTTGCTTGCATGATGCATCATTCTGTCCCAACAGCTTCAAAGGGGTGGCCATTATGTTTCTCAAATGCCCTTGGAGGGGTGGGGGGCCACATGAAATGGCACCGGGGGCTGGATCCAGCCTATGGGCCTTAGGCTGGGGACCCATGGTATAGAGCATTGCAAAATTAGATTATTTTTGACCAGAAGCAGGCTACTTCAATGGTGTTATCTTAGCCATTTATTAGATCTTCTTTAGTACATATGGAAGGCCATAATTTGTAAACAAATAAATGCTACACTGACTATCTCCACATTTACAGAAAACTTGTCTTGTATTCAAGTAACCCCATTTTATTTGATTATTCTTTGATGTTCCTATGTTGCATCAAAATTTATTAAATGATTGCCCTCCCACCAAAGTGGCACCTGTTTATCTACTTGTGATTTATTGTTTTTGAACTGTTAGGTTGGCAGGAGCTGGGACAGAGATGGGATTTCACTCCATCAGGCAGCACTCGGGTCTTGAACTGCTGAACTGCTGACCTTCCAGTTGTCAAGTTCAGTATATTAACCACTAAACCACCACAGCAATTAGCAATTACACTGGTATATCACCCCATAGCATTTAGTGCACTCCCTGGGTGGTTCACAATTTAACTAGCATTCCCCCCCCCCCCCCCCAATATGCTGGGTATTTGTTTTACCATACTCTGAAGGATGAAAGGTTGAATCAACCTTGAGTCCCATCAGGATCGAACTCACATTTTGGCTGCAGTACAGCAGTTTAACCACGGCACCACCAGGGCTCTTATACATTCCCTTCTTCTGAGGGTGCCCTGGGACTGTGCAGCTTGCCCAAAGCAACAGAAACTTACTCTGCTGTGAGGAGGTGTTGTGGTGAATCCAACTCTCAACTTTCACAGCCAGTGAGCTGCCCAGCACATTAATTTACTCAACCAAAAACCATAATGAAATTATTCCGATCTCTATAAAACAGTAGACCCTTGCATAACAACGTTACTTGTTTCCCCAAGTAGCGTTGCTAAGCGATTTTTGTTGTTATGCTTGTTTCTATGGAGTTTCCCGCATAACGACATTTTTAGCATCATTGTTCGGTTATTTTAGCATTGTTGTCCGGACAATGACACTAAAAACGTTGTTATGTGGGAGAACACATGGTGCATAACGACGTGTTGTTAAGCGAAAATGATGCTATCTGAATGCGTTGTTATGTGAGGTTTGACTATAAATGTGATGACTAGCAATTCAGGTAAAATATGTTAGTATGGGCAAAGTGAAATCCTTCAGAAATTAATAGACAGCAACTGCAATTCTCTTAGCCAGTATTGCAAGAAGAGAGGAATGCAGAGAACTAGAGCGGGGATTCTCAACCTGGGGGCCATGGGCTGAATGCGGCCCATGGTGCCATTTCATGTACCACCCCCACTTCCTCCACCACACCAAGAAGTGTCATGTGGTGGAGGAAGGGCAAAATGGCTATCCAGCCCCTGAAGCTGTCTGAGGGAGCATGACCCGGCTCCTGGATAAAAAAAGTTGAAAACCCCTGAACTAGAGAGTCAAAATCTACGCCCTACATACTTGATCTTTTCCTTTCCTTTCCCACTCACAACCAATTTTCTTCTTTTTGTTCCTCTTCTACCACATAATAGACACCATTTTGAGGCTGGATGTGGCAGGTCTAAACGATGATGATTTTACTGCATGGAAACTAACTTCCTAGGTTTTTTGGCTATGAAGTTATCCTTCCTGTCTTTTCCTATATTTTTTGCCTTGAACAATCCAGTGCAACACTGAGTACATTGTGTTTCTTGATATGTGACATAATTTTATGTGAAAGTTATTACATTATATGTTTTTTCACAATCTTTTGGTCTGACTTCATCTGTTTTAATACCTCTTCTCTGGCTTCCCATTTGAACCCCCCCAAAAAAAACAAAACAAAACAAAACAAAAAACAAAAAAAACACCATCTTGCAGTAAACAAACATATCACATGCTTCTTTGCAGGTGCACCCACCCAAATAAAGACTCAGACACCGGTATTGGATTAAAGGCATTGGGCCACTTTTATTGAATAATGCCCTAGTCTGAATTATAACTTTCAATTGGTGTATTATCCAATTGTAATTCTTTAAGGCAAGCAGGCCGCAGTAGCACTGGTAAGGTTCCACCCAAAATGCCAATGGAAATGGGCTACATGTATCAATTTGTATCAATTTGTTTGTTGACACAAACAAATTGTTGACCGAAGTCAATATACTATCTACTGACCCAACCCTATGACGTGTATCCATTCAAATATCAAGGTGATGCAGGCTGTGAAGCTCCTGACATCACCCCTTTCATGGTTCGCCCTTGACCGGCCAATCCTGTTTCCCCTGTACCTATCTACGTGTTGGCCAGTCAATTGCGAACCTGCCGAATACCTATGGGTCATAAATCTTTACCTTACCAGTACTACCCGCCAAAAGTGACCAAAGTCAACTTACCCCGTATCTCAAACACTAGCGACAGTGTGAGATGGGCGAAAAAGCCAAGAACCAAAGAGCCAATTGCAGGTTCAAGCAAAAATTCCCACCCGGCCCCGAAGCGACCAGAAAATCACACTGTCCACTAGGGAGGGGGTAGAGGGAAAAACTTCCCCGCTCCGTCGCTTCTCGTAAAATGGCAGCGAGGCTGCCTCGTGGCCACCCCTTTTATAGAGGGGTGGCCACGCCCCCTTATTAGCCCGGATGTCTGCGTCCGGGTGGGGTGGGGGCCCGCAAAGAGCGCGGCGGCCATTTTGGCACCACGCTTGCATTGCAGGCACACCCACCCAAATAAAGACTCAGACACCAGTATTGGATTAAAGGCATTGGGCCACTTTTATTGAATAATGCCCTAGTCCGAATTATAACTTTCAATTGGTGTATCATCCAATTATAATTCTTTAAGGCAAGCAGGCCGCAGTAGCACTGGTAAGGTTCCACCCAAAATGCCAATGGAAATGGGCTACATGTATCAATTTGTATCAATTTGTTTGTTGACACAAACAAATTGTTGACCGAAGTCAATATACTATCTACTGACCCAACCCTATGACGTGTATCCATTCAAATATCAAGGTGATGCAGGCTGTGACGCTCCTGACATCACCCCTTTCATGGTTCGCCCTTGACCGGCCAATCCTGTTTCCCCTGTACCTATCTACGTGTTGGCCAGTCAATTGCGAACCTGCCGGATACCTATGGGTCATAAATCTTTACCTTACCAGTGCTACCCGCCACACGGGGAGGCATCCATGATGACTCACCGCCCCCCCCCCAGACCATCAGCTCGGTCACCAGGCCCGCTTGCACATCCTCAGGAAGAGGTTCATACCTCTAGCCGACAGGTGGACCCCATCTCCTGCATACAGGTCAAAATCCTGCAACCCTATCCCCGGGTGTCGAATGGCTGTTCCCAAGCCATTCTCTACAAGAAACCGGGCAACAGCCCTATTCACTGACCGCCGGGCATGGTCCAAACCACGGAGATCCATGCCTCCTCTATAACACTGTCTCGGCACGATGTCAGACCATAGCAACCGTGTGTACGGCCATAAATTATGTAAAAACGGCAGGTCACTGCACACCGACATTTTTAAGGAAAGGCCAGTGATCTGTGCGAGATCATTGCCACCGAGGTGCAGAATCAGAACATCAGGCGGTCCAGCATCCCTGATGGACATCAGGAATGGCAACAGTTCCCGTCATCTCATGCCGCGCACACCATACCACCGCATACGTGCGGATGCACGCAGCCCGAGATGGGGTCCCCACTCCATCGATGCAGCATACTGTGCCGCCCAGTGCACATAACTGTGGCCCACCAGCCACACTGCCACCGGTGTGCATAGAAACACAGGGTCTGTAAAAGAAGGAGAAGGAATTAAGGACATAACTGGTACTCATACAGTGAGGGGACGTACATATAAGGAAAAACGTGCGGACCCCCACCTGCCCATCCAACATATATCAGCCTCAGAGTACCCAAACGCAGCCGCAGTTGTAGCAGCGCCTATCCTGAATGAATGGGTGCCATAACGAGCCCCAGGGAGGCCGACACTGTGAAGTGCCATACTGCTCACCCTCCAGAACTGAAATTTGGTAAGGGGAGACCCATCCTGGTGGCAGAACAACAGGCCAGGGCGCGTACCATGCACTGCCAAAAATGCATGTAGGGCACCAACCGGACAGATGTCAGCAAACGTCCATTGTAGCAGTCTAACACCACTGCCTACTCCATGCTGATCGGCCTTTGAGGAACGGATCCTCAACTGAGCCCACTCCTGGTTGAGAGACACATCGTCGAGTTCCAGTGCCCTACGAGATACATCCCCCTTTGACAATGGGACCAGCTCGCTGATTCTCAGAGCTCCAAAGAAAGCTACGTTGGTAGCTGCATGAAAAAGAGCTTCCTCATACCTATCGTAACACAGTCTATGCCACAGTCTATGCAAGGTGGGTCAGAACAGCTGGTGAAACAGGGTGACGTGTGTCCGGGCAGTGGCCACGTTCACGTGTCCACCCTTCCACTACGTGGCGTATACGGACGTCATTCACGCAGTCAGTAAAACCCAGTGCCTTGGACATAAATGCCAAGGCGGAAAGCCTAGTGGCGATAGTGCGTGGGGCCAAACCCCTGATCATTAAGGTGTACCATATACTGTAAAATCTGGTCGACCGGTATCGGCCACACTTCAGGCAACTGCCTTTGCCTACAAAAGGTCGTAAATTGGAGGAGTGTATGTTGATACGCCTTACACGTGCGAGGTGCCAAAGACATGCCGATCGCCCGGTTCACCTCTCCTCGCCAAATGTCCAAATCTCAGCCGGGAGTGGAGAGGGAAGTTCCTCTGCGTCTGGAGCCAAGGCACGGAACCGGGAGATCTGCAGGCGGGATAAAGCATCAGCAATATCGTTATTAATGCCTGGCCCTGAAGAGCACATTAAGGCGCAAGGACCTAAGAACGAATTGGCGAACTAAGGCCATGACTCTGGGGGACTTAGATGTTTGGGCGTTGTCAATGTGCACCACCTCAGCATTGTCACACCAAAAGTGAACCACCGAATTAGCCCACCTGTCCCCTCACAGCATGAGGGCCCCCAAAAATTGAAAAAAACTCCAGGAACGTAAGATCGCGTAAGCGATCCGTGCCCTGCCATGTCTGAGACCATTGACCATAGGCCCACTGTCCTTCAAAATAAATCCCATAGCCTAGGGAGCCAGAGGCATCCGACTGTACTTGGAATTGGGGGCTGACCAGAAGCTCAGATCTCCAAAAGGAGACACCATTAAAGTCCTGTAGGAATGTGAGCCAAACCGCAAGGTCTGCTCATAAACCCTTAGTCAGCCGTACCCTGTGGTGTCGTTTAGAAAGGCCCACCATAGTGTCACACAGACACCTGGCAAAGGCTCTGCCTGGTGTCACTACCCTACAGGCGAAGTTGAGGTGGCCGTGCAGGACCTGCAACTCACAGAGAGACACCTTACGCTTGGCAAGCATTGCCAAAATCACGTCAGAGATCCGAGTCACCTTTTCCATAGGCAACCTGGATGTCTGAGCGACGGTGTCGATTTCAATACCTAAAAAGGTAAGGGTGGTGGCTTGGCCCTCTGTCTTTTCAGGTGCTGGGGTTACACCCAGTTCCTGCATAAGCACCTGAAATGTGGTGAGCAGGCGTGCACACGAGCCCGTGTCATGCCCACCCCCGAACAAAAAATCGTCGAGGTAGTGGGCTACAGACCGGGACCCCGACTTACAAACAAAAGTGGAGGAAGGTGCTAAATCGTTCGAAGGCCCAACAGGAAATTGAACAGCCGAAAGGCATGGCTTTGTCCACATAAAACTTGCCCCAAAAATAAAAACCTAACAGCTCAAAGTCATCCGGGTGCACTGGCAACAATCGGAATGACGATTTGATATCACACTTTGCCAATAGCGCCCCAGGACCATACAAGCGTACCATCCGTAAGGCCTGGTCAAAGGACGTATACCTAACAGAGCAAAGGTCATCCGGTATAGCATCATTGACGGAGGAATCTGGAGGGTAAGAAAGGTGGTGGATTAGATGGAATTCACCCGGGGACTTCTTAGGGACTAAACCTAGAGGGGATACCTTCAAGTTAGGATATGGGGGGTCGTCAAACGGCCCCGCCACCCTAGATGCCTTAACCTCCTTGGCTATCTGCTCCTCAGCAATGTCCTCATTACCCCTGAGAGACAGTAGGTTCGGGGCATCCTGAGGCCCACGAACACCTTTAAAGGGTATGCGGAAGCCAAACTGGAAGCCCTCAAGCAGGTATATCGCATCACCCTTCTAGGATAAGCGCGCAGCCATCGTTTGAGCACCGGGACATTAATTGGGGAGGCCACCTTTTGAATGGGTAGCACCATCAGAGGTAGCTCTGGCCGCCCCCTGAAAACCCCTTCCTCTGCCTCGTGACCTACCGGCCTGCGGGCACGCGGACGCGGCATGAGGGCCGGAACAAGAAGGGCACTCGTGCCTGAATCTACACTGGCGCTTGTTGCACACTCTGTTGGCAGAGAAACTCCAACACAGCAGGCGGGCTGGAACCCCCTGCTCCGCCGGCTGGCAGGGAGTCTGTGTAGTAGCAGCCCGCTGTACGGCATGGCCACAGTGGTACCGGTCACCAGGCGCTGACTGCGTGGGGGTCATATACAGCAGTCACAACTGCTGGCAGGGCTCGTCCCACCTCATCTCAGGGTGAAGGGCCACCCTCATCCTGAATTCTTCATCATAGGCCAACCATGACAGGGCAAGAAAATCAACCACAGCCCGGTAAATATTGTCCAGGTACTGGACCATTGGGATGGCCAAATCAGGACAAGCCCTTAGGTATACTGCCATATAAATCAGATAGGCCGGTAACCAATTGGCCCAAGTGCGGGGTGGCTTACGATGATGGGACAACTCCTTGTCCCTGTCGTCCTGCCCCTCCCTCTCCTCCTTAGTGGGTTCATGGTTCAGGAGGGTGAAAATGTCCACATATTCATCCCGCCATATCTTCTCCCTAGTAGCCTGGGATAAATGGTCACCCAGGGGTAGAAGTAACCGGCAGTCGGCAGGGCCACGGTTGGCACGGATTGAAGTGGGGGCACCCATAATGGGCCCTGTGGGCCCCCCGAGAAGTTAGGCATGCTCATAGGGGCAGTCACCCCTGCAATAACCGGGGGATAATTGGGTACCCAGGAAGTAACAGGGTAGTGAGGATTAAACTACCGTCCCGAAGTAACTTGTTGTGGCCATGGCCACTGTACCCCCCCCCCCCCGGATTATTAGCTAGTGTCACCGGTGTACTGACTTGACCAGGATACTCACTCGGTGCACCCCCATGGGCCACCCCCACTGGGGGTTCCGGCCCATGGTGGGCGTCGGAGCTCGTGATGGCTATCGAGCTCTGTGTCCCGGTGTGTCCCTGCCAAGCAGGACCGATCCCCGGTGGAAAGCCTTGCTGTAATGGTCTGATGGGGAGCTGAGAGGCGCCAGCCTGCGCTGGCCTGATGGCCTCCAGCAGCTCAACCCTGTTGGCAGCCCGCTGCGCGGCGGTGGCCAGCAGGTGGGCTGGGACTGAAGAGCTGGCAAGCCCACCAGCCGAAGGTGGTGGGGCAATGCCCATTGATGCCTTGAGAGCCGCTATGTGGGCAAGGAGAGCATCCGCAGCGTCTGACCCACCAGAATAAGGTGGGCCGGATGGGCCGGACGGCCCACTGGGTACCTGATGAACGGGCAGAGGGATAAACCCGTGTGGCAATCCCTGGCCAGAATAGGGCCATGCCCAATAATCCGGCCCATGAGGAGCCGGTAGAACGGTGGGGCACAATCCCACACCGCGCCCAAGTGGGCCGCTATGCCCCAAGCCAGGCAAAGGCGCAACAGGGGTAGAAACCCCAGGGGAGAAGGCCTGTGCGGCCCCTGCCCGAGTCCTCTGACTGGGCGGATAGGCCGAGGCCAAATCACCCTCATTGGTGGCAGTGGGTATTACGACCCCGCCACCCCCCTGTCGGGCGGCCGCCCGAGCCCTCCGGCCCGGTGGTGATCCCAAGGAGGTCGAGGGGGTGGGCTGAGCCCTCCCCCTAAGTCACAGCCTAGGGGCCGCCTGAGCCTTGAGCTTGTGTGCCATAGCCACCCAAGCAGGCGCTGATCGGAGGAGAGATATCCTCTGATCGAAGTTTAGTAAAGGAGCAATCCAGGGAGCAGCGTTGGAGTGAACTTCTCCGCTCCGTCGCTCTCGTAAAATGGCAACGAGGCTGCCTCATGGCCACCCCTTTTATAGAGGGGTGGCCACGCCCCCTTACTAGCCCGGATGTCTGCGTCCAGGTGGGGGGGGGGCGCAAAGAGCGCGGCAACCATTTTGGCGCCGCGCTTGCATTCTTTTCCACAGCCACTTGTGTTAAAATTCCATAAATTTAGGTCATAGAGTAGACCCAAGAATGCACAGCAACCTACAGCTTGCATTCTTGAAGCATATTCTGTCGAATATTGTATTCTTTAGTTCTGCATATTCCATTGTTACTTTCACTTTGGATAGTTGATGCACTTCTTGGACTACTTTTTAAGATGACCTTGAATATGGTTGTCTTACCATTCATCTTTAGACCTTGATATAAGTGAATTAAAGAGCTAACTGGGTTGTAAATAACAATTATTGCTTCTCTTTCACTCTAGTAACTTGCTGATTTCAAATTTCAACATAATTTTTTCAAACAAAATAAAGTTATAAGTTTGGGTACATCTATTGTCTTCAAGTTAAAGACATATAGACAAGCAGGCAAGCAAGCAAACAAACAGAGAGATACACACAAAGAGAACAAGAAGTTGTTGAAAAACTGCACAATAATTATTTTTCATAAGGTTTTTAGAAAATAAAATCTCAAGAACCCTTTTTTTCATCTTTAGTGTTACACTTTCAGCTATAACAAAATGTTTGTACTTTCCATATTATGACGTTGGTTACAGTCACTGTTACCTTGGTAGTTTTAATATCACATGAAATGAAAACATTTCCCCTTATGCTGTACACAGGCAGGATTCCAACCTATTTCAGTGCTTTCTCTTTTTTTCCCTAGGCTTAAACCTGTCAAATTATTCCATTTTCTTTCAGAGAATTCTCATATGGCAATCTATTTTATTTACTTTATCTTCAATAAAATGCTTCAGTGAACATTAGCAACTATGAGACGCAAGTTTCAATCAGTCCTGTGGCAGAGGCGCCAATCTATATTAGACCTACTATGCAGTGATTTGAGCTGAGAAACAACAGTAGAACAAGGCAGTGGTGAATAAGCAAGCAAGGTAGAATGAAGCAACGGGAGGGGGTGGGTGAGAAAATCCTCCCTTGACACTAGCTCCCTTTGTTATAAAAAAACACAGTGCCTACTTCAACACAATAATAACTTTTAATGAAATTGACATCTTAGAATCTGAATAGATAAAGCAGGAGTATGCGCCCGTGGGTCCAAGACATGTCCCGGGACACAGCCCCACAGCCCAATGGCGCATGCCTACCTTGGGCCTCCCAGATTCCATAGCCAAAATCTGGGTGCCACAGGTGGGTCGTGGGCCCCACAAAACAAAAAACGACAGATCCCACAATCCCCTGCGCCATGCAACAGCCAATCAACTTGGCTAGCATGAGCGCAGGAGAGGCGGGGCCAGGGTTGGGCGCCATAGTCATTCGTGCTAACAATGGTGGCAGGTAAGGCTGTGCCCTTGCCTGCCAGAGAAAGCAGGCACTCTGGGAGGCAAGGGCCGAACACGGCGCACCAAACGGCCCTTGCCTGCCAGATAAGTCGAGCCCCTTCTCCGGTAGGCATCTCCCCAAGGCAGCAGGCAGTTCTCTACAAGGGGAGGCGCCGCCTTCCCTTGTGAAGCACTGCCTGTCACCTTTGCCACTCCCACTCACTGTTCAGAGAAGGCCTCGAAACAGCAAGGGGGATATCCCAAGGCGGCAGCCATTTCTCCACAAGGGGAGGCACCACCTTCCCTTGCAAAGCACTTCCTGTTGCCCTTGCAACTCCCCCTCACTGTTCCGAGACTCACCTTGAAACAGTGAGGGGAATATCGCAAGGCACCAGGGCCCCACCTCCCTGCCACGGGTTTGGTCCATCCCAGAAGAAGTCCGGCCAAATATGCTAGTATTCTCTAAAATGGCTCAATTCAAATACTGTATCACGTCACACTATAGTTCAGAAAGTTTTATTGTGATTTGCAATAATATCTCAACTGTGAAAAATGTCATAGGTTCCAATTGTCCAGCAAACCAGAATCACAAGTATGATATGAAGCAGGTTTACAAACCATAGTTTGTTTTAACTCCAGTGTTATAAGCCACAGCTCTAGTTGTTACTATAACAAGTCATAGTTATGGGTGTTATTCTGTTTCCAGAGTACATTGTACTTTGAGATGGAAGTGTTCAGTAGACAGAGAATGAAGGATATTGTCAGACTCTATTGTACCTGACAACAAAGATGCTTTTTCTTTTCAGGCTGGCAATGTATTTATGATTTGTATTCAAGACAATTCCAGATCACGGAATTTTCAGATCTACTATTTGTGTTTTCACATTAAACTTTAATGCTTTGTTTTCCACAATGATCTCCTACAGCTGTTTTCAGTATGCTTTCTTTACATAAAAATAAGGCTTTAAAAAATAGTTATCTGATTAGCATTAAATTGAAAACAATAAAGAATATTTGAGCAACAACTCTTTTTGGTAGATGATATTATCAAGAACTAATTCCAAGAACTGTCAAGCATCAGTTCAAAATACTGTGAAAATGTCTCCCAAAGCATAAACCTTGCAATAAGTGATGGAAGTTCATCTCTGATATAGGCTGTAAAAATAGATGATTATTACAATAGTGCTTCTTCCCAGCAAATCAGACCATTAAAAATGTATTTAATGTTCACTAGAATTGAAAAGGAGGCCTGATAAAATCCATATTTTGCTACTTTGTATAATCAACTACCTAGTAGTTCCAGGCCACAAATTTGATTCTTACAAATGCAAGAAAAGAAATAAAGGTTATACCCATTTCTAAATTCCTTTTAAAATGTATCTGTTAAGTTCTAATGTAGCTAGGTTTCTAACAGGCTATCATGATCTTATTAGCATGATTCAAATGTGTCATTCAATTGGTCCACATAGCTAATACCTGTAGATACATTTTATTTTTATATGTGAATACAAATAATCATTATTATTGGAAGATTTAGATTTTTCCTCCTAATAATTCTCCTCTTGATGACATAATATTATTTACCTGCCATGCATGCAGCCTTTTCAATCATTCTAATTTAGAATTGAGCAATTAACCAGGAAGTCTCTAATTAACCACAGAAACATATGTCAAAATCCTGTTTCTTATGAGGTCTGAGAAGGCAAAACAGTATACCTTGCAGCAGCTGAATTCAACCGTCTGCCAAACCAAGAAAATATAGTCAACAGCACTGGAGCGTGTTAGACTATTAAACCATCTTCAAAACCTGGCTTAATAGCCTGGGTTGTCCAAAAGCAGGTAATGCTTTCCTACAAAGTAAGATGTGATAAACATATCATCAGAAGCATTTTCTTTTGCTTGCATGCCCTTCAAGAATTGCAATGTACTCAGGAAATAACTACTTTACCCTAAGCTTATCAAAGAGATATAACATTGGGGCTGTGCAATTAATCTGGTCAAATTCCAAACTGATTTGGTAAAGTGGATCAATTTGACTCAAGTTCAAAGAAGATCAGATTGTTCCAAAGTTGATCCAAAGGGGTTATGGACCAGTCAGAATGGCTTTTGTCAAATTTGATGCCTCAGACACTAAAAGAAAGCCAGATAACATGTCACCAAAATCTTGCAAAATAGCACTATATAAGGATATTCAATGGTGGTATCGACTGAGGGAGAGAGACAAAGCGCTGGACTTTGCTAACTAACAGCCCTAGTTTGTAATCTCAGATTAGAATATCACTAGAATTTTCCAATCACAGGCTGGCAAGGAAAGACTGTATGAAGTTATAAAGCTAAATCTGTCTCTTCATTTTCAAAGATTTTGCCTTGTTAAAGTGGTTTGCTCATTTGGAGAGAATCTTCGGATTCCATACTGTAAAAGGCGTATGTGAAAAGAGTAGAAGGACAAAGACCTTGAGGCAGACCCAGAGGAAGGTGGAGAGACAGAATCAAAGAAATATTACAAGGACATCAAATAACACCAGTGAAGGTCACTAGAAATGTTAGAACAAGAAGAAGTAGAAAGAAAGAAAGAAGAGCCCAATCTTATCCTATTTTTGCCCTTCTCACTGATTTGTTTAATCAAGTAGTACTTTGTTTATTATATGTGAATCTTGGTAATGACTCTTATTCTTCACATCTGTTTCTCCAGTCTCCTATTCTTTCATGACAATGACCTTGAACAATCTGCTATCTATGTAATTCCTATTCTGCAGGCAGTCCCCACCCAACAGGCCAATGGATCTACTCTGGTTGGGAAATAATGAAAAATTTTGCCACCATATCTGGATGAAGAATAATTATACCATTCACACGCACGCACGCACGCACGCACGCACGCACGCACGCACGCACGCACATTTTTTGAGGAAGACAGAAAGAGAAAGAACTTTATTTTTGCAATTTTATCAAGATGAAAGCATATGTAACAAAACTTGGCACCAGACTAAATATGGGGAGCACAAGAAATAAAGAGGCCAAGAAAACATCAAAGCTACATGTATGTGTGTCCAGCAAAGTGGATAGTAATATTATGAATGGCAAGGGAAACGAACAAGGGAAAGGTTTAGGAGAGCACTTGAAAACAAATAATTGTTTTATATTATGTGTCAAATCAAGTACAGTATTTTAATCCTTTCAAAAGGAATGTGATTTTGGTCTTTAGGGGATGGCTTCAAGAATATGAATATTATATATTATCCATATGGGTTGTGGGGGGCTGTGAGCCTCTAACTCCTATAATCTCTTATCACTAACATCCCAACAACACCTTGACTGCCATACATTCCCCACTCTGATGCATATCTATACCTAAAGCAAAGGTGTGGGTGGCATGTCCAGAATGGGTTGCTGCACCCCTTGACCAAACCCCATTAAATTTGGCACACACATACCTTGCACATGTGAGCAGGTCACTGTCGGGGTCTTGAAGCCCATGGGGGGAGTTATGCCCCCCCAAATTGATCCTTTAGTCCTCAACCAATCACAAGGGCTGACCAGGTCTGGGCCTTTGTGATGTCATGCCCTTTGTGCTGTCTTGCCCAGACCTGGCCAGCCCTTGGGAATGGTCAGCCAGTGTGACATCACAGGGCCCCGCCCCTTGGCCAGGCAGGCCATCTGGCAGGGTGGGGCAGGAGTCCAGTGGACAGAGATCAGCCCAGGAGAAGGAGCACCTAAGCAATGCAACCCCGGGAGGTAGGACAGCGCCCACCTGGGCGAAGCCGGGCACCCCTGCTAGTATATAATATAACATGCTAAAAAGCTGCTTCTATCCTGATTAATCTACAAGTTACTTTCTCAGTTTAAAATAATATTCAAAATTGGAACATTTCTGAAATGAAAGCCCAGAAAAAGTGCATGCCTTGGCAGAAAATTCATTTCAGTAGCATACATTCTAAATTGTTTTGTCTCGCAAGGTAGTTAGCTACTGGGTGAAAGGGTTTTCATAAAATGTCCAGTGCATTCACATGTGCAATTAGATTGCTGGAAAGTCCATCACATTTAAGCTATCTTTGAACAATGTCTTGAATACCACAATTGGAAGGCATATTTGATTATATATATTTTTAGAAAAAAGAGGTTATGGCAATAATATTGACTATATTCTGTTCAATGGTTTACAATCTGATTCTTCATACTTTCCAGAATTATACACAAACAATATGCATCATATAACAAAATGCTGTTTTTCATTCTCTGAGGAGGAAAAGTCACATATACCACAGTAGCAGGAAAACTGTGCTCACCTTCCTTTTCAGGTCCTCAGAAAACCGTATTCAGTTTCAGTATTGAAATGGAGTAGTACAGAGCATTAGTTCCACCACTACAGTCCACCTGATAAAACAGAAACATGACAGCTATAAACATGCACAGTTCTCTTGAAGTAAAGTATGACATTCATCGCCCATAACCTCACAGTAGTGATAATCAACCTTCCATGTAGCATTATTCTACTAATAGAAATATTAAACACCTGAAGAATGTAGAATAAGAAACTGCGAGAAATTTTAATTTTTAATTTTTTAAAAGCCATACTTCATCCTTGTGAATCCCAGAACAGTATGCAAAATTATAATCAAAACAATATATACTGTAATTAAAACAATAGAAAGTCCAAAATTCTTAATGAAAAGCAAGAAAAATACATTTTGACAAATGAACTGGTCTTCAGCTGGCACTGGTAGATGAGGTAATTAAAGCATCCTTAAGGAAAGGGTAGTATGAGAGGCCTTGAAAGCGGAATTGTCTTTTCCAGTGTTTAAGATACCTGCTTTAAACTGGAGAGGGTTTAATAACTATCCAAGTGCTTTGGAAAAAGTAGATTATCAAAATAATTTAGGTCTTGGTTAGGTACCCAAAAGACTTTGGTTTCTCTGACAGGTGACCTTTGTTGGAGGAAATATGAAGGAAAATAATCTGTTAATTTTTGTTTAGACTACAATTCTCAATGGTATCAACCAATGTGGCCAACAAGGATGATGGGGGTATGTAGTACATGGTACAATATCTGTTGATGGAATATGTGATGCAAAATATACAAGAACACTAGCAGATTTTGCCTGGCGGTGCCGGGCTTTTTAAAATTGTGTTGGATAGAGAAGGGTTTGTTTTTTTTTCTTGAAGAAATGGTGCTGGGCTGTTTTAAATGGTGTTGAAAGTTTTTGTGAATTTGTAGCTTTGAGGCGCTGCCTGCGGCGGACTTGCGCTCCCAGTGTGTTGTTTATTTTTATTTTTCGTGCCGGCTTCCTCAGTGCCGGGCTCTTTAAAATGGTTTTAGATGGGTTTTGTTTTATTTTTATGCAAATGAGGTTAGTTTTTAATTGTGGTTTTTTATTTTTTTTTATTTTTACGCATGGGCTGTTCGAAACTGTGCTTTTTATTTTTTGTTTTGGTTTTTTGGTTTATCAAAAGAGGAAAGGATGATATAATTTTTTATAATTATTGTATTTAACCAAATAATGTGTTACTATGTGTATTTTTTTAAATAGTTGTGCCTTGGATAATAATTTTTAAAATGTGTAAGAATATGGTTTTTTTAATCAATGTTTCCATACTGTTTAGATGTTTTGTTTTGTTTTTTTGGGTGAAAACTTATTTCTTTTTTTTTGGATTTTTTTGTGATTAGTGTGAATATTTTTGAATGATTTGATAACTTTTTCAGTGTTTTTGGAATTAATCTTATTATTTTGAATATTTTGGGATGTTTTTACTCCTGTGGCCACTGGGTGGAGCTGGTGAGCTTTTCATCTACTCTACAATTTTTCTCTACTGTCCTCTGAATGTGGCTTCTTCTTCCAGTAAGTATTCTCTTTTTTTTTCTCATTTGAGTTCCGGTGGTCATGGAGTGAAGACGTCTCATGGTAAGCTCTCTGGTTATATATATATATATATATATATATATATATATATATATATATATATATATATATATATATATATATATATATATATATATATATATATATATATATATATATATATATATATATATATATATATATATATATATTGGGGGGTTGGGTTTTTTTGGGGGGGTCTGTGTGTTTTTTCTTATTTGTTTTTGGCTGTTTTTGTGTTTCCTTTTTGTCTTTTTGATTTTTGATTTTGAGTATTTTTGACTGTTTTTGGTTTGTGCTTACTTTTTTAGGGGGGGGGGCCTTTCTTTTCCATGGGCCATGCTGGCTGGCCCGTGGGAAGGAAGGGCAGTGGTGGCGGGGGGCTTTCTTTTCCATGGGCCATGCTGGCTGGCTCGTGGGAAGGAAGGGCAGCGGTGGCGGTGGGGCCTTTCTGTTCCACGGGCCATGCTGGCTGGCCTGTTGGAAGGAAGGGCAGTGGTGGCGGGGGGGCTTTCTTTTCCACGGGCCATGCTGGCTGGCTCGTGGGAAGGAAGGGCAGCGGTGGCGGTGGGGCCTTTCTTTTCCACGGGCCATACTGGCTGGCCCGTCAGAAGGAAGGGCAGCGGCGGCGGGGTTTTTTTACTTTTATTTTTCGCACGCCGGCTGCCTCAGCGTTCTGTGCGCTAATGGCGCGCAGGATGCTGGGGCTTGTAGTTTTGCCTGCGTGTGTTTGGTTACTGCAGCGGTTTTTTTTCCTGTGGCTTTTTTTTTTGATTGGCCACGGCACGTTTCTGAACGTTCCTTTTGCCGCACTGCTCAGCCTGATTGGCTCTGGTGCGGCGCGGCACAAGTAACATTGGGAATTGAAGTTCCCTTTTTTTGTTTGCGTCCGGGGGGCTCCTGCCCCCCCCCCCGCTGAAAATTTCAACCCGACAGTTACCTGCGAACCCGGTTCGGGCGAGTGCATGGAGGCTTGGATGGGGCTAGTGGGGCCTGGTGCAACATCCTTTGTCACATGTCAAATGGTTAACGCACCATTTTATAGGTATAGATGAACCCATGGACCTGGGCCTGGAGTTCTGGACTGCAAATTCCCCTATGGACTGGGGATTTATTTTTTTAATATTTATTTATTTATTGGATTTATACAACTGCCTTTTTCGCCTGAGCAACCCAAGGTGGCTCACAACACCAATTAAAACCCATACCCAATACCAGTTAAAACCAAATATTATAAAACTCTCTAAAGCATCCATAAAACCTCTCCAATGGATTATTCAGAGAGGGAGAGGTCAACAGCTAAAAATAAAACCACTAAATTATTGAAAACTGGTAAGAAGAAATAACTTTTTGTAGTATTTTGCAACTACCTGGAAAAAAGTAACTTACAAATATCACTCCTGTTTTGGAGCCAACTGATTGCTTGGAAGAGCACCCACCTACATAGAAATAGATGTATAGAACCCTTTTCACCATGACAAAGAGGTCAAGTTAGAGACAACAGAAGTTTCAATGTCATGGATCAACTACATTCCATTTCTAAACTGAATACAGCTCTCAGGAGAACTATTTTCTATTTATTAAGGTTTATATAGCTATGCTGTGGGTATGGCCTAATTTTAAGTAATGCTTCTCTGTTTAATTCCACATAGTATTCCTCCAGAACAGTAAAGTGTAATAAAAAATGTGCACAATTATTGTAAAACTATTTAATTTAAGCCATTATGTTTTAAGAATTAAATTATGTGTTAAAATTGTTCCTGAAAATCCAGCACTAGCTTTTCAGTTAGGTAACCCTTCTATATGGAAATATTGAGAAACCCTTAACTACAGCAGCACTACTGGATGCTATTATAATTAACAAGGACATGCAAAAAATAAATTAACAGTTATGTTTTATAATCGTGTGAAAGTGAAATGAGCTCAGGAAGAAGTCCAAGCACTTACTGTGATCTCATTAGCCAAATTTTACACGCTATTTTATATTGCTACTTATGCTGCTTGAGCATTAATTTGCCTGTGTTCTGTATATTCATGAAAGCATATTTTAAATATCTGGTTATTAAGCATATGAATTGTTTGGCAATATCATGACTTACACTGTATCCATAATGAGGCAAAAATGTATATGCTCCCAAAAAAATCTCCATTTGAGATGTTTACTTTTTCCCTTACAGGGATGTGAATCTCACAGCTTTCTCACTCTAAAATATATATATATATATATATATATATATATATATATATATATATATATATATATATATATATATATATATATATATATATATATATATATATATATATATATATATATATATATATATATATATATATATATATATATATATATATATATCTTCCTAGCAGCAAGTACTCTCTACTTAATTTGTTTTTCTCCAAATAATTCTCTCTTGAAATTTTGAGGGGTTTTGTGATTATTCCAACCCCCCCCCCCCCCATGGAATGCCAGAACTATTATAACTCCTGAACAGAATGACATTCATTTCACTCATTCATTCATTCATTCATTTGATTTGTATGCTGCCCACTCAGCACACGCCGACTCAGGGCGGCTCACAACATATCAAACAGGATAAAACATAAAAACACATACAAAACCATTATCAAAACATTTAAAAACACTGTAAACATTAAAACATTAAAAAGCCACCCACCCCCTTCATATAAGAGAGCTAGAGAAGTAGAGTTCTGATTATCTACATCTTTCCTACACAACATTTCATAAAGAAGGTGCAAAGAAAGCACTCAGATATGTAGCCTATGACAATTCCTATGCAGAATGGCATTTTCTGCACTGAATTCACCCAGAAACACACTACATACACAAGAGTATTAAAATTACTGTACAGAACTACATTTTTCTTGCACAAGATTAACTGGAAACAGCATTGTGAAATGGAGACCAGTGAGGACCACACGTTCGACTGTGGGCCATAATCCCTGACTCCTGAGGCCCAGGAGTATGTGACAGATACAGGTGCTGAAAGAATGGCAGAGGAGGCAGGTCACCACATGGGATCCTTAGAGTGAGTGGGAACAGGGTTGAGTGTTAGTTCCCCGGTGGGAGCCAAGCCCAGGGAAAGCAGAAAGATATATGGTAAAGGGGGGTACGGCGAAGGCAAAGACAGAGCTCCAGATCAAGGTGCAAGATCCCCCCGCCCAAAAAAAAAATATGGAAGGCAAAGGAAGCAGAGTAGGGCAATCCCCCACATGGGTGGCCCCACAAGCATCAAGCTGATCTGGCAGTTTCCTGTACAGAACAAGCAGAAATTGAACAAAAAATAGAGCAGAAATTAAAATGGTCTCTCTTTTTTTTTCTTCAGAAAGCCAAAAAAAAAAAAAAAGCCAAAATGCATGGGATTGTTTTGTCAACAGCTTTGGCATGTTGAATCATGAAAAACTACAGAGAACATGAAACTTTTCAAGTACTGTACTTGGTATATCCCTAATCCTTTAATCTTAGATAAATTGAATTACAACTAAATGATTTCAATCTGTCAAAAAACAGTTTCAGCCATTTTCAATAACATGAAGCCTGGCCATCTCAAATTTTGCAAAATATTATAAGGAGAGGCTAGGGGTTTGCATTTTGACACTATCTGGTTTTTAAACATTTTCAGTCACAAGGCAGCAGGTTTACCTACCTAACCGATCTACAGGTTTGCAATTAATTCAATCCTAATCCAAGGGGCATCAATCTCAGAGACAGTTAGATAGCAACCTTCTTCCTCCCTTGAAGCATGAGTGTAGAGTGGGCAGATTGCTCTCTTAGGAAGCTACAGAAGTGTACCATGCCAAAAGGCATGTCTAAGAGTCCCAGTGGACTTGGTGTCACTCACATGAGGGTGGGAACAGTGGCCAAGATCCTGTTGCATAACTATGTGTAGTCAACTCAAGGTTGCTCCTGCAGTAGTGGCACATCACCTAAGGATCAGCTGTGACTCCCAAGCACTTCTATTGTAATATCAATTGTGCTGTGGATACGCAACTGTGTCAGAGTCCAGGCCGTAAGGAATGGCAAGTATCACAAACACCAGGACCCATGGTAACCAGGTAACAGGCCAAACAATAACCATATCACAGTCAATCCCTTGGTATACAGCTCATTAGACATGTCTTCCCAACTCTCTCCCTGTTTCTCACCTGGTATCTCTTCTCACTTCTCCTTGATCTCTAGATTCTCAAATGCACCTTTTAACCCTCCCAGCTCTCTGCTTGATCTTCCACCTCAATTCTTGCAATCCCCTTTGCCAGATCCTCAGGGCTTCTAGAAACTTTTCCCTCAACAGGGAAAGACTCAGCCCAGTTCTGCATCCTCCCAAACCACCAGGGAACTCAATGTTTTGAATACTTGGTCTGGGAGTGGGGGAGAAGAAGGACCACTAGCCCCCTGGGTTTCCTACTAACAGATGCAAAGAGGGATTGGGGTAGGAGCAAATAAAATATGGGCTAAGTATATGGCTGCTATTTTTTAAATAAAAAACCCTCTAATTTCTATATTGCACATAATCAGCAAAAAATCAAAAGAAAGCTATCAATATTATACTGTTCATCTAAAAATCCATAAAGTGGGTACTGCCTTCCAAAATGTATGAACTGGCTATATTTTTTCCAAGGCTGTCATTAAAAGTATCCCCTGTGCAAATTAATGATTGAGCATGACTGGAACTAAAGAGTTCTGTAGAGTGATATTCCCCTTGGCAGCAGTTATCCCTGGGTACAACCATTAAGGTAAGCAAAGACTTCTTCAGTTCAGATGTTAACTCGTAACAGAAAAGAACTGAGGGTCTTCAAACTTCAGCAGCATCTCTACTCATCACACAGTATCAAAATGCCATAAAACAAATTTTAAATAAACAGATATCCTTCTCTATAGGAAACTAACAGTAGAGACTTACTCTAATGACAGAATCATGAATATTCAGGAAGAGCACTTTGCAAATAATAATAATAATCAGCCACACAGTCGAGTCCTACTCTTTGCGACCCCATGGACCACAGCATGTGAGGCTCCGCTGTCATCCGCCATCCTCTGTAGTCCACCCAGATCTATGCTCACTGCATCAACTATGCTATCTAACCATCTTATCCTCTGCTACCCCTTCTCCTTTTGCCTTAGATCTTTATTAGCATCAGGGTCTTCTCCAGAAAGTCCTCTCTTCTCATTTCGTGGCCAAAGTACTCGAGCTCAAGTACTTTGGCCACTTTGCAATATGCACTACATAAAACAGATAGAGTACCTAATTCTCAAGGAAACAGTGTTTAAACAAATGTTTCCATCCTGGTTCTTAAGTAGTCAAGGGGCAAATGAAGATCATTTCCACACTACATTTCCTTTCTCATGATTCATCTCCCATGCATGTCAACAAGGAGAAAAACTATCACATCGTTTCCTTCTAAACACACGTAAACATGAGTATAAGACAGGAACAATTAGATAGTATTTCTACTACAACATTCACACTCATCCATGAAAAGTATCACTGTTCTGCTTTCCTCACCCATTAATTTCTTTTACAGACATCATAGAGCCAAGCTCTCCAATTTTACATAATTTCATGGTTCAGGACTAAAACTAAAAAAAAAAAAAAATTGGCCACCCACAGAGATCACCTTAGCATGCTTTTGCTGAAGAAAATAGAAACATTATACTAACTACTGAACCCTGAAGCATATTCAAAACATCACATCCTATTTGTAAAATACACAAAGAAAATGGGGTAAGTAAGAATATTTTCTAAAGTAATAGGTTATACTCATATTTTTCTGTATAAAATTAGAAAGTTTCATACTCACCCACATTTTTATAACAAGGTCAAATTATACATGTGATTAATGCATTTGCTAGGTAAATTCCACCTTACTCTTATTCATAGATGAAACTGAACCTGTATACACACATATATTTGCATACCGTACATGTTTGTATGGAACTGGCAATAAAGGGGGAAATGTTATTTGCAAGGTTGCCAAAAATGAACCAACCAATTAAAGGATCTTCAACCAAAGATTGCTTTTTAGGTAACAAGAACAACTTCCAAACTCACCCATACTTTATAATTTGAGCATACAGTGGCATCTCAAACCTCAGACTGAAATGTCAGAAGATTTATTTATTTAAAAATTGGAGAATAGTTAGAAATGTTCCAACATGATGGGATTCAGAGAAACATTTACAAACAAGATTAACCACTGCCTCTTTTAGACTTGTGAAGGAACTGTTCCTTTAATTTAAAACACATTGCCAGCAGGAAAAAGGATGGCAAGATTTACAAGGCAAAGGGCAACCTGAATGTTGATAAGGCAAATGAAAGAAGTCAAGAATTTCTTCTTGTGCTCATCACTAACATTCGTACTTGAATAGGCATGACAATTGCCAAAATTTGGAGGAGGATCAGTTAACTTCTTCTTGTTGTGCTGCCAAATACTGGCTATCTTCATGGTGATTAGCCATGAGAATTGTCCTGGACACAATATAGTACAGTAACCTTCCATTTGCCTTTCACATTGCAGTGTGACACCGTACCATTAATCCAGTTCCATGAGTCACTTTCTGGTCCCGAGCCCTTTTGGCACACAAAGTCCCAGGCCAGGAGTGATGAAGCTGCTGCCCTCCATCAAAAAGGATTCAAGTGGGATCTAATCTATTTGGGGACCATCACCCTTCCCTGTGGACCTGTTAGTTCTCAGGGTTTTCAGGCTAGTTAACCGCTGCCTGGTGATCGGCTTTGAGTCGCTGGCAGTATGGTCTTCTATTACCATAGCAGGATAACCTGGCCAGACTGGCATCAGTTAACTAATTAAAATGTTTTCTGGGATTTTCACTTCCTTGATGTCTCTGTGTGAATGGTACTGTGTGAAGGTTATTATTCTCTATGTGAATGTAGACCATCTTGACTGTTGCCATTGGTGTTGTCAACATTCTGGCTATCTTTGCTAAGTCAAGTTTGGCATCCTTTTTCTTCCTGGCAATGCAGGAATGTTATTGTGCAGCAATACTGGTCCATTTCCTGGCATTTTGAACTGTGGATACAGAAGTAAAATATTATGCATTCATAAACCAGACAGAAGTATATATACACTACCCACAAATTCCAACATAAACTTCCCTCATGTAGAATTGCCCAGCGATAGAAAAAATAGAATTGGTTAGAAATGTTCCAGACACTAAGTACATGATCTGTACTATGGTTGCCAGGGGAGGGCAGAAGCAGTGAAAGTTCAGATGTGTCTGTAGTCACATGTGAAGGGCTGTTTTGGATTTAATTACAAGGTGAAGCAAAGATATGAGTAAGTGCAAGATATACAACAGAAAAACAGACACATCCTTTAAAATTTCAGGTAAACTAATGCTGCCATGCCCACTCTGCTGAGAATGCAGAATAGTAGAGTATATCTATCTGATGCACATGAAGTGCACCTACCCCCATGATATTAATCTTGGAATTAATATGATTGTGAATTATGCAGCCTGGAGGTCAAACACCAAGGCCCTCAATGGACCCATGCCAAAGTGTACAGCTCCAAAAAGCTTCTAAACGGATAAATTTTACTATTTAAAGGCCATTCCCTGATATGCTTTATTTTAAAAAAAATCTTCCTAACCCAATTGAAGATTATCTTCCAGTGACATGTTGTCTTGACAAAAGGCAGAAATGTGACCATAATGTGGCCTCTACCTGACACTGACAAAAATAGTGGAAGGGTCATCAGTATTACAGGATATGTCAACCCAGTGTGCCTCAGCAGTGAAAAAAGCAAACTCAATGCTAGGGATCATTAGGAAGGGTATAGAAAATAAGTCAGCAAGTGTCATTTTGCCTCTTTATAAATCTATGGTGAGGCCCCATCTGGAATACTGTGTACAGTTCTGGTCGCCATACCTCCAGAAGGATATTATGGAGCTGGAAAAAGTGCAGAGGAGGGCAACCAGAATGATTAGGGGACTGGAACACCTTCCTTACCATCTGAGGCTGCAACGGTTGGGCCTCTTCACTCTTGAACGACGACGTCTAAGAGGTGACCTGATTGAAGTTTATAAAATCATGCACGGTGTGGACAAAGTAGATAAGGCAAAACTGTTTTCCCTATCGCATAACACTAGAACTAGGGGACACTCCATGAAACTTTTGGGTACTAGTTCTCAAACAAATAAGAGAAAGTACTTTTTCACCCAGAGGATTACTGGTCTATGGAACTCCCTGCCAGAAGAAGTGGTGACAGCTGTCAGTCTTGACAGCTTTAAGAAATGATTAGACAAGTTCATGGAGGACAAGAGTATCAATGGCTATAATTATGGATACTTAAGGACAACCTCCGGGTTGGAGTGATAGGCAGGATATCTCTCAATATCATTTCCAGGGAATCCTAAGCAGGCATCTGCTTAAGGAATACCCTGAAGGAAATGGTGAGCCACTGTGTGAGACAGAATGCTGGACTGGATGGGCTGTGGCCTGTTCCAGCAAGGCTGTTCTTATGTTTTTATGTTCTTATGTAATACCAGCAAATGAAAGAAAAAGGGCATTGGCCATCATCTCCATAGAATAGCCTCTAATGTGTTCTCTTTTCCTTACTTGATCATAGTCATTCTAAGACTTTATTGACATTAACTGGCCTTTTCATTGCAGGCGCACCCCCCCCCCCCAATAATGGACTCAGACACAAATGAAAGTGGATAACGGCATTGGGCCACATTTATTGATTCATGCCCTAGTCCGAATTATAAATTTTCATTGGTAAAACGACCAATCATAATTCTTAAGGCAAGCAGGCCGAAGTAACACTGGTAAGGTACCACCCAAAATTGCCAACGGCAATTGTTACAATGTATCTATTTGTATCAATTTGTTTGTTGACAACAAACAAATTGTTGACCGTAGTCAATATCTAACTAATGACCCCACCCTCTGACGTGTATCCGTAAAATCAGGGGGTGATTCCAGCTGTCTAGTGGTAACCATCACCCCCTCGCCTGGTTCGTCGTTGACCGGACAACGTTTAAACAACTTATGCCTATCTAGTGTTGTCCAGTCAATTGCGAACCTGCCGGATACCTGTGGGTCATAAATGTTTACCTTACCAGTGCTACCCGCCACCCGGAGAGGCTTCAATAAAGGCTCGATGCCCCCCCCCAAGACCATCAGCTCGGTCGACAGGCCTGCTCGCCAATCACTCAGCAGGAGGTCCATACCTCCTCGCGACAGATGGACCCCATCCCCTGCATAATTTTGCAGACTAATGGCCGGATGAGGACTGACCCGCCCCCAGCCCTTGGTCGAAAGGAATCGGGCCACCGCCCTGTTCACCATGCGCCTAGCGCGGTCCAAGGCCTGAAGGTCAAGGCCTCCCCTATAAGCATGCCGTGGGACCATATCTGACCAAACAAGGGTTGTGGCGGGCCATACGTAATGTAAGTAGGCGAGGTCACTGCAAATCGCATGCTTCAGCGATAAGCCAGTGACCTGTCCCAAATCATTACCCCCAAGATGTATGATCAGGATGTCGGGCGGGTCAGCGTTCCTTGCCGAAAAGAGGAATGGCAAGAGCTCCCTCCACAACATACCGGGCTTACCGTACCATGTGAGACTTGCGTACGCACCGAGTCCCAGTCGGGGTCCCCAATCTGTCGCCGCAGCGTAATGCGCTGCCCTGTGCACATAGCTATGGCCCACCAGCCATACTGTCACCGGTGTGATACGACACCCTGGGTCTGTCAAGGAAAAAACAGGGAAGGAAGAGATATGTGGTGACTAAAAGCGGTACTCACGGTGGGAGTGGGCGAACATAAAACTGAAAACACTGAGATCCCCACCTCCCCATGCTGCGTATGTCAGCCCCGGAGTACCCATAAGCGGCCGCCGTAGAGGCCGCACCAATTCTAAATGAATGGGTGCCGTAACGGGCCCCAGGGAGGCCCACGTTAGCCAGCGCCTTCCCAGTCACCTTCCAAAACTGAAATTTAGTGAGGGGAGACCCATCTTGGTGACAGAAAAACGGGCCATGGTGCGTGCCACGCAGTGCAAGGAACTCCTGTAGGGCACCAACCGGACAGATGTCTGCCAAGGAACATCGTAGCAGTCTTACACCACTGCCTACGCCGTGCTGATCTGTTTTAGAGGAGCGTATCCTCAACTGAGCCCAATCATTGCAAACATAGACATCTTCGAGTTCCAGTGCCCTACGACTTGCATCCGCCTTAGTCAGCATCACAAGCTCGCTGATGCGGAGCGCTCCAAAAAAGGCCACCGTTGTAGCCGCATGAAACAGGGCTGCCTCATACCTATTGAAACATAGGTCATGCCAGCCCCGTGCCAGTTGGGTAAGGACCCCCGGGGAAATTGGGTGGCGGTCGTCCAGGCTACGCCCACGTTCCCGCACCCACCCCTCCAAAACGTGTCTCACACGGAAATCAGCGGTACTGTCCGCATGACCTCCCACCTTGGCCATAAAAGCCAGTGCTGATAGCCTAGATGCTATGGTGCGGGGTGCCAGGCCCTGGGCGTGCAGGTAAACCATGAAACGAAGGAGGTGGGCCACTGGGATCGGCCAGGAATCTGGCAGGCGAGATTGGGTACAAAAAGTCTGAAAGGAAACCAATGCGTGGTGATACGCCTTACGCGTGCGTGGCGCCAGAGACATGCCGATCGCCCGGTTCACCTCTCCTTGCCAAAGGTCCATATCTCCTCCGGGAGTGGCGAGGGAAATTCCTCCGTATCCGGGGCCAAGGCACGGAACCGGGAGATCTGCAGGCGGGACAAAGCATCAGCAATATCATTATTCACCCCCGGGACATGCCTGGCCCTGAACAGTACATTGAGGCGCAGGCTGCGCAAAACAAACTGGCGTACGAGGTCCATGACCCGGGGAGACTTAGAGGTCTGTGAGTTGACAATGTGGACAACGGCCGCATTGTCACACCAGAAATGCACCACAGAGTTGGCCCACTCCTCGCCCCATAGCATCAAGGCACCCAGTATGGGGAAAAATTCCAAATATGTGAGATCCCTCAGGCAACCCGTGCCTGACCAGGCCGGTGGCCATCCACCATAGGCCCACTTCCCATTGAAGTACATCCCATAACCAAGGGATCCCGAGGCATCAGACTGAATCTGAAATTGAGGTGAAGCCAGGAGGTCGGACCTCCAAAATGAGACCCCATTAAACTCCCTCAGGAACTGGAGCCATATGTGCATATCTGCCCTGATGCCCCGTGTCAATCTCGTCCTATGATGGGGCCTGGGTAAGCCTGACATGGCGTCGCACAAGCGCAGAGCAAATGCCCTGCCAGGTGCGACCACCCTGCAAGCGAAATTAAGGTGTCCATGTAGCACCTGCAGTTCCCGAAGGGATGCCTTGCGCTTAGCCAGCAAGTCCGATATAAGGGCCACTATCCTTGACACCTTGTCTTCCGGCAACCTAGACGCCTGCGCTACCGTGTCAATCTCCACCCCCAGGAATACTAACTTATTAGACGGGCCTTCGGTCTTTTTGGGCGCTAAAGGGACACCGAGTTCCTCCATTAGCGTCTGAAATGTGTTGAGGAGACGTGTGCACGTGTCCCAGCCCCGTTCACCCCCGAACAAAAAGTCATCCAGGTAATGGGCTACAGACCGAGACCCTGACCTACTGACAAATGCCCACTGCAGGAATGTACTGAAACCCTCGAAAGCCGAGCAGGATATGGAACAGCCGAATGGCATGGCTTTGTCAAAATAATATTCACCCCGGAATTTGAAACCCAGCAACTCAAAGTCGCCCGGGTGCACCGGCAGGAGACGAAAAGCCGATTTAATGTCACACTTAGCTAACAGTGCACCCGGGCCACATGAGCGCACCATGCGCAATGCCTGGTCAAAGGATGTATACCTGACAGAACAAAGGTCATCAGGGATAGCATCATTGACCGAATGACCGGCTGGGTAGGACAAGTGATGAATCAGGCGGAACTCGCCCGGGGACTTCTTGGGCACTAGTCCTAGAGGAGACACTTTAAGGTTGGGGAAAGGGGGCAAGGGGAAAGGGCCAGCGACCCTGCCCGCATCAATCTCCTTATTAATGCTGGCGGCAGCCACCTCCTCCCTTCCTCTAAGTGACAAAAGGTTGGGTGCGTCTTGCGGTGACCTATCCCCCGTGAAAGGAATACGGAAACCCAGTTGAAAACCCTGAAGGAGGTACACAGCGTCTGCTTTCTTCGGGTACAATGCGAGCCAACGCTCCAGCATGTCGACATTAATTGGGGAGGGTGCCTTTCGCTGAACCCGCTCCCTCCGTGGCAGTACTACCTGCCCCTTGTCCGCCCCTACCCCTACCCCTGTATCCTCCCGGCCTGGGACAGGCGGAGGCAGCATGGGGGCCAGAACAAGAGGGGCACTCGTGCTTGTACTTGCAATTTTTTCTGTTGCAAGAACCATTGGACGAGAAGGTCCAGCACAGCAGGCGGGCTGGAACCCCCTGCCCCGGCACTTGGCGGGGAACCTGTACCGGGGCCGCTCGTTGGACCGCATGTCCACAATGGTATCTCTCCCCAGGCGCCGGGCGCGTGGGGGTCATATACAGAAGCCACAGCTTCTGGCAGGGCTCATCCCACCTCATCTCTGGGTGCAGTGGAATCCTCATGCGGAATTCTTCATCGTAAGCCAGCCACGACGGACCCGGGAAGTCAACCATAGCCCGGTAAATGTTGTCCAGATACTGGACCATAGGGATGGCCAAATCCGGCCTAGCCCTGAGGTAAACAGCCATGTAAATCAGGTACGCTGGCAACCAATTTGCCCACGTGCGTGGCGGCTTACGACGACGTGCTTGCTCCTTATCCTTCTCGTCCAGCCCTTCCCTCTCTTCCTTGGTCGGCTCCCTATTAAGAAGGGAGAAGATATCTACATACTCGCCCCTCCAGATCTTTTCCTTGGTGGACTGGGCCAGATGGTCCCCCAGGGGAAAGGAATACCCTGCCGTTGGCAATGCCGACACCGGCACAGAGGGAACTGCGGGCAAAGCAAAGGGGGCCTGTACCAGCCCGGGGATCCCCAACACATTCCCCACCACATAGGGGGCGCCACTCGGACCCGGGCCTTGAGTCAGGGGTGAAGTCGCCGGGTGGGCCGGGGGCAATTGGACCGCCGGGCCACCCGTGCGAGGCCATGGCCATTGGAAAGCCCCCCCAGGGAAGTCAGTTGTGTGGGTGCACTAGCTTGAACTGCATACTCACCCGATGCACCCCCACGGGCCGCCCCCACCGGGGGTTCCGGCCCGCTGGGGGCGTCGGAGCTCACGACCGAAGCTGAGCTCGTCGACGGGGCCAGACCAGCACCAGACTGCTGCACCTGTTGAGCGGGGAGCTGCGAGGCAGTGGCCGCCACCGGCCCGCGCGCCTCAGGCGGCTCAACCCGACCCGTCGCCGGCCGCTGTTCGGCAACCAAAGGGGGCACCTGGAATCCTAGAGGCACCCCTGTTTGATTGGCCCTCGCCAAGGATGCTTCAAGGGCCGCTACATGGGCCAGAAGGGCCTCCACGTTGACCAAGGCCCCAGCCCCAACAGGGGGCAAATGGGCAGCCGGCCCATAGGGCACGGGTACCTGTCCAGGCCCCTGAGTCCCAGGGGCCAGATAAGGCCAAGAGCCCATGCTCGGCCCTTGGGGAGCCGTGGGCACACCCTGCAAAGGCAGGGAACCCAACCACCCCCCGTGGCTCGCTCCCCCCATGGGGAACTGCGCGCCCGTGCAAGAGGGCCCAGCCGCACGTACCATGGCGGGGGCAGTGGCCATCGTTTGCGGGCCAAGGGCCGAGGCCCCGTCCGGGGCAGCCTGCGCACACCACGCATCGGGCCAAGGGGCCACCGATCCCATCCCACCGGTCCCGGTGGGGTCCGTTAAAGGTGGCTGCTGGGCGGGCGCAGTCGCGGTCCTCCGACCCGGCTGGCGCCTCCGCGCCGATCGAGCCACGTTAGCAGCTGCCTTTTTCTTAGAGGGCATAGCTGAGTTAGCTAGGAAGCCTAAGAAGAGAAAAAGCTGCCTAAAAAGGCTTCCCCTGGAAGAATACAAGCGACGGAGGTAAGGGGGAAAAACTTCTCCGCTCCGTCGCTTCGCCAAAATGGCAGCACAGCTGCCTCGTGGCCAGCCCTTTTATTAGGGTGCTGGCCACGCCCCTAACTACCCGGATGGCTTCTTCCGGTGGGGGGGGGGCGCAAAGAGCGCGGCGGCCATTTTGGCGCCACGCTTCCATTTTATTAACTCACTCCCCCAAAAGCCAAATAAACTATTTTTTTCCTAGTGCTCCTTTTCATATTTACTGTACTTTTGGACATTAACAATTCATCATCAAATACCACAATTTGCTCCTGGTCTTCTTATGGCAGCTTCTTTATCTTCTGCTTCCAATTATTGACCTTCTGGTGATGTCCACCATATCTTTGGTCGCTTGAAGCATATATTTACAATAAACAGGTTTTTGGCTAAACAGAACAATATAAGTCATTCTCTTGTATCATTTCAGTACCTAGGCAAGTCAAAAATATTTGGTTATGCTTGTTCTCTACCTTTGCATTCCAGTAATCTATGATTTTAAAAATGTCATTTTTATGGTGTGTGATCAATTTCCCCTTGGACACATACATAAAAGTTTTCAGTTTTATCTTCTTCAGCATCAGTAGTTGGAGATTGGACATGAATGATTATGTTGATAAATTTTCCAATGAGTTTTGATTGATATTATTCTGTCAGACTTTTCATTAACTCTCTGTGTTACATCTTAGCTCAGTATTACAGCTGCTCCATTTCTTCTGAGTTTGTCATTTCCAGAGTTGTGTGCAGTTGTCTGACTGAAAATATCAAATTCTACATCACTTTAGTTCACCAAGCACTACAATGTTTCTCGACCTGGGATTCTCATTCTGCAGGACTATCTCTTGTTTCTTTTTCAACTGTCTCATCATAAGATTTTCATGATAAGAAAATTTCATCAATTGTTTACCCTGTGTGCAATATTAACAAAACTTGGCTTGATTTTCACTGCTGCTGCTTCCTCCACCATGTTACATTCAGCTACTGCTACTATTCAATAGCTGCTTTGTTGTTGTTGTTCAGTCGCACAGTCGATTCTGACCCTTTGTGACCCCATGAACCACCACCCTTCAAGCACCTCTGTCCTCCACTATCCTCCTCAACCTGCCCAGCTCTGTGCCCACTGTGTCTACAATACCATCCAGCCTTCTCATTTTTGGCTGCCCCCTTCTTCTTTTGCCCTCCACCTTTCCCAGCATCAAGGATTAAGTGAGTCCTCTCTTTTCATTTGATGTCCAAACTACTTAAGCTTCATCTTTATTATTTGGCCTTCTAAGGAGCAGTCAGGGTTGATTTCTTCTAAGCTTGACCTATTTGTTCTCCTCACTGTCCAGGGGACTCTCAAAACTCTCCTTCAACACCACATTTCAAAGACATCTATTCTTCTGTGCTCAGCTTTCCTAATGGTCCAGCTCTCACAACCATACATTATCACCAGGAATACCATTGTTTTGACTATGCAAATTTTCCTTTGCAAGGTGATGTCTCTACTTTTAACTATGTCCCCAGGTTTCTCATAGCTTGTCTCCCAAGCATCAGTCGCCTTTTTATTTCATAGCTGCAATCTCCATCTGCAGTGATCTTTGATCCTAAGAAAGTAAAGTCTGTCACTGCTTCTACTTCTTCCCCATCTATTTTCCAGGGACTGATAGGGCCTGTTGCCATTATCTTTGTTTTCTTTATGTTGAGTCTCAAGCCAGCTTTTGCACTCTCTTCTTTCAACCTAAGCAGGAACTTCATTAGGTCTTCCTCACTTTCTGCCATGAGAGTAGTGTCATCTGCATATCTCAAATTGTTGATATTTCTCCCAGTAATTTTGATCCCAAATTGTGATCCCTCCATCCTGCATTGCACATTATGTGCTCTGTGTATAAATTGAATAAGCAGGGTGATAAAATGCAGCTTGTCTTACTCCTTTTCCTATTCCAAACTACTCCATCATTCCGTATTCTGTCCTAACTGTTGCTTCTTGACTCATGTACAGATTTCTCATGAGGCATATGAGGTGTTCTGGTATTCCCATCTCTTTAATTACTTGCCACATTTTGTTGTGGTCCACACAGTCAAAGAAACAGAAGTAGACTTGCTTCTGATATTCCTTTGTTTTCTCCATGATCCAACGTATGTTGCCTCTTCTGAACCCAGCCTTCACCTCTGGTAGTTCTTTCTCCACGTGCTGCTGCAGTCTATCCTGTATTATCTTGAGGAATATGCTTTGAGGAGTATGGATACAGCTTAGTCTGGTCTCTCAGCTGTGACCAGTCTGCCTTGGGAGACCCTGCTTAGGAATCCAGGATTGTAATGGAGTCTTGGCCTCCTGATGAATTACTCTCTGCTTCTCTGACAATTCAAATCCCTTCACCACATTAAGGTGTGTGCATCCAAGAAGGAGAGTTTACAAGATATCAGTTACTATACAAGCAGAATTAATACTGTGCACTTTACTGGGTGATTTACTTACATTTACTGCTTGTACCTTTTCATCAGAAGGCGAAACAGATGTACATTTCTGATTCAGCTAAACATAACAGATGGTAGTGCTTCTTCAATATCTTTAGGGCTGTCAACTCATGAATGTTTCTTTTTCATTACTTAATGTGTATCATATGAGAGTATAATTCCTAGGTCCTAAAAACAATTTAAGATTAATAATGGGATTCTGCATTGTAAAATGTTCAGTGATTTCAAATTATTTTGCTTAATTAAGGATCTCCTAACAGCATTGTTCCTTGGAGATCTCATTTCTTTACTGTTATTAACACAGAAATAAAGAATCAAAAGGTATGTTCATACAAGGCTTTTATTATTGTCCTGTCATTGAATCACACAATTTTATGTGAAGTTCTGGCATTGGATATCATTTTCTGTCTGCAACACTTCAATTATTTTGATTTTGCATCACTTCTGATTTCTGACACTATAAATTATGGACCTCCAACGTATCCTATAAATAACAGCCCTGCTCAAGTCTTGTAAACTAAAAGCAATGGCTTCTTACTGAGTCAAGCCATTTCAGGCTTCCTCTTTTCTACTGCCTTTGCACTTCTTCTAGCATTATTGTCTTTTCCTGCCATTTTTATGTTATGTTACGTCCAATGTACAACAATGTCGGTTTAGTTTCCAGGAAGAGTTGAAGTTTCATTTGGTATAGTATCCACTTACTTGTTCTAACAGCCTATGGTATGAACAAATCTATTTATTTCTGTCAGGCCTCTTTATTGCCTATTTTCCAATCTGGACAGAGTACTGTAATCGTGAATATCAAATATGGATTCTCTTGGCTTTGATATTTTTGGCTCCTCATAGCTCCCCTTCCAAGTCCATTTCCAGCTACAATCTACATTCTGACTACTATTTGTACCATGGTGCAGAAAAACTTGAATTGACTTGATTTCTTCATTTTCAATATTGCCGACATATAATTCTTTCATTGCCATGATTTTTATATTCTTAATGTGTAAATATCATACACCTTATCTCCCAATACCCTTTAACCATCCTCAGTACCAGCTAGTAGCTACCAGGGACAGCTCATGACCAGGCAAGAGTGTACCTGTCCACCATTTGGGAGAGACACTCCATTTTCCTAGTCCATGAACTTCTCATGATTAGTGATTATTTGAAGCCATTGTTTTCTGCCTGTAGTATCATGTCATCCACATACTGATGTTTCTTCCATCAATCTTCACACCTCTTTTATTCAAATCTAATCCAGCTTTCCATATGATACATTCTGTATACAGATTGAACAGATGGGGAATCAAAAGTTATGTGAAATATGATACTTGGGGACTTTTCCTACCAATTTTTCCATAAAATGGTGTATATTACTTCTATCTTCTCTTTATTTCACCCTATTTAGATACAAGATTCCACATATCCTTCTACATTCCTAATCTTAATTTAAATTTTCTTTTAGTTTCTTGGAACTTATAAAACCGATTTCTTGTTTTCCTTTTCCTTACAATGTTTTTTTTTACAAATTTTACACTTGATTCTTATCTATCCTATATAATTTGTCCTATATAATTTGAAGAGTTTCATCAGTCATTTTCTAAATGAATCTGAGGAGAAGATGCATGATTTTTTTCTTGTTTGTCTGTGGTTTGTTTTGTGTGTGTGTTTTACATTCTTTCATTATATTATTTCTGGTTTTAATCCAAAATTGTTCCGGTTTGTAGTCAACTGGCTTTAGTAATACAAATCTGTTCTTCATATGGATTTTGAATGCTTCATGTCATTTAAATTATTTTTCAACATGAGTGTTCTAGTCTTCTTTTGCTTCTGTTATTAACTGTGTAAGTCTGTACCAGTTTTTGCAAAGAAAACAGTTTCTCCATCAACTATATAATCAATTTGATTCTTATACTGCTTTATACCTAATGGGCAAGTGTAAATTTATTTGTTTGGTTGCTTAAGATATGCATTTCTAAAAACCCATATTGTTGGCTTCACAGAATGTATGTGTTTCTGACTATTAGACCAGTTTCTGCTTGATTTCCTACATTTTCAGTCTGTCCACCTGTGACAATAAGTGCATCCTTTTCTGGTTCATGATCAATTTCTTCCTGGACATCTGCATAGTAGGTTTCAGGGGAAGGGGGGCAGCGTATGAATAGTTATACTGGTACAGACATTCCATGAAGTTTGAGTTATGATTTGGGGAGATTTGGCATTTTTGCCTGTAACTGCTTACACTACATCTTGCCTCAAAATTAATGCTGCACCATTTCTTCTGAGTTTGTTGTTTCCCAAGTGAAACACTTTGTAATTATCTGACTGAAAATGGCTAACTCCAGCTCACTTTCATTCATTTGCCCAAGCATTACAATGTAGAAACAATCAATTTCCAGCTTTACCATTTCTAGCCTATCTTGTGTCTACTCATATTCCACATACCAGCATGCCTCGTATATGCATTGAACAGCATCACATTTTCATTTTCTTTCTAAACATCAACAATCAGACATCCTTTCAGTTTTGATCTTGTTGCTTTACTAACAGCATCATTAGTAATTCTTTTATATATGAATGTTTTCTGACCTAGGAGTCCCAGCATTATCTTTTAGTTCATGTTGGGATTTAATTGTGGGATATTACAAACCTCAAGAATAGTTTGCCATTGCCATTTACCTCTATACTTACAAGTTAGTTTGGGCATCACAACTACTGCCTACAACAGATTTTCTACAAATGTCACCTTTTGCTACACTGCTGCCTGATAACTGCCCTTCATGAATTCCTTTGACACTATCATCACTGGAATTATCAATTCTCCCCTGCTGATACAATCATTAATTGCTAAAGAGGACAGACATATCATAGTTTAATGTATCAGCTTTGATCATTCTACCTTGGGTGCCTATACGCAGCAAGCTAGACTTAGAATGATGGTGTAATTCTCAGCTTCTCTGACATACTCAACTACCTCTACCAGATTAAAATATGCATACATGAGAGGTATTTTTTACTGTTAGAGGAAATAAATGTTTAGAGGAAAAGATAGAATAGCTGTACAATGTCTGTTAACTGGAGCACCAAGAAACTCTTCTGTATTTTATTTAATTCAAGCTACTAGGAACTCACAGGACATCATGACAAAGTGTTTGCCAAAGTAAATGTCATGTCATCAAATGATTCAATACTGAAAGAATGAAACATATTAAGAAAAGCAGAACATGACAGAGGAATAACATGGACTTCTTCATAATTTTATAATTAAAATTTCCAAGGCATTTATTTATTTAATCATATTTCTAATGTCCCCCCCTCGCCCAGGCGACTCCAGGCGGCTTACAATAAAACAGTCAAAATGCAGAACCATACTAAAAACAATTTAAAAATTAAACTTGTTTAAAGTTAAAAGTTTAAAATTTTGTTTAAAAATTCTTTAAAAAAATAATCTACTTACATCTATTTCTTTATTCAAATTGTTCCATATAATGCTGCTTAATTTGTATCTTTTCATATATTTCTGTTAATACTGATCTAGACTATGAGCAATATATTCCATAGCACCCAGTTAAGGTTGGGATGCCACAGAGGCAAACAGTTCATTCAATGGAGGTAGCTGTGCCAGAAAATATTCGTGCCCTCCTTGAGAAAGTGCAATCCAAGCCTCTACAAAAGAGATCTTAGCTTGTACATAGGCAACCTCTGTGCAAACCAGAGATTCCCTGTTACTATGACAGTATGCCTTTATTCTCCAGTAGTCTTTAGCATGATCCTGGTCTAAAAATATAGTTGAACTGTGCAAGGAGTGGCAAAATGGAATCTAGCAAGCTTACCTAATAGAATGATCGGTTGAAGTGAATTCAAACCTCCTACATTCTATTGGAAACAAACTGCTCAATAAATGTCCTTCTGGAAACTGGGGGAAAATACAACCTTAAAAGTAAACATATGAATACATTTTAGTAATTGAAAGTATAGATGCTACTTCTTCAGTTTCATAACAAATACAGTACCACTAATCTTGATCAGGTTCTACCATAAAATGTGAGAAAGAGCACAGTTTGTGAGAAAGAACACAAACTGTTATTTCCTGAAACACCAGCCACAGTAAAATATCTGGTATATCCTTTGCTATACCAATATACAGTATGTACTATCATGACTTAGAAATACAAGACACACTTTCTTAGTCAAACATATTGGTATGAATATATATGAATCCTTGCAATATACATTGTCAGAAGAATGCAACTGCATGAGTGGTTTAATAATAATAATAATACTGGCTAGACAGCTCAGTAGTTCATGGATCTGGCTGTACACATTTTTTCATTTGCATTAGTGCTTTAGCAAATTAAAATTATAACCTATTAACCAATCACCAGTCTGACCAGGTTATCCTGCTATGGTTATCCTGCTATGGTAACATAACCATACTGCCAGTGACTCAACACTAATCGTCAGGTAGCAGTTAACTAACCTGACACTAAGAACTAGCAGCCTTGGGTGGCAAAGTCCATAGGAAAGGGTGATGATCCCCAAGTGGATTAAATCCCACTTGAATCCATATTGATGGGGGGCATAAACTTCATCAATATTGGCTTGGGGTTGACAAGGACCAAGTGTGCCAAAAGAGCCCTGGACCAGAAAGTGACTTGTGGAACTGGATCAATGGTACAGGTGTCACATTGTGATGCAGAAGGTTAATGGAAGACTACTACATTATATTGCTCCCAGGACAATCTTCATGGCTAATTGTTATGATGATAGCCAATATTCAGAATTGGATGTGGCACTTGAAGAAGAATCAGTCAATCAGACATATCCCCTCATACTCTCATATTCAAAAATATTCTCATTCAACTATCAGGAAGGATAAATAACTGGAAGGATAAATAACTAGAATGCCATTCCCAGGACCCATTCCACCAGCCCCGGAGATGCAAGGCAGCTGCGTTGCCCTTGCCCCCGAGCATTGTTTCCAGAGGGGTCAAAAGGAGCTGACGTTGGAGCTGCCGCCACTGCACTGCCCTTCCCAGGACCTATTCCACCGGCCCCGGAGATGTGAGGCAGGTGCTCGCGTTGAGAGGACCCCCCTCAAAAAAAGACAATGTTGCCTCCTCTTGAGTATTTTTTTGGATGCTGAGCCCTGGTCTTGTTTGCAGTTTTGAGTTTGATTTTTGATTTTGATTTTTTTATGAATTTTGTATAATTTTGTATAATTGTATACTGTATTTTTGAATTGTATTTTGTAATTTTGTGCTATATTGTGATGCCATCCTGAGTTGGCCTTGTGCTGAGTAGGGCAGGGTACAAATTAAAATTGATGATGATGATGATGATGACAAAATGTACAGTATATTATTTTAGTAAGAGCCTGTTTATGATATATACTTATTTTTTATGTGTTATCAAGGGAGAACTAGCTTACAATGACCATTAGAGGGTTTCAAAGTGTGACAGGTATCTGAGCATTTTACCAGTTCTAAACCCCTCATCAGTTTGCATGGGAGAGTCAGGGAATCAAACTCAATTCTCCTAAATCCTAATCCATCAATCTACCCACTACACCACACTGGGTACTAGATAATATACAGGGTGTCCACAAAAGTCACCACACATAGAGGAAATGGGAAATTGTAGCTAAATGTACCTTCATGTATAAAATGTTGATTGCAAAAATTTATAAAATATTTTCTACATGTTGGCCACCTATTTTCACACACACACTAAGTCTTCTTCCCCACTCATAGTGAAGACATTCCAAGCTATGTGTTGTTATGCAATTTCTCCTCCTATGAATGATAACTTTTGGGACACCCAGAATACATTATGGCTAAAATTCTATTGCTTAACATAGTAAGTTGCACTAGACATGACTCACTGAATGTAATGAGTCACTAAGTCACAAGTGCCTACTTTAACTATGGTTCCCTATGCTAAAGTACTGTATATACTCGAGTATAAGCTGAGTTTTTTAGCCCCAAAAATGAGCCCCCAAAAGGGGACTTGGCTTATACTCAGGTCAACAACCACGAGGGTCCAAGACAATGTCAGATTGAGATGTGCCAACAATTTAATTAATTTTACCATATTTTCATGTATTTTGATTATTGCAACTCACTAGCAGCTGCTGCATTTCCCACCGCCGTCTTATACTCAGGTCAAAATTAGGTGCCTTGGCTTATATTCGGGTCAGCTTATACTTGAGTATATACAGTAAATTGCAAATAGAGTAGGCCCATCTGTATCAATTGAACTTATGGAGGAGTTACTCACTAGGGACAGCACTAAATGCCCACTAATGAAATGGCCTATTCCTGTATGATTTATTATGTTAAACAACAAAATTTCAAAATTTCTCAAAGTGGGAAATTAGAATAAAGTGTTAAAATGGTAATGTAGAAACAACAAAGATAAATCTACCAATATATATATATTCTCCTTTTCCATGTCCCAAAAATATGACTACTGTGGGCGTCGGAGCTCACGATCGGAACTGAGCTCGTCGATGGGGCCTGGTCAGCACCCGGCTGCGGCGCCTGTTGTATGGGGAGCTGCGAGGCAGTGGCCGACGCCGGCCCACGCGCCTCAGGCAGCTCGACCCGTCCTGCCGCCTGCCGCTGCCCGGAAGACGATGCGTCGACTTGGGATCCAAAAGGCGCCCCTGAGGGGTTGACCGTCCTGAGTGATGCCTCGAGGGCCGCTACGCGGGCCAGAAGGGCATCCACATTCACATAGCCCCCAACGCTAAGGGGGGCAAAGGGCCAGCCGGCCCACTGGTGGCAGGCGCCAGTCCAGGTCTCTGGGCCATGGGGCCCGAATACGGCCACGAGCCCAGTCCCGGCCCCTGGGGGGCCGGAGGTATGCCCTGCCAGGGAAGAGGACCGAACCACCCCCATGGCTGAAACCCACCGCAGGAAGCTGCGGACCAAGGGGCGAAGGCCCCGCAGTATGAACCAGGCCAGGGGCAGCAGCCATTGATTGCGGGCCGGGGGCCATGGCCCCTGCCGGGCCAGTACGCAGCCGCCCCGGCTCGGGCCAAGGGGCAATCGACCCCATCCCACTGGTCTCGGTGGGCTCTCCCGGCAGGCGAGGCTGCTGGGGAGGCACAGTCATGGTCCTCCGACCCGGCTGCCGTCTCCGAGCAGCGCGAACTGCGTTCGCCATTGCCTTCTTCTTAGAGGGCATCGCTTCAATTTGCTGGGAAGCCGAAGAAGAAGAAAGAAAAACCGCTGCGCCAAAGAGGCTTCCCGGCGATAGGTAAGAGCGACGGAGCCTAGGGAAAAAACTTCTCGTCTCCGTTCGCTTCGCAAAATGGCAGCTCGGCTGCCTCGCGGCCGCCCCTTTTATAAGGGTGCTGGCCACGCCCCCTAACTACCCGGATGCCTTCGTCCGGTGGGGGGGGGCGCAAAGAGCGCGGCGGCCATTTTGGCGCCGCGCTTGCATATGATTTATTATGTTAAACAACAAAATTTCAAAATTTCTCAAAGTGGGAAATTAGAATAAAATGTTAAAATGGTAATGTAGAAACAACAAAGATAAATCTACCAATATATATATTCTCCTTTTCCATGTCCCAAAAATATGAGTTAAGATTATTGTAATTCTAGGCTGATGCTGTGCCTTTGAATAAACTTCTCTCATATTCTCCTTATGAAAAAAAAGCACAAACAGCTACAAAATGCTGGAAAATCTGTAGCAACATCTAATTATTTTACCTGCAAATATTTGTAATGTGATACTAAATAGGTGAGGGGAAAAGACCACAATGGAGCAGTCACCTTATTGCTATAATGGACATTTCACACTATTAATTAAAACCTTGTACAAATACATTTAGCTGTTCAAGCTCTTTTTAATATGAAAAAACAGTCAATCTTTATTACGGTCCAAGACCAATGTAGTACAACAAAACAGAAGTTAAAATATATCAAGAGACAGAAGTTAAAATAAGAGTACTTAAAATATATTTTTTTAAAGGAGCATTTCTGCTCAGAGTTAAGGAGTAATAAAGTTAGTATTTAAGATTAATTAATAGTGTTACAACTATTACTAAGCCTATGATATAGTGCTAGTGGTTTATTTAGCTGAGGGAGCTGCCAGGATTGTTCTTCTGATCTTACACGCTGTGGTGCAGAACCTGTGGTGTTGTGGGTGAAGATGGGCCTTTCATCAGATAGCAGCCAGTGGGTGTATGTGCTGTTTGGCCAGCCAGGATACTTGTGGAGCAGCAGAAATATGAACTTGTTCCGGATGTCTCTATAAAAAGGGCAGATGCAGAGAACATGTTCTATGGTTTCAATTTCTCCTGTGTCACAGCTTGTCCAGGCAGCCAGATCAAAAGATTCAGCCTTGTTCTAGTGTATCAGCACCAACTCAATGCCACATCCCCCCAGAAGCATTGGAGAACCACTACAGGCTACTGTACCAAGATACAGTATAGCCACCAAAACATACCTCCTGACTGCCAACCTAGAAATTCTTCCTAACTGGCCACCAGTATCAAAGATGGAAATTGGCTCCCTCATCACCCAACTCTGCTCAAGCTAGGCCCCAGAGGAGGACCTTAGTTCCCCAGAACTATTAAAAAAAACAATCTTCCCCAATAAAACCTGAGTGTCAAGTTACTAGTAAACTGCACAATCAGTCTGCCTAGGCATAATGCTTGGCACACTTCCCCTGGCATAACTTTCCATGCATTAATATACAGGATTTCAGCCTGTAACACATAAATATTTGCTGAACAGAAACTTACTAAAAAGAATCCCATAAAAAATGGTGCTGATGAGGGGTAGTACAATTACCCACTCTTGGTAAATTAACAGCAGCACAATATTAGAATTGCAAAACATGTATTTGGTTGAAGAATCTTAATCGTTTTTTATGCTGACACCTTCAATTTCCTTCAAATTTTAATATGGTGGTAGACAAATCTGCTTGTGTGTTCTTAAAACTGTACTGAAGAGTAAAACTACATCACAGAAACCTATGCTACCTCAAATGTAGAGAAAAGTTTTCCCTCTTCCATTGATTATGGAAAAAACTTTGATCATTAAAGTTTTATAGAAAAGCAGGAAAAGGCACTGAAGGCAGGTAGCTTCTCATGGGCCATTCATTTGGAAATATAACTGCAAGCTATATATTTTTATAACTATTTACTTTTAAAAGAGGAAGAAAGCTCCAAGAAAATATGTACATTAGGGACTCTGAGAGGTAAGTCAGTCTGCTGCTTCAGGGTCCATGATTCAAGACAAAGGGTCTTTTCATTTTCTACAAGAGGCGAGAACACAAAAGACCAAGTGCCAATGCTCAAATGCACTGTGATTCTTGTCAAGCTCTTGGCAAGTCTGCATTTACTTCAATACCCATTTCTGTTCAGGACTGTTGTTGTTTCAAAGTGTTCATAAGCTATTTAAAATATTTTTAATTTTTTAAAATATATGATTTTTATAACCACTTCAGGATTTAATTCCTTTCCTTGCTATATGTGTGATCCTGAGTTTAAATAAACATTCAGCAGGTTAATGCTACAGTCCTAAACCCACTTAAAATGGCTCTTGCTTCTGAAAAAAACTTACACGGGGTTGGAATGAAATAGACAGCTAATACCACAAAAATCTACTTGCATGTATCATTGTTGGAACAGAGTAGAATGAAATGTTATAACACGATGCAATGATAACTAAAGAGCACAGTTCCAACTAAGATTCCAGCATGTACCTCCCTACCTAACAGCATAGTTATAGAGCTGTAACATCCACATCCCATTTGGCTTTAAAGCAGGATACAAATACAGTAAAACCCCTACTTACAACAACAAAAAAAGACAGTTCCGTAGGCTTTTGCTTAAATTGGTTTTTTTATGTAACTTGAAGCAAACCCATAGGAAAACATATTTTTTTATGTAACTGAAAGCAAACCCATAGAAAAAATGAAATTTTTATGTAACTCGAAGCAAACCCATAGGAAATCGTGTAAATAGGGAGATGGTTTTAGCACAAAATCATTATGTAAGTCGAATTTTATGTAACTCGGGGCATTTGTAAGTTGGGGTTTTACTAGATTGAAAATTAATAAATTACTAAAGAAATGTGTGGAAATGTGAAACATATGCAGTGATTATCTAAGGCAGTGGTGGCTAACCTTGGCACTCCAGCTGTTCCTGGACTGCAATTACCAGAAGCCCAAGTCAGCACTCCTGCTGATCAGGGCTTCTGGGAATTGAAGTTTTAGAACACCTGGAGTGCCAAGGTTCACCATCAATGATCTAAGGCCTCAAATACTCTAACTGAAATCCTGTTCCTTAGCCTATTAAGTTACAACTAGAGCAGGTAAACTGAATCAATTGAACTTACAGAGGAACTGAATCACTAAACCCAGATGTCAGCTATGCCCCTACATTTACTCTGGTAACAGTATTACTGGACACAACAATGACACACACAACATTAAAGGCAGTTTTACTTGTTCCTCTGCCAATGTGATTTATAAAATCTTTTGCCAAAAAAATGCCCTTCTGCACTCTACATAGGATAAACAGGACAATCTCTGCACAAAATAGTTAATGAGCATAAATCAGACATCAAGAATGGCAATACACAGTACTGCTAAACTGTTCTTCTGAGGACATTCCACACCAGTCTCTCAGGTTCTTTAGCCAAGAAGTCCATATATCCAGGGCCTCTCTTCCCAAAGATTTTCTCTTCCATAATGAGTTGGAGTATTCTATACCATGCCATTCCACATGATAATAATAATTTTGTGTCAGAAATTATTCTGGGTTGAAAGGATTTTTGTGGAAGAAACTCCGCTTAGGGAATGCCCAAATGAGGCTCCTTTCACATCCCCAACAGCTGGGTTAGAGACAGGCTCTCAAACCATCATGCAGTATCCGGGTCTCAAATTGTGGACTTGCCAGCCTTCCAGCTAACAAGGTGAGCTTCTTAATCACTGAGCCACTGCAGCCTCTGTTCCTCATGATATGCCTAAAGGATTGGAGTTTTCTTTGTTTAATGGTCTTAAACAGTTCTTGTTCTTTATCCATACAGCACACTTCTACATTAGCCACATGGATACCCGTAGTATCCTTAGTAGGGATACCCGTGGTATCCTTAGTAGCCGTCTGTAGATCCACATTTTTTTATTTCCCATCCTTGTCCTTTAACAATGCACGTGTCTTCTGTAATCTGCCAATAACTTCTCTGATCTCTTTATGTATGTTGAAAAATTGTGCTTATTTTGGCATCTATTTCAGTGCATCTGTCAGCCATATAAGCTTCCTTCGCAGCTCTTATTTTGTGCCTAATCATCCTCTGTAGATCATTATATTCTTCCTTGTCCTGATTCTTATAGGTCCTTCTTCTTTCCATTAGAGTATGTAATCTGCCATCAATTCCTTATTCTTAGGTTTGACTTTTGTCTGCAAAGGTGCTTCTGTCTAACTTTCTGGGTTATTTCTTTTATTATTCCCCATTTCTCTTCTACTCAATTCCCCCCCCCCCCCTTGATGTTTTTTCTCATTTCGTCTAACTCCTCTCTTATTGTCTCTTTCACCACTGTTCTACATTCCTTGCCCTATTCTGCATATGACTACTGATGCTGCCAGAACAGGATATTAGCCCACCTGTGGTCAAATCTATGCTTAATGCCATCATGTGTCCCAAGCCTACATGGTCTACAAGCAAACTACTACTTTACAATCCCATTTATTAAACTAAAGATTTTGTGACCACATTACCATACCTCTATATTAGATACTTCAAATAATTAAACCATGATGCAAGGACACAATGGGAAAGTTATTTATCACATCAAGAAATAAATATAACCAATACTTGTTTCTTTGGTCATATACTGAAAAATAGACAGAAAAATGCCCCCCACCCCACACATACACACAGTTGAAAAGATAATTCTGCTTTATCTCAATGTATGAAAATATATTTCACCAGACCTTAAGATTCCTGCTAGGAAACAAGCAGACTTACCTGATATGTTTACTGCTTTAGTACTTCACAGCGTGGAGGCAACAGAAAAAAAAGTAAGTATGTTTGTGTTCTGCCACATACATTAGAGATGTCTAGAGTAATGCTAACCTCAAATTAGTAGCTAAGATGACACAGAGAGGGAAAGCCAGCTTGGTGTTCAGAAACAGATAAAAGTCAAGTATGGTACTTAAATTTTAAAGAGACTAAAATGAAGATACTGAAGTTGTGGCACTAAAAGCAAGAAACACCAATTCGTAGCAAAATAAGATACAGTTTAGGCAAATGAGAAAACTTTGTTCTTTCATTTACCAAACATGGATATTGCAGTTTAAATCAAAACCAAAAACCTAATTTTGTAACTGAAAACAAGGAATACATGGCATTTGTTAGCTTCTCCAAAGCCTTTGTTTTTACCTTTTTAAAATTATGTAAATAAACCTGCAGTGCTTGTTATGGGAAAAAGAAAATATTTCCTTCTTTATGACTTTGCTATCTTTGAATGGCACCACAGCTCTGTACTTTCACTCCTACTGTGCTAGAAATATAATTTTCAGATAGCCCAGAGGCACCATAGCACACGAGCAAGACCAATATTTGAGAGCTAACTTAGGATTCCTGCTGCCTGAGCTGGTAGAGAACAAGCATCTGGGAGAAGCGATGAGCTTGTTCTCCTGGGGGTAAGGTGCCAGCTGCACTACTCTAAGAGAGAGATAGTGTGGAATTAATAGTGGCCTCACAGGGAAGCTGTACATTTTGCCTTTCAGTGTGAACAACCACGCATTAATGGAAAACAGAGTGGTGAATGAGACTTCAGAACTCACAAAGAGGAAGGAAGAAAAATTTGCAGACAAAACAAAATGTTTTCTTTCTTGCAATCATCTCGTTCTTGATAAGTTGCATAAAAGTACAACATGCAAAGCATATTTATTATTTACATCAGCAAATTCTTAGATAAAAAAGTGTTCCAAGAAATATTATCTGTTTGATAGCACAGGTTACAAAAATTATACAAAAAAACAGAAAAATAATTATATACTGTAATTGGAAATTATACAGTGGCTCAAGCCAAATGAAGAATAACAACATTTATAACTGCTCAATAACAGTATTGATAACATATACTAGTAAGTGGGATGCAAGAACATAGGAACTTATTGTGATCAGATGGCAAGGAACATTTAATGTCCAGTTGTTCATCTTTTCAATAATCATATGGCATTATTGCTGGCATTATTATCATGTGCAGGCAAGGCATCCAATGTGCATGTGGAATGGATTACATTATGTTGAGGGCTGAGGATATGGCATGGTCAACCGGTTGCACCCTATTTCTATTGTTGACTCTGTTGACCATTTTGAGCATATGGCAGGTTATCAGGTATGCACAAGAAGGAGAACCACCCAACTGGGATGCAAGGTCCAAACAGGAAACACCGGGCAAAACACGAGGAAGTAGATTACAGGGTGTTTTAATACAAAACAGTTAGAACGTCCTCAGCAATCATAAACAAAAAAAATGGTTAATTCACTAATAAAAGTTCCTTAAAGCAACAACTTGCCGAAGCACTAGTAATGTCTTAAAGGAAAATGTTCATGCAAATTGAGGCGAGTAGTTCCAAACTGCAAAAAGTTTCATTTGGTTACAAAGTACAAAATTTCTTTATTATTCCAAAAGGAAAGTAATCCAAAGAGTAAAGTATTCATTCCAAAAGATAGATAATCCAAAGAACAAGATATAATATCCTTCTGGTAACTGGATATTTTGAAGGTAATCTTCATCAGAAGTAAAGGATTATATCTGAAAATTACAAAACCAAATGAAACTTTTTGCAGTTTGGAACTTTTTGCAGTTAGTGCCCATGGCACCAATTCAAGTGTCCCCACCACCACCTCCACCACACCAGGAAGTACCATGTGGTGGAGGAAGGGCAAAATGGCTATCCGTCCCCCAAAGTTGTCTGAGGGAGTGTGAACTGGCCCCCTGCTTAAAAAGGTTGAAAACTCCTGCGCTAGGTTGAATGAAATCGAAGAGTTTCCCAGTTAAGTCTGCACTGAGACCCTGTGCCTGGAGCCACCCAACACTGCCCACTAGATCCCAAAGTACATAAGCCCATGCTGGCAAATATAACAGTGCACTACTGACCACCCACTTAATGAGACCTTGATTGAATTCATCTTGGCTCCCAGACAACAGGCACACAGAAGTCTATAAGGAAACAAGTGGGAAACAGATGTTACTATCCCAAATACTTGTTCACCCTTTTATGGTGAAACAATATGTTTATTTGGCAACCAACAATATAGTTGTAGGAAAACATATACTTCTTCCTAGCAATCTCACATAAATCAGGAATTATGACTAATTTTCCTGTCTGGCTGTACTCTAAAACAGAAAGCTCATCTGATGGGCAAAAAACTTTTTATCCCTCCAGCTGCAACAGCTGCACTGATGTTTGGACTCTGAATCACATTTGGTTTTACCCCTGATATTTATAGAAACACTTTCAATTTCTCTAGACGTTTGGTCAAAGAACAAAGGACAGAGAATGGAGTAGCAGACAAACCATGAAAACTAAAGATAAGTCATACACTTTAAAATAGATACCTATTTTTAAAAAACTGGTATCTCTTTGCAGCTCAGTTAATATATTCCAGGCATCATGACAGAAGCTGGCCTTAAAGACAAATTTAAAAGGTTATTTTTGATTAAGCCCTTAGCATGGAGCTTTTGCAATAGCGATCAACTTGTGATTTGAAGCTGTGTTTGTATTTGTTGTTATTTTCTCTTTAAAAAAAACAAGACCATAAGATTTGAAAATGTTTTTATTTCCATTAAAGTCTACCCAAGCATCACAGCAATGTTAGGAAAAAAAGAAAAACCAAATATATACACATACACTGAAGAAACTATCCAACCAAGTGTCTGTTCTTAATGGGAGAGTATTTGTCATCTAATCATGTTTCATAATTCAGTATGTGCCTCTGATATATTTGGGTAAAAAGAAAAGTTTAAGCCAGTAGAAACAGCACTGAAAATTAGCTGGTTACAGTTATTATTGGCTACCTGTGGGGTTCTGAATGTGTATGTAAATCATAACAAATGTGATTTAATAAGCCAAATGGAGCTTACACAGAAGTAAATTTGGCATATTATGCATAAGATGTTAGAATAAATGAAGATGGATCAACACAATGAAAAGACTCTTCACACACTTATTTGACCTCGCCAATAGTTAACTGCAACATTTGAAATCAATTTCTCTAATCTCTTATAAAGCCATTTCTACTGTCCTTGACAGATTTATACAGTTTCTATGCATTACAACATTACACACATAACATCAAAACCTTTAGCCAAGGGGATTCCATTACCCACATTTATAATCTTCTTAATGGTATAAAAGCTACAGCATTATTCAGTATAGGATGCTCAGTACTATGGCAAGCTTTTGATGGGAAAACTGGGTCCTTATTGTTTGGTTATTAAAGAGATGGGAATACCAGAACACTTTATATGCCTCATGAGAAATCTGTACAAGAATCAAGAAGTATCAGTTAGGACAGAATACGGAATGGCAGAGTGGGTTGGAATAGGAAAAGGAGTAAGACAAGGCTGCATTTTGTCACCCTGGTTATTCAACTTATACACAGAGCACATGACGTGCAATGCAGGGTTGGACAAATCACAAGTTGGGATCAAAATTGCTGGGAGAAACATCAACAATTTGAGATACACAGATGATGCTACCCTAATGGCAGAAAGTGAAGAAGACATAATGAAGTTCCTGCTTAGGTTCAAAGAAGAGAGTGCACTGGCTGGTGACTCAACATCAAGAAAACAAAGATAATGGCAACAAGCCCTATCAGTCCCTGGAAAATAGATGGGGAAAAGTAGAAGCAGTGACAGACTTTACTTTCTTAGGATCAAAGATCACTCCAGATGATGATTGCAGCCATGAAATAAAAAGGCGACTGATGCTTGGGAGACAAGCTATGAGAAACCTAGGGAACATAGTTAAAAGTAGAGACATCACCTTGCAAACAAAAATTTGCATAGTCAAACCAATGATATTCCCATTGGTGATGTATGGTTGTGAGAGCTGGACCATTAGGAAAGCTGAGCACAGAAGAATAGATGACATTGAAATGTGGTGTTGGAGGAGAGTTTTGAGAGTCCCCTGGCTAGTGAGGAGGACAAATAAGTGGATCCTAAATAAATCAACCCTGACTGTTCATTAGAAGGTCAAATAGTAAATATGAAGCTAAAGTACTTTGGACATCAAATGAGAAGAGAGGATTCCCTTGAGAAAGCCTTGATGCTGGGAAAGGGAGGACAAAAGAAGAAGGGAGGTGGCCAAAAATGAGATGGCTAGATGATATTGTAGATGCAATGGGCACAGAGCTGGGTGGGCTAAGGAAGATGGTGGAGGACACAGGTGCCTGGCGGGCAATGGTCCATAGGTCCAATCGACTGTGCAACTGAATAACAAAAAATTATCACACTATACCTTTATCTGTATTGGTTTTTAAAATCATACTGCTTTATTCAGAACAAAATGTTGCACAGTTTAAAATTATGGACATATATAAAATATAGATAATTATGGATTTGAAAATGTTAAAATAGTTATACTGATTTTGACCAGAAGTGGGCTACTTCAACAACATTATTTCAGCTATATGCTAAATCTTCTTTTATACATGTGGTAGGGCATAAATTGCATGTGCATACATGCTGCACTGAATGTGTTTCTCCATATTTTCAGAAAATGTGTCATGTATTCAAGTAGTCTGTTTTGCTTGATTATTCTGTGCCCCTCCTACTTCACTTCAAAGTCTATTAAGTGACTTCCAGATGGTCCAGACAAAATCTGGTCCTCATGTGAGACATTCTTTGGCATCCAACTCGACAAGGTATTTTGTTTTTGCTCTCCATGCCCTATTCTAGTATACAAACATTTACTATACTGTATTAACAAAATCATGTGTCTTCATTAATTGAAATATATTCTAAAGTTTCAGTCAGAATTAACAAAGGAAAAATTCTCAATATTTATTGTTTTTTATGGCTAGTGAAGGAACAGAATTGAAAAACAACCTTCCTGCATGCCTGGCTTTTTTGTAATTTGGAAATAACAGATACTCTTTCTGATCATTCCCAATTCAAACCAAATAGTTCCAAAAGTTACACATACATTCAAACCTTTGCAAATAACTGGATCTGGCAAGCCATGAAGAAACATTTCTTGCACACCTTTGCCCTGGAAGGGTGAACCCTAACTGCCTGTCTCCACAACATCACTGCTGAAAAACACACCTCACTCTTAATTTTAAAAATCTCAATTATTAAAACATAGAAGAGCCAAACTAAGCAACCCTATGATTAATAAATATTTTAGCATGGAGTGAAATACTTTGTTGTTTTTAACTTCTTTGTGATAAAAGCAATGCCACTGCCAAATAAGTAGTGGTAAAGATTTGCAATTTCTGTATATCTAACGCAGTATTTACAAGATAAATATAACTGCTTCTTTTTCTTAACTTGCATATGTTAAAGAGCACGATTAAAATGCATTTATTATTCAGATATTTTAATTATAACATTGAAATGAAGAAGAGGTCAAAATGAGTAATCCAGCCAAAGGGTCTAATTTGCAATGAGGCCTTTTTTAAGAGGTGGCTGATAATCTTGTGAAGATTCCTCGTTAAAAAGTGACAAATTAAAGCTTCACCAATTAACAGTAGCCCAAATAATTGCTTTTATTTTCTAAAGACTTCTGAAGTAATGAGAAAATTTTATGCTGAGAAATAATGGTTTATTTATACAGTGAAGAGATCATATAGTTAACATAATAAATTTTTAAAAAAGGAACTAAATATTGAACCAATGTAATGAAAAATCCAAAGCTTGAGGTTCCACAGACTATCCATCCTGGCCCCTCCATGGGCTTCTACGTACAAAACAAAGGGCAAAATCCATTTGGTGCAGTTCCACCAGGGGAATTTGATTGGGACGCAAGAAGTAATTAATTTAAAATAATTCAAAACTGCTGCTGGATTGCTGACTATTAAAAGCATTTTCTTCCCCCATCGAGGATACCTAAGATTTCCCCAGGACAGAAGAGAGCCCAAGGGAGACTCAGAAGCTGAAATGAGGGGATAAGAAGCTTTAAATTAATTTAAATTAACTACTCCCTGAACTCTGGTCTGGTTTACACCAACAGAACTGTGTCAGCTGGATTTTCCAGTTATCTAAAATATGACAAGTGACCTCATCAGATATTCCTATGACCATAGCTTTACAACTTTTCTTTCCAACTTTTCATTTGAAATCCCTAGCGTTTAGGGCAGGGGTTCCCAACCTTTTCAAACCAGGGCCAGGTCACGCTCTCTCAGTCAGCTTTGAGGGCTGGATGGCCATTTTGCCCTGCCTGCACGATGGTGGTGTCTATTTTGTCCCAACAGCTTCAAAGGGGCAGCCATTTTGTTTCTCAGATGCCCTTGGAGGGGGGCACATGAAATAGTGGCATGGGCTGGATCTGGCCCATGGGCTTTAAGTCGGGAACCCCTGGCTAAGGGTGTCTGGAAGCTCTGTACTTTATATACTGCTTGCATACACTCTGAATCCATCTAGTCTAGATGATATAGCAAATAGAAAGTGGCTTCTAGATCCCAAAAATCCAAACCCCCTTCCAGACTGTTAATGGATGATTTTGCTATAAATACAGTGGTGGGCATCAGCAGGTTCGCACCAGTTCGCCAGAACTGGTAGCAGAAATTCTGGCTTGCCCCACCCATCTAAGTTTTGAAATAAAGTAGTCCTAATTTGGGTGCAACGCAAGGCTTTCCCCCTGGCCACGCTCACCATACCATGCCCACAGTGTGGTAGTAATTTTTTTTTGGAGCCCACCACTGTATAAATAATGTATTGGGCATGGAAAGGGGACAGAGAGGCATAGTACTGACATCTTGGGAGGGTGAGTTCTCCTAATAATAGTGCATTTTTTTTCCAGGGAGAAGATTCTGGGATAACAATGACAACCTTTGGGACTTTATCTACTACACAACTCTTATCCCTAAGACAGAACATGGTCAAGTAAAATTTGGTTTCCAATCTGCCTGCAATAAATCTCTTGCACTACCCTCAATTAGTTCTTTTAAGAATTAAAGTGATATATTTTATAGTTGTCGACTGCAAATCGTATCCTAGAATGCATTTTTCCTGTAATGCTAGGATCTAGTAATGCTTATATGATTTTAATTGTATACTTTTTGTATTATAGAATATGTTATGAATGTCTCCTCTAGAAGAAAGACGAATAACCTGTTACTAGAAGGGTTTCAGGACTATTTCATAATTCCATATACATTTTTTGCAAGGCACATATAAGACCTACATTTTTGTTATAAAGATTCATGTATTTTGTTTTTTCTAATAATCAACGAGGCAACATAAGACCTGTTTTTGTTTATCATTTTTGGACTACAACTTTCAAGGATAAAATTATGATGATTTTGTATAATAAATAAGAAGTTATACCAAGATACTAATTTCATCTTTTTGTTACCACAAACAGGTTTTGTGGATAATAGGGTTACATGCCCTGCACACAATTATTACTATGATTAGAAGAAGTTCTGGAGTTTGGTGCACCTTGAATTGTTTCTGTTGCAATGGCAGTGGTAACCTCCGGGTTGGAGAGATAGGCAGGATATCTCTCAATGCCATTTCCAGGGAATCCTAAGAAGGTATCTGCTTGGGAATACTCTGAAGCAAATGGTGAGCCACTGTGTGTGACAGAATGCTGGACTGGATGGGCTGTGGCATGTTCCAGCAAGGCTGTTCTTATGTTCTTATGGTAATTAAAGAGAACAACATGACTGAGTCTTAATCTATTTGCCTGCAGGTTATCAGTATCATATATACTTGAGTATAAGCCAAGTTTTTTAGCCCCAAAAATGAGCCGCAAAAAGTGGACCTGGCTTATATTTGGGTCAATGGCCATGAGGGTCCAAAGACCGCACTGGATTGAGATACACCAACAATTTAATTAATTTTACTATATTTTCATGTATTTTGAGTATTGAAACTCACTAGCAGCTATTGCATTTCCCACCCTCGGCTTATACTCAGGTCAATCTATTTTCCTGGGTTTTCAGATCAAAATTAGGTACCTTGGCTTATATTCTGGTCCATACATGTCATGTTTTGGATTTGAAAAGAAGGGAAATTTTGGCCACACCCCTCTGTGGGTGTGGCCAAATCTGTGGGCATGGCCAAATATAGCCATGTGACTTGCTGGGCTCTAGTCATGCCTGCCACATGGCCATGAAAATGTCTGCAAACACAGACAGCACTGGCTCTTTGGCTGTAAATGGAGATGAGCACTGCACCCTAGAGTTGGATACAACTGGCAGATTTTACTTCCTTAGGATCAAAGATCGCTGCAGATGGTGATTGCAGACATGAAATAAAAAGGCGACTGATGCTTGGGAAACAAGTTATGAGAAACCTGGGGAACATAGTTAAAAGTAGAGGCATCACCTTGCAAACAAAAATTGCATAGTCAAAGCAATGGTATTCCTGGTGGTAATGTATGAGTGTGAGAGCTGGACCATTAGGAAAGCTGAGCACAGAAAAATAGATGCCTTTGAAATGTGGTATTAGAAATAAGTTGGTCCTAGAAGAAATCAACCCTGACTGCTCATTAAAGGTCAAATAGTAAAGATGACGCTAAAGTACTTTGGACATCAAATAAGAAGAGAGGATTCACTTGAGAAGGCCTTGATGCTAGGAAAGGTGGACAAAAGAAGGGGTGGCCAAAAATAAGATGGCTAGATTGTATTGTAGATGCAATGGGCATTGGGCACAAAGCTGTGTGGGCCAAAGAACCCTTTCCCCATCTTCTTGGGGGACTTTTGTTTTCTTTTCTTTCTTGTTTACTCATTTTTAATTATTATTATTTTCCTGGGAAGCAAAGTGCAGAATAGTAAACCAGCCCCCTAGAGTTACCAACTGCTTGTAAGCAGCTTAGCTTTAATGAACTAGCCCTGCACATGGCTAGACACACACACCCATTAGGGTGGAGGAGCAAGGGATTAATTCCCCCAAATTAACCAATCTATTTGTTCCTCACTGCAACCAATTGAAGCACCAATACCTGAGAATGTTGGATCCAGCTTAAAGAAGGGAATTAGTAAAGTAAAAAGCAACCTCTGTAGTTTCCAAGCCTACCAGCAGCTGAAGAGTTAATCTCCCTCCAGATGGTTTGTTAGAAGGTGGGGTGCTCTCTCTCTCTCTCTCTCTCTCATATAGTGATCAAGCAACATCCCCCCTCCCAAGTTAACTCTAGAACAGAAACGAAATCCTCCAGGAGGCAGGGCAGAAACAGCTCAATAAACCATGAGAGTGAGAGAGAAGTCTCTACCTCAGACCAAGAAGAGCTGATTTGCCCTTGCATATATGAAATATCGCTCACCTAGAGTAGACTCCCGTCCCATGGTGGCTCCGACCAGCAACAGCAAAAACGAAGCCTCCATGACCATGTGGCAGGGAAATGAAAGAGAAACTACAGAAGGCCCCCACCACCTTCTCTCTCCCCTTCCACAAGCGAAAAGCCACACAGCGGCCTCTGGTGGTAGGAAAAACATACTGCAGCTTCACCTGTGAGGGCTCCGGTCAGGATTTAAAAATAAATAAATAATTAAGGGATATTCCAGGGAAATTAATAAAATGGGAGGGGGTGGGAAGAGGGGTAAAAATAAGGGGTTTCCCCGGGGAAAACAGGATACTTGACAGGTATGTTCTGGTCAGCTTATACTCAAGTATATATGGTACTTGCAACTGTTATTGCTCTTAAGTCAGTGTTTCTTCAACTTTTTTTTAAAAAAAATGCATATCACTTTTATAATAGCCAAGCAACCTGTGCCTCTGCCACATTATCATGGGGTAAAGAAAACACATAAAAATAGATTTGTCAGAATTCTAATCTAATATTAATGTGATGCTTGTCCATCATCCCTTTTGAAAATTTCCAAACAGAATACTTTTGAATATTGCAGTGCAGCATAACTGTGGTGACCCCTCAAAAATACTTTGCAAGTATCTTGGGGGTTCACAACCAACAGAATGGGAACCCATGTCTTAAAGAAAGGCAGGCAGTCTTAACAAGAAGACATGGCTTTCTTCTCCACATACAACTGATCAGCTGTTGTGATTGGCCCTTCCTTGAAATCCCTTTAAAATACTGGTTTTATTCTGGCACTGGGCAGAAATGCTGGTGGTAGTTTACCGTCTCCCCCTCAAATAGCCAACTGAAAACTGCTTGAAGACCAGCTTATTATGCATCATGACTTCAGATTCTACAACTCTTCTCTAACAGTCAATAAAGACTCCAATTTCTGGACTGGATTTCACCTTGACTTTGTGTGTTTGAGGTATGTGGTTCATAAAATGGCACTGGAGAATGTCTGGCATATGCCTGCCACCTCAGTTGTACAATATACACATAAATGAGTTATCAAACAGCTTTAGCTTGCAGCCACAAAATGAGTGAAAGCATTCAGGCCCTTAGAGTAGAAAGAAAGACATCTCATATACACACAACAGAAGCAGCAGGGTAATTTCTTCATATTTCTCATAGAAGTCAGAAAAAGTAGGATTGTTCTAAAAAATAACCTTTATAAGATGCTAAATTGGTAATGATTTTGTTTACACTCATAATTTCAAGAAAGTGCTACAATAGTCCCCCAAATCTTATTCTTTCATGTATATTGTTAAAAGACACTGCTGTTTGTATAGCTAAAATTCAGTTTTTGCACAGGATGTCATCTTATCAAGTTGTCTCCTGGATCCAAACCCTAAGTTGCCATGGCTCCTTTTCAGGAGAAAGCTAGGGTAAAAAAATAATAATTAGATAAATCAATAAACTGCTGATATATACTATAAGACACCACTTCAGCCCAGCCACTCATAAATCTAGAATAGTAAAATGGCAATTAACAGTTAGGGTACTAATGGCAAAAGGTACAATAAGACACAGTGAAATTTGATTTGCCACTGGGAGCATCTAAGTATTTGATCAGTATCTGTACATCATAGTCTACAATGTCATACAACCAAGGAACCGAATAACAAAACAAAAACATTTTGTTAATTTTGTTTATTCATCATTAAAAAGATCATATTACTCAACATATTATTCCTTTGTCATCTTAACCAACTCTTTTAAAAGGTGAGCAAGTATTTAGACAGAGAAGCAACATATGGAGCCAAACGGTGAAGGCATCCACGTTACCCACTGCATTTTTTTCTCAAGAATTCAAATTATCCCTGCAGGCAACTGACAACTGCAAGATCTGTGGAATGTGCTCTTTGAACTGTACAAAGGCCTTCAGCATTTTGTGCATTGCTGCAAACAAGAACTGCCAAGTATAATTATTTCTCAGATTGAATGTTACAGAAGTGTTGCATCTCCCCTCAAAAAAAGGGTTATAACAATTGAATATTAAAAATAAGACAAAAAATAAGTACAAGAAAAAAATACAGCTTTGAATTTTATATTTCCAAACATATTTTTATGGGTCTTTCTTGGTTTTTTTAAAAATTAACACCAAGAAAAACATTCTAAGTGCCATGTTTAGTCATTACATTAGGACTTTTTTAATTGGAGAAATCAAAAGGACAAGCAGGATTTTTGTGAAAGCCTTTTTGTGTGTGTGTTCATTTTTAAAACAAATCCTAAAGCTACAAACTTGCTTCAACAAAAGAGGTCATTATTACTTGTACTTCAGATTTGTTCAGTTCATTTTTTTAAAAAATTAATTCAACACAATTTTGATATTCAGGAATTGCTACGCAGCAGCCAGCATAACAGGGTCAAACACAACTTTATTTTGGGAACTGAACATGGAGAGCAATGGTGCAGCAACGCCTTTATATACTATACTGGGAAAGATACATTCAGGTGGGGAACAACTGGATTTGTTGGGAGAACAGTGGGGTGATCATGGAATGACCCAAGACTATAGAGCAGTGCTTCTCAACCTTTGGTTTTTGGACTTCAATTCCCAGAAGCCTAAGTCAATTCCCCAAAACAATGATCAGCCTAAGTACTGGCTTAGGCTTCTGGGAATTGAAGTCCAAAAACCAAAGGTTGAGAAGCACTGCTATAGAGCCTTTGCGCATCTCGTTAGAAAGGGCGGGAGCCTAAGTCCCGTGAGAGCTTATTTCTAAGAAGAACACAAAATGGAGGATTACCCGATCCCAACAATTAATACAAACTGTTAAAGCATTAAATTCAGTTACATACACAACAACAATACAATACACTATATAGCTAAATAGCACATAATAACACGTGAGAAAAGCTTCTCTTGATCAGTAACTGGTTGAAGAACACAATTAGTGTGCAAATCAGTCCTGCACAACTATAAGGCAATTGGGACAACTCAGATACCTTGGCTGGAGTCACATTCTGCAACTTCATCCAGGTGTTTCATTAACAGTAAAACTGGAATTTAGGGAAACGCAGGGCAAAATTTAGTGTAAGAGGGCAAGTGCTTTTTCTTCTGCAAGTCATTGCTACCTTCTTATTTGCATTTCAAATGCTGCAACAGACCACTCAAGGGATTATTCAAAAATAGACAAAGAGGCAATGGTTGTTCTACTTTTATGTTGTTTGTTTGGTAACTAGCGGACTGATAGATCACTTGATAGATCACTACCTGAATAGGGAAAGAGCTTTAAAAAGGGAAGACAAATTCCTCCTTTCTTGTTTTTCTTTTCCCTTTATATCTTTTTAAAGGCCACTCATATAGACTTGGAAATGATCTGATATTAAATGCCATTCTGAATTTTGTGCTTTTTTCCCCTATAAAATATAAACGTCTTAAATGAGAGTCAAATTTACTTTTGATCCTAAACTCACTATCAATCCTATAATCCTATCAATCCTATAACTAAATACTGCAACACTAGCAGTCCTAGGCTCCTGGAAATGTTTACACTCATAATTTTACAAAACCATTCTAAATAAAACAAAAAACATCCCAACAAATCTATTACATGTTGTCTTTGGGGTACTTGTTTGGCCTATGCAATGGAAACAGAACAAAAAATGTCCTATAGTATTTTGTTGGGAAATGCTGGGGGAAAAGCTGGTGTGAATTTTCCTATTAAAAAAAGGGTCACATTTGTCAAAACTGAGAAAATTATCGGAAACACTGCTATTTGCATAAACCTATTGTTTACTAAGACAATATGAAGTACACAATCAATTGCTTTACAGTCAGCTTTCAAGTTTGCCTGGGATTGATAGACTTCACTCACAATAATTCTATGGCTGCTCAGATCTGCAGTGTGGGAGGACAGGAAATGACTCCACAATACCATTAATTCATAAATGAGGCAAGAAAAACCAACTGCCATCAACAGAATGAAGGATGAGAGAACTGCAACAGCATAGTACACCCAGTCATAACAGTTGTGCTTTGTGATATGCAGTTGAAAATGAAAGGAAATAAACACATAATACTTTAGGGCAGTGATGGCGAACCTTTTAGAGATGGAGTGCCCAAAAAGAAGGGGCGAGGTGAACTCTGTGCTGGGGGAGGGAGGAAGCACTCCAATTGAGCTCCTAGGCAGAGGGGCAAGGTGAACTCTGTGCTGGGGGGGGGGGAGTTAGCACTCCCATTGGCTGCTGGGCAAAGGGGCGGGTGAACTCTGTGCTTGGGGGAGAGAGGAAGCAGAAAGACCATAACCCATGAAACAAACAGGGGCAGACCCATGAATTCAAGAATCCAAAGAATTCTTGTTAAATTCCTTGATATCATCAATTGTGGTTGTCTTTATGGGACATCTCAACAAGACATCTTCAAGACCCATGAAATTCCTCACCTCCATAAGAAGGGGAGATTAATGTGTGTTTCTTTGTCAAAAATTCTGCAGTTCCTGCACAATCTATTTATTTATTCATATATTTATTTATTTATATATCCCATCCCTCTAGAGAAAAATCATCTCTACTCAGGGCAGCTAACATCATAAGACCAATCATACAACAATCAAGAATTATTTCAAAATTACACACAATAAAACACACAATACAATCATCAACAAATATTACAATAGGCAGAAAGTGCCACAATCCAGGACCCTGAAAGTGCAACCCAATTAAGCCAGGCAGCATTTCTAGCAACCAGAGATAGGCAGAATGTTCCCAAAGGCCTCCTCAAAGAGCAGTGTTTTTAGTTGTTTTTAAAATGACTACAGGGATAAAGCCTGGTGTATCTCAGCTGGAATGGCATTCCACAGCATTGGTGCAGCCATCAAGTAGGCCCTTCTCCTTGTCATGGCTTTTCTCGCCAGTCTTAGGGTCAGCACCTGAAGCTGCACCAACAGAGAAGAGCGGGTGATGTGGGCTACTGTCCTGAGGGGAAAACATTTTGCAAGGTAAGAAGGTCCCATGGCATCCTTCTGGGTCACTACTCTGGGATCCATCTTGGATGTTTACATTGGTTCAAATACTTCCTGGAGAGCCAAATTCAGAAGTTGGAGAAATACTGTTTGATATCTTGACATTGGTTAGTAGGTCTCCCACGGCTCACTTCTCTCCTGTATGCTACTTAACATATACACAAAACCATTGGGAGAGATTGTTTGGAATTTTGAGATTCAGTGCCATCTTATGCTAATGACACCCAACTCTTATCTCTCCTTTCCAATTGATTGTAATGAAGCTGTTCAGGATCTAGACCAGTGTCTGTTATCAGTAATGGTCTAGATGAGATCAAATAAACCAAAACTTAATCCAGACAAGACAGAAGTGGCTCTACTCACTCAAAAGGCATGCATATCATGAGATAGGGATTCAGCCTGTGGGGATTCAGATAAGTCAGATGAGGGTCATACTAACCCTGAAAAGTCAGCTCTAACTTGAGTGTGCCCCTGGGTTTAACCCTGAATTCACAGGTCTCAATAGTGACCAGGAATGTATTTGCACAGTCAAAGCTGGTATGCCTACTGCACCCATTCCTTAAGATGTCTGATCTGGCTATGATGATACATGATGATTGGATTACTGCAATGTGTTCAACATGGTTCTTCTTTTGAAGAGTGTTTGGAAACATCTGCTGGTTTAAAAAGATTCAACCAGACTACTGACTGACTGGTTAAGAAAAACTCCACTATCACAGCAGCTTCACTGGTTCTCAGTCTATTTTGTGCTTGTTATGACCTATAAAGCCCTATACCAGGGGCTGGCAACCTTTTTAAGTCAGGGGCTGGGTCTCGCTCCCTCAGACAGTTGAGGAGGCTGGACTGGTGGTGCTGCTGCTGCTGCTGCAATCAGCCATGGACTCATTTATGGCTATTGTAAACCTTTACAACAGCTGTAAATGAGTCCGCGGCTGTCGCAAATGCATTTACAACAGCCGCAGACTCATTAACGGCTATTGTAAACATGTTTACAACAGCCGTTAATGTGTCCGCGGCTGATTGCAGCAGTGGCGGCAGCTGGAGTGAGGGTGTGGGCCAGATGATTTGGTGCTATGGGCCTGATCTGGCCTGCAGGCCATAGGTTGAGAACCCCTGTCTTATTCAGTAGCTGTTCTCAGGCTTTGAAATGCACTACCACGAAAAGTTAACTTTCTCTATTGAAACAAGTTTGAGCTGAGTTTGATAGCCTAGTATTGATTGGCATTGACAAGCAGCAGACCTAAGTTTAAACTTGGGCTAAGTTTTTCTGTTTCAGGGCCACCAGGGATAATACTACTACTCCAGAGGCAATAGTTCTGCAGAGAGAGATTGCTTGATATCAGTGCACAGCAAATCTCAAAGCAATTAAAGAGGATTTCATTCTATGAGTCTCAAACCAATCTATACACATTCACTTTCAACAACCTTTTGTCATGAGTCTTCAGAACTGCAGAAGAAAGTAATATTCATAAAACAAAAACAAGTCTTTTACTTTTAAAATTGGATGAGATGCAATTTTTCTTTAAAATTCAAATTCCCTTCTTACTCATTTACTATCTGTAGTTTAAAATAGTATTTAAAATTATTGTTTATTGAATTGTCTCTTTGACAATCTGTGAGATTTCCTACTTCATCCCATTCTTGATAGAAAACAAAAAATATACACACGATGTATCAATTAGTAAAACAGATTAATAAAATCTTGATTAACCAGAATTTTTCATTATTTAAATTCATTGCAATTTTCACACTGCATTATTCATTTAACAAAGTATAATGTATAATATGTATCAGGAAAAAGGACACTTACAGAGAAGTTTGAATTGCTGATTGTTCTTTTGTTTATCTGATTATAAGAGGAAGTGTAAAATAAGAAGGCAAAAGAATCCATTTTTAGACAATAAACTAATTTCTTTTCATTCAATACAGAATTTCAAACCCCTGTTTCAAGTCACCCAAAATATAAATCTGTAATAAAAAGTGCCAATAATCTGTCTTTTAAATTTCATTCCAAAACTCACTTGCCACAAATCATTCCCCCTGAATGCATTGAGTCTTACTTCTGAGTAGACCCACATAAGGTTGTAAAAATTGTTTAACAGTGATGCATGACCTTAAACCTGCAGAGAACAAGTTGTAGGATAACCAATGTCTTGTGACACCTACCGGTTTCTTAACTTCCAGAATACCACATCAGAAAAGGAAAGGATACCTTCACTTTTATATTCTGAATCATCATCAAAATATACAAACATTCTTCCAGACTGCCTACCACATGATCTAGCAGACAGGATCCATGAGAGAAGGACTTGAGAGGAACAGTAGTCAGAATTGAAGTAATACTGTATGTGTTCCAGAAAGCATAGAATTAGCAAACCAATGAGATGCATATTCTTAAAATAAAGAGTTTATGTAATGGCATTCATTTTTTGATTCTTGGGAGAATCCATACTGGCTGATGAGATGAGGTGAGGCTTGTTGAAAACATAAATTTAAGCAACTCTGTGTAGTGCATTTCACTAAAAGTATTCTTTCTCCTGTGATCTAAGATAGTGATTCCCAATCTGAAGTACCGTACACATAACCCAAGGGTACAAACCAAGACATTTAGGGGTACATACACACATAAATTGAAGATGGGGAAAGACATACATGTTATTAGAATCTAACAGGACAACTGGGTTTCTGGGGAGATTTCTAAGTCTCTGCAAAGGAGACTGACCTGGCGGAGGGAGGTGGAATAGAGAGGTATGTATTACAGAATGGCAAAACATATGAGAGCTTCCTGACAAGTATTGGCAAACCTTACAGCCCTCAATGGATGGGTCCATTCCAGTTCCAGGAGGAGTGCTGGCAGAGCAAGGCTGGGGCTTCTGCAGGTTGTGCCATACCAGTTACTTCGCAAAAGAAGGTGGGGATTGTGGTTTGGGAAAGGGCTCAGGCTCGGAGATACCATGGGTTCAGTGGAAGCCTATGGGTGGGAAATGGGATCGGTTGACACACACACACACACACACACACACATATATATGTCTGCTGTGTGCTGCCATGTATTCAAGCCAAAGTCACCTGTTCCACATGAGACTTAAACAATAATGAGTTATTAGTGTGTGGTGTGGGGAGTCATGTGAGAGTGGTGTAGCAAGGTTGATTTGGCAGCCTTTGGCAGGCTTTGCATTGGCCTACTGCTTTGTGGTGACACCTCCCTCATCATAAACGAAAGGAGGAAAACATGAATGTATTTGGAGCTAGTAATTAAAAACCAAGAAAACAAAGCAATGCAGGCCTTGGAAGGACAAAATGGAATGTGGATTTGTTTTCCCCTAAGTTTTACTTTGTTTGAATATGAAAAACTTGCTGACAAGGTGTTTTAGTGTCTGTTCCCATTTACAAATACAGAGCTGGAGGAGAGGACTTGCTCTTCTTTTTTCTTCTTTTTTTGTTCAGTCACACAGATGAGTCGGACCTTTTGCAACCCCATGGACCACTGCACGCCATGCAGCCCTATCCTCCACCATCTTTGAAATGTGGTGCTGGAGGAGAGTTTGACAGTACCCTAGATAGCAAAGAGAACAAATAAGTCAATCCTGAAGGAAATCAACCCTGACTGCTCCTTGGAAGGACAAATATTAAGATGATGCTAAAGTACTTTGGACACCAAATGAGAAGAAAGGACTTACTTGAGAAGACCTTGATGCTGGGGGAAATTGAAGGCAAAAGGAGAAGGGGACAGCAGAGGATGAGATGGCTAAATGGCATTGTTGCTTTTCTTATTGTATCTTTATAAAAAATTGTAATAAACTGAATACAATTCCAGATTTAAGACTGTATCTTACTTCAGCTGAACCTGTTTTCAAAAAATGATGTGCCTCAAACCCAAGCTTAAGCATAGCACTGAACATTTGTTGTGTATAAAATATTTGTTGTAAGTTTTATAAATATTATTTCTAAACTTATTGTTTCACAAATATCAATAAATTAAGTAATAAATGAAACATATTAATTTAATGCAGATTTTAATATAATCTGTGATGTATTGACTTGAATTCATTGTATCTTTTGAATTTTGAATGTAAATATGTATGCACTATCTATTCAATTTATTATTCCACTGATTTTTAATCCCATTATTGGGCTTTTAATTTACAACTACAACATTTAATTTGAAATAACATCAATCCTATTAATTACAAATATTTAGCACATATGAATGATGCAGTTTATGGAAATCAACTGTTAAGGTGTAGGTAAAGGTAAAGGTCAGCCTTGCTCCAAAGCTAGTCATATCCAACTAGAGGGTCCAGTGCTCCTCTCTGTTTATAGCCAAAGAGTCAGCGCTGTCTGTGCAGACATTTCCATGGACACGTGGCAGGCATGCTTCAACACCATAGTGCATGGAACACTGCTTACCTTCCCACCAAAGTGGTCCCTATTTATCTACTTCCAATTTCTTACTTTCAAACTGCTTGGTTGGCAGGAGGTTAAGGTGTATGAGAGTGGGGAAAAAGGTTAGTAACTGCTGCTCTAAGATAAACAATCACACTCAAAGGGGAAAGTTCCTTGGAACTGGGAATGCAAAGTAGTTCTATATCCTTTTTGCAACTCTGAAAAATCATTGCAGGGATTTACACATTTAAAAGCTTCCATGGAATCTGGAGGAAAGGGGTGCAAAATAACAGGAGCACTTTAAAATATTGAAATATAAACAATTGAATGCAGAGAATACAGTCACCATGATGCTCCAGTCAGTGGGTTACTGCACTACCAGGCTTGACCCAAAGAACAGACTGGCTTACCACAGGAGGGTAAGGAACCCTGGAGCCCTCTGATTGCTCTGGAGTCTAGCAATCAGCAGAGGAAGGGGAGGGAATACAGGTTATGTCAGATCTCAAATTGAACCTCTCCTTTTGTGAGTGACTCTGTAAACCCCAGAGGCAGACAGGCAGCCCCTAGAGCAGGGATGGCCAAACTATGGCCCACAGACTGGCCACAGCCCATGGCACCATTTTGTGTGGCCCACCGCCGCCCTTGCAACTCCTAGAAGCAGAAGTGGACACATAAAATGCACCCATGCATATGTAAATGCGCCTGTGCCTGCCGTAAACGCTGCCATAAATGCACCCACGGCTGTCATAAATGCATTTATGGCAGTGTTTATAGTGGGAGAAACCACGTGACCAGCCTGCTCTTCTGTCTGGGGGCATGGTCTGGCCTGTGGCACAAAAGGTTTGGCCACCCCTGCTCTAGAGGTTTATCCTGAGCATCACCATCAGATCCACTACTAGGGAAAACCTGCATGGAACAGTCTTGCTATTCAGGGAGTGAAGAAACATGAAAAACCCCAGTGCCATGACAAACATATCTATTGGGAAGAGTCAAAGAGAAGTACTCAAAAGGACATATAATCGAGGGAGGGGGAGCCAGGGGAACTCATCACTACTTAACTCTAATACTGTTGGAGGAAATGACATAGGGAGGAAGAAGGGGCAAAAACACTGACTAGCAAGGAACCCAAGGAACTACACAGAAGAGCCTCCCAACTTACCTGCCCTCATTCTTAAGGGCAGGAAGAATGCCAAGCCCATTTGAAATAGGAGCTGTGGCTCAACCATCTACCTCAACCCCAGTGAACAGAAATGGGTCTGGAAAAGGCAAATCCAATCAATCAGTGAGAGGAACCAAGAGACAAATGACAGTTGTTTGTAATAATAATCCCAGGAAAGTGATATGCCCAGGAAGAGTTTAAGTTCTTCTTTGTTAACCCCTCCCATTATAATAAGCCCTGTTCTTTACAATCCTCATGTCTACGGTTTATAGATCACAGGATGAAAGAAGGTACTGTCACAGAGCTGGTCAGGGTTCACCTTGAAAAATATACACAAAGATACATATCAATGGGAAGAAATTACTAAATTAAGTAGCACATATAAATAACTGTAGACATAAAAAAGTGTGCAAACTAAGTAAAGCATACATTAATTTACACACTAAAAAACAAATTTAAGGTCTTGCAGCCTGAAATAATAGAAAGGCAGGGTGAAAAACGCAGATGTGAGCTTGAGAAATACAACAAAATTCAGATAAAGGGACTTCCAAATGCCTAATTGGAATTCTGTGCACTGATTACAGATAGTGTCTGCCACTTCCGGACTCTATAATTATACCATCGTCATTCTGTGGATTGTAGACAATAGGCACATTTGTGTGTAATTACAAGCCAGAGATCCCTAGTTTGCAGTGGACCTGGCATACCACTTGATCATTCCCACTTACACATTTTGTTTATGTAGGAGCTGCAGTGGCTCAGTGGTTAAGAAGGCTGGCAAGTTGGCAGTTTGAAACCCAGGTACTGCATGATCAATTGAGTGCCTGTCTCTATCCCAGCTCTTGGGGATATGAAATGAGCCTCATTTGGGTGTTCCCTGAGCAGAGTCTCTCCCACCAAAATCCTTTCAAACCAAAATAATTTCTGACACGAAATTATTATTTTGTTTATGTCATTCAAACCTGCCACTCTTGCTTTTTTTAACCTTTCCAATAAACCAGAAACTAAAACTACAATTTGTTATTGGGTTCTCTGTAGATTCAGCCTCTGGGTTTTGTGGTGGAGAGGACACAAAAGAGCAGCAGCTGTGTCCCAGCTCACACCAAATGTAGTGTCATTCCAGTGGCATTCTGGACATATTTTCAAACAGAACAGCAGCTGTCAGACTAAGCACAGCTCAGTTACCATCAATTAGAATGGCTTTACATGTTTTATTTCATTTTTAGTGAGGAGATTTAAACCAACAGCAGCACATTGGAAAAAAAGTTATGTCCACCCCCACTCAAAAGCACTGTCACTGATATTGTCCCTTGCAACTCTGTATGAAACAAAGAGCCTGCATACAGCTCCTAAAGGTAAAGGTTTTCCTTGCTCGAAAGCCAGTCGTATCCGACTCTAGGGATCAGTGCTCATCTCTGTTTTGAAGCCAAAGTGCCAGCGCTGTCTGCTTCTGCCAACGTTTCAGTGGTCATGTGGCAGGCATGACTTGACATTGGAGTGCACAGAACACTGTTTACTTTCCCACCAAAGTGGTCCCTATTTATCTACTTGTGATTTCTTGCTTTCGAACTGCTAGGTTGGCAGGAGCTATCCAGCCCTAAATTCAAAGGATTTCTCCCACCTGCACCAACAGACGTTTCTCTTGAAATGCAAATAGACTCTATGGAGAGATGGCCTTTGTCAGAATGACAGCAGGATGAGAAAATCAAAGTTCACCACAAACTAGTTGTGGCCCAAGATTTCTCAGCTTTCCTGCAATTTCTTACATAATTTTAAAAAATGAAAAATTAACTTCATTCATTCAATCTATGTAATGAATACCACATCCTTTATGTCTTCAGTCGATTATAAACTGAAGGAAACCCATTGTAAGAGTTTCAGAACCAAATGCAACACTCGTAGTGCACAGGAAAAATCCAGTTTTATAAAAAAGCACGGAATACTCAAATCACTTTCCAGCCCAACATTAATATGTATCTAAGAGATTAGCTTGTGATACATTGTTAGTTCAATGCATGCTGAAAGCAAAGGGCTTGGGTTAACAGTTTATATTAGAGTGTGAGTTACATGAATTTGGTGTGAACATTTTCTACATATATTGTGAATGCAAAGAAGTTTTTAGTGGAAGTGTCGACTATTTAATATGATGTGTGAAAAAAAACTACGTTAGTTACACCTCTATAATTACAACAGGAGGAAAAGTGTTGACACTTCAAACAACAAGGCTTATGAATATAATTTTTGTAGGTTTTAACATTGGAAGGATTGACTAAGATTATCTTCTCTTCTTTACTATATAACAAAAGGAAATTAATTTGCTCTAGGTCAAAATATATCATGCCCACTACTTTGAGTTTTGTGAAAAGTTATTTGCTGAAAAAGTCTATTTGTAGGCTGCACGGCAAACTATATTTCTTGCAATCTTTTCACTTACTGTTTATCATATATTTCTAATTTCAATACTGTCATAATTATATCTTTTAAACACTGGTTGCTATTCAGATTTCCTTTGCCAAAAAACAAAAATAGCCAAGATTCATTTGGAATAATCATACACTGGCTATTTTAAACAAATGACAGTTAGTAAGGAGCCTTCAACAATTACATGATCCGTAATTGGGGGAAATTGACCCCCTCCCCCCCTTTAAAATTACATAATCCAGAGCTTTTTATTGAAACTCTAATTTTTAGAGGTTTTCACTATTGGTGCCTAATGCAGAATGTATCGGTGAGGATTCTCAATGCATTACACCCTTTGTGAAGAGATTTTTTTTTTGCAGGGAGGAATGAGGATATCAGGTAAGTTCCAATAGTGTTCATCTACTATCTTCTTTATAAAAATTATAAATTTCTGTCGGTTAGGCATAGACTGCACAAGCAATTCAATAATCTCAAATAGGATCAAAATTCCCAGAGATCATTTTTAAACCTAAAAAAGTGCCCTGTTTTGAAACCACAACAGCCCAAATGGATTACATAATTTTTGACCTGCTCCCCCGCCCCCACGTAATTTTCTGTAATTCAGATGGCAGGCCCCCTCCCCTCCCCGAGGATCACGTAATTGTTGAATGGCCCCTAAGCAATCTTTTAAAAGTTCAAGATGGACAGTACTCTAGGAATTATTCACAATTATATTTAACCTTTCTGCTCTTCTTGCCTAGAGATCTGTGTCCCCCGCCCCAATGCAAACTCTTGCTCATCATAATAGAGTCATATGCAGTGCACCACTATGAACTAAACCTATTGCCCATATTAACTAGATAAGATTCACTGAAATAAAGAACACTTAGGAATATTGATTTCAACAGGTATTTCTTGGCCAAGGCTAATGCAGGATTTAACTCTTTTTCTGTTTCAACAGAATGTGTATATTATCACTGCTTCAGAAAATCATTAGCAGATAATGAAAGAACGGCCTCATGAACATTTTTTAAAGTAGTTAAAAGTATATGAAAAAGAAAGAAGAATTGTGACCTCACTGAAATAATTAATTATAAGAATCGAAGACCACTAACAGATCCCTCTGAAGTTATGGAAAGGTGGAGAGAACACTTTAAAGAACTCCTCAATCCCCTAGGAGAGTAGCACAATGCAAGAATACAAACCTATAGTGCTAGAATGGGAAACATAAAGCGAAGAAGTAGCAAGAGCCATTAAACAATCACTTAAATCCAAAACAAAGTATGGCCAGATTATCTGGCTGTTGTAATAGAGTAGACCATACTGCCAGTGACTCAGTGCTGATGGTCAGGTGGCAGTTAACTAACCTGACAATCCTGCAGACTAATGGTCTTGGGACGGCAAAGTTCACAGGGAAGGGTGATTGTCCACAAGTGGATTAAATCCCGCTTGAATCCATCTTGATGGAGGGCAGCAGCTCCATCCATACAGGCCTGGGGTTGATGAGGACTTTGTGAGCCATAAGAGCTCAGGACCAAAAAGAACTGGATCAGTGGAACTGGTGTCATGCAAATGGAAGGCCACTGCATTAAATTGCTTCCAGGCCAATCTTCATGGCTGATTGCCATGAGGATAGCCAATATTTGGAATTGGATACGGCAGTTAAAGTAGGAACACAAACCACCAGAAATAGATGGATTACTCCAAGAGTATCAGCAACAAGGATCTTGAGGAATACTCTGTGAAAAGTGAGCAAAATAAATCCATCCTGTTAGTGATTGAGGATGGAACCTTCTGTAAGCAAAGCAAGTGTTCCATCAGTGAGCCACTGCTTCTCTGCTTAGGAAAATGTGCAGACTACATGAATGATCCCCAGTGTTACCTTCTTGGTTCACTACACTTCCAGTTTACTTATATTGCACACGCTTGAAATAGGACAATGCTTCACAATTCTGCCATTTCAGTTTATAAAGGCCTTGTTGCTACAAGGGAAGCAAACCATATTCATCTACACATGGAATACTGGATCAGCTTTTGATTGCCACAAAATACTTTGTGATGTTTCACCACTGTTTCACCACTGTAGTCCTAGTACTTTAATGCAGGTATTAAGTGGCAAATGCATTACTCTGTATACATTTAAGATGCTTTGCCTTAAACTATAAACACATTAATTCACTTCAATTATATTTATCTATGTGTTTAGGTAGGTCAGACTAAAAAGAGTGTAACTGGCTCAAGATGATTACCAATCTGGAAGTCATTGTGGTTTCTGTGTGTGTGTGTGTGTGTGTGTTTTGCTTTTCAAAGGAAAAAGGCACTAGTGTCACACAAAGACAGTGTGCACACATTATTGAGATCCTGTAGAGATTAAAACAAAAAACAGTGCACTTCGAATAATTCTTGCCTGGGGTAAGGATACTTACAGGGCTTGAAAATTCCTCATGGTGGATGTCTTGTCAAGATAGCTTAATGACATAAACCAAAGAAGCCAACATTGCTGAAGGCGGGCTGAGCTGACATTAAGCAGGCTGAAGCTGTGCTGAATCTAAATTACTTAAGACTCCTCTGACACTACTCTAACTTTGTGCCAGCATGGTGTCTCTGAGTCTGGGCAAAGAGGAATTTCAACCCCAGGTTCTCTCCTTTTCTGCTCCTCTTCAGGGCATTGTGTGGCTTATTCCAGCCACAACACCAGTTGTGCCAGCAAAATCTGTTTTGGCAGCAGACTTGAGATCAACCACCATAAGAGATTTGTACCATTATTGAGAGCAGGTACCATTCTAGAGGTTTCTGGGCCATTTCCAAAGCCACTACAGCCAACAGATTGGGCAGTTCTGCTGGCTGTAGTGGCTTTGGAAATGGGCGGCTGCATCTTGAACCAGCTCAACTGCTCTCATGATGGCACAAATGCATTGTGGTGGTTGAATTTGGACTGTGTTGCCTATCTATATAAGAACAAAGAATTTAGTCTTTATGCTTTACAACTACATAGTAAAGGTAAGGGTCACCCTATATCTTTACAAGGATTCAGTGCTCATCTGTTTACAGCCAAAGAGCCAGCACTGTCTGCATCTACAGATGTTTCCATGCTTGCTTTTTAATTTTCAAGGTAAAAATGGTCTCATTCAGAGGAATACAGCTGTCACATTCTACTACACTAAGGACTATTTATTCCATATAGGGCTAACAGAAACGTCAGTGTTACTGGCATCCATTTCTTTCTCCCCACATATATATTAAAGCAACCTATCTGCATTATTCCTCGAATAAAGCACAGTAACACATGAGGAAAATAGATTCCCAGTTGTATTGCAATACAAGACTATGAATCAAATATTTGATAACATGATTTCTCACATAAACAATGAATAAACAACCTTTTCTCACATAAACAACCTTTTAAGTCATCTTAAATATTTACTATGCAATCAGCTCTCAAACTTCCTGGGATGCATTATCTGTATTAAGACTTGTGCTACTCACAAAATGCTAAAGTAGCATAAGCAACTAAATCACCTGAGACTTTTCACAGCTTTGTACTGTATACACATAGCTGACATGTCAGCCAACAGACCACAAAAGACCACTAGGCTGATCTTGAAAATGATTGGACAAGCCAATGGTAAAGCTGTTTGGCCAGAGATGGAAACAGAAGGCAAAGAATAGAACATTTTGGAGGTTGGTTGATTTGAGATTAAATAGATAAGTGATATTGGATTGGATTGTACATACATATATCTGGTTTCTCTACCAACTAGTACCATCAACATTTATTACCAAAAGCCATATTTTCTAACCTACTTTTCTTACACTTTTATGTAGGGCAAGGCTGTGTGAGTTAATGTCAAATACTCTGCCCTCATTCAGATGTATTACCATAAAGTCTAAAGAAAAAGACACAAGAAAGAGAGAATCAGTTATTACCATCAACAAATAAACAGCAACTAAATTCAAATAGCTGAATTCCTATTCTACACCACATATGAAATAAAATAAATAACCCACCATAGCTAATAACTAAATCAACACTGCTCCTTTATAGGTAAGAACATTTTTGGTAAAGCCAGCTTTCTTTACTTTGGTAATATAACATAAACCATTTGTCATAATGCAAGCGCGGCGCCAAAATGGCCGCCACGCTCTTTGCGCGCCCCCCCCCCCCACTGGACTTGGACATCCGGGTAGTTAGGGGGGCGTGGCCAGCACCCTTTAAAAGGGGTGGCCACGAGGCAGCCGAGCTGCCATTTTGCGAAAGCGACGGAGAGGAGAAGTTTTCTCCGTCGCTCCCTCCCCCTTTTTGCCTCTTTCCTTTTTTTTTAGAGGCTTGATTTTGCTAGCCTCTGTTAGAGGCTTCGTTTTCTTCTCGCCCCTAGAGGCTCGATTCTTTTAGAAGTGACGGGGCGGAGAAATTTGCTCCATCGCTTCCCCCTCTGTCAGCCTCTGTCGAGGCTTTTTACCTTGGCTTGCCTCTTTGCAAGAGGCTTGATTTCACTCCTATTTGTTTCCTTTTTGCCTGTAACTGAGCTGAACTGGTGGATAGCTCAGTGGTTTAGGAATCTGGCTGCAAAGCCAGAGGCTGGGAGTTCGATTCCCCATGGTGTTTTATTGCTCATAGGGGGATCGCGGTGGCTCAAGTGGCTAAGACACGGAGTGTTAAGTGCCTGCAACGCTGCCTGGGAAGTGGAAGGTCAGTGTTTTCACTTCCTGCATACTGCAGGACAGAATGAGCTCCCGTTTTCAGCCCCAGGCCGGCCCTTCAGAGGATCCGGCCCTCGGCCCACGGTTGCCGGCCATGGGCCGGAACGATTGGGGGGAGGGCTTGGTGCTGGCTCACAGCACGTTTTACCCCATTAGGGGCCAGAGTTTTGGGCATGGCCCTATTCTGGCCCAGGCTCTCAAATTAGGGCCTCTGGCCCAATACCTAGCGGGCCGTCCGGCCCACCTGGTTCATCCGGCCCACCTGGCCCACCTACTAGGGGTTTTTCGTGGCAGGGGATGCCTGGTTAGCACGTTTGGCTGTGCTGGGGGCATCCTTAGCTGACCGGTTGGTGGGGGCCCCTTCCCTAACTACGGAGCCCCTTTGTGTCTGCCGGCTACTTCGACTGCTGCCACTATGCAACTGGCGGCCAGATGGGTCGAGCTGCTCGTGACACTCCGGCCTGTGCCCGCCGCTGTCTCGCAGCTCCCCGTTTGTCCAGAACTGCGGCTGGAGTGCGTTGGAGGTCGCCCCAGAGCTCGATTTCGGTCGCGAGCTCCGACGCCCACCGTGGGTCGGAACCCCCAGTGGGGGCGGCTCACGGGGGTGCAACTAGTGAGTATTAGGTTCAAGTTGAATGCACACACTCACAGTCCATTTCCAGCGGTGGGGTTCAGTGCTCTTTCCCTCGCCATTTTGAGGCTGGTGGGCATCACTTGCCATCCTATCCCAGTGCCCCTTGGTTGCATTCAGGCACGACGTTGGGGGTGGGGGTTTCTGCCCCCGGGGCAGTACGTGGCGTCACAGGGGCTGTCCAGGTCCCGCTGTGTATGCCCTGTGTACATCATGTACCGGCAATGGCATTGCCGACGACAGGTTATTCATGGCCCCCCAGTGATCATCTGACCCAGGTCATGAAGGAAAAGATTTGGTGGGGGGGGGGAGTACGTGGATATATTCTCACTAGGAACTGAGATCCATAAGGATAGGAGGTACGGACAGGGGGACAGAGACATTGTGTGGTCCCACTGTAGTAAGCCACCACGCACTGGGGTGTCCGCCCCCGGGACAGTGCTGGGCATCGCAGGGGCTGTCTAGATCCTGCTGCGTAGGCCCCCTTTATACAGAACGTGCCGTCAAGGGCTTTGCCGATGGACGGCTATTACTTCCCCCGGTTGATTATTGGCCGCAGGCCATGAGGGGTAAGGGCCGAAGGGGGACATGTGGATATTCTCCCTATTGAACTGCGAGCCCACTGGGAGGGGAGAGAATGACAGGACGGCTGAGACAAAGAGATGTCCCATCGTCATTGGCCACCGCGCACCTTGGGGCCAACTGGTTGTCGGCATACCTTGTACGTATTATGGTATGCCGCAGGGCTTGACCTGTTTGGGCCATCCTGATGTCGATCGGATGGGCCCATGACGGTTGGCTCATGGTGAGGAATGTGGACGAGGGTGGCTCTATATCCCCCCCGCCCCAATTATAGTTAGCCTGGAGGGATGTCGCTCAGTTCATCCAAGAAGGGATGGGGCGGGAGACCTACTGGAGGGTTTTCAATGGGGCTTTTGTATCCATTCGGGGGTGTTGGGGGCCCCAGGATGCTACTAATCTGGTTCCCTTCCAGGGTAATGGAGAGGGGGCTCCAATGTCCACAGTTATGGAAGTTGGGGGCTATGAGAGTAGCGGGGCCCCCCCTTGGAACCACCTTTTCTTAGTCGAAGGTATCCCCCATGAAGCTCATACTGAGCTAGAAAAAGGGTGAATGTAATATAATCCTCCATTCAGCTTACCCTGTGGGTGCTCCGTTCAAGGATGCCTTTCCTGATGACCTTGTTCAGTCAGGTACTCATACTTGCCTCGACTACTATGGGTGGCGTGCTCACGCAGTTCTGGTGCTGTTTTGGCACAGTGTGATATGCACTCGGCTTCCAGCTTTTTGCCAGTGCACCCCATGATTTAGACCTATCGGGTTTTTTAGGTTTCGAGGGGACTTTTAATTAGATAAGGCCAACCCCCTTCTGACTGCGTTAATTCAGGTTCAGCACCCAACCGATGTGGGACTTTCATTCAGTGGGCATTTGCTCACAGGTTGGGGTCTCGGTCTCCAGCCCATTACCTCGACGACTTTTGGTTCAGGGTTAAACGGAGCTTGGGCACGTGTACGCGTCTCCTCATCACGATTCAGACACTCAGGTGGGAACTGGGTGTCCCCTTGGCGCCTGAATAGACCGAGGTCCCAGGTTCTAACATCACATTTCTGCCTCGATGCTGTCACGCGGGCATCCAGGTTAACCATTGATACGGTGGCTTGGATGTCCATGGTGATTTTGGCATTGATTGCCAAACATCGAGTGTGCCCTTGGGAATTGTAGTTAATTCATTGCCCCCCTTAATTTGTTTGCTCTGGCTCAAATTACTCCTGGGTTTAGAGGGGTCTCTTGTGGGAGATCAGACCTAGTGGTCTGCCCTAGATATCTAGTACGGTCAGATACCTCCGGCTCCCGGACTTATGGGGTTTACTCGAGGGTGGGTCCACGGATTGCCCCGCGATCTTACCTTCCTTGCGTTTTTTCCCATTTGGAGAGCACTGATGCTATGGTGCAAGGGGTGGGTCTACTCAGTGGTCCACTTTCGGTGTGACAATGCGGCAGTGGTGAACATTGTCAACACCCAGACATGCAAATCCCCCAAGGTCATGACATTAGTCCGTCTATTCTCTTGAGAAGCCTACGCCTAAATGTGCTGTTCTAGGCCAGACATGTTATGGGTATTTATAATAACATTCTGCTGCTCTCCACCACCGCAGATCACCTGGTTCCATGCCGTACTCTGGAAGCAGAGGGATTCCACTCGCCACTTTTGGCTGAGGGTTGGACGTTTGGCGAGGAGAGGGGAACCGGACATGTCGTTGGCACCTCGCACGCGTAAGGCGTATCACTCTGCATTCAGGCGTCGTGTTTGGGAGGGGTGGACACGGGAATGTGTCCGCTGCCCTTACGCGCGTCATCCCTGTTCCCAGAGTTTCTACCCACCTTGCACGAGGCTGGCATTGCTTATGTACAGATAGGTGTGAGGTGGCTCTTGGCCACGCAGCTACCACGGTAGCCTTTTTGGAGCGCTCCGCATCAGTGAGTGGGTGCCAGAGTTGGGTGCCACCGGTGTAAGGCGGATGTGTCTCGTAGGGCACTGGAACTCGAAGATGTCTCTTTCACACATGAGTGGGCTCGAGTGGGGATGCGGTCCTCACGGGTTATTCAGCATGGTGCAGGCAGTGGTGTATACTGCTACGAAGTTTTTGAGACATCTGTCCGGTTGGTGCCCTACCTGAATTTTCAACAGCGCCTGCTGCGCGCCCCAGCCTGTTTTCTGCCACCGGGATGGGTCTACCCTTACCTTAGTACAGTCCCTGAGGGTGACCGGTGCCGCGTTTTGCGGTTTGGTGCCCGTTTTGGCACTATTTCCTTAAGATAGGCGTCGCGTTGATCGCGGCTACGTTTGGGGTACTCGGAGGTGGATGTGCGTCTACGCGCAATTTCAGATAGGTATGTCCCCTCACTGTACGAGTACCTAGTTATGTCCTTCACCTTTTTCTCCTCTTTTACAGATCCTAGGGGTCTCAGCACACCGGTGGCAGGGGGCTGGTGGGCCGCAGCTATGTACACTGGGCAGCAGTATATGCTGCAGCGACAGAGAGTGGACCCCGGCTGGGCTGTGTGCATCCGCACGTATGCTATGGTATGGTATGCGCGGCACATGGGGGCGGGAACTGTGGCCATTCCTGCTGTCTGATAGGGATGCTGGACCGCCCAATGTTTTACAGGCGCCTCGGCGGCAGCGGTCTTATACGGATCACTGCTGTTATTAAACTGTCGAGGGGCTGTGACCTGGCATTTTGTATCACGTATGGCTTACATACGGTCGCTATGGTCTAACATCGTGCCGAGACACCAATTTAGGGAGATGCGGATCTCCCTAGTTCGGACTGTTCCAGCAGTCACTGGACGGGGCTGTGGCTACATCCCGTTCTGAGCATGGCTGTGAGACGGCCATTGTAGTCCGGATGATAGGCTTACAAATAAATTTTGCTGGTAGGCAGGAGAAGGGGTCCACCTGTCGGTCAGAGGTATGTACCTCGTTCTGGGTGCAATGCAAGCAGGCCTGGCGACCGAGCTGACGGTCTGGGGGGGGGGGGCGGTGAGTCTTTATTGAAGCCTCCCCGTGTGGCGGGTAGCACTGGTAAGGTAAATATTTATGACCCACAGGTACCCGGCAGGTTCGCAATTGACTGGCCAACACTAGATAGGCACAAGTTGGTTAACGTTGTCCGGTCAATGACGAACCAGGCAATGGGGTGATGGCACGAGCTAGGCAGCATGCATCAACCCGTTATTTTACGGATACGCATCAGAGGGTGGGGTCAGTAGTTAGTTTATTGACTACGGTCAACAATTTGTTTGTTGCCAACAAACAAATTGATACAAATGGATACATTGTAACCAATTGCCGTTGGCAATTTTGGGAGGTACCTTACCAGTGTTACTGCGGCCTGCTTGCCTTAAGAATTATAATTGGTTGAGTACCAATCGAAATTTATAATTCGGACTAGGGCATGAATTAATAAATGTGGCCCAATGCCGTTATCCACTTTCACCAGTGTCTGAGTCCCTTTTGGGGGGGTGCGCCTGCAATACAGAATAGCAGTACGAATGGGTATAATATCGTATGACTGTTCACTACAACATAATGGGAGGGTTTAGAAACAAGCAAAGGTACATTCTAAAAAACACAATGGTTGAGTGAACTGATAAAATCGAAATCAAGTTTCCAGTTGTCAGGTCGTTCAGCATATAATCAGTTGTCAAGTCAACTCTGACTTATGGTGTCCCTATTAATGAGAAGTCTCCAAAATATCCAGTCCTCATTAGCCCTGCTCAACTCCTACAAGTTATAGTTTGTGGCATCACATAGGAAATCAATCCATCTTGCTTTTGACCTTCCTCTCGCTTCCTGCTGCCTTTCTCCTTTCCCAGAGAGTTCTACCTTCTCCAAGTGGAGGGAAGTAAAGAGTGGGGTCCCCCAAGGTTCAGTACTGGGACCCATGCTTTTCAACCTCTTCATAAATGATCTAGAAGTAGGAGTAAATAGCAAGGTAGCCAAATTTGTTGATGACACTAAATTATACAGGGTAGTGAAAACTGTGAGAGATTGTGAGGAGCTCCAGAGGGATCTCTTGACACTGGGGGAGTGGGCAAAACAGTGGCAAATGAGCTTCAACACTAGTAAGTGCAGAGTGATGCATGTTGGGGCAAAAAAACCCAATTGCATTTATAAATGATGGGGTCTGAACTCTCTGTGACGAACCAAGAAAGGGACCTTGGTGCCCTGGTGGACAGCTCAATGAAGGTGTCAACCCAGTGTGCCTCAGCAGTGAAAAAAGCAAACTCAATGCTAGGGATCATTAGGAAGGGTATAGAAAATAAGTCAGCAAGTGTCATTTTGCCTCTTTATAAATCTATGGTGAGGCCCCATCTGGAATACTGTATACAATTCTGGTCACCATACCTCCAGAAGGATATTATGGAGTTGGAAAAAGTGCAGAGGAGGGCAACCAGAATGATTAGGGGACTGGGACACCTTCCTTGCCCTCTGAGGCTGCAACAGTTGGGCCTCTTCACTCTTGAACGGTGGCGTCTAAGAGGTGACCTGATTGAAGTTTATAAAATCATGAACTGTGTGGACAAAGTAGATAAGGAAAAACTGTTTTCCCTATCGCATAACACTAGAACTAGGGGGCACTCCATGAAACCTTTGGGTACTAGTTCTCAAACAAATAAGAGAAAGTACTTTTTCACCCAGAGGATCACTGGTCTATGGAACTCCCTGCCAGAAGAAGTGGTGACAGCTGTCAGTCTTGACAGCTTTAAGAAAGGATTAGACAAGTTCATGGAGGAGAAGGGTATCAATGGCTATAATTATGGATACCTAAGAACAACCTCCTGGTTGGAGAGATAAGCAGGATATCTCTCAATGCCATTTCCAGGGAATCCTAAGCAGGTGAAGGCATCTACTTGGGCATACCCTGAAGCAAATGGTGAGCCACTGTGTGAGACAGAATGCTGGACTGGATGGGCTGTGGCCTGTTCCAGCAAGGCTGTTCTTATGTTATTATGATTTGCCTAAAGTAGGACCATTTCAATTTCATCATTTTTGCCTCCAGAGACAGCTCAGGCTAGACTTGCTCTAGAACCCACTTGTTTGTCTTTTTGGCAGTCCAGGGTATCCACAAAGCTCCCCTCCAGCATCACATTTTTTTTCAAATGAATAAAATTTCCCCCCTATCAACTTTCTTTACTGTCCAGCTTTCACATCCATACATGGTGACTGGGAATACAATAGTGTGGATTAGCTTGGTCTTATATAACCAAAAGACATCATCATCATCATCATCATCATCATCATCATCATCATCATCATCATCATCATCATCATCATCATCATCATCATTATTATTATTATTATTATTATTATTATTATTATTATTATTATTATTATTATTATTATTATTATTATTATTATTATTATTATTATTATTATTATCCTCAAACACACAGCCAACAAGATAACAATGCTGGATTTTGTATCAAAATCACTAGTCGAACACTTCCCAAGCGTTTAGGACTACGTGATGTATTGGCGAATTATGCGAGCAGATCTCAGCAGGGTGGCCTTTTGCAGCTGTCTGATGGTGATTTTGTCAACTCCAATTGTTTCTAAGTGCCTGCCTAGATCTTTAGGCACAGCACCCAGTGTGCCAATTACCACTGGGACTACCTGTGCCGGTTTTTGCCAGAGTCTCTGCAGTTCAATTTTCAGATTTTATTTTTATTATTTTATTATTGGATACAAATCAACCATCTGATAACAAAATATCGTGCTTTGCAAATTGAATTTGAGCATCTATGGAGGAAGAAATCTGCTGTTGTATCCATAGTGATCAGAGCCCTTGGAGCAATACCCAAAGGACTCCCCAGATATTTGGAAATTTTGGACTTATCAGACTTTAACTTCCTAGCTTTTCAAAAAAACTACTAGGAACTGCATAACAGTTCTTTGGTCCTTGGTTAGGGCTTGAACTGTTAATTTTATTCTAGTCCTCGTCTGTGAACCAAATGGTTGATTTGAATAATAATAATAATAATAATAATAATAATAATAATAATAATAATAATAATAATAATAATAATAATAATAATAATAATAACAACAACAACAACAACAACAACAACAACAACAACAACAATAACAACAATAATAATACAAAGTGTCTGAAATCCTATGTGCATTTCTACATGCACCATGGCAATGACATCATCCACAACAGCTATTCACCATAGTTACAAATAGCACAGTTCTGTCGATGTGATATATTTTTTCTTTATATAAACACAACTAAACCAGAATGACTGGAAGGTTGGCCAGTCAGCAGTTCGAGACCCAAGTGTGCATGATGGAGTGAGCTCCTGTCTCTGTCCTAGTTCCTGCCAAACTAGCAGTTTGAAAGCAAGAAATTGCAAGTACAGTAAAACCTCGAGTTACATAAAATTCGACTTACATAATAATTTTATGCTAGAACCATGTCCGGATTTACACGATTTCCTATGGGTTTGCTTTGATTTACGTAAAAAATAATTTTTCCTATGGGTTTGTTTTGATTTACAAAAAAATTGATTTAAGCAAAAGCCTACAGAATGGACTTTTTTTTCTAAGTAAGGGTTTTACTGGCCTGCATATCTAATCATCAACAAATTAAGGAGCTTGAGCTGTTTTTGGACAGAGCGGAGCAGACTATCCCGGACAAAGAAGAGACAGGGCACAGTTCTGAGGAAGAATGCACTTCACTAACTCAGGAGGGAGATGCTTGGAGGAATGTGACTCAAAGGAGGAGGAGAGTAGGGGATCACTCTGAGAGTCTGAAATTGCAGAATCAATTTGAGGCTCTTTCCCTCATCACACCTGATGAGGAACACACAGAGGAACAACTGGTTCCACCTGAGGATCTCTCCTTCATCACACTTGATGAGATCCAGGAAGATAAACAACAGGAACAAACTGAAGTCCTCTCCCTTAATATGGTTGATGAGGTGCATGTAGATGAACAGATTGCAGGAGAGAGGCTTCTTGTACTAGGTGATTCAATAATTAGAAATACAGAGAGATGGATTTGTGATGCACATGATAACCGTATGGTGACTTGCTTGCCAGGTGCAAAAGTTGCAGACATCACCGGAAATCTAGATAGCTTGTTAGAAAGAATTGGGAAGGTCATGGCACACGTTGGTACCAATGACGTTGGGAAGGCCAAGCGGTCTGTCCTGGATGCCAAATTCAGGTTGTTAGGAAGAAAATTGAAGTCCCGGACTTCCAAGGTAGCATTTTCAGAAGTGCTGCCTGTTCCTCGTGCAGGACCTACCAGGCAGGCAGAGCTCAGAAGCCTCAATGCATGGATGAGGTGGTGGTGTTGAGAGAAGAGCTTCAGATTTGTCATGAACTGGAGAACATTTTGGGACAAGCCAAATCTGTTCAGGAGGGATGGGTTGCACTTGATGGGACCAGATTGGGACCATGATGGGACCATATTGCTGGCACTCAACATCAGAAAGGCTGCAGAGCAGCTTTTAAACTGATAACTGGGGGAAAGCCGACAGGAGCTGGGCAGCATCCGGTTTGGGAAAGTGTGTACTTGAGTACTGAGGAGGATGCAAAAATTACTGAGCAGAGCAAGGAGCTAGTCACCAGCACTCTTGCAGAAGGATGCAAGAGGCAGTCTAACAATGCAACTGGACTCAAAAGACTGTATCAGAAAAGCATATATAAATGCTTGTATGCAAATGCCAGAAGCCTCCGGAACAAAATAGGGGAGTTGGAATACTTAGCAACAGATAAAAATATTGATATTATTGGCATCACTGAAACCTGGTGGATGGATGATAACCAATGGGATACAGTTATCCCAGGCTACAAACTGTACAGGAAGGATAGGAAGGGGCAAATGGGAGGTGGTGTAGCCTTGTATGTCAAAGAAATGATAAAATCATATGAATTGGAATATCTAGGTGATTTGGAGTCACCATTAGAAACTCTGTGGGTAAGAGTACCAGGCCACAAGGATGGTCTAACAGTAGGCATATACTATCAGCCTCCGACCCAAACTCCTGAGGGAGACTGGCAGTTGGAGAATGATGTAAAAGAGGCATCCAAGAAGGGAAGCCTGGTTATAATGGGGGACTTCAATTACCCTCACATAGACTAGGTGAACTGTTGTTCAGCGCATGATAAAGATATAAAATTCCTAGATATGCTAAATGATTGTTCCCTGGGACAGATTATTATTAAGTTTATTTTATTTCTATCCCGCTTTCCTGGCACAGGTGCCACTTAAAGTGGCTTACAACATATATAAATACAATAAACAGAGCAAGATATACAATAGAATACAAAAGGCAATGCACAATTAAGACCCAACTAGAGGTACAAGAATCCTTGACTTGATCCTGAGTAATACTCAGAATCTGGTGCAAGATGTTAATGTGACTGATCCAATAGGGAACAGTGACAACAACTCAATTATGATTAACTTGATCATAGACCACAAGTCTCTGATAAAATCTAACATAGAGACTTTAAATTTTCAAAAATGAAATTTCCCAAAGATGAGGAAACTAGTAAGAAAGAAGCTGAAAGGGATAATTGAGAGAGTCCAAACCCTCCAAGAGGCATGGAGGCTATTTACAAAAGCAATAACAGAGGCCCAATTGGAATGCATACCCAAAAGGAAAAAGGGCACTGCCAGGTCCAAGAGGACTCCGATGTGGCTTACAGGAGCTGTTCGGGAAGTGATCAAAAGCAAGAAAAGCTCATTTAGAAGATGGAAGGCTTGTCCGAATGAGGACAGCTGGCAGAAACATAAATTCTGGCAGAACAAATGCAAGGCCAGGAAAGCAAAGCAAGACTTTGAGGAGCTTATAGTTAAAAATACTCATAGAAATAACAAAGACTTATTTAAGTACATTAGAAGTAAGAACCCAACTAGGAAGGCGATTGGACCATTAGATGACAATGGAAGGCAAGGGGTTATTAAAGAGGAAACAGAGATTGCAGAGAGACTCAATGAATTCTTTGCTTCAGTATTCACTGAAGAAGACTGAGACCACATGCCCAAAACAGAGCCTATCTTCATAGGGAGGGAAACCAAAGAATTAAGCCAGATAGAAATAACCAGGGAGAAGGTCCTTGCATGTCTTGTTAAACTAAATGCTAACAAATCACCAGGACCAGATGGCATCCATCCATGAGTTCTCAGGGAACTTAAAGATGAAATTGTAAAGTGATGGAAACCATCCTAAAAGATAGAATTAATAGGCACATAGAAGAGAAAGCGCTGCTAAAGGAGAGCCAACATGGCTTTTGCAAGGGCAAATCATGCCTGTTGGAATTATTTGAGAGTGTCAACAAGCATGTGGATAAGGGGGATCCAGTTGACATTGTTTATCTGGACTTTCAGAAGGCTTTTGACAAGGTCCCGCACCAAAGGCTCTTGAATAAACTTGCCAGTCATGGAATAAAGGGACAGGTCTTGTCCAGGATCAGCAACTGGCTAAGGGACAGGAAACAGAGGGTAGCACTAAATGGACACTTCTCCAAGTGGAGGGAAGTCACCACGCTCTTTGCGCCCCCCCCCCCGGACGCAGACATCCGGGTTAGTCAGAGGGCGTGGCCACCCCTCTATAAAAGGGGTGGCCACGAGGCTGCCTCGCTGCCATTTTAAGAGAAGCGACGGAGCGGAGAAGTTCGCTCCGACGCTTCTCCCCCCGGCTTGATCGCCTTTCCCTTTTTGCAATTTTGATCGGAGGATATTTCTCGCCCGATCACTGCTTGGGTGGCTATGGCACCCAAGCGCAAATCTCAGGCGGCTCAACAGGCCACGACCTAGGGGGAGGTCTCGGCCCACCCCCTTGACCTCCTTGGGGCAACCACCGGGCCGGAGGGCTTGGGCGGCCGCCCCACAGAGGGGTGGCAGGGTTGCAATCCCCACTGCCACCAATGAGGGTGACCAGGCCTCTGCCTACCCGCCCAGTCGGAGGACTCGGGCGGGGGCTGCGCAGGCCTGCTCCCCTGGGGTTTCTACCCTTATCCAACCTTTGCCCGGCATGGGGTATAGCGGCCCATTTGGGTGCGGCACGAGATTGCGCCCCACCGTTCCACCGGCCCCCCATGGGCCGGATTATTGGGCATGGCCCTATTCTGGCCAGGGATTGCCACACAGTTTTATCCCTCCGCCCACTCATCAATTGCCCGGTGGGCCTTCCGGCCCATCCGGCCCACCTTATTCTGGTGGGTCTGACACTGTGGATGCTCTCCTTGCCCACATATCGGCACTTGAGGCATCTATAGGAATTGCTCCACCACCTTTGGTTGGTGGGCTTGGCAGCTCTTCAGCTCCGGCCCACATGCCGGCCACGGCCACGCAGTGGGCCGCCAACAGGGTTGAGCTGCTGGAGGCCATCAGGCCAGCACAGGCTGGTGCCTCGCAGCTCCCCATCAGGCCATTACTGCAGGGCATTACACCGGGGACCGGTCCTGCTTGGCAGGGACGCTCTGGGACACAGCGCTTGGTGGCCATCGCGAGCTCCGACGCCCACCGCGGGCCGGAACCCCCAATGGGGGCAGCCCATGGGGGTGCACCGAGTGAGTATCCTGGTCAAATCAGCACACCGTGACACTAGCTCATAAGAACATAAGAACATAAGAACAGCCTTGCTGGAACAGGCCACAGCCCATCCAGTCCAGCATTCTGTCTCACACAGTGGCTCACCATTTCCTTCAGGGTATTCCCAAGCAGATGCCTGCTTAGGATTCCCTGGAAATGATATTGAGAGATATCCTGCCTATCTCTCCAACCCGGAGGTTGTCCTTAAGTATCCATAATTATAGCCATTGATACTCTTGTCCTCCATGAACTTGTCTAATCCTTTCTTAAAGCTGTCAAGACTGACAGCTGTCACCACTTCTTCTGGCAGGGAGTTCCATAGACCAGTAATCCTCTGGGTGAAAAAGTACTTTCTCTTATTTGTTTCAGAACTAGTACCCAAAAGTTTCATGGAGTGTCCCCTAGTTCTAGTGTTATGCGATAGGGAAAACAGTTTTTCCTTATCTACTTTGTCCACACCGTGCATGATTTTATAAACTTCAATCAGGTCACCTCTTAGACGTCGTCGTTCAAGAGTGAAGAGGCCCAACCGTTGCAGCCTCAGATGGTAAGGAAGGTGTTCCAGTCCCCTAATCATTCTGGTTGCCCTCCTCTGCACTTTTTCCAGCTCCATAATATCCTTCTGGAGGTATGGCGACCAGAACTGTACACAGTATTCCAGATGGGGCCTCACCATAGATTTATAAAGAGGCAAAATGACACTTGCTGACTTATTTTCTATACCCTTCCTAATGATCCCTAGCATTGAGTTTGCTTTTTTCACTGCTGAGGCACACTGGGTTGACACCTTCATTGAGTTGTCCACCAGGACACCAAGGTCCCTTTCCTGGTTTGTCGCAGAGAGTTCAGAACCCATCAGTTTATAAATGTAATTGGGGTTCTTTGCCCCAACATGCATCACTCTGCACTTACTAATGTTGAAACTCATTTGCCACTGTTTTGCCCACTCCCCCAGTGTCGAGAGATCCCTCTGGAGCTCCTCACAATCTCTCACAGTTTTCACTACCCTGTATAATTTAGTGTCGTCAGCAAATTTGGCTACCTTGCTTTTTACTCCTACCTCTAAATCATTTATGAAGAGGTTGAAAAGCAGGGGTCCCAGTACTGAACCTTGGGGGACCCCACTCTTTACTTCCCTCCACTTGGAGAAGTGTCCATTTAGTGCTACCCTCTGTTTCCTGTCCCTTAGCCAGTTGCTGATCCAGGACAAGACCTGTCCCTTTATTCCATAACTGGTAAGTTTATTCAAGAGCCTTTGGTGTGGGACCTTGTCAAAAGCCTTCTGAAAGTCCAGATAAACAATGTCAACTGGATCCCCCTTATCCACATGCTTGTTGACACTCTCAAAAAATTCCAACAGATTAGTGAGGCATGATTTGCCCTTGCAAAAGCCATGTTGGCTCTCCTTTAGCAGCGCCTTCTCTTCTATGTGCCTATTAATTCTATCTTTTAGGATGGTTTCCATCACTTTACCTGGGACACATGTCAAACTGACAGGTCGGTAATTTCCTGGATCACCCCTGGATCCTTTTTTGAAAATTGGTGTTACATTCGCTACCTTCCAGTCATCAGGCACAAAGCCTGATTTGAGGGAAAGATTATATATTTTGGCTAGGAGATCAGCAATTTCATCTTTAAGTTCCCTGAGAACTCGTGGATGGATGCCATCTGGTCCTGGTGATTTGTTAGCATTTAGTTTAACAAGACATGCAAGGACCTCCTCCTTGGTTATTTCTATCTGGCGTAATTCTTCGCTTTCCCTCCCTATGAAGATAGGCTCTGTTTTGGGCATGTGGTCTCTGTCTTCTTCAGTGAATACTGAAGCAAAGAATTCATTGAGTCTCTCTGCAATCTCTGTTTCCTCTTTAATAACTCCTTGCCTTTCATTGTCATCTAATGGTCCAATGGCCTTCCTAGTTGTGTTCTTACTTCTAATGTACTTAAAGAAGTCTTTGTTATTTCTCTGAGTATTTTTAGCTATACGCTCCTCAAAGTCTTGCTTTGCTTTCCTGATTGTTGCCTTGCATTTGTTCTGCCAGAATTTATGTTTCTGCCTGCTGTCCTCATTCGGACAAGCCTTCCATCTTCTAAATGAGCTTCTCTTGCTCTTGATCACTTCCCGAACAGCTCCTGTAAGCCACATTGGAGTCCTCTTGGACCTGGCAGTGCCCTTTTTCCTTTTGGGTATGCATTCCAATTGAGCCTCTGTTATTGTTTTTGTAAACAGCCTCCATGCCTCTTGGAGTGTTTGGACTCTCTCAATTTTCCCTTTCAGCTTCTTTTTTACTACTTTCCTCAACTTTGGGAAATTTCCTTTTTGAAAATTTAAGGTCTCTGTGTTAAATTTTATCAGTGACTTGCGGTCTATGATCAAGTTAAACATAATTGAGTTGTGGTCACTGTTCCCTATTGGATCAGTCACATTAACATCTTGCACCAAATCCTGAGTATTACTCAGGATCAAGTCAAGGATTCATAACACTGGGGGGGAGGGGTACGGTGGCCATGGCTGCAACAAGCCAATTACCCCCAGTTTCTTACAGGGCTGACTGCCCCAATGTTTCCGCCTAACTTCTCGGGGGTCCGATTGGGCCTATTATGTGTTCCCCCACTCCAATCCATGCCAACAGCGGCCTTGCCGACGGCCGGTTACTCCCTACCCCTGGGACCATTTATCCCAGGCTACTAGGGAGAAGATATGGCATGGGGAATATATTGACATTTTCACCCTCCTGCACTGTGAACCCACTGAGGAGGAGAGGGAGGGGCAGGACGACAGGGACAAGGAGTTGTCCCGTCGTCGTAACCCGCCTCGCACTTGGGCCAATTGGTTACTGGCCTATTTGATATCCATGGCAGAATATCTAAGGGCCCGTCCTGATTTGGCCATCCCAATGGTCCAGTACCTGGACAATGTTTACCGGGCCGTGGTTGATTTCCCTGGCCCATCATGGTTGGCCTATGACGAAGAACTTAGGATGAGGGTGGCCCTTCACCCTGAGATGCGGTGGGACGAGCCCTGCTAGCAGTTGTGGTTACTGTATATGATCCGTACGCGGCCAGCGCCTATGCTCCGTACGAAGAGTCTATTTGCAGGCAACTACCTCCGTGGCTTTCTTTGGGGCTATGAGAATCAGTGAGCTGGTCACACTTTCAACAGGGGACATGTTCTACAGGGCACTGGAACTGGAAGATGTGTCGCTCGACTGGGAGTGGGCTCTGTGGAGGCAGCGCGTGGTTCATGCCCTGGCCTGTTGTTCTGCTACCAAGATCGGTCTCCCCTTACCATATTACAATTCTGGAGGGTTACCGGGATGGCGCTTCACAGTGCAGGGGTCCCTGGGGCTCGTTACGGTACCCATTCATTACGGATAGGTGCTGCATCAACTGCGGCTGCAGTTGGGTACTTGGAGCCTGATACACGTCGCATGGGCAGGTGGGAATTTGTGCCTTTTTTCTCCCTCACTGCATGAGTGCCTTGTTATGCCCTCAATTCTCTCTCCTTCTCTTACAGACCCTGTGTGTTTCCGCACACCGGTGCAGTGTGGCTGGTGGGCCACAATTTATGTGCACTGGGCAGCACAGTACGTTGCTTTGTCAGAGTGGGGACCCCATCTCGGGCTATGTGCAACTGTGCATATGCAGTGGTATGGTGTGCACGGCATGAGGTGGCGGGAACTGTTGCCATTCCTGATGTCCATTGGGGATGCTGGACCGCCAGATGTTTTAATTCTGCACCTTGGAGGCAATGATCTTGCACAGATCACTGGCCTGGACTTAAAGAATTCTGAGTGCAGTGACCTGGCGTTTCTTTACCATTTATGGCCGTACACATGGTTGCTATGATCAGACATCGCGCCGAGGCACTATTATAGGGGAGATATTGACCCACGTGGTTGGGCCGTGTCCGGCTGTCAGTGAACAGGGCTGTTGCCTGGTTCCTTATTGAGAATGGCTTGGGGGACAGCCATTTGTCATTCGGGGATAGGGTTACAGGATTTTAGCCTGTATTCTGGAGATGGGGTCCATCTGTCAGCAAGAGGATGCACCTCTTTTGAATGACATACAAGCGGGCCTGGTGAACGAATTGTCGGTCAGGGGGGGCGGATCTCTGATGCGATTTTGGCAAGGTTTGCCAAGTGTAAGGTGTCTCTCCGGGAGTTGCAGGTTCTTCACGGTCACCTCAACTTCGCCTGCAGAGTGGTGACACCAGGCAGAGCCTTCACCAGGCGTTTGTGTGACGCTATGGTGGACCTTTCTAAACGACAACACAGTGTACGGCTGACTAGGGGTTTACGAGCAGACCTTTCGGTTTGGCTCACATTCCTAATGGACTTTAACGGTGTATCCTCCTGGAGATCTGAGCTTAGGGTCAGCCCCCAGTTTCAAGTACAGCCGGATGCCTCCGGCTCCCTGGGCTATGGGATTTATTTTGAAGGACATTTGGCCTGTGGTCAATAGCCTCAGGCATGGCAGGGCATGGATCGCTTACGCGATCTTATGTTCCTGGAGTTTTTTTCCAATTTTGGGGGGCCCTTATGCTCTGGGGGGACAGGTGGGCTAATTCGGTGGTTCACTTTTGGTGTGACAATGCTGCAGTAGTGCACATTGTCAACGCCCAAACATCTAAATCCCCCAGAGTTATGGCCTTAGTTCACCAATTTGTTCTTAGGTCCTTGCGCCTTAACGTGCTCTTCAGGGCCAGACATGTGCCAGGCATTAATGACGGTATTGCTGACGCTTTATCCCGCCTGCAGATCTCCCAGTTCCGTGCCTTGGCTCCAGACACAGAGGAACTTCCGTCTCCACTCCCGGCCGAGATATGGGCATATGGTGAGGAGAGGTGAACCGGGCGATCGGCATGTCTTTGGCACCTCGCACACATAAGGCGTATCAGCATACACTCCTTCTATTTAGGACTTTTTGTAGGCAAAGGCAGTTGCCTGAAATGTGGCTGATACCAGTCGATCAGGTTTTACAGTATATGGTGCACCTTCATGATCAGGGGTTTGGCCCCACGCACCATCGCCACCAGGCTTTCCACCTTGACATTCATGGCACGGGGCTTTACTGACTGGGTGAGTGACTTCCGCATACGCCATGTATTGGAAGGGTGGACACGTGAACGTGGCCACTGCCCGGACACACGTCACCCTGTTTCACCAGGTATTCTGACCCACCTTGCACGAGGTTGGCATAGACTGTGTTACGATAGGTATGAGGAGTCTCTTTTTCATGCAGCTACCACCGTAGCTTTCTTTGGAGCTCTGAGAATCAGCGAGCTGGTCCCATTGTCAAAGGGGGACGTGTCTCGTAGGGCACTGGAACTCGAAGATGTGTCTATCAACCAGGAGTGGGCTCAGTTGAGGATTCGTTCCTCGAAGGCCGATCAGCATGAAGTAGGCAGTGGTGTCAGACTGCTACGATGTACATTTGCTGACATCTGTCCGGTTGGTGCCCTACATGCAATTTTGGCAGTGTGTGGTGTGCGCCCTGGCCCGTTGTTCTGCCACCAGGATGGGTGTCCCATTACCAAATTTCAGTTCTGGAGGGTGACCGGTACGGCACTTCACAGTGTGGACCTCCCTGGGGCTCGTTATGGCACCCATTCATTCAGGATAGGCGCCGCATCAACTGCAGCTGCGTTTGGGTACTCTGAGGCTGATATATGTTGGATGGGCAGGCGCTTTTTTCCTTCTATGTACGTCCCCTCACTGTATGAGTACCTAGTTATGGCCTTAATTCCTTCTCCTTCTTTTACAGTCCCTGTGTGTCTACGCACACCGGTGGCAGTGTGGCTGGTGGGCCACAGTTATGTGCACTGGGCGGCACAGTCTGCTGCATCGTCGGAGTGGGGACCCCATCTCGGGCTGCGTGGTATGGTGTGCGTGGCATGAGATGGCGGGAACTGTTGCCATTCCTGATGTCCATCAGGGATGCTGGACCGCCTGATGTTCTGATTCTGCACCTCGGCGGCAATGATCTCGCACAGATCACTGGTCTTTCCTTTAAAATGTTGGTGTGCAGTGACCTGGTGTTTCTACATCATTTATGGCCGTACACACGGTTGCTATGGTCTGACATCGTGCCGAGACACTGTTATAGAGAAGGCATGGATTTCTGTGGTTTGGACCGTGCCCGGCAGTCAGTGAACAGGGCTGTTGCCCGGTTTCTTGTTGAGAATGGCTTGGGGACAGCCATTCGACACCCAGGGATAGGGTTGCAGGATTTTAGCCTGTATGTAGGAGATGGGGTCCACCTGTCGGCCAGGGGTATGAACCTCTTTCTGGAGGACGTGCAAGCGGGCCTGGCGACCGACCTGACAGTCTGGGGTGGTGGTGAGTCATCATGGACGCCTCCCCGTGTGGCAGGTAGCACTGGTAAGGTAAAGATTTATGACCCATAGGTATCCGGCAGGTTCGCAATTGACTGGCCAACACGTAGATAGGTACAGGGGAAACAGGATTGGCCGGTCAAGGGCGAACCATGAAAGGGGTGATGTTAGGAGCTTCACAGCCTGTATCACCTTGATATTTGGACGGATACACGTCATAGGGTAGGGTCAGTAGATAGTATATTGACTTCGGTCAACAATTTGTTTGTGTCAACAAACAAATTGATACAAATTCTGTTCAAACAGAGGAAGCAGTTTGAAGCTTCCAGAAGCAGGGGGCAGAGCCACACCAGGCCCTACCCTGAACTGTGACTCATAGGGGCGGAGCCACACTAGCCTTTAAAAGCTCTGAGCTCTTTCAGGGTCAGCCCTTTCGACTCTGCATGTGCTCTTAAGCAGAGCTGCTGCTGAGGAGAGCCAAACAAAGGAAGTGAGCACTGGTAAGTTTTGCAGTTGGAGTAGAGCTGCTTTAGAGGCCTCCACTAATTTAAATTGATAATTTCAACTGCTGAGAGCCACCTCTGTTCAAACAGAGGAAGCAGTTTGAAGCTTCCAGAAGCAGGGGGCAGAGCCACACCAGGCCCTTCCCTGAACTGTGACTCATAGGGGCGGAGCCACACTAGCCTTTAAAAGCTCTGAGCTCTTTCAGGGTCAGCCCTTTCGACTCTGCATGTGCTCTTAAGCAGAGCTGCTGCTGAGGAGAGCCAAACAAAGGAAGTGAGCACTGGTAAGTTTTGCAGTTGGAGTAGAGCTGCTTTAGAGGCCTCCACTAATTTAAATTGATTAACGGCGCGCGAGATTGCAGACTAGTAACCAAGGAAGAATATAGTCTTACTAGGTAGAAAGGTAGTAAACATGTATATTTTTAAGGCCCAGAATACTGCACTTGTTAAAATGGATTCTGAGGGAACAGCTGTAGTTACCTGCAACACTTGTGCCATGTTTGTGTTCTTGCCAAAGCATATGGAGAACTACACTTGCAGCAAGTGCAAGCTGGTTGCACTACTAGAAGAGAAGGCCCAGCAGCTAGAGGCCCGCATATCTAACCACCAACAAATTAAGCAGCTTGAGCTGTTCTTGGACAGAGCAGAGCAGACTATGCTGGACAAAGAAGAGACAGGGCACAGTTCTGCAGGAGAAGGCCCTTCACTAACTCAGGAGGGAGATGGTTGGAAGAATGTGACTCAAAGGAGGAGAAGAGTAGGGGATCACTCTGAGAGTCTGAAATTACAGAATAAATTTGAGGCTCTTTCCCTCATCACACCTGATGAGGAACACACAGAGGAACAACTGGTTCCACCTGATGATCTCTCCTTCATCACACTTGATGAGATCCAGGAAGATAAACAACAGGAACAAACTGAGGTTCTCTCCCTTAATATGGTTGATGAGGTGCATGTAGATGAACAGATTGCAGGAGAGAGGCTCCTTGTACTAGGCGATTCAATAATTAGAAATACAGAGAAATGGATTTGTGATGCACATGATAACCGTATGGTGACTTGCCTGCCAGGTGCAAAAGTTGCAGACATCACAAGAAATCTAGATAGATTGTTAGAGAGAACTGGGAACGAGCCAGTTGTCATGGTACACGTTGGTACCAATGATGTTGGGAAGGCCAAGCGGTCTGTCCTGGAAGCCAAATTTAGGTTGTTAGGAAGAAGATTGAAGTCCCGGACTTCCAAGGTAGCATTTTCAGAAGTGCTGCCTGTCCCTCGCGCAGGACCTACCAGGCAGGCAGAGCTCAGAAGCCTCAATGTGTGGATGAGGCGGTGGTGTCGAGAGGAGGGCTTCAGATTTGTCAGGAACTTGAGAACATTTTGTGACAAGCCAAATCTGTTCAGGAGGGATGGGTTGCATTTGAACCATGATGGGACCAGATTGCTGGCACTCAACATCAAAAAGGCTGCAGAGCAGCTTTTAAACTGATAAATGGGGGAAAGCTGACAGGAGCTGGGCAGCATCCGGTTCGGGAAAGTGTGTACTTGAGTAGTGAGGAGGATGTAAAAATTACTGAGCAGAGCAAGGAGCTAGTCACCAGCACTCTAGCAGAAGGATGCAAGAGGCAGTCTAACAATGCAACTGGACTCAAAAGACTGTATCAGGAAAGCATATATAAATGCTTGTATACAAATGCCAGAAGCCTCCGGAACAAAATAGGGGAGCTGGAATACTTAGCAATAGATAAGAATATTGATATTATTGGTATCACTGAAACCTGGTGGACGGATGATAACCAATGGGATACAGTTATCCCAGGCTACAAACTGTACAGGAAGGATAGGAAGGGGCAAACAGGAGGTGGTGTAGCCTTGTATGTCAAAGAAGTGATAAAATCATATGAATTGGAATATACGGGTGATTTGGAGTCACCATTAGAAGCTCTGTGGGTAAGAGTACCAGGCCACAAGGATGGTCTAACAGTAGGCATATACTATCGGCCTCCGACCCAAACTCTTGAGGGAGACTGGCAGTTGGAGAATGTTGTAAAGGAGGCATCCAAGAAGGGAAGCCTGGTTATAATGGGGGACTTCAATTACCCTCACATAGACTGGGTGAACTGTTGTTCAGCACATGATAAAGAGATAAAGTTCCTAGATATGCTAAATGATTGTTCCCTGGGACAGATGGTTGAAGACCCAACTAGAGGTACAAGAATCCTTGACTTGATCCTGAGTAATACTCAGGATCTGGTGCAAGATGTTAATGTGACTGATCCAATAGGGAACAGTGACCACAACTCAATTATGTTTAACTTGATCATAGACTGCAAGTCACTGATAAAATCTAACACAGAGACCATAAATTTTCAAAAAGGAAATTTCCAAATATGAGGAAACTAGTAAAAAAGAAACTGAAAGGGAAAATTGAGAGAGTCCAAACACTCCAAGAGGCATGGAGGTTGTTTACAAAAACAATAACAGAGGCCCAATTGGAATGCATACCCAAAAGGAAAAAGGGCACTGCCAGTTCCAAGAGGACTCCGATGTGGCTTACAGGAGCTGTTTGGGAAGTGATCAAGAGCAAGAAAAGCTCATTTAGAAGATGGAAGGCTTGTCCAAATGAGGACAGCAGGCAGAAACATAAATTCTGGCAGAACAAATGCAAGGCAACAATCAGGAAAGCAAAGCAAGACTTTGAGGAGCGTATAGCTAAAAATACTCAGAGAAATAACAAAGACTTCTTTAAGTACATTAGAAGTAAGAACTCAACTAGGAAGGCCATTGGACCATTAGATGACAATGGAAGGCAAGGGACTATTAAAGAGGAAACAGAGATTGCAGAGAGACTCAATGAATTCTTTGCTTCAGTATTCACTGAAGAAGACAGAGACCACATGCCCAAAACAGAGCCTATCTTCGTAGGGAGGGAAACCAAAGAATTAAGCAAGATAGAAATAACCAGGGAGGAGTCCTTGCATGTCTTGTTAAGCTAAACACTAACAAATCACCAGGACCAGATGGCATCCATCCACGAGTTCTCAGGGAACTTAAAGATGAAATTGCTGATCTCCAAGTCAAAATATATAATATTTCCCTCAAATCAGGCTTTGTGCCTGATGACTGGAAGGTAGCGAATGTAACACCAATTTTCAAAAGAGGATCTAGGGGTGATCCAGGAAATTACCGACCTGTCAGTTTGACATGTGTCCTAGGTAAAGTGATGGAAACCATCCTAAAAGATATAATTAATAGGCACATAGAAGAGAAGGCGCTGCTAAAGGAGAGCCAACATAGCTTTTACAAGGGCAAATCATGCCTCACTAATCTGTTGGAATTTTTTGAGAGTGTCAACAAGCATGTGGATAAGGGGGATCCAGTTGACATTGTTTATCTGGACTTTCAAAAGGCTTTTGACAAGGTCCCACACCAAAGGCTCTTGAATAAACTTACCAGTCATGGAATAAAGGGACAGGTCTTGTCCTGGATCAGCAACTGGCTAAGGGACAGGAAACAGAGGGTAGCACTAAATGGACACTTCTCCAAGTGGAGGGAAGTAAAGAGTGTGGTCCCCCAAGGTTCAGTACTGGGACTCCTACTTTTCAACCTCTTCATAATTGATCTAAAGGTAGGAGTAAAAAGCAAGGTAGCCAAATTTGCTGATGACACTAAATTATACAGGGTAGTGAAAACTGTGAGAGATTGTGAGGAGTTCCAGAGGGATCTCTTGAAACTGAGGGAGTGGGCAAAACAGTGGCAAATGAGCTTCAACATTAGTAAGTGCAGAGTGATGCATGTTGGGACAAAAAAACCCAATTACATTTATAAACTGATGGGGTCTGAACTCTCTGCGACAAACCAGGAAAGGGACCTTGGTGTCTTGGTGGACAGCTCAATGAAGATGTCAACCCAGTGTGCCTCAGCAGTGAAAAAAGCTAACTCAATGTTAGGGATCATTAGGAAGGGTATAGAAAATAAGTCAGCAAGTGTCATTTTGCCTCTTTATAAATCTATGGTGAGGCCCCACCTGGAATACTGTGTACAGTTCTGGTCGCCATACCTCCAGAAGGATATTATGGAGTTGGAGAAAGTACAGAGGAGGGCAACCAGAATGATTAGGAGACTGGAACACCTTCCTTACCATCTGAGGCTGCAACGGTTGGGCCTTTTCACTCTTGAACGACGGCGTCTAAGAGGTGACCTGATTGAAGTTTATAAAATCATGCATGGTGTGGACAAAGTAGATAAGGAAAAACTGTTTTCCCTATCGCACAACACTAGAACTAGGGGACACTCGATGAAACTTTTGGGTACTAGTTCTCAAACAAATAAGAGAAAGTACTTTTTCACCCAGAGGATTACTGGTCTATGGAACTCCCTGCCAGAAGAAGTGGTGACAGCTGTCAGTCTTGACAGCTTTAAGAAAGGATTAGACAAGTTCATGGAGGACAAGGGTATCAATGGCTATAATTATGGATACTTAAGGATAACCTTGGGGTTGGAGAGATAGGCAGGATATCTCTCAATGCCATTTCCAGTGAATCCTAAGCAGGTGAAGGCATCTCCTTGGGAATATCCTGAAGGAAATGGTGAGCCACTGTGTGAGACAGAATGCTGGACTGGATGGGCTGTGGCCTGTTCCAGCAAGGCTGTTCTTATGTTCTTATGATACATGTAGCCAATAACCATTGCCATTTTGGGTGGAACCTTACCAGTGCTACTGTGGCCTGCTTGCCTTAAAGAATTACAATTGGATGATACACCAATTGAAAGTGATAATTCGGACTAGGGCATTATTCAATAAAAGTCGCCCAATGCCTTTAATCCAATACTGAGTCTTTATTTGGGTGGGTGCGCCTGCAAAGATCCCTGGGAGGAGAGGCCCTGGATGTAGACGGACTTAATGGCTGAAGAAACTCAGAGACTGATGTGGCATGTCCTCGGAAGAACTGTTCCATGGAGTTAAGAACAGGAGGATTATCACCATGATGACAGACACAATCCAGAATGGATATGGCACCTGAAGAAGAAGAAAAACTCACCTCTCTCCATGTTTACTACAATGATGTTTAAAGCAATATTAGATGGATGTCATTAAATGTCTCCTTGATTGTGTGTGGGACTGGTAAAGAAATTCTGAGGCCTGAATCATGAGAGGACCAACAGAAGTCAACATTAATTTGATAGCACAAAATTATTAATTTCCCAGCTCATTAGTGTACAAATAAGAAAAAATCAGAAAAAAATAAAGGCCTTGTTCAATTTAAGGTTCAACTTTAATGTGTCAGAGCATTAGGTACATGCATTACACACGCTGCACAGAGGTTGCCATAAAGTGGTCTGTGTGTTCACACATATCAGGTTTTTTTATTATTAGAACACTAGAAGCTCTTCTTTTCTGTCTGCAAAGTACCCAATTCATGTGATATACTAATTCACACTAACAGGATACAGCACCATATAAAAAACCTGACACTGATAGATTTACAGTGCCTTGCCTTTCAGCAGCTGTAACATGGAAACCAACCTTGAGTTTCTGTAAGTCAATAACATAAGGACACAGTTAATGCAAATTAATGTGTCTAAGTAAACTGTGTACAGGGCAGAACAGGCAGCTGAGCTAACATACAGAAAAGATTTTATTCTTCAGTCTTAATAATACTCCACAAGAGGTGCTGCAATGCCTAATTTATTTATGTTTACAAAATGCTACACAATTTCCAAGAAACGTACAATGCAATGATATTATTTCTTTATCCTCTGTGTCCCAAAGTACACCAAAACTGTACAGGTCCCTAACCAGAACAATTCATTCTGCCATTTTCCTTTCTATGCTACCAAATGGACAACTTTTCATACAGCTGATTAATGAGACAACAAAAACAATCCTAAAAAAAGTATAATATGCATCTGAAAAATAGTAATGTTCCAGATTTAGTAATGTTATATACATGACAAACAAATATGCAGCACATGTTTGAATACAGCAAAATTAGAGAGTTGAAGGGCTCAAAGTAATCTCCAATCAACATTATCTCATCATACAAACATTTTATTTGGTGGTGCAGTGGTTAAACTGCTGTCCTGCAACCAAAATGTTGTGATTTTGATTCTGACTAGGGCTCAAGGTTTATTCAGCCTTCCATCCTTCCAAGGTCAGTAAAATTAGTACCCAGCATGTTGGGGGCAAAATACTAATTAACTTGTGAACCGCCCAGAGAGTACACTAAATGCTATGGGGAAGTACATAAGTGTGATTGCTTTGTTATACAAGAAAATGATTAAAGTATTATTTTGTTGGTTTTTTTATTATGTTGCTGTTGTTTGTACACCACTCAGAGAGGGAAATGTCCCAGATAGGCAACAGACAGAAGGGACGCGTGGCGACAAAATTCTGATTTTAGGGTTCATCGGGTTTTGGGGGGCTGGGCCCATGAACGCGGTCCTCGCCCTGACTCTCGGCAGCCCATTTCCCTGGATCTTCTCCTGCGTCTGGCCGGGGCTTGGCCGGTCGTTTGCAGGGATCACTACGAGGCTTGCCTGTTTCATGCTGCAGCCACTGTGGCATTTTTGGTGCCCTCAGGGTCAGTGAGCTTGTGGTGGGATCATGCAGCGATTTATTTATTTATTTATTGTTAAGTTTTTATACCACCCACTCAGCCCAAGCCGACTCCAGGTGGTTCACAACAGTGGGTAAAAACAGATTAAAAACAAATAAAACAGATAAAAACCAGCAATAAGAACCCACCCCTAAAAAGAGAGGGGTGCAGGAACTGAAGAAACCATGGGGCAGGCATCCTCCCCTATATTAACCACCCAACGGAAGCCACCCCTCCACCTGCACCCCGAACTTGGCCCACCAGCCAGGTTTTTAGTTCTTTTCTAAAGGGCAGCGATGCATCCCACAGGGCCTTGGAGCTTGCTGATGTATACATGGCCCAGGACTCGGTGCATTTGACCATTCATTTTTCCAAGACCGATCAGCTCGGCAGGGGCAGCACACTCATGCTGTACAGGTGTGGTAACCCCACTATTTGTCCGGTCAGAGCACTTTGTGTCTTTTTGGCTGCACGTGGTCATACCCAAGCTCCCCTTTTTTTGTCATTTAGATGCTGTCCCATTGACCAGGTATCAATTTTGGAGGGTCACCAGTGCTGTGTTGGCCAGGATGGGTGTGCCCAGGGTGCGTTTTGGGACCCATTCGTTTCGCATCAGCGCAGCATCCACTGTGGCGACATATGGTTATCCTGAGGATGCCATTCAGTCCATGGGCAGGTGGGGTTCCGGTCATTTCCGTTCTTACGTGCGGCCTCTGTGCCAGTAGCACTTTGCTTGTTTCTTTTCTTTTTCTTTTCTTTCAGCTCCAGAACGCCCGAGGACGCCTATGAGGGTTTGGATCATTTGCCACAGCTATGTGTACTGGGCGGCCCACCACACCGTGTCCACTCCATGGGGGACCCACCTGGGCGCTGCTCCAATGGTTCGGATTCCGGGGGAATGTGTTGGCACACGTTGCTCCCGCTCCTGAGGTCCCTGGCTTACCAGTGTCCGCCGGACGTCCTGGTGTTACACCTGGGCGGGAACGATTTGGCACAGGTCACAGGTTTGGATTTGGTCTGCGCCATTCGCAGAGATCTTGCCCTGATGGGTCAGTCCTGGCCACAGGTGCGGATCATCTGGTCCCAGATGGTACCATGTATCCACTACCGGGAGGGTATTGACCCTCGTGGCGTTGACCAGGCCTGCAGGTCTGTGAACAGGGCAGTGGCCCGTTTCCTTTATGCCAACGCTTTGGGGATGGTTGTCCCACACACCCTGATCCACATACAAGACCACAGTCTGTATCGCGGTGATGGAGTGCTTTTATCGGCCAGAGGTATGGACCTCTTCTTGTCATCTTTGCAAACAGGCCTGTTGACCGTATGCGGTCATGGTGGGGCGGTGAGTCGGTGAACTCCTCCCTGTGTGGCAGATAGCACTGGTGAGGGGCAACTGCATTGACCACTTAATAGGGCAAATGCAGTTGGTTGGCCATCGGGAGGACAAAGGTTAGCCAAACTTGTAAATGGCCAGCCAGCTAATTAAGATAGGATAACATCCGGATTGGGTCAACAACCTGTTTCCGCAGAAACAGGTTGTTGACAGAGACTCACACCTTGTTGCCACAGTAACAGGTTGTGAGAGGTATTTAGTTCAGGTTCTAATTGGATTTGCCCCTTACCAGTGCTATTTCGGCCCATTTTTCCCTCCTTAACCATTGTTAAGGAAAGTTTTGCTTATATTTCAATAAAGAGAGGAGAACAAAATATTGCCAAGCACATCCTATCTGCTGTGTGACATATGGACAATATTATTAATATTACAAAGTGCTTACCTAGGTGGAGCTAAAGTAGCCTTCACTAAAAAGAAAACAAACATTTTGGCCAGGATATGTTTTTAGCATGCTGACTGGCCATTCAAGTGAAACAACTTTTTAAATGGTTGTGTGATGTTCTTATAAGAAGTAAGACTTGGAAGCATTGTAGGGAAGCATATACAAAAAAATTAGAATAAATTACACTTTAGCTATTGATCATGTTTAAATTCTTAGCTTCAACTTGAGTTAGAAGATGAAAACATAAGTCTTGTTTGTGTTATCAAAAATGCTCTACTAGGAGCAAAACATTGTATCTAATTAGACACAGATTACTGAAAGTCAAGAGAATCAGTGTTCTGAATGAGATGAAGCCTTCAGCACCAGTGATCACCAACAAAGTAAATTAAATTATTTCCTCTTTTTAGTGCCCATATCTTTACCGCAGAACTCGGCTTACTGCCAAGGATATTATTATTCTCTTGTGGGAAAGGTGGGAAAGTTTGCCATTATAACATGCTACCAAATTAACACACACACCCCGACTTCCAAATACTGGTTTGATACAACATATACAACATACAACATATACATTAATATATACACACCTCCCTTGCCCAACATTAAGTCCTTTGACCATCTTCCTTTGAATTTAAGAAATCTGAAATGTTTAGAAGAAATCTAAGCTTTAAAATAATTTATTTCACTTCAGGCAGAGTGCCACTGGAAAATTTTCTATTCAGTCGCCATTCTAAAGCTAAGGAAAATTATCTTTTTTGTAACTCCCAGAATTCTCTGAGCAGCATGCCTGGGACTCGTTGCCTCTCCTTGAGCCCACGCCATCGGCTCGAGTATGGGAGGCAGGTGTGAGTGGTGCCTCCACTCTGCCCCTCTAGAGCCCCGCCTGTTCGAGGGGCTAGAAGAAGAGACGCCGACACCACTACCGCCGCTGCTGCCACCCGGGACCCATTGCCTCTCCTCGAGCCCATGCCATCGGCTCAATGTTGGGACACAGGTGTGACTGGCACCTCCACTCTGCCCCTCTAGAGCCCCGCCTGCTCGAGGGGCTAGAAGAAGAGATGCTGACACCACCACCACTGCGGCTGCCCGGGATCCATTGCCTCTCTTCGAGCCCACACCATCAGCTCGAGGATGGGAGGCAGGTGTGACTGGCACCTCCACTCCACCCCTCTAGAGCCCCGCCTGCTTGAGGGGCTAGAAGGTTTTTGGGGGCTGTATATTATTGTGTATTTTATATTCTTGGGTATGACCACGTGCAGCCAAAAAGACACAAAGTGCTCTGACTGGGCAAATAGTGGGGTTATCACACCTGTACAGCGTGAGTGTGCTGCCCCTGCCAAGCTGATCGGTCTTGGAAAAATGAATGGTCAAATGCACCGAGTCCTGGGCCATGTATACATCAGCAAGCTCCAAGGCCCTGCGGGATGCATCGCTGCGTGACCCCACCACAAGCTCACTGACCCTGAGGCCACCAAAAATGCCACAGTGGCGGCAGCATGAAACAGGCAAGCCTCGTAGTGATCCCTGCAAACGACCGGCCAAGCCCCGGCCAGACGCAGGAGATGATCCGGGGAAATGGGCTGCCGAGAGTCAGGGTGAGGACCGCGTTCGCGGGCCCAGCCCTCCAAAACCCGATGGACCCTAAAGAGACGGACCCTGTCTCTTTGGCTATAAACAGAGTTGAGCACCAAACCCTAGAGTCGATACGACTGGTTTTCAAGCAAGGGCAGACTTTACCTTACTCTTTTTGGGGCATAGTGAAAACTGGCAGGAGCAGTCTCTTGGCTACCATTATATGCTCCACCCCATGTACACATGGTAAACCTGGTAAACATATGATAAACAAGCACTGATTATCTGTCTAAACTGTATTTGTATCCACAGCCATTACCTGATTGAGAAGTTGAAACAAATTAATTGTCCAGAATGCTGGGAGGTGAAGATTGATGGAGATGATTTTGTACTTGTAATATGGTTCATTATATATTCTCCTTGATTATATAATAGGTATAATATCAATTTTCTATAATATCCATATTCTGAAAATGTCAATTAGATTCCTGTGTAATGTTTCTTCAAAATAGTTTGGATAGATATGTTGATCACAAAGCTAATGTGAAAATGTACCCTGATAGTTACTTAATGGAGAAACTGGTGCATATATATAAAACTTTAACTTTAGCTCCCCACTGGTCCCTCAGAAAGACGGCTCTGTCACATTAAAATGATAGGATAAGGTGCAAGAAAGAAGGCACTCCTTACCAGTGCTAGCCGCCAAAGTGACCAAGTAATAAACAAAACCATAACCCCATAACTCTACCATCAGCAACAGTGTGGGATGGGCGAAAACGCCAAGAACCAATAGGCCAATGCAGGTTCAAGCAAAAATTCCCATCCGGCCCCGAAGCAACCAAAATAATCACACTGCTACCTAGGGAGGGGGTGGAGGGCAAACACGTCCCTGGACCAGCCGAACTAGTACTGCCGGGGCCATGCGGGCAGCCACCCCTTATAAATGGTAGGCTGGCCACGCCCCGGCACCATTTTGTGCCGTGCCTCAGGGAAGGGGCCGGCAAAGCGCGCGGCGGCCATTTTGCCGCTGCGCATTCCTTCTCTTTCCACTGCCTAGCCTTTTTTCCAGCAGGTAAGGGACACTGGAGACTGTCCTTGGCAGATAAGACAGAGCTTGTTGAAAGAATGAAGCAAGTAAAGAGTATACAGTACTTCTAAACACACAGCATACTGTGTTAAGCAGACGGCCCCTTTACTTGCTTTTCAAGAGCCTATCGCTTACCACATATCTGAAGAAAATCTGGACACTGAGAATTACAAATCACTGATCAGCATATAAAAGCTGCAGGATGCTGTATATGTTATGAGCCCTCCAGGGATGCTTCTCAACCCTTTCATTTACATTGACAAGGAACCAGCACTTGGTTTTGATAGGGGATGAAAAATGCACAAACAGGGGTTTCACTCACAACACTTCAATTTTTACTGTATCAGACAGAGGTTTGTCACCTTTATTCTCCACTAAAAGAGTTCTAATTTCGACACAATTTTTTGCTGGTAGTGAAATCCAGAAATAATCCTATTTTAACATTCATAACACTGGCCATACAGAATGAGAATACATTTTTTTTAAAAAAGCAACAACTATGGCAGCTTGGATATATGTGGTTATTTCTATAAAGGGATGTGTCAACCAATATCTCTGTTTTTCAATCCATATTATTTATGAAAATGGACCTCATTATAACAATATAAACATATTTTTCTTTTCTCCTACTTTAGTTCAGGGATTATCTGAATACACTATAAAATTCCAGAAAAGAGTTATAAACCTAACTTTTCTCCATAACTTCTGTTCTATTGTCTTGCTTACAACATCTCCTTCAAAACCTTTTACCTGCAAATATGCAAGGAAGAGAGTTGAAATTTATAAAACAAGAGGTGGATTATGGTAGTGATTTTCAGCAACCCCATACAACTTTCCCCAGATTGCCAAGAAAAAGCCTACCATATTGGGGTTTGAAGAAGCCAATCTAAAATCCTGCAAGAAAGAGAACTGTGGATTCCAAAAAATACTTACAGGCAACTGTGAACATCATCCATTCAGTGTCAATTTTATTGGTATGATCTATGCATTAGCACACGAAACACAAGGAACTATATTCAGCACTAGGTTAAGACATATTCACTCTTAACACCAGATAAAACACTCACATTTCTTCTGTATTCTCTTTTCTCTGAGTTTTTCTTGTTCTGGCTCTTCTTCTAGGATGCACGTGGCTTTCAGAAAGTTAAGAAACAAGGTCCTCAAGTTGTATCTGCATGGCAAAAAAACCGAAAAAATATAAATTTAACAGTTTTTTTAAAATAGGCTGTGTTTTACAGTGGCAGTGGGTGCGCGCCGATCCACCCCACCCCCGCTGCTGGCCAGGAGCCAGTCACTCCTGGAAGCGGAAGGGCATGTTTTACAGCAGCAGCGGGTGCGCGCCAATCCACCCCACCCCTGCTGCCAGCCAGGAGCTGGTCACTCCTGGAAGTGGGAGAGCGTGTTTTACAGTGGCAGCAGGTTGTGCCGATCCACCCCACCCCCACTGCCAGCCGGGAGCCGGTTACTCCGGGAAGCGGAAGGGCGTGTGTTACAGCGGCAGTGGGTGAGTACCGATCCATGGAGTGGGTACACACAGACCCACCCTGCAGCCCTCGGGGGGGGGGGGGGAGAAGTGGCCATGCGCTTGGCTGATTCTCCCCCCAGAGGGCCAGAGGGTGAGCGCAGACCCACTCTGTGGCCCTGCCGGCAGGGAACTTGGCCTGTTCCCTGCTGGCAGGGGTGGCAGGTGAGAAAAACGACAGCATTGGATAACGAAAAAGTGGCGCTATCTGGTGCACAGCTTTTCACTAAATTTGGCATTATTATCCGATTTTGTCATTATCCGGTGCTGTTGTAATCTGGGGTTCCACTGTAGTACTTACTTCTCACCCAAACAATGAGATCTACTTAGCCAGCGCTGGCTACTAATAGGAAATTCTAACATCCAATGCTTCTCCTATTCCTGTCTCCTACCCACCAGAAGCACTATACAGATTCCCCAGTTAACCTTTCTAAAACATGCAGGTTCTAAAACCTTTCTAAAACCTGTCATGCAGGTTTTGTTAGCTCTAAATTTCCCTTCTGGGACAAATACTAGCCCACTCAAACAATAAGCAACACACTGCTCTCATATGAAGAATACCCTAACACTGTACTTTTCAAAAGCCACTGCTGTCATTCACAATTCAACTCCTTTTCTAGGTCTAACAAAATGGGAAAGTTGTGAGCAGACTGAACTATTAATTCTGCCTGTAATAGTACAGTGGGTAGGATTGTTTCACTCCTATTCACCACAGAAAGAAAAACCTTTCCCCACCTTTTTAAAAATAGACCAGTAGGATGGACAGAATCTGGGAAAGAAGTTTATGAATGGCAGATAAAGCAAGTCTGGAACAAATCTGTTTTTTAAAAAGATATATCTTTTTCCCCCTGCGATGGAGATGTGAGATGACATAATCATTCACTCTTAATACTTAACTGCAATAGTGAGATGATTTATCAATTTGGAAATAACCTCCCATATGCACATAATAGGAGATATTTGCTTCCAAAACATATAGGAAATTGCAGAAAACTCTCTGGTAAAAAGGGGAGGGGGCAGAAAAGATAAAATGTTGAACGGTCCAACCAACCGTAACAATGGTCTGGTACATTGGTTGATAAGTGCTTTGGGGAATTGGCTTAGGCTTCTGGAAATTGAAGTCCAAAAACTAAAGGTTGTGAAACACCATGTTAGAGCAATACAACAATGAAACTAATTACCTCGAGAGGTGTTGACTGACCCAACACTGAAGTCTTTCAAGAAAAAATCAGACAACCATCTGTTAGATGTACTTTGATTTGGATTACTGCATTGAGCAGGGGGTTGGCTTTATAAACCCCTTCCAATTCCATTATTCTATGATTCTGTTACTCAGGCTTTGAGTGGTATAAAGCAAATAGCTCTCTACCCCAATTTCTCATACCTTCAGTATGCAGACACAGAAGAGAGATAAATACTACTCTCTTCCAAAAACACTGTTCAGCTCCGGAGTTAAACATAAAACTTTCTGCCTACCTAGTCTGCCTATTTAATTGTAAAACCAAAGATTCAGAGCCATAGGACAATTTCACCATGTTATGTTCTTGAAGTTTAGGACTAAGTGAGGGAAGACCTTAGCAGTCTTACACAGATGGTCTTTTAGAGGACATTTCACAACCATTCACTACTCCCCTAAAAAAATGCCATTACACAAACAGCATTGTTCTAAAGTTTTCTATTACTGAAAACCCAAAGTATCAAAATGTCTTATAGCCAACCAATCAAATAATTATTCCTATTAAGACATGATTATTAATCTTTCTTTACCAGTAACGTATCATACACTTAAAGATTACCTATCTTCAGTAACAGTTACTCATGCAGAAATGGCACTCTGTATCTCTCCCATTTAGTTTACACAAAATCTACCAATAACAAAAGGCACCCAATCTGCAGACAACTTAATTAGAATAACAAAGGAGTGGGAGAACAAGAGAGGAGGAGGTGGAGGAGGTGGAAAAGAAGTAAGTTATTTTCAGTTTTTACTCTCAAGGTCATTTATCTGTAAGCAGTTAGATCAGAAAGAAATGGTTATATTCTTGCTTTAGGAATTTATTTTCTTGACTTTCTAACTTAATTTATTTTTATCATAAGGTTGACCTTTATAAACATGCTGGTCAACATTTGTGTTCCAATTTTTATTCTATTTTTATTTTTTGCCTAGCAACCTTTGAAAATACATACCAGGTAATTTAATTTTTCTATGTGGTGTTCAACACATATCCTTTCACTTTCATCTTCACAATACCAGCACTGCTTTTGTTGTATTTAAGGTTAAGCACAGATCAATGTACATTTCTTCATGAAAGCCTTTTGAACTCTCAAAGAATGAATGACATCAGGAACAAATATTATTTGTTCTTATAGAATTGTATGTCATTTATAGAAAAATCCACATTAATTAATTCTGTCCTTGCCTATGAAAGGTATCAAAGGACTGTGACAGGTCACTCATGTACTGTGTGACTGACTACACATGGAGAAAACATCTTGCTTCATATTAATTAACCAATGTCTCTATTCACTATATCTGTCTGTCTGTCCACCTCATTTCTATACTGCCCATGTGGGTAATTTCCCACTCTAACTGGTCTACAAGATTTTAAAAATGTAAGCATCAAACAACAAACAAAATAAAAACTTTCCACTGGCGATGTATGAGAGAAAATTAAGTTAAATTAAACACAAAACCCATAACTACTAAGTGGCATTAGAAAGGATATCGTGAAAAGCCTCTTTAAAGAGCAAAGCCTTTAAATGTTTTTTTAAATATAAAAATATGCATAGAGAAGGAGATGCCCGCAGATTAAACAATTCTGGAACAGGATTGAAGAGGAGGTGAATAAAATTATGGACATTATGTTGGTTTTCAGTCCTAAAATAGTACTATTAGGAGAAACTGAAGAATTAAAACTGGATGAGAATATGAACGATTTATTGCTTACATTGTTAGTAGTGGCCAGGAAAATAATTGCTAGTAATTGGATTTTTTTTCATTATGCGGGGTATCACCAATAGCACAAAAATGCTTCATTATATGAATTTTTCATTATATGAAGCATTCATTATATGGGGTTAAACTGTATTCCTATGGGAAACTGCACTTTGCACCCTCCAGTGGCCACCTCTGGTAATGACCTGACAGTCATCTATTCTCTGGGAAATGCCGTAGGCTGCTTTTAAGCTGCCAAAAATGTGGCAAATCACACATGGAGGGCCAGATAGAATGGGGTTGGGCCCATGTGCCTGGCCCATGGGCTGTAGGTTGTGAATGCCTGCCCTAAACTGTATAGGGCTTTGTAAGTGAATGTTAACATGTTGTGCCTGATATGGAAAGGGACAGGAAGCCAGCGCAGACTTGCCAAGAGTGGGGAAACATGCTCAAATGTCTTTGTTTCCATTATCAGCCTGACTCCTACATCCTGGGCCCATTCTAATTTCAATGTCAGAGACAAAGGCAGCCCCACAAAGAGAGCATTACAGTAATAAATCTATGAGGCAACCAATAAATGGAGTGGTTAGAGAATGTCTGTCCACATAGACATGTAGCTGTGCAATTTGGTTCAGTTGGAAAAACTCAGCCTTACAGACTGCCACAATTGGTAAATTGAGATCCAGAGTCAGATCTAAAATGACCCCCAAGCTGCAAACCTGATCCCTAGAGGTGAGAGCCACCACATATAAAATTGAGACCAGACCACCTAGTTGGGTGGAAAGGATCAATTCTGCTCAGAGTTAAGGAGCAGTAAAATTTATACATAAGATCAATAATATTACAATTATTACTAAGCCTATGCTGTAGCACTAGTAGTTTATTTAGTTGAAGGTCCTGCCAGGATTGTTCTTCTGATCTTATACACTGCAGCACAGAGCCTGGCAATGTTGTGGGTGAACCTTTCAACAGAGAGCAGCCAGTGGGTGCATGCCAGGATACTTGCAGAGCAACGGAGATATGAACTTGTTCTGGATGTCTCTATAGAAAGGGCTCCTTTTTAAGCACAATTCAAACAGTCCAAGAGTCAGACACAATTCAGGAATTTGAAGTAGGAGCAAGTATAAAGGAAACAGACATTGGAACTAATAGATGTGCTATCTTCAGTGACTTGCAGTTCTAACTGAAGGCTTATTACAGCTGGGCGACCGGAACCTCAGCTGTCACTTACCTGGAAATGCCTAAGGAGCAAAGGAAAGGACTCAGGTGCAGAATTTGGTACTTGAATCTTACTAGGAGGAAAAACCTCATCCTGAGGAGACCTCACTCTTGAGGAAGCTCTTTCTCTTAAGGAGTTCTTCCTTGCTACCAAGTGCATTGCTTTAGGGCAGGGATTCGCAACCTGCAACCCACAAGCCGAATGTGGCCCACGACACCATTTAATGGGCCCCCCTCCACCACACCAGGAAGTGCCATGTGGTGGAGGAAGGGCAAAATGGCCGTCTGGCCCCCGAAGCTGTCTGAGTGAGCGTGACCCGGGCCCTGGCTTTAAAAGGTCAAGAACTCCTGCTTTAGGGCTTCAAGCGAGGCTCATGCCATCAGCCTTTTCCATTTCCAAGGGCATGATTTTTATCCATTTCTTTGTCTCTGCCTTTATGCCCTTGCCACTCACATGCTTGGGCTCTTGTCTCCCCAAGTGTCCAAGATCTGTAGAACTAGTTAGTTCTTCACCCCTACTAAGTTTTGCCCTACTGGTTTAAGCTAATAATTCCTCTTACTGGAACATTGCTGAAAAGGCTGAGGTGGAAGGATGAACTTGCAGAAAGAAAATGAGCAGTGTTACCTGTAAATCGTTATCCCCTTTTTCTTTGTCACAGGAAGACCTGCGAGCACCAGAGATGTGTTTCCAAAATTAAAAAGTCCTTCTACTGGCAGAGCCCCCCAAGAACCACATAGACTTTAATTTCAGGCAAAATTAAAAAGGTTTATTGAATATGCATTTAATCAACAGTGGCCTGCTGCTGGTCAAAGACAGTTTGCAACCTTTGCCTCCTACAAAAATCTAAACATGAGCTTCCCTAACTACATTTTGAGAGTGCTAGAGAGCTGGAGTCCTGACATTGCGACATCCTTTTATACAGTTCTACAAATACAGACTAATCCTATCCTATCTAAAGTTACAATAAAGCTTTTACAAAGAAAACAATAATCTAGCAGCAGTCTGTTATTTCATAGGTAAATAAGTTAATTTTGAGTTACAATAGTAAGTTTTTATGTAAATAATGGTATTTGGTAAAAGATTACAAATTCAAGGAAAAGATAGAGGGAGGAGGTTAGGGGATTAGGTGGAGACAAGTCAATACAGTAACCAATAGCAGAGTGAAGTTGTTGAGCATGACCCCTATCTTGGCTTAAAGATAGGAACCAATCAGAAATGCTGCACATCCAAAGCAGGAGGCTGTCTGACCAGTAAGCGTTGATGGAACTCACTTGAGGAACTCAACTGGTGAATTTCTTGGCATTTCCCACCCAAATAATCCCAACCTGTTCCCAGGCAGAAACTAGCCAGCATTATGTACATATGGTAATTACAGACCCCAGAAACAAAGACGCGAGGAACACACGCAAAAGTATCATCCTTAAAGCAATCAAGACTGTAGTTTTTGCTGTAGACCTTCAAGAAATTTAAAGAAGGGTGTGTGGCACTCTGGGCATCAGGTGTTTAATTGAATGTTTCCTGTGGTACATGGTAAGTCTCTTGGGTCTACTGAGGCAAGCTCAAGTTTTTTAAAAAATATTGTGAAAGTTTCCTGCTTTGAAAATACAAAATAGAACATTAAAGCACCATTTTACAATATTTCTAATGATTCTAGGAACATTTAATTGCAATCGCTAATTAAACTTCAATCAGGGATCAAAGGGTTAAGTTCGCCATGCCTATGGTCAAGCATGGCTCCAAAGATGGGAAAACTGCATTTTTATGCAAACCGCAATTACTTTTAAATCATTTAAAAACATTAATTTTACTCTGCTGCTGCAGCCGTGCTTGACTTTTAGGCAGGAGAAGACGCAGGGAGAAATCTGATTTCAAAAAACCCGCACATTCTAAGTTGAAGCCAATAGGAAATAAATGAACATTTACTGTTTTAATCCCGAGGAGAACTTCCCAGATCCGTTCCGCCACTGGTCCTTGACCAGTCAACCGATCCTGGGGGTCAGGCAGGCTCCAGGAGTAAAGACATGATTTTTAAATAATTATTTTAGTTTAATTCAACATTTAAAGTTTTAACTTTCGACTGGAAATCTCCTCCGCTGTCTTCCCCTATCACTCTGATTTTTTGCTAATATTTTTCATTTGCAGTGCTGTCGAAGAATCCTTAGAAAGTACCTATTTCTTTGAAGCCCTGATTGAATCAGTAAAAATGGATACATTGTTTCAAATGTCCAGCCTTTGATGTCTTTAAAGTGCCACATTTGGATTCCAATTCATGTATGCTTGTAGGCCATTTGAGGACATTGTGGTGGTCTACTGGCTATTCTCTGAGAGGATTTCCCGGTCTACCGTCCTTTACTTTTAAACAAATTGTGTTCTCAAATTTGGGGTGGTCTACTCAGCTTGTTCCTTCTATTTTAAAAAAAAATCATTCTCAATTTCAGGGCAGTCTACCTGCCTTTGAAATACCAGCCCTTGTTCTCTAAACAGCTTCGGTCTACTCAGCTTTTGTTTTTTAAAAATCCCATTTGCTATCAATGCCCAGACTACCATGGCTTCTTTTAACTGGGGCCATCTACTTCCCTCATGCTGGCATAGGCGCTTCGTCCCTGGCCTCGCTTCTGAAGCGAGGCCACATCTACCACCAATGCAATTGCATATGCTCTTCAACTGAAGTTCCGTTTCCAGAGCGGAGCCCCGGTGTTGTGTATGGAAACTATGCCTTTAAGAAAGAATGTAATCACTGTTGTGTACAAATTTAACCTTGTCTAATCTGTAGGAAACAATGTATCTCAGTTGTTATGGAACGCGAGCTAGCCACCACAAGGGGCAGCTGCGAGCGTTCAGCTCACATGGTACAAATTCCCCAATTGCTGTCAGCCACGGGAACCTTCCTGCCAAGGGAACATCTGGTGAAGAAGGGCATGACTCAGGATGATGTCACGCAGGTAGCGGCCAATGAGCTACCGTGTACCAATATTCAAATGTATTGCTGCTGTATAAAATGAGCTGTACCTCCGCCATTACCTCATGTTCACATTGTGTACCGTACAATAAAGATGTGTTTGGCCAGATAGCTGCTGCCTCCATGTATCAATCTGCATACATCAAACCCGGTCTACTCCTATTCAAGTGAATGGTATTTGTGGAGCAATTGCAACCCTTTGAAAAATGGTTAAAAATAGATCTTTGAAGTTTTTTATCTGCAAAGTGTTGTGAATGAGTGTGTGTTAGTGTGGTGCTTGGTGTATACAGAAGCCTAACTTTAAAGTGGATGGCAAATAAAAAAATAAAGAGAGAAGTATCTTTATTAGAAATAAAAGTATAAAAAATAATAATAAGGGTAATTTCAGAATTGGGATAACAGTGGGAAGAATTGCTTTGAGAATGAATGATGGGGCCAGGCAGCAAATGAAAGGAAATTCAGTGATTCATGCATAGCTCTAGAAGCTTCTGAAATTTTCCACATGGACAGAAAAAACACCCATATATGCATACCTGTCAAGTGTGTCTCTGGAGAATACGGGACCTGCGCAGTAGCCTTCTGCACAGAACCCTTCTACGCATGCGCAGAACCCTTCATAGAAGGGTTCTACGGATGCGTAGAAGGGTTCTGCGCAGAAAGGGATGCACAGTAACTACTTCCCCTCGCCGTCAAACTACGGAATGGCGGCGGATGGCGGTGGGAAAGTAGAGTTTGAGGCACTTAATTATGGGAAATCCCGGCCAATCCGGGATACTTGACAGGTATGCATATATGTGAGTCACAGAAACCACAAAGAAGAACAGGAGCATTCCTGTTGCATTGGGGAAGGGCTCCTACCAAGAACTCCATGGGCTTGATTCAGGTTTCAACAGGACAGGCTGGGTCTCCACACCTGAGACTCATCTTTGACTAATTAACCTAATAAAAGAAGCACATTAAATAGATCCAGAATAAGTGAACTTTAATAAGATCTGCTCATTTCCAAGTCTCCAGTCTTGTTTTTTAAATTGCCAGACTTATTAAAATCACTTGACAATAATCCCAATCTCTGCTTCTAAAATGTATTTCTTATCCAAGAAAACTCAATACATAAATGTTTAATTTATGTAAAAGCTTTTAATGACCTCAACTCTTACTGGGAACAAATTTCACATTTCTGTGGGATATAGCATATGTTGTTGTTCATAAACATTAAATATGCTATATGTAAGATTTTTATACAGTTATTTGCTGGCTGATTTTTTTTCTTTTCCAAGAAATAAATATTACAAAGAAATAATGACAAAAAAAATCTTATCTATGATTCTTTGGCAATTCAGTGTAGACAACAGTATTTCCTGAACGTTCCTTATTCTATTTTAGATATGTATTATGTTCAATTCATAGTCTAGACATTATTGCCTTGCTAGTATTTGAGACTCCTTGTAACATGCTTGCTGTTTCAAGTAAGCTAGGCTAAATCTTGACCAGATAAATTAGCAAAGAATGCAATAAAAGCTGCAATAAAAGAACTTTATCCTCCAAACCTTCAAGTTGCTGCTAAATGAGATTTCTTTGAAATGCAGATCAGTTGAACTAGATTAGTGAATTTTAGCTCCTGTCAACATCATAACAAAATACAAATACAATTGTTCACTGGCCTTATCTCCATGCTTCCATCTGCTGCCTTGTTATTTACTTTCCTTGATTTACTATGCAGATCTAAATAAGGCACATCAAGGAGGGCTTACAACACAATGGCTTCTTAAGCTTTACATCAAGGTATTTGAAACTGAAGCCCTGAAAGGGCTGCCATCAAAGACATATCTCTAATGAACTTCCATATCAGAGAAGGTTTGGTATTTAATACTGCTGTGAAAAGAAAAAGCTACAATTCAGAATGGCCTATGAAATAAAATGCCTGCAAATCTTGATGAGATTAACACCTACCAGAATTAATAACCCAATAAAAATGATATCTAGTTCCTTGATGAGTTACACTTCCAGCCCTTGCACAAACAATGCCTTTGTGTCAGAATGTCAAAGTAATAATAATCTGTTGACAAGGTTAAAAGGTTAGAGTAGAATCCCCTCCTTTCTCTAACAAAAGCTCTAAATGCAGCTTTTTAAACTTTTGTTTCTGTTGTGTTCTCAATAATATGCCCTTAACATATATATCTTGTATTCTCAATACTATGCTTTGTGTTTTCAATACTGTGCCTTTAACATATATCAATGTAACCCGTTACAATCAGGACGCGAGCTAATGACCACCTGGTGGCAATAGCGAGCGCCCAGCTCACAGGTCCCAATTCCCCAAGGAACCACAGCGCGGGAAGATTCCCGCCACTACCTCACCTGGACAAGAAGGGCGTGGCCAGAAATGACGTCACGCCAACGGTAGCCAATGGGTTATCGTGGAGCCACATTCAAATGTATAACCACCGTATATATTGAGCTGCTCGTCCGCCATTACCTCATGTTTTCCCCTGACCACCATGCAATAAAGATGTGTTAATCCAATCCTTCGGCTGTTCTTTTGTCTTGGTTCTCATACACTAAATTGGCGACGAAGGTGGGATATGGCTTCCCACGAGACCAAGACACATGCCGGTTTCGACATCAACAAGCCGGAAGACTGGGAGCTCTTCGAAATGGACTTCCAAGATACGCTGGTGGTGTCGGAAGAGGGCCATCCTCACTCGGATGCTGGGAAATGCCGCCAAACGAGTATTGGTGGACCTAGTAGCACCGAAGAAAGTGAGCGAGCTAACGGCCAAACAACTCCTGAAGGTGATGCGCGACCATTTCCAGCCCACGGTCTCGATGTTTTCGGCTCGAGACGCCTTCTGGAAGAGAGTTCAAGCGCCTGGTGAGTCCATCGCCGCTTTTGCAGCGGCCCTGCGGTTGGCTGCCAGCCCTTGCAAGTGGGAAAATCTGGAAATCACCCTCAGGGACCGCTTGCTGTGCGGCCTGTGGGACGAAGAGGTGCAGCGGAAACTGATGAACCAGGAGCCGCCCCCGACGCTACACGAGGTCGTGCAGGCGGCCCAGGCCTCGGAGGCCACTAGGGCCGGAGTCAAAGGGTTCAGAGAAAGGCCCCCACAGCCCAACAAGGCAGCGGGCTCGGTGCAGGCAGCCAGGCGCACGCCAAAGTGTCCACGGAGAGTAGCGACGACGAGGACGTCCGGAAGGTGCGGAAGGACGGCCGATGCTGCAACGGCTGTGGAGCAGCCCACGACCGCATCAAGTGCCCATTCCGGAAGGCCGAGTGCCACAACTGCGGACGCCGGGGACACATCGCCAAGGTCTGCAGACGGCGGCGCAGAGACCAGAAAGGCCCGTCAGACCGGCCGCCGAAGACCAAGGAGGGCGCCCGGCCCGCGAGGAAGCAGGACGGCGTAGGCCGCATCTCCGACGACAGCAGCGACGAGGCCCCCGTGTACAGCGTGTCCTTGGGACACCCACGTTACTTTGTCGAGGTACTGGTGCAAGGGGCCCCTGTTAGGATGGAGATAGACTCGGGTTCTTCCTACTCAATTATGTCCCAGCGGGAGTTCTTGGGAATTTCCCCCCACGTGCGCCCTAAGCTCAAAGCGTTGAGGTCCACGCTGCGGGACGTGCAGGGAAATAGCATTCCGGTGTTGGGGGTTGGAAAATTCAAGGTCCAATACAAGCAACACGCCGCAGAACTTCCCCTGTTTGTTCTAAAGGGGGGAAGTTGCAGCCTCCTCGGGACTCAATGGTTTAAGCCCCTGGGTTTGTTCATTGGGGGGGTGCATGCCGTCGGGACTGACCCAATACAGGAGGTGTGTGACGCGCACCCCGAAGTTTTCAAGAAAGGACTCGGAAAATTCAAGGGACCCCCAGTAGCGTTCGACCTGGACCCGGAGGTCCGCCCTATCAGACTCAAGCCGCGCAGAGTGCCTTTCGCACTAAAGGACAAGATAGAGGCGGAACTGGACAAATTGGTGGGCCAGGGGATTCTTGTTCCTGTTGATTCCACGGAGTGGGAAACTCCGATTGTAACTGCGCTAAAGGCCAACGGGGAGGTTCGCATTTGCGCTGATTATAAGTGCACCATTAATAAGGCGATCCGCCCAAATGCGTATCCGGTGCCGGTAGTCAGCCACCTGTTGGCCAGGTTACATGGGGGAAAGTGTTTCGCCAAACTAGACCTAGCGCAAGCCTATCAGCAACTCTCAGTAACCCCAGCTGCAGCTGCTGCGCAAACGATAGTCACTCATAAGGGGGCGTTCCAGGTGACGCGCCTACAGTTCGGCGTGAACTCGGCGCCGGGTATTTTCCAGTCGCTCGTGGAACACCTCTTAAAGGGACTGGAGGGGGTCTTGCCATACTTTGATGACATGTTGATAACGGGGGGGAACGAGGAGGAGTTGGCTGAAAGGTTGGACAAAGTGCTGGCGGTGTTCGAAAAGGCGGGGCTGAGGTTGCGGAGAGACAAATGCGTTTTCTTCGCCAAAGAGGTTGAGTTCTTAGGTTTCCGGGTGACCCCCGAGGGAATCAAACCCTCCAAATCAAAGGTAGCCGCCATTCGAAATGCCCCTCGCCCCACCTCCAAGCCCGAATTGCAGTCATTCCTAGGGCTCTTAAACTTTTACCATTCCTTCCTGCCGCAGAAGGCATCGGTAGCAGAGCCACTCCACAAGCTACTTAAGAAGGACGAGGCGTGGACGTGGGGCGAGAGCCAGGAGAAGGCATTCAGTGACCTGAAACAACTCCTAACTTCTGACGCCATTCTCACCCATTTTGACCCAAAGAGGCCAGTGGTTCTGATATGTGATGCATCCCCAGTGGGGGTGGGAGCGGTGCTGTGCCACGTGTTGGAAAACGGGAGAGAGGCCCCGGTAGCATTCTACTCCAGATCCCTGTCCCAAGCGGAACGAAACTACGCCCAAACAGACAGGGAAGCGCTAGCAATAATCGCTGGGACCAAAAAGTTCCACGATTTCCTCTATGGCCGCCCTTTCACCATAGTGACCGACCACAAGCCCCTGCTCGGCATTTTCACTGCAGACAAACCCACCCCTCAGATCCTGTCCCCTAGGATGTTAAGGTGGGCCATCTTCTTGAACGCGTATCAGCACGCGTTAGTGTACCAACCGGGAAAAGAGATAAGCCACGCGGACGCCCTGTCGAGGTCTCCCCTCCCCAACGCTAGCAGCTTCGTGGGCGAGGAAGAGCGAGACCGCCCGGTGCTCCTGATAGAGGTCTTAGATTCGCCCCCCATTGTACCCGCAGACATCACCAAGGCGACTGGCAGGGACAAAACGCTTGCTCTAGTCAGCTCCTGGGTGCAGAAAGGGTGGCCAGCGTCCTCCCCGGCGGCTGAGTTCGCCCCCTTTTTCAGGAAGAGGTTAGAGTTGTCCATAGAGAGGGGGTGCCTTCTGTGGGGCCAGCGGGTGGTAGTCCCCGAGTCCCTGAGGCCTAGGGTGCTCAAACTGCTGCACGTCAGCTATCCTGGGATTGTGCGCTCCAAGGCTCTGGCCAGGAGCTATTTCTGGTGGCCCCAGTTGGATGCCGACATCGAGCACATGGTGGGCGTTTGCGAGAGGTGCCAATGCTCCCGACCCGAAGAGGCGCGTCTGCCGCACAGGGAATGGGACGCGGCAAAGGGGCCATGGTCGCGGGTGCACATCGACTTTGCGGGGCCATTTAGGGGGACACTTTTTCTCCTCGTGGTGGATGCTTACTCCAAGTGGTTGGAGGTAATCCCAGTTACGAGCACCTCTTCAGCAACGACGGTGAAGCATTTGCGGAGGGTCTTTAGCACGTTCGGTATACCCGACACCCTAATTAGCGATAACGCTAGTTGCTTCACGTCCGCTGAGTTCAGGGCGTTCACAGAGATCAACGCCATTCGGCACATCACCTCCGCCCCTTTCCACCCGGCAACGAACGGCCAGGTTGAGCGCCTCGTGCGCACCACCAAGGACGCGCTGAGGCGCATGGGCCCCGGGGATCTCAACCTACAGGTGTGTCAGTTCCTGCTAGGGTACAGGGTGACCCCCCTAGCTTCAGGGTACTCGCCCGCAGAGCTCTTAATGCGTAGGAAGCTGACCACAATCCTGACCAGACTAGACCTAACGAGGGTGGATCCTTCTAATGACCTCCTAGGGGATGCTTCTGATTTTCATTTACAAAACAGGGGGGGTTTTCCGGAGTGGTCCCCCACCCATCCAAGCGAGAAGCGGGGTTTTCCATTAGTCCCTAGTGCCCTTCCCCACAAGCCGCAGAGCCGCAGCAAGTCACTAACGAGTCTCCCTCTCCCGTTGCAGGACAAGGAGCCGGGACAAGCCAGCCAGCAGCACGCCCAAAGCGCGTTTGCAATAAGCCATCTTGGATGAGAGACTTCATCTCATCCTAGGGGGGAGGGATGTTGTGTTCTCAATAATATGCCCTTAACATATCTATCTTGTATTCTCAATACTATGCTTTGTGTTTTCAATACTGTGCCTTTAACATATATCAATGTAACCCGTTACAATCAGGACGCGAGCTAATGACCACCTGGTGGCAATAGCGAGCGCCCAGCTCACAGGTCCCAATTCCCCAAGGAACCACAGCGCGGGAAGATTCCCGCCACTACCTCACCTGGACAAGAAGGGCGTGGCCAGAAATGACGTCACGCCAACGGTAGCCAATGGGTTATCGTGGAGCCACATTCAAATGTATAACCACCGTATATATTGAGCTGCTCGTCCGCCATTACCTCATGTTTTCCCCTGACCACCATGCAATAAAGATGTGTTAAGCCAATCCTTCGGCTGTTCTTTTGTCTTGGTTCTCATACACTAAAGTTTCCATTAAGGCACTGTTAACAAATCAGAGCTCGAATAATTAGCATTACCTGGCATTACCAGTCAATAGCATTACCACATAACTTTCTGTGTCATCAGAATTTTACAGTACATGGTAAGTGGGGAAGGTGCAACAATTTAAAGCAAAATGACAGCCTATAAAATTTCTCCATAAATTCAAATTATTTTCCTCATCTTCCCTACAATCGCTTCTCATTTTCATTTTGTAAAAGCCACTAAAAATTGTCATCTTGTTTGTTTAACATCAGATGCAATTTCTGTGTTAAGATTATAATACAGTAGAACCTCATACAACAATCAATAGCAATGAAATTGTGCAACAATTAGGTTTTGGGGGAAATGGCGTCCCACATAACAATTTTCCCTATGGAAAAAAATCATACAATTTTTCAATGGGAAAAGCCACTTAGCGGAAAAAGTCGTTGTACGATACATCCCATAGGGAAAATCGCTATGCGATACATGCATCGTATAGCAATTGTTTTGTACAATAACAAGCTCCGTGGAATGGATTAAAATCATTGTCTGAGGTACCACTGTAAACTCATTTACAATACATACACTTCTGCACACACACGAATATATATGTTTCTGTACATATACAGTAAAACCCCGCCTTACGGAATTAATCCATTCCATGGGGTTTTCCTTATAGCGAATTTTCCTTAAAGTGAAGCTCCCATAGGAATGCATTGGGGAAAAATTCCATAAAGTGAAGCGTGGTTTCCCATAGGAATGCAATGAAACCCCCCCAAAAAATTCCCAAAAAATTCCATGAAGTGGGGTGTAATTTTCAATGGATTTCTTTCCACGTGGTGAGTTTTCTATTAAGTGAGCCATCCATAAAGCGGGGTTTCACTGTACTCATAAACATTTGCTCATAGAGAAAAGAAAAACTGGAAGTCATTTGTCCTCTTGCTATTATGTCCTACTAATTTCTCCATATAGCATTTAACTTCTGTCATAGCCATGGAGTCTTTCAGAACAGGAGGTAGAAGAGGTGTCAATAATCTCTAATCAATAATGTATTTACCATTAATAAACAAATCACACATTTTTCAACTTGCAGCATTCCTCCACACTTTTTCTTAAAGAAATCATTTCAATCATTTATACCCTTCTCTAACAACTGAAGATCCCACAAGCATGTTCTGTTCTATGGATCAATCAGCTCCAAACTAAAGTAGACATGTTGCAGCACTTGTGCCTGGGAATCATGCTGGAGGCTCACCAGATGATGAAAACTGACGTATGCTCTGTATGGCTTCCCCACATGGCATCCATTTGCTTCTGGGCATGTCAAACTTCACAGCTATCCTACAGTCAATGACAGCAAATACCTTCCCTTTTCTTATTTGCCTCCAAACATGTACTTGACTCTCTATCCTCCTTCCAGATTATGGGCAGTCTTCTAGAAACTAAGTCCCAAAACAGAAGCAGTATCCCATGGCTATATGCTACAGAAATCACAGTTGTGGTTTTTGTTTTTGTTTTTGCTAAATTTCATTTCATATGGTCTATATTGAAAGCTTATCTGGTATCACAAGAGACCACTTATTTAATGAACTGACAAAACAACAGATTTGCATATGCAAAAGCAGGTGCTATAACAGGTTTGACTAGTCTTGACCTAAAGCACATAAAAGGGAGTCACAGTTACAACGCACTCTAAGGTACTATGGCCACAATAGGCAGTCAAAACCATGTCATCTGTAGGAATATTACTTAGAAGTGACAAGCTGAATTAAAAATTGGTCACCAGATCTTGTATAACTAATTATCAGAGCATATGTTAAATTCTCAGGATGAAAAAAACATACTGGAATTAAAAATCCACTTAAAAACAGCTAAACTAAAATTGGTTTTTAAAGTCTACGTCAACAAACATTTAAGGGATATATCTTAAGAATTTGAATATTCTTATCAATTAACATCTAATTCAATGGCCAGAATGGGGGACACAGAAGGAGCCTCCCCTAAGATCAGAAAGCATTGCTAGTACACCCTGGGCAACAGCACACAGCCAGCCAATCCTTCCAATCCAGATGTGTTATACCATAAACTTGCTGACTAGCAAAATAACAATAGTTTCTATTAACATAGAGGGCATCTCTTCATCCAAAGAGGAATTTTTGGCTTCATTTTTCTGTTCACTTTGCCATTACTAGAAATGCAATGCCCATAATGTCCAAGAAACTAAGAGGAATGACCAACATCAACCAAACGTTCTTGGGACACATGTCTACATGCTGAGAGCTGTACATCTCTTGCATGTCTAAAGCGACATGTTCTTAGAAGAGGGCAGAGACCCTACAAACAACAAGGAAGTGCAATTTTAAAAAAAGATCAGTTACTAAAATTCTCTCAGTTGGCTAGACAGAAGAGGACAACAGTGAAATCTTGATGGTCAAACTGGCTGCATGCATAGTAACATTGATTTATAAACCACATAATATACTATTCTGCTTTAAGAAGCCATCTAATGATGTGGGGTGGGGGGACAGCTCACTTTCTAGCTGGAGATTTCAACAGCCAAAGCAATATCTGAGGAAATGAACACAATGATGAAAATGGCCAAGCTGTTATAAAATGGTCAGAATCCCATTTAACTTGCCTTATACATGATACAAACTACCAAATTCATTTAACAAGAGCAGGTGGCAGAAGGGCTACAATGCAGATCTAATTTTTGTCAGTGAAACTATACCTCAGAATTGCATTAATGACATAGATGATTCAATACCATACACTCAGCATAGACCCATTTAATGTCAAATCTACTCAATCATCTGACCTTAATCTATACCAGGGGTGGCCAACGTTGTCACACCATGGGCCAGACCCACCTTGACACACAGCTGCACAGGCCACAGGCATGGTTTCTCCCACCGCTTCCAGTGACTCCATTTTCCGTGGTGGCAGGTGCAATTGTGGCATCTTTGGCTGCTTTTGCAGCCTCCGCTGCTTCCCATGGTGGTGAGAGGGAGGAACATTTCCAATGCGGTTTTTAAAAGCAAAAATGCGACATTTGGCCACTTCCAATTTCTGCTGCGGTGGCAGGGGCAATTGTGGTATTTTTTGGCTGCCTTTGCAGCCTTCGCCACATCCCATGGCAGCAGAAGGGAGGACAGAACATTTTCACCATGTTTTTGTAATCTTTCACCACATTTTCGGCACTTCCAGTGGTGGTGGGAGGTTTCCAGCAGTGCCTAGGTCCTCATAGTGGGCCAGATTATTTGATGATGCAGGCTGGATTAGGCCCATGGGCTGTAGGTTGGGAACCCCTGATCTATACCATTCAGTAAGAGGTATACAGAGTCTCCTCAAAGTGGTATTTTAACCAGAATTGGGTGTATCCCAGGCAACTGCCACCTTGTGCTGACTAATCTTTCTCACACTAGGTCAGGCAAAAGGAACAATGGAATGAATTCATCACAAGAACATAAGAACAGCCTTGCTGGAACAGGCCACAGCCCATCCAGTCCAGCATTCTGTCTCATACAGTGGCTCACCATTTGATTCAGGGTATTATTCCCAAGCAGATGCCTTCACCTGCTTAGGATTCCCTGGAAATCACATTGAGTGATATCCTGCCTATCTCTCCAACCCGGAGGTTGTTCTTAGATACCCATAATTATAGCCATTGATACTCTTGTCCTCCATGAACTTTTCTAATCCTTTCTTAAAGCTGTCAAGACTGACAGCTGTCACCACTTCTTCTGGCAGGGAGTTCCATAGACCAGTGATCCTCTGGGTGAAAAAGTACTTTCTCTTGTTTGTTTGAGAACTAGCACCCAAAGGTTTCATGGAGTGCCCCCTAGTTCTAGTGTTATGCGATAGGGAAAACAGTTTTTCCTTATCTACTTTGTCCACACCGTGCATGATTTTATAAACTTCAATCATGTCACCTCTTAGACGCCGTCATTCAAGAGTGAAGAGGCCCAACCGTTGCAGCCTCAGATGGCAAGGAAGGTGTCCCAGTCCCGTAATCATTCTGGTTGCCCTCCTCTGCACTTTTTCCAACTCCATAATATCCTTCTGGAGGTATGGCGACCAAAACAGTACACAGTATTCCAGATGGGGCCTCACCAAAGATTTATAAAGAGGCAAAATGACACTTGCTGACTTATTTTCTATACCCTTCCTAATGATCCCTAGCATTGAGTTTGCTTTTTTCACTGCTAAGGCACACTGGGTTGACACCTTCATTGAGCTGTCCACCAGGACACCAAGGTCCCTTTCCTGGTTCATCGCAGAGAGTTCAGACCCCATCAGTTTATAAATGTAATTGGGGTTTTTTGCCCCAACATGCATCACTCTGCACTTACTAATGTTGAAGCTCATTTGCCACTGTTTTGCCCACTCCCCCAGTGTCAAGAGATCCCTCTGGAGCTCCTCACAATCTCTCATGGTTATCACTACCCTGTATAATTTAGTGTTGTCAGCAAATTTGGCTATTTACTCCTACTTCTAGATCATTTATGAAGAGGTTGAAAAGCAGTGGTCCCAGTACTGAACCTTGGGGGACCCCACTCTTGACTTCCCTCCACTTGGAGAAGTGTCCATTTATTGCTACCCTCTGTTTCCTGTCCCTTAGCCAGTTGCTGATCCAGGACAAGATCTGTCCCTTTATTCCATGACTGGTAAGTTTATTCAAGAGCCTTTGGTGTGGGACCTTGTCAAAAGCCTTCTGAAAGTCCAGATAAACAATGTCAACTGGATCCACCTTGTTGACACTCTCAAAAAATTCCAACAGATTAGTGAGGCATGATTTGCCCTTGCAAAAGCCATGTTGGCTCTCCTTTAGCAGCACCTTCTCTTCTATGTGCCTATTAATTCTATCTTTTAGGATGGTTTCCATCACTTTACCTGGGACACATGTCAAACTGACAGGTGTTACATTCGCTACCTTCCAGTCATCAGCCACAAACCCTGATTTGAGGGAAAGATTATATATTTTGGCTAGGAGATCAGCAATTTCATCTTTAAATTCCCTGAGAACTCGTGGATGGATGCCATCTGGTCCTGGTGATTTGTTAGCATTTAGTTTAACAAGAAACGCAAGGACCTCCTCCCTGGTTATTTCTATCTGGCTTAATTCTTCGGTTTCCCTCCCTATGAAGATAGGCTCTGTTTTGGGCATGTGGTCTCTGTCTTCTTCAGTGAATACTGAAGCAAAGAATTCATTGAGTCTCTCTGCAATCTCTGTTTCCTCTTTAATAACCCCTTGCCTTCCATTGTCATCTAATGGTCCAATGGCCTTCCTAGTTGGGTTCTTACTTCTAATGTACTTAAAGAAGTCTTTGTTATTTCTATGAGTATTTTTAGCTATACGCTCCTCAAAGTCTTGCTTTTCTTTCCTGGTTGTTGCCTTGCATTTGTTCTGCCAGAATTTATGTTTCTGCCTGCTGTCCTCATTCGGACAAGCCTTCCATCCTCTAAATGAGCTTTTCTTGCTTTTGATCACTTTCCAAAGAGCTCCTGTAAGCCACATTGGAGTCCTCTTGGACCTAGCAGTGCCCTTTTTCCTTTTGGGTATGTATTCCAATTGGGCCTCTGCTATTGTTTTTGTAAACAGCCTCCATGACTTTTGGAGTGTTTGGACTCTCTCAATTTTCCCTTTCAGCTTCTTTTTTTACTAGTTTCCTCATTTTTGGGAAATTTCCTTTTTGAAAGGTGGCTTCATTTTGGCAGTTTCATGTCTGGCTTAGACATGGGTGCGGGGTGTGAGGAGAAGGAGGTACAATTTCAAAGAAACCCAACAGGGGTATGTATGCATTATTGTGAGCTTTTATTGTAGCTTTATGGGGGGGGGGTATTTTTAATAAGTTTGTTTGTTGTATGGGTGATTTTATTTTGTTAGCCATTTTGTTAGCCACCTTGTGTAGGGATTCATTCTTCCCTATAGGGGTGGGGTATAAATGTAACTATAAATAAATAAATAAACATGAAACAGACTTCAATTCCAAGAAGCCAAAGTCAATTCCCCAAAGCACTGATCAGCCAATGTACTGACTTAGGCTTCTGGGAATTTAAGTCCACCAGTGGGGCGTTGGAACCACTGGTCTAGTCTCAAAAATGTAACCTCTTCTAATTTCAGAACAGGCAGACTTTACATCTAGCAAGACTTGTATCATTCCAATCTTATATCTAAACTAACAAACAGAAGAGTTTTGAAAAACATAAAATAATTGAAGCAGAAGTTGTTGACCTTACAGTGGCATTGTTGACCTTACAGTGTCCACCATCACTTCCTATTTGAAAACCTCTACCTGTTTACTAAAGATCATGAACTAATAGAAATTGTCATTTGTCTACTTCAAAACCAAAGATTCTTTGTTGAATTTCAAGGGAGCACAGTTGCTGCAGAAATCAAAGGAATGGTGTTTCACAGGATACAACCCTGGCACCATTTTTTTAACATTTACACAAATGATCAACCTGTTTCCATATGTCAGGAGTTTCATCTCTGTCAATTAACATGCCTTGCCATTTGAGGAAGTCAGTCAAGCACCAGCTAGCCTCTGCCTTAGAACATTTATTATATTATTTAAAAAAACAGCTAAAACCAAACCAAGTCTGTGCCTTCCACTTTAAAAACAGAGAAGCAGGGGAAAAAAGCTCCAAGTTAGCTAGAAAGGCAAGACTTTGGAACAGTGCTCTACACCAAAGTATGTGGACCTCTCTCTGGATCAAAAAACCAGATCTACAAAAAAAAACCAAAAAATGAGGAGCCCTCATTGCTCCTGGAAATGGAAGTATGGGTGCATTTTACTTCCGCTTCTGGGAGCAATGAGGGTGGTGTGAGCTGGATGAATTGGCATCAGAGGCCAGATCTGGTCCATGAGCAGTAGTTTGGGCACTCCTGCTTTAAACAGAGAAAATGGCAGCTTAAAATCTATCTCATCCTGTTGCAAAACAGATTGCAAGGGATATTTTACTTCTGCTTCCAGTGGGAGGAACCACGTGACATGCCCACTCAACCATGTGACCGGCCCACGGTCTGAAAAGTTTGTGCACCCCGGGTCTACACACCAAACAGAAATTTACCATGAGAAATAATATGCTTAAGACACTGGTTGGGTCAGACTGGGGTACACATCCATAAACATTAACAACAGCAGCTCTGCCCTGTGCTGTTCTACAGCACAATATGCTAACATGGTATAAATCAACACATGCCAAACAAGTGGATGTAGATTTTAATTAATCCTACAGATTGATTAGTGAAACTTACCCCACAATAAAACAATCTATTATTTGGCTGGCATTGCACCTCCTGAAATACATTAAGAAATACTAGCAAATAATGAATGAAATAAGGTAATAGCATCAAATCTATCCACTTCATGAACACCAACCCTTGTTAGCTAAATTCAAGAAAAGTTATCTGCACACCTCAAGCTCTAAATATGAAATAAGAGGAGGCTAGGCTAAACTAAGGAGAACAAAAATAACCATACCCATCAAACATGGCTCCTGGAAATACGGGAACTGCTCCGGCCCGGGTGCGCAAGTGCTGCAACAACTCATCTGTGCATGTGCACAACCCCTCTGTGCATGTGCGAAACCCCTCTGTGCACATGCAGAGCCCATTTGCAATGGGCACACATGCACATTAACCCCTTTCCCCACTGTTCAAATACGGGATGGTGTCGGGAAAGAGGAGGAACGAGCGGAGAAATACGGGAAATCCAGGCCAATCCAGGATCATACCTGTCAACCATCCTGTTTTACCTGGGGAAACCCCTTATTTTTACCCCTCTTCCCACCCCCTCCTGTTTTATTAATTTCCCCGTATTTTCCCTTATTTTTTAAAAAAGAAATATCCTGACCGGAGCCCTCACAGGCGAAGCTGCAGTATTGTTTTTCGGCCACCAGAGGTTGCTGTGTGGCTTTTCACTTGTGGAAGGGGAGAAAGAAGGTGTGTGTGTGTGTGGGGGGGCGTTCTGTAGTTACTTTCTCTTTCATTTTCCTGCCAGTCACATGGCCAAGATGGCGGCTTCGTTTCATGCTGGGACTAGGGTCTAGAGGTGAGCAATATTTCATATATGCAGGGCAAATCAGCTCTTGGTCTGGGGGCAGAGACTTCTCTCTCACTCTCATGCTTTATTGAGCTGTTTCTGCCCCCTGCCTCTGTCCTGGCTGGAGGATTCCATTTCTAGAGTTAACTTGGGTGGGGTGGGGTGGGGTGGGGTATGGTGCTTGCTCACTATATGCTAAAGGTAAAGGTTTCCCTTGCTCAAAAGACATTAGTTTCTAGAGTGCCAAGGTTCGCCATCACAGCCAGAGATTCCTACACTATATGAGAGAGAGAGGGTGTGTGTGTTCCATTTCTGTTCTAGAGTTAACTTGGGAGGGGTGTGGGTGGGGGTGGGTGGGAAGTGCTTTCTTACTATATGCTAAAGGTAAAGGTTTCCCTTGCTCGAAAGACAGTCGTTTCTAGAGTGCCAAGTTTTGCCATCACATTCAGACATTCCTACACTATATGAGAGAGAGAGGGTGTGTGTGTTCCCTTTCTGTTCAAGAGTTAACTTGGGAGGGGTGTGTGTGTGTGTGCTGGCACGGTTGTGTGAGGGGATCTGAGTTAGGTAAAGGTAAAGGGTCGCCCTTGCTCAAAAGCCAATCGTATCCGACTCTAGGGTTCAGTGCTCATCTCTGTTTCAAAGTCGAAGAGCCAGCGTTGTCTGCGTCTGCAGACATTTCCGTGGTCATGTGGCAGGCATGACTAGACACCAGAGTGCATGGAACACTGTTACCTTCCCACCAAAGTGGTCCCTATTTATCTACTTGCAATTTCTTGCTTTCGAACTGCTAGGATGGCAGGAGCTGGGACAAAGACGGGAGCTCATTCCGTCCTGCAGTACTCGGGAATCAAACTGCTGACCTTCTGCCTCCCAGTCAGCATCTTAGTCACTTAAGCCACTGAGTAAACAAGAAAGAAAACAAAACAAAAGTCCCTCAAGAAAATGGGGAAAGGGTTCTTTGGCTCACACAGCTTTGTGCCCATTGCATCTACAATACCATCTAGCCATCTTATTTTTGGCCAACCTCTTCTTTTGTCCTCCACCTTTCCCAGCATCAAGGATTTCTCAAGTGAATCCTCTCTTCTCATTTGATGTCCAAAGTACTTCAGCATCATTTTTACTATTTGACCTTTAATGAGCAGTCGTGGTTGATTTCTTCTAGGATTGACCTATTTCTAACACTACATTTCAAAGGCATCTATTTTTCTGCGCTCAGCTTTCCTAATGGTCCAGCTCTCACACCCATACATTACCACCGGAAATACCATTGCTTTGACTATGCAATTTTTTGTTTGCAAGGTGATGCCTCTACTTTTAACTATGTTCCCCATGTTTCTCATAGCTTGTTTCCCAAGCATCAGTCGCCTTTTTATTTCATGGCTGCAATCACCATCTGCAGCGATCTTTGATCCTAAGAAAGTAAAATCTGCCATTTGTATCCAACTCTAGGGTGCAGTGCTCATCTCCATTTACAGCCAAAGAGCCAGTGCTGTCTGTGTTTGCAGACATTTTCATGGCCATGGGGCAGGCATGACTAGAGCCCAGCAAGTCCCATGGCTATATTTGGTCACGCCCACAGAGGGGTGGGGCCAAAATTTGCCTTACTTTCAAATCCAAAACTTGACAGGTATGCTTTAGGGTCCTTTAAGAAGCAATTGAAAACCTTTGTTTTTGACAATGCCTTTGGCAGCTTATTGAAGTTTAAATCTATTTTTCTGCGCTCAGCTTTCCTAATGGTCCAGCTCTCACACCCATGCATTACCACCAGGAATACCATTGCTTTGACTGTTCCCCAGGTTTCTCATAGCTTGTTTCCCAAGCATCAGATCTTTGATCCTAAGAAAGTAAAATCTGCCAGTCGTATCCAACTCTAGGGTGCAGTGCTCATCTCCATTTACAGCCAAAGAGCCAGTGCTGTCTGTTCTTGCAGACATTTTCATGGCCATGTGGCAGGCATGACTAGAGCCCAGCAAGTCACATGGCTATATTTGGCCACACCCATGGATTTGGCCACACCCACAGAGGGGTGTGGCCAAAATTTCCCTTATTTTCAAATCCCAAAGTTGACAGGTATGTCCAGGATACTTGACAGGTATGAAAATAACACACCTTGCCGAATGGATACATCCCAAAGAGTTTCTCTCACCAGGAAAAGATTCTGGCTGAACCACTAGAAAGTCACTTTACAGGATTCAAAGTGAAGTAGGAAGATCAAAGAATAATCAATTTAAGATGGAGCTAACTAAATACAGAACAAATGTACTGTGAACAAGGAGAAATACAATCAATTTAGCATTTACACTGGTTTGGGAAAATTCAATGAGTGAGTTTGGGGTGCCACAACTCAGATGCTTTAATGCCAAACTTCACCAGACTTGGCAAGGGTTGAGACTACTCAGAAGACTCTCTACAAATTGGGTGTGTCTAGGTGGCTCGGAGGATAAGTTATGTTCTCTGGAAATCTGCATTCAGTTGGGTGAATCTTTTTCTATCACCTTTGCATTTTGCTTTCCTTCTTTCCTTAGATATTTCTAGAGCCTCATCATTCAACCATTTCACTTTCTTGCATTTCTTTTTCTTTAAGATGGTTTCAAATGCTGTTTCCTGTACAATGGTATAAACCTCCATCCATAGTTCTTCAGGCACTCTATCTGTCAAGTCTAAACCCTTAAGTCTTTTCTTTGCCTCCACTTTATATTCATAAGGGATGTGATCTAGATCACATCTGAATGGCCTAACGCAGGGGTGGCCAACCTGCCCCAGGTGTTCTTGGGCTTCAATTACCAGAAGCCCAAGTAATCACATATGCTGATCAGTGCTTCTGAGAATTGAAGTCCAAGAACACCCGGGGCACCAAGGCTGGCCAACCCTGGCCTAATGGATTTCCCTACTTTCCTCCCTCAATTTTGCAAAAAGTAGCTCAAAATCTGAGCTAGTCTGCTCCAGGTCTTCATCTTTGACTGCAGAGTACATAATAAATCTGACTTCAGTGTTGGCCATCTGGTGATATCTATGTCTAGAGTGGCCTCTTAGGTAGTTGGAAGAGGGTTTTGCTATGACCAGTACATTCTCTTGACAAAACTCTATTAGTCTTTGCCCTTCTTCATTTTGTATTCCAAGGCTAAACTTGCCTATTATTTCAGTTACCTTTTGACTTCCTATTTGGCATTCCTGTCTTCTATGATGATGCTCAAGATAATGCAGGATAGACTTCAGCAGCATGTGGAGAAAGAATTACCAGAAGAGCAGGCTGGGTTCCAAAGAGGCAAGGGGACTAGAGACCACATTGCTAACATACATTGGTTCATGGAGAAAACAAAGGAATATTAGAAGCAAGTCTACCTCTGTTTCATTGACTACACCAAGGCCTTTGACTGTGTGGACCACAAATGTAGCAAGTAATTAAAGAGATGGGAATACCAGAATATCTTATATGCCTAATGAGAAATCTGTACAAGAGTCAAGAAGCAACAGTTAGGACAGGATACGGAATGACGGAGTGGTTTTGAATAGGTAAAGGAGTAAGACAAGGCTGCATTTTGTCACCCTGCTTATTCAACTTCTACACAGAGCACATAATGAGCAATGCAGGGTTGGACGAATCACAAGTTGGGATCAAAATTGCTGGGAGAAACATCAACAATTTGAGATATGCAAATAATACTACCCTAATGGCAAGAAAGTGAGGAAGACCTAAAGGAGCTGCTGCTTAGGTTGAAGGAACATAAGAACATAAGAACAGCCTTGCTGGAACAGGCCACAGCCCATCCAGTCCAGCATTCTGTCTCACACAGTGGCTCACCATTTCCTTCAGGGTATTCCCAAGCAGATGCCTTCTTAGGATTCCCTGGAAATGATATTGAGAGATATCCTGCCTATCTCTCCAACCGGAAGAGAGTGCAAAGGCTGGCTTGAGACTCAACATCAAGAAAACCAAGATAATGGCAACAGGCCCTATCAGTCCCTGGAAAATAGATGGGGAAGAAGTAGAAGCAGTGACAGATTTTACTTTTTTAGGATTAAAGATCACTGCAGATGATGATTGCAGCCATGAAATAAAAAGGTGACTGATACTTGGGAGATAAGCTATGAGAAACCTGGGGAACATACCTGTAGTTATAAGTAGAGACATCACCTTGCAAATAAAAATTTGCATAGTCAAAGCAATGGTATTCACAGTGGTAATGTATGATTGTGAGAGCTGGACCATTAGGAAAGCTGAGCGCAGAAGAATAGATGCCTTTGAAATGTGGTGTTGGAGGAAAGTTTTGAGAGTACCCTGGACAGCGAGGAGAACAAATAAGTTGATCCTAAAAGAAATCAACCCTGACTGCTCCTTAGAAGGTCAAATAGTAAAGATGATATACTTTGGACATCAAATGAGAAGAGAGGATTCACTTGAGAAAGCCTTGATGCTGGGAAAGGTGGAGGGCAAAAGAAGAAGGGGGTGGCCAAAAATGAGATGGCTATATAGTATTGTAGATGCAATGGGCACAGAGCTGGGCGGTCTGAGGAAGATGGTGGATGACAGAGGTGCCTGGAGGGCAATGGTCTATAGGGTCACAAAGGGTCAAAATCGACTGTGAGACTGAACAACAAAAAATGATGATAAGGACATTTTGTTGTGTGTGTGTGTGTCAGTTCTAGAAGGTGTTGTAGGTCTTCATAGAACCAGTTGACTTCAGCCTCTTCCGTGTAAGTGATGCTAGATAGTTTGCCTTGGATTTGGGCTGGCATCGTTCCGTCATTTTTCAGATTGTATCCCATTACTGCTTTCCTCACTCTTTTATTGACTTTAAGGACCACTCTAATTCTTCTGATTCTTGGCCATAGTTGTCCACTTTAGTTCAGATTCCCATGTTGTTGTTCAGTCTTGCCACCTCATTTTTGAACACATCTAGCTTACCTTGATTCATACATCTTACATTCCAGGTCCCTATGCAAAATTGTTCTTTACATACAGCATCAGACTTTCCTTTCACCATCAGACAGATCCACAACTGAGCATCCTTTCACCTTTAGCCCAGCTAGTTCACTCTTTCTGGAACTACTTGTATTTGCCCTCCACTCTTCCCCGGTAACATATTGGACACCTCCAGCCTGAGGGGCTCATCTTCCAGCATCATATCTATTAGCCTTTTCTTGGCAAGGATACTGGAGTGGGTTGCCAGTTCCTTCTCCAGTGGATGGTGTTCAGAGTTCTCCACTATGATATGTCTGTCTTGGGTGGTGCTACAAGTCATAGTCCATATAATCATTGAACCACACAAGCCCCCTCACCACAGCAAAGCAACGATCCTTGGGGGAATCTGCAGGGAATTTATGTGTACAAAAAAAATCTAGTAAACAATCAAGAGAACACTACTGAAGTAGTCTGCTTCTGGTAAAAAAATAATAATACTCTGAGCATTTTAACATTTTGTTTGAATTTTATCTATATTTTATTTAAGTCCAAAATTGTTCACTGCTATGATATAAACAAAGAAGGATTGGCCAGGATCCTGCTTGGAAGAAATAACTTGTGCAACAAATAATAATCTTAGAAATACAGAGCTGGAAAAGTAGATATGGATAATCAAGTCCAGCCCCTGTCAAGGAGCCACTGGGGGAATTGAACTCCCAATCTAGATATCTTAACCACTGAGCTGCTAGTGCAAGCAGTTTGACTTCTACATGTCTTAGATAAGGTGGAAATCAGGACCTCTGTACACAAATATAACTTGCCAATTTCTAACAAAAGAACCACCTGCAAAAAGCACAGAGTTTGGACAAGTGGCAATCCCACAACATTGCACCAGCAGGTCTTCATGCTCCAACTGCACTAACATAGGGTTACCATAATTCCCTCTCACAAAAACAGGACAGAAGTAAAGGTTGTCCTTGCTCAAAAGCCAGTCGTATCTGACTCTAGGGTTCAGTGCTCATCTCTGTTTCAAAGCCGAAGAGCCAGCGCTGTCTGCTTCTGCAGACGTTTCCGTGGTCATGTGGCAGGCATGACTAGACACTGGAATGTTGGAGAAATGTAATTGCTAATTGCCAAGCGAGGCCGTCCACACATGCTCAGAGGCTCTCTTGATGTCCCAACATTCCGCAAGTGGCCCAAGTGAAGATTGCTTTCTTGGGGGGGGGGGGGGCGCAAGAAAACCAGGTCCTTTGGCTCAGCATCCAAACTTGAAAGCGCACACATGGAGTGGGGAAGGGGGGCACTCCACACCACCATCCTCCCCCTCCCCCATCCTCCTCACCCACTCCCGGCAGCGGGAGCCTCAGATGCAAGGGGGGAGAGACGGGGAGAAGGAATTAAAACCCCAGCCGCAGGCATGACTAGACACCAGAGTGCATGGGACACTGTTTATCTTCCCACCAAAGTTAGCCCCTATTTATCTACTCGCTATTTCTTGCTTTCGAATTGCTAGGTTTGCAGGAACTGGGACAAAGACGGGAGCTCATTCCGTCCTGCAGTATTCGGTTGAATTGCTGCTACAGGAGACGAGACGCCACAAGATAGAAAAAGCCATGCCCGCCCCCACCTTGTTCACCAAGCTGCTGCCACCTGCTGGTTGTTCCAATAGAAGTGCAAGAAGAAAAATCCATTTTTTCCCTTCCAAATCAAGTTGTTGGAAAACCGTGAATTTTTAGTGTTTTGTATGGAACCATGTGGGACAGTTACAAAATGTGAAATTCACGTTTTTCCATGGCATATGGCAACTCTACACTAGCAGGATTCCAGGTACCATAACTGATGGGTTTATAATAAGGATGTTTTGTGATAACAGAATATTTCTTTAGAATTGCACATATAATTTATTACCACATCTTTCCCACAAAGATACATACAAAACAGGTCACAACTTGCATTCTTTCTTCCATTACTCTAAGAATATATATTTTTAAATGTGGGTTCAATTGTTCATATGCACTTACATTTATAGCTATTTCTGTGGTTTTCTATCACCACAAATCAAGGTTCATGTGCAGGTTATTTTTTATTCCTATTCTACACATTAAGCAGTCTCCCCCACTGGTGTATTTTAAGGCATTGTATTCATGTGCCTAGAGTGCAGTGGTCCATGGGGTCGCAAAGTGTAGGACATGACTGTGCGACTGAACAACAACAAATTCATGTTAACAACAAAGATTCCTTATGTAAATCTATATGCCTGTTTTTGCCAGTAAGCAAAGTAGAAGGTCTACACATCTAGAAATGCTATACGCTTTGGGATGGTAAACACCAGAATGTTAGAGTGCATGACTGGGAGCAAAAGCCCACACAATAAACACTCTCTATAGCTATCCTATCTTGCAGGGCTGCTGTAAAAATAAAGCAGGAAAACCTCCATCCTAGGAAGATTATAAAGGTAAAGGTTGCCATTGCTCAAAAGCCAGCTGTATCCAAGTATAGGGTACTGTGCTCATCTCAGTTTACAGCCAAAAAGCCAGCACTGTCTGCTTCTACAGACATTTCCATGGACATGTGACAGGCATGACTAGACACCCAAGTGCACAGAATGCTGTTACCTTCCCACCAGTGGTGGGATTCAAAAAAATTTACTACCTACTCTGTGGGCATGGTATGGTCGGCATGGCCAGGAGGAAAGCACTGTGTTGCACCCGAATTAGGACTACTGTACTTTATTTCAAAACTTGGATGGGCAGGGCCAGCCAGAATTTCTGCTACCGGTTCTGGCGAACTGGTGCAAACCTGCTGAATCCCACCACTGCTTCCCACCAAAGCAGTAAAATGTTTATCCACTTGCAGTTTCTTGCTTTCCAACTGCTAGGCTGACAGGAACTAGGACAGAGACTAGAGCTCACTCTGTCATGAAGCACTCAGGTCTTGATTTGCTGACCTGCCGACCCTCCAGACACGAAATGCAGCATCTTAACCTCTAAACTGCTACAGTCCCTAGGACGATTATAGGGTGGGATAAAAATATTGCTCACAATTATAAACTATGTTTTTTATGATGAAGCCACCTGTGAGCTGAAATTCATTAAACTATATGGTTCAATAAATAGTTCTAAGTGTGGCCATCATTGAATAGCATGTAAAATGTTTTTTAAAAAACAAAACAAATACAAGATGATAGGCCTCAGCTTTGAGGGATTTACAGTCTAAAACCAGAAAAAGTTAACTTGTTTCATTGATATTCAGCCTTCAGGAAAGGAGTCCAAGCATGCAAGAGACAGAAACTAGTAGGTGTGAATAGACACCCACTAATCTTTTGCAAGTTAATATACAGCAAGTTAAGTCTTTTCAGTGACAGAAAACAATTTATCAGAATGCATTTTATTTCAAATAGCAAGGCAATGAAGGATCACCTATGACACGCTATACCAGGGGTTCCCAACCTACGGCCCAAGGGCCAGACCTGGCCAACATTGCCCTTCTATCCGACCTGTTGCCACCTCTGCTGCACCCAGAAGTGGAAGCAGGCACATTTACATCAGCCATAAAATGTGCCAGCACATGCACAAATGCACCCGCAGTGGTCATAAACACAGAAGTAGGCGCATTTACAACAGCTGTAAGTGTGTCCACTTCTGCATCTGGAGGGCATGGTCCAGCCTGCTCAGTTGTCTGGGTGTGTGATCAGGCCTGCAGTGTAAAATGGTTGGCCACCTCTGCACTACACACTTAGTCTCCCTCAGTCATCTCTGAACAGGACAACCTTCCTCCATGGCTCTTGCAATCTTATGTATGAAGAGAGTTTCTAAACCACAGAGAAGCCTACATCCATAAAATGGACTTCTTGCTTTACTCCCTCAATGTGTAGAATGAAAGCGCGGCGCCAAAATGGCCGCTGCGCTCTTTGCGGGGGCCCCCCACCCGGACTCAGACATCCGGGTGAGTTAGGGGGCGTGGCCACCCCTCTATATAAGGGGTGGCCACGAGGCAGCCGAGCTGCCATTTTAAAAGAGCGACGGAGAGGAGAAGTTTTCTCCGTCGCTACTTGTTTCCCCCTTGGTCCTTCCCGGCTGGGAAGGAAGGATTTCGCACGGAGCCTTGGCTTGCTGGCTCCTCGTTGCCTTTTCTCTGCTCTTCAATCCCTGAAAAGGGATCCTCCTCCTCCTTCGATATGCCTCCCAAACGAAGGGCCTTGGCGACGAAGCCTCGGCCTGCGGGGAGGACTTTTGGCCCTGCGCAGCGTGGGGGCCAGTCCTTGGGTCGGAGGACCAGGGCTGCACCCACGCGCCAGGACTCTATCCCCACCGATACCGGTGGGGCGATGCAGGCTGCTTGGCCCTTGGCCGGTCAGCCTTCAGCTGGCCCTTCCGGGGCTTCGGCCCTTGGTCCGCAGATACCGGCCATGGGTCCAGGCAGCGGGGGTGCACAGCACGTTCCACCTCCGGCCCCTCATGGGCCGGAGTTTTGGGCATGGCCCTATTCGGGCCCGGGCTCTCATGTGGGGGTTCCTGGTCCAATGCCTGGTGGGCTCCTCAAGGAGGTACTTTGCATCCTCTCTCCAAGGATAAGTTGAGAGCCATCGCTCCAACATATACACATTAACTGGGGAGGGGGCCTTTTGCCTGGCTAGCTCCCTCAGCAGCCGCTCTGCCCGCTCCCTGTCCACCTCTACCTCTGCCCCGTGACCCGCCGGCCCGCGGACACGCGGCGGCGGCATGGGGGCCAGCGCAAGAGGGACACTCATGTTTGTATCGGCACTGCCGCTTATTGCACACACCGCTGGCCGAGAAGCTCCAACACAGCAAGCGGGCTGGAACCTCCTGCCCCGCCAGATGGCGGGAAGCCTGCGTTGGAGCAGCTCGCTGAATGGCATGGCCACAATGGTACCTATCCCCAGGCGCCGGACACGTGGGGGTCATGTACAATAGCCACAATTTCTGACAGGGCTCATCCCATCTCATCTCCGGGTGCAATGGCACCCTCATTCTGAATTCCACATTGTAAGCCAACCACGATGGGCCAGGAAAATCCACCATCGCCCTGTAAATATTGTCTAAATATTGGACCATAGGGATGGCCAGGTCTGGCCGGGCCCTGAGATACACTGCCATATAAATAAGATATGCGGGCAACCAGTTGGCCCAGGTGCGTGGTGGCTTACGACGGCGGGACAGCTCTTTGTCTTTGTCATCCTGTCCCTCTCTCCCCTCCTTAGTGGGCTCACGGTTCAATAGGGAGAATATATCCACGTACTCCCCCCGCCAAATCTTTTCCCTTGTGACCTGGGACAAATGATCACCAAGGGGCAACGAATAACCAGCCGTCGGCAAAGCCGTCACCGGTACATTAGGTACCCGGGCCATGCACAGCGGAACCTGGACAGTCCCTGCGATGCCCGGCACTAGCCCGGGGGCGGAAACCCCCACCCCCAACGTTGCACCAGTATGGAACCAAGGGGCACTGGGATAAGGTTGCAACTGATGCCCACTCGCCTCGACATTACGAGGCCATGGCCACTGAACCCCACCATTGGAAGTGGACTGTGATGTGGGTGCATTAACTTGAACCTGATACTCACTAGTTGCACCCCGGTGAGCCGCCCCCACTGGGGGTTCCGGCCCACGGCGGGTGTCGGAGCTCGCGACCGGAATCGAGCTCTGGGGCCGCACCTGACCACTCTCCTGTTGTATCTCTGACCGAACTGGGAGCTGCGAGACACCGGCCGGGGTAGGCCGGAGCGTCTCCAGCAGCTCAACCCGGCTAGCCGCTTGCTGCAGTGTGGCGGCCATTGAGGCAGACGGAGGACCCAAAGGTGCCCCCACAGCAAATGAAGGGCCACCTGGCACGGGGTTGTGTGCCACCCCTAAGGACGCCTCGAGCACTGCTGAACGCGTTAGCAATGCATCGACTGCCACAGATCCCCCAGTATAGGGAGGGCCTGGTGGCCCTCAAGGAGCCCCCTCCAGTGGGGCTTCCGAATACCATTCAAAGGAGCGCGGGGACCCCAAGATGCATCCAATTTAATGTCCCTGAAGGGTAGAGAGGAGGTGGCTGCCCTGAGTATTGCTAAGGAGGTTGGGGCCAAGAGGGTGGCAGGCCCCTTTTCTGTGCCACCCTTTCCCAACCTGAAGGTCTCCCCTCTGGGGTTGGTACCCAAGAAGGCCCCGGGGGAATTTCATTTAATCCACCATTTATCATACCCGGCGGGTTATTCTGTCAATGATGCTATCCCTGATGACCTTTGTTCGGTCAGGTATACGTCCTTTGACCAAGCCCTACGGATGGTGCGCTCTTGTGGTCCGGGTGCCCTCCTGGCAAAATGTGACATCAAATCGGCATTCCGATTGTTGCCAGTGCACCCTGAGGACTTTGAGCTGTTGGGTTTTAGATTCCAGGGGAAGTTCTATGTAGATAAGGCCATGCCTTTTGGCTGCTCTATATCCTGTTCAGCATTTGAACGTTTTAGCACCTTCCTTCAGTGGGCCTTTGTTTGCAGGTCCGGGTCTCGGTCAGTAGCCCATTACCTCGATGACTTTTTGTTCGGGGGTGAACGGGACTTGGACACGTGCACGCGTCTCCTCACCACATTTCAGACGCTAATGCAGGAACTGGGTGTCCCTTTAGCGCCCGAAAAAACCGAGGGCCCATCCACTACCCTCACATTTCTGGGTATCGAAATCGACACGGTCGCACAGGCATCCCGGTTACCCATTGACAAGGTTACCCAGATCTCTGCGATGATTTTGGCCTTGCTGGCCAAACGTAAGGTGTCACTTAGAGAGCTTCAGGTACTGCATGGCCATCTTAACTTTGCCTGCAGGGTGGTTACGCCTGGCAGGGCATTTGCTCGGCGCCTGTGCGATGCCATGTCTGGCTTGACAAGGCGCCATCATAGGGTCCGACTAACCAGGGGCATGCGGGCTGACCTTTTGGTTTGGCTCTCATTCCTGCGGGACTTCACCGGGGTATCCTTTTGGACCTTTTGGTCTGACCTTTTAGTTTCACCTAGGTTTCAAGTGCAGTCGGATGCCTCCGGCTCCCGAGGATATGGGATTTACTTCCAGGGGAGGTGGGCTTATGGCCAATGGCCTCCAGAATGGCGGGGCACGGATCGCCTACGCGATCTTACATTTCTTGAGTTTTTTCCAATCCTGGGAGCTTTGATGCTATGGGGCAAGGAGTGGGCCGACTCAGTGGTCCATTTTTGGTGCGACAATGCTGCAGTAGTGCACATTGTCAACGCTCAGACATCTAAATCACCCAGGGTGATGGCTTTAGTTCGCCAATTCGTGTTATGTAGCCTACGCCTTAAAGTGCTTTTCAGGGCCAGACATGTACCAGGCATTGATAATGATATTGCTGATGCTTTATCCCGCCTGCAGATCCCCCGGTTCCGCGCCTTGGCTCCGGACGCAGAGGAATTCCCCTCGCCACTTCCAGCCGAGATTTGGACATTTGGCAAGGAGAGGTGAACCGGGCGATTGGCATGTCCTTGGCGCCCCGCACGCGTAAGGCGTATCATCATGCTTTAGTTCAATTTAATAGCTTTCGTGTGCAACTTCAGTTGCCTGAGGCGTGGCCCATTCCAGTGGAACAGGTTCATTTACACAGTCAGGGCCTCGCTCCCCGCACTATAGCATCAAGGCTGTCAGCATTGGCATTTGTTGCCAAGGTGGGGGGTTTTGCTGACAGCATGAACGATTTTCGCATACGGCATGTTTTGGAGGGGTGGACACGGGAACGTGGCCACCGCCCAGACACTCGGCACCCAATTTCCCCAGGGGTGCTCACACACCTTCCACGAGGCTGGCCTAACCTATGTTTTGACATGTATGAGGCAGCTCTTTTTCATGCGGCTACCACGGTGGCCTTCTTTGGAGCGCTCCGCATCAGTGAGTTGGTACTACTGTCTAAGGCGGATGCGACTCGTAGGGCACTGGAACTCGACGATGTCTATGTTTCTAATGAGTGGGCTCAGTTGAGGATACGGTCCTCCAAAGTTGATCAGCACAGCGTAGGCAGTGGAGTTAGACTGCTACGATGTTCCATTGCAGACATCTGTCCGGTTGGTGCCCTACAGGAGTTCTTGGCAGTACATGGCACGCACCCTGGCCCGTTTTTCTGCCACCAGGATGGGTCTCCCCTTACTAAATTTCAATTTTGGAAGGTGACCGGTATGGCACTTTCCAGTGTTGGCCTCCCTGGGGCTCGTTACGGCACCCATTCATTTAGAATCGGTGCTGCTTCAACTGTAGCTGCATTTGGGTACTCGGAGGCTGATATACGCCGTATGGGAAGATGGGAATCTATGCGTTTTGCATTATATGTTCGTCCTCTTCAGACATGAGTACCATTTAAGTCACTGTTCTCTTTTTTCTCTTACAGACCCTGTGTGTCCCCGCACACCGGTGGCAATATGGCTGGTGGGCCACAGTTACATGCACTGGGCAGCTCAGTATGCTGCGGCGACAGAGTGGGGACCCCAGCTTGGACTGCGTGCGGCCGCATGCATACGTTGGTACGGTAAGCGTGGAATGAGATGGCGGGAACTGTTGCCATTCCTTTTTTCCATTAGGGATGCTGAACCGCCCGATGTCCTTGTACTGCACCTCGGGGGCAATGACCTAGGCCAGGTCACTGGCCTTTCCTTAAAATTTGCGATTTGCAGGGACCTAGCTTATTTACACTATGTGTGGCCATTCACCAGGCTGCTATGGTCGGACATCATACCACGTCACGCTTACAGGGGAGGTATTGACCTCCGTGCCCTTGACCGCGCTCGTCGCTCGTTGAACAGGGCAGTTGCCCGGTTCGTGACAGACAAGGGTTTGGGGATGGTCGTCCGACACCCCACCATTAGTTTACAAAATTACGATCTGTATGCAGGGGATGGGGTCCACCTGTCGGATAGAGGTATGAACCTCTTTTTGGAAGATTTGCAAGCAGGCCTGTTGACCGAGCTGACGGTCTGGGGGGGGATGGTGAGTCTTCATTGAAGCCTCCCCATGTGGCGGGTAGCACTGGTAAGGTAAAGATTTATGACCCATAGGTATCCGGCAGGTTCGCAATTGACTGGCCAACACTTAGACAGGTACAGGTGTAATAACATTGACCGGTCAACGACGAACCAGGCAAGGGGTGATGGCACGAGCTTTTCAGCATGCATCACCCCGTGATTTGACGGATACACGTCAGAGGGTGGGGTCAGTAGATAGTTTATTGACTACGGTCAATTTCTGGGGGAGAATAGAAGCTGAGTTTGGTGTAATAATGGGTAGAAGTGTTAAGCTGGTGTCAAATATCATTCTTTTAACGAATGTGGAAGGTTTGGGTTTAAACAAAGATGAAAAGGAATTATTGGAAATTGTATTGACAACAGGCAGACAATGTATAGCTAGAAACTGGAAAAATGACATAGAAATACAGATTGGAGAGTGGTATAAAGAAATGTGGAGTTTAGCATTGAATGATAAACTGACATGGGAGATTAAAGTGAAAAGGGATAACTTAAAAGAGAATAGATTTTGGAATATATGGAAACCATTTGTGGACCATTCTTGTACGGCAAATGATAGTTCAGGACCAGTACCATCACAAAGAAGTTTTTGGAGCTGAGTAGCAAATAAACTCTCCGGGCATTGTATATATTCACAGGGTGTTTATTATTCATCTAAAGATTAATGGTAGCACAGAAAGTTCTTATTATTTTGGATTTTGAAACAATGGTTTTTTTTTTTCCTTAATATTTTGTGGTTATATAGTAAATAATTAGTTTAGATATTGTCATGTGCTAACATTTAGTAATGTTTGTTAGGATGATACTATGGATTTGTTTATGTATTGTATTGTTAGTCATTGTTTTCTTTTCTTTTTTGTATGTCTTTGAAAAATTCAATAAAAAAAAAATTTAAAAAAAAAACAATTTGTTTGTGTCAACAAACAAATTGATACAAAATGGATACATTGTAGCCAATTGCCATTGGCAATTTTGGAAGGAACCTTACCAGTGTTACTGCGGCCTGCTTGCCTTAAAGAATTATAATTGGATGAGTACCAATTGAAAGTTATAATTCGGACTAAGGCATTATTCAATAAAAGTGGCCCAATGCCTTTATCCATATACCGGTGTCTGAGTCTTTGTTTGGGGGGTGTGCCTGCAATGAAAGCGTGGCACCAAAATGGCCGCCGCGCTCTTTGCGGGGCCCCCCCACCCGGATTCAGACATCCGAGTGAGTTAGGGGGCGTGGCCACCCCTCTACATAAGGGGTGGCCACGAGGCAGCCGAGCTGCCATTTTAGAGATAGCGACGGAGAGGAGAAGTTTTCCCTCCACCCCCTCCCTAGTGAACAGTGTGATATTTTGGTCACTTCGGGGCCGGGTGGGAATTTTTGGTTGGAACCCACAATTGGCCCTTGGGTTCTGTGTTTTTTGCCCATCCCACACTGTCGCTGAGGTTTGATATAGGGGTTTTTCTGTTCTTGACTTTGGTCACTTAGGCGGGTAGCACTGGTAAGGTAAAGATTTATGACCCATAGGTATCCGGCAGGTTCGCAATTGACTGGCCAACACTTAGACAGGTACAGGTGTAATAACGTTGACCAGTCAACGATGAACCAGGCAAGGGGTGATGGCACGAGCTTTTCAGCATGCATCACCCCGTGATTTGACGGATACACGTCAGAGGGTGGGGTCAGTAGATAGTTTATTGACTACGGTCAACAATTTGTTTGTCTCAACAAACAAATTGATACAAAATGGATACATTGTAGCCAATTGCCGTTGGCAATTTTGGGAGGAACCTTACCAGTGTTACTGCGGCCTGCTTGCCTTAAAGAATTATAATTGGATGAGTACCAATTGAAAGTTATAATTCGGACTAGGGCATTATTCAATAAAAGTGGTCCAATGCCTTTAGTCTTTCTTTGGGGGGTGCGCCTGCAAAGCACAGCAGTGAAACAGATTATTCTCCACCAAATCACAATGATGTAAAGCAGAATGCCTGAATGCGCATTTATCTGTCTCATTTATGTTCAAAAAGGGTTCAGAAGTGATAACTTCAGAAGCAACAGTTAGACCACTTAAAATCTGGTAATGGAAATATCTTCTCTGAACAATTTTATGTTCAGAAAGAATTATTCATATCTACCCTCTTCTCCAGGCAGACAAATAAGAGAGTAGCCAATGGCATCTGAATGTTTATTTCTACGACTAGTTCAAGGCCTCGCAAGCCTGTTTATACTACATTTTCTTAAATCTAAATACATTTTCTTCACAACTCTTAATATACCAGGTTTGAATGTGGCAGCAGCTCAATCACATAATTATGGACCAAAGTCTTAATGGAAAAGATAATAATGCGAACCAACCAGAGCACTCTATGCACACAAACCAAGTTATATTACCTATTATAAATTATCACATCTAAAAGTGCATCTATATATTTATTTACTTCTTTGATATTCAAGTATGAACCTGACCCTTAGCAAACAGTGGTTTGTTTTGGAGCTATGCTAGCAGAAGGCAGCAACATATGCCCCAAGCCCCAAGTTAGATGCTCTTTCTACAGTCCAATGTGCTTGTCAAAAGATGTTACAATCACAAATCTAGTTTATCAGGAAATATGTTACTACTACACAAAGAAAAATAATATTTTCTTTCCTCCTGTGCACAGAAAAATTGTAGAATATAAAAAGTACCATCCCAGTCTAAAATGCTTGACATCTACCCATTTAAAACAGCATCTTAAAATGAACTCTATTATGCTTAAATATAAAAGTCGAGATGGATGGTAACACATTTTTAAAGCACTACTATCAAAGAATTCATTAGGTAGGAGAACTCCTACAAAAAAAAGGGGGAGGGAGGAATTTACATTTCCAACAGTCAGTCATAAAGCTAATCTTATTATGTTTATTGATATTACTATGCAAGCTGAGACAAAGTGGCCAGAATCTCATTAGTTAGTTACTCCAGCATACAAGTGATGGCATAAAGTGCAGTGGAGAACTTCTATGAGTTGGTGAGTTGCCACTTCTTTCTCTCATTACAAATTAACTCATATAATTGGCACACTGCAAGGGATAAAAGAGGCAACTCGGCAACTCATGGCAGTTCACCACTATACTTTAAGACATCACCATTCAAACTGGCATAACTATCTAATGAAATTCTGACAATTCTTCACTGAAATTTGCACCTCTGCAAATATACTGTTGTAACTAATCAATTGGATTCTGGCTTACTTATTATTCAGTAGAGTTTACAAAGCTCCATGGAAAGCTCAAGCTCAAACTAACCTATTTACATTATATATTGCAAAGGGCTCGTCCACAAGATGCTTTTCATAATAAAAACCCAAATCAGTAACATTACTACACATTTTTATTTATTATCATTGTCTCATCCAGCTACCACAGTGGGAACATTTATACTAATTGGTATCATAATTTTCAGCTAATGATGGAATTGTTTTTCTTTGTTTCTGTTGACTTCTAACAATATAACATTAATTTTAACAACCTTAAAATGTATGTAAAGGATGAATACAATAATAGAATTCATGAAAACATATTATCAGAATAACTGGATTTTTAATTTCCATAATTGTGGAACCCAAATTCTTTGACAAGAATAAAACTACTGGATCATAAAATATGAAAGGTTGAGGAGCATAGTTTTTGATCCTGGTTTATGCATTTTAAACTATCTCACTGTGCACTAAAACTAGTAGGAAGACAAATACTGCCTATTATGAAAATAAAAATAGTAGCAAGGAGGAGTCGAAACCATCTAGAGAAAAACTAGGATTGAACTCTGTTCCAGTTTCCTAGACTATCTTTTCTTTTTCTTTTTTTGCAATGGTGGTATTCTGGGATGATGATGTTGCCACCGATCTAAAAGACTCTGCAATTTTTTTGTACATTGCCTCTCCCTGAGCCCACGCCATCGGCTCAGGGATAGGAGGCCAGCTGCATCCAGCGCCTCCACCCCTCTAGAGCCCTGTCTGCTCGGGGGGGCGGTACAAGAGACACCGTCTTCACCGCCGCCGCCGCCGCCGCCGCCGCCGCTGCTGGGACCCGTTGCCTCTCCCTGAGCCCATGCCATTGGCTCAGGGATGGGAGGCAGGAACTGTTGAGGGCATTGGATCCTGGGGTTCCGCCAGAGGCATTGAGCCAGGCTCCGTTGGAAACGTCGATGATAGAGTTTTGTACATTGTAAGTATATTGTGAATTGTATTTTTAGTATTACTGTATCTTATACTTTTGCTTTGTTGTATTTTCATATATCTCTCATGTTGAAATAGGGGTGAAAGAATTAAGATATTAAGATAATATTAATTCTGTTTTAAAAGTAAAAATTATTTTCTCAGTTCTCTGTAAAGTTAAACAGATCAGATTGACCTGCCATGTAGATAGGATGACGAGGCCTTTATGTCCACGAGCTCAGCACTGTTTGTACAGCTGACAGGGAAACGTAAATAATATTTGTGTGACATGACATGTTCTAAACAACAAACACTGAATGTTCTAACCTGAACTTAATGAAATGTCAGAAGATTAATTAATAATTTTGGCTTTATCCCATAGTGATGTAATGTGTAGAAGTTTCCAAATTTTATGCTATAAAAGGATGGCTCTGAAAATGTATATTCATTCAGGGAATAATTTAGCTTGGAAAAGCTTTCCTGAATCTATTAATATTAATTAATATTAATAAAACTCCTAAATCTGTCTTAGCGTGTGTCTTAGCGTCTGAATTTGTCTAGTTCAGAATTCCATAACAATGTATTATTGTTTATTATATATTATGTCTGTATATTGTATTTATTTTTGTTGGATGCCGCCTTGAGTCGCACTTATGCGAGTAAGGCAGAGTACAAATTTAATAATAATAAATAAGTAAATTTGCTAATTTTACTCCTTTTATTCCTCTGTGAAAAGAACTTAGGAATGGGAAGAAAGCAGGTATTTTGTTCAAGAACTTTTATCAAATATATGGAGAAACAACCTCTGACAATCTGGACACCACTGCCTCCTTCCCCTCTCAAATGTTTGAGAGTCCATATTGCTAGCACTTAACAACTATTCTCTTTTCTGGAATACAACTGCTCATTGGTATCACAATTGCATATACACAGGGCTAAGGTTGCAGGAAGACACCCAGTGGTGGGCATCAAAATAAATTCCTACCACAATGTGGGCATGGCCATGTGACTGCTCTTTGCTATAGAGCTATGAAAATAGAAGCCTCTTCTATTTTCATCACTCTATAGCGAACCTCTGAAGCTATTTCCTCCTTGTCCAAGACTTTTCCTGGGCTCCATTTCACCCAAAATTGCATCCTCAACCATTCCGGAGTGGCTGCGGATACACTTCAGGGTGAAACGGAGCCCTGGAAAAGCCTTGGACAAAAGGGAAATGGCTTCAGAGATTTGCTATAGAGTGATGAAAATCATACCTGTCAACCATCCTGGATTGGCCAGGATTTCACGGTTTTCGGCGCCAATTTGCGCCATTTCCCGCCCTGCGCTGCTGAAACCCCAGAATTTGGCAGCGGGGGAAAGGAGGTACTGCACAGCCCTTCTGCGCAGGTTGCCTTGTACACTTGCGTAGGAGGCTACGCCGCTTGCATAGCCCCGTTCTACGCATTCGAGAAGGCTACACCACTTGCGTAAGAGGCTACGCCGCTTGTGTAGGAGGCTACGCAAGCGGCATAGCCTTCTACGCATGCGTAGAAGGCGACCTGCACAGAACCATTTGCTCAGGTCCCGTATTTTCTGGAGCTGCGGTTGACAGTTATGATGAAGATAGAAGAGGCTTCTATTTTCATAGCTCTATAGCGAAGAGCCCCCTCCAAAGCCATTTCCCCCTTCCTCCAAGGATTTTCCTGGGCTGTGTTTCTCCGCAAAGTGCCTCCCCAAACACTCCAGAGTGGCTGGGGATGCACTTTGGGATGAAATGGAGCCCAGGAAAAGCCTTTGATGAAGGGGGAAATGGAGGCAGCCCCTCCAAAGCCTTTTCTAGGAGGAGGAGGTGGTGGTGGGAGGGGTGGGGTGGTGGGCAGGGCCAGCTATTTTTACTACCGGTATGCACGTACTGGTGCGAACCTGCTGATGCCCACCACTGAAGACACCATTTAGTATCAACAGGTAACCAAACCGATTAGCAAAAAAAAAAGGGGGGGGTAGTATTCAAACAGAAGTCAACAGTCCAAGATCAATAAGCAACAGAGAAGCACCAGTAAAACAAGAGCAAGCCCAGGTCATTCCACAACGTGGGCTTCTATTTCAGGGTGTCCTGCCCAATGTTCAGGTGTGAGACATCTAGTTCTAGATCATATTCTGAACAGGAATTGATGCACAAGGAAACTATTTCCTCTTGAAAGGTCCCCTATTCTGAGACAAGTATTTCTCAGAATATGTAGCCTTTTCTTGGTGTCACTCTTACAGACTGTGATGGGTGGTTATCTGAGACCAAAGCTGAATCTCCTGCACCTGCAGGTGCCTTCTTTTAAGTGAGCATCCAGCTTTTGCACATTCCCAATGTCAGAATTCTCTGAAGAATTCATTTAATGGGAGAAGGCCAATACTCCAGGAAATCCCCCCCCCCCCCACGAGATTCTAAATTGCTTCCTCTAGATCTCTCTGGGGTATAAGACTTCACACAGAAACAATTCTACCTCCCATTTTCTTTAAGGCTTAAAGAAAATTAGTGACTAGGAGAGAGTTCCAAGGGTATAATATGCAATCTGGAGGCACATTTTAGGTAGAATCATGGGAGGTAGGGATCACAAGCAGAGGTACAGGTGAAACTCGGAAAATTAGAATATCATGCAAATGTTCATTCAGTTCAGTAATGCAACTTAAAAGGTGAAACAAATATATGAGATAGACTCATTACATGCAAGGTGAGATAGTTCAAACCTTACTTTGTTATAATATTGATGCTTATGGCTTAGTTTATGAAAACCCCAACCTCCCAATCTCATGTACCCCATAATCATCACATAATCTCATGTACGCTGTACGCCATGATCATCACAATTATAACAAATTAAGGCATGACATACAGTAAAACCCCGACTTACAAATGTCTCGAGTTACATAAAATTCAACTTACGTAATGATTTTGTGCTAAAAGCATGTCCTGATTTACACAATTGCCTATGGATTTGCTTTGAGTTACATAAAGATTTTTTTCCTATGGGTTTGCTTCAATTTACATAAAAATTTCATTTTTCCTATGGGTTTGCTTTGAGTTACGTTAAAAAATTTTTCCCTATGGGTTTGTTTTGAGTTACAAAAATATTCAAATTAGGCAAAAGCCTATGGAATGGACTTTTTCGTAAGTAGGGGTTTTACTGTATCTCGCTTTGCATGTAGTGAGTCTATCTCATATATTTGTTTCACCTTTTTAAAAAAAATTTTTTTATTTTTCTATAACATATAACCCTCCACCCACCAACACGCAACACTCAAAAATCTCACACACACACACACCGCCAGACAAAATATTGCCCGGCCGCTCCCATTTAGGGAATGGGGGAGGAGGAGGAGGAAGAGGGAGAGCCTATCCCTTCTATTCTTAATTTCTCCTTTCACTATTCCCCATCTCCTTCTCTTATTTTTTCTCTATTTTAATTCTTTTAGTCCCTATGCTATTCATATTCCTAAATTGTTAACACTTTCTTGCCTGTGCCTATTTATATTTATATATTATTCTTACTTTTTGGCTTTTGGCTTTATCTTTGCACCAGACAATTCTGCATCCTTTTCTTCTCTTATTTCCCCTCTACTTCTATAACCCAAAGGTTTCTCCCTTTGTTTCTCCCTTGGATGGTCTCTCCCCTTTGCTTGATACTCCTCTTTCCCCTTTGATCCTTCTGAACCTTCTCCATACAGATTTTTTACCAGTTTTTACCAGTTTGGATCTCCTATCGCTATAATTTTAAGTAATTCAAGTTGCCTCATTGCTCCCTTTGGGTCCTCTGCTCTAACCACCTTCCCATCATGAAATATCTTTAAGAAGATAGGGAAACCCCATTGATATCTTATATTGCAATTAAACAAAATTTCAGTTATCGGCTTCATCTGTCTTCTCCAGTGAATAGTCTCATTACTTAAATCATGATATACTTGTACTTTTACTTCTCCTATCTTTAATGCAGAGTCACCATGCTTCCTTAAATAGTCCATTACTTGATCTTTTTAATAACCTATACAAAAGTAATTATCATATCTCTGGGGCGTTGACCTCTCTTGAAACCGACCTTAAAAATTGCTTCAATCTCTTCTTTAATTGGGCCAGAGTCCAAAGCAATGGTTTGTAATCATTTAACCACTTCAATTTTTAAATTGTCTTTATCCATGTCGGGGGGAAACTTAATCCTGATGTTTTTCTTTTTCGATTGATCCTGTAGCTTCACCAGTTGCTTAAATCTTTTGTCCATAGTATTTTCATGCTTTACTGCAATCTCCACCAAGTCTTTAACCTCTGACTCCAAAGTATTGGTTCTCATGTTTAATCCAGAAATTGATTTTTCCAGAGATTGCACTTCCTCTCTGACCACCTCTTTAACAAACTGTTTAATTTCTTTTTTATCTTCATTAGATTTTGTAGTTATAAAGTCTTTTAATCCCAACAGAGTCAGATCTCCACTCGATTTTTCCTTAGAGGGTGGTCTTGCATCCATATTTTCAGATTCTTCTTTGTTTATTGGGCTGTCATCTGCACTGACAAGACGTCTATATGCTTTATCTGATACAGTCTCTTTTTTCCAGACTCTCCTCTTCATTTATTTTGATCCACCACAGCTGCAGTAACTCTTGTAAAAAAAGTCTCTTACTGTTGTCTCTCTTCCAGTACCTGATATTGTTTGCTCAGCAACTTGCAGCTATCAATAGTCCATAAATATTTTTCCACCAGCTACTAAGAGACTGCAGTTTTATTTTAATTTACAGCCACAAATCTTTATCTTATCACAAAAAGCACCTGGCTTCCTGCCAGCTCTGTCAGCTCAGCCCAATATGGTGGTTCCTCCCTCTGAAATTAGGACGGCAACAAAAAGAAACAGCTGTAGTGGATAAACTGTAAACTTTTCCAAACCAATCTTGTATGAAGCCTTTTCCTCCAAAAATTGTATCAGAGGCAAAGAGGTGAAAAAGAAAGTCCTCACAGCAACAAAAGGGAGATGGCAGGTCTATTGCTTTAAAAAGCCTTGCAGCCAAAGGCCTCTGCTTCTTAGCACTTCTCTCTCCAGTATTTTTCAACAGAAGATTTATCAGCAAATAGTTTTTCAACAGGACCTTCAACACCTCCCACAGTACCTTATCATCTAAAGGACTGCAGTAGCTATCTTTTGGCAAATTCCATGGTACTTTTAACCCAAATAGGACCTTTTTTCTTTGTCTGGAGAAGGAGATGGCAGAAATCACTCCAACCAGCTACCTTAGGCTCCTCCCTCCTCCTTGTTTCACCTTTTAAGTGAAATGAATGAACATTTGCATGATATTCTAATTTTCCGAGTTTCACCTGTATATAAAAACTGCATTTCAGTCTCCAGCTTTCATTACAGAAATAAGGTAACTGATTCAATAAAAGAACTGAAGCTGGGCACTTTTCAAGGACCAACTGCAGCATTAAATTAGGACTCTACATGCCTGATTTGTATTGGAAACTCAAACTATGGTAGAGTATATACCAGTAGCTGAGTAGAATGTGTAAGGGGGAAGAGAAGTACATAAACTATCCATTTACATCTTTCTTTTTTTGAGATTTACAACTTTCAACATGGATATGACATGGTTAAACGCTACCTATGTGCTTGAAGAAAGGAGTAAAAAGCAATGCGTTTCAGTTTAACAATGAATTCCATGATACCAATTGTTGCACAAAAGTGATACAATGGCTGGAATCCTTTTCATCTGTATTATGCGTGTTGCACAATCTGCCCTGGTAACAAGGACAGCACAAGTCAGCTGTGCAAAACAGTTACATGGATCCTTTTTTCCGAATGACTGTGCAATGCACCCATGAAACTGTTTTGTAGGTAGTGCTTCTGCCCTGGTACTGCCACTGCAGCTACTGTGGGCATAACATCAAGTAACTACTTCAAAAGGATTTCAGCCAGAGTGTTCCTTTACACCAGGCATACTTAAGCAATATTATACTATTCATTATAATAGATAGTTAATGAAACAGCTGCTTATATTTTTGGCAAAAAGTTTTTTTCCTTGTACAATACTATAAGTTCTTTTTTTGAACCAAATATTACATAAGACTACTCTTCTCAGTATCATTTATACACAAAAGCGGACATGTACACACAGATACCCAATAACCTCTTTCTAAGTATCCTGTATTTTCTGCAATGTAAGACCATAGTCATAAGATCACTGCCCGTTGAGGCATATCTTTGTGGAGCACAATTCATTGCAAAGCAACAAGAAAAAAACCTAAGGGCTAATGAAAATGACTGGTTATAGAGTTGAGGGTTAGAAATTCTCTACTAACTCTGTCCTCCTTGAGGTCTCTAGGCGGCATTTCTGAACAAGGGTAAGTATAAAATAATACTTCTCAGAGTCATGACTAATCAATATTTGTTCATCCTAATGCTTCTGATGCTTCATTTAGATTTTAAAATTAAAAAATGCATTTTGTGGAAATTCTATCAACTAATTTCCTTTTAAGGAAGGCTTTTGGCTCAAGTGGCTAAGATGCTGACTGGAAGGCAGTTCAATTCCCAAGTACTGCAGGACAGAATGAGCTCCCATCTTTGTCCCAGCTCCTGCCAACCTAGCAGTTCAAAAGCAAGAAATTGCAAGTACAGTAGATAAATAGGGACCACTTTGGTGGGAAGGTAACAGCATTCTGTGCGCTCCACTGTCTAGTCATGCCTGCCACATGACTATGAAAACGTCTGCAGTTAGCGCTGGCTCTTTGGCTTTGAAACAGAGATGAGCACTGAACCCTAGAGTTGGATATGACTGGCTTTCGAGCAAGGGAAACTTTTACCTTTACCTTTGATTTTAGAGAAGATCAAATTTTGATTCTCCTTTAAATTATAGAAAAGTATACAGATTTAAATGTGCACCTCCTTTTGAATAGGATAGTTAATTTAGACCCATGGTTCCTAGACATGGGACACATGCCGCAAAGGGGGGCAATTTGATTTTTAAGGGGGGGGATTCAAAAATGAGTTAATAACAGTTAATGGCCTTTTACCTGTAGGCTTCCTCCACATGAATAGGAGTTTGCTTTTTGGGTAATAAGAATTATGTCACAATGACAATTACACTTTCATGGCGGGGGGAGGCATCAGGATTTTAAAGATGCTTCAGTGGGGCATGGACACAAAAAGGTTGAGAACTACTGCTTTAGACACAGAGAAGAGAAAAGGTAGCAGCTACAGTTTGAAACAGCTACCTGTACATGCTGTGGAAGATCAGAAATACATGTGAAAGATGTTTCATGTTAGCTTATCACTTATGAGAGAAGTTTGCCTGCTCAATGCTCAATGGCACGAATTTTGCAAAGCACTTTTGCCTATATAAATGACATTTTCTTAACCTCTGTTATGGCTATCTATGACCATGGTAAATGATGTTTAACTTGAAATACAGTGCATATATATATATATATATCTTACTGCAGCACAACCTTGCTGTGAACTATTAGGCTTTCACTGGTTAGAAAGCCAGATTCACAGTGCTCAACATATTATTGCTGTACATTTATGCTTCACCATGGCATCAACATATTTTATTAACTCTGCATCCAAAGCATAAATTTCACTCCTTCCTGCTCTTAAAGATAAACCATTCCTATGGTCAATTAAATTTGCAACAGCATGGCTATTAATAAGAAAAAAACTTCAAAATGTCTAAGAGTAAGTTTACACTCTGTTATTTTAATATATCTTCTCTGCTTTACCCATTATTCGCATAAGCTTTATCTTACCTTGATATCCCTTGGCCACAAGTAGAACTACTGGCTTCCAGTGGTACACACTATGAAACCCTAGAAATAATAATGTTTTGATTCTTGGAGAAGAGGGGCTATTTGTGGGCAGATTGGCATTATATTAATAATGCATTTTTCTAAAATTATATGCATTTTAAAATCTTCACTAAGCATTAAATCAAAGCTCAAACGCCAACAGCAATTTTAGAAAAATACAACACTTGTCTTCTTAAATCTATTTCTATAATTTATTGCTTTCTCTCATTGTCAATTTAAAATCTAAACATACTCAATAGTTTAATAGATACAGATAAGGTGTTCTTTAATTTTACAACTTAAAACATTAATCCATTTCATTAAACAAGAATATAATGAAGTAATATAACTTCTCAATCATATTTCTCCTATAAAACAGAAAATGTGTGAACATCTTGAAATTGTTGAATTAAAATGTTGAACTACTGTATCTTGTAATGTCTGACTAAATCAATCTAATTTGTTGGTGTAACACACACTCAAAAGATCAAGACAGACAGACAGACAACAGAAAGAAAGAAAGAAAGTGAGATGGATTAGAATCAGCCTTTTTCTTATGTGGGCAATAAAAAATAAATTGAATTTTCCTGTTTTATAAGTGGAGCAAGTTCTTCAGTTTTTCATAGTAAATTCAGGCTCTTTGTTGTTGTTCAGTCACATAGTTGAGTCCAACCCCAGGCTCTTTGACAATCTGATTTTTTAAAATGTATATTAAGATCCATCCATCACAGTGGGAGTGTTTTGCAGTTTACAAAATGTTAGGATGGGCAATCTATAGACATTCAGATGTTTTTAACTGGAATTCCCATAGTCCCTCACCACCGACTATACTGGGAGTAGAGGGGCATCCAACCTGATAGATTTTGCTAGAGAAGCAAACATTGCTGACCCTGAGCCAAGCCATCATTTAGGTGGGCCACAGTTTGTTTCTTACGGCATAAATTGTGCATTAGTTGACCAAATAAACTTCAGGTTGTTTCCCCTTCTTTTTTCCACTCACCTCCTCCCCCCCCCCCCACGCCATGGCAACCTGCTGAATTAGTGAATTAGCTCCAAATTGTACTTAGGTCTTTCAAATTCACAGCTATAGGTTCCTTTATTCAGTCAATCCATTCCATACTTCCTCTTTTATTGCTGCAATTTTTCTCACATTTTATTGTCTTTTCCAGTACTGTACTTGATAATTTGTCTTTCTGGAATTCTATGGCATCCTCAAAGCTCTCCTACTGCAAATGGTGGTGGATAACCTACAATTTCTAGCTTAATTTTGAAATTTCTGCATGTAATCATTTCAGATTTCTGGCAAGAAAGACCTATTCTTCCTCCACCAAAGTTAGTTATTTTTGGCATGAGCTGAATTCATAGCTGGCATGAAGCTCATGATCACTACATGGAGTGGTTCTGTGTGAGTCTCTTAAATACTTTTAAAATCAACTCTTGATGCCATAACCCTGGATTTCTCTTTAGCTGGGATGCAACAAGAGAAACTCTTTCTGCACCCTACCCCAAACTCCAGCATTCCTTTCTGGCATTTGTATTCTCCATCTCTACTACTGCAGTCATACCTTTGCAGCCAAGGAAAAGAGAAAGTCTCCCATTATAGAAAAGGTCTTATAAAGAGCACAATAAACCATCCCCTCCCAAGCTTAAACTCAAGGTACAGTACTGTACTTCTCTAAAAGAAGAACAGATTATAGTTGTTGAGGTATATCTCTGCACTTTACACATTGCAATAAAGTGACTAAACCTAGATACTCTTCTTAGGGTTTTTGAAATAGCACCTAAATCCAAGGCTACAGCACAGATTTTTGCCTTAACTAAGATGTAGAAGGAGCAAGGCGGAGATACTCAGGAGATTGCAAGAAGGGACAGACAACTGAAATGATGTTGCTAAAAGGATTATAAGGAATATGGTGTACTAAACAGCCATAGTGAGGATGCTGAATAACTGTCTAACAAGACTGAGAAAGATAGCCACATCAGAGATTAACTCTGAAACCTACAATTTCACCTTACCCAGTAGCCTCCTTTTTGTAATTTGATTTTAACAGAGAAGCCTGGCCTACACTTCTGTCCATGATTTTTGGAACTTCTTTGTTTCTTCTACACTACCCTGAGTTCTATGGTGCCCAAACACACAAGACTTCATCTCCTTCTGTGCCCTAGGGGAATGAACAAGAGCCATGACCCATGACTGCAGAGCAGAAAAACATGGTCGTCAAGGATGAATGGGCATACTGGAATCCCACTGACTAGAACCAATGCTATTATGAAATATGTTTTAGCTAGAATGAAGAATATGTCACTTATCTGCTAGGATTGATAGCTAGAAAATTGAAGTTTTATTGCTTTTCCCAGACCCACTTATGAACCTCTCTAGGACATCTTCCCTTGCCTGGAGTATCAAACTACAGGAGCACTTTCATTTGTAATGTTCTTACTCACAACATTTAGGAGCAGATTTGGAGTTTGAATGAATGAAATGTGGTGCTGGAAGACCAGCTTGTTAAGAATTATTGCAATCCTTATTTACAGATACAGGTGAGCACATTATATACTGGCTCCATCCAAAGGATCCTACTCCTTTGGCTATTTAACTATAGGTGACCCTGGACATTATGAATGTACCTCAAGCCATAAACCATCATTCAACAAATCAAAGGTAGAGCAACATAACATGTGAACTCAGCCATTGTTTAATTGTATACAAAGTCAAGACATTTAGCAAGCTATCATATAAATCGTTTTCATCGTGCTTAAAAACACCAAAAATATTTACCTCAAAATGATATAAAGCCAAAAAGGGTATCATTGCTCAATAAGGAACCCTTTCCTCCATCCCACCCCACCCCCAAAATCACTATATTTTTGAGGATGCAAAGAATGAGAATTGTCCTAACATGGGCATGAGAATTTAAGTTCATACAAAGCAAGGGGATAATCTGTGTCTCAGATCCATTTACAACATCCCAGGCCTGATATTCCTATCTCTCCAGCTTATCTTGAAATAATGCTTAAAATTTGAAGAAGTCAACATCTTCTTATACACTTTTCTCTCTTCTGATAATATGCTCCATTTAAATTGGTTCTCAACCTTTTTAAACCAGGGGCCAGGGTCATGCTCCCTCAGACAGCTTTGGGGGGGGGGGGGCAGATGGCCATTTTGCCCATACCTGTCAACCGCGGCTCTGGCAAATCCGGGACCTGCGCAGACCGTGTCTGTGCAGGCCGCGTTGTACGCATGCGCGTGGAGGACTATGCCACTTGCGTAGCCTTCTACGCAGGCGGTGTAGCCTTCTGCGCATGCGTGGAATGGAGCTACGGAAATGTAGAGCCCTTCCACGCATGCGTGCAATATGACCCGCGCAGATGGGCTGCGCAGTGCCTCCTTTCTCCCAATGCAAAATTACGGGGTTTTGGCAGCGCGGGTCGTGAAATGGCGCAAATCGGCGCCAAATTACCGGGTAATCCCAGCCAAATCGGGATGGTTGACAGGTATGATTTTGCCCTTTCTCAATCACATGGCACTTCTGGGTGTGATGGAGGCAGTGATGAAATGGTGCCATGTGCCTCATCTGGGCTGCAGGCCACAGGTTGAGAATCCCTGATTTAAATTGACCAGCATGACCTCTGGCACAAAATAAAACCAATGAAGTTGCTCTTTTTCTGTCACTAGTATAGAAGTTCCATGTAGTCCTAATCTTACTTTTTGCATATGTCCCAGGTAAAGGACTAAGAGGGAAAGAAACAAAATCCTACATTTAAAAAAAGCACAGAATTTTACTTTTTATCAGCTGAGGCATGTTGCAAATTGGAGACCCTTTTAAGGGGCAATCTGATTTCCCCCCCAAAATTTGAGTCAGGCAAGGAGCAGGGAAAACAGATGAAATGAGATTCTAATATTTTTGATATATTGTTTTCCCATGATGCTTTACTTTGTCCTCTATTTCATTTAAAATACCATTAAAGAGAATAAATAAACTGATGTTTTAAAACTGTATTTTTACCTATTAACCATAAAATATGTGTGGATCAGTCAAATCCATTATATTGCTGCTTGCGCCATGCAAGCAATGCAGTCAAGGTAGTACATTGTGAGTATTAACTTTTTAAAAATATCATTTTATTTCTGTGCAAATTGCCCCAATTTCGAAAACTACCCATATTTCTAAAATATTAAGTGCTTGGACTGAGATCCCCAGGAGTAATAACAACTGTGTACAATCAAGTCAATTCTGACTTAAGGCGATCCTTTCTAGGCGTTTCTAGAAAGAAAATACAGTAATACCTCATACAAAGTCCTCTTCGTACAACATCGAATCCATACATCGCCTAATTCCTTGAAAAAAAGTTGCCTCATACAAAGTTGTTGTGACTTTGTATGAGGCATTGGGGTTTTTCCTAGGTTGCATTGTGCCTGGGCAGGATAAAAGGCAAAACGCATGTGTGCATTGCTCTTGTGAGTTTTGCACGAGGCAAAGAGTGTTTAGGAGTGGTTTTGAGCGCGATTTTGGATTTTTTTGGATTTTTTCATCAGAATTTTTAGAAGCATTCCTGGGATTTTTGCAGCATTCTTCAGGTTCTTGGACAATCAGGGTTGTTTGACATGTTTTTGTAATGTATTTATCCTTTAGACAATGATTTCTTAAAGTTCTGTCAGTTTCCTGTCTGTTTCCTTGACTTTGCCCTGAAGTCTGTGCTGTTACAGTACAATGTATCTCTATGGAAATGACGTTGTACGAGGCATCGTGGCAAGGATTTGGACGTTGTATGAGGCATTGCGGCTAGGAATTTGCATGCCTCATACAAAGTCCAAATCTGTATAAAGTCCAAACTTGTGGAACCAAGTTTGGACGTTGTATGAGGTATCACTGTACACAAAAGTTTTACCATTCACTTTTTCTTGGGTGCACTCTGGGGCTGTGCAGCTTACCCAGGGCTACACAAGCTGGCTCAACTCTCAGGAAGTACAGTGCATAATCAAACTTCCAACCTCTGGTTTCCTAAACCACTGAGCTATCCAGTTATCCATCCCATGATTGCTAATGCTAAAATAGTTGCTTCTCGATACATACTGCTATTAATACCAACTTGCTATTGACCACACACATTCATTTAAAAATTGAAATAGACGCTAGAATGTTCAGTGTCAGAAAGCATGTCTCCACCAGCTGAAAAGAAGGATTTGCCTTTCGATGTTGTCATTGCCAACACTCCAAAAAAATGTGACCCTTTATTCTTTTTCTTAGAAAGAAGTTTCAGAGTCCAGATTATTTGGTACATTTTAGGAAGGGAATTTAAAAAGCAATCAACAGTTCACTCAGCTATATAAATAAGATGGGCACACATCCACTGTTTTGACTTTTGAATATATAATATTGATTTCTTTAGAGGTTTTCTTCCTAGAAATTCATAACACATACAAGTTGTTTACAGTAAAACCAAAATCAATAACTAAGGGTATTTAACTAGTTGCTCCAAAATTGTCCCATTGAACTGTCCCATTATTTCACAGTCTGAATTATATCACAGAGTAGATCAATCTTCTTAAAGTCCAAAAAGCCTCACCACTATGGTCTGTTTTATATCTTGATGCTACAAGAATTTCCAAAATTTGTAGAGAAGGCTTGTAATTCTTGGGATGAAATTAAGAATGTTTTGTCTTTAATACAATTTTATCAGATCTTAACATAGTGACTGAAATCCAGTTGGTTAGTGTATGAAAATTTGTAACTTTCTGTCCCTTCTTAACCAGCAAATAAAAAGTCCTTGCCACAATTCTCAAAAGGCACAAACATTAAACCAGCATGTCCATGTACCCACATCCCAAGAGTTGTGGTGAGGACTCCCTGTTTACTAGCTAGGAAAAGATTGAGAATTATGATTTCTCCTGCACAAAGTAACAAGATTTCAGCCCATATAAATTAATATACAGTGGCTATATTTTGCATAGGTTTTCCCAATGTTTTACATTTGTGATTTACCAAAACCAAACATTGAAATTGGTTATTCTACCTATTTCAATAAAATAGAAAAATCTCTCTTGTGAACTATCACAGTATTTTACTTGTAAGCTACATCATACTAAATTGTTCAACTCATCAGAAACAGCTAAAACTTACTATAAGGCCACTCTTGCTCGAAAGCCAGTTGTATTCGACTCTAGGGTTCAGTGCTCTTCTCTGTTTACAGCCAAAGAGCTATCTGCATATGTTTCAGTGGACATGTGGCAGGCATGCCTCAACACCAGATTGCACAGAATGCAGTTTACCTTCCTACCAAAGTGGTCCCTATTTATCTACTTGCAATTTCTTGCTTTCAAACTGCTAGGTTTGCAGGAACTGGGACAGAGACAGGAGCTCACTCTGTCATGAAGTACTTGGGTCTCGAACTGCTGACCTGCTGACTTTCCAGTCATCACGTTCAGCATCTTAACCACTTGAAAAGTGGATTTTTGTCTTTGTGACTAGACAGAGTATGATGTCTTAGTTCTAAAGCTGCTTCAACTTATCCCACATTATTTTTTAATGGTGGGGTTGTTTCAGTCTGTAAAGACTGAGATCAAGTAAGGTGAAAATACTGCAGAATAAGTTGGGCAAAGAACTTCTAAGATTCCTCTGCTTACCCCTAGTGGTCAAATATCTTCATTAACTTTAAATCGCTTGGAGTATACCAAACGTGACCTTTTCCTCCTTCAATGACTGCAGATTTGTCAAGGCTAAATCCGCCTCCTAGCACTGTCAACACTTACCAACCCTACCCTATGTCTGTTCTGTATGCCCTTTCCTCATATCTGCTACAAAGTCTATCCATCAGTATCTATCATTTGCCTCTGAGTTATGAATGCCTTACAAAGTGTATTTACACAGGCAAGGTTGTTACCATCTGAAACAGCAACACGGATGGCTTCACAGTGCCTGTTATTCTCTGTGAATTTACTTTAACTGTTTAAAATACATTAAACAACATGTGTTTTTAAAAGGGTAAGGATAAACTGTGCAAATCATAATAAATATGGTAAACAATATAATAAATATTCAGAAAAATTGTACAGTATACGAATGAACTAAAATACAGTAAATAGAAGTGTTACTTAAAATATAAAAAAGGAACACATGACTATAATTACCAATTGAAATTGGTATGTGCAAACTCTTTATAAAGCTAGACTTGGTTACAAAGATATGATAATTTAGTACTTGGAACAATATATAAAAACAAAGCAAAATAAAATTAACCACAATTCAGACTATTTAAGAAGGGGGGGTGTAGTATGCATTTCCAATTCATCTATAAACAAAACCAGTCAAGTTCAATTAATTAGAAAAAAATTCTCAAAAAGCTGTGGTTGTTATTGTTTTAAATTAACATAGCTTCAGTGTAGAAAAAGCATTCTTACTGTTTGAATATCAAGCCGAAACATTTGTGAAGGGAGAAGTGATAGGTCTGTCAAGAAAACATAGGACTCAAAGTTTTGCAATGTATTGCACCATTACAGATATCCACACTTTTTTTGGTTTTGCCAACCAATTATTCTTTATACATAAGGATGTATAAGTTCCCAAACTACATTACATCTTCTGAACAGTTTTATGTTTTTAGAGAAATTTGATGAATTCTTTAGCTCTAACAGCCAAGTTATACTCTTAAACATCCCCATAAGAGAATTTATAGCAGTGCCAAATTATTATGTAACTTACCTATTTAAAACATGAGGTAAGCATAATGACAAGTCACACCAAAGTCTTGTTAGTCTTCAGCCTCAGGAATCACAAATACAGGGTGTAGTGGAACTGATATATCCATTCAAAATTCTAACATAAGATGTGGCTGTGAAGATAGTATTGCAGCTACTTCCAACCATGGGATCCAACTACAGTAGAACCCCATATAGCGAATTTAATCTATTCCACGGAGCTGATTGCTATGCAGTTTTTGTCACTGTACTATCTTCTCTATGGGAAAATCCATACAACAATTATCCCTATGGGAAAATGGTACATGTTTGGTGCTAAGTGGTTTTTCCCATTGGAAAATCGTTGTATGGATTTTCCCATAGGAATGATCGCTATGCGGAATGGCTTTCCCCCCCTCCAAGCCTCATCGTTATGTGATTTCATCGCTGTATGGGGTTCTACTGTCTATGACATTATCTGAACAAAGACAGGTCTATCAGGGTCACTCTGATTTCCTGGCAATAGCTCTACTGAACATTCATTTATTCTGCTTGGGTTTTTTCCTCATCCAGAATCATTTCTCACAGGCCTCTCAACACTTCATTTTTAGATTATGTCTACTATTGTTGTTCATTCTCTTTATTTTCCATTTTCTTCCAAATATATAATACCAATTAGAAATCACTAAAATACTGTGTCACTTTACTTATTGGGCTTTGCTTTGTTGAGATGATTCAAAAAATCAGCACAATTAAAGGCCTTCTGTACAATGGAGTAAGCTTTCTGAACATTATTTACAAGTAGAAATAGAACGTAACAAAAAACCCTGTTCAGGTGTTCAAAGATAATTAACCTGAACCCTGAGGAGGGCGAGCGTGCTAGCCTGGACCTCTCCCCTGTCACTTTCCCAGGGTACAATCTCTGCAGGTGCAAGATTCACCTGCAATTCTGCTAATGTGAAGTAGAAGATGATTGACTCTTGAGGCAGCCAAAGTGCTGCCCTCCAGAGGTACTGCACTTTTGAGTCTCACTGACCCCAGGGAGGACAGACAGTTGAGAATGATAGGAGATACATTCTGAAAGCAAGACTTTGACCACCCCTGCACCTATTCAATCATTCCAAAAAGTTTTAACCAGAATATGTGAAGAGTGAGATGCTTTTTGCATCCATACTTTCTGCATTTAGGATGTAAATAACCCCTTAACTAGAAAAGAAGAAAGGAAGAATATTGCTAATATCCACAATAATTAAACATAAAAAAGAAGGAGGGAGAGAAAGAAAGAAAGAGATACCACACCTCTCACCATGGAGCTGTGATGTATTTCCTCCAAACAGCTCTTTGCACAATATGGCAAACTATATCTGTAAAACAGCATTTCACAACTATGTGAATTACATGAATAAAATTCCCTACTAAATGTGCAGTAATGTCCTACTTATTCAGAAAAGCAAATAACTAAAACAATGTTACTGTTCAAATTTCAGTTAAAAAAATTAACACTGAAAAAATGCTTACACATGTATAAAGATAGAGTAGTTAAGAACACCTTCACAGACAGCAGGTATTACAACAGTAAAAATAATTAATTAAAGTTCTTGTTAATTATATTTCAATGGCCCTAGCTCCTGGTTCCCAACATGGGGCATATGCCCCACAGGGAGGCAATTTGGTTTTTAAGGGGGAGGCAATTTGAAAATGAGCCATGTTCTTTAGAAACTTGTTTAGACCAAGTTAATGGCCTTTTAGGCTTCCTCCACATGAATAGAGTGCATATGCCACAGAGGGGGCATCATCAGGATTTTAGAGATGCTTAGGTGGGACATGGCCAAAAAAAGGGTGAGAACCACTGCATCTAGTTGAAAATAAAAAAACACAATGGTGCACATTAGTCGAGATATGAAGCAGAATAGTAGACAAGCTTGAAAACTCATTACGGTAATAATTTAGGTGGAGATTTTACCCAGCCATAACAAAACTATACTGGAGTAACAGCAGACTAAACAGCTAATCAGTTGCTATGGAATGGAAAAACACAAGACAAAAAGCCATCCAATCAGAGGAACAAGAGAGGGGTTTACTTAATAGCCCCTTTGTGGCATCCGAATTGGAGAAGCTATAAACAGCATGAATCCAAATAAAGCAGCAGGTATCGATGACCCAAGAGCAAAGCAGGTAAGGCAGTTTGGACCTCACACTTTGGAATGGCTCCTGAAATTAATGAACAACTGCATAGATGAACTTAAGGTTCCTACATTGTGGAGACAGGTTAGAGTTGCTGCTTTATTGAAACCTGACAAAGACCCAGATGACCTGAAAAGCTACCAGCCAGTGTCACTCCTTTGCCACATTTATAAGGCACTGGAATGGATGATTCACAATTGCATCTCCGAATTTATGGAGATATACAAATAAACATCTCTAAATAATCTGTTCTATAAACTGTTGGGACAATTCTTTTCATTCTCCCAGTTTTTAAAACTTGACTGAAAAAGTGTGAGAATCAGCCATATTTAATTCTTGTTGTTCTGTATATATGTTGGTGATTACTGGGGCTAGTTCTGCCTTGCATCTTGCATAGAAACAGTTCCTACATTGATTGAAAGTCACTCAACAGGGATTACTACAAATTGTTTCCATGTACTTCACAGAGATATTAGGAACACAAGCTGGGAATTTTTGCACTCAGAGCACCTCCTGAACCATTAACAAATGATCCTTACCTCACTAGCCTATAACTGGTAGACCACAGTTCAAGCTTCAAAGTTAATTTTCATCAAGTAGTGGGAAAACTCAGTTTCACTTGCAAACTATAAAGAAGCATTGAATCCTGATATATATATGTCATCTAAATTGTGTCACATGGCAATTTCTTGCACATTAATGAAGACAAAGGACTACTGCTAATCTGCCTCTTGAGAGGCATCTTTAAGAAAGTACACCCACATACTACATAAGTGCATGTGATGCAAATTCTACTGCTATGTAATGCTAATATTAATTATCCAGTCTGACTATTAGAGAGACTATTACAGGCCAGACTAATAGTGATAGAAAGTATAGAGTCCCATGAAATTACAGACCAGCCATTTTTATTTTATCCTGATGCAGAACTTTTAAGGTACTGAATAACTTCAAGTCGGGAGGGGGGGTGTTCCACAGATAAAAGTATATTTCAATGATCACATTAACTTTGCTAACTTACTTTGCGGGAAATAACAATTGGTTATATCCTAGGTACCAAACAGACTAAAATCCTGTTATTTGGCACAGTAAGTTCAAAGGGAGTAGGCCCACTGAAACAGTGGGGCCTTGGTGACTCAACTTCTCCATAGAGGTTCGAAGATGCCGAGCTGCTGCCACACGTCCCTGCCCCTTCACCGGCAGGGGGTTTAAAAGGAACTTCTCATGTCCACAAAAGATTTGAAGATGCCGAGCTGCTGCCGCCCCTCCCCGCCCCCTCCACTGACAGGGGGTTTAAAAGGAGTCTCCTGAAATCCTTCCCCAGCCCGGCATTGGCCGCAGGGAAGGAGGCAACTCCTGGGACTCCCGAGGTGCTGTCCTCAAAGCCGCATCACTGCCGCTGCTCCCGAGACCCTTCCTTGGCCCAGCATTGGCCACGCGGGGAAGGAGGCAACACCTGGGCATTGTGGTATTGCCGTGCAGCTTTGTCCCCACCGCAGACAACGCTTCCTAGAATGATACCTGGGCCCATTCAGTTTTGGTAAGGTCATTGAGCCTTGGGCTCCGACCCCTTGGTGGCCGTAAATCACCGTTGTGGACTTGTCTGCGGCTGAGTACTTATTTTGCTGTACTGTATTTCTGTATATTGTTGTAATATTGTATATTGTTGTAACACTGTATTTTTGAATTATGTATCTTAACATTGTATCTTAAAAAATTTTGTAAGCCGCTTCGAGTCATCCATTGGATTGAAGGAAGCGGGATATAAATAAAAAACATTATTATTATTATTATTATTATTATTATTATTATTATTATTATTATTATTATTATTATTATTATTATTATTATTATTATTATTATTATTTCATTCAAGTGAGCCTACTCTAGTTGCAACTTTCTACACTAAAATAAGTCACAACTAGAGTAGATGCATTTTGATCAATAGAATCTGCAAAGATGATTCATCAACTCCCCAATGATTCGATGAGCTGGCTAGCACTCGGAGCCCTCTCTGTGGACACCTGTGCAGTCACCCCAGCAGAGTTCACCCTGCCATTCTGCCCAGCAGCCCAATGGGAACACTTCCTTCCTCCCCCAGGACAGAGTTTACCCCACTCCTCTGCCCAACAGTCAAATAGGAGTGTTTCCTTCCTCCCCTGTTGCTGTGTTGGCATTTAGCAATAAATAAGTGTTTTTTGGGGTTGCAGTTTTGGCACTCAGTCTCTAAAAGGTTCACCATCACTGGGAAGGTCTCCTATTTAAACTTCAATAAGCTGCCAAAGGCATTGTCAAAAAGAAAGGTTTTCAATTGCTTCTTAAAGGACCCTAAAGCATACTTGTCAAGTTTTGGATTTGAAAGTAAGGCAAATTTTGGCCCCACCCCTCTGTGGGCGTGACCAAATATAACCATGGGACTTGCTGGGCTCTAGTCATGCCTGCCACATGGCCATGAAAATGTCTGCAAACACAGATAGCACTGGCTCTTTGGCTGTAAATGGAGATGAGCACTGCACACTAGAGTTGGATACAACTGGCAGATTTTACTTTCTTAGGATCAAAGATCGCTGCAGATGGTGATTGTAGCCATGAAATAAAAAGGTGTCTGATGCTTGGGAAACAAGCTATGAGAAACATGGGGAACATAGTTAAAAGTAGAGGCATCACCTTGCAAACAAAAAATTGCATAGTCAAAGCAATGGTATTCCCGGTGGTAATGTATGGGTGTGAGAGCTGAACCATTAGGAAAGCTGAGCACAGAAAAATAGATGCCTTTGAAATGTAATGTTAGAAATAGGTCGATCCTAGAAGAAATCAACCACGACTGCTCATTAAAGTTCAAATAGTAAAGATGACGCTAAAGTACTTTGGACATCAAATGAGAAGAGAGGATTCACTTGAGAAAGCCTTGGTGCTGGGAAAGGTGGAGGACAAAAAGAAGGGGGTGGCCAAAAATAAGATGGCTAGATGATATTGTTGATGCAATGGGCACAAAGCTGTGTGGGCCAAAGAACCCTTTTCCCATCTTCTTGGGAGACTTTTGTTTTGTTTTCTTTCTTGTTTACTCATTTTTAATTTTAAAAAAATTCTGGGAAGCAAAGAGCAGAATAGTAAACCAGCCCCCTAGGGTGAACTAGCCCTGCACGTGGCTAGACACCCCCCCCAATTAGGGTGGGGGAGCAAGGGATTAATTCCCCCAAATTAACCAATCGATTTGTTCCTCACTGCAACCAGTAGAAGCACCAACACCTGAGAATGTCGGATTCAGCTTAAGGAAGGGAATTAGTAAAGTAAAAAGCAATCTCTGTAGTTTCCAAGCCTCCCAGCAGTTGAGGAGTTAATCTCCATATATGAAATATCGCTCACCTAGAGTAGACTCCTGTCCCATGGTGGCTCTGACCAGGAGCAGCAAAAACGAAGCCTCCATGACCAAGTGGCAGGGAAATGAAAGAGAAACTACAGAAAGCCCCCACCACCTTCTCTCTCTCCTTGCACAAGCGAAAAGCCACAGCGACCTCTGGTGGCAGGAAAAACATAATGCAGCTTTGCCTGTGAGGGCTCCGGTCAGGATTTTTTTTTTTTAAAAAAAAGGGATATTACGGGGAAATTAATAAAACGGGAGGAGGCGGGAAGAGGGGTAAAATAAGGGGTTTTCCCGGGGAAAACGGGATACTTGACAGGTATGCCCTAAAGAGTCGATCAAGTGCAGCTCCACAGGTAGAGCTGCTACTGAGAAAGCCCACCAAATGGTAACAGACTTTCTAGCAAACCTGGGAGTCGGTACTTGGAGTTGAGGTGTAAGAGAAGAGTGGGTGAAGTGGGGCTGAATTCTAAGGAGTGGATGTTCTGCCAAGTAGGAAGTTCCCTAACCATTTAGGATGATAAAGTATTTATGTAAATAAGAAATGTTACACTGCATTCATGAACTAATGTCAATTAATAGGAAATAAATAAATCTATGAACAAATTTAAAGTAAAAATCAGAAATAAACTGGAAAATGTCAGAGACATGAATTAATTATTAGCTGATGACAGAACAGCTAAAAGAACAAAAAGCTTAGGTAAGAAATTAGTGCTGAAAAATATAATCCTACCTTTTCAACCAAAAAGGATAATGACTACCAGGTGTGCTCTCCAGACATGTTGATGAACTAATACATGTTCTGAGAATATGCACGTAAAAGAAGTCCGATACCTTTGGCAGTATTGTCCTGGGACACTAGACTCAGCAGTTCACATTCACAGAGCTATTTCTCTAATACAGAGTACACAAATATTAGATATAAACAATTGTTTTGAAAAATAGCAAGTATGAGGGCCTGGTTTCTAACAACAAATCAGTCAGCTCATAAATAACACATTCTAATAAATAAAATAATGTGTTCATTAAGTGTGTTTGCATAAAATAGAGATTGAAACAAATAGGTCCATACCCTTGACTGAGGGTACTGAGAAATATTAATGCAAGAAATTTGTTTGGAGGACACATGTCAAATGGACTGGATCTCAGATCCAGTAAACAGTATACAGTGGTACCTCGCTTAAAGAGCATAATGTGTTCCACGAGATTGCTCTTTAAGTGAGTTTGCTCTTTAAGCGAAACACCATTGTAAGTGACTTCGGGGGGGGGGGAATTGTGAACCCTGATCTAGTTGTTAAGCAAGTTTTTGTTTGGTTTTAGATTCAGAGAAAATTCTGCTCTTTAAGTGAGTTAGTTTATAAGCGAGGTGCTCTTTATGCAAGGTTTTACTGTACATTGAGACTGAGCAATTTTGGGCTTCTAAAGCACCTGTTAGAACAACCCAGAGAGAGAAAGTGGAAGGAGAGTTTACAAATGGGGAAATTATTCCAAAACTTTAAAAAGTGCAAATATTATACTAAATCACTATTTTAAACACAACCTTCATTCAGACAGACAGTTCCCCTTTCCAAAGAATGGCCAGTTATAAATTCATTCCTTAGGAACCATTTGCAACATTTGGGCAACCACCAGCTTATTATATGCTAAAAAAATACCAAGTATTATTTCTAACCCACCATTAAATGATGGAATTCCTTAGGTACCACTTCCATATATCTGTCATAGCAATAGCTTTTTTTTATCTGCAGAAATCTGTCAATTGGTTGTGATATTACTAAATTGTCTTCAGGATTATCAGCACTTACTGTAAATTTGGTTTCTCAGATGCAAAACACCATCTAACATCCCTGAAATCTAAATCTAAGTTCAGCTTTACTGTCAGGTTATCTTCCATTTATAAGACTTAGTTTGCTGAAGGAAAGTGATGGCTGAAAGGGAAATCTATAACTGATGCTGTTTTTCCTTTTTTGGAGCAGAGGAAACACAGTGTCCCAACAAATGCTATATAAGAATGATGGCTAACCTTGGCACTCCAGCTGTTCTTGGACTTCAATTCCCAAAAGCCCTGATCAGCAGGAGTGCTGACTTGGGCTTCTAGTAATTGAAGCCCAAAACACCTAGAGTGCCAAGGTTAGCCACCAGGGTATTTGCACTGATTTTGAATGACCCCAAATATTTTTTCCACACACACTGCTTTTCTTGCTGGCTGAAATCCTATTGTTCAGAGTGATAAGTAACATTGAGTGGCCACCAAATCAATAGGAATTTTCCAATGATTAAAATAGACTTACTCTACAGGTAGTTATGACTTAACTGAGAGTAGTACTTCTAACTAGAGCAGGCCCATTCGAATCAACAGAATTTATGAAAGACCTGACTCACTAAATCCCCACTGATTCAACAGGCGTAATCTAGTGTCATTTACAATGCCAAGCAACTGGCACTGACTATATCCTACATTCCAGGTTGGCTCCCTGTGGAACAATAAAAATTAAATCCTCTTGTTTAATATTTGTACTTCAGGCCCAGATGTAATTAGCGAGTGATGCAACTGTTGCATCACTAAAAAATAAAAAGCAAGGCCCAGATGTAATTCCTTCAGAAAGATTGAAGAGAAATAATGGCCAACCTACTTTTCCTTAATAATATTTCTGGGAAAATTCAACCTCATGGAGTAGATTATTCCTATTCTAAAGAAAAAGTCTTTCTAGTCCCATCTATTACTATACCATTAGCTTGTAGTCTGTTGTAGAGGAAATGTAACAATCTTTGTAAAATAAAAATAAAAAGGAGGAGGAGGAGGAAAGATTGGATTATGCCTTCTAGTGTCACTTACAAATGCAACTATTGGTTTCAAGGCGAGTTACTCTGCATTTGACCATTGCCTGACCTTTGTTCAAACTGTAGGAAAATATTCACAGTATGACAGCAAATTATACAATGTTTTTAATTGGGTTATAACCAGCTTTTGGTGGCACGCAATGCTAATAGGACTATATTATGTTGAGATTCCGTGTGGGATGATGTCATTTTATGTTAATCACCTGTTAGTTTAATAGGATTTTACCTAAAAATGCTAGCACTGCTTTTATTTTCTCTCTATCATTTATTACACATAGCCTAAGTAAAGCCACTTTAGAAAAACCACACTCCAGCATTGTTATGTATGTTAACTGTGTTTTCTGACAGGAGCGGAATGTATCTATTCTTATGCAAATAAGTGGATCGAAAATGTGCACACTCTGTTAGCCAATGGGCTTGTTGTATTATTCTTACTGTTACTGTTTATAGGAGTGGAATGTATCTTTTCTCATGTATCTATTCCTATGCAAATAAGTGGATCGAAAAATGTGCACACTCTGTTAGCCAATGGGCTTGTTGTATTATTCTTACTGTTACTGTTTATAGTGTATATAAGTCCAAGTTTTGCCCCATCCAAACTGTATTCAAACCCCACTAATAAAGAGCTGAATTTCACTACTTCACTCATCTGCTTCTTCATTTCCTGAACACAAAACTGGTGATGAAGGTGGAATGGCGTCCCCACATGGCAGCAACATCGGCCTATTTGACCCAGCGCATCCAGAGAAATGGGCAACATATGAACGCCGATTCCGCCATGCAATGGCCTCGCAGAAGATCACCGTCAAAGACCAGAAGCGCTCCTGTTTCCTCGCTCAGGAAGCAACGACCTGGAGAGTCCATTGCAGACTACGCCGCTGCTCTGCACATTGCTGCCGCCCCATGCAAGTGGGACAACATCGAAGAAGCACTATGGGACCATCTACTGGCCAGCATGAGGGACAAAGATGCTCAATGTCGCCTCATGATCAGGAAGATGCTAACTTTCAAGGCTGTCCTAGAAGAGGTGGTAGCGTCTGAGGTAGCATGGTCTGCCATCAAATTTTTCCGGCATCGCCACTTCACCACCAGTGCCACCGACTCAGCTGTGCAAGCTCAGCAAAATTCATCTTCATCCTCCTCAGCATCACTTGGTTCTACCTCTTCTTCAGAGTCCAGCGATGCAGAGGGAGAAGTCCGAGCGGTCCGACAAAAGCACCGAGAGCACAGCGACGATCAGGAGAAGAAATTCCTTTGCAAGTGTGATGGCTGCAGAGCCCGGCATGACTGCAGGAAGTGCCCCTTCCGCACCGCAGAATGCCACAACTGCGGGCGATGAGGGCACATTAATAAAGTATGCCTGCAGTGAAAACAAAGAACTCTAGCACCTGAGTCCAAAACGTCCATCACCAAAGTGTCACCAGAGCCTGAGCCATGCCAAGTGGGCATCGTCAGCAAATGCTTCTTCACAGACCTGAACCTACAGGACGTCCCCTTCAAGATGGAGGTGCATTCAGGTACTACCTTTTCCATAATCCCACAGCGGGAGTTTTTGAGAATTCCCCCTGCCTCTCGGCCCAAGCTCAAATCTTTTAAAACTTCCCTCCAGGATGTGCAAGGTTGCCAGATTCCGGTCCTGGGGGTGGGAAATTTATTGGTCTAATTCAAAAACATTCAGACCTCCCTTGCCATTGGTTGTAGTTAAGCAGGGCACTAACTGTCTTATTGGGACCCAATGGTTTAGGCCCCTGGGAATCCGGTTTTCTGGCATTCACACAATAGACACTGACCCAATCCGGGACGTTTGTGCTGCACATCCTGAGGTGTTCAAAAAGGGTTTAGGGTTATACAAAGGACCCCCTGTGGACTTTGAGCTTGACCCAACCATCTGGCCCATCCAAATAAAGCCACACCGGGTACCCTTTGCTTTAAAGGAGAAGATAGAAGCCGAGCTGGACAAACTGGTGGGGCAGGGCATCCTAGTGCCAGTGGACTCCACAGAGTGCGAGACACCAATAGTGACTGCTTTGAAAAGTAATGGGGAGGTCAGGATATGCGCTGACTACAAGTGTACCATCAATAAAGCTATTCGCCTGAACGCATATCCTGCACCCGTGGTAAGCCACCTTCTTGCCTGCTTGCATGGAGGAAATTGCTTCGCAAAACTTGACCTTGCCCAGGCTTACCAACAATTGACTGTGTCTCCTGCTGCTGCCTTTGCCCAGACCATAGTAATGCATGGGGGGGGGCATTTAAGGTAACTAGACTACAATTCGGGGTGAATGCAGCCCCCAGAATATTTCAATCTCTTGTAGAACGTATTTTAAAAAGTTTGACCTGTGGCCTGCCATATTTTGATGATGTCCTGATCACCACTAAGGACACCGTTGAACTAGCGGCCAGGCTCGATCGAGTTTTCTCACATTTCGAGAGGGCCGGTCTACATCTCAGAAGAGACAAATGTGTGTTTTTGGCACAGGAAGTGGAGTTCCTGGGGTACCGAATTACACCCCAAGGTATCATGCCCTCTGACTCCAAGGTAGTGGCCATGCGAAATGCACCCAGGCCAAAATGTAAAGCCAAATTACAATCATTTCTAGGATTGTTAAACTTCTATCACACTTTTCTCCATCGCAAAGCCTCAGTTGCCAACCATTACATCAGCTTCATAAGAAAGATACTGTTTGGCACTGGGGCCATTGCCAGGAGAAAGCGTTCCTAGAACTTAAAAGGCTGCTATCTTCGGAAGCTGTATTAACTCATTTTGATCCTAACAAGGAAGTTGTACTTGTGTGTGATGCATCCCCTGTGAGGGTGGGAGCTGTGTTATGCCATGTACTAAATGATGGGAGGGAAGCCTTCGTAGCATTCTATTCTCATTCACTCTCAAAGCCTGAGAAAAATTATGCTCAGACAGACAGGGAGGCATTGGCAATCGTGGCTGGCACTAAGAAATTCCACGATTACCTTTACGGAAGACCTTTTACCATCATAACTGACCACAAGCCCCTCCTTGGAATCTTTGTAAACGGGAAGCCCACACCTCAAATTCTGTCCCCAAGGATGTTGCGTTGGGCAATTTTCCTAAATGCATATGATTTTACTTTGGTGCACAGGCCCGGCAAAAACATCAGCCACGCTGATGCCCTGTCACGTTCTCCACTGCCAGGGGTCGGGGAAGCCGACTGCAAGATCGAAAGCGACCACCAGGTCCTTATGATTGAGGCATTTGACTCGCCCCCAGTCGTCACCTCAGATATAGCCAAAGCTACGGCCAAGGATGTAACATTGACTAAAGTAATGTCTTGGGTACAAAAAGGCTGGCCTGTCTCTCCTCTAGCCGAAGAATTCAGAACATTCCACCACAAGCGTTTGGAACTGTCAGTGGAACGAGGTTGCCTTCTATGGGGCCAGCGGGTGGTCATTCCTGTCACTCTCAGGAAAAAGGTTTTGCATCTACTTCACACAAGTCACCCGGGAATTGTCCGTTCCAAAGCCCTTGCCCGTAGCTACTTTTGGTGGCCTCAAATGGACCAAGACATAGAACAAATGGTCGGCACTTGTGCCAGTTGTCAATCCTCTCACCCAGAGCAATCCCACCTTCCCTCTTGGGAATGGGATTCTGCTCGAGGCCCGTGGTCCAGGTTGCACACAGGTTTTGCAGGTTCATTTAGGGGTGCCCTATTTTTGTTGGTTGTGGATTCATTCTCTAAGTGGCTGGAAGTGATTAGGGTGCGTAATACCACTTCAGCCACCACAATAATGCACCTAAGAAGGCTGTTTGCAGCATTTGGACTTCCAGATGTGCTGGTGTCCGGCAATGCATCCATGTTCACATCTGCAGAATTCCAATCCTTCATGGAAAGGAATGCAATTTTTATTTCATTTCTTTCATTTAAAATGTTTCCGCTTTATTCTTAGTTTAGTTAGTCATTTTTCTATATTCTGCAATTACTGGACTTTGTTATTTTTCCAATAAAAACCATAAAAAGATTTGGTTCGTCAAGTGCACTCATTTTGCTCATTTTGCAACTTGGGGCAAATTGAGGAGGGGAGCTAAAGACAAAAAAGGCCTGATTTTTACAAAGAGGACTGTGTCTAATTTGTCTCAACTTCTTGGGCTCTGTTACCCAGAAGAAATAACTTCGCTCAGCATTCCTGAGACAGCGAGTTGCTGCAGGAAAGAAGGTAACAGAAGTTTCACCCCCACATACCTTACTACACCATTAATTTATCCTGCATGGCAGGTTCCCGATCGCCATTTTTCTGCGAGCCAAGCCTTGAGGAAGCCACCCTTTCGGCCAGTGGTGTTCTGCTCCCGGTTCCCACCAGTTCCTGGGAACCAGTAGGAAAACTGGCTGGCCACGCCCCCTCCCTCCAACACCACGCCCCCTCACCTCCTCCGCCGCCACTGCCACTGCTAGAAGTTGGTGTGCTGGCTGCCTCCCCCTCCCAGCACTGCTGGAAATGCATCCCTTCCCATGCACTTAGCCCCGGACTGAAGGCACACAGGAAGTGCTGAGGTGAAAGCGCCTCTGCTTCAGCCCTGGGCAAGGTGCCACTGGACACGTGTCACTTCCCATGCACCTTGCCCAGGGCTGAAGCAGGCGTGCTTTCACCTCGCCACTTCCCATGTACCTTCAGCCCGGGGCTAAGTGCATGGGAAGAGATGCTGGGAGAGGGAGGCAGCCAGCACACCACCCTACCCTGCCCTGCCCATGCCGCCGATGAAAGCGCATCCGGACGGTGAGGGGCTGACCTGGGTGAAGCAAGGTATATTTTCTTTCCTTTTTTTCTTTTTTCTTGGTGGTGGGTGTAGAGTATGAGGCCATGCCCACACGCCTACAGCCATGCCCACAGCCACAGCCATTTACTGTGCTGTAAATCTAGAATCTAACTTGGTCTAAGATGTCTGCCAGTTTTACAATACTGTAAATCAGAACTGAATTGATTATTAGTATTATTATTACATGTAATTAACTGGTTATAGATTATATTAAGCCCCAACTAGATGTTTCTCCATGTGTCTCTTGCCCTGTTCTAGTGCCAAACTACTATAGATAAGCAGGCTTAATTCGCATTTCTATACCTATAAAATGGTGCGTTAACCATTGGAATGTGACAAAGGATGTTGCACCAGGCCCCACTAGCCCCGTCCGAGCCTCCGTGCACTCGCCCGACCGGGGTTCTCGGGTAACTGTCGGGTTGAAATTTTCACCCGGAGAACAGGAGCCCTGGACGCAAACAAAAAAAGGGTACTTCAATTCCCAATGTTCCTTGCACCATGCCGCACCAGAGCCAATCAGGCTGAGCAGCGCGGCAAAAGGAACGTTCGGAAATGCGCCGTGGCCAATAAAAAAAAAAGCCACAGGAAAAAACCGCTGCAGTAACGAAACACGCGCACACAAAACTACAAGCCCCAGCGACCTGCGCGCCGTTAGCGTGCAGAACGCTGAGGCAGCCAGCATGCGAAAAATAAAATAAAAAAACCCCGCCGCCGCTGCCCTTACTTTCCATGGGCCAGGGATCAAGCCTGGCCCGTGGAAAAAAAGACCCCCCCTTTTCTTTCAACGGGCCAGGGATCAAGCCTGGCCCGCGAAAAAAAGAGAACACCCCCCGCCCTTTTCTTTCCACGGGCCAGGGATCGAGCCAGGCCCACAAAAAAAAAGACCACCACCCCCTGACCTTTTCTTTCAATGGGCCAGGGATCGAGCCTGGCCCGAGGAAAAAAAGACCCCCCCCTCAAAAAAAGTAACTCAAAAACATACAAAAACAGTCACAAAAACAGTCAAAAAGAAACACAAAAACATCCAAAAAGTAACCACAAAAACATCACAAAGACCCCCCCCAACCCAACACAACCCGCCCCCCCCAAAAAACAGAGAGCTTACCAGGAGACATCTTCACTCCATGACGACCGGAACTCAACTGAGAAAATAAAGAAAATACTTACCGGAAGCGACACCCAGAGGACAGAAGAGAAAAATTGTAGAGTAGAGGAAAAGTTCACCACTCCCACCCAGAGGCCATAAGTGAAAAAACATTCAAAAATATTGAAACTAATAAGATTAATTCCCAAATTGATCAAATAAGTTATCAAAACATTCAAAAATATTCACACTAATCTCAAAAAATACAAAAAAACCCCCCAGAAATTACTTTTCGCTTGAAAAAACCAAAAAACCAAAACAAAAAATAAAAATGCATAAAAATAAAGATTTAAAAAACCAAAATTAAATTTTAAATTTAAAAAAATTAATTTACATTAAATAAATAAAATTAAAATAAAATTTGCATAAACATAAAACAAAAACCTTCCAAAACCAATTTAAAGAGGCCAGCACTGAGGAAGCCGGCGCGCAAAAAATAAAAATAAAACCCACACTGGGAGCGCAAGTCCGCCACAGGCGGACGCAGTGCCTCGAAGCCACAAAATCACAAAACCTTTCAATACCATTTAAAACAGCCCAGCACCATTGGTTCAAGAGAAAAAAATGAAACCCTTTACTATCCAACACAATTTTACAAAGCCTGGCACCGCCAGGCAAAATATGCTAGTTCTCAATATATCAACACAAGGAAAAATAGCAAATAGATTGCTAGTCTACTAAACAACTTTAATCTGATAACTATTTACAGTAGATCTAGATTGTTGTAAGTAAAAAGAAAATTAGTGGACCAATAAGTGCTGAACACTGTAACTGAGCTATTAGTTGCTTCTTTTTAAAAATGTTTGTCCCTACAGCTACTGAAGTTTAGAAGCAAAGTTAACAATTATTCTATAAAGAAACAGTATGGACTATTGTTTGTATCCTTCCATTAACCAATTAAAGGCAATTTGTTTGGAGATGGTTTTGAAGTGCTTTGCTCCAGCAATTTAGAATTTGCAAAAGGTTAGAGCAGTAGGGCAACAGAACCAATTTACTCAGCAGATTGTGCTGTAGGCTTATAAAAAAAGTCAGCAATCTGTCTGACATTCCATAACTTGAATCCCTGGGGTACACAGAAAGAGTTTCTGATTCGCCGCTGTGCGCTTTGCCGGCCCCGCCCCATAAGAGATGGGACGAGGCCGGAAGGGGTGGGGGCCAGGCCTTCCCTTAAGGGAGAAGCTCGGACCGACCTTCCTTCTCCTTGCCAACTGGGCCAGGCAGCGTTTGCCCTCCACCCCCGCCCTAGGTCGCAGTGTGATTGTTTTGGTTGCTTCGGGGCCGGATGGGAATTTTTGCTTGAACCTCGATTGGCCTGTTGGTTCTTGTTGTTTCCGCCCATCCCACACTGTCGCTGTCGGGCCACTGTGGGGTAGCTTTTGTGCTTTTTGGATGTTTGGTGGCTAGCACTGGTAAGGAGGCTCTGGGTGACCCCTACGGGTCCGGCAGGAGCACACTCGGTTGGCCTCTGGCAGGTCTAGATAGGAGGATAATCGCCTGGCCAATTGGGTGTGCTCAGGAACAAGGTGATGCCACGCTTGACACAGCGTGCAAAGCCTTATAAGTTCACCGGACACACGTCAGAAGCAGAGGTTTGGTCATTTGCGCTTCTGTGGGGTCAATATATTTGGCTATAACCATCGCTCCTTACCAGTGCTATGTCGGCCCGCTTGCATTAGTGAATTATTGTTAATAAAGTGGCCCAGTTTCAATCCCAGCACTGAGTCCGTCTCTTTATTGGGGAGTGGGCCTGGCAAAGATGGCTTTTTTTTTAAGAGCTTAAAGTCTGACCTAGACTTGAATAACTTGAATCCCTGCAGGTTTGACTTGATGGGGCTAGGTAATGCCCCCTCAGACAGTTGAGGGTGCCAGACTGATGGTTTCCCTTGCCGTAAACGCTGTCATAAAATGTGTCCACAGCTGTCATAAATGTGTTTACCATAGCTGCAGACGCATTTACAGCTTTTGTAAATGCGGCCGTAGATGGAGCAAGGTTGGGGGCCGGATGATTTGCTGCCATAGGTTGAGAACCCCTGGTATAACTAATATTAAAATGATAAAACAGTAGAATTGATATATTCATCAGGTGATTTAAGAAACTCTTGAAAACGTATTTATATAAGGCAGCTTTTGCGTAGTTTCTCCCTGAGGGAAGGGAAGTTTAGATGGGGATTTGCTTGGTTTCCCCAAAGTATGGTACTTTGTCACCACTTGAGTTTAAATGTAGGTTTAATTATGAGGTTTGGATGTTGCTTTCTTCTTTACTGTTTGTTTTGTCCACTGGGGTGTTATGTATTTAATATTGTAAACCACAGTGAGTAGTGCCTGACTCTAAATCTGGCAGTATATAAATACTAAAAATAAATTTTTAAAAAATCAACAAATAGTAAAAGTTGCATGAACTTTTGGACAGAGGTTATTAGTTAAGAAATTCAGATAAAAAGAATATACTTAGATTGATACCCATCCAACAAAAACCCTACAGTATAAGATAATTTCCAGGCATGGTGATGGAGTTGCAATGGTTTCTTTTTCCTACAATAGAAAAATCCTTTCAGATTGTACTGCTTTTCAAAAGTTATTTAAAACAATGCCTAAAACCCAATTATCTCACCATTTATGCTTTTGTCTCTAACAATAAGTTAAGTTTAAATTACAAAATGAATAGAGACTTTTGTACTGATATGGATAATTAAAGTGCAAAAGCTTCACAGACTTTAGAAACAAAATGCAGGCCTTTTATCAAAAGCAGTCATTCTATCTCAGTCTGACAGTTAACAGCATATGATCTGGTAAACAAATACTTTCACACAGTACAAAAGTGCCATTAAAGGCCAAAACTGTCAACACAAATTCCATTCTTACAAGAGGAAAAAGAAATATAAACTGTTGATCACCTCTGGTTGCCTTAACTAGCATGGAGGTTGTCATAGAAACATTTCTGCGAAGTTCACAGTGATGAAACACAAACACTTCCAGTTTAATTGCTATTAGGTTTAGCATACCACAGTTTATTTATACTCAAAGTGCATTATGATAAAATGCAGTAGAAAGTAGCAGCTCAAAATGATCTACCATAACAAATCCAGGGATGAGATTTCAAAAGACACAAACAAGTAAAATTAGAAATAATGGAGAACTCAAGAACTTTATGGGGGAGAACATTCATTCTTTACTCCAGCATATTATCTTTGGTAAAGATAATAGTCAGGAACAATGAACAAAATGATAGCATTAGTTAGTTTCACAATTATAAATGACAACGTTACTTAGTTTCACAATTATATATCACTGGGCTAAACCACATGACTACTGTTTACCTGCCTTATTCTTGGTGTCACCAGTATTTTTAAGCTGCCTCTTGTCAATATCACTGTGGTACTCTGAACCGGACTCAAAGCACAGAAATTAACTGTTACACTTCGCTCTTACTTGTTAATATAATGTATTCACTTTCATACAAGAATTGCTGAACAGCCAATATGCATACCTGTCAAGTATCCCGTATTGGTCAGGATTTCCCGTATTTTAGCGCTCATTCCTCCCCTTTCCCAGCACCGTCCCATATTTTGAATGGCGGGGAAAGGGGTTATTGCACTTGCGCGCCCATTGCAAAGGGGTTCTGTGCATGGGCAAAGGGGTTCTGCACATGCGCAAAGGGGTTCTGTGCATGCACAAAGGGGTTCTGCACATGCACAAATGGGTTCTGTGCATGCGCAAATGGGTTACTGTGCATGCGCGTGTGCATGCGCAATAATTTCCCGTATTTTCCAGAGCTAAGCTTGATGGGTATGCCAACATTATTTTAACAGACAGAACATCAGAGATTGCCTCTTTCTAAGTCAACCTACCTTTACAGCAAAATGCCTCATGAGGCCCTTTTCTTGGTTCCTCTGTGGTTGCTCTGTGACTTTATAAATCTCTGTCCAGAACATCTGGCTTCTACCAATGCTGTTTTCCCCAGGCCTAACCTCAAATGAAAACTTTCTCATTCTTCAAGGCCTTTTAGATTTCTCTTCCTGAATTCAAGGATATCTAGACAAACCACTGTTGTAATTTTAAGAATATTTTTCCTAGTTTTGCTTCAGCTTTTCAAAAGTTGTTCTTAATTTTATATGGGTGGGAGAGGATGGTGAAAATCTTGTACTCAACAGAAACACACTAAAAACCAGATTTAAACATACCAAAAAAAAGCAAAGACAGAAATCGTCTTGCTCTATCGGACAAAGCATTCATCCAACACTGACTTGATTTTCACATAGCAGTAACCCACCGTAGCAGAATTCAGATGTAGAAACAAGCTTTGCTTTGATCAAGCCAGGAAGTGAGGGACAAAATCAAAGTGCATGAGGCGATAACTACAAAAAAAGGAAGTGAGCCAAACTGGGCCTTAAGACTAATGGACAAGCCATACTTCATCGTTAATAAACAAACCAGATTTTTTCTATTTCAAACTGTTGTAAGTTTTACCCTCTGGGATCTTTATAAGAATTAGGCAAAGACATCTTTGCCCCAGAAGATATATTCTGATATTCAGAAGCATACAACCGTTGAAACTTTAACTCCAGATACTTATACTAACTGATGATTATATATATCCATAAATTTATCTAATCATTTTCTAAAGCCATGTAATCTTTCTTGTAGCAGCAAATTATAATTTAGTTATAGATTATGAGAAGTAGTATCTTCTCTCTAATTTGACCCTACTAGTTAAGGGCGAAAAGGGAATTTGCATCAGATAGAAGAGTGGATGGAAAGCTTACTGGTATGTGCCTTTCCCAACCCGTTCAGCCTGGTTAAGCTTCCCAGTGCTAGACATGATGGCCTACCATGATTCCTCTGTTTCATTACTAAAATCGACCAACCTTTAATGTCAACTCTAGTACAGTAAATCTATTTTAAGCACTTCAGTAGGCTTACAGCTTCCAAAAAAGACCCAGGAGAACAGAAATAAAGCTAACAACAATGCAAATACAGTTATAAAAACTAATTGCAAGGCTGTTAATCCAACTCACTGGAGAAACAGATGCAGAAAAGCTGTTGTACTATCAAGTTTACAGCTGATAAATACCAGGCAGTTCCAAAGAGAGAGTGGGAGAGAGACAGAGTGAGTGAGTGTATACAAGAATGACAATAGCATATAGAAAGTATAGATTTATTAAGCCTTCTTACTATACCCTCAGTCTGGAAAATGTTTTGAAAAAACATTAAGAAAAAGAAGAAATGCAGTGTTAAGTAAACATTTCAGACCTCAGCCTTCTACATAAGCCTTTGAACCTTTTCTTTCATGTGCAATACTTGATAGCTCACCGAGAATAACTGCAGAAAGCCACAAAGATGGGTAAAACAGAATTTCTGACTCAGGAAATAAAATTCAGCTGAATGATTCCCACATGGCGATTCAGATCAATGGAAAGCCAGACCAACATTTACAATATCTATACTGGTACAGTACAACATCTTGGTTGCCTTTTATTACTACTTGAGAAATTCCCAGTGGCTATGAGGAAAGGTAGACAAAAAGAATACAAATGAAGTTATGGCAAATCGTGATAATGTACATTTCTGTGCATGTAAGATTATCATAATTTTTATTTAATGGAATTAAAACACATCTGATATAACAAATTAATTTTTATCATCTATATATTAAAGCAAAAAACATTTTGCTTTAATTTATATGCAACTGCACAAAAAGTACAGATGTGTGTTTCTCAGTAATTTAATAGAAAAATTTCTGTTGTAGCACTTTATTTATCTGGATCAAAAAAACATGCTACAGTATTCCAATATTTGCTTTAAAAGAATGCTTTACTCTAACATGATAAATTATTCTTCATCAGAAAAAAATAAGTTTAACAACCTTCCCAAAAGAGATCATTGATCAGAGGAAGGGAGACAGATAATACTGAATAATTCACTTTGTCATATTAGTTGCTTCCTAAGGGATCCCCAATACAACGCCTTGCCTGATATAAATTTATCAGTCAGCATCTGCCACAGGAATTTTCTAAGGACAAACCCCTGCAATTCTATCTATACTTTTCAACCTACCATATTCAGGATGCTCAAACAAAACAAAACAATATTCTAAAAAACTTATACAGAACCCTAAGCATGTTACCTTTTCTTTAGATCATCCCTTTAGATCATCCCTTTATACATAGTCCTAGTCACTCTCAGAAGAAGGGAATGGTACATCATTTCTGAGAACTCTTTACACAGAAAAGCCTGAAAAACCTAAGTCAGAATCACCTTGATGGCATGTAGTTATTATTAAGATGTTACTCAACATCATTTTGTTATGGGGAGAAAGGAAAAACCTAAGTCGGAATCACCTTGATGGCATGTAGTTATTATTAAGATGTTACTCAACATCATTTTTGTTATGGGGAGAAAGGACAAAAAGATATCCTTCTCAAACAAAAAGACAGAGCACACCACGTGGTATACACAACTATTGTCTTGCAATACTTCCCATTCATCAGTCTGCCTAACATCCCTCCTTACAGCCAGTAAAAACAAAAAATACAGCTCAACTAAGAATGTGCCATGGTGCTTGTTGAAAAGTGAAGCCTGAAACACTGCTTCTATTTCTTTGCTCCAAGAAGAAGGCTGGAAAAACTATTTGGCACACCCAGAAAGAATGTGTCCAACCAAAATAGGACAAACCAACAAAAGAGACAATCCAGGCCAACAAGGAAACATTATTACTTATCACAGACTAAAGAACAATCCAGAGAAGTAATCCAGATGAAAACCAAGGAGGCTGCCACCGTCTCCCACTCTCAAAATCCAGTGGGCCCCTCACTCTATCTCAAGACTGGTCTTGACCAATCTGGCATTATTTCATATATGGTAACAAACCAGTGGCAGTAGAGAAATATTACCAGTATTGTCATTCCTTTTTAAAACTGTTTCTACTGTTTGGTATGTAAGGACATGCTGTTTTCCACAGCACCTTAGGATCAGAGACAAATTTCATTTCATCATAATGGAGACACTTTTGGAATGAATCACACTTAGAAGTCAGGAAGAGATTTCAGGAAATGGGATGACATCACAGGTAATGAATACCTACCCCACTGTTAGTTAATATCTTCAGAGGGCTGTTAGTCAGAGGTTTGGTCAGGGTTCTGTTCAAATTTTAAAAGTGTATGTACAGATATGAAGATTACTTAGCAGTGAGTAACCCCCCCCCCCCAAAAAAAAAAAGGCTAAATAAAAAGCAATGGTTCATCCACAGAAAATCTTAAACAAGCATAGCTTATATACAATCAAGCTATGCAATCACAGGCTTCCCAGAATCACACATCCCTTCCTCGGCCCATTTTGATCTGCCTTCATTTGTGGATAAACAGTTTTGTCTCAGTATTGTCAGACAATTTCTGTCTGGAGGGGAAAAGTTAATATTACATTCCTTAAGCCTTGACACCGGATGGGGTAAAAGCGGAGGAGGAGATAGAAGAAGAAGAAGAAGAAGAAGAAGAAGAAGAAGAAGAAGAAGAAGAAGAAGAAGAAGAAGAAGAAGAAGAAGAAGAAGAAGAAGAAGAAGAAGAAAGTGACTGGCGGAAGTGGATCAGTGGTACGGGAGTCACACTGTGATGCAGAAGGCAAATGAAAGACCACTGCATTATAGTCTTAGGACAGCCTTCATGGCTAAATGCTATGATGATCGCCAATATTCAGAATTGGATACAGCACAAGAAGAAGAGGAGGAGGAGGAGGAGGAGGAAGAAGCCTAGAAGCTACTGTTTATCAGGTTTTTGTGAACGTCTGATAAAATGTAGCTGGTTTTCAAGAACTGAAATCTAAGCAGTGAAATTGTCTTTTAATCCTTAGGTGCTAACATGGTACCATGGCAGTGTTCAATTCAGATGCTGTCCAACACTGTATGAAACCTATGTGAAAGATTATATTATAACAACTAGCAGAGGTTGCCCGGCATTGCTGGGCTGTTTTAAATTGTGTTGGAAGGTTAAATTGTGTTAATGCTTGTTAAAAATTGCTTAGTCGGTAATTTTTAAAATGTTTAGTTATACAAATTTTTTTGGCTTGGCTGGCTGTTATATGTAACTGAATAATGTTTTAGTTTTTGGTTTTTAAAAAAATAGTTGTACCGTAGGTAATAATTTTAATAATGTGAAAGTAAAGGTTTTTTACATTCAATGTTTTTAAAATGTCTTTAGTTGTTTTGGATTTTTATTTGAGTTAGAACTCAGCACAGGATTTTAATATTTTTTTATTTTATTTTATTGACATATGTTTGTGATTTGTGTTAAATTGTGTTTTTGTGTAATTTTTTTTGACTTGTTATTATTGTGACCTTTTGTGTAAAATTGTGATTTTGTGTTATTGTTTTACTTTTACTGTTGTGGCCTTTTGTTTGGGGCTGTTGTGTGTTTTTGAATTGTTTTTACTATTGTGGCCAGCAGGTGGTGCTGGTAGGGGTTTTCTTGTATTTTGACTATTTTTTCTCTCCTGGCCTCTGGGTGGACCATCTTCCAGTAAGTAGTCTCTTTCTTTCTTTATTCATTTCGTTTCCGGTCGTCGTGCAGGTAGGACATGTGTTGGTGAGTTGACTTGTTTTCTGTATTTTGTGTAAGTGTGTGTGTGTGTGTGGGGTGTTTTGGGTTTTGTATTTTTTTGACTGTTTGTTTTGTTTTTGATTGTGTTTTTGTTTAGTTCAGCCGTGTGCACGAATGGTGGGTGCGGGTCATTAGGGTGAGGCTTAGTAACCTATAGCAAGTTCCAACGGTTAACCCTTGGCTTTATAGGTTAAGATTACTCCAACTTTACTTTTCTTTGTCCAGTACAGCAGTAGTAGTAATGACTGGGAATTCATGACTTGGAAACTTGAAGAAAGAAAGGAAATTATGGCACCTGGCATCCCAAAATACTAGAATGATTGTGTTATGCAGCGCCAATAGTATGTACCCAGCTGTTGAAAATGAGGCACATATTTCTATAGCACTAACAGTGCAACTTCAATGGTATAAGAGACTTAAATCAGGAGTACTCAACCTTTATAAGCCGGGGTCACACTCCCTCAGACAGCTTCGGGGGCCGTTTTGCCCTTCCTCCACCACATGGCACTTTGCAGGCGCACCCCCCAAGAAAGACTCAGACACCGGTATATGGATAAAGGCATTGGGCCACTTTTATTGCATAATGCCCTAGTCCGAATTATAACTTTCAATTGGTACTCATCCAATTATAATTCTTAAGGCAAGCAGGCCGCAGTAACACTGGTAAGGTTCCTCCCAAAATTGCCAACGACAATTGGCTACAATGTATCCATTTTGTATCAATTTGTTTGTTGACACAAACAAATTGTTGACCGTAGTCAATAAACTATCTACTGACCCCACCCTCTGACGTGTATCCGTCAAATCACGGGGTGATGCATGCTGAAAAGCTCCTGCCATCACCCCTTGCCTGGTTCGTCGTTGACCGGTCAACGTTATTACACCTGTACCTGTCTAAGTGTTGGCCAGTCAATTGCGAACCTGCCGGATACCTATGGGTCATAAATCTTTACCTTACCAGTGCTACCCGCCTAAGTGACCAAAGTCAAGAGCAAGAAAACCCCTATATCAAACCTCAGCAACAGTGTGGGATGGGCAAAAAAGCCAGAACCCAAGGGCCAATTGTGGGTTCCAACCAAAAATTCCCACCCGGCCCCGAAGCGACCAAATTATCACACTGTTCACTAGGGAGGGGGTGGAGGGAATACTCCTCTCCGTCGCTATTTTAAAATGGCAGCTCGGCTGCCTCGTGGCCACCCCTTTTATAGAGGGGTGGCCACGCCCCCTAACTCACCCGGATGTCTGAGTCCGGGTGGGGGGGCCCCGCAAAGAGTGCAGCGGCCATTTTGGCGCCGCGCTTTCATTGCAGGCGCACCCCCCAAAGAAAGACTCAGACACCGGTATATGGATAAAAGCATTGGGCCATTTTTATTGCATAATGCCCTAGTCCGAATTATAATTTTCAATTGGTACTCATCCAATTATAATTCTTAAGGCAAGCAGGCCGCAGTAACACTGGTAAGGTTACTCCCAAAATTGCCAGCGGCAATTGGCTACAATGTATCCATTTGTATCAATTTGTTTGTTGACCGTAGTCAATAAACTATCTACTGACCCCACCCTTTGACGTGTATCCGCCAAATCACCGGGTGATGCATGCTGAAAAGCTCATGCCATCACCCCTTGCCTGGTTCGTCGTTGACCGGTCAACGTTATTACACCTGTACCTGACTAAGTGTTGGCCAGTCAATTGCGAACCTGCCGGATACCTATGGGTCATAAATCTTTACCTTACCAGTGCTACCCGCCACACGGGGAGGCGTCCATGATGACTCACCGCCCCCCCCCCAAGACCGTCAGCTCGGTCGCCAGGCCTGCTTGCACCACACCCAGAACAAGGTACGTACCTCCAGCCGACAGGTGGACCCCTTTCCCTGCCTACCGGCAAAATTTTTGTAAGCCTATCCTCAGGTATCCAATGGCTGTCTCCCAGCCATGCTCAGCAAGGGACTGAGCAACAGCCCTGTCCACTGACTGCCGGAACAGTCCGAACCACGGAGATCCACGTCTCCCCTAAATCGGTGTCTCGGCACGATGTTAGACCATAGCGACCGTGTGTAAGCCATACGTGCTAAAAGCGCCAGGTCACAGCCCCTCGACAGTTTAGTAACAGCAGTGATCCATATAAGATCGTTGCCACCGAGGTGCCTATTAAGAACATCGGGCGGTCCAGCATCCCCGACGGACATCAGGAATGGCAACAGTTCCCGCCCCCTTGTGCCGTGCATACCATACCATCGCATACGTGCGGATGCACAGAGCCCAAGTCGGGGTCCACTCTCTGTCGCCGCAACATATACTGCTGCCCAGTGTACATAGCTGCGGCCCACCAGCTCCGCTGCCACCGGTGTGTAGAGACACACAGGATCTGTAAAAGAGGAGAAGAGGTTAAGGTCATAACTAGGTACTCACACAGTGAGGGCACGTACATATAAGAAATTGCGCGTACACGCATGTCGGCCTCCGAGTACTCCAAACGTAGCCGCGATCAACGCGACGCCTATACTAAATAAATGGGTGCCAAAACGGGCCCCCACACCGCGAAGCGCGGCACCGGTCACCCTCCGTAACATTACTTCGGCAAGGGTAGACCTATCCTGGTGGCAGAAAAACAGGCTGGGGCGCGCAGCAGGCACTGTCGAAAATTCATGTAGGGCACCAACCGGACAGATGTCTCCAATAAAACATCGTAGCAGTCTAACTCCGCTGCCTACACCGTGCTGAACAACCTGTGAGGACCGTATCCCCACTTGAGCCCACTCATGTGTGACAGAGACATCGTCGAGTTCCAGTGCCCTACGAGACACATCTGCCTTACACAGGTGGTACCAACTCTGGCACCCACACACTGATGCAGAGCGCTCCAAAAAGGCTACCGTGGTAGCTGTGTGGCCAAGAGCCACCTCACACCTATCTGAACATAAGTAATGCCAGCCTCGTGCAAGGTGGGTCAAAAAACCTGGGAACTAGGGTGACGCGTGTACAGGCGGCGGACACGTTCCCGTGCCCGCCCCTCCCAAACACGACGCATGAACGCATGGTGATACGCCTTACGCGTGCGAGGTGCCAATGACATGCCCGGTTCACCTCTCCTCACCAAACGTCCGAAATCGGCCGGGAGTGGCGAGTGGAACTTCCCTGCTTCCGGAGTAAGGCCCGGAACCGGGGGATCTGCAGGTGGGAGAAAGCAGCAGCAATGTCGTTATTAATACCTGGAACATGTCTGGCTCAGAACAGCACATTTAGGCGTAGGCTTCTCAAAGGAATAGACAAACTAATGTCCTAACCCTGGGGGATTTGCATGTCTGGGTGTTGACAATATGCACCACTGCCGCATTGTCACACCTAAATTGGACCACTGAGTAGGCCCACTCATCACCCCATAGCAGTAGTGCTCCCCAAAATGGGGAGAAACGCAAGGAAGATAAGATCGCGGAGGCGATCCGTGCACCCACCCCCAGAGTAAACCCCATAAGTCAGGGAGCCGGAGGTATCCGACCGTACTTGAAATCTAGGGCAGACCATCAGGTCTGATCTCCAGGAAGAGACCCCGTTAAAACCCAGGAGCAATTTGAGCCAGACCAGAGGGCCCACCCGTATCAGCCGGACCCTGTGTCGACGTTGTAACATGCCAGCCATTGCGTCACACAGGCGCCTGGCCAATGCTCTGCTGGACGGAACCACCCTGCAGGCAGAAGTAAGGTGGCCATGAAGTAACTGTAGCTCACAAGGGGACACTTTATGTTTGGCAATCAATGCCACAATCGCCGCGGAGATCCAAGCCACCTTGTTCATGGTTAACCCGGGTGCCCGCGCGACAGAGTCGATTTAGAAATGTGAGCTTAGTAGCTGGGCCCTCGGTCTATTCAGGCGCCAAGGGGACACCCAATTCCCACCTGAGTGTCTGAAATGTAATGAGGAGACGCGTGCACGTGTCCAAGCCCCGTTCACCCCCGAGCCCAAAGTCGTCGAGTTAATGGGCTAGAGACTGAGACCCCTACCCATGAGGAAAGGCCCACTGAACGAAAATCCCGAATCATTCGAGTGCTGAACATGTATTAACTCAGTCAGAAGGGGTTGGCCTTATCTAATTAAAATTCCCCTCGGGACCTAAAAACCCAATAGCTGCACATCCATTGGGTGCACTGGCAATAATCTGAAATCCGAGTGCATATCGCACTGTGCCCGAACAGCACCAGGACTGGGTGAGCGTGCCACCCATAGGGGCCGAACCAACTACGAGTACCTGACTGAGCAAGGTCATCAGGAATGGCATCCCTGAATGGATAACCCACAGGGTAAGATAAATGGAGGATTAATGACATTCACCCCGGTCATAGCTCGGTACGAGCCTCATAGGGGAGACAGTCGACTTAGGAAAGGTGGTTCCAAGAAGGGCCCCGCTACTCCCATAGCCCCAACTCCCTCAGCTGTGCACAGTGGAGCCCCCTCTTTGTTACCCTTCAAGGGAACCAGATTAGTAGCATCCTGGGACCCCTAACACCCCTGAATGGAATACAAAAAGCCCCATGGAAAAACCCTCCAGCAGGTACCCCGCCCCATCCCCTCTTGGATGAGCTGATTGCCATCTCTCCCGCCTGAGTACACCAATTGGGGAGGGGGGGAAGCTTTGTCAAGGCTAGTTCTTTAGACGGAGCTCTGATCGCCCCTGTGCACCCCTACCACTGCCCCGTAACCAACCAACCCGCATGCACGCAGAGGCGGCGTAAGGGCCGGCGCAAAAGGTGACACCAAGTCGGTAACGACACTGGTGCTTAGCACACACATCGCCAGCTGAGCAGGTCGAACACAGCAGGCGGGCTGAAACCCCCTGCCCAACCAGTTACGTGGAGCCTGTGTCTGAGCAGCCCGCTGCTCAGCATGGCCACCATGGTACCTATCACCAGGCACCAGTCACGTGGGAGTGATGTACACGAGCACAACTGCTGACAGTGCTCATCCCACCTCCTCTCAGGGTATAGAGCCACCCTCATCCGCATTCCTCACCGTAAGCCAACTGCTATGGGCCCATCCAGTCAACCATCGCCCTCTAAATCTTAGCGATGGATGGAACCATCAGGGTGTCCCAATCAGGCCGGGCCCTGCGGCATACCACCATATATACAAGGTATGCCGCCAACCAGTTGGCCCAAGGTGCGCGGTGGCTCACGACAATGGGACAGCTCTTTGTCTCAGTCGTCCTGTCCCTCTCTCTCTGTCCCTCTCTCTCCTCCGCAGTGGGCTCACAGTTCAATAGGGGGAATATCCACCTGTCCCCCTCCAGCCCTTACCCCTCATGACCTGTGGCCAATAATCATCCAGGGGCAAGTAATTACCAGCCGTCGGCAAATCCATCGACGGCACATTCTGTATAAAGGGCATACGCAGGAGGACCCGGACCGCCCCTGCGATGCTCGGCACTGTCCCGGGGGCGGACACCCCCCTGCGTGGTGGCTTACTCCGGCGGGACAGCTCTATGTCTCTGTCACCCCGTCCGTCTCTCCCCTCCTTAGTGGGCTCTCGGTTCATAGGGAGAATATATCCACGTACTCCCCCCGCCAAATCTTGTCCCTCGTGACCCAGGACAACTGATCACCAAGGGGCAATGAATAATCAGCTGTCGGCAAGGCCGTGACTGGCACATGAGGTACATGGGGCATACACAGCGGGACCTGGACAGCCCCTGCGATGCCTGGCACTGCCCCGGGGCGGAAACCCCCACCCCCAATGTCGTGCCAGTATGCAACCAAGGGGCACTGGGATAGGCTGGCAACTGATGCCCACTCGCCTCAAATTGGCGAGGCCATGGCCACTGAAACCCGCCGCTGGAAGTGGACTGTGATGTGGGTGCATTAACTTGAACCATACTCACTAGGTACACCCCCGTGAGCCGCCCCCACCGGGGGTTCCGGCCCACGGCGGGCGTCAGAGCTCGCGACCAGGAATCAAGCTCTGGAGCCACATCCGACCACTCCCCGGCTGTAGCTCAGGACGAACAGGGAGCTGCGAGACAGCGGCAGGCACGGCCGAAGTGTCTCAAGCAGCTCGAGCCGGCCGGCCGCCTGTTGAAGTGTGGCGGCCATCGAGGTAACCGGCGGGCACGAAGGGCCCCCAGTATATAAGGAAGGGCCCCCTCCCACGGGTTTGTGTGTAATCCCCAGGATGCCTCCAGCACCGCACAGAACCCCCAGTATAAAGTGGGCCAAGCATTAGACCAGGATCCCCAATTTGAGAGCCCAGGCCAGAATAGGGCCATGCCCAAACTCCGGCCCATGAGGGGCTGGAGGTAAACCGTGCTGTGTGCCAGGACCAGACCCTCCCCCATTGTCCCGGCCCATGGCCGGCAATTGCGGGCCGAGGGCCGGAGCCCCCGAAGGGCCAGCCTGAGGCTGGGGAGCCGAGGGCCATACTCCAGCCTGCCCCTCTCCACCGGTATCGGTGGGTAAAACCAGTATCGTGCCCTGCTGCAGGGGCGCAGCCCTGGTCCTCCGACCCGAGGGCTGCCCCCCACGTTGCACAGGGCCAAAAGTCCTCCCCGTTGGCCGCGGCTTCATCGCCAAGGCCCTCCATTTGGGAGGCATATCTTAAAGAAGGAGCAGGATCCCTTTCCAGGGATCGAAGAGCGCAAAAAAGGCACGGAGGAGCCATCAAGCCAAAGGCTCCATGCGAAAATCCTTCCTTCCCAGCCGGGAAGGAAGGGGGAAATGAATAAACAGCGACGGAGAAAACTTCTCCTCTCCGTCGCTATTTTAAAATGGCAGCTCGGCTGCCTCGTGGCCACCCCTTTTATAGAGGGGTGGCCACGCCCCCTAACTCACCCGGATGTCTGAGTCCGGGTGGGGGGGCCCCGCAAAGAGCGCGGCGGCCATTTTGGCGCCGTGCTTTCATTCTGGTGTGGTAGTGCAGTGGGGGACCACATGAAATGGCACTGTGGGCCACATTCGGCGCACAGGCCGCAGGTTGAGAATCTCTGCTGTAATTTTTTTAGGAAAACTGATAAAAATACATAGTTTGAGGGGAATACAATGATTTTCATAGCATGGAAGTTTAAAAACACATTGCCTATGTTTATGAAAGAATTTTTGTATACACTTAGCTGTTCTAGTAAATAAAATGGAAAATCCTGTATTTGTAAAATTGTAATCAGAAATTTGATGCCAGTTTACACTAACACAAGGAAAATACTGTCAGTCTTAACATGAAATTGCTACACAGTAACAATGCATTCTGGATCATATGATCACAGAGAGTTTCCAGACTAAGAAAGTATCAGTACCACTTTATTCTGCTTTAGTCATATCTTTCTTGGAATACCTTTAGCACCACCATTTAAGAAATATATTGACAAACTGAATTGTATCCACAAGAGTAGGAGTTATCAATCTTTTAAAGCTGGAGCCCAGGTCATGCTCCCTCAGATAGCTTCGGGGGCTGGATGGCCATTTTGTCCTTCCATGGCACTTCCGGGTGTGGTGGAGGTGGTGGGGGCTGCATCCAGCCAGTGGGCCACAGGTTGAGAATCCCTGCACAAGAGGGTGACCAAGCCAGCAAAGGGTCTGGAAGACAGTTGTGGAAGTTGGATTTGAACATAAGAACATAAGAACATAAGAACAGCCTTGCTGGAACAGGCCACAGCCCATCCAGTCCAGCATTCTGTCTCACACAGTGGCTCACCATTTCCTTCAGGGTATTCCCAAGGAGATGCCTTCACCTGCTTAGGATTCCCTGGAAATGGCATTGAGAGATATCCTGCCTATCTCTCCAACCCGGAGGTTGTCCTTAGGTAGCCATAATTATAGCCATTGATAGCCTTGTCCTCCATGAACTTGTCTAATCCTTTCTTAAAGCTGTCAAGACTGACAGCTGTCACCACTTCTTCTGGCAGGGAGTTCCATAGACCAGTAATCCTCTGGGTGAAAAAGTACTTTCTCTTATTTGTTTGAGAACTAGTACCCAAGAGTTTCATGGAGTGTCCCCTAGTTCTAGTGTTGTGCGATAGGGAAAACAGTTTTTCCTTATCTACTTTGTCCACACCGTGCATGATTTTATAAACTTCAATCAGGTCACCTCTTAGACGCCGTCGTTCAAGAGTGAAAAGGCCCAACCGTTGCAGCCTCAGATGGTAAGGAAGGTGTTCCAGTCCCCTAATCATTCTGGTTGCCCTCCTCTGTACTTTCTCCAACTCCATAATATCCTTCTGGAGGTATGGCGACCAGAACTGTACACAATATTCCAGATGGGGCCTCACCATAGATTTATAAAGAGGCAAAATGACACTTGCTGACTTATTTTCTATACCCTTCCTAATGATCCCTAACATTGAGTTTGCTTTTTTCACTGCTGAGGCACACTGGGTTGACACCTTCATTGAGCTGTCCACCAGGACACCAAGGTCCCTTTCCTGGTTTGTCGCAGAGAGTTCAGACCCCATCAGTTTATAAATGTAATTGGGTTTTTTTGCCCCAACATGCATCACTCTGCACTTACTGATGTTGAAGCTCATTTGCCACTGTTTTGCCCACTCCCCCAGTGTCAAGAGATCCCTCTGGAGCTCTTCACAATCTCTCACAGTTTTCACTACCCTGTATAATTTAGTGTCATCAGCAAATTTGGCTACCTTGCTTTTTACTCCTACCTCTAGATCATTAATGAAGAGGTTGAAAAGCAGGGGTCCCAGTACTGAACCTTGGGGGACCCCACTCTTTACTTCCCTCCACTTGGAGAAGTGTCCATTTAGTGCTACCCTCTGTTTCCTGTCCCTTAGCCAGTTGCTGATCCAGGACAAGACCTGTCCCTTTATTCCATGACTGGTAAGTTTATTCAAGAGCCTTTGGTGTGGGACCTTGTCAAAAGCCTTCTGAAAGTCCAGATAAACAATGTCAACTGGATCCCCCTTATCCACATGCTTGTTGACACTCTCAAAAAATTCCAACAGATTAGTGAGGCATGATTTGCCCTTGCAAAAGCCATGTTGGCTCTCCTTTAGCAGCGCATTCTCTTCTATGTGCCTATTAATTCTATCTTTTAGGATGGTTTCCATCACTTTACCTGGGACACATGTCAAACTGACAGGCCGGTAATTTCCTGGATCACCCCTGGATCCTTTTTTGAAAATTGGTGTTACATTCGCTACCTTCCAGTCATCAGGCACAAAGCCTGATTTGAGGGAAAGATTATATATTTTGGCTAGGATATCAGCAATTTCATCTTTAAGTTCCCTGAGAACTCGTGGATGGATGCCATCTGGTCCTGGTGATTTGTTAGTGTTTAGCTTAACAAGACATGCAAGGACCTCCTCCCTGGTTATTTCTATCTTGCTTAATTCTTCGGTTTCCCTCCCTACGAAGATAGGCTCTGTTTTGGGCATGTGGTCTCTGTCTTCTTCAGTGAATACTGAAGCAAAGAATTCATTGAGTCTCTCTGCAATCTCTGTTTCCTCTTTAATAACCCCTTGCCTTCCATTGTCATCTAATGGTCCAATGGCCTTCCTAGTTGGGTTCTTACTTCTAATGTACTTAAAGAAGTCTTTGTTATTTCTCTGAGTATTTTTAGCTATACGCTCCTCAAAGTCTTGCTTTGCTTTCCTGATTGTTGCCTTGCATTTGTTCTGCCAGAATTTATGTTTCTGCCTGCTGTCCTCATTTGGACAAGCCTTCCATCTTCTAAATGAGCTTTTCTTGCTCTTGATCACTTCCCGAACAGCTCCTGTAAGCCACATCGGAGTCCTCTTGGACCTGGCAGTGCCCTTTTTCCTTTTGGGTATGCATTCCAATTGGGCCTCTGTTATTGTTTTTGTAAACAACCTCCATGCCTCTTGGAGTGTTTGGACTCTCTCAATTTTCCCTTTCAGCTTCTTTTTTACTAGTTTCCTCATCTTTGGGAAATTTCCTTTTTGAAAATTTAAGGTCTCTGTGTTAGATTTCATCAGTGACTTGCGGTCTATGATCAAGTTAAACATAATTGAGTTGTGGTCACTGTTCCCTATTGGATCAGTCACATTAACATCTTGCACCAGATCCTGAGTATTACTCAGGATCAAGTCAAGGATTCTTGTACCTCTAGTTGGGTCTTCAACCATCTGTCCCAGGGAACAATCATTGAGCATATCTAGGAACTTTATCTCTTTATCATGTGCTGAACAACAGTTCACCCAGTCTATGTGAGGGTAATTGAAGTCCCCCATTATAACCAGGCTTCCCTTCCTGGATGCCTCCTTTACAACATTCTCCAACTGCCAGTCTCCCTCAAGAGTTTGGGTCGGAGGCCGATAGTATATGCCTACTGTTAGACCATCCTTGTGGCCTGGTACTCTTACCCACAGAGCTTCTAATGGTGACTCCAAATCACCTAGATATTCCAATTCATACGATTTTATCACTTCTTTGACATACAAGGCTACACCACCTCCTGTTTGCCCCTTCCTATCCTTCCTGTACAGTTTGTAGCCTGGGATAACTGTATCCCATTGGTTATCATCCGTCCACCAGGTTTCAGTGATACCAATAATATCAATATTTTTATCTATTGCTAAGTATTCCAGCTCCCCTATTTTGTTACGGAGGCTTCTGGCATTTGTATACAAGCATTTATATATGCTTTCCTGATACAGTCTTTTGAGTCCAGTTGCATTGTTAGACTGCCTCTTGCATCCTTCTGCTAGAGTGCTGGTGACTAGCTCCTTGCTCTGCTCAGTAATTTTTGCATCCTCCTCACTACTCAAGTACACACTTTCCCGAACCGGATGCTGCCCAGCTCCTGTCGGCTTTCCCCCAGTTATCAGTTTAAAAGCTGCTCTGCAGCCTTTTTGATGTTGAGTGCCAGCAATCTGGTCCCATCATGGTTTAAATGCAACCCATCCCTCCTGAACAGATTTGGCTTGTCCCAAAATGTTCTCCAGTTCCTGACAAATCTGAAGCCCTCCTCTCGACACCACCGCCTCATCCACGCATTGAGGCTTCTGAGCTCTGCCTGCCTGGTAGGTCCTGCGCGAGGGACAGGCAGCACTTCTGAAAATGCTACCTTGGAAGTCCGGGACTTCAATCTTCTTCCTAACAACCTAAATTTGGCTTCCAGGACAGACCGCTTGGCCTTCCCAACATCATTAGTACCAACGTGTACCATGACAACTGGCTCGTTCCCAGTTCTCTCTAACAATCTATCTAGATTTCTTGTGATGTCTGCAACTTTTGCACCTGGCAGGCAAGTCACCATACGGTTATCATGTGCATCACAAATCCATTTCTCTGTATTTCTAATTATTGAATCGCCTAGTACAAGGAGCCTCTCTCCTGCAATCTGTTCATCTACATGCACCTCATCAACCATATTAAGGGAGAGAACCTCAGTTTGTTCCTGTTGTTCATCTTCCTGGATCTCATCAAGTGTGATGAAGGAGAGATCATCAGGTGGAACCAGTTGTTCCTCTGTGTGTTCCTCATCAGGTGTGATAAGGGAAAGAGCCTCAAATTTATTCTGTAATTTCAGACTCTCAGAGTGATCCCCTACTCTTCTCCTCCTTTGAGTCACATTCCTCCAACCATCTCCCTCCTGAGTTAGTGAAGGGCCTTCTCCCTCAGAACTGTGCCCTGTCACTTCTTTGTCCAGCATAGTCTGCTCCGCTCTGTCCAAGAACAGCTCAAGCTCCTTAATTTGTTGGTGGTTAGATATGCGGGCCTCTAGCTGCTGGACCTTCTCTTCTAGTAGTGCAACCAGCTTGCACTTGCTGCAAGTGTAGTTCTCCATATGCTTTGGCAAGAACACAAACATGGCACAAGAATTGCAGGTAACTACAGCTGTTCCCTCAGAATCCATTTTAACAAGTGCAGTATTCTGGGCCTCAAAAATGTACACGTTTACTACCTTTCTACCTAGTAAGACTGTATTTTTTTTTGTTCCTAGTTCGGCGCGCGGGCCTCTAAAGCAGCTCTACTCCAACTGCAAAACTTACCAGTGCTCACTTCCTTTGTTTGGCTCTCCTCAGCAGCAGCTCTGCTTAAGAGCACATGCAGAGTCTTGAGAACAGAGGACTGAGATGTGATATGATGTGATATGATCCGTTAGTATACATTCTCTTCTATGAAGCTGTTAGTATATATCCTCTTCTGTGAAGCTGTGAAAACCAATTTTGCTTTATTACTGACTTTTCCACTTCAGAACCCTCCAGATATTTGAAAATGTAAGCCACCCTAAGTAACACGATAGATTGGGTGGCATACAAATACAGTACAATAAATGAAATGAATGAAAACTCTCCCTCATGATAGAACTTTTACATCTATTAAGGTATCAGCAGAACACCCTGAAAACTACAGTCAGCTAATGGTCATGTTTTGCAATCACAAAGTACACATATTCCATTTACAGTACCAATGGATGACAAATTAAAGGTGGGAAAGACTTAGTGTCTTATGTTTATTACAGCATTGCCAACTCATGTAATTTTAGGAGTCTGTTAATCCTCAGATCAACAGACTGTCAATTTAGCCTTGAAGCTTTCCTGTTTTGTCTTATAAAGATGGTTTCTAGTGCTGGTTGTGGGGGCCAAAATTGCACTGTCTGAGTAGAGTTTGACTCCCTTCTGTGATTGATTAGCCTTGTTTTCTTAGACAAAAGGAAAAAGTTAATGTTTTAATGCAGAGAGACTAAAATCTGTAAAAATTGGCCTGTGAAATAGGAGATTATGCTTTTTCAACTAAAAAGAGCAAAAAGCATTCAAAAGATTAACATTAACAATGATTTGTAACTTTTTTCTGGTTTACCAAATATGTCAAAGAGAAAATGAAATACACACCAGTAGGTCAGATAGATAGGGGTGATTATCACTGACTCCAGATATGAAGAAAATCACTTCTTCTTTTTTTTTACAAAACATTACCAGAATACCCCAACTGTCATTGCCACACAGAATGGTGGCTGGGGTATTTGGAGAGATGTAATCCAAAAAAGAAACTTTTCTCATATTTTCCAGTAAGTTTCTGGAAACCCAGATCATGGTCACCCAGATTCTGAAATCACAGAAGAGACAAACAAATATAAAGCAGGTTCACTACATCAAATCTATATCCCTTTCTCAATATATATATCATCTGGGAATGCCTGTGAGCCTATGATGGGAGGAGGGAGTCCTTAATTACTAAAATCTGTAGCCACTGATAAACTATAATTTCTATGGCAATATTTAATTTCTATTGCAGTATTTAACAAAGACTTACTCCCCATATCCTGTGGCTCACATGGGATCCTAATGATGAAAGGAATTACTGCAGGGGTGGCCAAACTACATCCCATGGGCCGGATCCAGCCCATGATGCCTAATAATCCGGCCCATGCAGCCCTCACTGCTCTGGGAAGGGAGCAGAAGTAAAACGCACCTGCACATGTGCAAAATGCTGCCGTAAAGCACCCGCGGCTGTCATATACATGTTTATGATAGCTGTGGGTACTTTACAGCAGCATTTTGCCCATGCGCAGGCACGTTTTACTTCCACTTCCAGTGGGAGGAACCACATGACCAGCCCACTGAACCACGTGACCAGCCCATGGCCTGAAAACTTTGGCCACCTCTGATGTCATCAATCTTGTACAACATAACTCCGTGATGGTGAACCTTGGCTCTCCAGCTGTTCTTGGACTTCAATTCCCAGAAGCCCACGTTCCTGTGAATCCACAAAAATTGGTTTACTGCACGTACAGTAAATCCATTTGTGCAGATTCACAGGGACATGGGATTCTGGGAATTAAAGTTTAAGAACAGCTGGAGTGCCAAGGTTCACCATCACTGGCATAATTCACATGAACATGATTTCATGCAATGCTTGACTACATTACTGGCTTTGAGCTTTTCTTAAAAATATCAGTTACTTTCTTAATACCTCTTGTACAAGCAACTCTGGCTATATTTTCAATAAACTAACCTTTAATGTTGGTGACCTGCAAGCCTTGAACTAAACCCAAAAACCTCTTTTCTTCTTCTTCTTTTTATATCGTAGTACTTATCTGAAATATATACAGTGGTACCTCGGATAAAGTCTGATTCGGATAAAGTCAGGGTTTTCATGCACACGTGATGCATCGCATGAAGTCCATAACCGCTAAAAATGGACATTATCCAAGGTATTTGGTATAGGAACCTCGGATAAAGTCACTGATAAAATCTAACACAGAGACCTTAAATTTTCAAAAAGGAAATTTCCCAAAGATGAGGAAACTAGTAAAAAAGATGTTGAAAGGGAAAATTGAGAGAGTCCAAACACTCCAAGAGGCATGGAGGCTGTTTACAAAAACAATAACAGAGGCCCAATTGGAATGCATACCCAAAAGGAAAAAGGGCACTGCCAGGTCCAAGAGGATTCCGATGTGGCTTACAGGAGCTGTTCAGGAAGTGATCAAAAGCAAGAAAAGCTCATTTAGAAGATTGAAGGCTTGTCCGAATGAGGACAGCAGGCAGAAACATAAATTCTGGCAGAACAAATGCAAGGCAACAATCAGGAAAGCAAAGCAAGACTTTGAGGAGCGTATAGCTAAAAATACTCAGAGAAATAACAAAGACTTCTTTAAGTACATTAGAAGTAAGAACCTAACTAGGAAGGCCATTGGACCATTAGATGACAATGGAAGGCAAGGGGTTATTAAAGAGGAAACAGAGATTGCAGAGAGACTCAATGGATTCTTTGCTTCAGTATTCACTGAAGAAGACAGAGACCACATGCCCAAAACAGAGCCTATCTTCATAGGGAGGGAAACCGAAGAATTAAGCAAGATAGAAATAACCAGGGAGGAGATCCTTGCATGTCTTGTTAAACTAAACACTAACAAATCACCAGGACCAGATGGCATCCACCCACGAGTTCTCAGGGAACTTAAAGATGAAATTGCTGATCTCCTAGCCAAAATATATAATCTTTCCCTCAAATCAGGCTTTGTGCCTGATGACTGGAAGGTAGCGAATGTAACACCAGTTTTCAAAAAAGGATCCAGGGGTGATCCAGGAAATTACCGACCTGTCAGTTTGACATGTGTCCCAGGAAAAGTGATGGAAACCATCCTAAAAGATAGAATTAATAGGCACATAGAAGAGAAGGCGCTGCTAAATGAGAGCCAACATGGCTTTTACAAGGGCAAATCATGCCTCACTAACCTGTTGGAATTTTTTGAGAGTGTCAACAAGCATGTGGATAAGGGGGATCCAGTTGACATTGTTTATCTGGAATTTCAAAAGGCTTTTGACAAGGTCCCACACCAAAGGCTCTTGAATAAACTTACCAGTCATGGAATAAAGGGACAGGTCTTGTCCTGGATCAGCAACTGGCTAAGGGACAGGAAACAGAGGGTAGCACTAAATGGACACTTCTCCAAGTGGAGGGAAGTAAAGAGTGGGGTCCCACAAGGTTCAGTACTGGAACCCCTGCTTGTCAATCTCTTCATAAGTGATCTAGAGGTAGGAGTAAAAAGCAAGGAAGCCAAATTTCCTGACGACACTAAATTATACAAGGTAGTGAAAACTGTGCGAGATTGTGAGGAGCTCCAGAGGGATCTCTTGGCACTGGGGGAGTGGGCAAAACAGTGGCAAATGAGCTTCGACATTAGTAAGTACAGGGCAAAGAACCCCAATTACATTTATAAACTGATGGGTTCTGAACTTTCTGCGACAAACCAGGAAAGGGATCTTGTTGTCCTGGTGGACAGCTCAATGAAGGTGTCAACCCAGTGTGCCTCAGCAGTGAAAAAAGCAAACTCAATGCTAGGGATCATTAGGAAGGGTATGTCAGCAAGTGTCATTTTGCCTCTTTATAAATCTATGGTGAGGCCCCATCTGGAATACTGTGTACAGTTCTGGTCGCCATACCTCCAGAAGGATATTATGGAGTTAGAAAAAGTGCAGAGCAGGGCAACCAAAATGATTAGGGGACTGGAACACCTTCCTTACCATCTGAGGCTGCAACGGTTGGGCCTTTTCACTCTTGAACAACGACGTCTAAGAGGTGACCTGAATGAAGTTTATAAAATCATGCACGGTGTGGACAAAGTAGATAAGGAAAAACTGTTTTCCCTATCGCATAACACTAGAACTAGGGGACACTCCATGAAACTTTTGGGTACTAGTTCTCAAACAAATAAGAGAAAGTACTTTTTCACCCAGAGGATTACTGGTCTGTGGAATTCCCTGCCAGAAGAAGTGGTGACAGCTATCAGTCTTGACAGCTTTAAGAAAGGATTAGACAAGTTCATGGAGGACAAGGGTATCAATGGGTATAATTATGGATACTTAAGGACAACCTCCGGGTTGGAGAGATAGGCAGGTTATCTCTCAATGCCATTTCCAGGGAATCCTAAGCAGGTGAAGGCATCTCCTTGGGAATACCCTGAAGGAAATGGTGAGCCACTGTGTGAGACAGAATGCTGGACTGGATGGGCTGTGGCCTGTTCCAGCAAGGCTGTTCTTATGTTCTTATAAAGTCCATTTTTGGACGTTATCCGATGCATCGCCCATTTGATTCAGATAATATCAAAAATCAGATAAAGTCCAAACTTGTGGAGTGGAGTTTGAACTTTATCTGAGTTTGTACTGTACATTCTTTTTGGATATGTATAATTTAGAAAGAAAGATGACAATCTGGGCAGTGGGATTAAGTATGTCTGTGTAGTAGATATCCTACTTTGTATCATGCTATTTCTTCCTCTGTACAGAAAATACAAGCACAATATGTGATCTACATTAGATTATGACTATGGTAATAAGTAAGTTTCCTTTGAAGTTAAATTTCTTTCAATGTAGCTGCATGCAAATATCATTAGAACTATAACCTTAGTGGCAAGTCTCAAAGCAGCAGACTCTGACATGATCAAGCATCCATTAACTTTCCTTCTTACATTACAACCCTATTTGCATTTAGTTCAATTCTTGTTCCAACTGCTACAGTAAAATTTTCAAGGAAGTACACAAAGATGACAGCTTGAAAAGTTATCACTGAACAAGCACCATTTTTATACACACAAGTACTGTTTGTTCACTCTCTGTGAACCAGACACAACAAACCAAACTATTTCAACACTGCATCTTTTAAGTTTACTTTGCATCTCCCAAAAGATTCCCAAAAATAAAACTATTGCTCTCACATCCATTATCACAGTTTCAAAATTCCCAATTATCTTTCAGAACTCTCTGTTTTCTGTTTGTTGTTTTATAGGTTTTCTCTCTCTTTTTTGTTTACATCTGGATTTTTCTTTGCAGGCGCACCCCCCAAGAAAGACTCAGACACCGGTATATGGATAAAGGCACTGGGCCACATTTATTGAATCATGCCCTAGTCCGAATTATAAATTTCAATTGGTACTCAACCAATTATAATTCTTAAGGCAAGCAGGCCGCAGTAACACTGGTAAGGTTCCTCCCAAAATTGCCAATGGAAATTGGCTACAATGTATCCATTTGTATCAATTTGTTTGTTACTACAAACAAATTGTTGACCGTAGTCAATAAACTATCTACTGACCCCACCCTCTGACGTGTATCCGTCAAATCACGGGGTGATGCATGCTGAAGAGCTCCTGCCATCACCCCATTGCCTGGTTCGTCGTTGACCAGTCAACGTTATTAAACTTGTACCTGTCTAAGTGTTGACCAGTCAATTGCGAACCTGCCGGATACCTATGGGTATAAATATTTACCTTACCAGTGCTACCTGCCACACGGGGAGGCTTCAATAAAGACTCACCGCCCCCCCCCCCCCCCGACCGTCAGCTCGGTCAACAGGCCTGCTTGCAAATCTTCCAAAAAGAGGTTCATACCTCTAGCCGACAGATGGACCCCATCCCCTGTATAAAGATCATAATTTTGTAAACTAATGGTGGGGTGTCGGATGACCCGCCCCAAACCCTTGTCTGCAAAGAACCGGGCCACTGCCCTGTTCACCGAGCGGCGAGCACGGTCAAGGGCATGGAGGTTGATACCCCCTCTGTAAGCGTGACGCGGTATGATGTCCGACCATAGCAGCGTTGTGGAAGGCCTCACATAATGCAAATAAGCTAGGTCGCTGCAAATCGCATATTTTAAAGAAAGACCAGTGACCTGGCCTAGGTCATTGCCCCCGAGGTGCAGCACCAGGACATCAGGCGGTTCAGCATCCCTGATGGAGAAAAGGAATGGCAACAGTTCCCGCCATAACATTCCACGCTTACCATACCACCTGATACATGCGGAGGCACGTAGTCCAAGCTGGGGTCCCCACTCTGTCGCCGCAGCGTGCTGCGCTGCCCAGTGCACATAGCTATGGCCCACCAGCCATACTGCCACCGGTGTGTGGGGACACACAGAGTCTGTAAGAGAAAAAAGAGAGGACAGTGACTTAACTGGTACTCATGTCTGAAGAGGGCGAACATATAATGCAAAACACTTAGATCCCCATCTCCCCATACGGCGTATATCAGCCTCAGAGTACCCAAATGCAGCCGCAGTAGAAGCAGCCCCTATTCTAAAAGAATGGGTGCCGTAACGAGCCCCGGGGAGGCCAACACTGGACAGTGCCTTACCGGTCACCTTCCAAAATTGAAATTTAGTCAGGGGAGACCCATCCTGGTGGCAGAAAAACGGACCAGGGTGAATGCCACGCACTGCAAGGAACTCCTGTAGGGCACCAACCGGACAGATGTCTGCAATGGAACATCGTAGCAGTCTAACACCACTGCCTACACCGTGCTGATCACCTTTTGAGGACCGTATCCTCAACTGAGCCCACTCATCAGAGACATAGACATCTTCGAGTTCCAGTGCCCTACGAGCCGCATCCGCCTTAGACAGTAGTACCAACTCACTGATGCGGAGCGCTCCAAAGAAGGCCACCGTGGTAGCCGCATGAAAAAGAGCTGCCTCATACCTGTCAAAACATAGGTTAGGCCAGCCTCGTGCAAGGTGTGTAAGCACCCCTGGGGAAATTGGGTGGCGAGTGTCCAGGCGGCATCCACGTTCCCGTGTCCACCCCTCCAAAACATGTCGTATACGAAAATCAGTCATGTTGTCAGCAAAACCCCTCACCTTGGCCATGAATGCCAGTGCTGACAGCCTGGATGCTATGGTGAAGGGAGCTAGGCCCAGACTGTGTAGGTAAACCATAAATTGAAGAACGTGGTCAACCGGAATGGGCCAGACTTCTGACAACCGGAGTTGCACACAAAATTGTTTAAATTGATTAAATGCGTGTTGATACGCCTTACGCGTGCGGGGCACGAGCGACATGCCGATCGCCCGGTTCACCTCTCCTTGCCAAATGTCCAAATCTCGTCCGGGAGTTGCGAGGGGAATTCCTCCACGTCCGGAGCCAAGGCGCGGAACCGGGGGATCTGCAGGCGGGATAAAGCATCAGCAATATCGTTATTAATTACAAAACGATTTCAGGAAAAGGGAATAAGGTATAATTGGAAATTTCCACGACAATTAAGTTTTTTTTCATTTGGGAAGACGATATTTAATTAGTGAGGGTCCTAATGTCTTGGATGCAATGACAGATGCTAAGTTAGTGGAAGCAGGAACCAAAGAATGGTTTGATTTGAAGGAAGAATTGATTATATCTGGTGGTTATAGAAGACGAGATGGTAATGGAAATGAGAATATGCCTAAAGGGGCAGAAGGAGGAATTGATCCGGGTGGGGAGTAGTTTCTGATCTCTCCCAAGCTCCTATGATTGATCGCACCCCCCCTCCCCTCTCTGAACCCCAGAGGCCATTTGTTAAAAGAAAATGGGGAGGGATAGTAGTAGATTGTTCAATGTAATTTTTTTAGATGTTTTCTTTTTTCTTTTCTTTTTTACTTATTTGTATAAGGTGAAGGAAATGTTATATGTTAATCACAGGTCCGTAGGAGGAAGTGGGAAGTGTAAAAAATGGTGGGAGAAGCATAATAAATGAGGAATGTAAAAGTAATGACATGGAATGTGAAAGGTACTGGCTGTCAAGTGAAGAGAAGGAGGTTGGAAGTGGCGCTTAGGAAAGATAGACCGGATATAATCTTTCTTCAGGAGACCCATCAGAATTCGGAAAAATCTAATAAGCTATTTCTAGGATGGACTCAAGTTTATGAAAAAGCATACGGTTCTTCAAAGGCCAGGGGGGTCGCAACTTTGATATCAAATAGATTGGGATTTGAGATGATAAAAAGTATATCAGACCCAGAAGGTAGATATCTAATAATAAAGGGGAAAATAGAGGAAGAAGAAATAACGTTGGTGAACCTGTATGTACCAAATGAACACCAAAATAGTTTCTTAAATAAGGTATACCGAATATTAGAGAAGGAAAAAACAATAAAAATGATTGTCGCGGGAGATTTTAATTTAATAGGATCAAATATAGATAGTACAAAGCAATATCGTTATTAATGCCTGGTACATGTCTGGCCCTAAAGAGCACATTGAGGCGCAAGCTGCGTAACACAAACTGGCGAACTAACCCCATGACCCTGGGTGATTTAGATGTCTGAGAATTGACAATGTGGACCACCGCAGCATTGTCACACCAAAAATGGACTACTGAATTGGCCCACTCCTCGCCCCATAGCATCAAAGCTCCCAGGATCGGGAAGAACTCGAGGAATGTGAGATCGCGTAGACGATCCGTGCCCCGCCATGCTGGAGGCCATTGGCCGTAGGCCCACCTCCCCTCAAAATAAATCCCGTATCCGAGGGACCCAGAGGCATCCGACTGAACCTGAAACCTAGGGGAGACCAAGAGGTCAGACCTCCAAAATGATACCCCATTGAATTCCCACAGGAACTTAAGCCAAACCAACAGGTCAGCCCTCATGCCCCTGGTCAGTCGGACCCTGTGGTGGCGCCTTGATAACCCAATCATGGCGTCACACAGGCGTCGAGCAAAAGCTCTGCCAGGCGTGACCACCCTGCGGCAAAATTAAGATGACCATGTAGAACTTGGAGCTCACGAAGTGACACCTTACGTTTGGCCAGCAAGGCCAACACCATCGCAGAGATCCGTGTGACCTTGTCCATAGGTAACCTGGATGTCTGCGTGACTGTGTCGATTTCAATGCCCAGAAATGTGAGCGTAGTTGATGGGCCCTCGGTCATTTCGGGCGCTAAAGGGACACCAAGTTCCTGCATTAGCGTCTGAAATGTAGTGAGGAGACGCGTGCACGTGTCCAAGCCCCGTTCACCCCCGAACAAAAAATCATCGAGGTAATGGGCTACAGACCGGGACCCAGACCTGCGAACAAAGGCCCACTGGAGAAAAGTGCTAAAGCATTCAAATGCTGAACAGGAAATAGAGCAGCCAAAAGGCATGGCTTTATCTACATAAAATTTCCCTTGAAATTTAAAACCCAATAACTCAAAGTCACCCGGGTGCACTGGCAACAACCGGAATGCCGATTTAATGTCACATTTTGCCAGGAGTGCACCCGGGCCACAAGCGCGCACCATGCGCAGGGCCTGGTCAAATGACGTATACCTGACTGAACAAAGGTCATCAGGAATGGCGTCATTGACCGAATGACACGCCGGGTATGATAAATGGTGAATTAGACAAAATTCACCAGGGACCTTTTTGGGAACCAAACCTAAAGGGGAAACCTTAAGATTGGGAAAGGGAGGCCTAGAAAAGGGGCCAGCTACCCTCCCTGCATTTACCTCCTTGGCGATACTTAGGGCGGCCACCTCCTCCCTACCCTTCAGGGAAAGCAAATTAGGAGCATCTTGGGGTCCCCGCACCCCCTTGAATGGGATCTGAAAACCGTACTGGAAACCTTCGAGTAGGTACCTAGCCTCGTCCCTTCTCGGGTAAGTCGAGAGCCACCTCTCTAACATAAATATGTTAACCGGGGAGGGGGCCTTTTGACTTACCAGCTCCTTCAGCGGCAGTTCTGCCCGCTCCCTGTCCACCTCTACCTCTGCCCCGTGACCCACCGGCTCGCGGACACGCAGCGGCGGCGTGGGGGCCAGCGCAAGAGGGACACTCATGTTTGTATCGGCACTGTTTTCTATTGCATGCGCCATTGGCCGAGAAACTCCAACACAGCAAGCGGGCTGGAACCCCCTGCCACGCCAACTGGCGGGGAGCCTGCGTTGGAGTAGCTCGCTGGACGGCATGGCCGCAATGGTACCTCTCCCCAGGCGCCGGGTGCGTGGGGGTCATGTATAAAAGCCACAACTTCTGGAATGGCTCATCCCATCTCATCTCCGGGTGTAAGGGCACCCTCATTCTGAATTCCTCATCGTAAGCCAACCACGATGGGCCAGGAAAATCCACCATCGCCCTGTAAATATTGTCCAAATATTGGACCATAGGGATGGCCAAATCGGGCCGGGCCCTGAGGTACACCGCCATATAAATGAGATATGCGGGTAACCAGTTGGCCCAAGTGCGAGGTGGCTTGTGACAACGAGACAGCTCTTTGTCTCTGTCATCCTGCCCCTCCTTCTCTTCCTTGGTGGGCTCACGGTTCAATAGGGAGAAGATATCAACATATTCCCCCCACCAAATCTTTTCCCTCGTGGCCTGGGACAAATGATCCCCGAGGGGCAGGGAATACCCTGCCGTCGGCAATGCCGACACTGGCACTGTATTCACCCTGGGCATTGGCAGCAGTGCCTGTACAGTGCCTGGGATACCCGTTACAGTCCTGGGGGTGGAAACCCCCCCACCCAATGTTGTGCCAGTATTGGACCCATTGGCACCAGGGTAAGCTGGGAACTGATACCCCCCCGCCTCAACGTAACGAGGCCATGGCCACTGAAAACTAACACCTGAAGTGGACTGTGGTGTGGGGACATTAGCTTGAACCTGATACTCACTGGGTGCACCCCTATGAGCCGCCCCCACTGGGGGTTCTGGCCCATGGCGGGCATCGGAGCTCGCGACCGCAATCGAGCTCTGGGGCCACACCTGGCCATCCCCCGGCTGGACTTCAGGACGAACGGGGAGCTGCGAGATCGCAGCGGCGCAGGCCAGAGCGTCTCCAGCAGCTCAACCCTGTTGGCCGCCTGCTGCAGAGTGGCGGCTGTCGAGGTGGAAGGCGGGCAAAAAGGAGCCCCAGTCGGCAGCGCAGTCCCCCCTCCCAAGGGGTTGTTAATGACCCCCAAGGATGCTTCCAGCATGGCTAAATGTGCCAGCAATGCATCCACAGTCGCAGAACCCCCGGTATAAGGCGGGCAAGGTGGGCCGCACGGCCCACTTGGTGGTACACTGGGGACCCCCATCTGGGCGCCAGGTCCTGAATAGGCCATTCCCAAAACTCCGGCCCATGAGGGGCCGGAGGCAAGCCCTGCTGAGCGACCGAACCAGGCCCTCCCCCATTGTCTGGACCCATGGCCAGCAATTGTGGGCCGGGGGCCGAAGCCCCTGCAGGGCCATCCTGAGGCTGGAGAGCCGAGGGCCATGCCCTAATCTGCCCCATCCCACCGGTAACGGTGGGTGCCACCGATGTGGGGGCCTGTTGCGGGGGCGCAGTCGCGGTCCTCCGACCCGATTGCTGCCCCCTCGTAAGCACAGAGCCAGGCAAGTGCCTCCCTCTTGGCTGCGGCTTGGTCGCCGGGGCCTTCCTTTTGGGAGGCATAGCTGGCGGAGACGATCCCTTTCCGGGGATCAGAAGCGCTAGAATGGCTAAACAGCCGAAGACTGAAGAGACGAAGAGCGACGGAGAAAACTTCTCCTCTCCGTCGCTTCTTCTTAAAATGGCAGCTCGTCTGCCTCGTGGCCACCCCTTTTATAGAGGGGTGGCCACGCCCCCTAACTCACCCGGATGTCTGCGTCCGGGTGGGGGGGGCCGCAAAGAGCGCGGCGGCCATTTTGGCACCGCACTTTCATTTCCCCCCCTTTTTTTGGGAGGGGGAGCAAAACAATTGGGGCACTCTGTCTCTCTCTACATCTGTAGGAAATTTCTAAATTGAAGAACATCCAGACGTGTGATTTTGCACTGAGTCACAGCTGAACTATTGTTTCAAAATGTCATTATTTCATTACATCGGCCTTCTTCAGTCCCATTGCAGAAGTTAAACCAAAGAAGATCCTACTAAGCAAGCACTCAACACTTTTCTGATAACTGCTCCTTGTTTCTTCCCAAAGTCCAGATATGAAAATGCTCTACCCATAGAATACCACTATTACTGGTAAATATACTAGTTGTCATTTCTACAGCTAAGGACAGGAAGATCCCTGCATTTACATAATCCCAAAATGGCATTTTGTGTTCCTCATACACAAAAGGATAGACTTGTTTAGCTACATATTTAGATTTGTTTATTCTACCAGGGGTAAACATGCTCTGAATAAAAGCAGGGGCCATGGTTTGTTACTGAGTGATCATTACCTAGAACAGTGATGGCAAACCTTTTAGAGACCGAGTAACCAAACTGCAACACAAAACCCACTCTGTGTTGGGGGGAGGGAGAAAGCGCTCCTATTAGGCTGCTGGGCAGAGGGGCAGGGTGAACTCTGTGCTGGGGTGATGGTGCGCATGCCCACAGAGAGGGCTCGGAGTGTCCCCTCTGACATGTGTGCCATAGGTTTGCCACCAATGACCTAGAATCTCTTTTCTACTGTCATTAAGTAAAAATTCCATCACAATAGCTGATTTCAAACAGAAGTGTTGAAGAGAAGTCAATTGATTTATCATCAAGTTCACTCACCTAAGCCAAACAGAGTCACTTCTGCCTTTAAATAACTTAGCAGAGTGGTGGTGAATAGAATCCAGAATCTGATTTATTTATTTTTAGCCATGCAAGTTCAAGTCTTCATCTTTGTTATCTTCCTAAGAACAACTTTTCATTCTTGTTTTTGTAGAAGGACAATTTGTTCTTACCATTACCTTTTGAACCAATAATTCCATACCCTGCTATCCAGGCCAGGAGGAGATTTTAGAAAAATAATAATAATAATAATAATAAACTTTAATTTTATATACCGCTCCACTCGCCCAAAGGCGACTCAGAGCGGTTTACATTGGCGCATGCTGTGCAGGCAGCAGCAAACATAAACAAGAAAATACAATATAAAATATACAAAAAGTGTCAAAACATAATTAAAGTTACAATCAAAAGCAGTGATGAAATAGAAACAAAGACAAGATACAAACAATAAAGCCCAGCCAGGATAAAAGGTAAACGTTCCTCAGTTACGTCAAAAGGTCCCCAAGTGGCTTCAACCCCCCCGGGGCGATGGTGTGGCTCCGGGGAAGCACAGGACCTCTGCGGTGATGGCGGTGGCTTTTCACCCTTCTGGCCAAGTGTGGCTCATAGAGGGTGGCAGCGGCTGCAAGTGTAGGTGAGCTGGGCTCAATTCCAGGCAGGCAGTCCAGGGCGGAGGAAGGCACCAGCGTCGGGAGCAGCCCCGTGGCGAGATCTTTGTAGCTGCAGGGGTCCGACGCAGCTGACCCCCATTTCGCCCGTAGGCAGTCCAGGGAGGGGGGGAGGCAACCGGCATTGGAAGAGGCCCCGTGGCAAGATCTTGATGCTGGCAGGTGCCGCTCGTTCCACCGGCCGGCTGCTGGTCGAAAGCCCCGCCGGGCTTGGTGGAGGCTGGGGCGGCTTTTGAGGGCGATGGAAAGCCCTCAGGTGCCGCTCGTTCCACCGGCCAGCTGCCGGTCGAAAGCCCCGCCGGGCTTGGTGGAGGCTGGGGCGGCTTTTGAGGGCGATGGAAAGCCCTCAGGTGCCGCTCATTCCACCGGCCGGCTGCCGGTCGAAAGCCCCGCTGGGCTTGGTGGAGGCTGGGGCGGCTTTTGAGGGTGATGGAAAGCCCTCAGGTGCCGCTTGTTCCACCGGCCGGCTGCCGGTCGAAAGCCCCGCCGGGCTTGGTGGAGGTTGGGGCGGCTTTTGACGGCGATGGAAAGCCCTCAGGTGCCGCTCGTTCCACCGGCCGGCTGCCGGTCGAAAGCCCCGCCGGGCTTGGTGGAGGCTGGGGCGGCTTTTGAGGGCGATGGAAAGCCCTCAGGTGCCGCTCGTTCCACCGGCCGGCTGCCGGTCGAAAGCCCCGCCGGTCGAAAGCCCATGATTGGAAGAGGAACTTCCTTAATGATGTGAAATACTAAGTTTCAAAAAAGGAACTTCTCTCACCTCCAGGATTATGCAGATTAGTTTGCTTTATTTGGTGATTGATCTTCAGGATTTAAGCATGGTATTCCTTTGACATCTAGTTTGACAAACATTAAAAGACTGCCTTAATCACTTCTCTACAATATTAATAAGCTTTTAGCTCTAATTACAAGATATCTCTAACGTGTGTTTCCAGTCCAAGTCATTGAAAAAACTCCTGGCTGAGAATAACTCCTTGCAAATGACCTAACCTAAGACTTCTCTTCCTCTGAAATTAATAAATATATATATACCAGGGGTGTCCATGGGCGCATTTTACTTTCACCTTTGGGAGTGACGAGCATGGTATGGGCTGGATGAATTGGCATTAGGTCCAGATCCTTTAATACTTTAATCCGTTATACCAGTGATCCCCAATCTTTTGGGACATAGGGGTTTCATTAGAGTGCCCAATGCCTAAATAATGTCGTATGTTAAATCAAAATGCAACAAAATTATTAATCCATCAATTTAGATGAAGAGTAAACATTTACAGGTCAATGAAGAAATGTTAATTTCTTAGGTACCTGAGCTCTGCACTCTAGCAAAGCACCTACAATGGCCAAAATGCTATCATGGAGAATAACATCAAGAAGAGGGCTGATAGGAGGAACCATAGACACCAGAAGAAATAATGTTGCTTCTGTTTTTGTAGAAATTAAAGGTAAAGGTTTCTCTTGCTCGAAAGCCAGTCGTATCCGACTCTAGGGTTCAGTGCTCATCTGTTTCAAAACCGAAGAGCCAGCGCTGTCTGCTTCTGCAGATGTTTCCATGGTCATGTGGCAGGCATGACTAGACACCGGAGTGCACAGAATGCTGTTTACCTTCTCACCAAAATGGTCCCTATTTATCTACTTGCAATTTCTTGCTTTTGAACTGCTAGGTTGGCAAGAGCTGGGACAAAGACGGGAGCTCATTCCGTCCTGCAGTACTCGGGAATCGAACTGCTGACCTTCTGCCTCCCAGTCAGCATCTTAGCCACTTGAGCCACTGCAGTCCCTTTTTATAGGAAAGAGATAGGAAAAATAGCACTAGATACAGTAGTGTTGCTTGAGGCAGGAAGACCTTTTTTGGAACCTAGGGAAAATGCCTTGATGGTGATATCAGTAAGTAAGCAGGTTAGAGTCTGTCTGTCCAGGTTATCCTGCTATGGTAATAGACCAGACCATACTGCCAGTGACTTAATTCCGAGTGTCAGGCTGCAGTTAATTGACTTGACCACCCTGAAGACTAACGGGCCTTGGGTGCCTAAATCCACAGGGAAGGGTGATGGTCCCCAAGTGGATTAAATCCCACTTGAATCCATCTTGATGGAGGGTATCAGGTTTATCAATACTAGCCTGGGGCTGATGAGGACTTTGTGTGCAAAAAGGGCTCAGGACCAGAAAGTGACTTGTGGAAATGGATCAGTGGCATGGGTGTCATGCTGTGATGTGGAAGGCAGATGAAAGGCCACTGCATTGTATTCTCAGGACAGTCTTCATGGCTGATTTCCATAATGATCACCTATATTCAGATTTGGATATGGCAAGGAGGAGGAGGATAGAGGGCCACACATAAAAAGCTAGGGGGAACTCTAAAAATACACATGTAATATAAGAATATAAAATAATTTAAAGATATTTCAAAAGATAGTTGTCCAACTCCATATCACATTCCAAGTTTCCCTCTTTTTATCTAAGCCTTCCACACAACCCATCAAATCAGTAGCACCCTTTCCAACAAGTCTGTGACAATCTTGCCTCTGTTACTCTCTTCCTCTGTCCATTTTTCTGACTGTATAATGTGATCATTGTCAGTCCAAGTTTAACTATGTTATCTAATAAATATCTTTGTCCCATATCAAAGCCACATCATTTGTGCAATCATCCTTTTCATACAACGAATCCTACATGACAGTGGGCTCTGATCCAAAAGCAATTAAATGAATTGAGAAAGAAAATGCAGTTTAGAATAGCTTGTGATGCCTCCAGTCCACCAGAACATCTGCTCTTTGAAAAGGAGACTAGTTAGCAATTAGGATTTTGACACAAAACTCAAAAGCTAAGAACTTAAAAAAGGAGAGAGGAAGGAAAAAATCAAACCAATAATGTAAAATAAATACCTTAAAAACAAAATTGAGTCAAAGGAATCTAATCATTATATGGTCAGCAAATATAATATTCTTTCCATTACCAGGGTACACAGAAAGAGCCTCCTAGAAGATTGTAGTATTTTTGAACCACAATTAGGCTAATCTTTCTCACACTAGGTCAGGTGAATGGAACTACAGAATGAACTCACCAAAAGGTACCTTCATTTTGGCAGTTTATGTCTGGCCTAGACACAGAAGAAGAAAATACAACTTATTTTTAGCTATGCAACTCATGACTCAAGAGGTAGCTTGGGACCTCAGTCATTGGTTGTGGAGGAGCTGCTGGCTATTAAAAGTAATGCTGAATACTTCTGCAGAAGTATACAGTTTCCTCAGAATCTCTGTCATTGTCTCACCACACAATCTTTTGACAATATTTATGAATCTGTCACCTTAGAAATAGTATCCCATTTGGGATTTTTTTGAAAGCTAAACACAACTCTTTGTGTGAGAAGGATTTCAATGTGTCCGCAACCCAAATTAGAAATAACTTACTCAGGAGAGGGTACCCACAAGATATTTTAGATAAAGCACTCTATAAGGTGAGAAGTACTCCTTGGAACACGCTCTTACAGAGACAACAGAGAGATGTCAGGGATAGTGTACAATGGTCACTTGAATACACTCCCCTTGCGAGAGACATAAAGAAGATTATTTATAAGTATTAGTTCCTATTGGAAGATATTCCTGGCTGCCAATTGAAGCCGACTATAGGGTTTTGCAGGACTAGAACTATTGGCAATGTGGTTGCTCATACTGATATTGCTCCCATCGAACACCCTAAAAGCTTAATTAGTGGGCATTACTATTGTGGCAACTGCGGTGTATTAAGTAAGCATGGGAAATGAAATCTATTTCTTTTCCCAAACTTGATTTTCAGCACGTACTAAAGGATTATTCTAACTGTAATACAAGTTCCTGTGTGTATCTCTGGTTATGTCCTTGTGGACTAAAGTACGTAGGAAAGACATCGAGGCTGCTGAAGATTCAATTGGTTGAACACAGGTCCAGAATCAGGGGCCAGGTCATTCAAACACCCCTTACTTCTCATTACATAGAAAAACAACATGCTGACTTTCACTTTAAATTTGTGGTTCTAGAAGTAGTGAAACCTATGAGCTCTATTACTCTAAGAACTTTATGGCCGCAGGGATTCAATAAAGAGATGGACTTGACTTGTTACCTGTAAATGCAGTGGTTTAAGGGTCCTTTACATTTGATTGATTGTATGGTGTGGGGTTGTTCTCATCAAAATGGTGTTAATCAATTCCGGCTGCGTGAGTGGGTTAGCACCCTTTATATTAAGCCATTCATCAGAGTGTGGTTAACATCTGAGAACACCATTGACACTGCACAGGAGGCTCATTAGGATGCCATTTAATACAGGTAAAATTTTGACTGTTTGATACTCATGGTCCAAGCTCAGCGAGTGAAAGAGAGCATGCTAGTGACTGGTAATTAAGATATGAACAGCTTTATGAATAGCTTCTGTTTACATTCTCATTTTTGATCCGACAGAGACATTACCATATATCTCCTGAGGAAATGCAGTGAAAAGCCTTGTCACCAGGCTGGCTTCGAGAGTTGGTATTGAAAATTTCAATTGGGGATCTACTGTGCTCTTTAAGGAAACGCATTTCAGTATCTTGGTAGATCAGTTACCTCAGCATAGCAAGAGGACCGTATTGGAATTCATGTTGTAAATTTATTAGTCTTTTATGATACAGAGTTATGATATATGAATCTACATCACTATGACTGTTTAATAGTGTACTTCATTTTTGAAGTTGAAAATAGACATTAAATAATCTTGTGTACAAGCAAGCTGGACTACACTTTTTGCCTCAAACGGTCTATGCATTTTCTTCTGATTCTACAAAAAAGGATCCAGGGGTGATCCAGGAAATTACCGACCTGTCAGTTTGACATGTGTCCCAGGTAAAGTGATGGAAACCATCCTAAAAGATAGAATTAATAGGCACATAGAAGAGAAGGCGCTGCTAAAGGAGAGCCAACATGGCTTTTACAATCATGCCTCACTAATCTGTTGGAATTTTTTGAGAGTGTCAACAAGCATGTGGATAAGGGGGATCCAGTTGACATTGTTTATCTGGACTTTCAGAAGGCTTTTGACAAGGTCCCACACCAAAGGCTCTTGAATAAACTTACCAGTCATGGAATAAAGGGACAGGTCTTGTCCTGGATCAGCAACTGGCTAAGGGACAGGAAACAGAGGGTAGCACTAAATGGACACTTCTCCAAGTGGAGGGAAGTAAAGAGTGGGGTCCCCCAAGGTTCAGTACTGGGACCACTGCTTTTCAACCTCTTCATAAATGATCTAGAGGTAGGAGTAAAAAGCAAGGTAGCCAAATTTGCTGACAACACTAAATTATACAGGGTAGTGAAAACTGTGAGAGATTGTGAGGAGCTCCAGAGGGATCTCTTGACACTGGGGGAGTGGACAAAACAGTGGCAAATGAGCTTCAACATTAGTAAGTGCAGAGTGATGCATGTTGGGGCAAAGAACCCCAATTACATTTATAAACTGATGCGGTCTGAACTCTCTGCGACAAACCAGGAAAGGGACCTTGGTGTCCTGGTGGACAACTCAATGAAGGTGTCAACCCAGTGTGCCTCAGCAGTGAAAAAAGCAAACTCATTGCTAGGGATCATTAGGAAGGGTATAGAAAATAAGTCAGCAAGTGTCATTTTGCCTCTTTATAAATCTATGGTGAGGCCCCATCTGGAATACTGTGTACAGTTCTGGTCGCCATACCTCCAGAAGGATATTATGGAGCTGGAAAAAGTGCAGAGGAGGGCATCCAGAATGATTAGGGGACTGGAACACCTTATAAGAACATAAGAACATAAGAACAGCCTTGCTGGAACAGGCCACAGCCCATCCAGTCCAGCATTCTGTCTCACACAGTGGCTCACCATTTCCTTCAGGGTATTCCCAAGCAGATGCCTGTTTAGGATTCCCTGGAAGTGATATTGAGATATATCCTGCCTATCTCTCCAACCCGGAGGTTGTCCTTAAGTATCCATAATTATAGCCATTGATACTCTTGTCCTCCACCTTCCTTACCATCTGAGGCTGCAACGGTTGGGCCTCTTCACTCTTGAACGACGACATCTAAGAGGTGACCTGATTAAAGTTTATAAAATCATGCACGGTGTGGACAAAGTAGATAAGGAAAAACTGTTTTCCCTATCGCATAACACTAGAACTAGGGGACACTCCATGAAACTTTTGGGTACTAGTTCTCAAACAAATAAGAGAAAGTACTTTTTCACCCAGAGGATTACTGGTCTATGGAACTCCCTGCCAGAAGAAGGGGTGACAGCTGTCAGTCTTGACAGCTTTAAGAAAGGATTAGACAAGTTCATGGAGGACAAGGGTATCAATGGGTATAATTATGGATACTTAAGGACAACCTCCGGGTTGGAGAGATAGGCAGGATATCTCTCAATGCCATTTCCAGGGAATCCTAAGCAGGTGAAGGCATCTGCATGGGAATACCCTGAAGGAAATGGTGAGCCACTGTGTGAGACAGAATGCTGGACTGGATGGGCTGTGGCCTGTTCCAGCAAGGCTGTTCTTATGTTTTTATGTACAAAGAACAGACACAAAGCACAAAACTAAAGTACCCAAATTATTTATTTGCTATATTAACAAAGCCTCTTCTTAACAAATATTCTCAGGTCAGCTTACAACTAAACTAAGCATTAAAAAAAAGCAGAAAACAATTTGCAATGAAAAACAAAATGTATTTTCCCTATCTTAACAACACAACAAAAATATTATTTCACATAGGTTTATATTGCTGATAAAGTAAATGAGAAATGTATGGCATTCAATGGGCTCTGATGTTTTCTTCCATCAAAAATGTCTTCCTAATTTGCCCACAGAACTGTCCCATAGAGTAAGGAAGATCTATATCATAGAGGTCTCCTGAACTCCAATGAAGGTGAGCAGCATAGTGGAAACACGTCTCACTATTCAATGCCAACTACTGCAAAAATGGTTTATTGCAATCCAGACCAGTGGTTTCCAAAATACAATTAGGAATAGAGGTGGTGACTAAAAGAAATTTGTGGCCTTCAAATGCAGTTTAACTCACATGGGAAGGGGGGAGGGGGCAGAGTAATCTTCAATACTGATGAACTATTTGAAGGACAATTAATAACGTGAGAGGGACTGCAGTGGCTTAGTGGTTAAGACACTGAACTTGATTACTGGAAAGTTGGCAGGTCAGCAGTACAAGACCCAAGTACTGCACAGCAGAGTGAGCTCCTGTTTCTGCCCCAGCTCCTGCCAACCTAGCAGTTTGAAAGCAAGAAATTGCAGGTAGATAAATAGGTACCACTTCAGTGGGCAGGTAAAGAGTGTTCCAAGCACACTGGTGTCTTGATATGCCTGCCACATGTCCACAAAAATGTCTACAAATGCAGACAGCTCTGGCTCTTTGGCTATAATCAGAGATGAGCACTGAACCCTAGAGTAAGATACAGTAAACCCCCAACTTATGTATGTCTTGAGTTACATAAAATTCAACTTACATAAGGATTTTTTTTTGCTAAAATAGTGTCCCAATTTACGTAAATGTCCCGATTTACATAATGCGATTTCCTATGGGTTTGCTACAATTTGCATAAAAATTTCATTTTTCCCGTTTGGTTCGATTTACATAAATATTCATTTCCCTGTGGGTTTGCTTTGATTTGCATAAAAAAAACCAATGTACGTAAAAGGCTATGGAACTGACTTTTTACGTAAGTTGGGGTTTTACTGTACAACTGGCTTTCAAGCAAGGGCGACCTGATAAGACAAGACATGATAAGGATAAGAAAATACCCTTTCCAAAACTTTCACAGTGGTAGACTTACTTGTAGGATCCACACACAATCTGGCTCAAAATGACTCCAAATCCACTTTGGTTTGGCTAAAGCCCTACACCTCCACAATGTAGCTAACAGTATCATCTGACCCCCCGCTGAAAAGAATGCTAAAATATATTTAAATAAACTGTACAAGAATTTTATAAGATGTGTTTTTAAAATCTGTTTATATTTATTTTATGTTCTTTTCTGGACAATATCACCAGAAACCTTTCAAAAACTAAGAAAGTTTGTTACAACTTTATATAGCCCAAGCCTTTTGTATGCAAGACATTAGTCACCTAAAATATAAGCAAGCAACAAATGTTTCTTCAATCATTTATATCACAATAAACATTGGCTGCTGGTTTTTCTTTGCTAAACAGACATGATTTCAAGACTTTATGACTCCTTCTGTAAATTATAACCATTTTGTAGGCTGTTGACTATGACACACTGGACCTGGACAGTTACTGTGTACTAAGAACAATGTACTGGCATCATCACAACTTTAAAAGTAATTTAAATTCATTCAGGACTCATAACAACGAAAGGTGAATGAATACTATGCTAATTAGTTTTCAATTGACAAATCATTTTTAGAATATGTCCAGCAAAACTCTATATATTCCATGTTACATCAACAGCACAATAAACAAGATAATCAGCATTTATTGTGCTAATAGCATTCCCTCATTATGCTTTTACACAAATTATATAAGAATTTATTGATATTGAGAAGAAATACAGCTTAATCAGCAACTCAGCAGTCTTAGAAATCTCTTCCTACCTTGACTGCATTAGGTCTTTTGTACTTTAATTTTTAGGTCATGAAAATACTGTAAGTACTGTAATGTAACCACAGACTGGTCTGTGCTTTCACATACAACAGTATGTTCCATCATAAATATTTTAATTCTTTCTTTTCTGCATAGAAACTCATAAATTTATGTTTTCTATAAACACTTATTTTCTCTTCACTTTAAGAACAGTGTTCTTCTTGTTCAACTTCAATCAGGTTACATTTAGAGATGCGAGGAGGGGAGGAATAACACATAATGGATGCTATCAAGAAGCTTTCAAAAAAGATATTAATGATTGCAAGTCCCCCTTTTTGATGGCTATCCATTATTTTAGACTAATCACATTTCCATATTAAGTACAAAAAGTAGAACATCAACTCCACCTTTGTTCATTCTAAGCTGGCAACTTTGAAAAATGTACTAGCTGTTTGAGAAAAGTATTTTATATACAGTAGAACCCTGTATAATGAAAAAGCTCCGTTCCATGGAGCTCTTCATTATACAAGTTTTTCCGTTATACGAAGTGCTCTTGGCGATACTATGTATAATGGGGGGAAATGTTCGTTATATGGGGTATACCCCGCATAATGGGGAAAATGTTCATTATGCAGGGTATCACCAATAGCGCAAAAATGTTACATTACATGAATTTTTCATTATATGAAGCATTCGTTATATGGGGTTCCACTGGGGCAAGGATCTAGTAGAACACAATTAAATACATGGACGTAGAAAAGTTGATCTTCATTTCCCTGTCCGCATCTTCAATATTAATCTATGGAAGCAGGAAGAATACAACTGTTTCATGTCTTCCAGCAGAACTGTCTATCACTCACATACCTGTAACAATATTGCTGATTGTGTTCATTTCTGATTCATTCAATGATAAAGACAAGTCTTCAGATGTTTTCTGCCTACCTTGCAACATATATTTACAAACAGCATCATAAGCTATTGCAGGTATACTATTACATTGAAACTATATTTTACTGCAGTCACTGTAAATACAAATTAGTCAGCTCTCTTATGGAACAAAGTCAATATAATACAAATATTGTTGCCAGCTGAACATATGTTGTCCTGAAATGTGAAAACAGGAATGAGTAAATAAATAAATAAAATATTCTTTTTCTATAACACACTCTTTTGTAAACTGCAACATTCAATGATATGCCATTGGCCCAACCTCTTGGTCTCACAAGGATTAGAAAACAGTGATTGACACTCCAAGTACTGTAAAGAAATAAAAGCTAAATGTCACCCTTGTTCAAATGCCAGTCATATCCAACTCTAGGGTTTGGTGCTCATCTCTGTTTATAGCCAAAGAGCCATACGGGTGCATTTTACTTTCACTTCCAGGAGCGACTAGGGCCTCATGGGCCGGATGAATTGCCATCGGGGGCTGAATAGTGACCAGCTCCCTGAACCATGTGACCAGCCCATGGCCCAAAAAGTTTGGGCACCCCTGCTTTATTGGAATAAATGTCAGCTATGACAAATACAGGTTTCTTTTTTTTTTTACTGTTGTTACCCTCCTGCAAAGAATAAAAATCTTCATGGCAGGTTCAGCCTTGGGTAAAACAGATGAACAATGATGTTGTGCTGCATCCAAAACAGATTTCAAGATATTCAGCTAGTAAGTTCATTTCCTTCCTGCACTTCTTTTCCCATTTAGTTTACTTTGAATGACCAATTATACAAATGTAGACTTCCTGTTTTCATTACATCAGAGAATAAACAAAACAAAAACAAAAATGCTGTAACACTTTGAAGACAAACTGTTATATTTTAATGTGAGCTTTCATGGATCAACTCCACTTCATCAGTCATGGGAGTGTTTTCATTATGTAACTAAAGTATGTCACTACTCTGGATTCATTTGCTTTAGGTCACACAATGTTAGCATTAGCATCTGTTAAACATTCTTCCAACTAAATAGCAAATGTTATGAGCAGACCCTACTCTATTATAAGATGACAAAGGATATATGTGTCTAAGCTCACATAAGGGCATGATAGAGAGCAAGGTGTCTCTGAGGCCATGCTGAATGGTGGAAAGGCTTATAAGAGAACTAGCTGGGTACCCAGCTTCGCTCAGGACTTGCCACCCCACCTCAGTCATCTTCCCTGCCAACTTTACCCAGGCCCTGGGTTCGGAGGCGGCCGAAGAGGAGGAAGACACCGAGTGCCGCGACCTCACCGAGTGCCATGCCCAGGGTGGATAAAAATCAATGATTTTTTTTAAAAAATCAAAAAAATCCATTTTTTAAAATTTAAATCAGATTTTTTTTATTTAAATCGGATTTTTTTATTTAAATCGGTTTTTTTAATTTAAATCGGATTTTTTTTATTTAACTGTTTTTGAGGAAAAATCTCTCTAAAGACCGTGTTCTAGTTAAGATACATTATAGTCCAAAGGTTATTTATCATGAAATTAGTTTTTAATTATGTAGCATAAGGCTGTATTAATCCATTCACAATGTCATGCTCTCCCAGAGGTTTCTGATTATTTGGGGCAATTTTACTATCTAGAAGATATTATCAAATCAAATGCTTGGTTTTGCTGTTTTCAAAACTGTGCATTTGGATCTGCAACGATAACATGCCTCCTTCATAGCAATTTTTTTTATAAAATAAACATCAGAATTGAGAAAAAGACCTTAATCCCATTGTTCCTCTGCAAATCTATATACACAGAATCAACCCACTTACCTCTTAAGTGCTGCTACGTTTCAAGAAGTTCAATGAATAGAAGGTTGTCTGGAATAGAATAGCACAAGGAGCAAAGTTTGAGGAGGGAGGGGCAAGCAGTAAAATAAAAGTGAAACCTTTTGAGGACGGAACTCTGCATCTTGAGATCTTTATTTGTATAGCAACCTGAAGTTTATCATATGGACCTGGCTGATGTACTCAATGACTGTCAGTCTAAGTCTAAGCTTTTTAAAATATATTTACCACATCTGTTAACAAACAGATGTTTAAACAAATATAAGCATACATAATGCTATATAATGTTATTGTTTTGGTTAAATAAAACTATTTAAATGTTAAGGTAATATGAATGATTAATCTATTAAACTGGAGATAGTTCACTTTGCAGTAATTTCATAATTATCTATCTATGTATTTCTAATGGTATGCAACCACCAAATCAGTAATTTTCTGATATAACTGTAAAATTACTGAAATCTGAAAAGTTATTATTCTAAAAATGAAACCTTTATCTGATTGTAAATATTAAGATTAAAACAACTCCAGCAAAAATGAGTCTTTATGCAGAAAATCATGATTTAAATCGAGCCCTACTGACTAGTGATTTAAATCGTGATTTAAATTGTGATTTAAATCAAAGTGATTTAAATCAAATCCACCTTGGCCATGCCTCCCCCCTCCAGCCACGCCATCACCGGAGGGAGATAAAGGGCTGCTGGGACTGTTGAGGTTATCTAGAATATCTAGAATATAGAACATTTTCTACTCCTTGTTTTTTCTGCCCCCGAATGTTCTTTTTATTTTGTGTGAACTATGGACTCTTAAGACTTTACTAGTGCTTTGGCGAATGGTACTGTTTCAAGATATTTTTGTGGTGAAGTAACCAATTTTTGTTTATCAATATTGAGAATATTCTGGTTGGCCAATAAACTTTATAGATTTACTTGTTGCCTGGTGTCATATTTTTTGTGCTCTCATTGCTTTGACTTCTGGGTGGTCCTCCACTTTATGGGACTGTTGAGGTGGCTGAATAAGACGAAGATGCCGAGCGCCGTGACCTTGCCGAGTGATGCGCCTCCCCCCCCCCCCCAATCTGGCCACGCCATTGCTGGAGGGGGATAAATGGCCACCAGGACTTCAAGGCATCGAGGTGGCCAAAGAGGAGGAAGACGCCGAGCGCCGTGACCTTGCCAAGCGCCATACCTCCTCCTCCCTTTTGGCAGGGTTTAAAAGACTTTTCTCACTGCCACTGTTATACACTATGGCATTGTATTACTGTATTTTGTGTTTTGCTTTTGATATATTGTATATTGGATTGGCTATATTGTATTATCACTATGTTGTAAGCCACCCTAAGTCGCCCTGTGCCGAGTAGGGCAGGATATAAATAATAATAATAATAATAATAATAATAATAATAATAATAATAATAATAATAATAATAATAATAATAATAATAATAATAATAATAATTATTATTATTATTATTATTATTATTATTATTATTATTATTATTATTATTATTATTATTATTATTATTATTATTATTCCATGACACACGGGTGCAGCGGTGATGTTCTGGCACTTGAGGCACCTTGGGAGTTGTAGCTTCCACTGTTTTCTGCATTTTGTGGGGCCCATGACACCCATGGGATCCATGACCCCAATGCAGACACTGCCACACAGCCAAGGTAGGTGTGTGCCAAATTTCAGGGGGCTCGATCCAGGGACATTAAAAAAAACACCTCTGTTTTATATATGTATATAGATAAGGGTTTCTAAAGTAACTCAACTCTTATTTGTTTGGGACTTTGAAAGTGAGACAGAAATGTTTAAAGAACCAAACAGACAGCGAGTACAGAGGGAGAAAGACCAGAGTTACAGGATTCAGATTTTGACTATTATTTAGCAGCAGCATTTTGCATTAATTGACAGTTCATCAACAGTTTTTAATGGTCTCCTCCAAACTGGAGAAAGTGCGGTAATCCAGACTAAAGGAATCCATGATATTAGTAACTGGGCAAAGACCAATAGTTTCTAAGAACAACCATAGCTAACTGACATTTCACCTTTTAATCTTCAGCACCCATGTCCAAGGAAAGCACTAAAACAAGTCATATCCCCAAGAAACAAACTAATTTTAAAGGAAACACACCATAGTTCAAAATATGTTAAATACCCCAACCTATGTTTTCAGAATGCCTAACAGTACCTGCGCTTTAGCTGGACAAAATTACAGGTTATTCACTACCACAACACTCCTAGACTAATTTTTGCAATGGTTATTTATTTCATTATTTATTTTTAGATTTCTTTCCAACCTTTCCCCCCTAAAATGGGATTTAAAGCATCCAAGCTGAATGTATAAAAAGTACTCTTGTGAAATATCATCCCCATTGCTTTATTTAGACAAGAATGTAAAATCAACATGTCATGAAGAGACTACTGACACTTAAGCCTGAACTTTCACATGACCTTCTCAAGTAATTTTAACAGTCAAACAATTTGGTTTTTTAAATCACCCTTGAATTAACTTCAATCATAGAAGTGCTTTCACAAAACTGAGACTCAAAACTGGGAAAATTTATAAAATGATAGAAATTATAAACTCAATGACAGTTACACATACAGAAGTACAGACCACAAATGAATATATCCCACAATTGGGAACCAGTGTTTTAATTTTCTTTAGAAAACAGCCCACCTTAGCCTTGGCTACCTGGTGCATTCCAGGAGTTTTAGACTAAATTTCCCACCACACCCAGTCATTATAGTCAACTGTCCACACTAGTCAAGAGCAAGTGAAGGTCAACAAGTTGGTGAAATTGGTCTAGCTTCTCCTAACAGCAAATAGAGATCTTTGCAAGCATGAAAATGGGAGTAGAAGGGCACATTGACAGTACTATACAGTCACAAATGCACAAACAAAAAATTCCGCTAGGAACAATCTCAATTAGAAAAGTACTCTGAAAATACTGAGCATTAGTACTCATGATGGTTGTGACTCACAGTGCTAAATTGGATTGAATCTGTTAAAACAAGTTGAAAGGGGGAATAGAATATATGTGAATGGGAGGCTGTGTGGCACAGTGGTTAGACTGCTTTATTGCAACCAAAAGGTTGTGAGTTCAATCCTGACCAAGAGTCAAGGTTGACTCATCCTTCCATCCTTCTGAGGTTGGTAAAAAGAGTACCCAGCATGTTGGGGGCAAAATACTAATTCACTTGTGAACTGCCCAAAGAGTGCACTCAGTGCTTTGGGCTGATATAAAAGTGTGATTGCTTTTGCTTTGCTTTGAGTGGCTTGTATATTTCCTGGTTATAGAGATGCTGTTTAATATATAAGGAGCTTGTCTGAAAAAGAGAACAGAGTCAGAAGAGGTAGAATGAAAGCGCGGCGCCAAAATGGCCACCGCGCTCTTTGCGGGGGCCCCCCCACCTGGACTCAGACATCCGGGTGAGTTAGGGGGCGTGGCCACCCCTCTATAAAAGGGGTGGCCACGAGGCAGATGAGCTGCCATTTTAGAAATAGTGACGGAGAGGAGAAGTTTTCTCCTTCGCTGTTTATCGTAGTCTTCGGCTGTTTAGCCCTTGATACCTTCCCGGCTGGGAAGGGAGGATTAGCGCGCGCAGAGCCTTTTCTTGCTGGCTGCTGCGCGTTTTCGGCTTTGATCCCTGGCAAGGGATCCTACTCTTTCTTTTTGACGATGCCTCCCAAACGGAAGGCCCCGGCGATGAAGCCACGGCCAAAGGAAAGGGCTTTTTCAAGCCCAGCGCAGGACGGGGGGCAGCTATCAGGTCGGAGGACCAGGGCTGCGCCCCCGCGGCAGGGCACTACCTCAGCCTTGCCCACCGATACCAGTGGGGTGATTCAGGCTGGCACTTGGCAGCAGGCCTTGGCTAGCCAGCCTCAGGCCGGCCCCTCAGGGACTTCGGCCCTCGGCCCGCAATTGCCGGCCATGGGTCAAGACAGTGGGGGAGGGCCTGGTGCGGGTGTGCAACCCGTTCCTCCTCCGGCCCCTCATGGGCCGGAGTTTTGGGCATGGCCCTATGCTGACCCAGGCTCTCACTTGGGTGTCCCTTTTCAAATTCCTAGTGGGCCTTCCGGCCAACCCAGCTCACCTTATGCTGGGGGATCTGTGGCAGTGGATGCTTTACTAGCACGTTTAGCAATGCTGGAGGCATCCTTGGGAATTGCACAGCCTCCTATGGGAGGGGGCCCTTCTCTCTCTGCCGGGGGCCCTTCGTGTCCACCGGCTACCTCGACAGCTGTCACACTGCAACAGGCGGCCAGCCGGGTTGAGCTGCTTGAGACGCTCCGGCCTGTGCCTGCCGGTGTCTCGCAGCTCCCTGTTCGTCCAGAGCTGCAGACAGGGACCAGTCAGGTGTGGCCACAGAGCTCGATCCCAGTCACGAGCTCCGACGCCCGCCGTGGGCCGGAACCCTCAGTGGGGGCAGCTCACGGGGGTGCACCTAGTGAGTATCAGGTTCAAATTAGTGCACCTACATCACAGCCCACTTCCAGTGGTGGGGTTCAGTGGCCCTGGCCTCGTCATGTTGAGGCGAGTGGGCATCAGTTACCATTCTATCCCAGTGCCCCTTGGTTTCAAACTGGCAACGCATTGAGGGCGGGGGTTTCCGCCCCCGGGACAGTGCCAGGCATCGCAGGGGCTATACAGGTCCCGCTGCGTATGCCCCAGATAACTAATGTGCCGGTGACGGCTTTGCCGACGGCTGGTTATTCTTTGCCCCTTGGTGATCATTTGTCCCAGGTCACGAGGGAAAAGATTTGGCGGGGGGAGTATGTGGATATATTCTCCCTATTGAACCGTGAGCCCACTAAGGAGGAGAGAGAGGGACAGGACGACAGAGACAAAGAGCTGTCCCGCCGTCGTAAGCCACCGCGCACGTGGGCCAACTGGTTGCCGGCATATCTTATTTATATGGCGGCATACCTTAGGGCCCGGCCTGATCTGGCCATTCCTATGGTCCAATATTTGGACAATATTTACAGGGCGATGGTAGATTTCCCTGGCCCATCGTGGTTGGCTTACGATGAGGAATTTAGAATGAGGGTGCCCCTACACCCGGAGATGAGATGGGATGAGCCCTGTCAAAAATTGTGGCTATTGTACATGACCCCCACGCGTCCGGCGCCTGGGGATAGGTACCATTGTGGCCATGCTGTGCAGCGAGATGCTCCAACACAGGCTCCCCGCCAGCCGGCGGGGCAGGGGGTTCCAGCCCACTTTCTGTGTTGGAGCTTCTCGGCTAACGGTGTGTGCAATAAGCGGCAGTGCCGATATAAACACGAGTGTCCCTCTTGCGCTGGCCCCCACGCCGCCGCCGCGTGCCCGCGGGCCGGTGGATCACGGGGCAGAGGTAGAGGTGGACAGGGAGCGGGCAGAGCTTCTGCTGATGGAGCTAGCCAGTCAAAAGGCCCCCTCCCCAGTTAATGTGTATATGTTGGAGCGATGGCTCTCAACTTATCCAAGGAGGGAGGACGCTAGGTACCTCCTGGAGGGTTTCCAGTGGGGCTTCCGTATCCCATTCAAAGGGGTGCGGGGACCTCAAGATGCCTCCAATTTACTTTCTCTGAAGGATAAGGAGGAGGTGGCTGCCTTGAGTATTGCCAAAGAGGTTGAGGCCAAGAGGGTGGCGGGCCCCTTTTCTGTACCACCCTTCCCTAACCTGAAGGTCTCCCCTCTGGGGTTAGTACCTAAAAAGGCCCCGGGGGAATTTCGTTTAATCCACCATCTATCGTACCCGGCGGGTTACTCTGTCAATGATGCTATTCCTGATGACCTTTGTTCGGTCAGGTATACGTCATTTGACCAAGCCCTACGGATGGTGCGCTCTTGTGGTCCCGGTGCCCTCCTGGCTAAATGTGACATTAAATCGGCATTCCGATTACTGCCAGTGCACCCGGGGGACTTTGAGCTATTGGGTTTTAGATTCCAAGGGAAGTTTTATGTAGATAAGGCCATGCCTTTTGGCTGCTCTATTTCATGTTCAGCATTCGAACGTTTTAGCACTTTCCTACAGTGGGCCTTTGTTCGCAGGTCCGGGTCTCGGTCTGTAGCCCATTACCTCGATGACTTTTTTGTTCGGGGCTGAATGGGGCTCGGACACGTGCATGCGTCTCCTCACTACATTTCAGATGCTAATGCGGGAACTGGGTGTCCCTTTAGCGCCCGAAAAGACCGAGGGCCCATCCACTATGCTCACATTTCTGGGTATTGAAATTGACACGGTCGCACAGGCATCCCGGTTACCCGTTGACAAGGTCACCCGGATCTCCGCGATGATTTTGGCCTTGCTGGCCAAGCGTAAAGTGTCACTTCGTGAGCTTCAGGTACTTCATGGCCATCTTAACTTTGCCTGCAGGGTGGTTACGCCCGGCAGAGCATTTGCGCGGCGCCTATGTGATGCCATGTCTGGCCTGTCAAAGCGCCATCATAAGATCCGACTGACCAGGGGCATGCGGGCTGACCTTTTGGTTTGGCTTAAATTCCTGCGGGAATTTAATGGGGTCTCCTTTTGGAGATCCGACCTTTTAGTTTCCCCTAGATTCCAAGTACAGTTGGATGCCTCCGTCTCCCTGGGATATGGGATTTACTTTGAGGGGAAGTGGGCTTATGGCCAATGGCCTCCAGCATGGTGGGGAACGGATCGCCTCCGCGATCTTACATTCCTTGAGTTCTTTCCAATCCTGGGAGCTTTGATGCTATGGGGCAAGGAGTGGGCCGATTCAGTGGTCCATTTTTGGTGTGACAATGCTGCGGCAGTGCACATTGTCAACGCTCAGACGTCTAAGTCACCTAGGGTGATGGCGTTGGTCCGTCAATTTGTGCTATGTAGCCTACGCCTGAATGTGCTTTTTAAGGCCAGACATGTACCAGGTATTAATAATGATATTGCTGATGCTTTATCCCGCCTCCAGATCCCCCGGTTCCGCGCCTTGGCTCCGGACGTGGAGGAATTCCCCTCGCCACTCCCGGCCGAGATTTGGACATTTGGTGAGGAGAGGTGAACCGGGCGATCAGCATGTCTTTGGCACCCCGCACGCGTAAGGCGTATCACCATGCTTTTGTTCAATTTAGAACCTTTTGTGTGCAACTTCAGTTGCCCGAATTGTGGCCCATTCCAGTCGAACAAGTTTTACAATTTATGGTTTATTTACACAGTCAGGGTTTAGCTCCTCGCACTATAGCATCCAGGCTGTCGGCACTGGCATTTATGGCCAAGGTGAGGGGTTTTGCTGACTGCGTGAATGATTTCCGCATACGACATGTTTTGGAGGGGTGGACATGGGAACGTGGCCGCCGCCCGGACACTCACCACCCAATTTCACCAGGGGTGCTTACCCACCTTGCACGAGGATGGCATGGTCTGTGTTTTGATAAGTATGAGGCGGCTCTTTTTCATGCGGTTACCACGGTGACCTTCTTTGGAGTGCTCCGCATCAGTGAGTTGGTACTACTGTCTAAGGCAGATGCGACTCGTAGGGCACTGGAACTCGACGATGTCTATGTCTCTAAATGAGTGGGCTCAGTTGAGGATACGGTCCTCAAAAGTTGATCAGCACGGCGTAGGCAGTGGAGTTAGACTGCTACGATGTTCCATTTCAGACATCTGTCCGGTTGGTTGATGCCCTACAGGAGTTCTTGGCAGTGCGTGGCATGCACCCTGGCCCGTTTTTCTGCCACCAGGATGGGTCTCCCCTTACTAAATTTCAATTTTGGAAAGTGACCGGTATGGCACTATCCAGTGTTGGCCTCCCCGGGGCTCATTACGGCACCCATTCGTTTAGGATAGGTGCTGCGTCCACTGCGGCTGCATTTGGGTACTCTGAGGCTGATATATGCCGTATGGGAAGATGGGAATCTATGCATTTTGCATTATATGTTCGCTCTCTTCAGGTATGATTACCAGCTAAGTCATTGTTCTCCTTTCTTCTTTTACAGACCCTGTGTGTCCCCGCACACCGGTGGCAGTATGGCTGGTGGGCCACAGTTACGTGCACTGGGCAGCGCAGTATGCTGCGGCGACAGAGTGGGGAGCCCAGCTTGGACTGCGTGCAACCGCACGCATACGGTGGTACGGTAAGCGCGGAATGGGATGCTGAACCACCTGATGTCCTTGTACTGCACCTCGGGGGCAATGACCTCGCCCAGGTCACTGGCCTTTCTTTAAAATTCACGATTTGCAGTGACCTAGCTTATTTGCATTATGTGTGGCCGTCCACACGGCTGCTATGGTCGGACATCATACCGCGTCATGCTTACAGGGGAGGTATTGACCTCCGTGCCCTTGACCGCGCTCGCCACTCGGTGAACAGGGCTGTTGCCCGGTTCTTGGCAGACAAGGGTTTGGGGATGGTCATCCGACACCCCACCATTAGTCTCCAAAATTATGATCTTTATGCAGGGGATGGGGTCCACCTGTCGGCTAGAGGTATGAACCTCTTTTTGGAAGATTTGCAAGCAGGCCTGTTGACCGAGCTGACGGTCTGGAGGGGGGGCGGGCGGTGAGTCTTCATTGAAGCCTCCCGGTGTGGCGGGTAGCACTGGTAAGGTAAATATTTATGACCCATAGGTATCCGGCAGGTTCGCAATTGACTGGCCAACATTTAGACAGGTACAGGTGTAATAACTTTGACCGGTCAACGACGAACCAGGCAAGGGGTGATGGCAGGTGCTTTTCAGCATGCATCACCCCGTGATTTGACGGATACACTTCAGAGGGTGGGGTCAGTAGATAGTTTATTGACTTCGGTCAACAATTTGTTTGTGTCAACAAACAAATTGATACAAAATGGATACATTGTAGCCAATTGCCATTGGCAATTTTGGAGGAACCTTACCAGTGTTACTGCGGCCTGCTTGCCTTAAGAATTACAATTGGATGAGTACACCAATTGAAAGTTATAATTCGGACTAGGGCATTATTCAATAAAAGTGGCCCAATGCCTTTATCCATATACCGGTGTCTGAGTCTTTCTTTGGGGGGTGCGCCTGCAAAGAGATATGGTTAACATGAGACAAATTTGATTAAGCAGGATGGGGCAGAAGGAGAATATTTTGAAGGACTGTGAAAAAGAGAAGAATGCTATATTATGATGTTAGAAATAAGGGTTTGTTTTGATAAAAGGGTTTGTTGTGGAAATTTTGACTATTGTGTTAATATGTACCTATGGGAGGATAATGACATCATATTCAAGAAGTACATTCTGGTAATTAAAAGCAACCCACTTTTTGCTTCTGCCATGTTGCCCTTCTGAATTCCACATAACCTATTTCATCTAGGTGATTTGGAGTCACCATTAGAAGCTCTGTGGGTAAGAGTACCAGGCCACAAGGATGGTCTAACAGTAGACATATACTATCGGCCTCCAACCCAAACTCTTGAGGGAGACTGGCAGTTGGAGAATGTTGTAAAGGAGGCATCCAAGAAGGGAAGCCTAGTTACAATGGGGGACTTCAATTACCCTCACATAGACTGGCTGAACTGTTGTTCAGCACATGATAAAGAGATAAAGTTCCTAGATATGCTAAATGATTGTTCCTTGGGACAGATGGTTGAAGACCCAACTAGAGGTACAAGAATCCTTGACTTGATCCTGAGTAATATGTTAATGTGACTGATCCAATAGAGAACAGTGACCACAACTCAATTATGTTTAACTTTATCATAGACTGCAAGTCACTGATAAAATCTAACACAGAGACCTTAAAATTTCAAAAAGGAAATTTCCCAAAGATGAGGAAACTAGTAAAAAAGAAGCTGAAAGGGAAAATTGAGAGAGTCCAAACACTCCAAGAGGCATGGAGGCTGTTTACAAAAACAATAACAGAGGCCCAATTGGAATGCATACCCAAAAGGAAAAAGGGCACTGCCAGGTCCAAGAGGACTCCGATGTGACTTACAGGAGCTGTTCGGGAAGTGATCAAGAGCAAGAAAAGCTCATTTAGAAGATGGAAGGCTTGTCCGAATGAGGACAGCAACCAGAAACATAAATTCTGGCAGAACAAATGCAAGGCAACAATCAGGAAAGCAAAGCAAGACTTTGAGGAGCATATAGCTAAAAATACTCATAGAAATAACAAAGACTTCTTTAAGTACATTAGAAGTAAGAACCCAACTAGGAAGGCCATTGGACCATTAGATGACAATGGAAGGCAAGGGGTTATTAAAGAGGAAACAGAGATTGCAGAGAGACTCAATGAATTCTTTGCTTCAGTATTCACTGAAGAAGACAGAGACCACATGCCCAAAACAGAGCCTATCTTCATAGGGAGGGAAACCGAAGAATTAAGCAAGATAGAAATAACCAGGGAGGAGGTCCTTGCAAGTCTTGTTAAGCTAAACACTAACAAATCACCAGGACAAGATGGCATCCATCCACGAGTTCTCAGGGAACTTAAAGATGAAATTGCTGATCTCCTAGCCAAAATATATAATCTTTCCCTCAAATCAGGCTTTGTGCCTGATGACTGGAAGGTAGCGAATGTAACACCAATTTTCAAAAAAGGATCCAGGGGTGATCCAGGAAATTACCGACCTGTCAGTTTGACATGTGTCCCAGGTAAAGTGATGGAAACCATCCTAAAAGATAGAATTAATAGGCACATAGAAAAGAAGGCGCTGCTAAAGGAGAGCCAACATGGCTTTTGCAAGGGCAAATCATGCCTCACTAATCTGTTGGAATTTTTTGAGAGTGTCAACAAGCATGTGGATAAGGGGGATCCAGTTGACATTGTTTATCTGGACTTTCAGAAGGCTTTTGACAAGGTCCCACACCAAAGGCTCTTGAATAAACTTGCCAGTCATGGAATAAAGGGACAGGTCTTGTCCTGGATCAGCAACTGGCTAAGGGACAGGAAACAGAGGGTAGCACTAAATGGACACTTCTCCAAGTGGAGGGAAATAAAGAGTGGGGTCCCCCAAGGTTCAGTACTGGGACCCCTGCTTTTCAACCTCTTCATAAATGATCTAGAGGTAGGAGTAAAAAGCAAGGTAGCCAAATTTGCTGATGACACTAAATTATACAGGGCAGTGAAAACTGTGAGAGATTGTGAGGAGCTCCAGAGGGATCTCTTGACATTGGGAGAGTGGGTAAAACAGTGGCAAATGAGCTTCAACATTAGTAAGTACAGAGTGATGCATGTTGGGGCAAAAATCCCCAATTACATTTATAAACTGATGGGGGTCTGAACTCTCTGCGACAAACCAGGAAAGGGACCTTGGTGTCCTGGTGGACAACTCAATGAAGGTGTCAACCCAGTGTGCCTCAGCAGTGAGAAAAGCAAACTCAATGCTAGGGATCATTAGGAAGGGTATAGAAAATAAGTCAACAAGTGTCATTTTGCCTCTTTATAAATCTATGGTGAGGCCCCATCTGGAATACTGTGTACAGTTCTGGTCGCCATACCTCCAGAAGGATATTATGGAGTTGGAGAAAGTGCAGAGGAGGGCAACCAGAATGATTAGGAGACTGGAACACCTTCCTTACCATCTGAGGCTGCAACGGTTGGGCCTTTTCACTCTTGAACGACGGCGTCTAAGAGGTGACCTGATTGAAGTTTATAAAATCATGCACGGTGTGGACAAAGTAGATAAGGAAAAACTGTTTTCCCTATCGCACAACACTAGAACTAGGGGACACTCCATGAAACTTTTGGGTACTAGTTCTCAAACAAATAAGAGAAAGAACTTTTTCACCCAGAGGACCACTGGTCTATGGAACTCCCTGCCAGAAGAAGTGGTGACAGCTGTCAGTCTTGACAGCTTTAAGAAAGGATTAGACAAGTTCATGGAGGACAAGGGTATCAATGGGTATAATTATGGATACTTAAGGACAACCTCGGGGTTGGAGAGATAGGCAGGATATCTCTCAATGCCATTTCCAGGGAATCCTAAGCAAGTGAAGGCATCTCCTTGGGAATACCCTGAAGGAAATGGTGAGCCACTGTGTGAGACAGAATGCTGGACTGGATGGGCTGTGGCCTGTTCCAGCAAGGCTGTTCTTATGTTCTTATGTTATGTTCATCATATGGAAGTCGTGGGAGCTGTGGTATGGGGAAAGGAACTATTTAACTGCTGGAAATCTTCCCCGCCAATAATTTAAACTAGTGGTATCTATTTTCAGTAATGAAAGACTTCCTTCTTCTATTCCACAGCTCCCATAGTTCCTATGTGATAAAAGTCATTACATGGGATTTTAAAAAAAAATAATTAATTACCTATTAATTACCTATTTTCTTCCTATTGGTGATGTTATTTGCCTTCAGCAGGCATAGTTACACTAACTGGACTTCAGCAATTGTTTGTTTTTGTTAGAACACACAAAGCAAGCAAGTATCAGTCTATATATACATATAAAGAACTATATATACCAGGGGTCCCCAACCTTTTAAAGCTGGGGGCTGGTTCATGCCCCCACAGACTTTTGAGGGGCTCGGGGTGATCTAGCCACTGCTGCCACCATCGCCATTTGCAGCAGGACCATGTTGAGCCCCCACCACTCCCCCACACTTCCACCACCTATGGTGGGACCACCACAAGCCCCGCTGCGCGCGCGCGCGCGCGCGCACACACACACACACACACACACACACACACACACACACACACACACACACACGGCTTCACTGCTTGCCGGCCTGGAGGAGCTGCATTATGTGTGTGAAGGAGGGGTCCAGGCTATTTTTTCTCCCATGCTCAGCCAGTCAGGGGCTTTTTTTGAAGCCTACAAGAAGACAATGGCAGCCTCTAGAGCAGTGTTTCCCAACCTTTGGTTTTTGGACTTAAATTCCCAGAAGCTTAAGTAAATTCCACAAAGCACTGATCAACCAATGTACTGACATAGGCTTCTGTGAATTTAAATCTCCCTGTGGAGCATGTGCCCCACATTGGGAACCAATGCTCTAGAGTTTTAACATGAGAACATTATAAGCCATTATTTTAGTTTCAATCCCTTTCTCAATAATTGTACTGAATAATCTGCCTCATTCTTTAACACTATAGCACTAAATTAATATTTACTGTTTTCCACCACAACCTCAAGATCTCTCTTCTTACTAATTGCATCCAGTTCAGGCAACAGCAACATATAAAACAAGAATTTATACGCCACTGTGAATTGTTTAACACTTTGCCCACACTGATACTCCCTGACCTTTTGCTGTAACCTACCTTGGAATTCTTCAGACTATGCTTAGGTTTTAATCATAATAAAATAAGGTCTCATCTGCAGACCCAAAGAATTCCTAACTCAGATCACTTTATGAAGAAGTTTAACAGTGCTTGCTTATTTTCTCTAAGACAGAACACTGCCTGCAGACAGAACATTCCTGTTCACAAGTTCCAGCTCTCTGTGCAACATTCTATCAAAACATTCAGATAGCCAAGTATATATCATCTACCATTGCAGGCGCACCCCCCCAATAATGGACTCAGACACAAATGAAAGTGGATAACGGCATTGGGCCACATTTATTGATTCATGCCCTAGTCCGAATTATAAATTTCTATTGGTAAAACGACCAATCATAATTCTTAAGGCAAGCAGGCCGAAGTAACACTGGTAAGATACCACCCAAAATTGCCAACGGCAATTGTTACAATGTATCTATTTGTATCAATTTGTTTGTTGACAACAAACAAATTGTTGACCGTAGTCAATATCTAACTAATGACCCCACCCTCTGACGTGTATCCGTAAAATCAGGGGGTGATTCCAGCTGTCTAGTGGTAACCATCACCCCCTCGCCTGGTTCGTCGTTGACCGGACAACGTTTAAACAACTTATGCCTATCTAGTGTTGTCCAGTCAATTGCGAACCTGCCGGATACCTGTGGGTCATAAATGTTTACCTTACCAGTGCTACCCGCCACCCGGAGAGGCTTCAATAAAGGCTCGACGCCCCCCCCCCCAAGACCGTCAGCTCGGTCGACAAGCCTGCTCGCCAATCACTCAGCAGGAGGTCCATACCTCCTCGCGACAGATGGGCCCCCTCCCCTGAACAATTTTGCAGACTGATGGCGGGGAGGCGAATGACGCGTCCCCAACCCTTGTCAAAAAGGAACCGGGCAATAGCCCTGGAGCGACGAGCCCGGTCAAGCGCCTGGAGCCCGGTCAAGCGCCCGGTCAAGCGCCTGGAGGCCAAACGCTCCCCTGTAAGCGTACTGCGGTATCATGTCCGACCAAATGAGGGGTGTGGCAGGCCACACATAATGTGAGTAGGCCAGGTGACTGCAAATCGCAAGCTTCCGCGATAGGCCAGTGACCTGTCCGAAACCATTGCCCCCAAGGTGAATAACCAGGACATCAGGCGAGTCAGCATCCCTGATGTAGAAAAGGAATGGCAACAGTTCCCGCCATAACATGCCGCGCTTACCACACCACCTGAGATGTGCGGGTGCACCCAGTCCCAGTCGGGGTCCCACTCTGTCGCCGCAGCGTAACGCGCTGCCCTGTGCAGCGTAACGCGCTGCCCTGTGCAGCGTAACGCGCTGCCCTGTGCACGTGGCAACAGCCCACCAGCCCTACTGTCACCGGTGTAAAACGACACCCAGGGTCTGTCAAGGAAAAAAGGGGGGAAACATTGCAGTGACTAAAAAGGGGAGAAACATTGCAGTGACTAAATTGGCACTCATGGTTGAAGAGGGTGAACACAAAAACTGAAAACAATGTGATCCCCACCTTCCCATGCGGCGTATTTCAGCCCCAGAGTACCCAAAAGTAGCCGCAGTAGAAACCGCCCCCATCCTGCAGGAATGGTTGAGTGAGGGGAGACCCACCCTGGTGACAGAAAAACGGGGCATGGTGCATGCCACACAGTGCAAGAAACTCCTGTAGGGCACCAACCGGACAGATGTCTTCCAAGGAACATCGTAGCAGTATTACTCAACTGCCTACGCCGTGCTGATCTGTTTTAGAGGAGCGTATCCTCAACTGAGCCCAATCATTGCAACATAGACATCTTCGAGTTCCAGTGCCCTACGACTTGCATCCGCCTTAGACAGCATCACAAGCTCGCTGATGCGGAGCGCTCCAAAAAGGCCACCGTTGTAGCCACATGAAACAGGGGTGCCTCATACCTATCGAAACATAGGTCATGCCAGCCCCGTGCCAGTTGGGTAAGAACCCCAGGGGAAATTGGGTGGCGGTCATCCAGGCTACGCCCACGTTCCCGCACCCACCCCTCCAAAAAGTGTCTCACACGGAAATCAGCGGTACTATCCGCATGACCTCCCACCTTGGCCATAAAAGCCAGCGCTGACAGCCTGAATGCTATGGTGCGGGGTGCAAGGCCCTGGGCATGCAGGTAAACCATAAATGGAGGATGTGGGCCACCGGGATCGGCCAGGTATCTGGCAGCTGAAATTGTGTACAAAATGTCTGACAAGAAACTAATGCATGGTGATACGCCTGACGCGTGCGTGGCGCTAGTGACAAGCCAATCGCCCGGTTCACCTCTCCTTGCCAAAGGTCCATATCTCCTCCGGGAGTGGCGAGGGAAATTCCTCCGCATCCGGGGCCAAGGCACGGAACCGGGAGATCTGCAGGCGGGACAAAGCATCAGCAATATCATTATTCACCCCCGGGACATGCCTGGCCCTGAACAGTACATTGAGGCGCAGGCTGCGCAATACAAACTGGCGCACGAGGACCATGACCCTGGGAGATTTAGGTCTGTGAGTCGACAATGTGGACAACGGCCGCATTGTCACACCAGAAATGCACCACAGAGTTGGCCCACTCCTCACCCCATAGCATCAATGCCCCCAGTATGGGAAAAATTCCAAATATGTGAGATCTCTCAGGCGACCCGTGCCTGACCAGGCTGGTGGCCACCCACCATAGGCCCACTTCCCATAGAAGTACATCCCATAACCCAGGGATCCAGAGGCATCAGACTGTATCTGAAAGCGAGGTGAAGCCAGGAGGTCAGACCTCCAAAATGAGACCCCATTGAACTCCCTCAGGAACTGGAGCCATATGTGCCTATCTGCCCTGATGCCCCGTGTCAGTCTCACCCTGTGATGGGGCCTGGGTAAGCCTGTCATGGCGTCGCACAAGCGCCGAGCAAATGCCCTGCCAGGTGCGACCGCCCTGCAAGCGAAGTTAAGGTGGCCATGTAGCACCTGCCATTCCCGAAGGGATGCCTTGCGCTTAGCCAGCAATCCCGAAATGAGGGCCACTATCCTGGACACCTTTTCCCCTGGCAACCCAGACGTCTGCGCTACTGTGTCAATCTCCACCCCCAGGAACACCAGCTCAGTAGATGGGCCTTCGGTCTTTTCGGGCGCCAAAGGGACACCAAGTTCCTCCATTAGCGTCTGAAATGTGTTGAGGAGACATGTGCACGTGTCCCAGCCCCGTTCATCCCCGGACAAAACTCATCCAGGTAATGGGCTACAGACCGAAACCCTGACCTGCGTACCAATGCCCACTGTAGGAATGTACTGAAATGCTCGAAGGCCGAGCAGGATATGGAACAGCCGAAAGGCATGGCTTTGTCAAAATAATATTCCCCCGGAATTTGAAACCCAGCAACTCGAAGTCACCCGGGTGCACCGGCAGGAGACGGAAAGCCGACTTGATGTCGCATTTAGCTGACAGTGCACCCGAGCCACATGAGCACACATGCGCAATGCCTGATCAAAGGATGCACACCCGACATAGCAAAGGTTATCAGGAATAGCATCACTAACCGACCGGCCGGCTGGGTAGGACAAGTGATGAATCAGGCGGAAATCGCCCGGGGACTTCTTGGGCATTAGTCCCAGTGGGGATACTTTAAGGTTGCGAAACGGGGGTGCAGGAAAAGGGCCGGCGACCCTGCCCGCAGCAATCTCCTTATTAATGCTGGCGGCAGCCAACTCCTCCCTTCCCCTGGGTTACAAAAGGTTGGGTGCGTCTTGAGGGGACCTATCCCCAGTGAAAGGAATACGAAACCCCAGTTGAAAACCATGAAGCAGGGAATCTGGGTCTGCCCTCTTCGGGCACAATGCGAGCCAATGCTCCAGCATGTCCACGTTAACTGGGGAGGGGACCTTTGGTGGACCTGCTCTCTCAGCGGCAGTCCTACCTGCCCCCTACCCACCCCTACCCCCGCCCCGAAGTCCTCCCAGCCTGGGACAGGCGGAGGCAGCATGGGGGCCAGAACAAGAGGGGCACTCATGCCTGTACTTGCAATTTTTCCTGTTGCAGGAACCATTGGACGAGAAGGTCCAGCACAGCAGGCAGGCTGGAACCCCCTGCCCCGCCACCTGGCGGGGTACCTGTACTGGGGCCGCTCGTTGGACCGCATGTCCACAATAGCATCTCTCCCCAGGCGCTGGGCGCGTGGGGGTCATATACAGAAGCCACAGCTTCTCACAGGGTTCGTCCCACCTCAACTCTGGGTGCAGTGGAAACTTCATACGGAATTCCTCGTCGTAAGCCAGCCACGACGGACCCGGGAAGTCAACCCTTGCCCGGTAAATGTTGTCCAAATACAGTACCATCGAGATGGCCAGATCCGGCCTGGCCCTGAGGTAAACAGCCATGTAAATTAGGTATGCTGGCAACCAATTTGCCCACGTACGTGGCGGCTTACGACGACGTGCCTGCTCCTTATCCTTCTCGTCCTGCCCTTCCCCCTCCTCCTTGGTAGGCTCCCTGTTAAGAAGGGAGAAGATGTCCACGTACTCACCCCTCCAAATCTTTCCCTTAGTGGATTGGGCCAGAAGGTCCCCTAGGGGCAAGGAATACCCTGCTGTCGGCAATGCCGACACCGGCACAGAGGGAACTGCGGGCAAAGCAACGGGAGCCTGAACCAACCCGGGCACCCCCAACACATTCCCCACCGCATAGGGGGCGCCACCCCAACCCGGGCCCCGGGTCAGGGATGAAGTCGCCGGGTGGGCCGGAGGCGGCTGCACCGCTGCACCACCCGTGCGAAGCCATGGCCACTGAAATGCCCCCCCCAGGGAAGTCAGTTGTGTGGGTGCACTAGCTTGAACTGCATACTCACCCGATGCACCCCCATGGGCCGCCCCCACCGGGGGTTCCGGCCCGCTGGGGGCGTCGGAGCTCATGACCGAAGCTGAGCTCGTCGTCGGGGCCAGATCAGCACAAGTCTGCTGCGCCTGTTGAGTGGGGAGCTGCGAGGCAGTGGCCGCCACCGGCCCGCGCGCCTGAAGCAGCTCGACCCACCGCCTGCCGCTGCCCGGCAGCCAAAGGATCAACCTAGAAACCGAAAAGGCGCCCCCGCTTGGTTGGCCCCTACCAGGGATGCATCGAGGGCCACTACGCGGGCCAGAAAGGCCTCCACGTTAATATATCCCCCAGCCCCGATGGGGGGCAAAAGGGCCGGCCGGCCCACAGTAACGGGCACCTGTCCAGGTCCCTGGGCCCCGGGGGCCAGATACGGCCAAGAGCCCCTGCCCGGCCCTTGAGGGGCCGTGGGCATGCCCTGCGACGGCAGGGAAATCCGCACGGACCATGCCCGGGGTAGTGTTCATCGTTTGTGGGCCAAGGGCCGAGGCCCCAGCCGAGTCAGCCTGCGCGCGCCGCGCATCGGGCCAAGGGGCCACCGATCCCATCCCACCGGTCCCGGTGGGCTCTGCCAAAGGTGGCTGCTGCGCGGGCGCAGTCGCGGTCCTCCGACCCGGCTGACGCCTCCGCGCCGATCGAGCCACGTTAGCGGCTGCCTTCTTCTTCGAGGGCATAGCTGAGTTAGCTAGGAAGCCTACGAATAGAAAAAGCTGCCCAAAAAGGCTTCCCTTGAAAGGACCCGAGCGACGGAGGTAAGAGGGGGAAAACTTCTCCGCTCCGTCGCTTCGCCAAAATGGCAGCACGGCTGCCTCGTGGCCAGCCCTTTTATTAGGGTGCTGGCCACGCCCCTAACTACCCGGATGGCTTCGTCCGGGGGGGGCCGCAAAGAGCGCGGCGGCCATTTTGGCGCCACGCTTCCATTGTTTTTATATACAGTACATACCTGTCAAGTATCCCGGATTGGCCGGGAAATCCTGTATTTTGGCACTCATTCGTCCTCTTTCCCACCGTGTCCCATATTTTGAATGGTGGGGGAAGGGGTTACTGTGCATGCGTGCACACACAGAACCTGTTATGCACATGTGCAAATGGGTTCTGTGTATGTGCAAATGGGACCTGCATATGCGCGTGTGCAGAAATTTCCCACAGTTTTGGGAGCCGCGCTTGACAGGTATGATGTAGTACATGGGAAGCAGGACTTCCCTTTGCAGAATTCCTTCTTATTAAGTTTATTCCTGGTGGCACAGTGGTTAGACTACAACCCAAAAGTTGTGATTTTGATCCTGACCAGGGCTCAAGGTTGACTCAGCCTTCCATGCTTTCAAGGTTGGTAAAATGAGTACATAGCGTGTTTGGGGCAAAATGCTAATTAACTTGCAAACCTCCCAAAGAGTGCACTAAGTGCTATTGAGTGGTATATGTGTGATTGCTTTGCTTTATCATGTATGAGAAACAAGTGACCCTGCAGATATCATTAGAACATGGATTCTCAACCTGCTGCCCATGTGCCAGATGCGGTCCATGGCACCATTTCATGTGGCCCACCACCAGCTCCACCACACCAGGAAGTGCCATGTGTTGGAGGAAGGGCAAAATAGCCATCCAGCCCCCGAAGCTGTCTGAGGGAGCATGACCTGGCTTAAAGGGTTGAGAACTCCTATATTAGATGGCAGGATTACTGAGTTGCAATCTCATAACAGCAAGAACAATTACACTTATATACTATTCCATAGCATAAGGACTTTAGTTCCCCACCTCTGTGCTATAATTCTGGTTACAGTTAAACTTTTCTACCAATCTATTCAAGACAGATTATATTTTAATAGGCTGTAATTTCCTAGGTTTCCCCCATCCCTTTTCAGAGGTTGGTGTTTACATTGGCTATATTCCAATCCTGCAGGACAGAAACCAATCTTAGTGACAACAAGCACATTTTGCCTAGAAGACCAACAATTTCACATTTGAGCATTTACTATTTAAGTCAAGTAGTTTAACAATTTATCTATTCGCCTTAGAATGCAAAATTTCATTCCTTTAATTTGAACATTCTTCTTTTCCCTCTCCCACCCTCCAAAGTAGCCCAGACCTTGTCATCTTTCCAATCTTTTTACAAAGATCATTGCAAAGTGTTTCTTTAAGTTTTTCTGCAGCTTCCCAATCCTGACCTCCAGCAATCCTTTCACACCTCTGTCAGTTAAAAAAAGTCTCCCTTGCTTTGTTCCTTGCTTCTGCTGATTACCCCTTTATTATATGTCTCTAAGTCTTCCAAAAATATATTGCTTTTGTCTTAACATCAATGTTATTTTGTTAATCTATAAATATAAAGCAGAAGTGTCTTCTTGTATGTGATGAACACAAATTTACACCCCTGCACCAATCATGCTGTAACGTGGCACACAGGTACCTTGGGCATGCTGGATGGTCACTGAGGGGGTCAAGAGCCCCATGGGGGCTGTATGCCCCTAAATTGATCTGCAAAAGGAAGTATACTCAACAGGAGGGTGTGTGTGTGTCCCAGTGGTAGTATCCATAGTGATGCTAATGTCATAGCCCCAGGTAGGTTACCCGATTGTGAACAGGTGGCCCGACACATTTATGGGGGGAACCCAAGCAAGGCCGGGTAATCAGCTAGTATTTAATAAAATCTTATTTTGGCAGGATTTGTGATCAGCCCTATTTTCCTCACATAAGCAAAATCACCACTTTTTAAACGTCTTCTGGCCTTTTGTAGCTTCCTTGACTCATCATACTGACTTTCCTAATATAAGATATACAACATACAGTAAAACCTCACATAAAGAGTGCCTTGCTTAAAGAGCAGAATTTTCTCTGAATGGTTGCCCTTGCTTAACAACTAAAAACAACCAAAAACTCGCTTAACAACTAAATTGGGGTTTGCAATGCTCTCTCTCACACACACACCAGAAGTCACAATCGGCCACTTACAATGGCAGCAGTCACTTATAATGGCAACTCGCTTAAACAGCAATCCCATGGAACACATTATTTAAGCGAGATAGCACTGTATGTTATACCTGCAATTCTCTCAGTTTAGTTCTAAATAACTTCCAATCATCCCTGAAGAGATTTCACCCTCTTCACTCTTCCTTGCAACTTTTTAACTAACACTCTCATCTTTGATAAGTTTGCTCTTGTGAAGTTACAAGGTTTGCAGGGAGAGATTATTAACGAACTACCCTCGTTCATTTTGGCTTTTTTCTAGCTGTTAACCTAAATTAGCATTAATATTTCAGAAAAGTTAGAAATGAAGTATTTTCTTATTTTGTGCAATAAGGAAAACAAAAGGCCAAACAAACAGATTTTGCCCTAAGTAAAAGTACTCAGATTAATTATTTAGCATTTGGATCCTAAATACATGTACAAAATCACACTCCTAATCTTGTTTACTTATAATAAATGTCCATGCACAGAAATGAGATCACTACTAATAAGCACAATTACGACTGAGGTATAAACTGATTTAACATTAAATACTTTCATTTGATTAGGTTGTGTGAAGCCAGCTCGGAGGCAGGATCTGTTCTTGATCATCCCAGAGTGCAGGATGCATAATAACAGGCTGAAGCTACAGGAAACCAGATGTAGGCTGATTATCAGGGAAAACTTCTTAAATGTTAGAGCAGTACAATAGTGGAACCAACTACCTTGAGAGATGGTGAGCACTTCAACGCTGGAAACATCAAAGAGAGAACTGGACTATCATCTGTCATCTCTGCTTTGATTAGGGTTCCTGCATTGGACTCCATGGCGTAAAATGTCCCTTCCAACTCAGTTGTTCTATGACATGCAGTAAAAATTCGGGTTACGATGGTGATCCATTCCAACAGCCTCCAAAGTAACGTGAAAAATTGTAACCCAAAGCACATTTTCCATAGGAATGCATTGAAAATTTAAAAAGTCCCAACCAGACCAAAAATAATACAAAATAAAATACAAAAAACCCCATCAAAACATCCAAAAAATGCCAGACACAATCATCCCACACACACCCAAAAGGAAAACAGTCCCGACCAGAAAAAAATACAAAAAAAATCAAAAAGTGCACCCACCCCCACAAAAATGACAAAACAATCTCCCTACCTTTTCCATACCATTTGAGGTCCCTATCCACTCGGTTCCGACCGGCAGGGGGGTGGGGCATGCATTGAGCCCATTTTCCACCCCTGTCAGGACCGGGAGAGTCTGGCGACTTATCCACTCAGTTCCCACTTTCCTCCGAGCTCCCTGGGCAGTGCTACAGCCAAAAACATGCACCTCCCACAGGCACACATTTTTGGCTGTAGCACTGCCCAGGGAGCTCAGAGGAAGGTGGAAACTGAGCAGATAAGGTTCCCAGACTGTCCTGGTGCCAGCAGGGATGGAGGACAGTCCAGAAATAGCAGCAGAAACACCAACATGCTGCCAACAATGATGACGATGGCACCTCCGCAGTAGTAAGCGCTGCATTGTGACTTCCGGTGGAGGGGGCGGGCGCCATTTTAAACTCTCAAATGGTGGTGGCCACCATTTTAGAGTTTAAAATAGCACAATTTTTGGTCGTAAACCAAAGATCCATCATAACCCGAGGAATTATTTTTAATTTGCCATTGTAAACTGTGGCAAACGTAACCCAGGGCAGTCATATGCCAGAGTTTTACTGTATTCAAATCATACAACTGTTAAACCAAGTTCCCCATTCCAGGCCACCATAACAGTTCTTACATTTACTAAGGTACTAAGCATTATACATTGTTTACATGTATACACCATGCTTCCTTTGAATAAACTTTATTTAAAACCGACACATAATTTTTATTTCAATTAAGCATGCTAAAGTTCACATTGCTACAACAACAAAAATCAAGCAAGGGTACACTGGTTTGTGGTCAATAGGAGGCAAGAATATGTGGGGGGGGGGGGGGGGGGGGACACTGCCAACTTTCTTCTTCAATCACAAATAGCCTCTAGTAATAGAGGGATTCTCTCCAATTTCCTTGGATGCCTCTTAGAAGCTTAATAGCACTCCTATGTGCTCCCATGGATCTCCACAATTCATGGTAATTAATGTAGATCTTAAAGTATGCTCTACCATACTATCTAAATGCTTCACTATGCAATTAATATTGTATAGACAACAGTGTGCTTAAGATAGTGGGAAAAACATGGATAGTACTGAGATTCTAAAATCCACACTGATAAAATATAACTAGGTTTTTACATTTGAAACACAATATACAGTTGTTTACATGTTTATTTTATTTTAAAATAAAAGTGGGGGAACATATTCTGCACTGCAACATGTATCCAATTTAAGCATTAAATTGTAACAGCAGCAAATCTTCTTGGCAGGTGATGGCCATTCAAATTAATGGTTTTACTAGCAAGTAAATGTATTTATGAAGGCCAAGAAATCTAGACTGAAGCAGTTTCAAACTCAAATAATCAATAAAAATGAAATACTACCCACAACTCCAAGTGAACTAAAATACTGTACTTAAATCAGCTTTATCCACTAAGCATTCCAGTTTAACAACAAAAAGGGGCAGGTTATTCATTTAATAGTTTATCATTTATAATATTTTATAGATTTCTACCGGGGAAAAAGTTTGCCCCGCACTGCTTTAAAGAAATAAGCAACAGAACAGAATGTCACCCCTAACTAGCAAATAATGCTTTATTTTGTATAATGTGTTTTTATTAGCTGCTTCGTCACAAGTGAGCCAGTGTGGCAAAGCAAAAAATTATGAATGAAGGACACAAATGCAGTTCTCTTGTTCATATGCGTTGCTCCTCAAAGGATAAAGCTTACTCTTCACACAGTAACTCATTTTCATATCTCATATCACCTTTTTAGACATTCAATACTAGAATGCTATTATTTAATGTCAAATGATACACATGATTTACATGTTTTAGACATATCTAACTTAGATCCCTAAGCAATTTCTACCATATATTTACAAACTGCTTAGACAATTCAAGTCCCATTGTATGTATAATTTTAAATATGTAAAAACAATCAAGTAAAGGTAAAGGTTTCCCTTGCTCGAAAGCCAGTCGTATCCGACTCTAGGGTGCAGTGCTCTTCTCTGTTTCTAAGCCGAAGAGCCAGCGCTGTCTGCTTCTGCAGACGTTTCCGTGGTCATGTGGCAGGCATGACTAGACACCGGAGCGCACGGAACGCTGTTACCTTCCCACCAAAGTGGTCCCTATTTATCTACTTGCAATTTCTTGCTTTCGAACTGCTAGGTTGGCAGGAGCTGGGATGAAGACGGGAGCTCATTTCCGTCCTGCAGTACTCGGGAAGCGACTTGAGCCACTGCAGTTCCCTAGATTCCCTTACTAATAGCTGTTTTGCCACTAACTTGTAAACACAGCAACAAGAACAGTACTGTATATGAATTATTATGCTGTTTGTAACTGATACAATCAGGTAGATATAATGACACTTCATTTCAAGAAGTTTCCCAACTACAAAAAGAGATTATTAAGATGTTTAATGATATTAACAACTTCATACAGTATTACCAAATGGTAATAGCATTAGATGCAATATGTTCTTGACAGATTTCACTTATATGATGCAGATGGAGAGCAACAGCAAAATGCCTCTCAGGTAATATTTGAGTTACTTATCATGTATCCACTATTCCATGTGGTTGCTTGATCCAGGCCAAGTAAAATAAACAGAAATGGCACTTAGTTCCTTCCAGTTTTTGGATCTGGGTGTAAAAGGGCAAAAGGAAGATCACAATTGACACATATTACTTTTAAATTTCCAACTCTCAACTCATGTGATAATGGTCAATATTTCTAAAGAGGTAGAGGCGAAAAGAGAACAGGGTCGCAAAGGCGAAAAGAGAACAGGGTCGCAACATCAGACTGCAATCTTTTCACACTTGCCCAGGAATAAGCTCACTGGACACAATGGGACTTGTTTACAGGTTTGCACTATCAGATTATTTTTCACCAATTTCACCAAGCAAAAATGACTAGAACAGAAACATAGCCTTACTTTCATGCACATTATTCTATTCTTTTTTGAAAAAAATAATGTTATATTGTTCTCTTCTGCAGCTTAGCAAATACACTGCAACTTGATGACAGTTGTTTGCAGAAACTTTTCCTTACAGCTCAGTTGCTTCCTCAAAAATTATGTTATTGCCATCTGAAATATTACAAGCCCTGTATGACTTCTTTTAAAATATGATGCCACATTAAACTGTTTCTTGAAGAAGGGGTACTCAAATATTCTGAATTCATTCTTAAAATGAATTAGAGCAGAAGCAGGCATGCAATATTTAAGTCTGCTTGTTAAATGTCTGATCAAATATTTTAATGAAAATCTATTTAACTACAGAACATGAAACAAACTGCTAACGGGTTTCATCGAGAGAGATATTCTATATTTCAGTTCACCTATACACCAACAATGTTTTTCAATGCCTGGGTAATCACTCAAACACTTCAACAAAGGGTATCAAATATTTCATTTCTTCCCTTCTCTTTCTTCAGTTCACAACTCTGCACACAAGACCGACATGCCTCAGAGCCATTTTTACTCACTCACTCTCAAAAGGTCTTGGAATTAAACTTTCACAACTGTCTACATCTTGAATTTCAAAAGTGCAATTCAGGCCCAGGCCCTCCCCCCCCCCGCCCCCCAACAAGGAACTAGGAAGCTTGCCGCAAGAGTTCCATATGGGTCTACTCCATACTATTATTTATTAATCAATTGTTTTAGGCAAACACTATTGTTATTGTTGAAGGCTACCACTGTTCTACAAGCGGAATGAAAAGGCACTTAAAAAGATGCTGGGGAAACAACTAAAAGGATCTCACAAAATGTTTGTATGTGTACACAAAAAACACAGAAAATAAATATAGTTATTAATTAAGAAATACAGTGTTTCATCCTAGCCAGAGAGAGCGGCACACAGTTAGCTCTTCTAACTGCACGTGTAACAACTTAAAATCATCCAAGTAGTTGCCTAAGTGATGCCAAGTGTCACTCTGTTGGCCCTTCTCCTCCCTCTGTCCCATTTTTTCTCCTCCCTTCCCATAACTCTGAAGAATGCCTGACTGCTCTTCCAAAGCACACAAGTGTTCCCTCATCTACTCGAGCATTGATGCTTCAAGATACGGCGCATGACAGCAAAATAACTAGCCACGGACCCAAAACTATCACAGGTTTTAAACACACAGATCGACGATGCCAGACACCTTCAGAGGCTGCCATAAACAAGAGAGAACATATTCTTCACAAGAGCTGGTTTCGATAATTTGCAAAACCTCTGGCACACCTTCTCTGCCCTTAACCTACTATGGGCACCTCAAAGGCAGAATTGGCAAAGCAAACTTGGAGGTGTCTGTGTTTCTGAAGGTGCCACAAAACTTCTTTCAGGGGAGGGACTAAGCAGGGAAGCGTGGAAGGAAATACACGGCGGTTTTAGGTGCAAAGGCTAAAAGTTTTAGGTTTTAGTTTCAAAGACACGTCATTTCAAGTAGTTTCCCAACTACAGAGAGTATTACAATGTTTAATGATATTAACAATATCATATTAACAAATGGTAATAGCATTGGATGCAATACTTTCTCGACAGATTTCACTTATATGATGCAGATGGAGAGGAACAGCAAAATACCTCTCAGGTAATATCAGAGTTACTTATCATGTATTAGTAATTCACTATCCAGTGTCGGTTAACCTTGGCACTCCTGGTGTTCTTGGACTTCAATTCCCAGATGCCCAAGTCGGCACTCCTGCTGATCAGGGCTTCCGGGAATTGAAGTCCAAGAACATCTGGGGTGCCAAGGTTCGCCATCACGGCTTGGACTATTCCATTTCTCCACCACAGAGTGATGGCTCGATCCAGGCCAAGTATCAACAAAGACCAGGGCTGTAGCCGGGATTCTAGATTTTTTAAAAAGGTTTCCCTTGCTCGAAAGCCAGCCGTATCCAACTCTAGGGTTCAGTGCTCATCTCTGTTTCAAAGCCCGAAGAGCCAGCGTTTCCGTGATCATGTGGCAGGCATGACAAGACACACACCCCAGCGCATGGAAACGCTGTTACCTTCCCACCGAAGTGGTCCCTATGTTTCTACTTGCAATTTCTCTCCGTCAAACTGCTAGATTGGTTTTGGGGGAGCAAAGTTTTTTTCACCAGGAGGGGGAAAATTTTTTTTTCATCAGAAGCAACATTGTCACAGTCACATATATAACATTGGCACCGCGGGGTGGGTTGGGGGGGGGGGGCTGTTATCTCAGGAGGGTTTTCGCGCCCCCCCTCCCGCCCCCCTGGCTACGGCCCTGACAAAGACGTATAGTTTACCACGTAGTGGAAAACAAAGGGGCGCGCGTGCGTGAAAACCCAAAACGGAGTTGTCAGCTGGACCTAACGCGGAGTGGGAGTGGGGAAATGGGGTGAAAAGAAGTGGGGGGAGGGAGGGGGCGGACCCCAGGGTTTGCCTCCCGTCGAGAACAAGCCTTGACACACATGTCACATTAGCATCCCTCTGTGGGGGTGGGGGGGGGGGGTGCCGGGCTTGGTTTTGAGCGACGGGAAACTTTCTCAGCCGCTGAAAAGACAGCAGGGGAGGGAGAGGGAGAAGGGGGGAGATGAGAAAAGTAGTCTTATGCACGGAGGGAGGGGGGGCTGAGAGGGGGGGTAGGGTGCAAAGGGAGGGGAAGAGTCAAAAAAAGAAAAGAAAAACTTACCACCCCGAGCGCATCATTCACCGAGGAGGACACAATCCCGAGGAGACGCCGATGAGAGGGAGAGAGGAAGAAGAAGAGGAGGAGGAGAGGCAGGAGCTGGGCTCGTTGGTTGCGGCCGTGCGCGCACACGCAAATACAAACACTACTACACGCCTCCTCGGCGCAGGGAAGGAGGAGACGGGGAGAAAGTGGTTTCGCAGGAGGAGGCGCTGCATTGGGAGCAGGGGGGGGGGGTTGGATGAGGGGGGTGGGAGTCGACGACTCTGAAAGGGAACAACAAGCGCGCAAAAGAGGACCCAGCAAGCGTGAGACACACCACCAGCAGCAAGCGTGTCTGAATGGGAGGAGGGGGATGGACAAGTCTTCCGCTTATGGGTGGCGCCTCCGGGCCTCTCTAGGCAGCAGCCAGCGAAAGCACACAAGCACACACGCACACACAGTCAAAGCAGAAAAAGCCGCCTCCACCAACGCCGTCGAGGAGCAGCCCCCCCACCCCCAGCGGACCGCCAAAACGGAGGCGGCAGGCAAGCAGTAGCAGCTGCAAAGCGGCACACCGGGGTCTCCCGGTCTCTCCAAGGCTCGCGCTGCTTCCCTCCCCCTCTGGGGTGTGGGGATCTGGTCTGGCTCTCTTTGGGGTGGAGGGTGAGGCCGCCTCTCTCTCTCTCTCTCTCTCTCTCTCTCTCTCGAACGCCTTCCCTCTCTCTGTCTTGTGTTGAGACTCAGGTTTCAAAAAAAAAATTTTTTTTGGAAAAAAATGCGCCGGATAGAAACGTGTAGTCCCTGCTTCTTGCTGACTTTTAGTGGGGAGGGGGACGAGGGGACGGTTCCCACGGCTCGCAAAGTTTCTGCTCACAAAGCTCCGAAGAGGGGGCTGGGAAGGAGGAAGTGGTCGCTTGAGTGGCCGCCCTCCCTCGCCCAAAGTGCGCGGGGATGAGTCTAGCAGTGCCAGCCTCTCTCTCTCTCTCTCTCTCACACACACACACACACACTCTCACTACTCTCACACACTCTCTCTCTCTCACACACACACACACACAAACTCACTCACACACACTCCATCTCACTCTCTCTCACATAGACACACACAAACTCTCACTCACATACACACACACACCATCTCTCTCTATCTCTCCCTCCCTCCGTGGCTGGCGCGCTCCCTCCTGCCCTCTTCCTAGCCTCCCCTCCGGCAAGGAACAGCAGAATATTATTCGAGGAGCCGCTGCGCAGCCTCCTCCTTGACACCTGCTCTGTCAACAGAAGTTGTTTGCTCCCCTTCCCCCGCTCCCCCCTTCCCTCGGCAGGGTCGTCTCTGCCCGCAGCGCGAGGCTGGAGCAAACGGGATTGAATTTGGAGCAAACAATTTTTTTAAAAAAGTATCGTGTTCCCACCGGATGGCCAGGGGCCGAGTTGTTGCGCGTCAGGCCAGCTCCTCCTAGGACCCAGCCCCGGAGTCAGGAGGGGGGGGGGCTTCCAGGAGGATGGAGCTGCTGCGGAGGGGACTACGAGTGCCCCAGAGGGAGAAGGCTGGGAAGCGGCAGGATAAGCGCCTCCGACTTGGAGAGTTTTGGCCGACGCGCGCATTTCGGGCCGCTTCTGGTCTCACGCTCGGGGAAGGCAGGCGCTCTGGTGGCTCCAAAGCGGCGGCTCAGGTGGCCCGACTCTGAACTCCAACACTCCCCCTCACCGAGGAGGGAGGCGAAAGGCGGCGGGAGGCCTCGCGTCGTTGCCCGCAAGCGCTCTCGCAAAAAGACTCGCTGGGGGCAAAAGCCGGGCGGGCCAGAAACTTGGTCGCTCGCTCTTTTGTCCTCCCATCTAACGGCTTGGAGAGGCCAAAGCCAGGCTCACATGATTGACATGCGGGCTCTCTCTCTCTCTCTCTCTCTCTCTCTCGTGTGTGTGTAAATTTCCACTCTTACCATACAGTGGCGGTGGCTCAAGTGGCTAAGACGCTGACTAGGAGGCGGAAGGTCAGTAGTTCGATTCCCGAGTACTGCAGGACGAATAAGCTCCTGTCTTTGTCCCAGCTCCAGCCAAAAAGCAAGAAATTGCATGTAGATAAAGAGGGACCGCTTCGGTGGGAAAGTAACAGCGTTCTGTGTCTAGTCATGCCCGCCACATGACCACTGCAGTAGCAGACAGCGCTGGCTCTTCGGCTTTGAACCAGAGATGAGCACTGCACCCTAGAGTCGGATACGACTGGCTTTCGAACAATGACCTTTGCCTTCACTAATGCAACACTCTGCTTGCTTACTATGAACTTAAGTAAGCCATACCACTAGCGGAACGGAGGTAATACCTTTTCTAGCAGGGGTGCCCAAACATTCTGGGCTGTGGGCCAGACACGTGGGTTCAGGGGGCCGGGGGCCAGATCTGGCTTGTGACGCCAGTTCATCTGGCCTGCATTGCATTTCCGGGAGCGATGAGGGGTTTTGTGGGCCTGATGAATTGGCATTACAGGCCGAATCCAGCTCGTGGGCCAGATCCAGCCCTCCAGACCGTAGTTTGGGCAATTCTTGCTTTCGAACTGCTAGGTTGGCAGGAGCCAGGACAAAGACGGGAGCTCATTCCGTCCTGCAGTACTCGGGAATTGAACTGCTGACCTCCCCCCTCCAGTCAGCGTCTTAGCCACTTGAGCCAGGCAGATTCTCGTGGCCTCAAAGCCAGGTTGGTTTGCTAAGATGTTACCTGGGGAAATAGACGGCAGGCACTATTTTTTTTTTTTTTTACAATCCCAAAGGCAGGAAGCCAGGGAAGGGATTTGCATGTTTTAGCATTGATGCTTCAATTCCAGACGTTCAGAGGCGAAGGTGGCACGCTGCACACACTCAGAAGCACTTAGGAAGGCGTTTGCCGAGGCTTCAAGGTGAGCATAAATGAAAGCCGCGGCCGCCCGGCGCCTCTCAAACCCCACCGGCGGCTCCCCTTTCCTCTTCCGCCTGCGCCATGAAGAAGAGAAGGGCGGTCAACAGAGGTCTAATCTTGACACCTCGGAGGGCAACCCTGGCGCCTTCTGCCACGCTGAGTGGGGGTCCGGCGGACCTCACGGCGCTTCGTAATGGAAGCAGAGGGGGGAGCAAACAGTTGGATTAGTTAGACTGCATTAAATAGAAGTTCGAAAGCACGAAATTGCAAGGAGATAAATAGGGACCACTTCGGTGGGAAGGTAACAGCGTTCCGTGCGCTCCGGGGTCTAGTCATGCCTGCCACATGACCACGGAAACGTCTGCAGAAAGAAGCAGACAGCGCTGGCTCTTTGGCTTTGAAACAGAGATGAGCACTGAACCCTTTAGTCGGATACGACTGGCTTTTGACCCAGGGAAACCTTTACCTTTATTTAAAACTTTTTTGTTTGTTTGCAGTACGCGCTTTCTAAGGAAGAAAAAGTAAAGAGAAAATATTAACTTCTGACCCTCTTGGAACACGAGGAACTTCTGGCCTCGCAAGGATTTTTCCTCTACTGACATTCTCTCTCTCTCTTTCGTACACAACCTCCTTTCTGAGCCATATAAAAAAAAGGGGGACACGCGGCCTCATTCACACGTTCTCCCGCGCGCAACACGCGTACACAAATCTTGCTTCAAATTGAAACTGGTAGCCTCGCGCCAAAGTGAATGAGAGCATCCCGATCAGGGAAGCTTGTAAATTAGACTAAAGACTTCCCTTGATCGAAAGCCAGTCGTATGCGACTCTAGGGTTCGGTGCTCATCTCTGTTTCAAAGCCGGAGAGCCAAGGCTGTCTGCTTCCCCCACAATCCTCCTTAGGAGACGATTTGCGATTCCTGCCCACGCTTGAGACCGCAAGTCCCGCTTAAATCAATGAGGTTTACTTCCAAGGTTAACAGCGTTCCGTGCGCTTCGGTGTCTAGTCATGCCTGCCACATGACCACGGAAACGTCTGCAGCAGCAGACAGCGCTGGCTCTTCGGCTTTGAAACAGAGATGAGCACTGCACCCTAGAGTCAGATACGACTGGCTTTCGACCAAGGGAAACCTTTACCTTTTTATAAGCCAGTGCTGTCTGCGTTTGCAGACGTTTCTGTGGTCATATGGCAGGCATGTCTAGGCACCGGGAGCGCACGGAAACGCTGTTTACCTTTCCCACCGAAGTGGTCCCTGTTTATCAACTTGCAATTTCTTGCTTTCGAACTGCTAGGTTGGCAGGAGCTGGGACAAAGACGGGAGCTCATTCCGTCCTGCAGGACTCGGGAATCGAACCGCTGACCTCCCGCCTTCCAGTCGGCGTCTTAGCCACTTGGGCCAAGTCCCACAACAACACCAGGAGCCTCAGCTGGTCTATATTAAAATGTTCTTGAGATGGTTTCGCAAGAACTTCGGACCCATCCCAACTTTCTAATCTTTAGTGCGATCTCACTTCGAAACTACTTTATGTACATTTTAGAAAGTGGCACGTCGTACATTAAACTCCCGTGCAGGTGCTCGGCTGTGACCTTCCATCAGATTTAAGAGTAAGATGTTTGTTTGTTCAGGTCTGCAACAAGTTCATCGTAAGGTAAAGGTAAAGGTTCCTTTTGCTCGAAAGCCAGTCGTATCCGACTCTAGGGTGCAGTGCTCATCTGTTTCATATCTGAAGAGCCAGCGCTGTCTGCTTCTGCAGACCTTTCCGTGGTCATGTGGCAGGCATGACTAGACACCGGAGCGCACGGAACGCTGTTACCTTCCCACCGAAGTGGTCCCCATTTATCTACTTGTAATTTCTTGCTTTCGAACTGATAAAAGCCCTTTTGGGTCGCCTCTGAGATAATAGCAGTGGCCCTTTTATTTTTGAGGTGCTGTTTGGAAGTACCGCTAATTCAGAAAGTTGTTTTAAAAGTCTGCAAAAAAATTCGCAAGAGGGCCACGATCGTCACTTAAAAACCAGTGCGATGCCGTTTGCCATGTTTTTTTTTTTAAAAAAAACACGGGCTGCTCGGTGTGTTAAAGCAAATTTGGGGAAACTTTTGTCGTGACAAGTTACAGCACGGCTGCTGCAAAATAAAAATAAAATAAAAATAAAAGTTAGGTCCTGGGAGGGAATTCCCGTACGAAATCCGTCCTAAGCGTGGATTTCTTCATTTCACAAAAAGAGAAAGGAAAATAATAGAAAGCCAAGCTGGCTTTTGTTCTTACAATTTTTTGCCCCACCCTAGGTTACGATTTTAAGTAAAGGTAAAGGTTTCCCTTGCTCGAAAGCCAGTCGTATCCGACTCTAGGGCTCAGTGCTCCTCTGTTTCAAAGCCGAGGAGCCAGCGCTGTCTGCTTCTGCAGACATTTCCGTGGTCATGTGGCAGCCATGCCTCAACAGCGGACTGCACGGAACACTGTTTGCCTTCCTACCAAAGTGGTACCTATTTATCTACTTGCAATGTCTTGCTTTCGAACTGCTAGGTTGGCAGGAGCTGAGACAGAGATGGGAGCTCATTCCATTGTGCAGTACCCGGGTATCGACTACACACACACCGGAGAGCGCACGGAAACGCTGTTTACCTTTCCCACCGAAGTGGTCCCTTTTGATCTACTTGCAATTTCTTGCTTTTCGAATTGCTAGGTTGGCAGGAGCTGGGACAAAAAGACGGCAGCTCACTCCGTCCTGCAGTACTCGGGAATCGAACTGCTGACCTGCCGCCTCCCAGTCGGCGTCTGAGCCACTGCAGTCCCGTGCAGGTTACGATTTTATTCCTCCCCCCCCCAAAAAAAAAAGAAAGAAAGAAAAAGGACAAAAAGTAAGTAAGTTTGTGTTCTCAAAATCGGATTTTAAACTTTCGTGGTTGTGAGATTGCAGTCACAACTCCCACAATTGGGCCTTGGGAAGGTGCGGAGACCTGACACGGGTGCGTGGGTAGTGGAATGGTTGAAGGTTCGATCCCAGCCCCGCGTGCACCCGTTCCCTGGGAGGAAGCCAATTTCCCAACGTTGCGCATCTGGCGTCCATTTCTGGCCACCTTCTACGGGGAGACGTCTGGCCAACGCGGACCCGGGCAGGGCTTTCCCTCCGCCTCTTTCCCCGCGTCTAGAGGGAGGAAGAGGAGGAGGAGGCGAGAGTGTCAAGCCGGGGAGGGTATGGGTGGGAGCCAATCCGGTTCTCTTGGGTTCGGGAGGTGAGAGTTCAGCCCTAGGGCACACCGCGCATTTGGCCAGGGCCCTCGCCTGCCACCGACGCATGAGTGCTGGCTGATGGGTGGTCGTAAAGCATCTCCATGTGCCTCTCGCCAGGCCAGCCTCACCTCCGCCTCCTTTCATGGCTCAGCCTCTCACCCAGGAGTCTTTTAAGTCTCCCTACTTGGAAGTAGCACCAGTTCCAAAACAACGCCGACTGGGAGGCGGAAGGCCAGCAGTTCGATTCCCGAGTACTGCAGGACGGAGTGAGCTCCCGTCTTTGTCCCATCTCCTGCCAACCTAACAGTTCGAAAGCAAGAAATTGCAAGTAGATAAATAGGGACCACTTCAGTGGGAAGGTAACAGTGTTCTGTGCGCTCGGATCGGTGTCTAGTCACGCCTGCCCCATACTACGGAAAGGTCTGCAGAAGCAGACTGCGCTGGCTCTTCGGCTTTGAAACAGACATGAGCACTGAACCCTAGAATCGGATACGACTGGCTTTCGAGCAAGGGAAACCTTTACTACTTGGAAGTAGCAGTTCCAAAACAAGAAATTGCAAGCAGATAAACAGGGACCCCTTCGTTCGGAAGGGACACAGCGTTCCCTGCACTCCAGTGTCGAGGCATGCCTGCCACATGTCCACGAAAAACGTCTGCAGACGGAGACAGCGCTGGCACTTTAAAACAGACGAGCGCTGAGCCCTAGAGTCGAATACGACTGGCTTTCGAGCAAGGGCGACCTTACTTGGAAGTAAATTAGAGGGACTGCGGTGGCTCAGGGACAAAGACGCTGAACTTGACGACTGGAAGGTCGGCATGTCAAAATCTAAACTTTCAGCGTCTGGGCGGTCGTATTAGGCCAGCAGTTCGAGACCCGAGTACTGCACAGCAGAGTGAGTTCCCGTCTCTGTCCCAGCTCCTGCCAATTTAGGAGTTCGAAAGTAAGAAATGGCAAGTCGATAAACAGGGTCCACTTCGGTGGGAAGGGAAACAGCGTTCCGTGCGCTCCGGTGTCTAGTCATGCCTGCCACATGACCACAGAAACGCCAGCAGACGCAGACAGCACTGGCTCTTCAGCTTTGAAACAGAGATGAGCTGTCTGCTTCTGCAGACGTTTCCGTGGTCATGTGGCAGGCATGACTAGACACCGGAGCGCACGGAACGCTGTTACCTTCCCACCGAAGTGGTCCCTCTTTATCTACTTGCAATTTCTTGCTTTCGAACTGCTAGGTTGGCAGGAGCTGGGACAGAAGCAGAAGCTCACTCCATCCTGCAGTACTCGGGTATCGAACTGCTGACCTTCCGCCTCCCAGTCAGCGCCTTAGCCGCTTCCAAGTAAATCTCCAGCACAAAGGAGCACGAAGGGTGGGCTTTTAGGAATAAATTATCATGTGTCAGAAATTATTCTGGGTTGAAAGGATTATTATTTTTTTTTTTGTGGGAGAAAGTCCGCTCCTGGAACGCCCCAGTGAGGCTTCCTTTCCTGTCCCCAAGCGCTGAGACAGAGACGGGCGCTCAATCCGCCACGCGGTACCCGGGTCTCGAACTGCCGAACGAGGCGAGCTTCTTCGCCATTGAGCCACCGCCGAGCCTTTTGATCACGTCGCCCCCCCCCCCCCCCCACTCCAAACTCTGCTCTGTGGACGAGGGCGTCCGTTGGCCTCCCGGTCAAGGCGTCTCCTCGAGAGTAAAGCATACCGTATCGAGGGCGTGAGGGGGAGAGAGGGAAAGTTTAGTCGAGACGCAGCGGGGACAATCTCTCGGTTGAGATGAAGGGAGAACGAATACTCTCGTTGTGGGCCGATCACCTCGAGGGTCTCCCGATAGCTCCCGGGGACTTTGCAAGCCTGGAGAAAAAAAAACAACTCCAGCAGGGGGTCGCCGCCCCCCTTCCCACCTTTCCGTCCAGGAACCGTCGGGAATCGAACCCACGGTCCGAACTAAGGCTCCCGCGTCGGTCAAGTTCGTTGGACTCGCTCTGGATGGGTTTTGGTTCTGGTTTTGGTTGGGTCCTCCCCCCCCCCCCAATCGCTTCTTCGGATTGTAAGAATGCTCAAGGGAAGAATAAACCTCCTCTTGCCGTTAATTTGCCTGTCGTATCCGGCTCTAGGCGTCAGTGCTCATCTCTGGTTTTAAAAGAGCCAGTATTGTCTGCTTCTGCAGCAGACGTTTTCCGTGGTCATGTGGCAGGCATGACTAGACATCAGAGTGCACGGAACGCTGTTTCCCTTCCCACCGTAGTGGGCCGATGCCAATGAACAGTCACAGTACAGTACTGCATTTTACTTCTTCTAAGCTACATCATACTGAATTGTTCAACTCATCAGAAACAGCTAAAGCTTACTTGTATAAGGTCACTCTTGCTCGGAAGCCGGTCGTATCCGACTCTAGGCTCCAATGCTCATCTCTGTTTCAGAGCCGAAGAGCCAGCGCTGCCCGCTTCTGCAGACGTATTCCGCGGTCATGTGGCAGGCACGACTAGACCCCCCCCGGAGCGCACGCAGCGCTGTCTCCCTTCCCACCGAAGTGGTCCCTGTTGATCTACTTGACATTTCTTGCTTTCGAACTGCTTATTTGGCAGGAGCTGGGACAAAGACGGGCGCTCACTCCGTCCTGCAGTACTCGGGAATCGAACAGCTGACCTCCCGCCTTCCAGTCGGCGTCTTAACCCCTTGAGCCACTGCATGGCTTTAATTTTCAGTAAAGTCTTGGTCTCAAAGTCGGTTCTTTCCTGGACGGTACCACCTTTGTGTACGACGGCGAAACACATGGGGCGGAGGGGGGGCACACACACACACACACACGAATGGTTTCAGCTCCTTTATGAAACCGGATTAGAGATCCACATCCCATTTCTATGGGAGTGAAGTTTCCCGCAAATCAGACCAACTTCCTTCCGAATCCAAGCAAACCGGCTGAGAGCAAAATCTCTTCAAAACCCACTTAAGTAAACCCACTTCCCTTCCCTGGATGTTTGTTGTTCTATCTTTAAAATGCGAGTTGACTCTGAAGGATGTTTTCTTCTCCTGCCCGTTGCGTTCCTGTTTGGGGCTCAGGATCTCCGTCACAAGACCTGGATCTGGCCCACCATTGGCATCGTGGGCCGGATCCAGCCCCCCCCCCCCAGGCACCCTTGCTTCAAGCAGCACACTTTCAAACGTTCTCTTTTCATTAATTCAATGTATTTCTCTGCTCTCCGTCCGGCAAAACTTGGTGTAGATCAAATCTCCAACACAAAGCCTTCTATACCTCCCCATAGCGCTTGCTTAGCGCACTCTCTGCTCAGTTCACAAGTTAATTCACATTTTGCCCCCAACATGCTGGGGACTCAGACTTATTTTACCGTCGTCGGAAGGATAGAAGGCTGAGTCAACCTTGTGCCCTGGTCAGGATCAAAATCACAACCTTTTGGGTTTTGCACAGCAGGTACTTTTTATTTTTACACACACACACACACACACACACACACACACACACACACACACACACACACACACACACACACACACACACAGAGTTGTTCACTGAAGCGAAGGACAGACTGAAATCGAACCAAGGGGAATCTCCCTCGACAGCTGGACTAAATCGGTGGAGTTACACCGCCATCTGTTGTTAAACCCGGGGACTACAAAATGCCAGCTTGCCAACAGTAACTGGCGATGCGAGCGGGCAGCTCCACCTGCCATCCCCACCACTACCACGATCCAATCCCCCTCTGGCCTTTCGAGGTTCTTTGAAAGCGTGGATCTTTAGAGCAGGGGTGCCCAAACTTTTTGGGCCATGGGCTGGTCACATGGATCAGGAGGCTGGTCACTACGCCCCCGGGGGCTGGATCCGGCCCACAATGCCAATACATTCAGCCCAGGACCCGAAAGCGGAAGCAAAACACACCTGTATGGGGGTGCCACAGGCCAGATGAATTGGCATCATGAGCCGGATTCAGGCCCCAGGCTGTAGTTTGGGCACCCCTGCTTTATAGGGATGCATTTCGCACCCACCCGAGCATGGGCAAGACTTCCTGAGACTTCCTTCAAGTTCCCCCTTATCCTCCTTTCTCCCTTCTTACCCCATGCTTGGCCTTGCCCTGTGCTTTGTACACACAGAAGTTCAGTTCATCAACCTTAAAAGCTCTCCGAAGTTGGGGAGAAAGTCAGTACCTCCAAATAAGTGTTCTCACATGGCTGACTTGGAGTTGGGGATACCAACAAGAAAACTGAGCCCCAACTATAGCAACCCTAGTTGGGGTACACAGAAAAAGCCTCTTCAGAGATTGGTGTGTTTTTGATCCACAATCGGGCATACCCTGGGCAACAGGTGTGCCAGCTAATCTTTCTCACACTAGGTCAGGCGAAAGGAACTACTGAATGAATCCACCAAAAAGTGGCTTCATTCTGGCAGTTTCACGTCTGACCTAGACAAAGAAGAAGCATCAGCCCTAGTGTGATAAATATCTGCTTCGAAAATCCATTTCTTAACACTTTGAGAGTTATAATTTTGTGCCAGAAATTATTCTGGGTTGAAAAGATTTTTACAGAAGAAACTCTGCTCAGGGAATGCCCAAATGAGGCTCCTTTCATGTCCCTAAGAGCTGAGACAGAGACAGGTGCTCAATCCATCATGCAGTACCTTGGTCTTGAACTGCCAACTTGCCAGCCTTCCAGCTAACAAAACAAGCTTCTTAACCACTGAGCCATCAAATGTGGGATTATAAACTTTTAATTTATTATAACAGAACTGTGTCCATCCTCCAAGCCGAAATTGTCCCAACCAGCAACATTTAGTCAAAGAGTGCTCCTCTAAGTTATTACTCTCCATCAGTATCTACCTGTATATGTATTTTAGATACACACAGAAGCTGAAACCATTAAGGGGCAAGAAAAGTCTCCAAAGGAAAACAGGCTGCCTGCTTGCCCTGGGAATATTGTCCAGCCTGCTGTTCAAAGTGCTGATGTGGGAACATAATGGTTTCTCATTAAGTCCGGCGGCTCTTCTGTTTCTTGCAGCAAGTGTGGGGAGCCCCAGATTCTCTGACCTGCCCTGGTCAGATGTTCTTCAATGGGATTGTGCCAATTTTTCCAGAAGTGATTGTGCCAACTATTTAGGATGGCCTTGTCCAACCCAAGACATGGTCTGTAAACATTATGCTCAGTGGGAAATATCAGTCCTGCCATAACAGTTCTAATCTAAAGGATAGCTTGGTGTTCTGCATAACCCTTACTTATTTTTAGAGAACCATTATTCTACTTGTAAAGCCACCATTCTCAAATTATAATTTATTCTGTTAGTTCTCAACATTATACACACTCACGATCAATTTTCTGTTGGCAACATACCAGTCAGGTTACAGTTTACATTGCTGTTAAGGTTCCCATTGAGGGCAGAGCTGTACATGGCCATATGAGATGTGCTGGCAGTAGTGCTGCGTGTTTAAACATAAAACTTTCCCAATCAAACAGAATGAGAGTATTGCTTTGTCCTTATCTAAGTAATTGGAGCAGTTCAGTCTTTAGATTTACTGAAGTCTTAGTGTCATACCTAATTTTGCTCTTGTCCAAACATCCCAGTACTATATACATTTGCTGTCAATTACCAACAGATAAAGTTTTCTGATTTTTGTTTTGTTTCTGACTAGTCTTCTGCAGAAAAAAATTTGGAATTAAATTCTGATATCAGTGTTTTGTGTCTCTGTTTTCTAATTCTAGAGTGGAAATCGTATAGCCCTTATAAGTCAAAAAGGAGAAAACAAATTGATAGTGAAGCAGATTTCAAGATCAGCAATGTGATCCTTAAGCATGTTTGGGAAAAGTCCAATTAAATTAAATAGGACATGTTGCTCACTTAAGTATCCTAAGCATAATTGCCCCCCCCCCAAATAAGTTCCTTTAACACCAGTGAGATTTATTTTCAGGTAATCCTATTTAGGCTACATTGCATAAGTATTCTCCTACTGCTAGGTACTTGTAAACTTCACCTTTTATGTTTATGCAACATACACTGAACTCCAATAATGTTTGCTCAGCTGTTTGTTCCATTAAGCCTAATTACTCCCACATTGTTTTGCACAGTCTGCAGCTGTAAAAAATCACCAGCATCTCTCGCATCTGTTTTTCATGACCAAGTATTTAGTATTTAGTATTGTGCATGTGTTATGTGTACTCTTAATTTTTTATAAAAAAATCAAATTATATCTTTTCTAAAAATATCTATTCTACCGCAAAATTTAGAAGACCTTAGATACCAACATGGGGTGGGGGTGGGGGAGGGAAGAGAGAAATCTTAAGGTGTAGGAATCGGGGCCACTGGGGGCCGGAAGGTCCCGGAGGAGGACTGATCAAGTAACGACACGAGACAAGCTGCTGGATCGATCAGACACTTTATTGGTCAAAGGCAGAATCATTTATAGGGAAAAAGTGCAACGGTGGCAAACTGTCCTCTGGCAAGGCATTACCTCATGCGTTGACACATGTTAATGGGAAAACCTTCAAAGGGGAAGTTAATTAACTCGGGTAAACAGGGAACAAGATTGACCATTGTCTTGGGATTTAGGCAGGGGTAAACATGGCTTATTTGCACCAGGGATTTCCCCAAACCGGGAGATGAGTCATTATGGTTAATAGAATGCATGAATCAGCTATCTGCTTACTCGGCAGAGTCGCGGGTCAGGTCACCTTAATTGGGTGAATCAAGCCCTATACTTTTATTCACCCCCCTTAATTTGACGACCGGTGAGCCCACTGGCCGGGAGCCTGTCTCACCGCAGTGGTCTCTGGTCTATTCCGTGCCCTGTGGGGCACGGGGAATCCATATCTCCCCTTTATTTTCTATTTAAGAACCTGACCGGCGACCTTACGCAAGATAGGCATCAGCTGTTGAGCGGGGATGACGTCACGGGATTTCTCTCTGGGGCGGCACTTGGAGATCAGCGAGGGAATACACTGAGCAAAGCAACAGAGCGTAATGCCTAGCATGGCTATTCCCACCACTATCTGAAGCACCGTCTGTAGCCACCCCCAGGGGATCCATGACCACATCCAATTCCATAGGGAACCCCACCAGGCTCCCCACGCGGAGCCTTCCGTAATGCCTGCAACAATGGAATGCAGGTTCTTGATCTGGTTTTGTATTTTCCGGGAGTTGTCAGTAAGGTTAAAACAGCACATCCCATGGACAGATTCGCACCCCAGGTGGTGCAATAAGAGGAGGTAGTCGATAGCCGCTCGATTATCAAGAACAGCTTGGCGGAGTTCCACCTGCTCTTGATTAAGGAGCGCTATCGCTGAGGAGGTATGATTGATGGTTTTTGCTAAACCGCAGGCCAAATGACCAATTCTCCGTGCGTTGCCGGTGGCCAACCCCGGCACGCCGATCAAACTGACGGATAGGGAAACATACTCAGCGGGACTCATTACTCTGATGCTGCTGTCACAAGAGCTGTCTAACTGGGTTGTGCGTGTGTGCCGAATGAGCGGGGAAACATTCACATGGGATACATTTGTGTCACTAGAACGTGGGGCAATCATGTCCCTGGTAGGGAGTACAAGTGTCAAGCGACTAATGCAACACATTGAGTCCGACAGATTGGCAGGGATGTAGTTCCAGGTGTGCTGGTTGCAGGTAAAGAACCACCCTGAGGGCAGGGTGACATGAGCGTACAATGAGATGAGGGTCTCCGGTTTATTGCAAGTCCAGTTGCCAACGCCAGGGTCAATACAGCGGCGCCGTGCCTGACCGTCTGCGGTGCAACCGGTCATGCGGGTACAGGCGGCGCTCGGGCTGACCGCCACCCGAGGGGTATGGAGGGTGGCTGCATCAGCCGGCAAGGTTGGGGTAAGTTGCTGTCCCCCCCAGCGTGCATATGCCGAGAAGGCGGTAGGAGAGTGAGGGGCAAAGGATGCTTTTCGCAACCAGGCACTGTCCTCGGTGTGCTCGTCCGGAGTATGGCACACCGGGATGAGACAGGTGCTGAGCATGGATGCAGAACCAACGTCCTGCTGTAAGCAAAAATCGGACTGGTTGACGAGACCCGCCAACCTTTCCCACAAGTTGTACTGCATTCGTGTAGACAGGTCTTCACCAGGCGACAAACCGTCGGCCTGGATTGAGGCTGCCTGGGCGCCTCCCCCCAAAAGCAGGGAGAGGGCCAGGACTATGGAGATCGCCACGGTGTTGGCGTGAATCTGGGCCAAGACTGCAGCTGTGAGGTTCTCCGGCGTCGGTTCCTTCTCCTCGCGCTGGACGGCGTCCTGAGCGTCATGGCAAAGAACCTTGACCATCCCCCAGGTGACTTTAGGGATCGGCTGTCGCCTCCTCCGACGGATCCTCTCGTGCAGGGTGAGGTCCTTCATCTCCGGTATCGGACTCGGGCCGGTCTGGTTCCACGCCATGCGGTTCCGTGTGGGGTTTGACACACCGAGCAGGGATCCAGATGACACCTGTAGGAGACATAACTGCAGCATACCCTCTCCCCCAGGTGACGAGCGGCACCGGCCCCCTCCAAGTGGGGTCCGGTGGCACTCGGTACCGGACCATTGGTTGCGGGAGAGCTTCCGAACGGCGGAAATGCCTCTCCTGCGGCGTGCAATCCGAAAAAACATTAAGGTGATTGTATGTGAACAAAACCTTGTTTAAGCAAAACTGTGCTGCTCCTTGTGACTTGGGGAGGGCAGGAGGTTCCCCCCTTTCTATTTGTTTGTCAAGATAGGACTTTAGCGTCCGATTGACACGCTCTACAATCGCCTGCCCTTGCGGATTGTAGGGAATTCCAAAAGTGTGCTTGATGTCCCAAGTCGCCATGAAGGCGGCCAACTGCCTAGAGCAGTAGGACGGTGCGTTATCCGTTTTCACGTGCCGTGGCTTGCCCATCGCCGCGATGCAGGAAAGGAGGTGCTGCTCCACGTGGGTAGCCGTCTCCCCTTTCTGCGCCGTGGCCCAAACGAACTGGGAAAAGGTATCAATGCAGACGTGCATGTATTGCCATCTGCCAAACTGCGGCACATGCGTGACATCCATCTGCCATACCTGGTTGGCCTCAGTCCCCCGTGGGTTGACCCCCCACGAGGGCCCCCCCGGCGCCCCTGCGCAATGCTGGCAAGAGCGGACTATACCCTGGGCTTGAGAAAGCGGCAGATTGAACTGTCTGGCGAGTGCCTTGGCATTTTGGTGAAAAAATGCATGACTTTGGATTGGAGTAGTGAAGACTCCCAAAACTGAACGTTGCTGAATTTCCTTTGCGGCCGCGTCCGCTCTGCTATTGCCCGCGGAAATCGGACCCGGTAGGTCTTGGTGACTTCGGATGTGGGCAATATAAAGCGGCTCCGTGCGGTTTCGCAAATGAAATTGAGCGGTGAGAAACAGACTTAGTAAATTCTTGTCTATCGCGGGAGTGATGTAAGCTCCCGGTAGACTGTGCAACAAATTCCTTACGTACAGGCTGTCAGTAATAATATTCAAACGCTCCTGGGCGAAGGTGCGCAAGGCAAGGTTCACGGCTGCCAACTCTGCCCGCTGAGCGGACTTCTGTGGAAGAGTTAGCAGCGTGTGCCAAGCCTCGCCCTCCTGCCAGGTCAAAACACCATAGGTGCGACCTCCGTCTGTGAAAACTGTCCTGGCCCCCTGAAGCGGGACCAGCGAGAGCAATTCGAACAAGCTGACTGTTCCTGTCTGTAGGGAAACGAGTCTAGGGTCCTTGGGCAAGTGGTACGCTAAACTCCCAGTGAAACCTTCCAAGGCTATTGGAAGCGAGTCACCTAGCTGTACTAATTGGTGAATTTGTTCCTTGGTGAAAGGAACCACAATTTTGGCCAAATCATATCCTGAGATGTCCCTAGCTCTCAGCCTGCCGCGGTAAATCACCGCGGAAACCAGCTCTTGGGGCGGAACGATGTTCCGTGGTGATGTGTTAGGCAAATAAACCCACTCCACAATTTTCGCTCCCTTCTCTGAGTCTACGCCTAACGCCCCAGTGAACATGGACCCTGACCGTACGATGTACAAATTCAGGATCGGGGCATAAGGCCCCTGGGCGATCCTATCCACCCACCTTTGGCTGAGAACTTGGTTCACTTTTTCGAGCGCCAAGCGCGCGTCTCGAGAGATTTTTATCCGGTCTGCCGGCTGCTTACCTAAAGTTAGCAGCGAGAAGAGCGGCTTTAAGAGATCCGTATCCAATCGGAAATACGGTCTGGCCCAATTAATGTTCCCTAAAATCTGCTGTAACTCTACCAGGGTGACTGAGTCCTGTAAAGCTATCTGGGGTAAAACCGGTGCGGCAAAAGAACGGAGAAGCCGATGACCCAAGTATGAAAAGGGCTCGGTTTTCTGCACCTTCTCTGGGGCTATGAGTAGACCCTTGTCCCCCAGGCTGGCCTGGAGGTCAGAAAACACTGCGCTGCCGAGTTGCGGCAACGCCACTAAGATATCATCCATGAAATGACACACAATAGCTTTAGGGTAAAGGCTTCGAAACTTTGCCAGCGCGTTGTGAACATAAATTTGGCACAGGGTGGGCGAATTGAGCATGCCCTGTGGCAGAAATTTCCACGCGTAACGCTGCGTGGGCTCTCCGTGGTTCACAACCGGCACTGTAAAGGCGAACCTTTCCCGGTCCCGGGGGTCTAAGGGGATTGTATAGAAGCAATCCTTGAGATCTACAACTAGAATCTCCCACCCCTCGGGAATCATATTTGGATTCGGGATGCCGCATTGAAGCGGACCCATGGGCTGAATACATTTATTGATCTCTCTGAGATCGTGGAGGAGTCGCCACTTCCCCGACTTCTTCTTGATTACAAAAACTGGCGAGTTCCAGGGACTGGTGGACTGCTCTATATGTCCTGCATCTAGCTGTTCCCTCACTAGCTGCTTTAGGGCAACCAGTTTCTCTCCCACTACCGGCCATTGTTCTACCCAGACCGGAGTATCGGTGAGCCATTTAAGTGGCAACGCCATTACCCGAAGGTAAGGGTGGCACCGTACTGCTGGAGAATGTCTCGCCCCCAAAGGTTGACGTGCACGTCAAGAATGTGCGGCCGAACTACCGCCGTGCCGTCAGCCCCTGGGATGGTGACTTCTACCCACTCTCTGCTCCTAAACGCTTCCTGAACGCCACCTACCCCCCACACATCGGAGACCGGCTCAATGGCCCACTCCCTCGGCCATTGGCTCCTGCTTATCACGGATACATCAGCTCCGGTATCGAGGAGGCCTGAGAACACCCTTCTGTTCAAAAATACCTCGATAACGGGGCGCTGCTTCCACTCAATGTTGGTCTCCACTGTCGCTAAGACCTGGTATCCTTGCACTGCCTCAACCGCGCTCAAGCGGCCTGCTGAGCCGGGCTCTGAGCTGTCACTGAGCCTCCCCTGGCTGCCTGCTGGCGAGTGACAAGGAACCATGATCAGTTGCGCTAAGGAATCTCCCTTGTGAATGGTCTGGGGCAGGTGTGTCCAGAGTTGGACCTGGAGAACGCCTGAAAAATTCGAGTCAACGACTCCTGGAATTATGAAAATTCCGCGTGCTCCAGCTACACTACGGGGCAAAACTAAACCTAAAAAGCCTCTGGGCAGGGGACCCATGTACTGGGAATCGACCAGATAGACTGTGCCTGGCAGGTCGCATGTAACGTCTACCTGACAAGTCAATTCTAGCCCTGTGCTACCCTTGGGGCTGGCCTGTGCCCTCGTAGTGCCTGGAATATGCCTGGAACCTAGTCCAGCTCTGGGAAGTCCGGATTCTGGGGAATGAGAGAAGTCTCTGTTTGGACTGGGGCCAGAGACATGCCCGCGTTGCGGTTTCCCGAACTCGGACAAAACTTGGCCCAATGATAGCCTTTCCTGCACTTTGGACATGGGGTTTTCGGGGCTGTGGACTGGCTGAACTTTTGTCCGCCTCCCTTTGATCGGCATTCTTTAGCGAAGTGCCCGACCTTGCCACAAGAGTGACAAGCTCCCCTGGTCTTCCCCTTGGGGTGAGATCTCTTTCCCCCCTGCACTGCTGCCGCTAGCAGACCCATCTTGTAGGAGTCCGTGCCGACGTCAGAACAGGCCCTAATCATGTCCGATAGGGTCAGATCAGGACGATTGCCTAGGGACTGCAAAATCTTACGACAGTCCAAGTTGGCATTGTCCTTGGCTAACTTGATCATGAGCTCTTGCTGGGCTTGCTCATTATCAATCTGCCTGGTGATGGCTTCTTCCAGGCGATTGATGAAGTCCATGTAGGGTTCCTGGGCTCCCTGCTTGATAGCGGTATAATTCTTAGCCGCTTTGCCAGATGCTGGGATCTTGAAGTACGCCCTATAGGCGGCTTCAGCGGACATTTCGAGAGTGGCGAGAGGCAAGTTGATTTGGGCGTTAATGGCCTCAAAGGCACCTGAGCCATATAGCTGCTCAGCGATTACCGCGCCTCCCATTCTCGCGGCTCTGGCCTGTGCCTCGAGCCGGTACTCGCTGTCCCAGATCATGTACTGGCTAGGGGTTAGCATCATCCTCATGACGGCTTTCCAGTCGTGAGGAATCCACATGGTGGCTTCACACGCTTGCTGAAGCGTGCCCCTAGTAAAACGACTTTGGAGCCCTGTCTCTGAGATTGCTTTCCGTAAAGCCATGAGAAGCTTATACGGGACTGGGGAATGCACTACCTGTTGCGCGCCTGTGAGCGCGTCCATCTCTAAGCGGATGGGACAAATCTGTCTAAGCTCAGCTAGTTGTTCTGCTGACAATTCCCCCTTCTTGAGCTCTATCTCTGCTGTGCGCTGAAGGGCACTCTTTACAACTAGGGAAGCTGGCGCTGTCAGAGAAACGCCTGCGCTCCTCATTCCTTGCGTTCCTTCGGTGACGTCTGCAGCTGTCACCGGGGGAAGGCTTCCCTCGCTGCTATGCTGATAGCTGAATGACGGACAGAGCGCCGTGGGCGCAGCCGGGTGGACTGGCTGACCTGAGGGCTCTTCTAACGGGGGTTCTAGGGCCTCTGTCCGGGCTGGCTCGATCTGCTCTAAGAGCCTCCTACACTTTTTCCATGTGCTGACTACCCTGCCGGGCGCTTTGGGGGGTTGCTGGATGCAGTCTCCTATCTGATCCCAGAGCTTCAAGGTTAACGTACCTACTTCTGGGTAAAGTAGGCAGTGTCCCCTGAGGTACGCCAAAAGTCTCGCTAGCTCTCCGCTGTGAAATCGCAACTTAAAAACCCTGGCCAGGATTCTGAACTCTCCCTCTCGAGTTCTTTGGCTAGCGGACGGACTTGGTCTATGAGAGCAAGTCCCCATATTACCTGTGATGGGTCCTCCGAAGTTTCCTTCTCGGGCCGAGAGTCGACGCGTCCTTTTACAGGCAACAGTTCTGGCGACGAGTGTCTGGGGTAGCTGTCGGAGCGTGGACCTTCTGTCCCGGGCCCTCGGCGGCCACTGCAATGCCAGGGGCTCACAGCCTGCCCTGACCGGAATGCGTTTTTCCCTTCGCGAACCTCCCCAAAGCCGGAAAAAAGGTAGGTAGGAAGGTCTCTTGGGAATGCCTCGCCGCGGCCACTCCTCTGTCCGGCTGGCTGCCGACCAGAGTGCCGCGCAGTCCTCCGGGACAACGGGTCGCGGTTCAGGCGTTGAACCGGACCGCGTGGATCGTTACTCACGAGTAGACCTCTCCGGGGTCCTCTTACTCACGAGTAGCATCACGTCGCGGGTCACCAGCTGTAGGAATCGGGGCCACTGGGGGCCGGAAGGTCCCGGAGGAGGACTGATCAAGTAACGACACGAGACAAGCTGCTGGATCGATCAGACACTTTATTGGTCAAAGGCAGAATCATTTATAGGGAAAAAGTGCAACGGTGGCAAACTGTCCTCTGGCAAGGCATTACCTCATGCGTTGACACATGTTAATGGGAAAACCTTCAAAGGGGAAGTTAATTAACTCGGGTAAACAGGGAACAAGATTGACCATTGTCTTGGGATTTAGGCAGGGGTAAACATGGCTTATTTGCACCAGGGATTTCCCCAAACCGGGAGATGAGTCATTATGGTTAATAGAATGCATGAATCAGCTATCTGCTTACTCGGCAGAGTCGCGGGTCAGGTCACCTTAATTGGGTGAATCAAGCCCTATACTTTTATTCACCCCCCTTAATTTGACGACCGGTGAGCCCACTGGCCGGGAGCCTGTCTCACCGCAGTGGTCTCTGGTCTATTCCGTGCCCTGTGGGGCACGGGGAATCCATATTAAGGGACACTATATCTTTTTATTTTAAAATATTTATTAATTAATTTATATTCAATTCAATTCAATTCAATATTTAATTTGTACCCCGCCCTTCTCAGAGCAGGCCGACTCAGGGCGGCTTCACAACATATTATAAAGTTACAAAATACAGTTTACAGAATGCCACATAACAATATGACAGAAATACAATTTTCGCAATGACATATCAAAAAATACAGCATAAAAATACAGTATAAAAAGTACAAATACATAGCAATACATAACAGGTTGCTCCGCCCCAAATCGAATCCAAGTCCATGGGCGACGGCACTCTGGGCAGTGTACAAACAGCAGCAACATAATACAACAAATAAAACAAACAACAAAAGAAATACCTCAATTTACCTATTTATTTATTTATTTGTTATATTTGTATTATGCCCATCTAGCATGAGCCATTCTGAGCAGCTTACAAACACAAATAAAGCAAATAAACATACTGAACCCAAATAAAAGTAAGTTATAGCTAAACAATTATTTATTTCTAAAGTGAAAGTTCAAAGAAGTAGGGGAAACAATTCCTTCCTGGTAAGATAGGTCATGCTCATGCTCTTTCTACTTGCTGCATCTGTTGCAAGTACTGTTTTGAATTTAATTCAGTATCATGCCAGAAGTTATGACATAACACTGGGGGAGGGGGGAGGGCGGTTATGCCTTATTATACCTTACCAGGGTCAGTGAAACAGTCATGGTTTAATTTTGGCTACACTGAATTATACTGGAACTTTGAAATCTTTTACAAAAGAACAATCACTATTTCCCCTTCTGATGAAATCTAGTCTCACTAAACATGAACAAAAAAGGCAAAGCAGATAATGGTGTTATGAAGGAGGAAAAGACTGCCTAACAGTTGTCTAGGAAAACATTTTTTAGATGTCTTTGAAATGTTTTGTGTTATTATGCTGCTCTTATCATTATCATTATTGCTATTGTTACTATTATAATAAGATGATTATCCTTTCCCCTCTTATGTGCTTTAATTGGCATTATAATGCTTTCTGGATGGAAAGGCAGAATGGATTTCCTGAAACATGGATAGTAGTCACCCCTCCTCTCCAAAAAACCCACCAACCCATCCATAAAACCCCAATCACATCACTGGCATTTCCTTCTTGGTTTCTGTCTGTCTCGGATATAACTGAATGTGGGTTCCCCACAAGGTCAGCAGAAGAGGTTCTGCTCCATGCTGTGTGCTGGGAGGGATTGCTTCCAGCTGAGCTGCCTCAGCATGGCTCACCAAAGCTTCACACAGACAGGGAAGGAGAGCAAGTGGTTTAAGGAAAGGAAGTCTTTATTCCACCAGGACCAGAGCTACTTTGGAGATGCCAGCAAACCACGTTTTAGTACACTGACTCTCACTACATGGAGCTTCCACTGATAGAACATTTTGGGTGGCAACAGAAAAAGAGTGCGGACCTTGACCTGGTCATATGGGTGGCTCTCATTCCATTATTCATTCTGAAAAGAGTAGCACGGTCTTGTACTAATATGTTTCTGAGTTCAGAATGTTTTCTTTGATTGAAAAGGGGTTCTGTTTTAACAAAAGCAGTTCTACAAATTACTGAAAGCTGTTTTCACTTTCCATGCTTTATGCTGTGGCTTTTGCAACTTTGGAGGAGTGTGCAACCAATCTTTTTTATTTGTTGTTATGATCAAGGTGTCTCCCCTGCCAGGTAAGTAGAAAAATTATTGAAGGGACATAAATTTCAACCTAATACAGTATTCCAATTTCAGCCTCAGTTTGGGAGGATTATTATGCTAACCTATTTTTCTAATCCGAACCAGGGCCTTATACAAAAGCACAGTATAGAGTTTCTACCCTTTGAAGGTATTCCTCCCTGGCCACCTGTATCCGTGTCAGAAACCAAAAGTATTATTCAATCTTGAAAATCTAATAAGGTGCCTGGAGAAGATTATCAACTGCCAGGACATTTAAAGACTTATATTGATTGGTAACGGTAAAGGTTTCCCTTGCTGAAAAGCCAGTCATATCTGATTCTAGAGTTCAGTGCTCATCTCTGTTTTAAAGACGAAGAGCCAGCATTGTCTGCTTCTGCAGACGTTTCCATGGTCATGTGGCAGGCATGACTAGATGGAATGCTGTTACCTTCCTACCGAAGTGGTCCCTATTTATCTACTTGCAATTTCTTGCTTTCGAACTGCTAGGTTGGCAGGAGCTGGGACAAAGATGGGAGCTCATTCCGTCCCGCAGTACTTGGGAATCGAACCCCTGACCTTCCACCTCCCTTTTATTAGTTGGGCTGTTTACTTATATAAACAATATCCCAGTCATAGCTGTCAAGTATCCTGTTTTGGCTGGGAAATTACTTTATTCTTACCCTTCTTTCCCGCCACCCGTATTTTCCCATAAATCTCCATATATATATATGAGATAAATATTGTAATTTTATACCCCTTTCCCCATTTGCTCCCACATCATTTCATAATATAAATTTTTATGAAACTGTTTTTAACACTTATATCAGTTAATTGTCTACTGTTTTAGCCTTGTGTACCTCAATTTTGTTTTTTAAAAAAATCTGTGTTTAAGACGGGACCGCTGAAATATCCTCTTTATGTTGTATGGAAATATACTTGAAGACAATTGGCTCATTGTCTCTTCTCTCTCCTGGAAAAGAAGGTGTTAAAGGGAAGAGACAATGAGCCAATCAGCTTACTTTATTAGGAGAAGGGCTGGATGGATTCCTAACAGACAGAAGGGTGCTTTGATGGAGATAATTCCCATTAAAGCAACTTGTTCTGGTGCAATGAGACACACATCTTTCACAATCAGATCACATCCATAGTCAAATGTTGTTTATGACACCTCATAAAAGCCTCATCTTGTGCCTTCCCCTTTCTGAAACTACCTTCTACTGATGGGGACTACTTTATTCTACTACTCTGTCACCTTAAGTTGTCACTTTTGAGTCTGAGCTCATTGGAAAGCTCTCTCTGCAACCACACTAATTTCTTTAAATGCCCTCCATTTTCCCTACTCTTGAAAATCATTTGCAATTGTGCTTTAAATATTTAAGTTTTCAGGCTCTTGTGTTACCCTTTTTAATTTCCAAACTTTAAGCCATGAGATCCTATATTTCTCTGGGCTCTGGAATTTGCCTTTCCTGAAGTTCAAGGTGTCTTCAACTAGGGGGCGACACAGACAGCACCTTTCTGATGCCTTTAGGTTTACGGCGGGCCTGGAATATGGTTAGTGCAGCTAAGGAGGCTCCCCCCATCTAGCTAGCTATGCCAAGATGGACCTCCTAAAGCCCAGATTAAACTGGTTATCAAAATGGCGACCCCTTACTAAGCAGGTGTTGAATAACAGGGACTTGTTTTGCCACCTCCCAGATCAGATAATTAGCAAGGACCTAGTTGGCCTCCAGGGGGTTGCGTAGGTACCTTAGAAGTGAAACTCAAGGTTGCGCTGCTAAGGATGCTCAGCTTGGAAATGAAACCTTCTGACTCTTCTTCATTCCTTCTTCTGGTACCCCCCCCCCCCCCCCCCCCCGCAAATTGAACTTGAGAAAAAAGGCCTGCCTTCATTAATTCTTATCTATTCCCTACTCCTTCCCTCTTCTCATGCAATGGAAGGGAAAACGGAACGTAGCTTCTTCAATTAGCAGCATTTATTGTAGCTAAATTAACAAGCAGAGTATGCGGAATATTTCGGTTAAAAAGTCATCTAATCTACATCAGGTTATGCCCCCATGGACAGAGTCCACGTCCACGGAGTTTAAGGCATTTTAGAAAAGAGTGATGCAGTTTCCCCAGGAATTGGGAAGACCACTGCCGAGGTTCGAAAACCCACAGTTTTTATACAGTTTTGCCCCCTCGACACCCACGCTGGAAATGTGGAAATAATCCAAAACCTTGGTTGTTTTGACTATTGAACCATCTGCATTTAACAGATGTTCGAAGCACCTGCATCTTGGCAGATGTTCTTATCTTGGGTTCCATCTCTGAGAGATAACCCATCTCTTAGATTCCAATTATAGTGTCCTTGGACACTTGGCAAGCTATTGTGATGCTAAAGCACCTGCTTGATTGTGTGGTGAGTGTGGGCATTGGAATGATAAACAATGACATCAGAGCTTAAGTACTCAAACAGAAGTAAATGCATTTAAACTGTTACGTAATCTAACTTAACACAGTACAACTTTAATAAAAAGTAACACTATTTAAACGTTCCCTATGACACAAGGTACCTGTCTAGCTACGTTCAATTTCCACAGTTCTCACTATCACATCCTCCAGGCTGACATGGTCACTTTCCCTGAAGGTTCCTGCCACTTTCAGTTCATCAAACATCTTTGCCCCTTGGGATCAGAATTAAGTCTAGGACAGCAGATTCCCCCTTCTACCTTCTGAGAAATGAAGTTGTCAATATGACAAGTTTAAATGTATTGGATTAAGATAGTTGAAATCTCCATTATTAAAATTGCTCTTGTCTGTGAGAGTTTTGTCATCTTCTCTAAGAAAGATAATTTTAGTAGATAAATAAGAAGAGTTAGTATGTGAGGGAGGGAGTCAGTCCTCATCATGCAAGAAAATTCCTATCTAAATAAATGTGAAGACTGTAAAATTCCAATATGACTTTACTATAGCATTTCAATTGCAATGCACCATCATCCTTGATGGATTAAAACTGGGATTTGGGGGATAATTTCTGAAGCCTGTTTTTAATGCTCTCCCTTAGCCTCAAACCTGGAAAAATGTAAGAAAAGACACTCCACCACAGATCACAGAATTTATTCAACATTTATGTGATGTTTTCAGTATTTTGATTGTATGCTATCATTGTATGTTGTCATAGAGTTACGTGGTTCAGATGTTCCCTCTGTAAGCCATTCAAACACACTACTCTTCTTATCCTTGGGTGGATAAATCCAACAAAGAGTCAGTTGTGCTGATAACTATAAATCACTGCCTGGCAACATATTCTCACAACACTCTAATTTATTTTAGACTTGGTAGAAATTTTAGGAACACAATTAAAAATTATTATGGAAATGGTATTTAACCTCTGTAAGGTTAAATCAAATTGACCAATCTAAATCGAAGATATCAAGTTGGAATTGCATTGTACATCCACGTGTGGTGGGAATCTAAACATATAGCCAATTTTGGGGCTAAACTGAAATAAGAGATTATCTACTAAAATGGGAGCAAGATTAAAACTAAACCCAAAGGTGGCTATAATAATGGAATTAGATGAGATAAATGTCCCTCAAAGTAAAAAAGGAACTTCTGATTACTTTTATAACTAATTACTGATTGTAAAAAAAAAAATTGAAAATTATTCCCAATCTTAAAATTGAAGAATGGTATAAAGAGATGTGGGATATAGCTTTAAATGATAAATTAACATGGGAACTTAAGGTTAAAAAAGGATTAATTAAGAAAAATTGATTTTGGGAAATTTGGAAACATCTTATTGAATATGTGATGAAAAAAGAATTCCAGATTCAAATCTGCACAAGAAATGATGAAATTCTGGAAAGCTAGTGATGAATATTGAAATGATATAATGAAACAATATTTTGGTGAACAAAAATAGTGGCCCCATATATGGTGTTGGTAGCACTTCATTGCATTCTAAATATGCAAGTAAATCCTTTACGGAAAATTACAATTTGTAGATTACCTATTAATAATAATTAACTGGATTTACAAGAGACTATAAGTTATTTAAGCAGCAGCTGTAGAAGTTTAGGATAATACATAACAGATTGTATCAGAATAGATATGTATAATTACAGTAAACATGATCACATGCTGTTTACTATCATAACTAATTTTTATATTTCTTTGTTTTAATATTTCTGTATAATAATAAAAATAATTGATTAAAAAAGGACTTGGCAGTATTACAGGGAGCTCAAAATAAAACATCACAAGTGTAGGCTCTAGAAAGCAAGGTCCTTCTCTTTCAAGAGTAGAGCTGCATCCACACTCATAAAAATACTAAACTCTGTACAGTAGTAGCCATTTGGGTCAAAACCTGGTTTTTAGTTACATGAACCCTCTGAGCCAAAAATCCAGGAAGTAATTTGAAAGGATTTTTGTATTTTATTAAAAGTTTTTAAAAAGGTTAAGGGTGAAAAAGGCAAAAGTTCCACTCAGTTACAAAAATATTTCCCAAAATAATAGAGCAAATTACAGAAGTAGAATTATGACCAATTAGAAGAACATACCAGAAAATAAAACTATCCAGCACATCTAATACATCTTGATAGAACATGCAACAGTACAACTCTTCTCAACACAGCATCAAAGGACAGCAATGAGACAGCAGGTGAGCCAGTGTTCTTCCTATGAAGCAAGATCAGCTCATTTACAAACGCTCCTTCTCAGAGAGACTGAGCCAACTAGTTTTCTTTCTAACCCCTTTATATACCTTATATGGCACATTCAATTAGCATGCTCAAATCAAATCAAATCTTTATTATTACAGGACTTTTGCACAACTTCGCATCATACACCAATTATGCCTGCTCCTGGACCAGGACTCTTTGCTTATGGTCACTTATGCTCTTGTCACCTCCAGACTAGATTATTGTAATGCGCTTTACATGGGGCTGCCTTTGATGACCATTTGGAGGCTACAAATTGTGCAAAATGCAGCTACCCACATGTGATGGGGTGTGGGCATTATCATGTTATGACCATGCTTCACCCCTGCTGCAGGAACTGCATTGGCTGCCAGTGTGCCTCTGGGTGCAATTCAAGGTGCTGGTAATTACTTTTAAAGCCCTTCATGGTAGTGGACTAGGATACTTAACAGACCGTGTTACCACATGGTCATCTGCCAGTCCCACCAGAGCAGACTGGAGGGGCTCTCTCGTGGTTCCATCCTTGTGGCACTAGATGGAGGGCCTTCTTGGTATCTGCTCTGGCCCTGTGAAACCTCCTCCGACTGAATTGCACCTCCAGGCAGAGTTGCCAACTTTCGGAAAGGACCTAAAAACCTGATTAGCACAGCAGGTGTGGGCTGCTGCTGGCATAGCAGCTCCCCCCGCTGACTTATATAAAGACCGTCTGGGTTTTAATTTAATAGGGAGGGTATTTTAAATGGTTTCAATAGTTTTTAAAATTTTAAGTGTTCCTTTAACTTTTTGTATGATGGGGATATTTTATATTTTGAATTTTTGATGTCAACTGTGAGCCGCCCGGAGTCTCTTTGGTGAGGGAGGTGGCAATATAAATACAGTAAATAAATAAATAAACTTCTTACCCTATATGTCTGTCTCTAGGAAAAGAAGCTGACTGATTGATGAAGTCAAGACTTAAGTCTGAGGTTTCCTCCAATTTTCTCTGAAGTTCTCCTTAGCAGGAAGTCAATTGAAGGGGTTAATTGTCCTTTTCTTCTAGGCACAGCCTGGCTTATACCTTTCAAGACAGCTTTTCCAGTTTCCTATTCAGAAGTCTTCAAATCTTCTAGTAAAAAGATTCTATATTGCATCCCCCTCCCTGCCCCCAGCTCCTTAGTTTCTTTACATACTGTTATATTGGAAGCCTCAAGCAACTAGCTGCTGAGCTTGTGATTACTGAATTGAAGTAATCAATCTGGAGATTCTTAGAAAGGAAAAACATAATAATTGTTGTCTAGGAAATCAAATTTCTAGAACAGGAGGAAAAGAAGGGAGAAAAGGGTAAAGTTATTTACAAAAAAAAATAATTACAACCAGCTTCTGTTTTTAGTAGGGCTCCTCAGATAGCTATTATGGAGAAGGTATATGCTACCTACAGGGCTGCAGTGGCTTAGTGGTTAAGACACTGAGCTTGACAACCAGAAGGTCAGCAGTTCGAGCCCCAATTACTGCACAATGGAGTGAGATCCCATTGTCTGTTCAAGTTCCTGCCAACCTAGCAGTTTGAAAGCAAGAAATTGCAAGTAGACAAATAGGTATTGCTTCGGTGAGAAAGGTAACAGCATTCTTTGGATGCCAATGTCTAGTCATGCCTGCCACATCACCATGAAAATGTTTGCAGATGAAGACAGTACTGGCTCTTTAGCTGCAAACGGATATGAGCACTGCACCCTAAAGTCAGACATGACTGGCTTTCGAGCAAAAGAGACCTTTACCTTTACTATATGTTACCTGTCTCTCAGTGAGAAGAATGATAACCTTCAAAAAGGAGGAATTAAGCATATTCTCCTTGATTTGTTGGCTTTCCTTTCTCATGCCCTGCAGATGTGTTGGACTACAACTCCCATAATCCCTACCTAGCAAACCCTCTAAGTTACGATATAATTCCACACCCTTGAACAGCTTTGCTTTGAAGTGTCCAGCTCCTCAGTTCTGATCTTGGAAATAGCTTTTTACTTGGTCAACAGCAACTTTTGCCACTAGGAGAGGCCTCTATAATGTTGCAGAGGCTTTGTTCCAAGATGGGAGGGACATAGCAAAAGAAAGAAAAACACAGCAAGTGATTAAGTTGAGAGCTGATTTGTGGCCAGTCTGTGCCGCTGTCAGAATACCCTATCCTTGTACTGATCTATAAACTGTAAAGGGATTTATTACTGGAAAACATTATAGGTTTGGCTGTATCAGTCAAAACATCGTGTTCTGTGCTTAAGGATATGGTTCTCAGTAGTAAGCATCTGGCAGTGAGGAAATTAAGAAGCATTTGTGCCTTTTATTTGTTCTTCCCATTGTGAATAAATAATCTTTCAAAGCTAGAGCCAAAAAGGCTAGGCAGCAGCCCTTGGCAAATAAACTTAAATGAAGTGCACTTTGCTTGAAATGTTTATACTTTGTACTAAAAAAACCCCCACCAAAATATACTGATAGTGCTTAACTAAGCACAACTTTCTGAAGTTGATTTTTAAGTTGTGTCTGATGGCTGACATTGCAGGAGTAGCTTTCGTGAAATATAACATGTTTTTACAGTCATGTTTTATAATGACTTTCAAACATTGTGGTTGCTTATTTTGTAAAAACAAGCTAACAAGGTAATAAAATTAATTGCTGGTGCTTAGTAAACCATCAGAAGATGTAACTCAATCAGTGGGGGAAGGTAGAAGCTAGATGATAGGAATTCATCCTTTATGACTTGTTTTTTAAATAACTGAGTACTAAATGAGTTCAGTTGTTATTAGTGTTTTCTTAAGCATGCAAGCAACTGGTAAGGCTGCCAATTGGTTTTGGGATGGCATTCCCAACCACCTCTATAGCCTCACTGATCAAAATGAAATGAAATAAGCTCAGCTTTTCCTGTTGTCATGTCATTTCTTTCTCACCTGACAGATTTCTCTTTTCTGTTCAATGTCAGATTCAGAATTCAGTTCCTTCACTCATATTTCTCACATTTGTAACACCCAAAGTTTTTCTTCATTTCTATTAGAGAGAAGGAAAGTTACTTTTTGGAGTACAGCTTCTAGCTAACCTTTTCACACTGTGGGCCAGACCACGCTCCCTCGGACAGCACATTTACTGCTGTTTTTGCTGCTTCCCATGGCAGCATGTGCATTTTGCTGCATTTTGACTTTTTTCACTGCATTTTCTGTTTTTTGGCTGTTTTCTGTGCCTTAGGGGCACTTCTGGTGCATTTTGGTGCTTCCGGTGCATTTTTGCCATTTCTGATGGTGGCAGTGGGATCCTCACTGTGGGCTGGATTAATTGGCACCATGGGCTGGGGCCACCCCACAGGCCATAGGTTGGGAACCCCTGCTCTAGAATATCCACCCAGCATGGCACTGGGATATTCTTAAAGCTGTAGCCTAGAATAATTTTTTTTTTGTTTCATCTCTACTCCTATATTTTTTAGTACACAAGCAGTATCCCAGCATTTTGGATGCCTCTGAAACATTGTTATTGATAAAATTGCTACAAATAACTTTCATATGTTTGCATTTTTCTCCTCAACTGATAAATGGCCTGCCTTGCTCTAAAGATTTTCATTATTTTTCTATGCCTCTCCCATTCAATCATTCAGATTAGGCCATTTGAACGGTTGGGTCCCCTGAACTGAGATAAATATTCTGAGCTTGAATTATAGTGGTATCTCCTCCAATACCAATTCCCCTTATAGCCCACTAGCAGAGGTTGCCCGGCGTTACTGGGCTGTTTTAAATTGTATTGGAAGGTTAAATTGTGTTAATGTTTTTTAAAAATTGCTTAGTCTGTAATTTAAATTTTTAAAATGTTTATTTATGAAAATTTTTTTTGGCTTGGCTGTTATTAACTGTGATCTGCTTTTTTTTTGTTTTTTTGATGATTAATAAAAGAACAAAGTATGATATAATTTTTTCAAATTGTTTTATGTAAGCGGATAATGTTTTAGTTTTTTGAATTTTTTAAATTAGTTGTACCGTAGGTAATAATTTTAATAATGTAAAAGTAAATGTTTTTTTACATTCAATGTTTTTAAAATGTGTTTAGATGTTTTGGGTTTTAATTTGAGTTAAAAATCAGCACAGGATTTTTAAAAGTTTCTATTGTATTTTATTGACATATATTTGTGATTTGTTTTAAAGTGTGTTTTAATGTAATTTTTTGACTTGTTTTTATTGGTGTGACCTTTTGTGTAAAATTGTGAATTTGTGTTATGTTTTTGATTTGTTTTTACTCTTGTGGCCTTTTGTTTGGGGCTGTTGTGTGTTTTTGAATTGTTTTTACTATTGTGGCCAGCAGGTGGTGCTGGTAGGGGTTATTGTATTTTGACTGTTTTTTCTCTCCTGGCCTCTGGGTGGAGCTTCTTCTGGTAAGTAGTCTCTTTCTTTATTCATTTCTTTTCTGGTCCTTGTGGAGGTAGGACATGTTTTGGTAAGTTGGCTTGTTTTCTTTCTTTTGTGTTTGTGTGTGTGTGTGTTGGAATTTGTATTTTTTGTCTGTTTGTTTTGTTTTTGATTGTGTTCTTGTTTACTTCATATTTTTGGGTGTTGTTTTTGTTTGTTTTTGTGTATTTTTGGATGTTTTTGACTGTGTTTTTAGTAATTTATAAAACATTATTTATTTGGTGGTGGGGAGGGGACGTGATTGTTGGGGGTTAGGAAGGGTGGGCTAGGTGGTGGGGAGGGGTGTGTAGTCGTTGGGGGCTAGGAAGGGTGGGCTAGGTGGTGGGGAGGGGTGTGTGGTCATTGGTGGTTAGGAAGGGTGGGCTAGGTGGTGGGGAGGGGGCGTGGTCATTGGGGGTTAGGAAGGGTAGGCTAGGTCATTGGGAGGGGGCATGGTCGGTGGGGGTTAGGAAGGGTGGGCTAGGTGGTGGGGAGGGGGGCATGGTCATTGGGGATTAGGAAAGGTGGGGTAGGTGGTGGGGAGGGGGGCATGGTTGGTGGGGGTTAGGAAGGGTGGGCTAGGTGGTGGGGAGGGCGGCATGGTCGGTGGGGGTTAGGAAGGGTGGGCTAGGTGGTGGGTAGGGCGGCGTGGTTGGTGGTGGTTAGGAAGGGTGCGCTAGGTGGTGGGGAGTGGGGCGTGGTCGTTGGGGGTTAGGAAGGGTGGGCTAGGTGGTGGGGAGGGGGCGTGGTCGTTGGGGGTTAGGAAGGGTGGGCTAGGTGGTGGGGAGCATGGTTGTTGGGGGTTAGGAAGGGTGGGCTAGGTGGTGGGAAGGGGGGCGTGGTTGGTGGGGGTCAGGAAGGGTGGGCTAGGTGGTGGGGAGGGGCGTGGTCAGTGGGGGTTAGGAAGGGTGGGCTAGGTGGTGGGGAGGTGGAGTGTGGTCGGTGGGGGTTAGGAAGGGTGGGGTAGGTGGTGGGGAGGGGGGGCTTTATTGTGTTATGGTGCTTTGATTGTGTGGAGTCGTGAAAGTAGATCAGGGTTTCCCCTTTAATATCAGTGGGTGGGGGGTTGCGACCCCCCTCTCCACTGGCTCCCCTGGGGTTGGGAGGTTTGGGGGGGGACAAAAGGGGTATGTCCCCCCAACCCTTCTGAACCCAGGAGACCAGGGAGAGTGGATCGATTTTCCCCCCTCCTTAAAACAACTCCGTTTTTAAAGAGAAGAAACCGCTTGGTTTCTTCTCTTTAAAGACGGAGGTTGTTTTTTTTTAGGAGGGGGGAATCGATCCACTCTCCCTGGTCTCCTGGGTCCAGAAGGGTTGGAGGGACAGATCCCTTTTGTCCCCACAAACCTCCCAACCCCAGGTGAGCCAGCGGAGAGGGGGATCACCACCCCCCCACTTACTGATATTAAAGGGGAAACTCCAGTCGGGACCTTCAGGCGCTGTTGGGGAGGGAAAGAAGGGCGGTTGGTGTTTGTGAGGCTGTGAGGCGGTGAGTTGTTTTTTTATTTTTCGGGCGCCGGCTTCCTCAGCTTCCTGCGCGCTCATGTCGCGCAGGACTCTGGGGCTTGTAGTTATGGGTTTGTGATTTGTGGTTGTGGTGTGATTTTTTCTGCGGCTTGATTTTGATTGGCCGTGGCGCATTTCTCAATGTTCTTTGTGGTCGCGCCTCTCGGCCTGATTGGCTGTGGCATGGCGCAGCGCAAAGAACATTGGGAAATGAAGTTGTTTCCCTTTTTTCATGTTTGTGGGGCTCTTGCCCCACTGGCGCATTTCTCAATCTTGCGTTTACCTGCGTACCCAGTTCGGGCGTGTGCACGAATGGTGAGTGCAGGCTAGTAGGGCCTGGCTAAGGAGCCTATGCAAAGTTCCAACGGTTAACCCTCGATTTTCTAGGTTAAGATCTCATAAGACAACATACTATCACTAATATCACATTATAGTTACAAGCAGTGGTGGGCTCAAATTTTTTTTACTACCACACTGTGGGTGTGGTATGCTGGCCGTGGCCGGGGAGAAAGCCCTGCATTGCACCTGAGTTAGGACTACTTTATTTCAAAACTTGGATGGGTGGGGCCAGCCAGAACTTCTGCTACCAGTTCTGGCGAACTGCTGATGCCCACCACTGGTTACAAGTGTTTGTAAAGTAACTGCTAAGTCTAACCAACAACATTCATATAAGGATATAAAATCAAGGTTCAGTACTGGGACCCCTGCTTTTCAACCTCTTCATAAATGATCTAGAGGTAGGAGTAAAAAGCAAGGTAGCCAAATTTGCTGACGACACTAAATTATACAGGGTAGTGAAAACTGTGAGAGATTGTGAGGAGCTCCAGAGGGATCTCTTGACACTGGGGGAGTGGGCAAAACAGTGGCAAATGAGCTTCAACATTAGTAAGTGCAGAGTGATGCATGTTGGGGCAAAAAACCCCAATTACATTTATAAACTGATGGGGTCTGAACTCTCTGCAACAAACCAGGAAAGGGACCTTGGTGTCCTGGTGGACAGCTCAATGAAGATGTCAACCCAGTGTGCCTCAGCAGTGAAAAAAGCAAACTCAATGTTAGGGATCATTAGGAAGGGTATAGAAAATAAGTCAGCAAGTGTCATTTTGCCTCTTTATAAATCTATGGTGAGGCCCCATCTGGAATACTGTGTACAGTTCTGGTCGCCATACCTCCAGAAGGATATTATGGAGCTGGAAAAAGTGCAGAGGAGGGCAACCAGAATGATTAGGGGACTGGAACACCTTCCTTACCATCTGAGGCTGCAACGGTTGGGCCTTTTCACTCTTGAACGACGGCGTCTAAGAGGTGACCTGATTGAAGTTTATAAAATCATGCATGGTGTGGACAAAGTAGATAAGGAGAAACTGTTTTCCCTATTGCACAATACTAGAACTAGGGGACACTCGATGAAACTTTTGGGTACTAGTTCTCAAACAAATAAGAGAAAGTACTTTTTCACCCAGAGGATTACTGGTCTATGGAACTCCCTGCCAGAAGAAGTGGTGACAGCTGTCAGTCTTGACAGCTTTAAGAAAGGATTAGACAAGTTCATGGAGGACAAGGGTATCAATGGGTATAATTATGGATACTTAAGGACAACCTCGGGGTTGGAGAGATAGGCAGGATATCTCTCAATGCCATTTCCAGGGAATCCTAAGCAGGTGAAGGCATCTCCTTGGGAATACCCTGAAGGAAATTGTGAGCCACTGTGTGAGAGAGAATGCAAGCGCGGCGCCAAAATGGCCGCCGCGCTCTTTGCGGGCCCCCCCCCACAGGACGAAGAATCCGGGTAGTTTAGGGCGTGGCCAGCTCCCTTATAAAAGGGGTGGCCACGAGGCAGCCGTGCTGCCATTTTAGCTAAAGCGACGGAGCGGAGAAGTTTTTCCCCTGTGTCTCCGTCGCTCCTTACCTTGCGGGAAGCCTTTTGGCGGCGAATGTTCTTTTCGGCTTCCCTTTCCTGCGATTGAGATGCCTTCGAAGAAGAAGGCAGCTTCGAGTGCGGCTCGAGCTGTGAGGAGGCGCAACCCGGGTCGGAGGACCATGGTGGCGCCTCCCCAGCAGCCGCCTGTCCAGGCCCCCGCTAGGGCCGGCGGAATGGGGTCCATCCCCCCTTGGCCGGACGCGGGGGATCGGAATGCGGGCGCGGAAGGGGCTCCGGCCCGCGGCCCGCGAGCGGTGGACACCGCTACTCTCTCTGCCCATCCTGTTGGGCCTGCCTCTCTTCCTCCTGGGCCTTCTAGCCTGGGCGGGTGGTGTGGTCCCCTACCTTGGCAGGTTCCTGCACCGACCCTACTGGGCTTCGGTGTTGGGCAATGGCCCTATTCGGGTCCTGGGGTACAGGGACCTGTACCCGCGCCTGGACTTGGCGGGCCGGCCGGCCCTTGGCCCCAGATCGACGTGCAGGCCTTACTGGCCCGCCTTGCGGCCCTCGAAGCGTCTTTAGCTCGGGCCAGCCAGGCTGGGGCTCCCTTTGGCGTCCCTTTTGCGGCGCCGTCGGCGGGAGGACAACAGGCGGCGGGCAGGGTTGAGCTGCCTCAGGCGGGTGGCGCGGCTTCGGCCACTGCCCCGCAGCTCCCCAGCCAGCAGATGAGTGCAGGTCAGGCCCCGATGATGAGCTCTACGTCGGTCGTGAGCTCCGACGCCCCCAGTGGGCCGGAACCCCCGGTGGGGGCGGCCCACGGGGGTGCAGCATGTGAGTATACGGTACAAGCCAGTACACCTGCACACATTGCTTCTATGGGGGGAGCTTTTCAAAGGCCTTGGCCTCGCTCGGGTGGTGCGGTGGCACAGCAGCCGGCACCCCACTCGGCGACGGTAACTGCCACCCAGGGCACCGGGGTGGGTAGTTTTTCTTACACTGCGGGGAATGTACTGGGGGTGGCTGGGTTGGCTCAGGCCCCTTTCCCGGTGTCTGTGGTGCCTTTTTCGGCCTTACCAACTGCGGGGTACTCCTTGCCACTGGGTGACCACTTGGCACAGGCCACCAAGGAAAAGATTTGGCGGGGGGAGTATGTAGATATCTTCTCACTCCTGAACAGAGAGCCCACCAAGGAGGAAAGGGAGGGACAGGATGAGAAGGATAAGGAGCAGGCACGTCGTCGTAAGCCGCCACGTACCTGGGCCAACTGGCTGCCGGCTTATTTAATTTACATGGCAGTGTATCTGAGGGCGCGGCCGGAGTTGGCTATTCCGATGGTCCAATATTTGGACAACATATACAGGGCAATGGTTGATTTCCCGGGCCCTTCGTGGCTGGCTTACGACGAGGAATTCCGTATGCGGATTCCCCTCCACCCGGAGATGAGGTGGGACGAGCCGTGCCAGAGGCTTTGGCTTCTGTACATGACGCCCACGCGCCCCGCGCCAGGGGACAGATACCATTGCGGACATGCGGTCCAGCGAGCTGTCCCAGCACAGGTTACCCGCCAAGTGGCGGGGCAGGGGGTTCCAGCCCGCCTGCTGTGCTGGACTTTTTCGTCCAATGGTTCCTGTAATAAGAAGAATTGCAAATACAGGCATGAGTGTCCCACCTGTTCGGGCCCCCACGCAGCCTCCGCCTGTCCCAGGCCTGGGGGGACACGGGGCAGAGGGAGGGGCGGACAGTGGGCTGGCAAGGCTGCCACAGATGGAGCTGGTTCACCGAAAGGCCCCCTCCCCAATTAAGGTGGACATGTTGGAGCGTTGGCTCACAGTGTACCCGAAGGGGGAGGATGGGGAGTATCTCCTTCAAGGCTTTAAGTACGGGTTACGCATCCCTTTCATGGGTGATAGGTCCCCTCAGGATGCCCCCAATCTTTTGTCCCTCAAGGGGAGGGAGGAGGTGGCTGCTGCCAGTATTAGGAAGGAGTTAGATGCGGGCAGGGTCGCTGGCCCTTTCCCTTCACCCCCGTTTCCCAACCTTAAGGTGTCGCCCCTAGGCTTGGTTCCCAAAAAGTCTCAAGGCGAGTTTCGCCTTATTCATCATTTATCCTACCCAGCCGGCCGGTCGGTCAATGATGCTATCCCTGATGACCTTTGTTCAGTCAGGTATACGTCTTTTGACCACGCGCTGCGCATAGTGCGCTCGTGTGGCCCGGGTGCCCTGCTGGCCAAGTGCGACATTAAGTCGGCCTTTCGCCTCCTGCCGGTGCATCCGGGTGACTTTGAGTTGCTGGGTTTCAAATTTCGGGGCGAATATTATTTATTTATTTATTTTATTTATTTATTAGTCAAATTTGTATATGCCGCCCGCTCAGGTAAACCCGACTCAGGGCGGCATCACAACAATGCAGAAAATACATAAAAACATTATAAAAAAACCCCAACCCACCTCCTTTAAAAACCCCTATATCCCACCCACCCATCCCATCCACTATAAAAAGGACGAAGAGAGAGTTATACAAGCCAGCAGGCGGGCACCATAGTCCCATTCGGGCCCCACACCTGCCCTGCCAGCCAGGTCTTTACTCCTTTCCTGAAGGGCAGCAATTCACTTTGGAGTCTTAGGTCTATTGGCAGGAGGTTCCAGAGAGTTGGTGCGGACACGGAGAAGGCCCTCCTTCGGGTGCTAGACAAATGTGCATCCCTCGTTGGTGGCACTATTAGAGAACCCCTCCGGTCCGCTCTAGTCGGACGGGCAGACACTCTTGGGACGATGCGGTCTCTAAGGTATCCTGGCCCCCTGCCATATAGGGCTTTAAAGGTCAAAACCAGCACCTTAAATTGCACCCGGAGACAAACTGGTAACCAGTGCAGCTCCCGGAGTAGCGGAGAGGCATGGGCATATCGCCCACACCCCATTACCACCCGGGCCGCCGCATTCTGGACCAGCTGCAGCCTCCGAATGGTCGTCAAGGGCAGCCCCATGTAGAGCGCATTACAGTAGTCTAGTCGGGAAGTAACCAGAGCATGGGTGACCATAAGCAAGGAGCCCCGGTCCAGGAGTGTGCACAATTGGCGAATTATTTTGATAAGGCCATGCCTTTTGGCTGTTCCATATCATGCTCGGCCTTTGAGCGTTTTAGTACCTTCTTAGAGTGGGCTTTCGTCCGCAGGTCAGGGTCCCGGTCTGTAGCCCATTACCTGGATGACTTTTTATTCGGGGGTGAACGGGGCTGGGACACGTGCACACGTCTCCTCAACACATTTCAGACGCTAATGGAGGAACTCGGTGTCCCTTTAGCGCCCGAAAAGACCGAGGGCCCATCTACCAAGTTAGTATTCCTGGGGGTGGAGATTGACACGTTAGCGCAGGCTTCTAGGTTACCGGAGGATAAGGTGTCCAGGATAGTGGCCCTTATCTCGGAGTTGATGGCCAAGCGCAAGGCATCACTGAGGGAACTGCAGGTGCTACATGGTCACCTAAATTTCGCTTGCAGGGTGGTCGCTCCGGGCAGGGCTTTTGCTCGACGCTTATGCGACGCCATGGCAGGGTTATCCAGGCCCCACCACAGAGTTAGACTTACCCGGGGTATCAGGGCAGACATGTTTGTCTGGTTACAGTTCCTGAGGGAGTTCAATGGGGTCTCATTTTGGAGGTCTGACCTCCTGGCATCCCCCAATTTTCAGATCCAGTCTGATGCCTCAGGATCCCTGGGTTATGGGATGTACTTCAATGGGAAGTGGGCCTATGGTGGGTGGCCACCGGCCTGGGCAGGCACTGATCGCCTGCGTGATCTCACATACCTTGAATTTTTCCTATACTAGGGGCTTTGATGCTATGGGGCGAGGAATAGGCCAACTCGGTCGTGCATTTCTGGTGTGACAACGCTGCTGTTGTCCACATTGTTAATGCACAGACTTCCAAATTGCCCAGGGTTATGGACCTAGTGCGCCATTTTGTGCTGCGCTGCCTGCGCCTCAACGTTTTGTTCAGAGCCAGGCATGTCCCAGGGATTAATAATGATATTGCTGACGCTTTGTCCCGCCTGCAGATCTCCCGGTTCCGTGCCTTGGCCCCGGATGCGGAGGAATTTCCCTCTCCACTCCCGGACGAGATATGGACCATTGGCAAGGAGAGGTGAACCGGGCGATTGGCCTGTCACTAGCGCCACGCACGCGTAAGGCGTATCAACAAGCATTTAATTCTTACAGGGCATTTGCTGCTCAATTTCACCTGCCAGAGACCTGGCCTATCCCGGTTGACCATGTTCTGCGGTTCATGGTCCACCTGCATGCTCTCGGCCTCGCACCTCGCACCATAGCATCCAAGCTCTCGGCGCTGGCTTTTATGGCCAAAGTAGGGGGTCATGTGGACAGCACCTCTGACTTCCGTGTGAGACATGTTTTGGAGGGGTGGGTGTGCGAGCGCGGGCGTTGCCCGGACGACCGGCACCCTATTTCCCCAGGGGTTCTTACCCAGTTGGCCCGGGGCTGGCCAAGCCTCTGTTTTGATCATTATGAGGCAGCCCTTTTTCATGCAGCCACAACGGTGGCATTTTTTGGAGCGCTCCGCATCAGCGAACTTGTGATGCTGTCTAAGGCGGATGCAAGTTGTAGGGCACTGGAACTCGAGGATGTCTATGTTGCCAAAGACTGGGCCCAGTTGAGGATACGTTCCTCCAAGTCAGATCAGCATGGCGTAGGCAGTGGCGTAAGACTGCTACGGTGTTCTTTGGCAGACATCTGTCCGGTTGGTGCCCTACAGGAGTTCCTGGCACTGCGTGGCATGCACCATGGCCCGTTTTTCTGTCACCAAGATGGGTCTCCCCTTACTAAATTTCACTTTTGGAAGGTGACAGGCAGAGCCCTCGCCAGGGTGGGCCTACCAGGTGCCCGTTATGGCACACATTCATTTCGTATTGGGGCAGCCTCTACAGCAGCTGCTTTTGGGTACTCCGGGGCTGACATACGCAGCATGGGAAGGTGGGGCTCGCAATGTTTTCAGTTTTATGTGCGCCCACTTCCACCGTGAGTACCAATCCAATCACCTTACCTTCCTTTTTTCTCAATTTTTCTTACAGACCCTGGGTGTTGTGTTACACCGGTGACAGTATGGCTGGTGGGCCACAGCTATGTGCACAGGGCAGCGCGTTACGCTGCGGCGACAGAGTGGGGACCCCGACTGGGACTGGGTGAACACGCCAGTCTCACATGGCATGGTAAGCCTGGGATGTTATGGCGGGAGCTGCTGCCTTTCCTGTTTTCAAGCAGGAGTGCTGACCCGCCTGACATTCTCATCATACACCTTGGGGGCAACGATTTGGGTCGGGTCACCGGCTTATCGCTCAAGCATGCGATTTGCGAGGACCTTGCCTACTTGCACTACGTCTGGCCTGCCACAACCCTGGTTTGGTCGGACATGATCCCGCGCCATTCTTACAGAGGGGGCATTGACCTCCTGGCCCTTGACCGCGCTAGGCGCGCGGTCAATGGGGCGGTGGCGCGGTTCCTTGCCGACAAGGCTTGGGGACGGGTCAGTCGTCACCCCGCTATTAGCCTACGAAATTATGACTTGTACGCAGGGGATGGGGCCCATCTGTCGCGAGGAGGTATGGACCTCCTGTTGGGTGATTGGCGAGCAGGCCTGTTGACCGAGCTGACGGTCTGGGGGGGGGGCGTCAGGCCATCTTTGAAGCCCCTCCGTGTGGCGGGTAGCACTGGTAAGGTAAACAGTATGACCCACAGGTATCCGGCAGGTTCGCAATTGACTGGACAACACTAGACAGGAACAAATTAGTTAAACGTTGTCCGGTCAACGACGAACCAGGCGACGGGGTGATGGCGATAGCTAGCCAGCATGCATCACCCCGTGATTTCACGGATACGAGTCAGAGGGTGGGGTCATGAGTTAGATATTGACTACGGTCAACAATTTGTTTGTTGTCAACAAACAAATTGATACAAATTGATACATTGTAACCAATTGCCGTTGGCAATTTTGGGGTGGTACCTTACCAGTGTTACTTCGGCCTGCTTGCCTTAAGAATTATGATTGGTCGTTTTACCAATACAAATTTATAATTCGGATTAGGGCATTGAATCAATAAATGTGGCCCGATGCTGTTATCCACTTTCAATGTTGTCTGAGTCCGTTATTGGGGGGGTGCGCCTGCAATGCTGGACTGGATGGGCTGTGGCCTGTTCCAGCAAGGCTGTTCTTATGTTCTTATTAGATTGCTCACATTAGAGATGAATTCTGGAAGAGTTAATATGTTTGTGTGTGTTGCAGCAAAAATATTAACATGTTCTAAGACCAACAATATTTATTTGGATATATTGTGGCCTTCAGTTTAAAAAGAGATTCTAATGACATGAGATTCAATGAATCTACAGCAGGGGTTCCCAACCTATGGCCCGTGAGCCAGCCCTGGCCCATGGCACCATTCCATCTGTCCTGTCGCCACTGCCACCACAGCTGGAAGTGGAAGTGTGCGTGTTTACAACAGTTACAAAATGTGCCCACACATGAATAAACATGGTTATGTTAGCCGTAAATGCACCTGAAGCTGTCGTAAATGCAGACATGGGAACATTTACTTCCACCTCCGGGGAGGGGGCATGGTCTGGCCTGCTCAGCTGTCCAGGGGGCATTGCAGGCCCACAGCATAAAAAGGTTGGTAACCCCTGACCTAGATGAAGAACAGGAATCTCAGAGATCTAATTTGGGTGCATAGTGCTTAAGCCAAGAGTGAGCAGCCACAGAGAGTCTAGAAGTCCTCTGTGCCTCATTTCCCACCTCCTTGGATTTCAAGCTGCTTCAACTGTTTCTTTTTCAAAATCAGAAATGACTAGACAGTCCCTTTTAATTTTGTGGGATAAAATAGGATTGATTCTTAAAATGGTAGTATGCTTACTCACTCACCCCCCAAAAACAACAACAACAACAACAGAAAATGTCACCTTTTGGAGGCTCTAGACATTCCAGAATTACCCATTTTAGGGTCAGTTTTATATACTCTAATGTTGCTTCTTTACCAGTTCATTGCAGGAGGTATGAACTTTTATTATATGTATCAATGATGTATACTGATGTACATAACACAGTATCCTATGTACTTCTTCTTTCATGTCTAGGTCAGACTTTAAACTTCCAAAACAAAGCCGTCTTTAGATGAATTCATTCCACAGTTTCTTTTGTCCAACCTATTGCGAGAAAAATTAACCAGTACAACAAGGTCGCTGTTGCCCAGAGTATGGCCGATTGTGGTTCAAAGACACCACAATCTTTGAGGAGGCTACCTCTGTGTTCCCCATCCTATGTACTAACAGATTAGTAAGTCATCTTTGCTCGAAAACCAGTAGTATTTGATTCTAAGGTTCAGTGATCATCGCTGTATACAGCCAAAGAGCCAGCACTGTCTGCTTTGGCAGATGTTTCCATGGACATGTGGCAGGCATGCCTCCACACCAGAGTGCACGGAATGCTGTTTACTTTACCATCAAAGTGGTACCTATTTATCTACTTGCAATTTCTTGCTTTCAAACTGCTAGGTTGGCAGGAGCCGGGACAGAGATGGGAGCTCATTCTGTCATGCAGTACTCGGGTATCAATCTCCAACCTTCCAGTCATCAAGTTCAGCATCTTAACCCAGGGCCAACATCAGAAATTTCCATGCCCAGTACGCAGGCCCCCCCACATTTGGCTACACCCCCTGTGCACATGCATGGTCTGTTTGCGCATGCATACATCGGTGGTTTCCCATCACCACCATGCCCCCATCGTTTTCTGTGCATGTGTGGTCTGTTTGCTCATGCGCACAACGTTTGTTTCCCAGCGCCTTGTGAAAGGAAGGTGGAAACCTCATTTTTACCTATAACCTCCCCTTGTGGAATCTGTTAATCTATTTTAAAAAGTAATTATGTATGGGAAATGAATTTTGCCTAGATAATGCATTTGTGGTTATAGGTGTACAAGCGAAATTATTATTAAGAAATACCACAACCAGTCGTTCACAGAGGCTTTTCACCTGTAGAATATCTGCACTCTACTATTTATTTGAAAGCTACAGATATTCTGGCATGATTAAGTCTCACTCTTGCTACCTTTGTGTATGCATTTAAATAAAATTAGTAGGCTCAGACTGCAGGTGAGATATGAATGCAAATAAATTTTCAGTAATGGCACACTACGGATATGCAATGTACTGTAGGTACCTTAAAACTGAGCTAGGAATAATAGCTGTTTGGTGCCACCTTGTGGTTGCTAAACTGTTGAACTGGTTTTATGGTTGCCAGTTGCAGGTCATTCTCTACATGTTTTTAAAACTAAGAATAATGTGCATTTCTCCACATGTCTAAAGTTCAGATGTGACTCATTTCTGTATATAACACTGATATTTTGTGATTATGAAGCACAAAGTCATGCATACATATGGTTGTGTGGCAATTCTTTGTCCAGTACCAGGTTTCTCACACTTGTTCCTGTAGAATATTCATGCTTGCAAAAATGTGCTTGTTAAATACATGGCATAACTTTCATGTGCATGTCTAAAAGAAGCAATGTGTAAAACTCCTTAAAATTTCATGTACATTTGGATTCTCTTTTCTAGAACCTTTGTTGAGATTATGTTTTCGATACATACAAGTTGTCATGCCTTAGAAAGATAAACTCATGCTTTTAGATGCACTCATGCATGTAACCTACCCTTCATTAACTTATGTTTTGAACCTAGTTATCCAGATGTCATGTCCCAGCTTCTCTTGTGGAATGCAGAGTTAGGGTCTCTTGCTTCTATCAACACAATGGAGTGGCCCCATTGTGATTAAGCATCTTTACCTTGGAGATAAAGCATCACATCCATATAGACCTTAGGAGAGATATGAAATTTGTTATTCACCAGCTGAAACTGAAGAAATGGCCTAACAAGAACCATTATTTTTGGATTTGAATGACCAGAGTTAGATTTTAGCAGAGCAATCCTTTGGAAACACATAACTGAGAAGCTAAATCCCCAGAGAATAAATTCTGGAGAAATTTCCAGTGGTGGCAGCTGTGCAAAAGCCTTGAGTTATCTGGATTGCATCCACATTCAGAAAGTATCCAGGTATCTAGAGTTTGATGAAGTACTTACTTGTAAATTTCTGCCATAGTTCAGGGAGTGGAAAAAAATTGAGTTACCTCACAGAATTCTGTTGGATGAAACTGTGACTGGTAAACTGGACTTCTTCTTCCATGTCTAGGCCAGATGTGAAATTGTCAAAATGAAAAGGGTTTGCATGTACCATCTGGGGCAGCACTTCTAACACTGGATGTGGAATCACTGTACACTAACATCCCCTTGGAAGAAGCAAGGCAGGTTATTAAAGAAGCACTGGATTCTAGGGTTTTGAGTTTTCCACCAACTCATTTTCTAATAGACATGGTAGATATTATTTTGGAGAACAATTATTTTAGATTTGGGGATTCTTCTTATATGCAAATCAGAGAAGTGGCCATGGGTAGTCCCGTTGCGCCAAGTGTTGCAAATATTTTTATGAATCATTTAGAAAGGAAATACATTTATGATGCCCAAGTCAACCCCTTTTTGGACTACATAGTGTATAAAAGGTTTATTGATGACCTGTTTTTAGTGGTGGATACACAAGAAATAATCCCTGACTTTGTACTATGGATTAATTCATTGGAGAGTAATCTTAAATTTGTACAACATGTAGATGCCAGTATTATTCCGTTCTTAGATCTTCATGTGTTTGTCTCCCAGAGCAGGAAATTGGCTGTAAAATTGTATAAGAAACCCACAGATCATAGCCCGTACTTAGAATATTCATCACATATCCCATCTATCTAAGAAACAATATACCAGTAGGACTTTTAGCCAGGGCCAAGAGGAATTCAACTAAATCACAAGATTTTGAGGTATCCTCTAAAGAAATTATGAGGACACTAGCAAGGAGAGGTTACCCAATGGATATACTTAACAACTCTTTACGTAAAATTTCAGGGACGCCCAGAGCTAAATTGTTTGAAAGAAAGCAATGAGGGGGTAACCGATCTATATGCTGCTCCTTTGAATATTCACATTGGCACCCCAAATTAGATGCATAATACACAAGGACTGGCATTTGGTCAGTTAATTACCAGGTTGCTGTCTCAAGCCTCTGATTAGATTCAGATGGACTAGGTTTTTTAGAAATATGCTTGTATGTTCTGATCATACTGCGGTTGCACGTGAGGAAACAACTATTGTAAAGGGGCACTTTAAGTGCTTGTCATGTTCTGTATGCCATTACAGCTGGGAAACCAAGGAGCTCAGTGCTGTGGATGGTGAACATATGTTTAGACTTTCACACTTTAGTAACTGTAATTCAAAAAAAGTGGTTTATTTGTGGGAGTGCCCTTGCAAAAAAAAAAAAGACACATCAGGGTTACCATGTTAATATTCTCTTTATTAAATTTACCATTTAGATTCCTGAGGAAGGAACAAAAAAGTTCTGGAAAGTCGTATTTTAGCTGGTAAAGGTTTTGAAATGCTTTCAATGAGAAAATTATGAATTGCTTTCAATGAGAAAATTACCCTGTTTGAGACTATTTTGTTGTTTCTGACCTGAAGTACAAGGAAAATATTGTTTTGATCACCTAAATAGAGATCACTTTATTACCTGAAGATAAGGAATTTTATTTACAATATTTCTGAAATTTATTGAATATCAAGCATCTATAAGAAATATATGAATATATTACATATGATATAAAGAGACTTTATCAACACGATTCTTTGATTACGCTTTTTTATTATACTGAAATATTACACAAACTGTTTTTTCTTTCCCCCATTGTCAAAGTGAAGCCACCTTTTGGTGAGTTCATTCTGCAGTTCCTTTCACCTGACCTAGTGTGAGAAAGATTAGCTGGCAACACAAGGTTGCCACTACCAGAGTATGTCTGATTGTGGTTCAAAAATACTACAAATTTCAAGGAGGCTCTTTTTGCGTAACTCTGTAATGTATATATACTGCTAGAGAAGGAGGGTCATGGGGAAGGAGGGTCATGCTAGCTGGGAGATTCTAGGGCAATAATGGTGAACCTTTTAGAGACTGAGTACCCAAACAGAGGGGTGGGGGTGAACTCTGTGCTGGAGGGAGGGAGGAAGTGCTCCCATTGGGTTGCTGGGCAGAGAGGTGTTGTGTACTCTGTGCTGGGGAAGGGAGGAATCACTCCCATTGGGCTGCTGGACAGATGAGTGGGACATACTCTGCCAAGGCAACAGCACACATGCCAACAGAGAGAACTCTTAGTGCCCTCTCTGGCACACATGCCATAAATTTGCCACCACTGTTCTAGGAGATGTAGATAAAAAAGTAACTTTCTCGAGCTTTGCACAGGGCTCGCTGAATTATTTGGTTACACATGCTGCAGAGCCAGAAGTCAGGATTATTCACTGAATACATTCACAACTGTTAGAATCAGGCTGCAGTATTTGTAGCACATGTTTTTCTCCATGCTTAGGGTTTGTACATGAAGGCTAGAGTGAGACCACATCTTTTGGTATTGTCCTGATGTCATACTCTAAGCCTTCACTACCCCCGACATTTGTACTACCCCAGGTATCTCCCCAACCAACACAACTCACTCCTACTGCTCACCTGTAAAGACTAATTTTGTTTGGGAGGGGGAAAGGCATGGTATCTGAACCATAGTACCATTTAGCAACATGTCTGGTTTGGCCCTATGTATGCATGAGTGCCCCTGCAACAAGTCTTTGATCAGGAGGTTGTGCATGAAAGCAATTCAAGATCTTTTTGATTAAACAGATTGACAATAGATGAAGTAATCTTATGAGCTGTGTTTGTTGATCATGTCCTACTTTTAGAGTACAAAGGTACACTTGCTAAAGCATTTTGAATTTCTCAGGTATTCTGTGCCTTCCTCTGGCACTACCTAGGCAGTTTTTTTAAAGCAAGAAATAAGCCATTTTCATTTGGTAATTGCTTCTTTGCATGGTTTGGAGGAGGACATGATTTTAGTAAGGACTTTTCAGGATGACATTAAATGAGTTTGCATAAATCAATCAGTTTTAGAATACATGCTTATATGCTAGGGGATAAAATACTGTTCAGCCAGAGAAAAATCTCATCTATATGTTCTTCTCCAGGGCTGGAGAAGAAACTTCACAAATGTAAATGACAAGACCACATATTAGCCTTCTTGAAATGGGTGTCCTCTAGATGTATTGAAGTTAGACAGTCATGATGTCTGGAAGTGGTAAGATATGTAGCCTAGGACATCTCAAGCTTATAATTTTAGGAAAGACTACCATATAGTAGTTCATTTCATATGTATATCTTTTTTGGTTCTGTGACTAATTATTTATGTTGCTTGGGAAGGGGGAATCACTTTCAATATTTTAAAAGTACCACTATGGCTTTTAATTATCAATACTACAGTTTTCACTTAGACTGGCCATTCAAACAACCCTGTAAATAAGGCATCTGCGCTTTACACTGCACTATTGTCTAACTGGTTTTGTGTGTTGAGATGGAATTCTACAGGGTAGATCCTTGTTGTTAAATTTTGTACCATGGCTAGAATCTTTTAGTTTTAACAGCCTCCAACACAGGGTTTTTAATGCTACTATAAGGAAGAATAAATATGGTGATATGCAGAAGCCGTCTCTGGCTAAGCGGTATTAGGATGATTCTTTGTGACCAAGCATATCATCCCATTGGTCTTCAGCTGTGGTTGGCTTTATTTTGCAATTGCATTCATTCCTGTCATTGTCAAGATAATGCAATAAGTTGATGACAAAGGCAGCATTTGAATCCAGGTTCCTTAGCACCATTGTAATTTTTTGGGGGGCTATGCGATCACACTGGTTTATACTTCAGTATCATTCAGAATTTGGCATCTTAAGAAGTTTTATGTTTGCATACGGTCTGGAACTGGCACTTGCTAAGCTACCCAGTTCTATTCAGAGAGAGCTTGCTCACAAAGAGGTATGATTAAAAAATCAATGGAGAAATCAATACATTTTACCCAGGTTATCAAAAGTGCTCTAGATGCTTATGTTGCAAAATAGTATTCATTTCAGCTAAGATGTATCTCACATCCTTCATTTTCAGAGTAAAAGGCAGCTCAGCTGACTGTGTTTTAAAAATGATTCATCAGCAGTTTGTACAAAGGAACCAATTTATTCCACATTTAACGTTTTTCTAAGTTTTAATTGATTATCATTTATTAAAAGCAAAGCCTAATCAATTACTTAACTAAACAATTATGGGGAAGTGAGTAATATGGACTCCTTCTTTAGTTCTATGCCTTAAATAAAGCAGCACAAAACTCCAATATAATGAGTGGCTACATATGAGAGAGATCTTTGAATAAGCAGTAGCCAACGAAGTGTAAAAATGAGGAAACAAAGAAAGGAATTCACAGTAAACCAACTATCTTTTAGTGTTTCCTGTGCATACAAATTATATTTTACAATATGTTGAGGGGTAAATTAAAATTAGATGGGAATTTGATTTAGTTGTTCAAATGAATATGGTAAATATGTTGTTGTATTTGCATTTCTGACAAAAATACTGTCTGACCTAGTTTTGTATCCATTTGCTGTCAGAGCTAGTCACCTCTTCTTCACAAATACTTGACTTATTGAATATGTTGGCTAAGAAGTCAGGAACAAACCATTAGACTCAATGAAACAGTTATCTTAGGCAACAGGTGTCACAGGTGACAGATTATGCCACATTCCTAAGAGTCCCCACCATATCTACCTCACTTCCCTCCTCATTCCTTGTGGACCCAGTTATAGTGATTTTTATCACCTTACCTTCCCCACGCTAACATGACCTTCAATGCTTGTCTCATCTTTTGCTTGCTTGTTGTGTGCCCTCCCGGTGAAGACATGCCAATTATGCATTTTTGCTGTTCAGTCGCACAGTCGACTTTGACCCTTTGCGACCCTTTGGACCATTGCCCTCCAGGCACCTCTGTCCTCCACCATCTTCCTCAGCCCACCCAGCTCTATGCCAGTTGCATCTACAATACCATCTAGCCATTTCATTTTCTGCCACCCACTGTTGCCATTATCTTGGTTTTCTTGATGTTGAGTCTCAAGCCAGCTTTTGCACTCTCTTCTTTCAACCTAAACAGCAGCTTCTTTAGGTCTTCCTCTCTGCCATTGGGGTAGTATCATCTGTGTATCTCAAGTTGTTGATGTTTCTCCCAGCAATTTTGATACCAACTTGTGATTCCTCCATCCCTGTATAGCACATTTGGGCTCTGTGTATAAGTTGAATAAGCAGGGTGACAAAATGCAACCTTGCCTTACTCCTTTTCCTATTCCAAACCACTCTGTCATTCTGTATTCTGTCCTAACTGTTGCTTCTTGACTCTTGTACAGATATCTCATGAGGCATATAAGGTGTTCTGGTATTCCCATCTCTTTAATTACTTGCTACATTTTGTTGTGGTCCACACAGTCAAAGGCCTTGGTGTAGTCAATGAAACAGAAGTAGACTTGTTTCTGATATTCCTTTGTTTTCTCCATGGCACTAGTAGAAGGGCCTTCTCCATGTCTGCCCCGGCCCTATGGAACTTTCTGCCAGTAGAACTGCGGCTGCAGACAGAGCTGCTGCCCTTTAGAAAAAGAGTTTTAATGGGATTTTTAATGGATGTAAGCCGACTAGAGTCGCTCCGGTGAGGGGGCGGCTATATAAATTTAAACAAATAAATAATAAAATAAAATAAAATAATCCAACATATGTTAGCAATGTGGTCTCTAGTCCCCCTGCCTCTTTGGAACCCAGCCTGCACTTTTGGTAATTCTTTCTCCGCATGCTGCTAAAGCCTGTCCTGTATTATCTTGAGCATAACCTTGCTAGCATGTGGGATGAGTGCAATTGTTCGATATTTGAACATTCTTTGTCATTACCCTTTTTTGGGATTGGAACATATACTGATCTTTTCCAATTCTGTGGCCATTGTTGTGTTTTCCAAATCTGCTGGCAAATAGAATGCAATAATTTAATTCCATCATCTTTTAGGGCTTTGAAAAATTCAGCTGGGATACCATCATCTCCACTGGCTTTGTTGTTTGCAGTGCTTTTTAAGGGCTTTCTGACTTCACTCTCTAGGATGTCTGGTTCAAGTTCAAATTTCTCATTATTGTTATTATCAGGAGTGTTGAGGTCTTTTTTGTAAAGTTCCTCTGTGTACTCTTGCCATCTTTTCTTAATCTCTTCTGCATCAGCTAAATCCTTTCCGTTTTTGACCCTTATCATGGTCATTTTTTGCTTTAAATGCTCCTTTGATTTCCCCATTATTATTATTATATTTGAAAAGATCTCTAGTCCTACCCCTTATGTTTTTTCCCTCTACTTTATGTAGATTTCCTTATTTCTCCTTGCTTTTCTTTGAAATTCTGTATTCAAATGGTTGAATTTTTTCCTTTCTCCTTTGCCTTTTGCAATCCTTTCCTGTGCTATTTTAAGAGCCTCATCAGACAACCACTTTGCTTTCTTACGCTTCTTTTCTTTTGGTACGGTTTTCTTTGCTGCCTCCTGTATGATGTCCCACACCTCTGTCCATAATTCTTCTAGTACTCTATCAAGTCCAAGCCATTAAATCTGTTCCACACTTCCACTGTGTATTCCTTAGGGATTCTGTCTAGGTCATATCTGTCTGGCCTATTTGTTTTCCCTATTTTCTTTAGTCTCAGCCTGAATTTTGCAACCAGTAGATTATGATCGGGGACTGCAGTGCCTCAAGTGGCTAAGACGCTGCCTGGGAGGTGGAAGGTCAGCAGTTCGATTCCCAAGTACTGCAGGATGGAATGAGCTCCCGTCTTTGTCCCAGCTCCGGCTAACCTAGCAGTTCGAAAGCAAGAAATTACAAGTAGATAAATAGGGACCACTTTGGTGGGAAGAAAACAGTGTTCCATGCGCTCCGGTGTCTAGTCATGCCTGCCACATGACCATGGAAACATCTGCAGAAGCAGACAGCGCTGGCTCTTCAGCTTTGAAACAGAGATGAGCACTGAATCCTAGGGTCAGATACAACAGGTTTTCGAGCAAGGGAAACCTTTACTACATTATGATCTGACCAACAGTCTGCATACATTATGTATACAATATGCAAAGAAATGAAAAGGCAAACAAAAGCATGTGACAAGTAGTAGTGTGCACAAGGGACAAGGCTGGTGTGTCTTTGTGGGGATGCTTAGCCTTTGGAAAAGTCCTAGCCAGGGCTAGCAATTTTTTGCAAAGAGGGAGAAGCTACAAGGAATGGGCCACAAAGAGAAGGTAGGTGATGGAATCAGTGATGGGGAAGGAGGAAAGATTCGGAGATGACAATGAGTGTTGTAGGGATAGAGTGCAACAATGCTTCTCCTGCCCTAGTATCTGGGAGAGTTCAGGCCAACACTGTCAAAAGTGTGGCTGTTGGGTGTAAAGCTGCTAGGTATAAGTGGTATCACAGAAGGGTGCATTACCCAGATTAAAGTATCTTTAATGTGCTGCCACACATAGTCCATGAGACTATGGTTATATCCGCAGATGTTGCAAACATAGCCAGTGCCCAGCAGTAATAAAAGAAGGAAAGTCAAGATAAAACATCTGATACACAAGCACAAACCTTACCACCAACTTTTCCAATGAGCTTTTTGAGGACATCTCCTGCCAACTTAGCAGTTTGAAAGCAAGAAATTGCAAGTTGATAAATAGGGACCACTTTGGTGGGAAGGTAAACAGCGTTCCATGCACTCTGGTGTTGAGGCATGCCTGCCACATGTCCACAGAAATGTCTGCAGATGCAAACAGCACTGGCTCTTTGACTCTAAACAGAGATGAACACTAAACCCTAGAGTCAGGTACGACTGGTTTTCAAGCAAGGGCAACTTTTACCTTTACCTAATTAGGAATAATCAGATTCACTCCTTCAATGTTTTTATTACTGCATGAGTCCATTATGACTTGTGTCCCACTCATCTTGAATTCTGGTTTACAATGCTGTTGTGTATGCATGTTCACTGTACTGATAAGAATGTAACCACTCCATTTACAATGTATCTCAGCTGTAAAGGAACGCGAGCAAGCAGCCCATAGAGGGCAGCTGCGAGCGTTCAGTCTCACATGGTTCACATTGCTCAATCACGGACAGCCGCGGGAAAACCTTCCCCGCATTCAGCAGCAGAAAGAAGAACTACTGAAGAGAGGCGTGCCTGGGCGAGGCCACGCCGGTAGCGGCCAATGAGCTACCGTGCTACAAGATTCAAATGTATAATGCTACTGTATATATATAGATGTATCACCACCATTACCTCATGCTCCACCGGATCATCATGCAATAAACCTGTGTTAAGCCAACCCTTCGGCTGTTCTGTTGTCTTTGGTCCCATACAGTAAACTGGCGACGAAGGTGGGATGATGGCTGCCCACGGGACCAAGACATGCGCCGGCTATGAGATCAGGAAGCCGGGAGACCTGGAGCTGTTTGAGATAGACTTCAACGGAGCGCTGGTGGAGCTCGAAGTCTCAGATGAGGACAAGAAGAGGGCCATCTTCGTCCGCATGCTCGGACACGAGACCAAGAGGACCTTGGTGGACCTGATCGCGCCGAGGAGGGTGAGCGACTTCAAAGCCAAAGAGCTTCTGGCGGTGTTGCGCACCCACCTCCGGCCCGCGATAGCGATGTTCCCCGCTCGGAGCGCGTTCTGGAGGCGAGTCCAGGCGCCCGGGGAATCGGTCGCTGAGTTCGCCGCGGCCCTGCGCTTGGCCGCTGGCCCATGCAAGTGGGAGACCCCAGAAGTCACCCTCCGAGACTGCCTGCTCTGCGGTCTGAGGGACACCGAGACTCAGCGCGCGCTGATGAAACAGGAGCCGCCTCCCACGTGGCAGCAAGTCCTCGACACGGCACAGGCCGCGGAGGCCACGACGGCCGGGGTGCAAGAGCTCTAGGACTGGCACCCGAAACCCGCCAAGGCAGAGAGCTCGGTACACGCGGCCCGGCGAGTTTCGAACTCGTCCGCGGAGAGCGGCGACGACGAGGACGTCCGGAAGGTCCAGAAGGAAGGCCGGCGCTGCGACGGCTGCGGCGCCGCCCACGCCCGCGCCAAATGCCCGTTCCGCAAGGCCGAGTGCCACAACTGCGGCCGGCGCGGGCACATCGCCAAGGTCTGCCGAAAACGGCGTGAGGCCAAGAGGAGTTCCCCAGACCGCTCGGCGAGGCAGGACCGCACCACGAGGCCCAAGGACGGCACCCGGACCACGAGGAAGCGGGACGGAGTAGGGCGCATCTCCGACGACAGCGAGGACGACGCTCCGGTTTTCAGCGTATCCACGGAGCACCCCCGATACTTCGTTGAGGTAGTAATACAAGGGCCCCCTGTTAGGATGGAGGTGGACTCGGGTTCTTCTTACTCTATCATCTCCCAGGGAGAGTTCCTAAAAATAGCCCCCCACGTGCGGCCCAAGCTCAAAGCATTGAGGTCCACACTGAAGGACGTGCAAGGGAACCGCATCCCGGTGTTGGGGGTTGGGAAGTTCCAGGTCCAGTTCAAAAAGCGTGCCGCAACGCTTCCCCTAGTCGTCCTCAAGGGAGGTAAATGCAGCCTCCTCGGGACTCAATGGTTCCAGCCCCTGGGGTTGTTCATTGGGGGGGTGCACGCCGTGGGAGTACACGCCGCCGGGACTGATCCAATACAGAGCGTGTGCGACGCGCACCCCGAGGTTTTCAAAAAGGGACTCGGAAAATTCAAGGGCCCCCCAGTGACTTTCGACCTGGACCCTGGGGTACGTCCAATCAGACTTAAACCGCGCAGAGTGCCTTTCGCACTAAAGGACAAGATAGAAGCGGAGTTGGACAAATTGGTGGGCCAGGGGATTCTTGTTCCTGTTGATTCTGCGGAGTGGGAGACTCCAATTGTAACAGCACTCAAGGCCAACGGGGAGGTCCGCATATGCGCTGATTACAAGTGCACCATCAATAAGGCGATCCGCCCTAATGCGTATCCGGTGCCGGTAGTCAGCCACTTGTTGGCCAGGTTACACGGGGGGAGATGTTTTGCTAAACTCGACCTGGCCCAAGCCTACCAGCAACTCCCGGTGACCCCCGCCGCAGCTGCTGCGCAGACCATAGTCACCCACAAAGGGGCGTTCCAGGTATCGCACCTCCAATTCGGCGTGAATTCGGCGCCCAGGATCTTCCAGTCACTCGTGGAACGCCTCCTGAAGGGGTTAGAGGGGGTGTTACCCTACTTTGATGACGTATTGATTACAGGGGGGAGCCGGGCCGAATTGGCAGAAAGGTTGGGAAAGGTCCTGGCAAAATTCGAAAAGGCGGGGTTGCGGTTGCGGAAAAACAAATGCGTTTTCTTCGCAACTGAGGTTGAGTTCCTAGGGTTCCGTGTTACTCCCGAGGGAATAAGGCCATCCCAATCCAAGGTGGCCGCCATCAAAAAGGCCCCTCGCCCCACCTCCAAGCCCGAGCTGCAGTCGTTCCTTGGGCTGCTCAACTTCTACCACTCTTTCCTTCCTCGGAAGGCAGCCGTGGCGGAACCGCTACACAAATTGTTAAAAAAGGACGAGGCATGGAAGTGGGGCGACGACCATGAGAAGGCTTTCAATGACCTGAAGCGACTCCTGGCATCAGATGCTGTACTGACCCATTTCAATCCCAAACGCCCAGTGGTCCTGATATGCGATGCATCCCCGGTGGGGGTGGGGGCGGTGTTATGCCACGTGCTGGAGAACGGGAGGGAGGCCCCGATAGCGTTCTACTCCAGGTCCTTGTCCCAAGCGGAGAGAAACTACGCCCAGACAGACAGGGAAGCACTAGCGATAATTGCGGGGACCAAGAAATTTCATGATTTTGTGTATGGCCGCCCCTTCACCATAGTGACTGACCATAAGCCCTTGCTAGGCATTTTCACCGCAGATAAGCCCACACCCCAAATCCTGTCCCCGAGAATGCTCAGGTGGGCCATTTTTCTCAACGCGTATCAGCACGCGTTGGTGTACCGGCCCGGGAAGGAGATCAGCCATGCGGATGCCCTGTCGAGGTCCCCCATTCCCCGGGATTGCTGCCACGTGGGCGAGGAAGAGAGGGACCACCAGGTCTTAATGATAGAGGTCCTAGACTCCCCTCCAGTAGTACCGGCCGACATCGCCAAAGCGACCGGTAAGGACAAAACGTTAGCTACAGTTTGCTCCTGGGTACAGAAAGGGTGGCCCGTGTCTTCCCCAGCAGCGGAATTCGACACATTTTTCAAAAAGAAATTAGAATTGTCCCTAGAGAGGGGTTGCCTTTTATGGGGACAGCGGGTAGTGATCCCCACGTCCCTCCGGCCGAGGGTGCTTAAACTGCTGCACGTCAGCCACCCCGGGATCGTCCGCTCTAAGGCACTAGCCCGCAGTTACTTTTGGTGGCCCCAGCTAGACGCCGACATCGAGCACATGGTCGGCACTTGCGAAGCGTGCCAAAGCTCCAGGCCAGAAGAGGCTCGCTTGCCACATAGGGAGTGGGACGCAGCAAGGGGGCCCTGGTCCCGGGTACACGTAGACTTTGCCGGCCCATTCAGGGGAACACTTTTCCTCCTTGTGGTGGACGCGTTCTCCAAGTGGTTGGAGGTCATTCCAGTCTCGAGCACCTCCTCGGCCACAACAATTAAACAGTTACGGAGGGTCTTTTCCACGTTCGCTTTACCCGACACCCTCGTCAGCGATAACGCTAGCTGTTTCACGTCCGCCGAGTTCAGGACATTCATGGATCTCAACGCCATTCGGCACATCACCTCCGCCCCTTTCCACCCGGCCACCAACGGCCAAGTAGAGCGCCTCGTGCGTACCACTAAGGATGTGCTGCGGCGCATGGGCCCCGGAGATCTTGACTTACAACTGTGCCAGTTCCTGCTACGGTACAGGGTCACCCCACTAGCGTCAGGGTACTCCCCCGCAGAGTTGTTAATGCGCAGGAACCTGGCCACAGTAATCTCCAAACTAGACCCCACAAGGGTAGAGGACAAAGGGCGGAATGTAGAGATGGATGCCACAAAGAGCTTCAGCGTAGGTGCCCCCGTGCATTGCAGGAACTACGCCAGCGCGGGACCAGCCTGGGTGCCCGGCATTGTAATAGAACAAACCGGCCCCGTTTCATACCGCGTGGAGACCAATACAGGCCTCCTGTGGAGGCGGCACGCGGATCAACTCAGGCGCAGGGTCCCCGGAGAGCAGGACGAAAACGAAAATAGCCACGAATCAGCGTTAGGGTACTCCCCCACCCGCTTAGCCCAAGGGGGAGAAAAAGGGGGACATGGGTCCCCACCAAGGGGGGAGGAAAGGGAATCGATCCTCAGAGATCTTTTGCGGGAGTTTGCGGCGGAAAGGAAGAGCCCCGATCTCGCACATAACCCTCGGAAGTTTCCCCAAAACACAGATTCCCCAAGAAGTTTAGACCTTGATTTACAGTACCAGGGGGAGTTAGCGGAGTGGTCCCCCACCCGTCCTAGCGAAAAGAGGGGTTTCAGTTCAGCCCCTGGTACCTCCAGTCCCAGTAGCCTCTGTGAGTTAGAATGTAACATAGCGCCAATGCCCCGGAGACCGACACCCCCAAGACAGGAGGCGACGGCGAGTCCGTCCACCACAGTCTCAAGGTCCCCCGAGCGGGGGACAGAAAGTAGCAGAACCACAAGGGCATCCTCGTCGGTCCCGAGATTCGTAATGGGAGGGTCTCCAGGGTCCGCAGGCAACAGGCAGGGGTTCACTTCCCAGCTGTTCATTCCATTTCCATCCCCCAGCGCAAGGCAGGCACGGACGCCCCACAGAGCCACTAATGAGTCCCCGTTTTCCGTTGCAGGACAAGCACCCACGGAGTCAGGGATCACAGGCTCTCCGGTATTAGGTCAGGCACAAGCACGCCCCAAGCGCACGTGCGGCAAGCCACATTGGTTGCGGGACTTCGTCCCATCCTAGGGGGGAGGGATGTTGTGTATGCATGTTCACTGTACTGATAAGAATGTAACCACTCCATTTACAATGTATCTCAGCTGTAAAGGAACGCGAGCAAGCAGCCCATAGAGGGCAGCTGCGAGCATTCAGTCTCACATGGTTCACATTGCTCAATCACGGACAGCCGCGGGAAAACCTTCCCCGCATTCAGCAGCAGAAAGAAGAACTACTGAAGAGAGGCGTGCCTGGGCGAGGCCACGCCGGTAGCGGCCAATGAGCTACCATGCTACAAGATTCAAATGTATAATGCTACTGTATATATAGAGATGTATCACCACCATTACCTCATGCTCCACCGGATCATCATGCAATAAACCTGTGTTAAGCCAACCCTTCGGCTGTTCTGTTGTCTTTGGTCCCATACAGTAAAAATGCCTAACATGAATTCCAACCTGATTCATTCACATTTTGTTGTACTTTTCAGTTTTTTCACCTCACTTCAATCCTCAAGACAAGGGGCTCTTCATGAAATTCAAAGGGCCCACAGTTGATTTCCTGCAATTTTATTAAACCTCATCAGCCTGATAACTTTCTAAAATGAAGTATATGGAGTTGGGGGAGGGAATAAGTAAACATAAAGGAGCTGCATCTATCCTGCTTCTCATCTAAACACTCTCCAATCTGCATTTTTTGTCTTTTACTATCAATGGACACATGCCCATTGAAATTCTCTTAAAAGCAATCTTATTGTTATTGTGTGTGTGCCACTACAGTCAAGATACTTTTAGTGCAGTATTTCAGTGATAAGTGCATGACAGAAATGTTTTAAAGGGTTCTTGATACTGCCAATAGCACTGCCATATGCATCCCCACAACCACCACTGCAGTCAGTTGCCATGGTATACATCAGGGATGCCCAATCTTTTTGGGCCATGGGCCAGTCATGTGGTTCAGGAGGTCGTTCACTATGGGCTAGAGCCGAGCATGTTTTACTTCCACTTTTGGGAGTGATGAGGTCTTCATGGGCTGGATGAATTGGAGTTGGGGCCCTGATCTGGTCCACGGGTCATGTTTGGGCACCCCTGGTATACACTGTACCATCACTCATATTTCACCATTCCTGAGTTAGGCCTAATAGACTGTGTGAATCCATCCTTGTCAGAAAAAGTTTTTTACATTATAGTAGAACTGGAATATCTGAGATATTCGTTCCCATGAGGTGAGGTATCATCAGTATGCAGATGATACCCAGCTGTACATCTCAGCCCGTGGGGACCCGAGTGATGCTGTCAAAGTCCTAACCAGGTGTCTGGAGGCTGTTCAGGTCTGGATGGGGGACAACAGGTTACAGCTGAATCCTGGCAAGACTGAGTGGCTATGGATCAGGGTCCTCATGATTTCCTGAGAGCTACCATCTTTGGTCCTGACTGAGGCTTCTTTACCCCAGTCAGATCCGGTGCATGATTTGGGGGTTCTCCTGGATTCACGGCTACTGCTCGAGGAGCAGGTGGCAGCCGTGGCTAGGAGGGCCTTTGCACAACTTCGTGTTATCTACCAATTACGTCCACTCTTGGACCGGGACTCCTTGGTCACGGTCACTCACGCTCTGGTCTCCTCCAGATTGGATTATTGTATGCGCTCTACATTGGGCTGCCCTTGGCTACCATCTGGTGGCTTCAGTTGGTCCAGAATGCGGCTGCTCGGGTGGTGATGGGGTGTGGGCGTCATGTGCATGCCTCACCGCTGCTTCGGGAGTTGCACTGGCTTCCGGTTTGCTGTTTTTGACTTTTAAAGCCCTACATGGCATTGGGCTAGGGTACTTAAGAGACCGCGTTACCCCTAGGTGGTCAGCCCGTCCTACTAGGGCAGACAGGAGGGGCTCAGTGGTGGTCCCATCTGTGAAGCAAGTCCACCTCAGTGGGGCCAAGAAGAGAGCCTTCTCAGTGTCTGCCTCTGCCCTGTGGAACCTTTTACCACCAGAATTGCGTCTCCAGTCGGATCTTCTCCCCTTTAGAAAAATGTAGAAGACCTGGCTATGTCAGTGGGCTTGGGACATGTGTGACTCTTCTGCGCAAGCCCGCTGGCTCATTTAGCATTCTAAGGGATCCGGTTCTCTCACTGTCTGTGGATTTTTTAATTTTTTTATTTTTTTATTTTTTTATATTCAAATTTATATGCCGCCCAATCAGGTAAACCCGACTCTGGGCGGCTCACAACAAGTTAAAACACACATAAAACAGTACAACCAATTAAAACCAATTAAAACCCAACATACCCACCCACCTACCCCATTCCTCTTAAAACCCACATAAACCCACATTTAAAAAAATGTTTTTGTCATTTTATGCTGGGTGGTTGTCGGTGTTTTTTTAGCAATAACTCGTGTAGTTTTTAATATATTTTAGGCTGTTTTTTAGTGTTTTGGTTTGGGGTTTTTAATGTTATTGTCTTACTTGTGTTTTTATTGTATCTTGTATATGCTGTTAACCACCCTGAGTGATGTTTTTCATCAGGAGGGCGGGATAGAAATTTACAAATAAATAAATAAATAAATAAATATTTTAATCTTTTGCTTCATATAAGTAGACTAGCATATTTTGCCCAGCATGCCGGGCAGGTTTGGGTTGTGCAGCCCAGCAGAGGTGTGTGTGTGTGTGTGTGTGTGTTTATACTCAACACAAACACACACACAACTCAATTACACACACACACAACACAACCTCACACACAATACACACACAACCACATGCACAACCACACACTACACAACCACACACACACTTAATACACACAATACAACCACACTCACAACCATGCACATACACAATACACACAGACACACTGCATACACAACACAACCAAACACACAACACACACACACACACACACACACACACACACACACACACACACACACACACACACACACACACACACACACACACACGCCATAGCTCTGTGGGGAGAGGAGGTGCTCTCCCTCCCCCCGAAGCCTTGGTGAAGACACACACACACACACACACATTTGCTGAAGCTGTGGGAGGGGGAGGAGGGGCTCTCCCTTCCCCAAGCCTCAGTGAGGACAGACTGAAGGGCGCACCAGGAAAAGGGTCAGGCGGCAAAAGGTAAGTGGGGTGGGGTACAAGGACTGGAGGGGAACGGAACGGGGCGGGTGGGTGGCGTGATACCCAGGCCCATTCCACCCCCCAGTCCCTCTCCCCATCCCACTTACCTTTTTCGGGTTTTGCCTTTCCCCGACGCAGCATTCTGAGCAGGGACGCCCAGTGGCTGCCCTCTCCCTGCTTTCTGGCTGAAGCTGTGGGGGGGGGGGAGGAGTGGCTCCTCTTCCCCTCCCCCAAGTTACGGCGATTCTGGCGCCAGCCTCCGGGGCTGCAGGGAGATGATTTTCTCTCCCCGCTGCCTTGCTGAAGCTGGGGGAGGGGGAGGAGTGGTTCCTCTTCTCCCAAGCTACAGTGAGGTTGGCACTGGTCTCTGGGGCTGCGGGGAGGTGATCGTTTCTCCCCACTACCTCACCGAAGCTGCGGGTGGTTAGATAATGGGCTCCTCTTCCCCACTCCGAGCTACGGAGAGGCCGGCGCCAGTCTCCGGGGCTGCTTTGGGAAGATGATCAGCGGTTTTATTTTTGATGCGTGCAACGCCAGCTGCCCTGGCTCCTCCATGTTTGCACCCTTCAGCCTGATTGGCTGAGCGGTGGCATGGCATGGACGATGCTGGGAACTGTAGTTTTTTCTTTTGGGTCCAGTTTGTGGGGCAGTTGCCCCACTATCAGCAACCGGACCCTTGCAGTGACCCTCACAGGATGGTACGGTAAGTGCAGGTGGCTCTGTTCGGGATGGTTGGGTGGTGTTTTGGCCTCTTTTGCTGGACACACACCAACCTAGTCCCTCCTTATAGGTAAATATGTGTGTGTTTTTGGATATCAACCTGCTATAAACAAATCTCACTCCTACATTTGTACTACCTAGGACCTCTTTCTTTAAAGTGAGAAGATTAAATGGCAACTCCCTGTGCTTTGTGAATGGAGGCAATTTCTTTATTTATGTCAGAGTATTGCACAGTTACACTGCAATGCTTCTGGACTGGAAGGATTGACTGGCTCCACAATTAAATACAAGGAAAGACTGAAGTGGAGACTAGTAAGAAAGAAATGCCTGAGTGCACTTGCAATGCTCCCCATATGTTTTCTACGTCTTTAGTATACAAAATATTGATGCGTTATTCTATACTTCAACAGCTACTCAAAGCAAGTACTGCAGCATAATCTCACTAGCCATCCCCTTCCCAATATAGAATATCAGTATAGAGTGGTAGTGAAATGAAATACAAGCTTTGATAGTGTTGACATTTGTAAAGAGCAGAAGTGTAGCACATTCTAGTCAACATTTACATAATCTTTGCTAGTTCAGTCAATCAGTACTTGGAAGAAGAAAGTCATATGATACTAGTAAAGGTTGAAAGCCAGTCGCATCCGACTCTAGAGTTCAGTGCTCATCTCTGTATCAAAGCCGAAGAGGCAGCGCTGTCTGCTTCTGCAGACATTTCCGTAGTCATGTGGCAGGCATGACTGGACACTGGAGCGCATGGAACGCTGTTTACCTTCCCACTGAAGCGGTCCCTATTGATCTACTTGCCATTTCTTGCTTTCGAACTGCTAGGATGGCAGGAACTGGGACAAAGACGGGAGCTTATTCCTTCCTGCAGTACTCAGGAATCAAACTGGTGACCTGCCGCCTTCCAGTCAGCATCTTAGCCACTTGAGCCACTACACTAAATGGTCTTAATTATCTGTATATAAATATGTGTCTTTTGTTTTTAAGAATCAAAGAGTTTAGTTCACAACTTGTATTTACTTGTGATAGAAGTTAAAGTGCAAGACGACTGTGCTAATATGCCCATATTTTGAGAAAGATTTATTTGAATTTCCTTGCTTTTGGAGGTACAGCTTGAAACATAGTTTTTTGCTTCGTAGCAAATGAGTTTCCCCACTTCCCTTCTGAGCAATCACTTCAATTCATTAAAATCTGCCTAGGCCCCAAAATAATTGGTGACAAACTTCCCTTAAGCTTGCTAACCAGGAGGGACAAGGTTGAAGGCAGTCTTGGACGATTTATTTCTCCTCAGACTTTAGCCACTCCACATAGTGCTTTCTTTTGTGGACCCCCTGAATTTTTAAAAAGAGTATGCAGAAAGGGAGAGAGAAGCAATCTGGATATAGATGAGGGAAGGAGATTAAGACTGAGGTGGATACCAGTAACAAAGAAAAATCAATGGAGGGAGAGACAGAACAAAGGAAAAGGGGCACACAGGAGCAGGGACCAAAAGATTTACAACAATTGTAAATCTGGTACTTCTGCTAATAAATAATCTAAAGAGATTAGAAAGTAAATGAAAAGTGGCCATATACTAAGTTAATAATAAACTAAAAATCTAGTTAAATTATGTTTATGCTGAAAAGAGCATTTTATCTAGGTGTAAACATTTATATTACCTTGCTGCACTAAACACAATGCAGAATGAAGGTGTCCTATTTTGAACTTTGGGGAGAAGGAAACTGCTGCAATAATGTTTGAAAACCCGGTTTCTTGACTACTAGAAACCCTTCTCCCTTCTTCCTCTCTTATAATGTCATCACTTTACCCTTACTCCTTCTTTAAGACTCTTTATCAGACAGAAGAATGCAGATGACAGGGGGCAAGGAGAACCAGCATTTTTATTAGGTAGTTCAATGATGATCCTGTCACCCTGCAACACCTTTTTGCTCCTGCATTCTTCCATAGTTGACTATTTTTTCCACTAGAAAAAATGTTGATGAAGAAAATTAAAAGTTAAATATCAATTGAATTGTCCAATTTTATTACAAAATGTCCAACTTAACTAATAACTTAATTGATTTTAATACATTAGTCTCCAAGTGTACACTTGTCAATATTATAATAGTCATTGATAACCTGTCATTTATAAAGGTGTTTAACTTCCCTTTAAAGCTGTCTAATTTGGGGGATATTACCAGGTATCCTTTTTAACTATGCATAGTGCGTGGGTTTTATTGGTCTGAAAGGGATAATTCCTTGCAAGATATCATCAGGATGGGTGGCCAGATCAACATCAATCTTTGAGATTAAATGATTGCATCAGGAAGAGCTTTTGAGCAAGGGTGACCTTTCCCTTCACCTTTACTAGTGCAAAGAATTTCATTTTCACACCTGCTTCTCCCATGGGGCACATGTATGTGTTTGCAATAGGCCTATTGAGACCTATTCACATGAGAAGGGAAGTCTTGGGAAAGATGAGGTCCCCCAGGGAACAAGCTTTCCAGAATGGGCCATTTATTGCTTGATTCAGTTTACATACTGGCCATCTAAACAGAGGCCACTTAATCAAAGGGAACTGGGCAAAGCCAGGGAGGGAGGTATAAAAGAACAGGCAAAGGCAGATGGAGAAGAGGGAGGATGGGTCTTTGACACTAGTTAAGGTAGAACTTGAGGTGTGGGGAGATGTGCTACAGAAGATTGTCTGCTAGGTGTTCTATCTTTGCTTAAGAAGCTGGGATATTAACCCCTTCCTTGACACAGTTCCTGCTCCATTCCAAGTATGTAGCATGAAAGGCAAATGGTAAGAAGCCTAGCTGGGGAGGGGCTGGACTGGGAGAAACTGAAATGTCTGCTTTCTTCTATCCATTAATAAAAGCCCTTGCTGCAAGGGGCATGCCCTGGCTGGAAACTTGCTTCTCACCCCTGACTTTCAGGACATTTTTTTTTGGGGGGGGATTCCAATCATGCCAACTAAGCCCCTAGCCCCTAAATAGAGAAAAGGCCCCCCTAGGTATATTTTATTTATTTATTTATTTATTTATTTGCAACATTTATACCCCGCCTTCCTCATCCCTGGATGACCCAAGGAGGTGGCTTACAACAAAATTTAATAACATACTCAATCTTAAAAACATATAATGGATTTAACTCATGCCATAGAGACTGTTGACAAAAGATACAATGGGTGCAGCTGTTGGACACTTAACAAAGGTTATTGCATACAAGGAAAGTGACACTGAGCCCATGAAATTTGCTTTGGGGGACACTGGCCCTGTGGGGTGGGGGAATGGCTATTGGCTGGTAGGGTGCACACACCAAAATTCAGCTAAATGAGAGTTTTACATTATGCAAGAAAGGGAAAAACATTTCTTCAAACCCTGCATTATTTTGTATACTATGCCTTCATTACTCTTTTTTTCATTTCTGACTCTAAAAGATGTTACAAGCTTTCCTGATAGGGAAGTTACCTTAGTCTCCATCAAGTTGAATCTTCCTGATGCAATCATTTAATCTAAAAGATTGGTGTCGATCTGGCCACCCATCCTGATGATATATTGCAAGGAATCATCCATTTCAGACCAATAGAAACCATCACTTTTCTGTCTCTATTTGGATTGTAGATTTAAGGAAGTGTGATGGCAGTTATTAGCTGCTCAAAGAAAATGTAGCATTAAGATGGATTTGTTTTTTTTATTAATGGTGGAGATTATTCAGGTATTAATTTGAGGCTTGTATAATTTCACAAACTTGATGTTAATGTCCTTGTTCCAACCACCCTTAAAATTACTGTGATTATTCTAATTGTTAAAAAGCTATTATTTTATTCTAATTTGTGGCATAATTATTAGTAAGTAGAACATCTGCCATTTCTTATTACATTTTGGAATATGAAGATGGTTCTCAATTGAAAAAGGAAGCAGAAAGAACTAGAGGAAAAAATCTTCAGCTGAAAGAGCACAGCTGAGCTGAACAAGTTTGAGTAAAGCTTCAAAGTGTAACATTTTAGTATTGACTGATTATGAGTTCTGATGCATGTTATATATTTCTGTTGTGTTACAGAATGTGACTTTATTTTTAAGTCTTCTCCAATGCTTTCCCAATGTGTGCCACATTGAGAGGTGCAGGCACCATAGGTTGCGTACCGTTCCCAACATTGCATTTTGTGCATAAGTGAATAGAACAATGAAAATGATGAAGTTCCTTCTTATTAATGACATTATGGCAAGCCAAGCTAGCAATACTTTCAAGATAAAAAGGAGGGGAAACCATAATCCCAAAATGTAGAAAATCTATGGTACTTTATTACAGTTTAAAATCCACGACACATTTTGACCTACTAGCCTTCTTCAAGGGCTGTGTAATGGAATAAGGTACATTTTAGTACAGTGGAACCCCAACATACAAATAGTTCGACTTACAAAAAATTCGACATACAAATAGAAATCCTGCCTTAAATAATTATACATACAAATTTTTAATAGAAAAAAATCAACATACAAAAAAATATGGTGATATCTAGAGGCCTCTTCTGGTAATCCAATGTGTTTTTGACATACAGTTTTTTTCAACATACAAATAGCCTTGTGGAACGGAAAAAAATTCATATGTAGAGGTTTTACTGTATTGTAAACTGTCTAGGGACAACAATTCATTCATAAATCCATATATTTATTGTAGTCATAATAGGAGTGTTATACCAGTATATATTACAATGTGGACAATAAAACTATTACATTTAATTCATGGTTATAAACTAACTTAATGGTGCTGATCGAAGACTGATTTTTTTTAAAAAGGTACTTAGAATCCAATATCTAATAATTCTTCCATCTAAATTATGAATTTAGGAGACTGAATCATCTGCTTTTCCTGAATGTGTAGATTGACTTTTACTTTCAAGCAGCATGTTTAGGATCATGCTGCAGATGTAAGAAGAACTGAGTGACTGACAGGGCTTATTTATAGGAGTCAACACGACTTCAGCCAAAGCTATTTATGTCAGTGACTTGGCATTTCATCGGTGCTATCCAAAAGTAGCTGTGGTATCTGCGAGCACAATTGGCATAACTGTCCCTGACAGAGGTTACACCGGTCGAGGAAGGCTCCTGGTCACTGGCCTCTGTGGGAACAGAAATTGGGGAGCGGATTAATAGTCATAAGATTGATTCACCCATATCTGACCTGGCAGGCAGTTCGGCAGGAGGAAGTTGAATATCTAACTCAAATTAGGAATTAGGTAATTCCACACTTGGAGATTAGCCCAAGACCTAGCGCAAATAGTGGCCATGTTTACTCTTGTGCAAGCCATGAACAATGGATTTCCCCTGTCAGTATTTGCCTTAGTTAATTAACTTCCCCAAGAGAGATTCCCAATTAACCCGGGTAAACAGGTGATGTGATTTTCTGTCAGACGACGATTCTATCACACGCTGCCTTGAATTCCTATATATGATGATGATTTTCCCTCAATAAACCACTGGTCTTCGCTCCATCTTGTCTCATGTCGTTCCTTGACCAGTCTCCTCCGGGACCTCATGGCCGCCCCGTGGCCCCAATCCAACAAGTAGCTTGGCTGGAAGAACAAAAAGAGCTATCTTCTCCTTTTTTTTAAAATGATCAAGAAATGAGAAATATCTGCATCCAAACATCTCCCTCCCTCCAGCACATTTCCATGTGTTCACATGGAAGATTTAGAAATACAATTTCTGTGAATTTAAAACAAGCAGACTTTTGTCAGCAAAGAATACTTATAAAATTTCTATTAAAATGCAAGCTGTATTTTAATTTTAGCAAGATACATTAAATTGCAATGCAATACCACAACAATTGTGCCTTACTTGTAAAATTTATAGGTTTCAACATTATTTGTCCCTATTGTCTGATTCTTCCATCAAAGGTGTCAGTGGATATCAGTATAAGCTGTATTTTCTCACATATTCTCTTAATACTTTACTGAAAATAGATGTCTACTGTGTTTTCAGTATACCTATATTTCTGGAGCAGTTAAATCCTAATTATTTCCAGAAAAAGATAATATTTCTCCAGGGAACATGATGTTACAGAACCCACTATATAAATGAGCATTTATTTAATTCAATGAAAAACATATCATAAACAAACATTATGGTTTCTCCATGTCAGAGCAAAAGATTAAAAATTCTTTTTCCCCAGTTACAGTTATTACTTTGTTGTTAGTAAATGCAAACAGTGACATAAGTGGTACATAGATATGAGTGTGATGAAAGTAATCATGCAACTAGCAGAGGACCATTTAAAAAAGATTATACTATGAATGTTATAGTGTATTAAACATGTAAAGCAACTCATAGCTTTTTAAAGGATAGCTATTTGTGATACAGTAATTGCTTTTCAAGATAATTCTTTGAAGTTTGCTAAATAATTTGTGATTTACATGGCACAATGCAGGCTATGGCTATCATGTATTGTATACCAGAAGCAGAAATGGGCATTAACTGTGGATTCCCGTGCCCCCATGGGCACGGAACGGCCCGGCAGAGGCCACTTCGGTGAGAAAGGCTCCCTGGCCCGTGGGCTCTGCGGGCACCCAAATTAAGGGGGGTGGATAAATTATAGGGTTTGATTCACCCAATTCCTTGACCTGACCTAAGACTCTGCCAAGTAAGCAGATCGCTAACTCCTGTAACATAATTAGGCAAACATCCATCTCCGAGCTTAGCGTAAATCCCTGGCGCAAATAGTGACCATATTTACCCAGCTCCTAAGCCCAAAACAATGGTGTTTTCCCAGTCAATGTTTGCCCACGCTAATTAACTTCCCCAAGAGAGATTCCCAATTAACCTGAGTAAATAGGTGATGTGATTTACTGTCGGGTGATGGTTTTTTCTACCTTGCCTTCTGATCTATAAAAGGTGATGTCTTTTCCACAATAAACTACTGATCTTATCCTCCTCCATACTGCCTCGTATCGTTCCTTGATCAGTCTCCTCCGGGACCTACGGCCCTCAGCGGCCCCGATTCCTACACCTGGTGACCCCGACGTGATCTACTCGTGAGTAAGCAACCCCCGAGCGGTCTTCCTCAGAGTAGCGATCACACGGTCCGGTTCTGCGCTTGAACCGTGTCCGAATCATCCCGGAGGACAGCGCGGCACTCCGGCCGGCAGCCAGCCGATCGGAGGGACGGCCTGCGGTGAGGCAGTCCAAAGAGGCTTCCTACAGCTTGCTCCCGACTTTCGAGGCGGCTTGCGCCAAAGGGAAAAACGCGTTCCGCTCAGGGCAGCTGTGAGCCCCTGACAGCGCAGTGGCCACCGAGGGCCCGTGGCCGCAGTCCACACTCCGAGCTCTGCCCAGAAGCGTCGTCGCCAGAACCTGTTGCCTGCCAAAGACGCGTCGACTCGTCCCGAGGAGGAAACTTCGGAGGACCCAATCGCAGGTAATATGGGGACCTGTCCTCAGCGACAGCATCCATCCGCTAGCCAAAGAACTCGTGAGGGAGAGTTCAGAATCCTGGCCAGGGTTTTTAAGTTGCGTTTTCACAGCGGAGAGCTAGCGAGACTTTTGGTGTACCTAGGGGAACACTGCCTGCTTTACCCAGAAGTAGGTACATTAACCCTTGAGCTCTGGGATCAGATAGGAGACTGCATTCAGCAACCCCCGAAAGCTCCAGGAGGCGTAATTCGCACATGGAGAAAATGTAGGAAGCTCTTAGCGGAGATAGAGCCAGTCCGGATAGAGGCCAAAGAACCCCCAAATCTGCCAGATACGCCAGCCGAACCAACGGCGCCTACGGCGCTCTATCCGTCACTCCAGTTTAGGCAGAGTAGCGTAGGGAGCTTTCCCTCGGTGACACCTGCAGACGTCACCGACGGAGTGAGGAGCGCAGGAGCTTCTCAGATAGCAACGGGTTCCCTAGCTACCAAAAGTGCCCTCCAGCACACAGTAGAGGAAGAACTCAGGAAGGGGGAATTGCCAGTAGAGGAGCTAGCAGAGCTCAGTCAGATATGTCCTATCCGTATGGAGATGGACGCGCTCACGGGCGCCCAGCAGATAGTTCATTCCCCAGTCCCGTATAAGCTTCTCATGGCTATACGGAAAGCCATTTCAGAAACTGGGCTCCAAAGTCGCTTCACTAGGGGCACGCTTCAGCAAGTGTGCGAAAACACCATGTGGATTCCCCATGACTGGAAAGCCGTCATGCGGATGATGCTCACCCCTAGCCAGTATTTAATTTTGGACAGCGAGTTTCGCCTTGAGGCGTAGACAAGGGCTGCCAGGATGGGAGGCGCAGTACTTCCTGACCAGTTATATGGTTCAGGTGCCTTCAAGCCCATCAATGCCCAGATCAACTTGCCTCTTGCCACTCTCCAGATATCGGCCGAGGCCGCCTTTAGGGCGTTTTTCAAAGTCCCAGCAACTGGCAAAGCGGCTAAAAATTACACCGCTATCAAGCAAGGAGCTCAGGAACCCTATATGGACTTCATCAATCACCTGGAAGAAGCTATTAGCAGGCAGATTGACAATGAGGAGGCCCAACAAGAGCTCATGATGAAGTTAGCCAAGGACAACGCCAATTTAGACTGCCGTAAAATCTTGCAGTCCCTGGGCAATCGTCCTGACTTGACCCTTACGGACATGATTAGAGCTTGCGCCGACGTTGGCACAGAATCCTATAAGATGGGTTTGCTAGCGGCAGCGGTGCAAGGGGGTAAAAGACCTAAGGGTAAGACCCCAGGAGCATGTCACAATTGTGGCAAGGTTGGACACTTCGCTAGGGAGTGCCGATCCAAGGGAGGCGGACAAAGGTCCGGCCATCCCAAGGCTCCGAAAACCCAGTGTCCGAAGAGGCTACCATTGGGCTCGAGACTGTCCGAATTCGGGAAACCGGAACGCGGGCATGTCTCTGGCCCCGGTCCAAACAGAGGCTTCCTTCGCCCAGAACTCACCAGAGCTAGACTAGATCCCGGTCACAAGCCAGGCATTGCGAGGGCACAGGCCAGCCCCAAGGGTAGTACAGGGTTAGATTTGACTTGTCAGGCAGACGTTACATGTGACCTGCTAGGCACGGTCTATCTGGTGGACTCCCAGTACATGGGTCCACTGCCCAAGGGCTTTATAGGTTTAGTTTTGCCCCGCAGTGTAGCTGGAGCACGCGGAATTCTTGTAATTCCAGGAGTCGTTGACTCGAATTTTTTGGGCGTTCTCCAAGTTCAGCTTTGGACTCACCTGCCCCAAACTATTCACAAAGGAGACACCTTAGCGCAACTGATCATGGTTCCTTGTCACTCGCCAGCAGATAGCCAGGGAAGGCTCAGTGACAGCTCCGAGCCCCGGTCAGAGGACCGCTCGAGCGCCAGTGAGGCAGTACAAGGATACCAGGTCTTAGCGACAGTGGAGACCAACATTGAGTGGAAGCAGCACCCCGTTATCGAGGTATTTTTGAACAAAAGATCGTTCTCAGGGTTACTCGATACCGGAGCGGATGTGAGCATGATAAGCAGAAGCCAGTGGCCAAGGGAGTGGGCCATTGAGCCAGTCTCCGATGTGTGGGGGGTGGGCGGAATTCAGGAAGCGTTTAGGAGCCGAGAGTGGGTGGAAGTCACAATCCCAAAGGCTGACGGCACGGCGGTAATTCGGCCGCACATTCTTGACGTGCACATCAACCTTTGGGGGCGAGACATCTTGCAGCAGTACGGTGCTACGCTTACCTTTGGGTAATGGCGTTGCCAGTTAAATGGCTCACTGACACGCCGGTTTGGTAGAACAATGGCCGGTAGTGGGAGAGAAATTAGTTGCCCTCAAGCAGCTAGTTAAGGAACAGCTAGACGCAGGACATATAGAACAGTCCACGAGTCCATGGAATTCGCCAGTTTTTGTCATTAAGAAGAAGTCAGGGAAGTGGCGACTCCTCCACGATCTCAGAGAGATCAATAAATGCATACAGCCAATGGGTCCGCTTCAGTGCGGCATCCCAAATCCTAACATGATTCCCGAGGGGTGGGAGATTCTAGTCGTAGATCTCAAGGATTGCTTTTATTCAATTCCCTTAGACCCCCGGGACAGGGAACGGTTTGCCTTTACTGTGCCGGTTGTGAACTACAGTGAGCCCACGCAGCGTTACGCGTGAAAATTTTTGCCACAGGGCATGCTCAATTCGGCCACCCTGTGCCAAATTTATGTTCACAACGCGCTGGCAAAGTTTCGAAGCCGTTACCCTAGAGCCATAGTTTGCCATTTTATGGATGATATCTTGGTCGCGATGCCGCAACTCGGCAGCGAAATGTTTTCTGACCTCCAGGCCAGCCTGGGGGACAAAGGTTTACTCATTGCCCCGGAGAAAGTGCAGAGAACCGAGCCCTTCTCATACTTGGGTCATCGGCTTCTCCGCTCTTTTGCAGCACCAGTTTCGCCTCAGATCAATTTACAGGACTCAGTCACCCTTGTAGAATTGCAGCAAGTTTTGGGTAATATCAATTGGGCCAGACCGTATTTCCGATTGGATACGGATCTTTTAAAACCGCTCTTCTCGCTGCTAACTTTAGGTAAGCAGCCGGCAGACCGGATAAAAATTTCTCGAGAAGCGCGCTTAGCTCTCGAGAAAATTAACCAAGTTCTCAGCCAGAGGTGGGTGGATAGGATTACCCCAGGGCCAAATGCTCCGATCCTGAATTTGTACATCGTGCGGTCAGGATCCATGTTCACCAGAGCACTCGGCATAGATGGCGAGAAAGGGGCGAGTATCGTGGAGTGGGTGTACCTTCCGAACACCTCCCCACGAAACATCGTCACCCCCCCCAGAATTGGTCTCCGCGGTGGTTTACCGCGGACGGTTGAGAGCTAGGGACATTTCAGGGCACGATTTGGCCAAAATTGTAGTCCCGTTCACCAAGGACCAAATTCAGCAATTGATGCAGCTCGGTGACTCACTTCCAATTGCGTTGGAGGGATTCACCGGATGCTTGGCATACCACTTGCCAAAAGACCCCAGACTTGTCTCACTCCAAACGCAGACAGTTAGCTTGTTTGAATTGCTTTCGCTGGTTCCGCTTCTAGGGGCCAGGACAGTTTTTACTGATGGTGGTCGCACATATGGTGTCTTGACCTGGCAGGAGGGCCAAGCTTGGCGCACGCTGCTAACTCTTCCACAGAAGTCCGCACAGCGGGCAGAGTTGGCGGCGGTGAACCTTGCTTTGCGCACCTTCACCAAGGAACGTTTAAACATCATTACAGACAGTCAGTATGTCAGGAATTTGCTTCACAGTCTACCGGGAGCATACATCACTCCCGCGATAGACAAAAATTTGCTTAGCCTGTTTCTTACTGCTCAATTTTATTTGCGAAACCGCACGGAGCCGCTCTATATTGCCCACATCTGAAGTCATCAAGACCTCCCGGGTCCGATTTCTGCGGGCAATAGCAGAGCGGATGCGGCGGCAAAGGAAATTCAGCAACGTTCAGTTTTGGGTGTTTTTACTACTCCAATTCAGAGTCATGCCTTTTTTCACCAGAATGCCAAAGCGCTCGCCAGACAGTTCAATCTGCCACTTTCTCAAGCTCAAGGCATAGTTCGCTCTTGCCAGCATTGTGCAGGGGCACCGGGGGGGCCCTCGTGGGGGGTCAACCCACGAGGGACAGAGGCTAACCAGGTGTGGCAGATGGATGTCACGCATGTTCCGCAGTTTGGCAGATGGCAGTACATGCATGTTTGCATAGACACTTTTTCTCAGTTCGTTTGGGCAACGGCGCAGAAAGGGGAAACTGCTTCCCACGTGGAGCAGCACCTCCTTTCCTGCATTGCAGCCATGGGCAAACCTCGGCACGTTAAAACCGATAACGCCCCGTCCTACAGCTCTAGGCAGTTGGCCGCCTTCATGGCCACTTGGGATATTAAGCATACCTTTGGCGTTCCTTACAATCCGCAAGGGCAAGCGATTGTGGAACGGGTCAATCGGACGCTCAAGTCCTATATTGACAAACAAACAGAAAGGGGGGAGCCACCAGCCCTCTCCAAGTCACAGGGCCAGGCACAGCATTGTCTGAATAAGGTATTGTTCACTTATAATCACCTTAATGTTTTTTCGGACTGCACGCCGCAGGAGAAGCACTTCCGCCATTCGGAAGCTCTCCTGCGACCGATGGTCCGATACCGGGTGCCACCAGACCCTTCTTGGAGGGGCCCGGCGCCACTCATAACCTGGGGAAGAGGGTATGCTGCAGTTATGTCTCCTACAGGTGTCGTTTGGATTCCAGCTCGGGGCGTCAAACCTCACTTGGAACCACATGGCGTGGACCCAGACCGACCAGAGTCTGATCCCGGAGATGGAGGACCTCACTCTGACCGAGAGGACCCGTCAGAAGAGACGGCCACCGACGACAGCACCCAAGATCACCTGGGGGATGGTCAAGATCCTTTGCCGTGAGGCCGAGGACACCGTCCGGCACGAGAGGAAGGAGCCAACACCGGAGAACCTCACAGCTGCAGTCTTCTCCCAGATTCATGCCAACACCCTGGCACTCACCATTATCCTGACCCTTTCCCTGCTTTTGGGGGAAGGCGCTCAGGCCGCCTCGTTGGAGGCCAACGATCTGCTGCCCGGCGGAGACCTCTCTGCCCGGATGCAGTACAATATTTGGGAGAGGTTGACGGGTCTCGTCAACCAGTCCGATTTTTGCCTCAGGCAGGACCTCAGTTCTGCCTCGATCCTCAGCACCTGCCTCATCCCAGTGTGCCATTCTCCAGGCGCGCACCCCAGGGATGGGGACTGGCTTGTGAAAAGACTTTTCAGCCCGTACATTCCAGCAGCTGCTTCAGAGTATGCCCGTTGGGAAATGCGGCTGACCATGACTTTGCCGGCTGATGCAGCCACCCTCCACACTCCTCGGGTGGCGGTCAGCCCGAACTCTACCTGTGGACGGATGTACGGCTGCGCTTCAGCTGGTCGTACTCGGCGCCGCTGCCTCAACGTTGGCAGTGGCAATTGGACTTGCAATAACCCAGTACCACTTGGCACCATGTATGCACATGTCACCCTACCATCTGGTTGGTTCTTTACATGCAACCAGTACACGTGGAACTACATTCCTGCAAATATTTCAGACTCTATATGCTGTATCAGTCGTTTGACATTGTTACTCCCCACTAAGGATATGGTCACCCCAAGCACGAATGTCACAAATGTTGATGTTTCCTCACTCATACGGCACACTCGCACCACCCAGTTAGACAGCTCGTGTGAGAGCAGCTTCAGAGTAATGAGCCCTGCTGAATATCTCTCTTTGGCAGTCAGCATCTTTGGCGTGCCAGGCTTAGCCGTCGGCAACGCAAAGAGGATGGGTCGCTTGGCTTGCGGTTTAGCAAAGGCCATCAATCATACCTCCTCAGCGATAGTGCTCCTCAATCAAGAGCAGGCAGAGCTTCGCCATGCCATTCTTGATAATCGAGCGGCTATCGACGATCTCTTATTATTGCACCACTTGGGTTGCGAATCCTTTCATGGCATGTGTTGCTTCAACCTTACCGACAATCCAGAGTCAGCTCACTGATCTCCACACCATAGTCCAGGGCATCACAGAGGGTTCTGCATGGGGAACTTGGTGGAGCTCATTGTGGAACTGGATGTGGTCATGGATCCCCTGGGGGTGGCTTCAGACGGTACTCAAGGTGGTTGTGGGGGTGATTATACTAGGCGTGACAGTCTGTTGCCTCGTGCAATGTATTCCCTCACTGATATCCCAATGCCGTCACAGAAGGAAACCCCGAGACGTCATTCCCGCTCAACAGCTGATGCCGCTCTTGCGCAGAGTTGCCGGTCAGGCTCTTAAGAAAAATTAAAAGGGGAGATGTGGATTCCCCGTGCCCCCATGGGCACGGAATGGCCCGGCAGAGGCCACTTCGGTGAGAAAGGCTCCCTGGCCCGTGGGCTCTGCGGGCACCCAAATTAAGGGGGGTGGATAAATTATAGGGTTTGATTCACCCAATTCCTTGACCTGACCTAAGACTCTGCCAAGTAAGCAGATCGCTAAATCCTGTAACATAATTAGGCAAACATCCATCTCCAAGCTTAGCGTAAATCCCTGGCGCAAATAGTGACCATATTTACCCAGCTCCTAAGCCCAAAACAATGGTGTTTTCCCAGTCAATGTTTGCCCGCACTAATTAACTTCCCCAAGAGAGATTCCCAATTAACCTGAGTAAATAGGTGATGTGATTTACTGTCGGGTGATGGTTTTTTCTACCTTGCCTTCTGATCTATAAAAGGTGATGTCTTTTCCTCAATAAACTACTGATCTTATCCTCCTCCATACTGCCTCGTATCATTCCTTGATCAGTCTTCTCCAGGACCTACGGCCCTCAGCGGCCCCGATTCCTACAATTAACCTTTTTATTCTTGCCTATGTTGATGACCTAATTGTAGCTACTCAAAAGGAACAGGAGTACAAAGAGATTGTACACCATCTTAAAAAAGAGCAGGGCTGTAGCCAGGATTCTAGATTGGTGGTGGTGGTGGTGAAATTTTTTTCAGGAAGGGAATTTTTCCCCAGGAGGGGCAACAATGTCATACTAATATATAGAACATTGGCATCACAGGCTGGGTTGGAGGGAAGGGCTGTTAGCTCAGGAAGGTTTTCGCCTTCCCTAGCTGTCCTCTGGCTATTGCCCTGAAAAGGAGGTAGAAATAAAGCACTTAGGGGATGCAACATACTATTATGGCACTCAAACTGAAAGAGAGACAGATGGCTCATATCTGCTGAGCCAGGAACAAAATATTACTGAGCTTGTGGAGACACTAGACATCTAAGACAGGGATTCTCAACCTGCGGCAATGCCATTTCATGTGCCCCCCCCCACCTCCACCACTCCAGGAAGTGCCATGTGGTGGAGGAAGGGCAAAATGCCTGTCCGGTCCCTGAAGCTGTCTGAGGGAGTGTGACTCGGCTCCTGGCTTCAAAAGGTTGAGAACTCCTGATCTAAGATGCCTACATTGTTGCAACACCCATAACAACAGACTTTCTGAGAGTCAGATTGAAGTGTGAAACTTTCAAGCAATAGCTAGTACAGAATAGCTATAAGAATGTTCTTGTACCTAACAACCACTACTAGACTTGACAATGCTACTGTTATAAGAATACTGAACAAAATAAATTCACCAAGACAGGATGACTCAATATCTATCAAAAGAATTGCTAGATATTGTACTTGAAAGGAACTATGTAATTTCTGCCAACCAGCAGAAACCCAAAACTGGGCAGAGCACAGCACAGATTATAAACTGATCAGTGGTGTCTACATATGGTGGCGGGCCTATTTCACACACTAGCCATATTGTAGCTTTGCCTTCCACAGAGTTCATTAGACAGCATTATGTGTAATAGGGTAGTTAAAATGTGATCAGTAGATAGGTAGGTAAGTAGGTAGGTAGGTAGATTGATAAATTGATTGATTGATTGATGGATTGATTTCAAAGTGTCATACCAATATTGGATTTTTCAACATGTCTTGGTCACATAATGTGATAGAAAACATACTGGTAAAAATTAATGAGATGACAGAACATGCAGTTAGGTATAAACCAAAATTGTTCTTTAGGCTACTTACAGGAATCATGCTAAATGATATCTTGAGTTGATGGCAGGCCTTTTGCCTACTGCAAATTATATGTTGCCTCCAGCTGGAAAAGTGTTGATGCACTTACTGTGATGAATTGACATGAAACAGTTTGGATAGCTCCTTTAATTACCAAAATAATATATTACAGAGTTAAAGGAAAAAATAGATACACCGTTTTAATGAAAGGTAGTTATACATCTCTTCACAATTAAACTTTCATAATATGTATCCTTGTGCATTGCTATGAGGCTAATCAGAATATGATACAGAATATGATACATCAGAATATGATAACTACCTGATGCATTGTAATACTCAAGTATGACTGAAGCGCAGAGCTGGACTAGTTTGCTATAGTTGCATCACATGACATAGGACCTGTCACTTTTACCATCTGATATCATACAATACTCATAATTCTGCATTAAAATCCAGGAACATTGTTCTCTTTGGTTCCCCCTGCCTGACACATTCTTATTCCCTTTGAATTGAAGCATTTTCTTCCTATGTTTAGCATTTTCCTTATATGGGTGTTAATTTAAGAACAGAAAAGGGATCCTGGCTTGGAAAATATATAAGGAACAAAATCAACATTTGGGAAAATGCAGAAAGAAAAAAAAAAGAGGTGCTAGAACTAATCTGGTGTAAAAGTAACCATAGATGAAAAGGATAACTAATCAAAGGAAGTATCAGTGCAATTGCTCTTTCAATAAGAAGAGGTAATACATTGGAATTTATGGTAATTAGTGGTTAATATCCAATAACAATCCCTTGTTAGGTGAGAGCCTTGTTGGGGTGTGGGGGCAGATATTACCATCAAGATGGAGCTTTCACATTAATGTGATTAGACTGAAGGCCTTTGAACAACAGACTAGCATAGTTAAAAAGCCATTGCTCCTATTAATAGATCAGAGTCCTTTTTGCAATGTCAACTGCAATATTAATCTTGGTTTCAAATCACAGAGTCTCAAATATCAGCTGCCACTACTTGGACAGTCTCTTTTGGTTTATATCAGAGAACCCAATGGAGTCTTTTGAAGAAGCTGGCCATGTTAGTAATGAGAACTTATTAGAAGTTCCTACATTAAATGATTCCCTGTCAGAAGATGAAGATGTTAAAGCTACTTTGCAGCCTCGATTTTCCCCAAGCCCCCGAAGGAAAAATTCAGATTCTTCTGAAGAAATGGAGCTGGATGCCCCATCAACTGTTGCAAGAAAAGTTTCATTTGCTGATGCATTTGGTTTTGACCTTGTGTCTGTTAAGGAGTTTGATACCTGGGATGTTCCAAAAATATTACCAAATGATGACTTAGACGAAAAAGTTGTACCTGTGGAGGAATTCTATTTAACTCCACTGTTTACACTGCCAGCCACAGAAGAAGAACTTTTGCAGAAAGTGCGGGCACAGAAAGTATGGCTAGAGTCCGTAGAGTTTCTATCGGGGATAACGTGTATGAAGGGCATAATCCGAGTTCTGAATTTATCCTTTCATAAATTAATTTATGTTCGGATGTCTCTAGACAACTGGCTAACTTATTATGACATCTTAGGAGAGTATGTGCCGAATTCTTGTGATGGTGAAACTGACCAGTTCTTGTTCAAGATTTCATTGGTTCCTCCTTATCAAAGAGATGGAGCTAAGGTTGAATTTTGTTTACGGTATGAAACATCTGTGGGAATATTTTGGGCAAACAATGACAACCAGAATTATATTTTGATCTGCAATAAAAAGGAAGCTGCAACATCATTGGATCCTGAGCAACATGAAGAAGGAATTACAGATAAGCAGCTCAAAGGATGCTTAAAGACAACACCAAACAGGTAAGGTTGTATCTGACTTTTGCTTAACTTTTAAAAACCTCTTTCAGTTAACAGTTTCCAAACAGAAGTTTCCAAATGATCAAATAGTTTTTATTTATCTGTTGCTGTTGTTAATTTGGTCTCCTTCACGCTATGTTGTCAGCAGTTATTTTTAACACAATAATAGCATACTCGTTTCTAAATTTATCATTGTCAACTATTATTTATTTGGTCTAGGGCAGAATATTATCCAGTTGAATAGTATCAAAATGGCATGAAAATCAGACCAGTAGGTTTATGCAGATGAATCAGCTCACTGACAGCACACTTTCAAAAGTCTAATCACAGCATAGCATTTCCTTGTGGTTATGATGCTAACTTGTAATCTTCCTGCATAATCTCAGAAGTCTAAATTATTTTAAGTCTGAAAACAGTTAAAATGCTTTAGAAGGTCCAAAGCTCTTTAAAACAATATCTACAACTCAGGGTTACATTTAGATTAGGGGTGAGCAAAGGCCTACCAAGGCTGATTTTTTGCAGTTCCTGGGCCTGTCACACTCCTTCACCAATAATTTCTTCTCCAGAAAAAAAGTTCACTGGGTCCCTTGGAAGCCACCAGTCTCCACTTCCAGGCATAATTTTAAAAATTTATTACTTTTTTGGCAATACCAAAAGGGGGCTTTTGGTCACATCCAGTTTTGTTTTTTCCATCCTCATCCTCAACATCATCATGAATTGCTGATTGTAACTTCAGTGCTGACTATCTCTAATATACCTGAGGACATCAAATTAGTTTAGGGAATGGAGGCTGTATGATGCACAGATACTGTAACTGTGTTCACTAACATGATTGCCATCCCCACCCCTACAACTTGCCAACTGAGGAAGCCATCTCATTCAACCCAATGGTAGCTTCAGTTCTTCTGCTGGCCTGTGCTATAGTGATGTGAAAGATGAGAACTTGCATCATGAAAGAAGTACCATGAGGAGTCATGTTACATAATTGTAGTTTTTCATTGTCTTCTTTCAATGATTCATGTTCCTATACGAAACATATGTCTTTGGATGACAAGTCCAAAAGCCTCTGGGTTGTATTGTGGCTCTGCATGTTTTAAAAAATAAAAGGCTACTGAAACACCAAGGAAATATTACTTATGTTGCTGTCGACTTGTAGATTTCCCTGTCTGATTGTAAAACATCTGAATTAAGAACCAGAAATGACACTGGCAAATTTCCTGGTTCTAACCCAATTGTATATTTTAGCAACTATGGTCAGAATCCCATTGATTATTTATATCAAAATGCAATAACATAATCTGCCGCAGCAACTTCCTGCTTGTGAATAAGAGACAATTTATATTCCACATCCTGTACCAAGTTTGGCAACTAGAATATGATGAATACATGTGACAATATGCTGTTGTGATTATCACCATTGCACTAATATTGGTTCAAATAACCTAATAGAATTCTGACCCATAAGATACTTGTATAGACTTGGACATGATTGTAAGGACCCAGAAGAAAAGCCCAAAGCAAATGTTTTTAAAAGATCAGAATAGACATAATTTTGGCAAATATTTTTCTGATATCTCTGCCTGTTGAAACATAATGACAGTAAAACCTTTTTTCTGTGCAGCCCTTACAAAACTATGGATCTTTCCAAAAGAACTGAGTATGCCATAACATTTGACTGTCCTGATGTATAAATTATACTTTGGACAAAAGGCTATTATGTACATGGAGAAAGAGAATAATAATAATAATAAAGTTTAATTTCTATCCCGCTTTCCTGACACAAGTGCCACTCAAAGCGGCTTACAACATATATAAATACAACAGAGCAAAATATACAATAAACTACAAAAGGCAATACACAATTAATACAATCAAAACATCAGAATATGCAAAAATACAATACAAAATATAAATAATTAAGCAATATCACAATGAGAAATTACACAAAAAAATCAACCTCAACCACCCAGCAGCCACAAAGGCACCCTATAGTTCAACGTCTGTGAGGCAGCTGCGTCGGCAATGGCTCCCACCTGTCTCTCCCCAACGGGGCCGGTGGCGTGGGCTCCCGGGGTGAGACAGGGAGCTGCTCGAGGCGACGGGCGTCGTCGTCCTTTTTCTGCTCTCCGGGCGGGCCGTCCCGGAGAGCGAGGGCAGCTGTGTCGGCGGCGGCAATGGCTCCCACCTGTCTCTCCCCAACGGGGCCGGTGGCGTGGGCTCCCGGGGCGAGACAGGGAGCTGCTCGAGACGGCGGGCGTCATCGTCCTTTTCTGCTCTCTGGGCGGGCCATCCCGGAGAGCAAGGGCAGCTTTCTTGTTGGAAATGTGTCAATCAACAGTGCATTTTATCTTTTTTTGTTCTATCCATGTGCGCAACATTTCATATGAAAAGCAGAACTAGTTCCTGGTTTACGCATCTGGCTGTGGAGACAGAGGTCGAGCGTCTAATTCTCCAGTGTTCCCTCTAAAAGAAGAGCCAGCCAATGTAGCAATGGGCAAGCTGTACAGTCCTAGGGTGCTCCCAGAAGAAGGGAGTGGGAAACCACTTCTGTGTATTTTTTATCTAGAAAACCCTGGAAAGGATCACCATAAGTCAGAATTGATGAGATGGCATGCAATTACTTTATTATTATTAAAGGAGGAGTGCAAATTAGAGGAAGACATAATTTAATTTAAAGATATCCAGATATCATTGTATTATTGGCAGAAAATACCAATGACTACGTTTTCATCACTTTTTCTCCTTTGTCCCATATTACTGTTACTTTGCTCTCATTTACTTTCCCATGCCTGTCTTCCTAATATTTATCTTGTATCAGGGTAAGGAAGAAGAAAAATGCTTAAGCAACTCTCTTAAACTTACATGGATTCTGCCCCTTGCTGCCAGAAAACACTTACTGCAAGTGGCTTGTGAACATGATACTAGTCAATAGGTTTACGTTCATTTAGACTTGATGTCAAGATGAGTGTTTCACTTTGAGTTGTTTGCTTCCCTACCTGCCTGCCTGCCTATTAATTGATAGCTGCCTAATTTCAAAAAGGGCAATAGATTTCATTGCAGTTATAAGCTTATTTATTTCTGCAGCCATTAAGCTATTTGGATGGAGCTGTACAAATCTCCCTTCACTTCTGGTTGCTGTTCCTTTCAGGGTGGTTGTAAACATAAATAATATAATCTTGCAATGCATTCTATACATATTATTTTCTGGATTTCCTATGCGTTAAATCCTTCTTTCCCTCCAACTAGAACAGACCCATTGAAATCAAAGGAATTTATGTATTTTATGCCTAGCATGTTCTGTTTATTGTAATATATTGATTTCTTTTTCTTTAAATTAATATAAAATAAACTTATTAATAAAAAGATTAGCAATGATAACAACTACAATAACAACATCTATACCTATAAATCCAGATGCTTCTGCACCCATCCACACTATCCCATACCCAGCCTCCTGCACTCGCCCGAACCCGGCCAGCAGAGTACTGCATGGTTGCCGAAGCCGGCAGTGGGGCAACAGCTCCACGAACGTGAACAAAGGGAAACAACTTCAATTCCCAATGCCTCTGTGCCCTGCTGCACCTCAGCCAATCAGGCTGACAGGCGCAAGCAAAAAGAACGTTGGGAAACACGGCACACCCAATTGAAATCAAGCTGCAGAAAAAAACGGCCGCATGAACACAAACAAAACAAACAAAACTCCAAGTCCCAGCATCCTGTGTGCTGTGAGCACTTCAGCCAATCAGGATGAAGGGCGCGAGCACGCAGAACGCTGAAAAAGCCAGCATGTGAAAAATGAAATGAAAAAACGCTGCCATCTCGCAATGGGAGTGCAAGTCCACTGCAGGCGGACGCAGCACCTCACGGCCTCGCAAAACAAAAAACCACAAAAAACCACGGCAAGACACACACTGGCCTTATTTCCTGGAGCAACAGGGAGAAGAGGGACTCCCTCTCCTCCACGCTACCCCGCTGAAGTCACGGCGAGACCACCGCCGGCCTCAAGGTAAGTTGAGCCGGGGTGGAAAAAATCAGCAGCAGGCAGCAGTTCATTAGGGGAAGCACACTCCCTGGCGAATGACTGGCTGCTGCCTTTTTACTTCCGACACCACTGTTTCGAGAACTAGCATGAAACAGCGGTGGAGGTAATACAAAAGCAGCAGCCAGCAATCCACAAGGAAGAGCACCACCCCTTACAGATAGCTGCCTGTCAATCTCTGGTTAGGTAAGCCAGGAGAACAAGGAGACAGAGAGGAGAGAACCATTGTCAGGCAGATAGCTCTTCTCTGCCTTCTTTTCACCCGACCTACCTAACAAACCTTACCGGATGAAGAGCGAGCTGACTGCCGGCTCCTCCTTTTCCACATTGCTGCATCGAAACCAAATTTCAAAGCAGCAATGGGGAAAAGAGGAACCAACAGACAGGCCGTTTGTCATGCAAACAAACACAACAACAACAAAACCAAACATTTACCCAAAACGCCAACCACCAAAATTAATAAAACACAAATAAATAATTAATTTTAAAAACACATTAACCAACAAAAAATTAGACAACAAAATCCACAAACAAAAACACCCACAACACCATAAAAGCACAGAAAAAACACCTAACTACAACACCAAAATACCTAACTCTAACAACAAAACTACCACAAATTACACAAATAAATACGAATGAAATCACAAAAATAAAAAACAACCAGAAATAAACAAACCAATTAAACACATCTAAAACCTAACAAAACCACAAAAGAACAAACAGAAACACCTCCCAGCCCACCACCACAAAAAGAAAAAACCAAGAAGAAAGAAAACAGGAGAACTCACCAGCACGTCCTCCCTCCATGAGACCAGAACAGAATGGAAGAAACAAAGACTACTTACCGGAAGAAGCCCCACCTAGAGGCCAGGAGAGAAAAAACAAGTGAAATAAAAAAAGAATCCAACACTATTACTAACAGCCCCACCTGCAGGCTGGAAGATTAAAAACAAGTTAAAAAATGCAAAGCAGCCCTCTTGCTAACAGCCCCACCTAGAGGCCACAAGAGTAAAAACAAGTCAAAAAATAGGAATAAATCAAAAGTTTACAGAAATAAAAAAACATATGTTAAATAAATAAAATAAAAAGATTTGTAGCATCCTCTGTTTATTTTTATCTTTAAAAAACAAAACACCCCCAAACAGCAAAACACAATTTATAACAGCCCAGCAACACCGAGCAAACTATGCTAGTATATATATATATATATATATATATATATATATATATATATATATATATATATATATAGAGAGAGAGAGAGAGAGAGAGAGAGAGAGAGAGAGAGAGAGTAGACAATTACATAATCAAAGATGTGCACCCCATCACTAATAACATTAATTTTATATATTTGTCCCCTCTTTCCAGAAAGTTGTATATTCTGGTCTTATTCCTTTTGCTTTAACCAGGACATAATAAATTCTCTCAAATCTATTTAAAATCATTTTTTGTTAACTTTATCTTTAATTCATATGTCAATATATCATTTATTGCTATGTTCCATAATTATTTAAGACAGCTCAAATTTGCAGTCTACTTTCCATTTTTTTAACAATAAGTAGTCTCATAGCTGTTACCATTACAATAATCATTTTTCTTATTTCTTTCTAAATGATGGTCTCCAAAATCCATTAATAAAGCAATTCTGGGGCAATATACAGGTATCCATTTCAGTGGAGATTAAGATTGGATTTTTTATCCTGTGTGCTTTTGTTGGTGTTATTATTCATTGTGTTTAAATCCAGCCTCTTCTGCAATGAGGTAATGGTGGTGTATTTTTAATGCTCTTAAATGCTCTATCATGGAGGTCAAGGAGATAACAGAGTGACCAGGCCAAGGCCATTCTTAGGCTTTCACATGGCTCAGTGGGACTTTAATCTGGAACTCCCAAATCTCAATCCAATCTTCAACCACTACATTGGCTTTCAACTACTTCCTCTACTGCCACTTCAATAATATTACTACTGGTGATTACTCGACTTTGTATGAGGCATTGGGTTTTTCCCAGGTTGCATTGTGCCTGGGCAGTATAAAAGGCAGGACTCATGCATGCATTACTCGTGGGTTTTGCATGAGGCAAAGAGTGTTTAGGAGTGGTTTTGAGCGTGATTTTGGATTTTGGATTTTCTTGATTTTTTTTGTCAGAATTTTTAGAAGCATTCCTGGTTTTTTTGCCGCATTCTTCAGGTTCTTGGACAATCAGGGTTGTTTGACATGTTTTTGTAATGTTTTTAGCCTTTAGACAATGATTTCTTAAAGTTCTGTCAGTTTCCTGTCTGTTTCCTTGACTTTGCCCTGAAGTCTGTTACTGCCTGTTACAGTACAATGTATCTCTATGGAAACAATGTTGTATGAGGCATCGTGGCAAGGATTTGGACGTTGCATGAGGCATCGCAGCTAGGATTTTGCATGCCTCATACAGTCTATCTTCCCTGAGAATATAAAGTCTTATACAATCTCAAATACTTAATTTTGAACTAGGAGTGTTCTTTGGAGAAGGTGATACAAAATAAGGAAAAAGACACAGACAAAGACATCAGAAAATTAAGTCATTCATTTTTGGGAAGCAATTTTTCTTCCTTTGTAATGCCTTGCCAATGCCTTCAGTTAGTGCTGATTGATTTGTAGCTCTGTCTCCCATTAAAGCAGAAATTTTCAACCTGCGGCCCATAGGATGCATGTGACCCATGGCACCATTTCATGTGGCTCACCATCACCTCCACCACACCAGGAAGTGCCATGTGGTGGAGGAAGGGCAAAATGGCTGTCTGACCCCGGAAGGTGTTGAGGCAGCGTGACCTGGCCCCAGTGGTGTGCTGGCCCACAGGAATAGAGGGACTCATCCTGATGTGCCCCAGTGACTGGTGCCCCTCAGGGGCAGGCAGAGGTAATGGGAATGTATCTGATTTCTCTCCTCAAATACCCCTCCATCACTTCCTGTCCACCACCCTCCCAAGGTGCCCAGCACACTCCTGCCCGTCCTCGTCATAAAAAGGTTCAGAACTTCTGCTTTCATTCTCTATTTGATCAGACAAAAATAATAAAAACAAAAAATAAATAACGAAGACCAAAATGTTCTGGCCTTAAGACTAAGTGCTCTATCTAAGTGCTGCAGACGGAATTGCTGCCCTTCAGGAAAGATCTGAAAACATGGCTGGCGGGGCAGGTGTGGGATCCTGAAGATGTCGTGACCCCCACCTGCTGGTTGGTTTAATATCAAAGTAATCTTCCACTTTTTAATATGTGGGGTTTTTAGTGGGGTAATTTCTTTTAATGGGGTTGTTCTTGTTTTACGGGTTTTAAGATTGTATGCCGCCCAGAGTCTTTGTGAGTTGGGCGGCTATATAAATATGAATATAAAAATAAATAAATAAATAAATTTTAATGTGATCATCTGAGGATTAAGTCTATTTCCTTGAGCCACATAAACAGCAGCTTGCATTAAATATAGTACTTAGGCTTTAAGGTGCCACAAAGTTTTTGTCTTCTTGACTTTTTTCTCTTTTTGGTTTTAATTTCACTTCTTGTCTGATATGATTTCACAGACTAACACATCTGTCACTTTCAAAAACTTCCTTTGCAAATGACTGTTCTGCAGCTGTCAATAACATTTTTGGCCTGGGAGAAAAATACAGCTCAGTATTGCTGCTACACCCCATAAACTGAAAGAACAGGGTGCAATCAGTCCATGGATATGGCCTTTTGCTATTATTAGGAAGTGATTATGTGCTTGGTCTTTACCAGTCAGGCAGCTGTTCCCTGCAGCTAAGAGGGTCAAGCTTTGCGTTTACAGCCTGACAACTGAGCAAACAACACTCTGACTTGCCAAAACAGCCTCTATATACTTTGCACTGGACCTGAAACTACTGCTAAAAGATTCACAGGGTAGCCTCAGGAATCTAGGATGTTTGTGTACATTTTCTACTTAATTGCCTCATTTATATCTTGCATTTCTCCTGAGTCAGACATCCAAGATGGTTTACAAATTAACTCCCCCCCCCCAAACAACAAATACAACTGGAAAAAAATAGTTTGCCATGTTAATGAACAATGAAACATAGAGTAAAAAGCACTAATTTAAATCCATTTAAATCACTTTAAACATATATCAGAGAAAGAGAGATTCAGGGATATGTTGGGAAGGAGGAAGGCTTTGTATTTAGGGCATCCCAGACTGACCTCCCCTCCCATACCAGTCAAGTATCCCACATTGGCCAGGAAATCTCATATTTCACGCCTCTTTCCCGGTCCTTTCCGCAGCCATCCTGTATTTGAACAGCCAGAAAAGGGGTTACTGAGCATGCACGCCCATCAGAGAAAGTGGTGTGCATGCATGAAGGGGTTACTGCAGTGGTGTGCGTGCGCAAAGGGGTCAATGCACATGCACAGTAACCCCTTCGTGCATGCACACCACTGCAGTAACCCTTTTGTGCATGCACGCCCATCAGACGCAGTGGTGCTTCCCGTTTTTTCACCACCGCATCTCGACAGGTATGCTCCCCCCTCCACAATATCCCTGAAATGCACAAATATGTATCATAAACTAAGTTGGAAAAACAACTTTGTGCTTTATCATTATTGTAATGTGCTGTTTTATTTTCTATACATAGATCTGTGGTGGCCTTGGATTAGTTATTTTTAAAATCCTAATTCAACGCATCATTTTTGCAAAGTGTGAATCAACTTTATAGGCCACTGCAGCTTTTTATTTCATCAGCTAATCATTTTATTGCCTTAAAATAATTCTTCCAGTCCTTTTGGTGTTGTTCCACATAGTTAACAAAATAGATTCTACCCAGATTAATTAATTGGGACTTATAATTTGGTAACAGTAGCTAAACAGCCCAATATTGTCATGTTAGTTGCAAATACATTCCGTAGAGTTAGAGTGGTATGGGGACTGATTGGCACTTGAGGTATAAGCTCCAGATTAATTGAACATACTTTGGCAAAAGTATGCAAAGGTCTGGGATGCAAATGGACCATGGAAATGCATCCTTAAATAAATTCAGTTATGCAAGCTTAAATAAATTCTGAAGATGCAGATTTCTGGTGCGATACTTATCTAACTAGGGGGAACCAGACATAATTCCACTGTACATCACAATATACTATCATGTAGCACTCAAGAAAGGAAGAAAATATACTTTTAAATATGTCCACTCATGTATCACCTGGGAAAGGAAGAACTCATCTGGCTTTGACATAGTTCATGAAGAGCAGTGATTGAAGCAATGAACAATCAAACCCCCTCCCAATCTCCCAAGACTTAGAGCTTAAATCAGCTTTGTAACAGGAACGTAATATGTGCATTTGGCCAGAACACTCATTTGCATTACAAGGGCCCCTCTTTCACTTTCCCTTCCATACCAGAACAATGATCAGACACTAAAATAAACAGCAAGGGAAGACTAGAATGCAGTTTTAAACACCCAGGGGGAAGGGCTGAGAATGGGCCCACTGAGGTCAACTGAAAGGCTGAATCAATTGGCATTTGATGATGTGTAACTGGCTGCAGCTGGGGGGAAGCACTGACATTACTAATCTATAGCAAGGGTTCCCAAACCTTTCATGCTGCAGTTCTGACCACGCTCCCAGACAGCTGAGTGGGCCTGTAACATGGTTCCTCCTACCATAAACGCTGCTTTAAAATGTATCTGTGGCTGTCATAAACACAGGTGCATTTATGGCAGCATTTATGGCAGGCGTGGGTGCACTTATGTATGTGTGGGTGCATGTTATGGCTGTCATAAACATGTGCGTTTCCGCTACTGACAAGGGTGGCAGCGGGTCACATGAAATGGTGCTGTGGGCCAGGTCCAGCCTGCAGGCTGTAGTTTGGCCACCCCAATCTAAAGTATTGTCAAACAAGCACAAGTGCACATTGTAATGAGGACTGGACTAACCTCTTTGCAGGCGCACCCCCCCAATAACGGACACAGACAACATTGAAAGTGGATAACAGCATAGGGCCACATTTATTGATTCAATGCCCTAGTCCGAATTATAAATTTGTATTGGTAAAACGACCAATCATAATTCCTAAGGCAAGCAGGCCGAAGTAACACTGGTAAGGTACCACCCCAAAATTGCCAACGGCAATTGGTTACAATGTATCAATTTGTATCAATTTGTTTGTTGACAACAAACAAATTGTTGACCGTAGTCAATAACTAACTTATGACCCCACCCTCTGACGCGTATCCGTGAAATCACAGGGGTGATGCATGCTGGTTAGCAATCGTCATCACCCCATCGCCTGGTTCGTCGTTGACCGGACAACGTTTAACTAATTTATTCCTGTCTAGTGTTGTCCAGTCAATTGCGAACCTGCCGGATACTTGTGGGTCATACTGTTTACCTTACCAGTGCTACCCGCCAATGTGACCAAAGTCAACAGTAGGAACACAGAAAGACCCCTATATCAAACCATAGCAACAGTGTGGGATGGGCAAAAAAGCCAGGACCCGGAGCCAATATGGGTCCCAACCAAAAATTCCCACCCGGCCCCGAAGCGACCATAATATCACACTGTTAACTAGGGAGGGGGTGGAGGGGAAAAAACTTCTCCGCTCCGTCGCTGAGGTAAAATGGCAGCTCGGCTGCCTCGTGGCCACCCCTTTTATAAGGGAGCTGGCCACGCCCCTAACTACCCGGATTCTCTGTCCTGTGGGGGGGGGCCCGCAAAGGGCGCGGCGGCCATTTTGGCGCCGCACTTGCATTGCAGGCGCACCCCCCCAATAACGGACACAGACAACATTGAAAGTGGATAACAGCATAGGGCCACATTTATTGATTCAATGCCCTAGTCCGAATTATAAATTTGTATTGGTAAAACGACCAATCATAATTCCTAAGGCAAGCAGGCCGAAGTAACACTGGTAAGGTACCACCCCAAAATTGCCAACGGCAATTGGTTACAATGTATCAATTTGTATCAATTTGTTTGTTGACAACAAACAAATTGTTGACCGTAGTCAATAACTAACTTATGACCCCACCCTCTGACGCGTATCCGTGAAATCACAGGGGTGATGCATGCTGGTTAGCAATCGTCATCACCCCATCGCCTGGTTCGTCGTTGACCGGACAACGTTTAACTAATTTATTCCTGTCTAGTGTTGTCCAGTCAATTGCGAACCTGCCGGATACTTGTGGGTCATACTGTTTACCTTACTAGTGCTACCCGCCACACGGAGGGGCTTCAAAGAAGACCTGACGCTCCCCCCCAGACCGTCAGCTCGGTCAACAGGCCTGCTCGCCAATCACCCAACAGGAGGTCCATACCTCCTCGCGACAGATGGACCCCATCCCCTGCGTACAAGTCATAATTTTGTAGACTAATATCGGGGTGATGACTAACCCGTCCCCAAGCCCTGGTGGCAAGAAACCGCGCCACTGCCTTATTGACCGCGCGCCTAGCGCGGTCAAGGGCCAGGAGGTTAACGCCCCCTCTGTAAGAATGGCGCGGAACAATGTCCGACCAAACCAGGGTTGTGGCAGGCCAGACATAATGCAAGTAGGCGAGTTCCTCGCAAATCGCATGCTTGAGCGATAAGCCGGTGACCTGGCCCAAATCATTGCCCCCCAGGTGGATGATTAGAATGTCAGGCGGGTCAGCACCCAGGCCAGAAAAAAGGAAAGGCCGCAGCTCCCGCCATAACATCCCAGGCTTACCATGCCATGCGAGACTGGCGTGGTCACCCAGTCCCAGTCGGGGTCCCCACTCTGTCGCCGCAGCGTAACGCGCTGCCCTGTGCACATAGCTGTGGCCCACCAGCCATACTGTCACCGGTGTAATACGACACCCAGGGTCTGTAAGAAAATTGAGAAAAAAGGCGGTAAGGTGACTGGATTGGTACTCATGGCGGGAGTGGGCGCACATAAAACTGAAAACATTGCGAGCCCCACCTCCCCATGCTGCGTATGTCAGCCCCAGAGTACCCAAAAGCAGCTGCTGTAGAGGCTGCACCAATACGGAACGAATGTGTGCCATAACGGGCACCTGGTAGGCCCACCCTGGTGAGGGCTCTGGCTGTCACCTTCCAAAACTGAAATTTAGTAAGGGGAGACCCATCTTGGTGACAGAAAAACGGGCCGTGGTGCATGCCACGCAGTGCCAGGTATTCCTGTAGGGCACCAACCGGACAGATGTCTGCCAAAGAACAACGTAGCAGTCTTACACCACTGCCTACGCCATGCTGATCTGTTTTAGAGGAGCGTATCCTCAACTGGGCCCAGTCTTTGGCAACATAGACATCTTCGAGTTCCAGTGCCCTACCACTTGCATCCGCCTTAGACAGCATCACGAGTTCGCTGACGCGGAGCGCTCCAAAAAATGCCACCGTTGTGGCTGCATGAAAAAGGGCTGCCTCGTAATGATCAAAACAGAGGCCTGGCCAGCCCCGGGCCAACTGGGTAAGAACCCCTGGGGAAATAGGGTGCCGGTCGTCCGGGGAACGCCCGCGCTCGCGCACCCACCCCTCCAAAACATGTCTCACCCGGAAGTCAGAGGTGGTATCCACATGACCCCCCACTTTGGCCATAAAAGCCAACGCCGAGAGCTTGGATGCTATGGTGCGAGGTGCGAGGCCCTGTGCATGCAGGTGAACCATGAACCGCAGAACATGGTCCACCGGGATAGGCCAGGTCTCTGGCAAGAGAAATTGAGTAGCAAATGCCCTGTACGAATTGAATGCTTGTTGATACGCCTTACGCGTGCGTGGCGCTAGTGACAGGCCAATCGCCCGGTTCACCTCTCCTTGCCAATAGTCCACATCTCGTCCGGGAGTGGCGAGGGAAATTCCTCCGCATCCGGGGCCAAGGCGCGGAACCGGGAGATCTGCAGGGACAAAGCGTCAGCAATATCATTATTAATCCCTGGGACATGCCTGGCCCTGAACAAGACGTTGAGGCGCAGGCAGCGCAGCACAAAATGGCGCACTAGATCCATGACCCTGGGCGATTTGGAAGTCTGTGCATTGACAATGTGTACAACAGCCACATTGTCACACCAGAAATGCACCACCGAATTAGCCCACTGTTCGCCCCATAGCATCAAAGCCCCCAGAATGGGAAAAAATTCCAGGTATGTGAGATCCCGCAGGCGACCTGTGCCTGCCCATGCCGGTGGCCACCCACCATAGGCCCACTTCCCATTGAAGTACATCCCATAACCCAGGGATCCTGAGGCATCAGACTGGATCTGGAAATTGGGGGATGCCAGGAGGTCAGACCTCCAAAATGAGACCCCATTAAACTCCCTCAGGAATTGCAACCAGACGAACATGTCCGCCTTGATACCCCGGGTGAGCCTGACTCTGTGGTGGGGCCTGGATAACCCTGCCATGGCGTCGCATAAGCGCCGGGCGAAAGCCCTGCCCGGTGCGACCACCCTGCAAGCAAAATTAAGGTGCCCATGTAGCACCTGCAGTTCCCTCAGGGATGCCTTATGCTTGGCCAGCAATTCCGAGATAAGGGCCACTATCCTGGACACCTTATCACCCGGCAACCTAGAAGCCTGCACTACTGTGTCAATCTCAACCCCCAGGAATACTAGCTTGGTCGATGGGCCCTCGGTCTTTTCGGGCGCTAAAGGGACACCAAGTTCCTCCATTAGCGTCTGAAATGTGTTGAGGAGACGTGCGCACGTGTCCCAGCCCCGTTCACCCCCGAATAAAAAGTCATCCAGGTAATGGGCTACAGACCGGGACCCTGACCTGCGGACGAAAGCCCACTCTAGGAAGGTACTAAAACGCTCGAAAGCCGAGCATGATATGGAGCAGCCAAAAGGCATGGCCTTATCAAAATAATATTCCCCCTTAAATTTAAAACCCAGCAACTCAAAGTCGCCCGGGTGCACTGGCAAGAGGCGAAAAGCTGACTTAATGTCACACTTGGCCAGCAGGGCACCCGGGCCACACGAGCGCACCATGCGCAGCGCATGGTCAAACGATGTATACCTGACTGAACAAAGGTCATCAGGGATAGCATCATTGACCGATCGGCCGGCTGGGTAGGACAAATGATGAATAAGGCGAAACTCACCTAGGGACTTTTTGGGGACCAAACCCAGCGGCGAGACCTTAAGATTGGGAAACGGGGGTGCGGGGAAAGGTCCAGCGACCCTGCCCGTGTCTAACTCCTTTTTAATGCTGGCCGCAGCCACCTCCTCCCTTCCTCTGAGGGATAAAAGGTTGGGAGCATCCTGAGGGGACCTATCACCCATAAAAGGGATACGAAATCCCTGCTTAAAACCTTGAAGGAGATACTCCCCGTCCTCCCCCTTCGGGTACGATGCGAGCCAGCGCTCCAGCATGTCCACCTTAATTGGGGAGGGGGCCTTTTGGAGAACTAGCTCCATCCGTGGCAGCCTTGCCAGCCCACTGTCCACCCCTCCCTCTGCCTCGCGCCCCCCCAGGCTTGGGACAAGCAGAGGCTGCGTGGGGGCCAGAACATGTGGGACACTCATGCTTATACCTGCAGTTCTTTCGATTGCAGGAACCATTTGACGAGAAAGTCCAGCACAGCAGGCGGGCTGGAACCCCCTGCCCCGCCGCCTGGCGGGTAGCCTGCGCTGGAGCCGCTCGCTGGACCGCATGTCCGCAATGGTATCTATCCCCCGGGGCAGGGCGTGTGGGTGTCATATACAAAAGCCACAGCCTCTGGCACGGCTCATCCCATCTCATCTCGGGGTGGAGGGGAATCCTCATACGGAATTCCTCATCATATGCTAGCCATGAGGGGCCCGGGAAATCGACCATCGCCCTATATATGTTGTCCAAATATTGGACCATGGGAATAGCTAAATCCGGCCGCGCCCTCAAATATACCGCCATGTATATTAAATAAGCGGGGAGCCAGTTGGCCCAGGTACGCGGCGGCTTACGGCGGCGTGCCTGCTCCTTGTCCTTCTCATCCTGACCCTCCCTTTCCTCCTTGGTGGGCTCTCTGTTCAGGAGTGAGAAGATATCTACGTACTCCCCTCGCCATATCTTTTCCCTAGTAGCCTGTGCCAGGTGATCACCCAATGGCAAGGAATACCCTGCCGTCGGCAAAGCCGAAAAGGGGACAGCCGGCCTGGTAAAAGGGGCCTGAGCTAACCCATCCACCCCCAGAACATTCCCTGCAGTGTAAGGACCAATGCCCACCCCAGTGCCCAAGGTGGCAGTCGTCGCCGCCGGGTGGGTCGCCGACAGCGTGGCCCCCGCACCACCCGCGCGAGGCCAAGGCCATTGAAAGGCCCCCCCTAGATTGGGAATGTGTGTGGATGTACTCGCTTGCACCGTATACTCACATGCTGCACCCCCGCGGGCCGCCCCCACCGGGGGTTCCGGCCCACTGGGGGCGTCGGAGCTCACGACCGACGTAGAGCTCATCACCGGGGCTTGACCCGCACCTGGTTGCTGGCTGGGGAGCTGCGAGGCAGTGGCCGAAACCGCGCCACACGCCTGCAGCAGCTCGACCCTCCCCGCCGGCTGTTGTCCTCCTGCCGACAGCGCCTCAAAAGGAACCCCGAAGGGGGCACCCGCCTGACTGGCCCGAGCCAACGATGCCTCCAGGGCCGCAATGCGGGCCAGCAAGGTGTCCACGTTGACCATGGGCAAAGGGCCGGCCGGCCCGCCTGGTCCAGGCATGGGTACAGGTCCCTGTACCCCGGGACCCACATATGGCCATTGGCCAGCACCGAAGCCCGGCAGGGTTGGTGGAGAAACTTGCCAAGGCAGGGGGCCGCACCACCCCCCAAGGCTAGAGGGCCCGGGGAGAGGCTGCGGCCCAAGAGGAGTAGGCCCGACAGAGTGGGCAGGAGCAGGAGCGGTGTCCACCGCTCGTGGGCCGCGGGCCGGAACCCCTTCCGCGCCCGTACTCTGATCGCCCACTCCGGGCCAAGGGGCAATAGACCCCATTCCGCTGGCCCCGGCCGGGGCTGGCAAAGGTGGCTGCTGAGGAGGCGGCACCGCGGTCCTCCGACCTGGGTTGCGCCTCCTAACAGCGCGAGCTGAACTCGAAGCTGCCTTCTTCTTCGAAGGCATTTCCTCCGAAGCAGAAAAGGGAAGCCGGCAAGGCAGAATCGCTACCAAAAGGCTTCCCGGTAAGCTAACGAGCGACGGAGACACAGGGGAAAAAACTTCTCCGCTCCGTCGCTGAGGTAAAATGGCAGCTCGGCTGCCTCGTGGCCACCCCTTTTATAAGGGAGCTGGCCACGCCCCTAACTACCCGGATTCTCTGTCCTGTGGGGGGGGGGGGGCCGCAAAGGGCGCGGCGGCCATTTTGGCGCCGCGCTTGCATTATTTCAAGATGTTAGTTTTTCAAGAGGTCATTTTCTGTCTGACTTTTACAAGGTGGCCAGCTTTCTGAAGCCCTCAGTTACATTATACATTACTTTTTGTGTAATAAGAATCAGCAACTTGTTGTGGCAAATCTGTAAAAGACTATGTCGATAAAATTATTTGCATCCCTCTGGACTCCATGTTGAGAGGCTGGCCCATTATTAATGGAGGAGTTTCATACTGTTAAACCCAAAGAAAAACAGCAAGTTTCTTAGGAGAATGAAGCCAACCACTCTTTTTTAAAGAGAGGGTTGGGGAGTGCCTTTATTCATCTTGCTAAATACAAACTCTCAGGGAGAAACCATCATGTTCTAACTGAAAACTGTCAGAGGAGTTGATCAACAGCCAGAAGATGATCTGTAGTTCCTGATTTTTACATTGATTTTCAATGAGGGAAACCTGATACAAATACCTGAGTATTATGATGCCTAGATAAGACATTAGTCAGTTTAATGCACTGTTCTTTCACTCCTTTCTCAGACTAGAAAACAAGAGCAAAGTTTGCTCTGAGTAATGGTGATTGTGTGTAGGGATTTGGGCCGCTCGCAGGGATGAAATAACACGCATGCACGAGTCAGGGTGCAAGGTGAGGTGACACCCAGGGGCGCTGAGTGGCCTCTTTTATTGACTGCCCAAAATACCTTGGATTGCACAATCCTAGAACTACCACACGTCCATCACAGGGTAGAGGAAATGGGTAGAACAATGGGTTTCGTGTACTTTGATTATAGATTAGCAAGCCTACATGCCAGAGAGGGCAACCAGCAGACAGGGCAAACATGGCTTGTGGAATGGGAAGGGTCTGGTAGGGCAGGTAAGGGATTTATGGCTTGGGAAGCAATCTTGCGGGTCTGATAAGGGACTCACACTTAACAGCCTGATCCAGGAGGATTTCATGCTGTGGTCATGCCTTTGGGCACTGACCTCCAGGGTATGCGGCCCGTGTGACCTTGCCTCCTCTTGTCAAAGGCTGGGGGGGCTATGGGCTAAGGGCAGTTCTTGGGGTGGGCTAGGGATGCTTTGGGGGCACAGGCTGGGTCACCCCTACAATTGTGCAGAGCACACATTTTAGGAAGGAAGCTGTACCCTGGGTTGGGGGGGGGGAGAGGGGGCTATCCCCTTCCCCCAAGCTACAGGCCGGCTTGTGCGGCCTCTGAGGCTGCGGGAGAAAAATTGTTTTTCCCCGCTGCCTCGCCAAAGCATGGGTGGGGGGGAAAGAGAGGGGTATCCTCTCCCCCCCATGCTACGGTGGAGGCTTATGCCATCCTCCAAAGCTGTTGGGGAATTTTTTCCCCTGCTGTATTTGCAAAGCCTGGGGGGGAGAGAGGGGGTATCCTCCCCCCATGCTATTTTAAGGTTTTCGTCTTCCTTGGAAGACGGGGGCCAAATCTTTTGGCCTCCGTCCTCCTAGGAAGATGAACTGCTTCCCTCAAGGAAACAGGGGCCGAGAACAGTGCTCCATTCTTGGCCTCCATCTCCTGTAGGGAAGCATAACAGTTTCTCTCAGGGAGATGGAGGCCTGAGAACGGAGTGCCTTTCTGGGTCTCTGTTTTCCTGAGGGAAGCTTTTCGGCAGGTTTGTGGAGAGAAGAGGGTCTCCCTCTTTTCTCCACAAACCTGCCAAAGTTGCAGCGGGGCCGACGCCGGCCATCATTGCTGGTCTGGGAAGCAATCACAGCGTGGTGGCGGTTTGTTCAATTTCCATGTGCCGCGCTTTCCCGGCCTCCTTCGTGGTCGCATCCCTCAGCCTGATTGGCTGAGGGGTGGCACGGAGCAAAGGATGTTGGGGCTTGAAGTTTTTTCCTTTTGTTCACATTCGTGGGGCTGCTGCCCCACTGGCGACCATCAGAACCTTGTGGCATTGGGAAGGCATGGGTTATGGTAAGTGCAGAGGGCTCGGTCGAGGATGGTTGGGCCAGGTGCGGGAGCCTTTGTCCAAACCCAATGGTTAAGGGTACTTTTTATAGGTATAGATTACAATAATAAAGAAAAATCAGTGACTTAATAATATACATATGATATATGTTATTTTTTATAGTAAATTTTTATTAAATTTTTAACAAACATACAAAATAGAAAAACAATAACAGTACAGTACAGTATTACAACAGAAACAACATCAATACAATATTGCCTCAAATTCATAAGAGCTAGCACATGATAATAATTGAACTGATTATTTACCATATAGCCCCCAATATTAAATGCCACATTGTGAGTTATTACTATAACCATAACAATCATAAAAACTTTCAGTGCTACCACTATTTTTTGTTTCTTTACTGATTACACATCACCCTGTGAATATATACAATGCCCGGAGAGTTTAGTATCTATTTCATCTCCAAAAACCTCTTTGAAATGGTACAGGTCCAGAACTGTCACTTGCCATAAGAGAATGATCCACAAACGGCTTCCAAATACTCCAGAACCTATTCTCTTTTAATTTATCCCGTTTTACTTTAATCTCCCATGTCAGTTTGTCGTTCAATGCTAAACTCCACATTTCCTTATACCACTCTCCAATCTGTATAACTACATCGTTTTTCCAATTTCTGGCTATACATTGTCTACCTGTAGTTAATATAATTTCCAATAATTCTTTTTCCTCCTTGTTCAAACCCATGCCTTCCACATTTGTTAGAAGAATGGTACCTGACACCAACTTAATTCTTTTACCCATTATTTCACCAATCTCCCCTTCTATTCCTCTCCAAAAATCATTTATTTTTTTACAACTCCACCACATATGTTCATATGTTCCAACCGTTTCTTTGCATCTCCAACATAAATTATCCCTTTTATTATCCATCTGATGAAGCCTCAGTGGTGTCAAGTACCATTGCCACACCATTTTAAAATTATGTTCCTTAATTCTTACTGACATTGTTCTCATTATCCTCTTTTTCCATTTATTCCTCCATTCAACATCCCTATTTTTATATTCAAGTTTTGTTCCCACTTCCGTTTCAAATCTTCCTGTGGATCTTTACCCTTATTCAGTATAATGTAAAGTTTGCTTACTAGACCCTTAATGTTCTTTTCCCCTTTAATACCAATTCTTCAAATTCGGTCTTTGTTCTATCTATCCCTACTTCTCGTCTATATTTTTTATTCCAATTATCAACCTTCAGTTTCTGAAACCAGTCCAATTTTAACTTTTCAAATATTTTTTTCCTCTTGGTTTTATCATCACAAACTTTTAACCAGTCCTTCAGTAAAGACATTTCATTTTTATCCAATATTTCCTTTTTTTCCTTATCTATTTTTATCGGAAAACACACCATATCAGTCAATTCTAAAATTGGAGAGAGATTTGGGACCATATCTTTCTTTACTCTTTTCCACACCTCCATGAGGCCTCTCATCATAGTATTACTTGTCTTTATCGGTTTATCCATTATTCCCAAAAAGATCATTTTGCCAATATTCCTATACTCTTTCATCTCCAATTCCTCCCAAATTGCCTTTTCTCTTGCCAAGATCTTCACAACATTCTTGATTTGGAATGCTCGATAGTATGCTAACAAATTTGGCATGCCCAAACCCCCTTCTTTCTGAGATAAGTACCAAAACTTCTTTGGAAGTCTAGATTTTTTACCTCCATTACAAAAATTATTAAACATCTTTTGAAACTCATTAATTTCCTTCTCTTTCAAGTGGATCGCAAGTGCATCAAATAAGAAATTAATCTTTGGCAGCAATATCATTTTGCAAATTGCAATCCTCCCGAACCATGACAGCTTCAGCTTCTGAAACTCTTGTATTTTACTCTTAAATTCTACTTTCAAAATGTCATAATTCAATCGTTTAAGTTCTTCCAGTTTATTTGAAATAGTTATCCCCAAATATTTCAACTTTTCTTTAATTTGAATATTGAGTGTCCCCACTATCCTTCCCATCTCGCCTACCCCCATATTGCACAACATCAGTTCTGATTTATCCCAATTTATCATCAGTCCGGTTATAGCTTCAAATACCTGTAGTTGATCTTTAATCCTATCCATTACCATCTCCGGATGTTTCACCATTAACAACGTATCATCTGCATACATGCTCACTTTATTACCCATTATCCCTTCTATATTTGAATCATCCCTTATATTTTTGGCTAGTATTTCCATTGCCATGATAAACAGGATAGGAGATAGTGGACATCCCTGCCTGGTACCTGCCTCGAGCTTTACCACATCAGTAACCTCTTCATTTACTCTGATCCTAGCATTCCCTTTTTGATATAATACATCAATTACCCTTCTAAATCTATCCCCAAATCCGTAATTTCTAACTATTTCCTTGATTGAAGACCATTGTAATGAATCAAATGCCTTAAAAATATCTAATGATAATAAACCCACCTTTTCCTTCGTTTGATTAACATTATCAATTAAATCTAATACCCTTCTAGTCAAGTCCGCCATGTGCCTGCCTTTTAAGAAACCAACTTGGTCAACATTTATATATTCCCCCATAAAACTGTTTAAACGGTTAGCCAATATTGCTGTGAAGATCTTGGCATCTTGATTTATAAGAGAAATTGGTCTGTACGATTCCACCCTTTCCAAATTCTTTCCCGGTTTTGGCAGCAGAATGATTATAGTATTGTACCATGATGTCGGGATTTGTCCTCCATCTAAAATATAGTTATATAACTTCACTAACTTTGGAACCACAACATCTTTAAATTCTTTATAGAATTCTGTCGATAATCCATCATCTCCCAGGGCTTTCCCCATCTTCAACCCACTGATTATCTCCTTTACCTCTTTGTCAGTGATCCTTTTGCACTTAAGGACAAGATAGAGGCGGAACTGGACAAATTGGTGGGCCAAGGGATTCTTGTTCCTGTTGATTCCGCGGAGTGGGAAACTCCGATTGTAACAGCCCTGAAGGCCAACGGGGAGGTCCGAATATGCGCTGATTATAAGTGCACCATTAATAAGGCGATTAGGCCAAATGCGTATCCGGTGCCGGTAGTCAGCCACCTACTGGCCAGGTTACATGGGGGGAAATGTTTTGCAAAACTTGACCTGGCGCAGGCCTACCAGCAACTCTCCGTAACCCCAGCTGCAGCTGCTGCACAGACAATAGTCACTCACAAGGGGGCATTCCAGGTGACGCGCCTACAGTTCAGCATGAACTCGGCGCCAGGCATTTTCCAATCGCTCGTGGAACGCCTCTTAAAGGGGCTAGAAGGAGTTTTGCCATACTTTGATGACGTGTTGATAACGGGGGGGGGGGGGACTGACGTGGAATTGGCCGAGAGGCTAGACAAAGTGCTGACGGTGTTTGAAAAGGCGGGGTTGAGGTTGCGAAAGGACAAATGCGTCTTCTTCGCAAAAGAGGTTGAGTTCTTGGGTTTCCGGGTAACCCCTACGGGAATCAAACCCTCCAAATCCAAGGTGGCCGCCATTCAAAATGCCCCTCGCCCCACCTCCAAGCCCGAATTACAGTCGTTCCTAGGGCTCTTAAACTTCTACCACTCCTTCCTGCCCCGGAAAGCTTCGGTAGCAGAGCCGCTTCACAAGTTACTCAAGAAGGACGAGGCGTGGAAGTGGGGCGAGAGCCAGGAGAAGGCATTCATTGAACTAAAACAGCTCCTAGCATCAGACGCAATATTAACCCACTTTGACCCCAAGAAGCTAGTAGTTCTGGTTTGTGATGCGTCGCCGGTGGGGGCGGGGGCGGTTCTGTGCCACGTGTTGGAAAACGGGCGGGAGGCCCCGGTAGCGTTCTACTCCAGATCCCTGTCCCAGGCAGAGCGAAATTACGCACAGACTGACAGGGAAGCGTTAGCAATAATCGCTGGGACCAAAAAGTTCCACGATTTCCTCTATGGCCGCCCCTTTACCATAGTGACCGACCACAAGCCCCTGCTAGGCATTTTTACTGCAGACAAGCCCACACCTCAGATCCTGTCCCCTAGGATGCTCAGGTGGGCCATTTTTTTGAACGCGTACCAGACTGCGCTGGTGTATCACCCTGGAAAGGACATAAGCCACGCGGACGCCCTGTCGAGGTCACCCCTCCCCCACACAAGCAGCCACGTGTGCGAGGTTGAGCAAGACCGCCAAGTGCTCATGATTGAGGTCTTAGATTCACCCCCCCATACTGCCCGCAGAGATCACCAAGGCAACAGGCAAAGACAAGACGCTGGCCCTAGTTAGTTCTTGGGTGCAGAAAGGGTGGCCAGCGTCCTCCCCGGCGGCAGAATGCGCCCCATTTTTTCGGAAAAAGTTAGAATTGTCCTTAGAGCGGGGGTGCCTCCTGTGGGGTCAGCGGGTAATCGTCCCTGAATCCCTGAGAGCGAGGGTGCTTAAACTGCTGCACGTCAGCCACCCCGGAATTGTCCGCTCCAAGGCACTGGCCAGGAGCTACTTCTGGTGGCCCCAGTTGGACGCCGATATCGAGCACATGGTGGGCACTTGCATGAGCTGCCAGAGCTCCCGTCCCGAAGAAGCTCACCTTCCGCACAGGGAGTGGGACACGGCAAAGGGGCCGTGGTCCTGCGTGCACATTGACTTTGCGGGCCCCTTCAGAGGATCACTTTTTCTCCTCATAGTAGATGCCTACTCCAAGTGGCTGGAGGTAATCCCAGTTGCGAACACCTCCTCAGCCACAACTATTAAACATTTGCGAAGGGTGTTCAGCACGTTCGGTATACCCGACACCCTCATTAGCGATAACGCTAGTTGTTTCACGTCCACTGAGTTCCGGGCATTCACTGAGATCAACGCCATCCGGCACATCACCTCCGCTCCCTTCCACCCGGCGACAAATGGCCAGGTAGAACGCCTCGTGCGCACCACCAAAGACGCGCTGAGGCGCATGGGCCCTGGGGATTTAAACTTGCAAGTGTGTCAGTTTTTACTGGGATACAGTGTAACCCCCCTAGCGTCAGGGTACTCGCCCGCAGAGCTCCTTATGCGCAAGAAGCTGACTACGATTCTGACCAGGTTAGACCCCACAAGGGTGGAAGACACTGGGAGGAACATCGGGGTATCGGGCACAAAGAGTTTTGCAATAGGCGCCCCGGTTCATTGCAGAAACTACGCTAGCGCAGGGCCAGCCTGGGTCCCGGGCGTAGTCATTGGGCAGACAGGCCCTGTGTCGTATTGCGTCGAGACCAGCACAGGTCTACTCTGGAGGCGACACGCAGACCAACTCCGGCGCCGGATCTCCGAAAACCAGGGCGCTGACAGCGCAGAAATGGATTCAACGTTAGGGTTCTCCCCCACCCGTTCAGCCCAAAGGGGAGGAGAGGGGGGCCAGTGGTCCCCACCACGGGGGGAAGGGTCCCCACCAAGGGGGGAAGGGAATAAGTTTGTCCTCATAGACATCCTGAGAGATACCCCCATAGACACCCCAGTAGATGATTTTGAGTTTGAGTTACAAAACCGGGGGGGTTTTCGGAGTGGTCCCCCACCCATCCAAGCGAGAAGCGGGGTTTTGCGTTAGCCCCCAGTGCCCCCGGTTTTCCCACAATGGAGTTTGTCCCTACCCCGAAAGCCGCAGAACCGCGGCAAGCCACTAACGAGTCTCCCTCTCCCGTTACAGGACAAGAGACCAGGGAACAAAGAGGCAGTAGCGCCCCCGGGTCAAGTCAGCCAGCATCATGCCCAAAACGCGTTTGCAATAAGCCATCTTGGATGAGAGACTTCGTCTCATCCTAGGGGGGAGGGATGTTGTGTTCTAATACTATGCCTTTAAACAACCATCAGCTGTAACACTGTAACCCAATGTAATAGGACGCGAGCTAGTGACCACCAGGTGGCAATAGCGAGCGTCCAGCTCATATGGTTCCAATTCCCCAAAGAACTACAGCGCGGGAAGATTCCCGCCACCACCTCACCTGGACAAGAAGGGCGTGACCAAGGAATGACGTCACGCAGACAGTAGCCAATGGGCTATTGTGGAGCCACATTCAAATGTACAGCCACCGTATATATTGAGCTGTTCATCCGCCATTACCACATGTTCCCGCGGACCACCATGCAATAAAGATGTGCTAAGCCACTCATTCGGCTGTTCCTGTGTCTTGGTTCTCATACACTAAAATCACTGAGGGTGTGAATCTGACAAATCCACTAACTTACTTATCTTAAAAATGTTATTAGGTTCATTGGTAGTTGGTTCTGACTTAACAACACATGCAATTTAAAATACAAAATGGGACATCTCTAATGTCTAAGGCAGGGATTCTCAACCTGTGGTCTATGGGCCAGATGTGCCCCACGGCACCATTTCAGATGTGCCCTACAGCACCACCTCCACCACACCAGGAAGTGCCATGTGGTGGAAGAAGGGCAAAATGGCTGTCCAGCCCCCAAAGCTGTCTGAGGGAGCATGACCCAACCCCTGCCTTTAAAAGGCTGAGAACTCCTGCACTAGACTTTTAAAAACTGATCACATGACACGAAGGCTAAAGCAGAGTTATTTCATCCTGCTGCTGGGGTTTCTACTTTTTTTAAAGCTGGAGTTATTAAAATGATATTGTTCTTTTGTGGGCAATTATTTTGCTTTCTAAAAGAATGGAGAGGAGTGACTGTGCAAGGTATTCTGTTAGTATATTAAGCTGTATGTGATGTATTGGACAGCAGAAATACTCACTCCCATGATCTTTCTATTTAGTTGCCTCAGCGTAATTTTTGAAATTTAAAAAACTGTTTAGCACAAAATTACCTTATACATATTGATATAGTCATTCAGCACTATATCACCTGTATACAGAAAAAAAGAGAAAAATTGATATGAAATAGAAACATCACTCACAAATTACAGCATACTAGTAGCTCCTTTTTAGAGGTCTAATAAAGGTATCACCTCCTCCTACACTTCTGATATGTAATCTTCTCAGCAGACTACTATGTTTTTGCAGTATGTTTGCTGGTTTTTGTGCATTATGGAGAACTTTGACAAACTATCCCTTATCTTTTGTGCTGTGTAATATTTTAAACATCCCACCAGCTTTCCAATGAACCATAAAAGGACAGCTGAGGATTGTCACAGGGCAAAATTAAAGAAAGATGGACTGTGGCTGAGACGCAAATCAAACAACAGTAGATTAAGAGCCCAGTGTGGACGCTGGTACCAAAACAATGTGTGGTCTCCATGCAATCACCTAATCCAAAATAGAAGCATAAAACTGGTTTCAAATCAAGCTGCAGCAAAGCTAAATTGTTGCAATTCAGTATAGTCACAGGCAAAGTCACATAAAAATCTGTAATATTTGCTTCTGATTTCATCTGCATTGGATTCTCAATAAGCAAATGAAAAATCCCCCCCCCCCATTCCCAAATGATGGTAACATCTCAGTGCCACTCTTAATAAGAAAACTAGTATTTGTTAGGCTTATCTGAGATCTAGCAGACTTATCTTCTGGATTGAAAGAGGATGAAAGCAACCATACCCTCTCTATTTATAGTCATTTGGCCCTCTTGGTATTTTAACCTTTTTTTGTAACTAGCAGGGTCTGGGGCATGGGTAGTTAGCAGGCAACATGAACAACAGGAACCAGGACAACCAGATAACAGGCCAAACAATAACCAAATCTCAGTCCAGAGTTCAAGTCTGAGTGAAGTCAGAGATGCAGGATTAGTCCAGATGATAAAAGCATAATTCAAAAGAGCCATAAATCAGGTAACTAGAAGAACAGACATGGCAGAGCACCCTCAGGGGCTGGAGGAAGGCAAGGACAATTCCAGGAGCAAGGATCCAGGCAAGGCACAACAACAGTCCACAGTAACAGGTCACAGAGTCTTCAGGAACAGAAACCAGGCAGGAGATCTTCTGGAACAAGAATCCGGAGAAGAGAGGAGTAGAGATATTTTGAAAGCAAAAAGCAGGCAATTTGCAAGCCTAGCAACTGCAAATCTGCTGACCATTGCTAAAACAGCTTCGGGGAGGAAAGCCTGGTTCTTATATAGCTAAGCCACCCAGGGTCTCCAGGTGTAGTATATGAAGGTCCAGAACTTTCCCCAGGGCTCTCAGGTGTGGGCTTAGCAAATGCTTCCAGGTGGAGGGCTCGAGTCCTGCAGGACTTAGAGGAGCAGCTGCAAATTCTAGCAGTGACTTACTTAGATTCCCATGCTTTTCCTTTCTTACCCAAAGATTTATTCTTTCAGTGTTCCACTCAGACTACAATTACTTTCTAGTTTGTCATCCAAATATAATTTCCACAATTCTTTGATGAAGAAACAAAAGCATATCATGCAGAGGTCATATCTTAGCCTGATGACACACTGCTACTGACACTATCTAAATGTGATCAATAATTATACTTTTTGAGTAACATGTGTGAGTGTAATACTAAAATAACTTATTACTGTTACTGTTACTGTTACTGTTACTGTTGCCGCTGCCGCTGCCACTGCCGCTGCCATTGCCACTGCTGCCACTGCCGTCATCATCATCATCATCTGTGGGTTGCCCACATTATTGATTGGCTATTTACCTTTCCCAATGGGTCTGTCGGGCTAGAACACAGGCTCAAGACCAACCTGGCTTTGCTGAAAGGGAAATTGGATCACAGGCCAATAGCATTAGGCAGCAAAAGAGAATCCATATTGCTTGGCTGGGGGTGCTGAGAGAAGTAGGACAGAAGTCACCCAAATGTCACAGTACCTAGTAAACAGCTCACAGCATCTCACTCATATCCGTGGAGACACAAAGCTGCAGCTAGACCAAACAGCTAAGCATAGATGCCCAGAGTTTACAAGGACTCTGAGATAAGACGAAAACAGTGAGTCTTGCTCCATCTGCTGATTAGTCTGCCTATGGGGAACCTGGGCACGCAGTACTTTCTTAGGCTGGCAAATGTACTTTGGCCAGCAACATGCTGCGTAAGCAAGCCTTCTGTAATAGGGATCATGCGCAGTCTGTGCGCAAGTGATCCAGAATACAAGCCAATAAATGCAGACCACTCGACTTGTTTGGGACTGGCTTTTACCACCACACATCTGTCTCCCATACCTTCCTTGTTGCCACTCCAATCCTCCGGGGGGAGCTTTACAACAATCATCCACTTATACCCTGCCCATCTGGGGTTTCATCCCCACTCTGGGCAGCTACCAACAACATATTAAAAACATCTTAAAATCACACAATTTAAAAGAGAGAGAGAGAAGTTCTGGGCCTAATTAACAATGGGGTGGTGGTGGTGGCAAGAAACCTCAGACTAGGCAGATGAAGACCCTTTTTCAAATGCCTCTGGGAGGCGGAAGGTCAGGAGTTTGATTCCCGAGTACTGCAGGATGGAATGACCTCCTATCTTTGTTCCAGCTCCTGCCAACCTAGCAGTTAGAAAGCAAGAAATTGTAAGTAGATAAATAGGGACCACTTCGGTGGGACGGTAACAGCATTCTGTGTGCTCCATTGTCTAGTCACGCCTGCCACATGACCATGGAAATGTCTGCAGAAGCAGATAGCGCTGGCTCTTTGGCTTTGAAACAGAGATGAGCACTGAACCCTAGAGTCGGATACGACTGGCTTTCGAGCAAGGGAAACCTTTACCCTAAACAGAAGGCATTTTAGCTGCTTTCTAAATGTCAGTAAGCAAGTGGCCTGACGCAATTCCACCGAGAGTGAGTTCCATAGGGTTGGTGCTGCCACCGAAAAGGCTCTTCTCCGGGCTGTAGCCTTCCTTGCCAGTTTCGACATTGCCACCCAAAGCTGACCAATCTGGGAAGATCGAGTGATGAAGGATGATGTTCTAAGAGGGAGATGCTCTGCCAACTAGGAAGGTCCCAAACTGTTTAGGGCTTTAAAAGTCAAAACTATCCTTTTTTTCATGTTAATTGGAAACTCTACTTCTGTGGGTGATACTAAGGTTCTTTTTAAAAGATCTTCAAACACTGATGAAATCACAATTTCCAAGGTTCTTTGCAGAAAACTACAGCAGTTACAGGTTGCATGAAACTGGTTTATGTTTGCAATGTAAATAGCCAGATTTCTGTTGCCAATTCAAACTTCAGTAAAAGAAAATACATAATTCTTTGTGGCAAATTGCTGCTCATTAGTAAGGTGCTGGTGGTGTTCCTTTTTTAAAAAAAATATTGGTTTTTTTCACAAAATACAAAATATAAACACATCAAAATTATATATAAAACTAGTGAAGAAAAGGAGAAGAAAGAAAAAAGCATATAACGCAAATATAAAAACAATGATCAATTGATTAAACAGAAACTAAGTTTACCTAATGCTGCGTAGTTGTTACATGCCAACATTTAATCTCTAGTTTACCCTTTTTTTAGATTCTTATTAAAAGGCTTAGACCACAACATCAACCTTTGTATTTTGTTTCTCTTACATAAGAGTAGTAATTATATATATAATATAAAGAGAAGAGGAAAAAAGAAGAAAAGAAAATTAATAAAAAATTGAAGAGAGAGAGCGAAAGAGAGAAAAGAAAAAAAAAGGGGGAAACCCCAATCCTTCCCCTCCCCTGCTCTTCCTCCTTCCCTCTTTTTACAAAAAACAGTTAAACAGTTCACCATGTGATATATACAATGCCCTTGGGGGGAAGCGGCTCATCTCATCATTCTTTCAATATTTCCAGAAGTCCAATTGATCTGGTACTGGCCTACTTCCAACTCCTTGCTTTAATGCGAAATCCACAAATGGTTTCCAAATTGACCAGAATCTATTCTCTGTAATTAATCCTTTTTTCTCCTTCAAATCCCAAGTTAATTTATCATTTAAAGCCAATTGCCAAGTTTCCTTATACCATTCTTCTATGTTAATTATGTTTGTTCCTTTCCACTTCCTTGCTATACACTGTCTGCCAGTTGTCATCAGAATTGAAACCAATTCTATTTTGTCCTTATCAAGTTTTTTCTCTTCTAAATCTGCAAACATGGCGGTACCTGAACCAATTTCTATACTCACACCTAGTATTCCCATAATCTCTTTTTCCACCTCATCCCAAAATTTCTTTACTACAATGCAATTCCACCACATATGTATATATGTTCCCGTTGTTTTTCCACATCTCCAACAATTATTACTTTTAGTTTTATCAGTTTGATTCAGTCGAACTGGAGTCAGGTACCACCTCCACAACAATTTATAATTATGTTCCTTAACTCTTACTGATAAAGTACTCATTATCCTCCTCTTCCAAATAGATCTCCATTTTGTTTCCGTAATTTTTATATTAAGATCCTGTCCCCAAATTTTTCTCAATGTCTCCTGTGGATTTCCCTCTATATTTAAGATCTTATATATTTTACTCACCAGACCCCTTAACCCTACGTCACCTTGTCTTATATTCCACAACAATTTTTCAAATTCCGTTCTATTTCTTTCCAGACTTGGATCCGATATGTACTTATTATTCCATTTGTTTAATCTTATTTTCTGCAGCCAATTCAACTTCAATTCTGCATACAAACCTAATTTTTTGTCTTTATTCTTACAAATTTGTATCCAATCTCTCAACAGGAACACATCCTTACTTGTCAACACAGCTTTTAATCTTTTGTCATTTTTTAAAGGAAAGCTTTGAATGTCCCCTACTTCAATTATTGGGGATATACCTGGGGCTAATTTCTTCCTAGTTTTTTTTCAAACATCCCACAATGTTTTCAGCATCTTATTCTTAATAGTAATTTTCACAATATTCTTATCTAAGAAGGCCGCATTACCTATATGTCTAAGCTCCTCTGTCTCCAGCTCCTCCCAGATTGCCTTTTCTTTCATCAAAAACTTAATTATATTTTTAATCTGAAATGATTGATAATAATTTTTAAGATTGGGCATTCCTAATCCACCTTCCTTTTGCGGCAAATACCACAGACTTTTTGAAATTCTCTATTTACTTCCACCATTACAAAAATTATTTAACATATTTTGATACTTCTTAATTTCTTTGTCGTTAAGTTGTATCAGCAGGTCATCAAATAAAAAATTCATTTGTGGTAACAACATCATCTTGCACAATGCAACCCTGCCGAACCACGAAAATTTCAATTTCTTATAGCGACCAATTTGTTCTTTAATCAATTTTTCCTGTTTATCATAATTTAATTTTTTAAGATTTTCCCATTTATTAGTAATGTTAACACCCAAATATTTTAAACTGTCCTTAATTTGTATTTTAAATTTTTCAGATATCCTCCTCTGCTCTTCCTCTTCAATATTACAAGTTACCATTTCAGATTTCTCCCAATTTATTTTTAGCCCCGTCACATCCTCAAAATTTGTTAGATGCTCATGAATTTTTCCCATGGACTTCATTGGATGTTTCATAATCACCAAGGTATCGTCAGCATATAAACTTATTTTGCTTCCCATCAATCCCTCTATGTTGTTATCATATCTAATAGCCATTGCAAGTAATTCCATTGACATTATAAATAAAAGTGGAGATAATGGACATCCCTGCCTAGTCCCTGCTTCCAATAGTATATATTCTGTGTAAGAGTTATTAACTTTAACTTTTGCTGTATCTTGCTGATACAATTGCTCTATAACATTTTAAAACTTAAAACCAAATCCGTAGGCAGATATCATTTCTTTGATTGTTACCCATTGAATTGAATCAAATGCTTTAAAAATGTCCAATGACACTAGACCTATCTTTTCTTTATTTCGTATAGCAATATCTAATAAATTCAATACTCTCCTTGTTAAATCCGTCATGTGCCTGTTTTTTATAAATCCAACTTGATCTGTATTAATGTAATTTCCCATAAACGTATTCAACCTTTTTGCCAGTATAGAGGTAAATATTTTAGCATCTTGATTTATTAAAGATATCGGTCTGTAAGACTCAATTTTTTCTGGATTTTTCCCAGGTTTGGGGATCAATACAATCACTGATCTGAACCAGGTGGCAGGAATTATTCCCCCTTCTAGAATATAATTAAACAATTTTTTCAACCTTGGGATAACCATGTCCTTAAAATATTTATAAAATTCTGAAGATAAGCCATCCTCCCCGGGTGATTTACCTATTTTCAATCTTGTAATAGCATCACTAATTTCAATTTCACTTATTCTATCCTCCATTAAGTCTTTATGCTCCTGACTTATTTTTTGTTTTAAATGCTTTCTCAGGAAATCTCTTAATCTTTCTGTATTAACCTCCTTTATTGAGTATAAATCCTGATAGAAATCCTTAATAATTTCAATTTTATCTTTGATCTTGTTACACCTAATTCCAGCTTTAGAAATCAGAACACCTATCTCTCTTTTCTCCCTTTTTTCTTTAGCCATCCTTGCCAATAACCTCGAATTCTTGTTGCTATATTCAAAGTAATCTCTTTTAAGGTATAATAAGTTTCTTTTCACTTTGGCTGGTGGTGTTCCTGGGTTCCTACAGGAAAGCAACCAGCATGTTTTTATCCAAGACTTACATGATTTCCCTTATGCAAGCATGATTTGGCAATACAATTATGGCCAATAGTTTGGAAAGAAATAGTTACTAATAACTATTTACCTTAATTAGTTATATTCCTGTAAATAATTAAAGCACAGCTATATGACACTGTGATTGTGCTCAATGTTACCTTTTTAAATTGAAACATTCCAGATACATTTTATTTTATTTTATTCAGTTTTTATATGCTACAATTCTCCCAAATACAGGACCCAAGGCAGCTCACAAATTATTAAAAGATCAAATCAGTTAAAAACAAATAAGTTACTACATTACATAATAATTATACATTTAAAGTATTAAAATAATCAGTTAAGATTGCTAAAGACACCTTAAAGGCAAATTTAAAAATGCATAAGATAATATGCAACACTCAAACTCATTACCAGTCAGTTTTGAGCTGTTAAAATCCTGCCTAAAAGTACTGTATGGTCTTCCTATCTTGCCAGAAGGACAATATGGAGGAGGCCATGGAGAAGGACATTCTATACATCTACAGTTCCCCATTATACAGAGGATGCTGAAAAATGTATGCACATTTTAAGAGATGTTATCTATGTCTTACTTTTTGAAGTTGAATTGGATTATGGTAGTAATGTGTAGTATGGCGTTTGCTCAAAAATTGAATGCTAGCATCACCATGCAACAGGCAGGTCAGTTAAAAAATGGCAGAAGTGTGGTTGTCATGCAAGGAACGCAAGACCATTTTAAAGTGGTATTTGAATTTGAGAATGTTGTGGAAGTACAGCGACAATGGAGGCATGAGTCTTCAAGAGAACCTCCAACAAACACAACAATTGCATGCATTCATGATAGGTCTGAGATGCATGGTACTGTGTGTGATGTTCACAAAGGAAGATCCCGGAGGCCTTAGACAGCAACAAGTCCAGCTTCTTCTGCTATGGTGTTGGAACAGTTTACATCAGGGGTGCCCAAACCTTTTGGGCCATGGGCCAGTCACATGGTTCAGGGAGCTGGTCACTACAGCCCAGGGGCTGCATCTGCCTCACAGCACCAATTCATCTGGTTTGCGGAGCCTTTGTTTCTCCTGGAAATGGAAGTAAAATGCACCCGTACGGGCATGTTTTACTTCTGCTTCCAGGAATGACGAGGGCTCTGTGGGCTGGATGAATTGGCATCGGGGGTCAGATGTGGCACCTGGGCCATAGTTTGGGCACCCCTGGTTTACATAGTCACCACAGAATGATCATTTTTATTTCCTACAAGATGGCACGTGAGAGCTTACCTCGATAAGAATTTGCCAGGTCAATGGATAGGACAAAGAGGTGCAGTTGAGTTTCTCCTGACTTAACACCTCTTGGCTTCTACATACGGGGGACCTTAAAGGATGTGGTTTACCACAGAAAACCGGCTACAATGGCTGTATTCCAGGAAGGAATTGAAATGGTATGTACAGCAATACAAGTGGACACTTTGGTCAGTGTTGCTCAAGCAGTAGTTTGCCATAATCAGAAGTGTCTGGATGCTGACAATAACCACTTTATGCTCCTTTTGTAATTGCAGAAGTTAAAAGTGACATCTTTTCTTATTGGTATACATTGCAAAAGTATACACTTTCTCAGATTAGCCCTTGATCTTCCTACCCCGGCACACAGTCTGGTTAAAGCTTTCCACATGGGCCATGGTTGTTTATGACCAAGTGGTAGAGAATCATGTGGTTCTGCCCAGTTATCTGGTAGCTCCTTGTTTGTCTTCCAAAGTTCTAAGGCAATCTGTGGGGGCTGGCTGTTTGGGGTGGGGGGAGAAGTTATGAGGAAACTATGCCTTGATTTCAGTCTCTGCTTTGGTCATTGGTGATCAAATAGCTGGTGTGTTTTTCTGAGGATTTGTTTTGATCCACTCTTTCTGAGCAGCACTTTCTCAGCAAAATATTGGTGGAGGGATGAAGTGGATGGGGTTGATACACAGGCTGCTGTATGGACAAGACTGCAGTTAGTTTCATAGGAGAAAATTCTTGGTTCGTTAACTTGCCAATAATAGAGTGCTTTCCCTTAACATTTAGTCTTTAATATATAACTATGCAAACTAATTTTCTGTTCTTTTAGCCAAGAGACAACATCTAGAAAGCCATGATCACAAACTCATGATTTAAACAAGATTTTTTTTTGTCCAGTTGTCAGCAGAATGAGAGGCATTTTACACAGGGCTTATGGTACTACTTGAAAACCTATGACTTTCCTGGGCAGAAATACTGGAGCGTGCCAGTGAGCTAAAACTATTTCTTACTAAGTTTCTGCAAAGCCACATGGGGTGAGTGCCAAACCCTGCTAGACCAAGCCAATTAGCAAGATCAGCACTGCCTTTAGTCTCAATGTTACAGCTAAATGCTGCTTATAAGAGGGAATGACGTTTGTGTCTTTTCATGACCTTGAGAGTCCAAGAAAAAATCCTGCTCAGCCCCACTATGAAAACCTATCCCTTCGGTTCACCCAGTTCACTGATCAACCTACCTTGTGCTGAGCTACCACAGGACAAGAGCCTTGCTAAGGATTTAAGCTTATAGTTAACCCTTCGTTACCTTCGTTAAGCTTGTCTTTGTCACCGCCAGCAAAATCGCAAATAATTTCAATCCACATTCCAATATATTTATGAGAATTGGCTGTCACTTGATACAGTCATGCTATGTAGCATGAAGAAACCATCACTTCTTACCACATGGCTTCAGCATCCTGACCCCAAAGATAGGTTACTCCACTGGTATTCCATACAAACATGGAGGCAACCACAGTCTGGCCTCTCTAATGGTGTGTAGCTGAGTTGCTTCTATTCTGCTTTCAATGTCTGTTTGAAATATCATATAGAAAACATGGCATTTGGGGATGGCTGAAAAACATTCCAAGTAGCATCATAGCTTAGCAACCCATAAAATCAAAGGTTAAGATGCACGTAATTCTAAGAGGTTAAAGTGACATGTCAATGAGTCTGAAACTGGAGAGCTACTCAAAGATGGGATTATTGCCAAAGAATACAGAGTATTTCTTTCTTCAAAGGCTACCAAGTATATTTGATGATAGCTAAGGAAATGGGAATAAGCTTGGCAAAATAGAACAAAACGATAAGGACAGTTTTTGAGAATTTCATTCTCTCTAAAATATGTTCATTTTGTTCAACTGTGTTTAATGGAAAAAGCAAAATTCTTTGTGGAGGGAGAAACAGAATGAGAGCGGCTACTATTTTGGGATTTTTTGAAAATGAAAATGTTTGTGCCGACATGCAGTTTGAATCTGGGGACAATCAGAACAGTTTGCACTCAATGGAAGTCATTATTATTGTGGACAGCATTTTCTTTCTTCCGAAGACCAAGTGCCCAAGGAGGAGGAAGTGCATGGGCAGGCATCACACATGCTCACACACCCATCTTATGTCATCAGTGTGCCTCTGGAGAAATCACATGAATGCTCCCCCACACACACACACAGTTGCTTCCAACCCCCATGGGCACTTTCCCACATCCCATGGGCACTCCCCACCGGCTGTAGGTCTCCCCCACCCCTGCAGGTGCTCTCTCACACACCCCTCCCCACAGGTGCTCCCCCACCTCCTGTGTGCGCTCTCCCATGCCCTGCCTTACCTTGTCCCCACCTCTGCCTCCCTGGTTAGATTTCAGCCTCCCTCTCACCTCCTCATTGGTGGAGGGCGAGGGGTGGTGGAGAAGTAGCACTGTCATTGGTGCCAGCCGGCTGGTGAAGCTGGGCTTCCCCTCAATGGCATGCATGCCAACCAAGAGGCCTCTGTGTGTCACCTCTGGCACATGTGCCATAGGTTCACCACCACTGGGGTTGGGTATTTGGGTATTTCTCTAGGAGCCAATTTTATTTGAGAAATATGATGTTAAATATTTCTTCCTTGAAAATACAGAGATTGAGGCAGTTTTGTTTAAATAATGAAGTTGTGCTACACATATGCACCCTATATTTAAGCTGGATATATTTGGGGTGTGGGGTGAGGCAAAATATGTTGGATTCCTTTTGTTTGTGTGTGTAAGAATATATTGCAACTCCCCCAAAAGACTCCTTTAAAATGCTTTGCTTGGAAGTAGGAGGGCTAGCAAGATGGAATCAATCAATCAATTATTTATTTATTTAGTTAGTTAGTTAGTCGTATTTGTATCCCACTCTCCTGGCACAAATGCCACCCAGAACAGCTCACAGCATACATAGAAGTACATATAATCCTAAAAACAGCTAAAACCCAGCCCCAACCCCCCCAACCCCTTTAAAAAGTAAAACAGTAAAAAAAACAGTAAAAAAACTTACAAGCTAAACTTACAAGCTAAAACCATATTAAAAAGTGCCTTAAAAAACAGATACATAAGAAACAACTGACAGCTCGCAGCAATGACCTGTAACCTGGGCAACTAGACCAGCCAGTGGACCTAGGCCATACCACAAGATGGATCCCAGGCCCACTGGCACAGCCAGTTCTTTAGTGTCTTCCGAAAGGGGAGCAGCTCCGTCTGGAGGCGAAGATCCAATGGTAAGATGTTCCACAGGGCTGGGGCAGACACAGAAAAGGCTCTTCCCCTGGTCCCAGCCAGATGTGCTACTCTTGTCGAAGGGACCACCACAGAGCCTCTCCCGTCAGCTCTCGTAGGACAGGTAGAATGCCTTGGGGAGATGCGGTCCTGTAAGTAACCCGGTCCACTGCCATGTAGGGCATTAAAGGTCAAAACCAGCACCTTGAATTGTACCCAGAGGCACACTGACAGCCAGTGCAGCTCCCAGAGCAGCGGTGAAACATGAGCATAACGCCCCCATCCCATCACCACCCGGGCAACAGCGTTCTGGACCAGCTGAAGCCTCTGAATGGTTGACAAGGGCAGCCACATGTGGAGTGCATTACAGTAATCCAATCTGGAGGTGACCAGAGCGTGAGTGACCATAAGCAAGGCGTCCCGGTCAAGGAGCGGGCATAATTGGTAGATGACACAAAGTTATGCAAAGGCTCTCCTGGCCATGACTGCCACCTGCTCTTTGAGCAGTTGTCGTGAGTCCAGGAGGACCCCCAAATTACGCACCAGATCTGTCTGGGGCAAAGAAACCCCATCCAGAACCAAAGCTGGTAGCTCCCAGGACAATGTGGGGCCCCAAACTCACAGTCACTCAGTCTTGCCAGGATTCAGCTGAAGCCCATTGTCTCCCATCCAGACCCGCACAGCCTCCAGACACCTGGTTAGGACTTTGACTGCATCACCTGGGTCCCCATGGGCCACGATGTACAGTTGGGTATCATCTGCATACTGATGATACCTAACCCCATGGGAACGAATGATCTCACCCAGTGGTTTCATGTAGATGTTAAACAGCAGAGGCGAGAGTACCGATCCCTGAGGAACCCACATAGGAATGGCCTAGGGCTGGACAGCTCGCTCTCTAAAGACACTGACTGGGACCGGACCATCAGAAATGAGGAAAACCAGGACAACACCGTGCCCTGGGACCCCAGCCCTCAGAGCCGGCCCAGAAGGGTACTGTGGTCAACGGTATCAAAAGCAGCTGAGAGGTAAAGAAGAGCAAGAACAGAGGGGTTGCCTCTGTCCCGCTCCCACCAGAGATCATCCAGAAATGCGACCAATGCATGTTCAATAAGATCAAAAATAACGAAATAAGTTCAAAGGGACTAACTCTCAAGTTGGAAGAAAAGTGGAGGGAGAGACTATTTTTTATTTGTGTAAGAGTATTATAACAACTAAACAAAAACAAAACAAAATGCACCATAAAATAAGCTTTTTATTCCAAAGGATATATAAATAATTGAAAAGCAGTTTCCAAATAGTTTTCAGGGTATGTACAATGTTCAAAGCATGGTTCAACTTTGCTACCATCTAGTGAGTTTCCATACTTGAGTGAAAGATGAGGAAAAGATGAGGAAACTAGTAAAAAAAGAAGCTGAAAGGGAAAATTGAGAGAGTCCAAACACTCCAAGAGGCATGGAGGCTGTTTACAAAAACAATAACAGAGGCCCAATTGGAATGCATACCCAAAAGGAAAAAGGGCACTGCCAGTTCCAAGAGGACTCCGATGTGGCTTACAGGAGCTGTTCGGGAAGTGATCAAAAGCAAGAAAAGCTCATTTAGAAGATGGAAGGCTTGTCCGAATGAGGACAGCAGGCAGAAACATAAATTCTGGCAGAACAAATGCAAGGCAACAATCAGGAAAGCAAAGCAAGAATTTGAGGAGCATATAGCTAAAAATACTCATAGAAATAACAAAGACTTCTTTAAGTACATTAGAAGTAAGAACCCAACTAGGAAGGCCATTGGACCATTAGATGACAATGGAAGGCAAGGGGTTATTAAGAGGAAACAGAGATTGCAGAGAGACTCAATGAATTCTTTGCTTCAGTATTCACTGAAGAAGACAGAGACCACATGCCCAAAACAGAGCCTATCTTCATAGGGAGGGAAACCGAAGAATTAAGCCAGATAGAAATAACCAGGGAGGAGGTCCTTGCATGTCTTGTTAAGCTAAACACTAACAAATCACCAGGACCAGATGGCATCCATCCACGAGTTCTCAGGGAACTTAAAGATGAAATTGCTGATCTCCTAGGCAAAATATATAATCTTTCCCTCAAATCAGGCTTTGTGCCTGATGACTGGAAGGTAGCGAATGTAACACCAATTTTCAAAAAAGGATCCAGGGGTGATCCAGGAAATTACCGACCTGCCAGTTTGACATGTGTCCCAGGTAAAGTGATGGAAACCATCCTAAAAGATAGAATTAATAGGCACATAGAAGAGAAGGCACTGCTAAAGGAGAGCCAACATGGCTTTTCCAAGGGCAAATCATGCCTCACTAATCTGTTGGAATTTTTTGAGAGTGTCAACAAGCATGAGGATAAGGGGGATCCAGTTGACATTGTTTATCTGGACTTTCAGAAGGCTTTTGACAAGGTCCCACACCAAAGGCTATTGAATAAACTTACCAGTCATGGAATAAAGGGACAGGTCTTGTCCTGGATCAGCAAATGGCTAAGGGACAGGAAACAGAGGGTAGCACTAAATGGACACTTCTCCAAGTGGAGGGAAGTAAAGAGTGGGGTCCCCCAAGGTTCAGTACTGGGACCCCTGCTTTTCAACCTCTTCATAAATGATCTAGAGGTAGGAGTAAAAAGCAAGGTAGCCAAATTTGCTGATGACACCAAATTATACAGGGTAGTGAAAACTGTGAGAGATTGTGAGGAGCTACAGAGGGATCTCTTGACACTGGGGGAGTGGGCAAAACAGTGGCAAATGAGTTTCAACATTAGTAAGTGCAGAGTGATGCATGTTGGGGCAAAGAACCCCAATTACATTTATAAACTGATGGGGTCTGAACTCTCTGCGACAAACCAGGAAAGGGACCTTGGTGTCCTGGTGGACAACTCAATGAAGGTGTCAACCCAGTGTGCCTCAGCAGTGAAAAAAGCAAACTCAATGCTAGGGATCATTAGGAAGGGTATAGAAAATAAGTCAGCAAGTGTCATTTTGCCTCTTTATAAATCTATGGTGAGGCCCCATCTGGAATACTGTGTACAGTTCTGGTCGCCATACCTCCAGAAGGATATTATGGAGCTGGAAAAAGTGCAGAGGAGGGCAACCAGAATGATTAGGGGACTGGAACACCTTCCTTACCATCTGAGGCTGCAACGGTTGGGCCTCTTCACTCTTGAACGACGACGTCTAAGAGGTGACCTGGTTGAAGTTTATAAAATCATGCACGGTGTGGACAAAGTAGATAAGGAAAAACTGTTTTCCCTATCGCATAACACTAAAACTAGGGGACACTCCATGAAACTTTTGGGTACTAGTTCTCAAACAAATAAGAGAAAGTACTTTTTCACCCAGAGGATTACTGGTCTATGGAACTCCCTGCCAGAAGAAGTGGTGATAGCTGTCAGTCTTGACAGCTTCAAGAAAGGATTAGACAAGTTCATGGAGGACAAGGGTATCAATGGCTATAATTATGGATACTTAAGGACAACCTCCGGGTTGGAGAGATAGGCAGGATATCTCTCAATGCCATTTCCAGGGAATCCTAAACAGGTGAAGAAGGCATCTGGTTGGGAATAATACCCTGAAGGAAATGGTGAGTCACTGTGTGAGACAGAATGCTGGACTGGATGGGCTGTGGCCTGTGCCAGCAAGGCTGTTCTTATGTTCTTATGAGGTTCTGAATCCAGAAATATTGAGGCCTAGTTCAACTTTCAATCCACTACACCAGGGGTCAGCAAACCTTGCTCTCCAAATGTTCTTAGATTTCAATTCCCACAATCCCTGATCAGCAATTTTTCTGACTTAAGCTTCTGGTAATTGAAGTCCAAGAACACCTGGAGAGCCATGTTTGCTGACTCCCTGCACTACACCAAACTGGCTCTCACACCACACTGTTCTCCCACTGGAGATGTGACGATTAAAACCAACCTGGAATGACAGGAGAAGTTGATTAAATGTCTATTCAGAGTTAACATCTACATGACACACATTCAAAGTGTGACCACCACGTCTTTCATATCCCTATTTAGCCATGTAAAAAGCATTAATTCTTTACACACAATGAGAAAAGAATGCTAGGCCCACACCCTCCTTTGTTGCTCTATTTGTGTGAACTATGGGAGTTAAACTGTGAAAAAATCATAGCCTTGGCTCTCATGTAGCCTCACTAGTTACATCAAAGTCTCTTCTTCAGACAATTGTTTTCATTTGAGAAAAGCAATGACAAAGGAGGTGAGACTAGCTCATTCCTTTCATTCCGTATGGAGTGCTAATGCTTTATTGATCCTGAATAGGCCTCATTTTCCTTTGAATTATTGGATCAATTTCCTGAATTTTAGTTATTATTGTCATTGAACCAGTATACCAGAAAAATGGCATGATGCATATTGGTTCCCATTTGAGAGAATGTTGACCTTTGCTATTAGCTTGTTCCTAAGATTTCTACAAGCACTGATAGGTGTGTTCCTTGAAATCCTCACATGAATCACCCAAAAGAACTCCCAGCAATTGGGGACATAAAAGAAGCTTCAATTGGGGGTTTACTGAGCAGAGTTTCTCCTGCAAAAATCCTTTCAACCCAGAATAATTTCTGGCACGAAATTATTATTATTAATAAGCTAACTAGACAAAAATGAAAGAGTCTTCCCAGTCATTTCACAAGCATAAGCTTCTAATATTAAGTATATCAACATTTTCTTTCTTCTTTACTGGGAAACAGTCTATATATTGATATTATTTGATGTAGCTAAAATGGCACCCTCAATTCCTTGCATAAGAGGAATCAGTGGTGGGCTCCAAAAAAAATTATTACCACACTGTGGGCATGGTATTTTGGGCGTGGCCAGGGGGAAAGCCCTGTGTTGCACCCGAATTAGGACTACTTTATTTCAAAACTTGGATGAGTGGGGCCAGCCAGAATTTCTGCTACCGGTTATGGTGAACTGGTGTGAACCTGCTGATGCCTACCACTGAGAGGAATTTATCAGCAACTTTAAAAAAGTAGTATGGACCCCCCCCCAAAAGGGGAAATAATCATTTGAGACTCAGACCCATAAACAGACCAGTGGCTATGGAATGCTGGCTGGCTGTTGGGGTGGGGCAACTGGAAAACAGAGAGGAGATGGTTAGAGGAGGAGGATGGAATGGAATGACTAACCAATTTCGACGCTTAATGGGAGCACTCCATGCTGTGGGGAAAACCTGAAGGCTCAAGTTGTTGGAGATAAAATAGACAACACTTTGAGACTGAAACTCTTGGGGATTTTAGAGTCATAAACTAATTCTGACTAAGGTTTTGACCACACTGGCAAATATTTTAAGATTTGCTCCACCATTACCATGGGTAAAATCAGCTTGCCAGTGCAGTTACACCCTAATAAAATATTTGGTACACTATAAACACATTACTCCTACATCAACAAAAGTGCTTAATATGTCATCTTATTAGGAGCATTAGATTTCTACAAGGTACCACACTGTAACCCTAATGTTTCTATTTGGAATGAATGCCTACTGAGCTCAGTTACATTGGCACAGGGTTGTACCTTCAATCCTCTACCCAAGTGAATTGTAAGTTCTAAGATTTAAACATAGTTTTAGATAGAGTGGCCATTGAAACTGATATAATTTTTAAATAAGCATTACAAGAAGGTAGGACTAGCAATTAATACCCTCAAAGCATTGGATCTTTGTTGGCACAAACCAGTGCCTCTGGTTTAAGTGACTTCAATGTATATTAATTTTAATTTTATTATAATAATTGAATTTTATTTTATTTTAATATTGTTTAAGCTTGGGATATTTAAATTCTATTGTTTTAATTCTATTACTTTTAACAATATTACATTAGATTCAAGTGTAATTTTGGGAGAAAGGCAATATATAGTTAAAGAAAATAAATAAATGAGCATATGGAAAAGAAATATTGCTAAAATTCAGAAAACATGAGTGTAAATGTGCACAATGCACACACACATGCAAGATCAACAACAAAAATCCATATAATTTGGCTAACATGGTTGGAATTCTTGCCTAAATCACCTCTTATACGTTTAGACTGAACTAGCATTTTTTGCCTGGCCCTGCCGGGCAGGTATAACTTGTGTGTTGGTGGTTTGGGTGGTTTTGGGAGGTACACACACACACAAAACAACCATACAAGCAAAACACACACACACACACACACACACACACACACACACACACACAGCACGCACAACTCAATGACACACACACAATACACACACATACACATACACAACACAACACAACACAACACAACCACACACACAACACAACCACACACACACACAATACACACAACCACACACACACAACACATACAATGCAACCACACACACAACACAACCACACACACAATACACACACAATACAACCACACACGCAACCACACACACACACACACACACACACACACACACACACACACACACACACACACACACACACACACACACACACACACACACACACACACACACACACACCGAAGCTGTGTGGAGAGAGGAGGGGCTCCCTCTCTCCTAAAGCCTCAGCGAGGCCACACACACAGCTCAGAAGGCCGTGCCGAGTACGAAAGGCCCAGCTGGCAACAGGTAAGTGTGGCAGGGGAAGTGACTGAGGGGGGGGACGGGCGGGCAGGTTCGTGTTCCCCATTTCTCCTCCCAGACCAGGGCAGGCGGCGTGGTCCCCGGGCCCATCCCCACCCCACTTACCTGTTGCCGGGCTGGCCGTTCGCTCTCTGCGCCTCCCCGGCCTGGCCTACTTAGCTAGGCCGCTCACCTTCCATGCCTCCATGGCGCGGCCTGTCCTCCCTCCCGGCCAGCGTCGAGGCCTTCGCCGGTCGGGAGAGCAGGGGGCACCAAAATCAGGCAGCCCAGCCAGCAACCAACATGCCCGTCCGCCCACCATGGTGAGCTGGGGATGGCTTCCCTCCGGGAGGGAAGTGGTTTGCGCATTGGCTGGATGTTTTTCCCCCATGCTCCACTTTCCCGGCCTCCTCCTCGCTTGTGTCCCTCAGCCTGATTGGCTGATGGGTTGCGTGGCATGGAGGACACTGGGAAACGTAGGTTTTTTGTTCATCTTCGTGGGGCAGGTGCCCCACTCTTGGTGACCGGACCCTTGCGGCGACCCTTGGACGGTCTAAAGGTAAGTGTGGCCAGCTCGGTATGGGATGGTTGGGCCAGGTGTGGCCGCTAATGCTGGACACGCACCAACCTACCCCCTTCTTAAAGATTGAAAATACATATTTCCATGTATTCTGCCACACAACACACTCTTCTGTTGAACTATCCTTTGTTATCAGTTGCACACAGTGGTGGGCTCCAAAAAAAATTACTACCACACTGTGGGTGTGGCCTAATTTGTGGGCATGGACTACTCTGTGGGCATGGCCTACTCTGGGCAAGGCCATGTGACTGAGTGGGAAATCTAGTCATGCCTGCCCAGTGTTGGGATTCAATTTTTTTTACTACCTACTCTATGGTGAGCGTGGCCAGGGAGAAAGTCCCGAATTAGGACTACTTTGTTCCAAAATTTGGATGGGCAGGGCCAGCTAGAATTGCAGCCCTGAGTGGTGCATTGCAGTAGGAGGGTGGGGTAGAAATCGATAAAATAAATAAATAAAATTTCTGCTAACGGTTCTGGCAAACTGGTGCGAACCTGCTGAAGCCCACCACTGGTTGCACATCTTGCATCCCTTATGATTTATCATGCAACATGACATATAGGGAATCTTTGCAGGCGCACCCCCCCAATAACGGACACAGACAACATTGAAAGTGGATAACAGCAAAGGGCCACATTTATTGATTCAATGCCCTAGTCCGAATTATAAATTTGTATTGGTAAAACGACCAATCATAATTCCTAAGGCAAGCAGGCCGAAGTAACACTGGTAAGGTACCACCCCAAAATTGCCAACGGCAATTGGTTACAATGTATCAATTTGTATCAATTTGTTTGTCAACAACAAACAAATTGTTGACCGTAGTCAATAACTAACTCATGACCCCACCCTCTGACGCGTATCCGTGAAATCACAGGGGTGATGCATGCTGGTTAGCAATCACCATCACCCCATCGCCTGGTTCGTCGTTGACCGGACAACGTTTAACTAATTTATTCCTGTCTAGTGTTGTCCAGTCAATTGCGAACCTGCCGGATACTTGTGGGTCATACTGTTTACCTTACCAGTGCTACCCGCCCATGTGACCAAAGTCAACAGTAGTAATGGAGAAAGACCCCTATATCAAACCATAGCCACAGTGTGGGGTGGGCAAAAAAGCCAGGACCCGAAGCCAATATGGGTCCCAACCAAAAATTCCCACCCGGCCCCGAAGCGACCATAATCACACTGTTAACTAGGGAGGGGGTGGAGGGGAAAAACTTCTCCGCTCCGTCGCTGAGGCAAAATGGCAGCACGGCTGCCTCGTGGCCACCCCTTTTATCAAGGCGGTGGCCACGCCCCTAACTACCCGGATTCTCTGTCCTGTGGGGGGGGGGGCCCGCAAAGGGCGCGGCGGCCATTTTGGCGCCGCGCTTGCATTGCAGGCGCACCCCCCCAATAACGGACACAGACAACATTGAAAGTGGATAACAGCAAAGGGCCACATTTATTGATTCAATGCCCTAGTCCGAATTATAAATTTGTATTGGTAAAACGACCAATCATAATTCCTAAGGCAAGCAGGCCGAAGTAACACTGGTAAGGTACCACCCCAAAATTGCCAACGGCAATTGGTTACAATGTATCAATTTGTATCAATTTGTTTGTCAACAACAAACAAATTGTTGACCGTAGTCAATAACTAACTCATGACCCCACCCTCTGACGCGTATCCGTGAAATCACAGGGGTGATGCATGCTGGTTAGCAATCACCATCACCCCATCGCCTGGTTCGTCGTTGACCGGACAACGTTTAACTAATTTATTCCTGTCTAGTGTTGTCCAGTCAATTGCGAACCTGCCGGATACTTGTGGGTCATACTGTTTACCTTACCAGTGCTACCCGCCACACGGAGGGGCTTCACAGAAGACCTGACGCCCCCCCCCAGACCGTCAGCTCGGTCAACAGGCCTGCTCGCCAGTCACCCAACAGGAGGTCCATACCTCCTCGCGACAGATGGACCCCATCCCCTGCATAGAGGTCATAATTTTGCAGACTAATATCGGGGTGATGACTAACCCGCCCCCAAGCCCTGGTGGTAAGAAACCGCGCCACCGCCTTGTTGACCGCGCGCCTCGCGCGGTCAAGCGCAAGGAGGTTAACGCCCCCTCTGTAAGAGTGGCGCGGAACAATGTCCGACCAAACCAGGGTTGTGGCAGGCCAGACATAGTGCAAGTAGGCGAGTTCCTCGCAAATCGCATGCTTGAGCGATAAGCCGGTGACCTGGCCCAAATCATTGCCCCCCAGGTGGATAATTAGAATGTCAGGCGGGTCAGCCCCCAGGCCAGAAAAAAGGAAAGGCCTCAGCTCCTGCCATAACATCCCAGGCTTACCATGCCATGCGAGACTGGCGTGGTCACCCAGTCCCAGTCGGGGTCCCCACTCTGTCGCCGCAGCGTAACGCGCTGCCCTGTGCACATAGCTGTGGCCCACCAGCCATACTGTCACCGGTGTAATACGACACCCAGGGTCTGCAATAAAATTGAGAAAAAAGGAAGGTAAGGTGACTGAATTGGTACTCATGGCGGGAGTGGGCGCACATAAAACTGAAAACACTGTGAGCCCCACCTCCCCATGCTGCGTATGTCAGCCCCCGAGTACCCAAAAGCAGCTGCTGTAGAGGCTGCACCAATACGGAACGAATGTGTGCCATAACGGGCACCTGAAAAACCCACCCTGGTGAGGGCTATGGCTGTCACCTTCCAAAACTGAAATTTAGTAAGGGGAGACCCATCTTGGTGACAGAAAAACGGGCCGTGGTGCCAGCCACGCAGTGCCAGGTACTCCTGTAGGGCACCAACCGGACAGATGTCTGCCAAAGAACACCGTAGCAGTCTTACTCCACTGCCTACGCCGTGCTGATCTGTTTTTGAGGAGCGAATCCTCGACTGGGCCCAGTCTTTGGCAACGTAGACATCTCCGAGTTCCAGTGCCCTACCACTTGCATCCGCCTTAGACAGCATCACGAGTTCGCTGACGCGGAGCGCTCCAAAAAATGCCACCGTTGTGGCTGCATGAAAAAGGGCTGCCTCATAATGATCAAAACAGAGGCCTGGCCAGCCCCGGGCCAACTGGGTAAGAACCCCTGGGGAAATAGGGTGCCGGTCGTCCGGGCAACGCCCGCGCTCGCGCACCCACCCCTCCAAAACGTGTCTCACGCGGAAGTCAGAGGTGGTATCCACATGACCCCCTACTTTGGCCATAAAAGCCAACGCCGAGAGCTTGGATGCTATGGTGCGAGGTGCAAGGCCCTGTGCATGGAGGTGGACCATGAACCGCAGTACATGGTCCACCGGAATAGGCCAGGTCTCTGGCAAGTGAAATTGAGTGGCAAAAACCCTATATGAACTGAGTGCTTGTTGATACGCCTTACGCGTGCGTGGCGCTAGTGAAAGGCCAATCGCCCGGTTCACCTCTCCTTGCCAATAGTCCACATCTCGTCCGGGAGTGGCGAGGGAAATTCCTCCGCATCCGGGGCCAAGGCGCGGAACCGGGAGATCTGCAGGCGGGACAAAGCATCAGCAATATCATTATTAACCCCTGGGACATGCCTGGCCCTGAACAAGACATTGAGGCGCAGGCAGCGCAGCACAAAATGGCGCACTAGATCCATAACCCTGGGCGATTTAGAAGTCTGTGCATTGACAATGTGTACCACAGCAGCATTGTCGCACCAAAAATGCACTACCGAATTAGCCCACTGTTCGCCCCATAGCATCAAAGCCCCCAGAATGGGAAAAAATTCCAGGTATGTGAGATCCCGCAGGCGACCTGTGCCTGCCCATGCCGGTGGCCACCCACCATAGGCCCACTTCCCATTGAAGTACATCCCATAACCCAGGGATCCTGAGGCATCAGACTGGATCTGGAAATTGGGGGAAGCCAGGAGGTCCGACCTCCAAAATGAGACCCCGTTAAACTCCCTCAGGAATTGCAACCAGACGAACATGTCTGCCCTGATACCCCGGGTGAGCCTAACTCTGTGGTGGGGCCTGGATAACCCTGCCATGGCGTCGCATAAGCGCCGGGCAAAAGCCCTGCCCGGTGCGACCACCCTGCAGGCAAAATTAAGGTGCCCATGTAGCACCTGGAGTTCCCTCAGGGATGCCTTACGCTTGGCCAGCAATTCCGAGATAAGGGTCACTATCCTGGACACCTTATCGCCCGGCAACCTAGAAGCCTGCTCTACTGTGTCAATCTCAACCCCCAGGAACACTAACTTGGTCGATGGGCCCTCGGTCTTTTCGGGCGCTAAAGGGACACCAAGTTCCTGCATTAGCGTCTGAAATGTATTGAGGAGACGTGCACACGTGTCCCAGCCCCGTTCACCCCCGAATAAAAAGTCATCCAGGTAATGGGCTACAGACCGGGACCCTGACCTGCGGACAAAAGCCCACTCTAGGAAAGTACTAAAACGCTCGAAGGCCGAGCATGATATGGAGCAGCCAAAAGGCATGGCCTTATCAAAATAATATTCCCCTTTAAATTTAAAACCCAGCAATTCAAAGTCACCCGGGTGCACTGGCAAGAGGCGAAAAGCTGACTTAATGTCGCACTTGGCCAGCAAGGCACCCGGGCCACACGAGCGCACCATGCGCAGCGCATGGTCGAACGATGTATACCTGACCGAACAAAGGTCATCAGGTATAGCATCGTTGACCGATCTGCCGGCTGGGTAGGACAAATGATGAATAAGGCGAAACTCACCTAGGGACTTTTTGGGAACCAAACCCAATGGTGAAACCTTAAGGTTGGGAAAAGGGGGTGCAGGAAAAGGTCCAGCGACCCTGCCCGCGTCTAATTCCTTTTTAATGCTGGCCGCAGCCACCTCCTCCCTTCCTCTGAGGGATAACAGGTTGGGAGCGTCCTGAGGTGATCTAACACCCATAAAAGGGATACGAAATCCCTGCTTAAAACCGTGAATGAGATACTCTCTGTCCTCCCCCTTTGGGTACGATGCGAGCCAGCGCTCCAGCATGTCCACCTTAATTGGAGAGGGTGCCTTTTGGAGAACTAGTTCCCTCCGTGGCAGCCGTGCCAGCCCACTGTCCACCCCTCCCTCTGCCTCGCGCCCCCCCAGGCTTGGGACAAGCCGAGGCTGCGTGGGGACCAGAACACGTGGGACACTCATGCTTATACCTGCAGTTCTTTCGATTGCAGGAACCATTTGACGAGAAAGTCCAGCACAGCAGGCGGGCTGGAACCCCCTGCCCCGCCGGTTGGCGGGTAACCTGCGCTGGAGCTGCTCGCTGGACCGCATGTCCACAATGGTATCTATCCCCCGGGGCAGGGCGTGTGGGTGTCATATACAAGAGCCACAGTCTCTGGCAGGGCTCATCCCATCTCATCTCGGGATGGAGGGGAATCCTCATACGGAATTCCTCATCATATGCTAGCCATGAGGGGCCCGGGAAATCTACCATCGCCCTATATATGTTGTCCAAATATTGGACCATGGGAATAGCTAGATCCGGCCGCGCCCTCAAATATACCGCCATATATATCAAATAAGCGGGGAGCCAGTTAGCCCAGGTACGCGGCGGCTTACGGCGGCGTGCCTGCTCCTTGTCCTTCTCATCCTGACCCTCCCTTTCTTCCTTGGTGGGCTCTCTGTTCAGGAGTGAGAAGATATCTACATACTCCCCCCTCCAAATCTTTTCTCTGGTAGCCTGTGCCAAGTGATCGCCCAGTGGCAAGGAATACCCTGCCGTCGGCAAAGCCGAAAAGGGGACAACAGGCCTGGTAAAGGGAGCCGGAGCTAACCCTGCCACCCCCAAGACATTGCCAGCAGTGTAAGAGCCTAGGCCCACCCCCGTGGGCATGGTGGCAGTCGTTGTCGCCGGGTGGGGCACCAGAGGGGTAGTCCCCGCACCACCCGAGCGAGGCCAAGGCCACTGAAAGGCCCCCCCTATATTGGGAATATGTGTAGATGTACTCGTTTGCACCGTATACTCACATGCTGCACCCCCGTGGGCCGCCCCCACCGGGGGTTCTGGCCCACTGGGGGCGTCGGAGCTCACGACCGATGTAGAGCTCATCACCGGGGCTTGACCCGCACCAGGTTGCTGGCTGGGGAGCTGCGAGGCAGTGGCCGTAGCCGCGCCACCCGCCTGCAGCAGCTCAACCCTCCCCGCCGGCTGTTGTCCTGCTGCCGTTAGCGCCTCCAAAGGTACCCCAAAAGGGGCACCTGCCTGACTGGCCCGGGCCAAAGACGCCTCGAGGGCCGCAATACGTGCCAGTAAGGAGTCCACATTAACCATGGGTAAAGAGCCGGCCGGCCCACCTGATCCTTGCATGGGGACAGGTCCCTGCACCCCAGGGGCCGTATATTGCCATTGACTACCGCCGAAGCCCGGGAGGGCTGGTGGATTAACCTGCCAAGGCAGGGAGCCGGGCCACCCCCCAAGGCTAGAGGGCCCCGGGAGAGGCTGCGGCCCAACAGGAATAGGCCCAACCGATTGAGCAGGAGGATGAGCGGTGCCCACCGCTCGCGGGCCGCGGGCCGGAACTCCCTCCGCGCCCGCACTTTGATCGGGCCAAGGGGCGATAGCCCCCATGCCACCAGCCCCGGCCGGGGATGGCAAAGGTGGCTGCTGGGGAGGCGGCACCGCGGTCCTCCAACCCGGATTACGCCTCCGAACCACCCGAGCTGCATTCGCAGCAGCCTTCTTTTTGGAAGGCATCTCACCGCAGCAGAAAGGGAAGCTAGCTAGTAAACGGAACTAAAAGGCTTCCCGGTAGCACCAACGAGCGACGGAGACGCAGGGGGAAAAACTTCTCCGCTCCGTCGCTGAGGCAAAATGGCAGCACGGCTGCCTCGTGGCCACCCCTTTTATCAAGGCGGTGGCCACGCCCCTAACTACCCGGATTCTCTGTCCTGTGGGGGGGGGCCCGCAAAGGGCGCGGCGGCCATTTTGGCGCCGCGCTTGCATTCTAGGCCATATGTTGCTGCTGGACAGAGTAATAAGCACAGAAACACCATCATGCTGAGCTATTGAGTTCAGGCACCAAATGGAGATGGGTGTCCAAGCTTTCCCACCACCTCACAGACAGATAGTAGACTTTATACTCCTTAGGCAGTCATTTTCTTGTAGGCCCAGGGAAGCATAACAGTTTTCTGAGCCATCAGCTGGTGACCAGAGGCATAGTGATTCCAGTACTAAATGCTAAACAATGCCTAGTGTAAGTTGTCTCTTGATACCAGCAGAAAATAAAGGGTATCTAAGAGGATTATGTGGGATGTGTGCCAAAAGGGTTCATGACCAGAAAGTGATTCATGGAATTGGATCATGGGTACGAGTGTCACGCTGTGATGCAGGAGGAGAATAGTAATAATGCATTATTATGCATTGTTTTTTGCAGATTGAATTTTGTATATTGTATTGTGTATTTACTTTGTATATTATTGACTTATGTTGCGATTCTTGTGAGCCACCCTGAGTCGGCGTATGCTGAGTGGGTTGCATATAAGGTTTCCCTTGCTCGAAAGCCAGTTGTATCCGACTCTAAGGTTCCGTGCTCATCTCTTTTTCAAAGCTGAAGAGCCAGTGATGTCTGCTTCTGCAAACGTTTCCGTGGTCATGTGGCAGGCATGACTAGACACCGGAGCTCACGGAACGCTGTTACCTTCCCACTGAAGTGGCCCCTATTTATCTACTTGCAATGTCTTGCTTTCGAGCATACAAATCGAATAAATCAAATCAATTCAATTAAGAAAGCGTTGCCTGATACTGCCAGTTTAACAATAATGTGATCGGACAATTTGGTTGCTTGAAGCTCAGCAACCTGATGCAGGTAAAACTCAATTGGGAAAAGAGGAATCTTATTCTTCTAGAAGAGGATACATATTCTGGATCATTAGTTAAAATGGTTAAATTCAGAGGCAACTCTGAAAGCAGATATTGATTTAACTTTCTCCTGGTTGACCTGCATTCTTTTCTAAGGCTACTATCTCAGCCCAGTAGAGGTTTAATCTACGTAAAACAGGTGGCTGCTGTTGGTGACCAACAAAAACATACATGGAGAAATTGTTTTCATTACTTTTGCCTTAGATCTGCATACATTGATCTGCAAACAAATCCCTAATTAGGCACAACTACTTTAATCTAAATCAACTCATAAAGCATAGAAGACACATGATATATTTTGATTCGTTGCTATCTATACAAATAAAGGAAAACAAGAGGCAATGACGTAGTCACTGCATGCATGCATTTGATACCACAGGGAGTCTGGAAAAGCAATCCCAGAGAATGGGAGGCAGGAGGTTAAGGGAGAGGAGGTGCAGCAATAGATGCAGGCAAAGTGGGAAATGGGAATATAGGTTTTTTAAAAACAAAGAAAACTGCATTACCAATCATGCCACTTACTCTATATTGTGCAAAATCTGACCTAATGAAAGTAAAGGTAAAGGTCATGCTTGCTCTAAAGTCAGTCGTATCCGACTCTAGGGCTCAGTACTCATCTCTGATTCATAGCCGAAGAGCCAGCACTGTCAGCATCTGTAGACGTTTCCGTGGGCATGTGGCAGCCATGCCTCAACAGGAACACTGCACGGAACACTGTTTGTCTTCCCACTGAAGTGGTACCTATTTATCTACTTGCAATGTCTTGCTTTCAAACTGCTAGGTTGACAGGAGCTGGGACAGAGATGGGAGCTTATTCCATTGTGCAGTACTCGGGTATCGAACTGCTGACCTGCCACCTTCCAGTCAGCATCTTAACCACTTGAGCAACTGTACTAAGGTTTAAATGGTGGGCAACCCAGCCTAAATCCGGAACAATTCTCAACCTACCATTATCATTGAGCAAAATGTCTGGAGTCTGGAATAAGTTTTTTATAGCCTTAAAGCAATAAAAAACCCGGATGCAGTGTGATGTAGAGTAATATGTATGTAAAGAATTTACCCTTTCTGGTTGTCATCTCTAAATGGTAAAGTTGCAGTGCATTGGGCATGCATACCTGTCAAGTATTCCATATTGGATGGGATTTCCCATAATTTTGTGCCACTTTTCTTCATTTCCCACCCGGAGCCGCCACCATCCCATATTTTGGCAATGGGGAAAAGTAGTTACTGTGTCTGTGCAGGTCCCTTCTACACATGTGTATAATCCTTCAACGCACGTGTAGAAGGGTTCTGCGCAAAAAGGGATGTGTAGAAGTCTTCTCCAGATGCGTAGAAGTGACCTGAGCAGAACGGTTTTGCACAGGTCCGTTCTATGCATGCGTAGAAGGCTTCTACGCATGCGTAGAACGGACCTGCACAGAACGGTTCTGTGCAGGTCCTGTATTGTCCGGAGCTGCGCTTGACAGGTATGGGCATGAACAACAATAAATATAGATTACATCAGATGGTGGCATCTAAGTGAAAAAATGATATACTACTGAAGGACTGAGGACACAAGTGAAACTAGCTAATATTTAAACAAGTTAGTGGATTTCCTATTGGACTCAAGTATGAAGTCACGAAACTTGAAATAATGGTGTTTGGGGGTTTCACATATAATTATATGTAATCCTTGTATATCCTTTTCACTTGTGTAGATATTGTTAAGTAACAGAACCGCTATTTATATAAATGCAATATTTGTTGAAAAATTATAATACAGTAAGACAGACATAAATGTGGCAGGGAAAGATGTGAAAGCTAGATTATAAATAAAAAAACTCGTAACAGGTCATATGTAGATTCTTATAGTCAAGTGTAAATTTAGCAACTTACTGCTGAATATTTTTGGAGAATTATAACACCTTGCCTGCAAGCTGTTTGGAAAAAAAGAAAAAGAAAAGATGTATAATTTATTGTAAGCACCAGAATGTTCTGTATTGGTAATATGTATCTTCCTGTTAGGAAGACCTAGAATGTAACTATATAGGCAACAGCATACTAAACACGGCTCCTGAAGAACAACACAATGAGGCTCCAGTGGGCATAGCACAGGAGATGTTTATTCCAGACCTTTTGTGTAGTCGGGAGTTAGGAGGGATAAAAGTAGCAAGTTACAGGGCTGGAATTGAGCTAAATGTTTTCTGCTCCAAACAAATAATGATAATTTCATGTCAGAGATTGGGTGGAAAGGATTTTTGCTGGAGAAACTCAGCTCAGGGTACACCCGAATAAGGCTCCTTTCATGTCTCCAAGCGCAGCCCTTGGGTATCGAAACCCAGCCTTCCAGTCTCCAAGCTCGGCATCATAACCAATAGGCTACTAGGGGACCTGCCGCCAAACAAGTAAGCTTGCAAATGAAGAGGACCTATGTATGATTTCTAATTATATTGGAGAACAGATGTGTTTTTCTGATCTGGTTGGACTAGAACACCATCCCACGTCACATTATCCTCTGCTATGGTGATAATGCATGATAGGTGATCCAATCTGACAATATCTGGAAAACCATAGCCTGCTCACATTGGTGGACAGCAAGTAGTTTGAATAAACAAGGAAAGTTCATTCAGTAGTAGCTGCTGATTGGCAGTCATGTATGTTGCTGATTTTCACTTCATGTGGTGGTGGCTTCAACAGCAAATGCAAAAAGCTACTCTGCTTAAGTATACTAAAAAAAATTAAAAGCCCAAACACCTTCCATTTGTGAGTGTGGGATATCTGGCTGCAGAGGCTTCTGGCTGCAGAGCCAGAGTTTGTGAGTTAAATTTTCCAATGTTTCTCCTGTGAATAGAGCCCAGCTGGGAGGCCTTAGGCAAGCTGCACAGTCCCAGGACTCCCCCAGAAGAAGGGAATGGTAAAGCATTTCTAAGTATTGTTTCTACCTGAAAAACCCTGAAAAAGATTGCTATAAGTCAGAAATGACTTGAAGGCACATTATTTTTATTTAGTTGGCTGGATAGGTCAGTTGTATAAGTATCTGGCTTACCACCATCACATAGAAACATGAAGCAAAGCAAACCCCAGAAGATGACTCCTTTTTTCACCAGCTGACCAATTCTCACCCAAACTCAAAGTAGTTTTCATGGCTGTTGCTGCTGCTGCTGCTGATAAGTTTGAATGCTAATGAGCACAAGATGGTATCTTGTAGACCATCTTGACTGCTGCCATTGGTGCTGTCAGCATTCAGGCTGCCCTTTCCTATGTAAAGCTTGACTTCTTTTTAATTTACAGCAAATCCAACCAGTTTTATTTATAACAAATCTATTGAGTAATTGTAGAAATATTCAAAAGTTATAAAACTCCTTTTTAATACAAAACCAGCCTCCCTCCATTTCTATATTTTGTAAATTGGCCAAAGTGGAGCTCTTTAAGAAGGCTTTATTTTGTTTTCAAGCTAATATTTCACCACATTGCTTCACGAGTTTACCATCTCTTTGCCATCACTGTTAGGTTATAAGTGACATTTTATAGCTGGTTTTATATGCCAATGATATTTTGGCTTGGGATGGGTTTAAGATGTGATAACTTATATTGGTTTGTTGTTGTTGTTGTTTTTTAATGGGAAGCCGGCCTTCCTGCTGTATTAAGCAAGAGCTGTTCTGGTTGATTTTCTGCGTATTCAAACCAGAGAGAAAATTTTTAGAGACTGTTAAACAGAATTGACCCTTTAAAAGTAAAAACAAAACCCCTTCTACAGAGCATGTCTCATAAGTATATGAGACCGGGACTCCTTACTCATGGTCACTCATGCTCTGGTCACCTCTAGACTAGATTATAGCAATGCGCTCTACATGGGGCAGTCCTTGACGACCATCCGGAGACTGCATTGGTCCAGAATGCGGCTGCTCGGGTGGTGTGTGCATTATGCTCGCACCTCACCACTACTTTGGGAGCTGCACTGGCTTCCAGTTTGCCTCCGGGTGCAATTCAAGGTGCTGGTCATTACCTTTAAAGCCCTACATGGTAGTGGGCCAGGATACCTAAGAGACCGCATCGCCCCAAGAATGTCTGTCCATCCAACAAGAGCAGACCAGAGGGGCTCTCTGCTTGTACCATCTGCTAGAGGGGCCCGTCTCTCTAGCACACGAAGGAGGGCCTTCTCTGTGTCCGCTCTGGCCTTGTGGAACCTCCTGCCAGTGGAGCTAAGGCTGGAGACGGAATTGTTGCCCTTCAGGAAAGATCTGAAAACATGGCTGGCGGGGCAGGTGTGGGGTCCTGAAGATGTTGTGACCCCCACCTGCTGGTTGGTTTAAAATCAAAGTAATCTTCCACTTTTTAATGGGTGGGGGTTTTAGCGGGGTAATTTGTTTTAATGGGGTTGTTCTTGTTTTAAGGGTTTTAAGATTGTATGCCACCCAGAGTCTTTGTGAGTTGGGTGGCTATATAAATATGACTATAAATAAATAAAAAATAAATTTAAAAAATGGTTTATTTCTTTATTTATTTTTCTATACTGCTCATCTTGCTGATATTCATAGCAGCTAGGACATATGCATTTGTAAAGGTAAAGGTGATGAATTTTTTGTAACTGTGTCTTGTAATATTGTATTTTGAATTATTGTATCTTTATACTGATGTTGTTATATTGTATTGCATTGATATGTTGTTGCCGCCTAGAGTAGGCCATGGCCGAGAAAGGCAGGGTATAAATTAAAATTAAAATTGAATTGAATAAAGGTGCCCTTGCATGAAAGCCAGTCATATCCAACTCTAGGGTTCAGTGCTCATCTCTGTTTATAGCCAAAGAGCCAGCGCTGTCTGCATCTGCAGACATCTCCATGGACATGTGGCAGGCATGCATCAACACCAGAGTGCACGGAATGCTGTTTACCTTCCCACCAAAGTGGTCCCTATTTATCTACTTGCAATTTTTTGCTTTCAAACTTCTAGGTTGGCAGGAGCTGGGACAGAGACGGGAGCTCGCTCCATCGTGCAGTATCTGGGAATCGAGCTCTGACCTTCTAGTCATTGAGTTCAGCATCTTAACCACTTGAGCCACCAATCTGTACTGCATAATAAAATAAACTCTTTTTTTAGCAAACAGTCTCCCAATAGTCTATAATCTAATTTATCTAAAGTACTTGCTTCTAATTAGGTGTAGTAACTATTTTTTTAAAGTGATTCTCATAAGCCCTTCTAGACTCAGAACCCCATGTTTTTGAATCAATGCACAACATTCTTAACACCTTTAAAATGTTCAAAACAGTAAATAGAATTAAAATTTAGTTCTAAATATGCTTGCTGATAATGATTATGACAGAACATGGTAAAGTGAGCAGCACCACAGTGTTGATATATATTTATAATGTTATGCTTCAGTAGCACACTTATGGGGCCGGGTCCAAGATCTCATAAGGGCTCTTCTCATGTTAAACCCCTTTACCTGGATTTGGGAGGACATTACCATTTTCCATTAGACTACAGCCCAACCCATGCTATAGGGTCCTTTGAGCCTGCTGCACTGTTTTTGGGTAGCTGTGGAAAGTGGTATGTAGGGAAGTCTACCTCTGGAAGCCCTTCATCTCTGCTAACTCACCCACTATCTCCTAAACTGGATCCAATCTAAAGGTAAAGGTTGCCCTTGCTCGAAATCCAGTCATATCTGACTCTAGGGTTCAGTGCTCTTCTCTGTTTCATAGCCAAAGAGCCAGCACTGCTTTGCCTTCTTTTATTCAGTTCCAAATAGCATATTTGGGACAATTTAAAGAAAGCTTTCCATCGGGAAACTGACCAGCTTCAGATTTGGTCAGCTCCAGCAAAAAGGCTGTGTTTCATACCAAAATCCATTTTGATCATTGTCTTTATAATATCTTAGAAAAGCAAGTCAGTTCTGGTGCAATTGTGAAAAAATCTCATTGAGAGCAAGTGACTTTGAGGCTACAGTAGGGTTCTCCCACTCTGTATAGTTTTATCTATGATTGTGAACCGCCCTGAGTCGGCCTTGGTCGAGTGGGCGGTATAGAAATTTAACAAAATAAATAAATAAAATAGGTAAGGTAAGGTAAAGTAAAGGTCACCCTCGCTCAAAAGCCAGTGGTATCTGACTCTTGGGTTCAGTGCTCATCTCTGTTTCATAGCCAAAGAACCAGCACTGTCTACTTCTGCAGACATTTCAGTGGTCATGTGGCATGCATGACTAGACACCGGAGTGCATGGAATGCTGTTTACTTTCCCACCAAACTGGTCCCTATTTATCTACTTGCACTTTCTTGCTTTTGAACTGCTAGGTTGGCAGGAGCCGGGACAAAACACGGGAGCTCATTTAGATATCAAACTGATGACCTGCTGCCTTCTAGTTAGTGTCTTAGCCACTTAAATCTATGTGTCTGCAATCCTGTTAACAAAATATTATATTGAATTAAATAAGAAAACACAGAGGGCCCAGATTTGTTGATATTATGCTTTTTGATTGGTTCAGCATAATCAGTTGCATACTTGTGTTAATCTTTGCATTAGAACAGAACTGCCAGCTTTATCAGCAGCTGTTTAAGAAAGGTAACAAATGAGCAGTTTTGGGTTATATGGGATCTGATCCTGTTCATCTGCTCTTAGAAGGTTCTTAGATGCAGCAGAGACTACTAACAGTGCAATGGGGATTGATGCATTTTTGAACATTAATGCACTTTTCTGAAGTCCTGGTGCTATGTACCACATTTCAAAGAGCCCATCTTACTCTTTAGAGAATTCAAGTAAGATGATACAAGAGGTTGAAATGTGGAGAATTGGTGAAAATTGCCTCCATCTTGATCATTCCTAGAAGCTGCCACCAAATCATAGTGCCTTGCCAGAGTAGACTTGAATGAGTAGAACTTTTTTTGTGTCTAGATCAGGCTTCAAACTGGCAAAATGAAGTCATTCCAGAGTCCCTTCACCTGACCTAGTGTGAGAAAGATTAGCTGGCATAACCAGGACATTGTGTTTCAAAAACATCACAATCTTCGAGAAAACTCTTCTCTAATAACCAATACCACATGAATAAGGGCTGATAAGCAATACAAAGCATGGGATGGCCACTTTTTAAAAAATGTTTTGGCCTTTGGCCCAAGTGAAATATTCATTGGCAGGAGATGTGGAGAAGGTTAATCTACACATGGCAGCTGCCATCATCTTCCTAGGGTGTCCTCACATTATAATTTAAGACACAGAAGAAAACTGATATTATAATTATGTTTATGCAAAGTTCCTAATGGCTTATTTTATATCATTAACTTTAACAGCATTAGGTTTAGATTTAAAAGAATTCCAAAGTAGGATTTTGAAGAGCATCACTGAAGTTTCTCTTCTCATTTAACAGTAAAGAAGAAAAATTGGCAGTGGATGATGAAGACATATGGAATGATTTCAGGACTTCAGGTATAAAACCCAGCTCAATTAGTTCTTCCTCACTGAGAAAGTTTGTTTTGTTTCTAGAAAATGTAACAAAGCACTATGACAAATGTTATTCAAGTATTTTTGTTAACTCTTTAGAATCAGAAGTTCCCCAAATCCTTTATTCGTATGTGGATGATGATGAAATTGAACAAAAGAAAGAAAAGACAAAAATTGAAATAGTGGAACATCTGGAAGATGATAATGAAAATGAAAAAGAATTAGAGTTTCTGGTGAGTACTGTGCCTTTTCCCCCTGAAAGACAGTGCAGTCTTTCCCACCATAAGTTATCTGCCAATGCTGCACCAATGGTGGAGCTTCAATTGCATCTTTAACACGCTCAATGGGATAAGATGCTTTGAATCAGTGGGATAAGATGCTTTGAATCAGTCTTTGTCATTATTCCTAATTTAATAACATATCTATCTTCTTTTACCACAGGCTCTAAATAACGTTTTTTGTTTCTGTGTTTTGTGATCAGTATTTTTATTTTTACAGGTTTCCCATTCAGTGCCATTCTTTTGTTCAACATTTAGGGAATTTCACACAGCCTTTGCCTGGGGCTGTCTGCCTAGCAATGGCTGCTTGTCATCTTGTGCCCTACTACTCCATGGTGCTAGTTCGTTATGGTGGCAATATTTTTCTGCTCATAATTTGGGAACTGGAGAGCAACAATGGTAGGAAAGGGTTGTGAGCCTCTTTAAGCTCAACAGTCTCCTCTTGAACCTTGAACATATCATCTCCTAGCGGCTCATTACATACTATGAGCATCCATCTATCCATGTAAACTTTATAAATCAATATATTGATACTACATGTTGTCCTAAATCTAATTGATAGGCTTGACACTGAATTAGCAGCTTTTAATATACAGGAAGTTTGATTTTCCATTCAGCAAATGATTTCATGGGTTTACTTTGGTCCCAAAAATCAGCAGTTGGATGCATCCTATATGTTATAAACTAAAGGAATGGTAGGAATTTAATTTATGTGAGTTTTACAAAATGGGAAAGGAATGACACAGTGAACATTTTGGGACACCATTCAATCTGCATGCAGCTAAAAATGATGATGTATAATGGTATGTGCTTGGAAACATAATGAAGCCAAGACAACATATTCAGCATGAGCACCACACAACCCAGTTGGGAGAGAGGGAACGAGCATTGATTTGCCACATACAACACAAAGTCTTCCTAGTTCAAACTTCAGGAGAATTCAAAGATGTCACTGGTGTGGGAGATTTTACCACCTGAATAATCAGCATCTCACTACCAGTATTATTATTTTGTTCAAAAAGAGAGAGCAATAGGAAGCTACAAAGAACCATGGTATATCCTTAATACTGCCAGATAATGAAAATATAGAAATTTGTCATTTTTTAAAATCAAAGTAATCATCTGTGCAATAAATGAGAATTGCATGTGCCCATGCCATTCAGATTTTAATTTACCTTATATGCTGTGTAATGAATTAAACAATGGAGATCTATAATAAATGGAAATACAACCAAATCTTTGAAACCCATAGGCCATGGCTCACAAGACAGCTCGGCAGTTGACAAGTAACATGAGCCTTATGTGAGAATAAGGGGAAATCGTAAGATTTGCATATAATTATTGAGATCATGCAAATGTCAGTTATGAGGAGGGAGAGAAAGGGAGGGAGGAAAAAAACCCCAGCATCTCACTATTAAATCCTGACAGTTGGCATCACTGAAGAGCTCAGATACATTTGAGCACCAGTTGGCAGAGGGTCATTAAAACAGAATTTGCAGAAACATTAGTTCCTTCACTTTTCTTTGAGTGACGTTTTACTATTAATAGTTTGCAGAGGCTTTGCAGAAAACATATTAATAAGAGACATTGTACCTGGAGGGAGGGGTTATTGCTGCTGCGAGTGTACATGTAATAAGCATGGTGCCCAAGAAGCTATCTTTTAATTGATTGGAAAGGTACCATCCATCTGAGTATATGAAAGCAAAGAAAGAACACCATGACAAGCAAGTGTTGGGAAAGCATATAATTTTATATTTAGGTGATATGGAAGAAACTTATGCATATGGCTTTTGCTTTCCTCAACTCATTTTATACTTTCCAGGGACTAAACACACATTCAATTGGGAAGGCTGTTAAAAAGGCCCTGAGAGGAATGAAGCAAAACTAATCCGTTACAGTATTTGTCAGTGTGCAAATGTGTCTTTATTTTACTGGACAATGCCATGCATTCTCTGGCTTTGATGTCCCGTGTCAGTGCACTCATTTTTAAATAAAACATGCTTAAATGGAATGTGGTCTGTGAATGAATTAGCTTCCCTTGTATGGAATAGTTTCTTTAGGCTTCATTTGTACAAAACGGACTTGCAGCTTACTGAGCTCATGAATAAAAGAGGGTGGGATACAAGAAAGAGAGGTGGAGAGCTTAAGACTATCTTGTTTTTCACTTTCACACAGTCTTCTGAAACCTTATATGTGGTTTTTTTTAACGCAACCTATATTTTGTAAGCAGGTTTCTCTACAGTTCTCCTTCCTGAGCGTGGGCACACACACACACACACACACACACACACACACACACACACACACACACACACACACACACACACACACACACACACACACACACCTTATTCTAACCAGTCTTCTTGATTTTGTCATTTCAGCTAGGTCAACACTTCACCAGAACTGCTGGTTCTTCAAGGGATGAAAGGATTCTGGACACAACTGAGCCACTCATATTTAAAAATGAACCAAAGGAACGGGGGGACAAGGTAGACTCCGGCTTCATTAGACAACCACTCCCTTTAAGTTCTTCACTCAAACATGCATTACACAACAGAGAAGTGTACTGTAAAGAAATGTATTCCACCGGGCATGATTACAGTCAGTCACCCCCAGAAAAATTCACTGCAATAGACTCAACAAACAATACTGTACAGCCTTCAGAATGTTTTGCCACCAGTGAAACCCTTTTGTCACCAGAGTATCAATCTGGAACAAAACAAAATGAAGCTGTCCGTATTGAAGATATGTTTTCAAGTAAACAAGGAACATGTCATGCAGATGTACAAAACTATGAGTTTGATAGTCCCCCAAGAAGTAAAACAACTGAGGAAATTTTCATCAGTGAAGATGATTATGATCACCACAAAAATGTATGGGAGGAAAAATCCAAAGGAGTTCCCTTAGAGCACACTGAAGGAACCCAGTTAAGAGAAGACGTATTAGAAGGATGGAATGACAATGGCAAGCCATTTCAAGACCAACACACAACAGAAATATCTTCTCAAATTCCTGTCTCCGGTTTGGAAAGCACTGTCCAATATGGACCACAAGGGGAGAAATTTGAAAACAAAAATGAAGAATGTTTAAGTGGAGAGTTAAATACCAATAATTTGACTGACGACAATGTCATAACATGTTGTTTGAGCAGTTCACAGGCAGAAGATGAAATTGTGGAAGGTGAATATAAGACTGAGTTTAACATTGATATGGGCAAGGAGATCAAGTTGAGCCTTTTAGAACCAGCCATAGAAGAGGAACAAGTCTGCCCCCACCTTGGGCATGGAAAGCATAATACACAGAATAACAATAAAACCAATGGGACAGGTGAGTTACTCTCAGAAGGATTGAAGACCAGCGTTCCAAGTAAAGCAAAATATGAGAAAATTGATGAATTTATAGAGTTGTCGCATCAAGACGATAGAGGAAGTGAAGAAAAAAGTAACAAAGCACAAGAAAGCGCAAGTTCTGTTACAAGTGAATTAGGTCAGGATCTGAAGATAACTGAAAGTAACTATTTAGTAGATACTCAAAATACACGTAGGTTCTGCATAAGTTGTCCAGATTTTGGCAAGGCAGCTGATGAACAAATCTGTATTTGCTCTGCAGCAATAAAACTAGAGGATGTGAATGATACTAGAGGAAATTTGGGGAAAGTGAAGTACAATCAGAAAAATGATCCAGCAAATATTCTAGGGGCAGAGCCCTGCCAAAGTAAACCTGGCAGAGATACAACTGGTGATAAGAGTGGTCAGGGAAGGCGAGGGAATCAAAGCTGCAGTGACTTAGAAAGTCAACAGGCAGAAGGAGAAAGCGAAGGAAATGAAAGAATGCAGATGAAAGAGAGAGCAGGTGGTGAAGCCATGTGGGGAATCAGAGATAATACACAATATCTGAACGTAACTCTCACAGATGAATTGTTTACCTGCCAAGACCCAGAGAGATATGAAGAGACTTCAGTAGCTAAGCATGATAGCATAGAAGAAGCAGAGACAGTTACGGCCGCTTATATAATTAAAATGACATCAGAAAGCACTCCAGAAAAAATGTCTGCTGGTGAAAAAGCAGTAATTGTTAAGCTACCTCAAGAGAGTGCACTAAGTGACAGGCCCACAGAGGAGAGGGAAACAATGTTTGATATACATGAAGGGGAAAATGATGGTTCACATTATCCTCTTTGTCAGTGCAATACAGAGGGTGTATTATATGACACCAAATTTAAAAGGGAACAGGTTTCAGATATTTGTAATGCAGGAATACATGAAATGGTGCACGGCAAAATGATTTCAGTGTGCAGTACAAGCGAAACAGTCACTGGAGCAGAACATAACATTAGAAAAGATGCCACATCAGATGAAACTTTATGGACTTCTTCTGCAGCAGGAAAAGCCACCTCTGACCAGGATTTACTTTTGGAAACATTACTGAAATCTTCACAAGATTCTCCACAAAGCCTGCACATTGAAGAAGCTGAAGACGGAGATATGTGGAGCAAGTTTCACCCTGTACATCCAGAAATGAAAGATAAAGTACCTCCTCCTGATACAAATATTGTAGGAAGCTGTTATGAAAGTCCCTCAGTGACCTCTTCTGAAGAATTAGTGGAAATTCATATGTCTAAGAGAGGGGGGAAACTGCATCTACACACAGATGCTTCAGTTGAAATGACAGCTGAATCAGGATGTGACTCCAAACCAACAAATGAAACAGTTCATACTGTTATTTCAGATCCTTCTTTGGAAAGCCAACTACTTTCTAGTGCAGAAAGCAGCACAGGTCAATTTACTCATCAACTACAGTTCAAGCAAGGACAGCGATTAGGGCCAACCATTTTAATTAGAGAGGCGAGTGAAGAAAGAGAGGAGACAAGGTCAGAATCCAAAGACTTAAGAATGGAAATAAAAGAAAATATTGAAGGGCATGAGAACCCGGCTCTTTCTGACCCTGAACAGCCACCTGGCCAACAAAGTGAAACTTATAGCTTATCCTCTGAGATTCTTGTTTTAAAGCATATTGGTTACAAAATACTCTATTTCCTCTTGTTTGTTGTATTTTGTGTAACACTGTACCACTACGATTTAATCGTCTGCTTTGTTCTCTACCTATTCTCACTGTATTGGCTATACTGTGAGGGCAGGAGAAACAAAGACTCGGTTAGAAAATAATAGAATAAAGGTTCTCCATTGCCCACATAAAAGTCCTTAAAACTTAATGTCAGTAGATGCAAAGGACAGCAGTGTGCAGTCTTAGAGCCAGTGCAAGGTTCTCCTCCTCCCTTGAAAATTTGTTAATCAGAATGCACACAAACTTTTCTCCTTCATATACGTAATTATTCTGCATAGGACCATTCTGTCTGGATCATTAAATACCTATATGAGTATGAGTTCTGAAGCACATCAAGCTAAAATTAAGTACAGCTGCTGCTCCTTATCACATTATGAAAATGTGAAGCCTCAGTCTCTTCTGATTACTTTTATCACAGCCATTTGTTTTGTAGCATAGCTTTATTTTCTGAGAGTTTTTTTTAAAAGGTTTTGTATAGCAAGTAATTAATGAGGGAAGGGCATTATAACTAAGTATTAGGGTAAGTTCAATCAGGAGCTTCTTGTTGTACTATGTATTTGGTACATTCACACTAATACGGAAAGATGAAAAGCAGACACCTTCTGGAGAGGTAATGTGCTTTGTTCAGCATTCCTTTGTGTGAAGCATGCCACCTGTTCTCATCTCACAATTTTGCTCTTCCATCAGGTGAACAAAGGGGAATTCTAACCAAATTAGTTGGTATTGAGTTGGGTTGACTGAATTCAAACTCTGCCATCTTAGCATGCACTCAATAAATTCATATTGATCCTGGGCAGTGAAAGAATATAAGGGTTGTGCCCCATGCAGCAAATGATCTACTGCTCTATAGTTAACTAATATTTTTAGCATATCAGAGAGTAAACAAAACAAAAATAAAAAAAATCTTCTGGTACCTTAAACACTAACTGCTGTATTTTGATGTTAGCTTTCATGGATCAAGTCCACTTTATCAGGCAGTGGACTTGATCCAGTGGTGGGCATCGGGAGGTTCGCACCAGTTCTCCAGAACCAGTAGCAGAAATTCTGGCTGGCCCTGCCCATCCAAGTTTTGAAATAAAGTAGTCCTAATTTGGATGCAATGCAGGGCTTTCCACCTGGCCATGCCCACCATACCACACCCACAGTGTGGTAGTAAATTTTTGGGAGCCCACAGCTGACTTGATCCATGAAAGCTAAAATTAAAATACAGCAGTTAGTGTTTAGGTACCACAAGATTTTTGTCTTTTTGTTTTATTCAGTCTCTCATATGCTTGAAACACAGTCTAACATGGCTACGATTTTTTTAAAAAATTAACATCTTTAGTGAAAGAACTCTTTATGGTTAACCTACTGTTGTTTTCAATGTAATTAATTGTATCAGTAATATTAATCTCTACCTACAGGAATACCTGTATCCGTTGTATAGGTAAAGGTAAAGGTCACCCTTGCTCGGAAGCCAGTCATATCCGACTATAGGGTTCAGTGTTCATCTCTGTTTATAGCCAAAGAGCCAGCACTGTCTGCGTTTGTAGACGTTTCAGTGGACATGTGGCAGGCATGCCTTAACACTGGAATGCACAGAACGCTGTTTACCTTCCTACCAAAGTGGTACCTATTTATCTACCTGCAATTTCTTGCTTTCAAACTGCTAGGTTGGCAGGTTGTATACACTGGAGCAATTATATTGTACAATTTTAAAAAGCTAAGCAGAAAAATTAGGGTTCCTTGCACATTACAGAACTGATAACAGATTCTAAGAGACTGAAGGGTTCAAACTGGAGTCTAATTGTCTTCATATAATGTTGAAATATATATATATGGTAATGTGTAACACAAGGAAAGAGTTTCATTTAATTTGTGCCTTATTCCACTTGGCTTTTCTGAATGGTGTTGTTTTGACCATGTGTCTTAAGAAAGGCAATCTTAGTGAGCATTGAAAGTTAGCTCAATAAACAATGTTTGAATGGTATGACTGTCTGTCTGTGGAATACTTGGACATTTCAAAGGAAAGAAAAAACAAATCATCGAATCAACTTGTGGATTCTGCAAAGACAGTCCTTAGAGTCCATACAGGTAGTTCAGATTTCTTTGCTGTCAACACAGGCAGTTATTTAAGAATTTTCGCTTTCTTTCTCTCTCTATTTTTAAATCAGGTTTCTAGCCCTTTTGATTATTTTAAAGCATGAAAGCAGTCTCACCTCAATTCACACATCTTTATGCACTGATGTGTACAAATGGGGCCCTTATGTGTGACTGCATCCTGGTTCAGCTAACTAGAAGATCCCACACTGTATGAGCAAGAAAGCCGGTACACTAATTTGTTCTACCAATTTAATTAGAAGTTAAAAGATACTAGGAAGGAAGAGATCTAGGTATGAATCATGGGTCCAACCACAGTGAATTGCCCCATAATGAATATCTAATATAGAATGCTTTTCTGTAAGTTATTCATATGCTGTTTGACTGCTACCTAAACCTCAGTTACAAAAACACTGGTCTAAATCCAACATAATATTAGTAGAAAAAAGTGAGCTATGGACTTCCATTAGTTTCCAGTTGTGCACTTGTTCTTGAGGATTCTGAAAATTGCTACTGCTTGTGCAACTGGTTTTGAAACAGTTCCTACATAACTGTGTGTACTGTACTACTTGTGCAACTGAAAATTGTATTGGCTTTTCATTCTTGCACATAGTATGGAACTAGGAAATGAGTGGAAAATTACCTGCACTAACACAATGTCATTGATGGATGCTGAGCCATGAATTGAAAGACAGTTAAATGTCACCCTGTCTATTTCCTCTTAATACAAGATATCCACTCCTAGAACATCTCTGATGAGTGGTCATCTAACCACCATTCAAAAATCTATAGTGAACATTTGCATTTCTACAAAGAACTTTGTACTGTACTTTTGCCATGACACTGCTCCATTTTGGACACTGTGCTAGTTCCATTCAAGGGTCCTAGAATGAAGACTGGATTTCTGTAGAGACATAATTCACATACTGTATCATGTATGGATTAATACCACTAAGGTAGCAAAATGTTGTTGTTATGTGACATCATGGCACCACCAATTAATGGCGACCCTATGAATGAACAATCTGCAAAATGGTGTGCCCAAAGTAGGAGAGCTTCAACTTCATCATTTTTGCCCCCAGAGATAGTTCAGATTTATTTTGCTCTAGGATCCACTTTTTTTTCCTTTCTGGAAGTCCAAGGTATCTGCAAAGCTCTCTTCTTGCACCATATTTCAGAAAAATGATATTTTTTTGTAATCCATACTATCCTGCTTTCACATCCATAAGAGGTGTAGATGGTTTTGATCACCAGTGAGACATCCTTACACTTCATAAATGTTTCTAATTTCTTCATTGCTGCTCTTCCAAGTCTCAGTTTCAGTAGCAAAAAAATTCCAGTGAAATGTTACAAATATGTCTTTCATAGATAAATATATTCTCCCTCATAACAATTCAGACCTGTATTTTGACCTCACACTAACTTCCTGAGCTCGATTCTGCTGAAAATTATGTGATGGGGCAGTGTAGTGTATACTTAAGAGATTCATTGACCAAAAAATACCAAAGAAAAATTATACAGAAAATGTTAAAAAAATGAGGGATGGGGAGTGAAAATGTAGTTTGCATCCTTATAAGAAGGATTTCAAAGGGAAAACAGAAGAAAGATTCTTTGACCCTTCACCTTCAATACTTGTCAGGATGATCAATTGAGATTTCCACAGTGAACTTCTATTGACGTTATCCTATTCGCTCAGTAGAATTAATGTCCTAGTAAGGATGGCAGCAGCATTTTTTTTAAAAAAAGTAACATACAAGAAAATAACTCATGGCATGACAACTGAGCAGATTATATGCTTCCTTTATTCACATACTTGTCTGGCCAGAATGCTTTACACTGTCTACCATAAGGTTTCCTGCAACATTGGTTCTTCGTCTTTGGGCCTACAGATGCTTGACACTTCCCGGAATCCTTTCCTATTGGATAAGTTAGCCTGGGCTTCTGGGCATTGAAATTGAAGATGTTTGTAGGAATAAAGATTAAAAAATACAAAGAAGTGTTATACATGTCTAGTGAGAAATAACTCCCTTTGGTTCAACTGGGGTTACTTGCAGATAGTGAATATAGTAATGCAGCTTTCAAGACTTTATTTCTAAGTTGAGAACAAAATAGTGCAGTTTATTGGCTTTAGCCAAATTCTAAATGGGATCAGCCTTATTTAGGCTGATTTGTGTGGGGTAGATGACTAGTTGGAATGATCAGATTCTGTACTGGGAGAAGGAAAATGGTCTGAATCAATTGAGACTGATTTGGCTATCCAGACACCAAGAATTTAATCATGATTCTACATTCACAGTGTTTGAAGGTAACACTAGTTTCCATCATTTAAGGCAAGAAGAGAAGCACTACCTCTACTTTCACATGATATCCTCAACCACAACAGTAACCAAGAATGGGGAGAAGGAAGAGAAAAATAGCACCAGCACAGCTTTTTTCTACACTACTGTCATCTGCCTGCATAACCTGGCTTCTGCTTGGCTGGCTCTGTGAATAATGCCTTGTCCATGATGATGCAAGGTACCATGGAGAGGATGTCCAAAAAGAAAAGAAAAATGTGTATACACAGGTGTATTTTAAAAGCTGCCTCTCCCTGGCTTCAGAGAAAGGTGTCACTACCATTCTCCACCATTTCAATCTCATCCTACAAGAAGTGGTTGGGCTCTTGTTTCCTGGGTCACATCAGGGGGAATTTTGAGGGCGCACTCACTGCTCCTCAGTGTGTGTGTGTATGCCTTTTAAAGAAGAAACAGAAACAGAACAAAAGTCACTAGCTTTTCAATCAATGTATTATGATTATGCTTCCAGATGACATCTAACATTGTTTTTTTATTTCAGCAGTTACTGTGGTTAGTATAGAGCTGTTTTAGTTACAGTACAAGCACTTTGTAATTTCTAATGTTGCTCGGCTTCAGCCCAACACTAAATAAACATCCGTATATGTACCTATCTGTGTATGAATCTCCAACCGAAGTTTCCATTTAATATGTCCAATTATTTGTGATTGAAGTTTAGAATAAATATTTGGACATTTGAAAAGGTTAGTTTCACTAAACCAAATGGAATAATGTTAGCCTTTCTCAAGTCTCCAATCGTGTTCCTACATTCTGTATATAAGATGTTTAGTTTGTGTACCGTAGGGGTGTAAAATAGAACTCTTGAGTATTCCTTAAGCACAACTACTTGAATTGTTGCATGTTAAAGTTAGTACACAAATACAGCACCAGGAAGGTAGAACAAAAGGTTATGTTTCCACAGGGCCGCCATCAAAAATTTCTGGGCCCCATACTGAGCAATCCTATTGCCCCCCCCCACACACACACACATTTTGGCCATGCCCCTCTGTGGACGTGGCCAAATCGATGGGCGTGACCAAATCTGTGGGTGTGAAAATAAATAAATATAAATATTTATTTACAACTTTCTTAGATAACATAGTTATATTTAGCAGACCAATGTTATGCCTGCAAAAAAGAATTCCAACCTAAAATACACTATCCCAAGCCTTTCAAAAATGTCCTGAGCAAGGTAACTTTTTACAAAGTTGGGCTTCTAAGTCAATCTGTTTACTTAAATAAAGACTCCATCCAGTGCTATTCAGCAGACTGGGTAGAGGAGTGTGTGGGTACAGTACATGTAATAGATATACCTGTAAGACAGCCATTAGTGGATGGATCCACTAACTTGAAGAGGTAGTCTCCTTGCCATTGCACATGTCCACAGTTTATTAGGTAAAGGTAAAGGTTGCCCTTGCTTGAAAGCCAGTCATATCCAACTCTAGGATTCAGTGTTCATTTCTGTTTATAGCCAAAGAGCCACTGCTGTTTTCTGTGGTCATGTGGCAGGCATGATTAGACACCAGAGTGCACAGAACACTGTTTACCTTCCCACCGAAGTGGTTCCTACTTATCTACTAGCAATTTCTTGCTTTCAAACTGCTAGTTTGGCGAGAGCTGGGACTGAGATGGGAACTCAACACACACACACACACACACACACACACACACACACACACACACACACACACACACACACACACTGGGGTACACAGAAAGAGCCTTCTTGAAGACTGTGGTATTTTTGAACCACAATTGGGTGCACCCTGTAATGGAAACCTTGTGTTACCAGCTAATCTTTCTCACACAATGTCAGGTAAAAGGAACTGCAGAATCAACTCAGTAAAAGGTGGCTTCATTTTGGGAGTTTCACATCTGGCCTAGACATGGAAAAGACTCACACCATCCTCAATTAATGCATTAGAAGATGTGCAATACCACAATGTTTATTTTAAATCCACCCACTAACCATTTACAGCTCAACAGAACCAAACTTCATGGCAATAAATATGAATCCCAGTCTGGGATCTTCTGTTATTACAGGTTGTAAAAAGTCAAACTGATTTGTAAACTTACGTTATGCTAGCCAATGATTGTGTCCTCTGTATGCAATGTGTACAAATTGATGCCATAAAGCCTGACTTGATCCACAAAACTTAACATTATAATACAGCAGTTAGTCTTTAAGGTGCTACACATTATGCCCAAAAACAGACTTTTATATCAACACAAACATAATTGTGACCACAGTTTTGCGCCACCAGGGCTCAGAAATAAAGAGAAAGAGAAAGAAAGAAAGAAGAGGTGGAGGAAGGAAGGAAGATGAAGAGGCAGAGGAAGAAAGAAAGAAGAGGTGGAGAAAGGAAGGAAGGAAAGAAAGAAGAGGTGGAGAAAGAAAGAAAGAGTGGATTAGTGAAGATAGATGGATGGATGGATAGATAGATAGATGGACAGATGGACGGATGGACAGACCCGCCTGGGAGGGGAGGGGGCAGGCCAGAGAACGGCAGCGGCCTGCCTGAACTGCCAGGAGGGGTGGGGGGTGGCCCTTCTCTCTCCCTCCCCTCACAATCTCTAACCAGAAGACGCTCTGCAAGGCCCAAAGAGGAGTGCAGCAGGCAAGAGAGGTGGATGGAGGCCCTGCACACCCATTCCCTTCTTCCCTGTTGGCCTCAGGCGGCCTCGGAATTGCTCTGCCACCCCTCCTCCTACCTGCTGGGCACCCTGAGGGGGGCCTAGCTCAGTGTAACAATCCTTAAAGCATTCCTATAGAGTGGCTCAGCCTGGGTAAACTACTCTGTCAGATCCTGACAGAGGAATAAAAATGCCTTCTGGCCAGGAAAAGAGGGGAAAGAATGGGGAACGGGAAATGAGATGATGAGTTCTTGGCCCTATAGGAGCAGCGAAAAATGCACTTTAGGCTGTGATGGGGCCAGCAGGTTGTGTGGTTGGGTTTTGCAGATCGCACAACGTGTCCCGGAACCAAACATATAAACAGAAACTCCATCGGGAAGGGGGAGGGGAGACTTTGCATATGAAGAAGAGGGATGGTTGGGGTGAGGGGAGGAAGGGGTTTGGTTTTAATGTACAGTATAGGTAAATGCCGCTGCCATGCTAGGGCCCTGACACACCGTCCCTGCCGGCCCTCGTCATGGCACGGCACGGCCTAGCCCAGCCTCCTCTTCCAGCTTCCTTGTCTGCCTTCAGAGCAGAGCAAAGTGGAGGACGGCCGGACAGACTGCTGACCGCTCGCGGGTCCCAGGCAGAGGGGGAAGCAGCGACCCCCCGGGCTTTGTGACCAGTGAGGGGAGGGGAGAGAGGAGCAGAAATGTGGCAGATGGTGAGGGGAGTGGGCACAGAGTCCCAGCTCAGCATCGTGCGTCTTACAAACTATGTGAGCCTAGGCTGAGGCGGCAGTTAAAAAAAGTTTTAAAAATTCACACAGCTGAGCGCTGGGCCCCTGTTAGCCCTTGGGCCCCGGACGGCAGTCAATCAATCAATCAGTTTAATTTATATCCCGCCTTCCTCAGCCGAGGCTGACTCAAGGCGGCTAACAACATAATCCAACAAAGTAACAATAAAAGCATAATACAGAGATACAATAAATTCAAAATGGAAAACAATCCAGATAAGCATAATATCAAAATACAAAAAACTACACTACATAATTAGGTCATAAAATACAATAAAAATACAATAAATATAATTATACTACAGCAAATCCAACGTAGCAAGACCCCCCATGTCCACTGGAGAAAGATCGTAGGAGCTACCACTCCCCCGACAACTTGGGGAAGGAGTTCCACGTCTCAACCGCAACATGAGCAAAGACAGCCAAGGCAGCCACAGGAAGGAGCTGAAGACGGCGATGGTCCTGGGGTGGCAGTCCCCCTGTCCCCCCTGATAGCGGCTCTGTGTTTCCAACTCTACTATTGAAGAATTGGTTTGCTGATCCATGGCAAAATTCCTCAAAATATATGTTTCCCACCTTAAATTTACAATTGTTTTTATCTTATTTTAATCATAGTATTTCAGAATTCAAATAAAGTGGATGCATTTAGAAATTTTGAAGGGGAACCTGAGATTCTAATGTTTATCAAAAGGGGTTTAAAACTGTAAGAAATTTTTATTTTGTAAAAACTACTTTGAAATCTGCGAGGAAGATGTATACACAATTGTTTAAAAAGCTATTTGAGGCATTCAGTGTAGAAAAATGCTGATGCTGTGTGAAAAGTGCAAGTAAAGTACTGAAAAAGAGAGAAAAGCTGCAAGGTGACAGGGAGGTGAGCTTGTGCTAAAAGCCAAAGTTAGGGGTGGCTACTGCTTCCTCTTCATCATGTGATAGCTCATAACTACTTTGCCATTTCTGCACTGCGGTTCTGACCTTTGCATAAATCACATGTTGAAATGCATCGTAAACTTGTATGCAGCAGGACACTGTTTTACTAATTTGATAATGCATTGGTTGGCATGGAAAAGAAGTGTTTAGACAAAACAGTTCATTAATTTAGAATTGTTGCACACCAAACATTGTCTGGCTTGAGGTGCCTGAAATCCAATACTTCCAATTGCTTCCATGACCTTTCAGACCAGCTGATGTGGTCAAGCGACCACCTGCAGCTGTATGTCATTGCAGGATGGATTGCAAATGCACTCCAGTAAGCAATGAATCCCTGTAGATACTTCTTGTGGGATAAATCACATGCATGCGCAGCAATTTTCTGTGCATTGGATATTGCTCCTTTCCTAATTTACTTCCCACATGCATTTGATGTTGATACTGGAATGTCCTTATCACTTTTGCAAATATGTTGTAGGTTTCTTTTTGGAATGAATCCCTAAAAATGTTAGTCTGGTCCTAAGAAATGAACTTTCACCTTGCATTTCCAACTCTCATTCTTGATCTATGGCTATTGTAACACACTACATACATAAGCAATTCTACTTAGAGGCAATCTTCAGGCAGTATATAAGCATTCAACTATAAACTTCCTCTTAACTTGACACATACCAAATGCAAGCGCGGCGCCAAAATGGCCGCCGCGCTCTTTGCGGGCCCCCCCGGACTTGGACATCCGGGTAGTTAGGGGGCGTGGCCAGCACCCTTTAAAAGGGGTGGCCACGAGGCAGCCGAGCTGCCATTTTGCGAAAGCGACGGAGAGGAGAAGTTTTTAGCTCCGTCGCTCTTCGCGTTCCAGGGAAGCCTCTTGGCAGCAGTCAGCTTTTCTTCGCCTGCTTATTAGGCTTCCCACCCAGGATCAGCGATGCCTTCCAGAAAGAAGGCTATGGCGAATTCGGTTCGCCCAACAAGGAGGCGGCAGCCGGGTCGGAGGACCACGACTGCGCCCTCTCAGCTGGCTCCCTTTGCGGGGGCATCCACCGTGACCGGTGGAATGGGGCAGATTAGTCCGTGGCCTGAGGCTGCACAGCACCAGGCCGGCCCAGCGGGGGCTGCGGCCCCCGGCCCGCAATTCTCGGCCATGGGCCCGGGACAGAGGGGTGGGCATAGCGCCGCTGGGCCTCCGGCCCCTGGCCTGCATCCCCCGGCCATTGGTTTTACCCAGGAGGGTGGGCTGGGGTCACTTCCTTGGCAGGGTATGCCCCTGGTACCTCAAGGGCCAGAGCTTCGGGCATGGCCATACTCGGGCCCAAGTGCCTCTGCACCGGGCCCAGGCATTGCGACCAGTGGGCCGCATGCCCCTCTTGGCCCCCTTTGTGTCGGGGGCGCTGTGAACGTGGACTCCCTTCTGGCCTGCGTAGCAGCCTTGGAGGCATCCATGGGGATATCCACCCAGCGGGGGCACCTTTTGGCCTACAGTTCACCGCGGCGGCGGCCAATCTTCAGCAGCCGGCCGGCCGGGTTGAGCTGCTTGAGGCCCACAGGCCGGTGCCCGCCGCGGCCTCGCAGCTCCCCACGCAGCAGATACCACCAGCAGGTAGTGGTCAGGTGTGTCCGCCGAGCTCGATTGCGGTCGCGAGCTCCGACGCCCGCCGTGGGCCGGAACCCCCAGTGGGGGCGGCCCATGGGGGTGCATCTTGTGAGTATCCGGTTCAAACTAATGCACCCACACCACCATCCACTGCGGGGGAGGGTCTACAGTGGCTGTGGCCACGTCAGGTTGGGACTGGGGGACAGCAACCCCCTGCGTACCCAGGTGCGGCTTTGCCGATTGCAGGCCCCACATGGGGTGGGGGGCCTCAGGTTACAGGGAATGCAGCGGGGGTGACAGGGCAGGTTGCGGCCCCTTTTTTGATGCCCCGTACTATTAAAGTGCCGGTGTCGGCACTCCCGACGGCTGGGTACTCTTTGCCCCTCGGGGATCATTTGGCACAAGCCACGAAAGAAAAAATTTGGCGGGGAGAGTACGTGGACATTTTCTCCCTATTGAACAGGGAACCCACCAAGGAAGAGAGGGAGGGGCAGGACGAAAAGGACAAGGAGCAGTCCCGCTGTCGCAAGCCACCACGCACGTGGTGTATATCTCATATACATGGCGGTGTACCTTAGGGCCCGGCCTGATCTGGCCATTCCGATGGTCCAGTATTTGGACAACATTTACAGGGCAATAGTTGATTTCCCTGGCCCGTCGTGGTTGGCTTACGACGAGGAATTTCGAATGAGAGTGCCCCTACACCCAGAGATGAGGTGGGATGAGCCCTGTCAGAAGCTGTGGCTTCTGTATATGACCCCCACGCGCCCCACACCTGGGGAGAGGTATCATTGTGGACATGCGGTCCAGCGAGCCGCTCCGGCGCAGGCACCCCGTCAAGTGGCGGGGCAGGGGGTTCCAGCCCGCCTGCTGTGCTGGAGCTTCTCGGCCAATGGTGCGTGCAATAGGAAACAGTGCCGATATAAGCACGAGTGTCCCTCTTGCGCTGGCCCCCACGCCGCTGCTGCGTGCCCGCGAGCGGGTGGGTTTTGGGGCAGGGGTAGAGGTGGACAGGGAGCGGGCAGATCTGCCGCTGAGGGCGCTGGTCACTCAAAAGGCCCCCTCCCCAGTTAATGTGGTCATGTTGGAGCGTTGGCTCACAACATACCCGAGGAAAGGAGACGCAGCTTACCTACTGGAAGGTTTCCAGCGGGGGTTTCGCATTCTGTTTACAGGGGATAGGTCCCCCCAAGATGCGCCCAACTTATTTTCTCTTAAGGGCAGGGAGGAGGTGGCCGCCCTCAGTATCGCTAAGGAGGTTAATGCAGGTAGGGTCGCTGGCCCCTTTCACGCCCCGCCCTTTCCCAGTCTGAAGGTTTCCCCTTTGGGGTTGGTGCCCAAAAAGACACCGGGGGAGTTTCGTTTGATCCACCACCTGTCGTACCCGGCTGGCCATTCGGTCAATGATGCCATCCCTGATGACCTTTGTTCGGTCAGGTATACATCATTTGACCAGGCCCTGCTCTTGTGGCCCGGGTGCACTATTAGCGAAGTGTGACATTAAGTCCGCGTTCCGTCTGCTGCCGGTGCACCCGGGCGACTTTGAGTTGTTAGGTTTCAAATTCCAGGGCAAATTTTATTTTGATAAAGCCATGCCTTTTGGCTGCTCCATCTCATGCTCAGCATTTGAATGCTTTAGCACCTTTCTCCAGTGGGCCTTTGTTCGCAGGTCGGGATCTCGGTCTGTAGCCCATTACCTCGATGATTTCTTGTTCGGGGGTGAACGGAGCTGGGACACGTGTACGCGTCTCCTCAACACATTTCAGACGCTAATGCAGGAACTTGGTGTCCCTTTAGCGCCCGAAAAGACAGAGGGCCCATCCACCAAGCTCACGTTCCTGGGTGTGGAAATTGACACGGTTGTGCAGGCATCCAGGTTACCCATTGACAAGGTTTCCCGGATCACTGCATTGATCTTGGCCTTGCTGGCCAAACGCAAGGTGAGCTCCAGGTACTGCATGGTCATCTTAACTTCGCTTGCAGGGTGGTTGCACCTGGCAGAGCTTTTGCTCGACGCTTGTGCGACGCCATGGCTGGCTTGTCCAGGCCCTACCATAGGGTCCGACTGAACAGGGGCATGAGGGCTGATCTGCTGATATGGCTTCAATTCCTTAAAGAGTTCAATGGGGTGTCATTTTGGAGATCTGACCTTCTGGTGTCCCCTCGCTTCCAGGTTCAGTCGGATGCATCAGGGTCCCTGGGTTATGGGATTTACTTCGAGGGGAAGTGGGCATATGGTCAATGGCCACCAGCTTGGAGGGGCACGGATTGTTTACGCGATCTCACGTTCCTTGAGTTCTTTCCCATTCTGGGAGCTTTGATGCTATGGGGTGCGGAGTGGGCCAATTCGATCGTCCATTTCTGGTGTGACAATGCTGCGGTTGTGCACATTGTTAACTCTCAGACGTCTAAATCACCCAGGGTTATGGATTTGGTGCACCAGTTTGTTCTGCGCAGCCTACGCCTCAATGTGCTATTTCGGGCTAGGCATATACCAGGTATTAATAACGACATCGCTGATGTTTTGTCCCGCCTGCAGATCTCCCGGTTCCGTGCCTTGGCCCCGGACGCAGAGGAATTTCCCTCGCCGCTCCCGGACAACATATGGACGTTTGGCAGGGAGAGGTGAACCGGGCGATGAGCATGTAGCTGGCGCCCCGCACGCGTAAGGCGTATCTCCACGCATTCAGTACATTCCAGGCCTTTTGTGCCCAATTTCGATTGCCCAGGATCTGGCCTATCCCAGTGGCACAGATTCTTCAATTCATGGTTTACCTACACAGCCAGGGCCTAACTCCCCGCACCATAGCATCCAGGCTGTCAGCACTGGCATTCATGGCCAAGGTGGGGGGTTATGCTGACAGCACAGCTGACTTTCGTATACGACATGTTTTGGAAGGGTGGGCACGGGAGCGTGGACGCTGCCCGGACAACCGCCACCCAATCTCTCCAGGGGTACTTACCCACCTTGCACGGGGCTGGCATGACCTGTGTTTTGGCAGGTATGAGGCAGCCCTGTTTCATGCGGCTACCACGGTGGCCTTTTTTGGAGTGCTCCGTATCAGTGAGCTGGTGCTACTGTCTAAGGCGGATGCGACGCGTAGGGCACTGGAACTCGAAGATGTCTATGTTTCTGATGAGTGGGCTCAGTTGAGGATACGCTCCTCAAAAGTTGATCAGCACGGTGTAGGCAGTGGTGTAAGACTGCTACGATGTTCCATGGCAGACATCTGTCCGGTTGGTGCCCTACAAGAGTTCCTTGCACTGCGTGGTACGCACCCTGGCCCGTTTTTCTGCCACCAGGATGGGTCTCCCCTTACTAAATTTCAATTTTGGAAGGTGACCGGTAAGGCACTATCCAGTGTTGGCCTCCCCGGGGCTCGTTACGGCACCCATTCTTTTAGAATAGGAGCTGCTTCTACTGCAGCTGCATTCGGGTACTCTGGGTCTGAGATACGCCAGATGGGAAGGTGGGGATCACAGTGTTTTCAGTTATATGTTCGCCCTCTTCAATTGTGAGTACCCGTTAAGTCACTGTCCTGTTTCCTTTTTCTTTGACAGACCCTGGGTGTCGACTTACACCGGTGGCAGTATGGCTGGTGGGCCATAGCTACGTGCACAGGGCAGCGCAGTATGCTACGGCGACAGAGTGGGGACCCCAGCTGGGACTACGTGCGTCCGCATGTCTAAGGTGGTACGGTAAGCGCGGGATGTTATGGCGGGAACTGTTGCCATTCCTTTTTTCCATCAGGGATGCTGACCCGCCTGATGTCCTGGTTATACACCTCGGGGGCAATGATTTAGGCCAGGTCACCGGCCTGTCGTTGAAACATGCGATCTGCGGTGACCTGGCTTACTTGCATTATGTGTGGCCTGCCACAACCCTGATCTGGTCGGACATCATACCGCGTCACGCTTACAGGGGGGGCATTAACCTCCAGGCCCTTGACCGTGCTCGCCGCTCGGTGAACAGGGCAGTAGCCCGGTTCGTGGTAGACAAGGGTTGGGGGCGCGTTGTCCGACACCCCGATATTAGTCTTCAAAATTGTGAACTTTACGCAGGGGATGGGGTCCATCTGTCGCCAGGAGGTATGAACCTCTTTTTAGAAGATCTGCAAGCAGGCCTGTTGACCGAGCTGACGGTCTGGGGGGGGGGGGGCGGTGAGCCTTTATTGAAGCCTCCCCGTGTGGCGGGTAGCACTGGTAAGGTAAATATTTATGACCCACAGGTATCCGGCAGGTTCGCAATTGACTGGACAACACTAGATAGGCACAAGTTGGTTAACGTTGTCCGGTCAACGACGAACCAGGCAATGGGGTGATCGCACGAGCTAGGCAGCATGCATCACCCCATTATTTTACGGATACGCGTCAGAGGGTGGGGTCAGTAGTTAGTTTATTGACTACGGTCAACAATTTGTTTGTTGCCAACAAACAAATTGATACAAATGGATACATTGTAACCAATTGCCGTTGGCAATTTTGGGAGGTACCTTACCAGTGTTACTGCGGCCTGCTTGCCTTAAGAATTATAATTGGTTGAGTACTAATCAAAATTTATAATTTGGACTAGGGCATGAATCAATAAATGTGGCCCAATGCCGTTATCCACTTTCACCAGTGTCTGAGTCCTTTTTTGGGGGGTGCGCCTGCAAAGCCAAGCTTCACAGCCTTAAGAAGAGACAGTGTACAATTTGGGCTGTCTTTGCATGAAGACAGTATTAAGTTTGTACAGCAGTGGTAGGGTGATCATGGCCTTATTGCCAAAAAGGAGGACAACTGTGTTGTCCTGGTTTTCCTCATTCCTGGCGGGCCGGACCCAGTTGGTGTGGTTGGAGAGTGAGAGGTCCAGCCCTAGTGTCCACTTCTCCAATATGTGGTGCCTCAGGGCTCGCTGCTTTCTCCTCTCCTATTTAACATCTACATGAAGCCGCTGGGTGAGATCATCCATTCCCATGGTGTGTGGTACCATCAGTACGCGGATGACACACAGTTCTACATCTCGGCCTGTGGGGACCCAAGTGATGCTGTCAACATCCTGTCCAGGTGTCTTGAGGCTGTGGGGGGCTGGATGGGGGCCAACGGGTTACAGTTGAATCCAAGCAAGACTGAGTGGCTGTGGGTTCAGGGTCCTGCATTATCCCGGGAGCTGCCATCCTTGGTCTTGGATGGGGCTATTCTGCCCGAGACAGACCCAGTGCACAACTTGGGGGTTCTCTTGGATGCTCATCTGCTGCTAGAAGAACAGGTGGCAGCCGTGGCCAGGAGGGCCTTTGCACAGCTGTGTGTAATTCACCAGTTGCGCCCGCTCCTTGATAGGGATTCCTTGCTCATGGTCACACATGCGCTGGTTACCTCCAGACTTGATTATTGTAATGCTGTCTGTCTGTACATGGGGCTGCCCTAGATGACCATTTGGAGGCTGCAGCTGGTCCAGAATGCAGTGGCCCGGGTAGTGATGGGGTGCAGGCGCTATGTCCGTGCCTCGCCCCTGCTTCGGGAGCTACACTGTTTACCATTTTATCTCCGGGTACAATTTAAGGTGCTAGTAATGACCTTTAAAGCCCTTCATGGTAGTGGGCCAGGTTACCTAAGAGACTGCATCACCCCAAGGGAGTTTGCCCACCCCACCAGGGCAGAGCAGAGGGGCTTTCTCAGTGTTCCATTGGCTAGAGGACCTTGCCTCTCTAGCACAAGGAGAAGAGCCTTCTCCGTGTCCACTCCAACCCTGTAGAACCTCCTGCCAGCAGACCTACGGCTACAGACAGAGTTGCTGCCCTTTAGGAAAGGGCTGAAAACCTGGCTGGTGGGGCAAGCATGGGGGGGAGGGGCAACAGGGTGCTGATTCCTGCTAGTTGGTTCTGTTAGAATAATATGTATCTTTTTATCGTTGGGTGGGAAGGGTTTTAAATAGTTTTTATTAAATTTTTTAAGGGGATCTATATAATATTTATGTGTAAGTCCACCGCCTTGAGTTGCCCTGGGCAAGAGGGTGGGATATAAATCCAAATAAATAAAAAGAAATACATTAAATAAAATATTTTATATTAAATTTGCATATGCTAGTTTAACTAACTGGCAGGCTTAGCGGTTTAGGTATCTGGCTGCAGAGCTAGAAGTTGGGAATTTGATTCTCCACTGTGCTTCTTGGGAGAGCAGCCTGTGTAGCATGCTGTACAGTCCCTGGATGCCTCCAGAAAAAGGGAATGGTAAACCACTTGTCCCTGGAGAGGGTCACTATAACTCAGAATCAAACCATATGGGCGTGTTTTACTTCTGCTTCTCGGAGCAACGAGGGCAGCACGTGCCAGATGAATTGCAGTAAACCCATTCATGTGGATTCACAGGGTGCTTGGGCTTCTGGGAATTGAAGTCCAAGAACATCTGGAATGCCAAGGTTCGCCATCACGGTCCTAGAAGATCAGTCTGTCCCTGCTGTACTTTGCAAAGCACAAACCCCATATGAGCCCTTCTTCTCTGCCATGGTCCTCTGTTTCTTGAACTGAAGCATGCCATTGCCCAACTTGTCAATGAGGGCAGGAGGAACAGGAGAAGGCTTCCCTCCTGCTGCTTCTCCTACCACTTGACAGATAAATGAAAGGAAGAAGGGTGTATGCTTTAGGCGCTGGCAAATTGTCAATCCATGCTAGTGAGTTAGAACATAAGAACATAAGAACAGCCTTGCTGGAACAGGCCACAGCCCATCCAGTCCAGCATTCTGTCTCACACAGTGGCTCACCATTTCCTTCAGGGTATTCCCAAGGAGATGCCTTCCCCTGCTTAGGATTCCCTGGAAATGGCATTGAGAGATATCCTGCCTCTCTCTCCAACCCCGAGGTTGTCCTTAAGTATCCATAATTATAGCCATTGATACCCTTGTCCTCCATGAACTTGTCTAATCCTTTCTTAAAGCTGTCAAGACTGACAGCGGTCACTCTTCTTCTGGCAGGGAGTTCCATAGACCAGTAATCCTCTGGGTGAAAAAGTACTTTCTCTTATTTGTTTGAGAACTAGTACCCAAAAGTTTAATCGATGTCCCCTAGTTCTAGTGCTGTGCGATAGGGAAAACAGTTTTTCCTTATTTACTTTGTCCACACCGTGCATGATTTTAGAAACTTCAATTAGGTCACCTCTTAGACACCGTTGTTTAAGAGTGAAAAGGCCCAACCGTTGCAGCCTCAGATGGTAAGGAAGGTGTTCCAATCCCCTAATCATTCTGGTTGCCCTCCTCTGCACTTTCTCCAACTCCATAATATCCTTCTGGAGGTATGGCGACCAGAGCTGTACACAGTATTCCAGATGGGGCCTCACCATAGATTTATAAAGAGGCAAAATGACACTTGCTGACTTATTTTCTATACCCTTCCTAATGATCCCTAGCATTGAGTTTGCTTTTTTCACTGCTGAGGCACACTGGGTTGACACCTTCATTGAGTTGTCCACCAGGACACCAAGGTCCCTTTCCTGGTTTGTCACAGAGAGTTCAGACCCACATCAGTTTATAAATGTAATTGGGTTTTTTTGCCCCAACATGCATCACTCTGCACTTACTAATGTTGAAGCTCATTTGCCACTGTTTTGCCTACTCCCCCAGTGTCAAGAGATCCCTCTGGAGCTCCTCACAATCTCTCACAGTTTTCACTACCCTGTATAATTTAGTGTCGTCAGCAAATTTGGCTACCTTGCTTTTTACTCCTACCTCTAGATCATTTATGAAGATGTTGAAAAGCAGGGGTCCCAGTACTGAACCTTGGGGGACCCAACTCTTTACTTCCCTCCACTTGGAGAAGTGTCCATTTAGTGCTACCCTCTGTTTCCTGTCCCTTAGCCAGTTGCTGATCCAGAACAAGACCTGTCCCTTTATTCCATGACTGGTAAGTTTATTCAAGAGCCTTTGGTGTGGGACCTTGTCAAAAGCCTTCTGAAAGTCCAGATAAACAATGTCAACTGGATCCCCCTTATCCACATGCTTGTTGACACTGTCAAAAAATTTCAACAGATTAGTGAGGCATAATTTGCTCTTGTAAAAGCTATGTTGGCTCTCCTTTAGCAGCGCCTTCTCTTCTTTGTGCCTATTAATTCTATCTTTTAGGATGGTTTCCATCACTTTACCTGGGACACATGTCAAACTGACAGGTCGGTAATTTCCTGGATCACCCCTGGATCCTTTTTTTGAAAATTAGTGTTACATTCGCTACCTTCCAGTAATCAGGCACAAGGCCTGATTTGAGGGAAATATTATATATTTTGGCTAGGAGTTGTGCGTAACTTGTTGAATTCTAGCTTGACCAGCCCTTAATGAAGCTGTGCCAGTGCATTCAAGTCAAATCCAGTAGCATACCTGTCAAGTATCCCAGATTGGCCAGGATTTCCCGTATTTCCGCGCCGATTTTCTCCATTTCCCGCCCGGAGCTGCCGCTATCCTGTAATTTGACAGTGGGGGTAAAGGAGTTACTGCGCATCCCTTCTGCGCAGGTCCTTTCTACACATGTGTAGAACCCTTCTATGCATGCGTAGAACCCTTCTATGCATGCGTAGAACCCTTCTATGCATGCGTAGAAGGCTTCTGTGCAGAAGGGGATGCGTAGAAGCCTTCTACGCATGCATAGAAGTGACCTGCACAGAACGGTTCTGCACAGGTCCATTCTACTCATGCGTAAAAGCCTTCTATGCATGCGTAAAAGCCTTCTACACATGCGTAGAAGGCTTTTTCGCATGCGTAGAATGGACCTGCGCAGAAACGTTCTGCGCAGGTCCCGTAATCTCTGGAGCTGCACTTGACAGGTATGTCCATTAGGAGAAATTCTAACTAGGCAGTGTTGCCCATCTCTTGTCATTGATGTTAGACCAGGACTAAAACTCACCAAAGTGTCCTCAGTCAAATCCATTGGGCAAGGTGAAAGTGGAAGGTGCACATAATGGTCCGCCTAGCCAGCAGGTGACATGATATCGAAATGACTAAAAAAAAACTGCATGCAAGTGGACTATCTTGATTTTTCAGGCCCATTTGCATGTGCAGAAAGTCATTTACCAATGTGCAGAGTCCTTGCTGAATAATAACTCCAAGGTATCCAAAGTATCCTGGCAGTAGTGGGCTCCAAAAAAATCTTACTATCACACTGTGGGTGTGGTATGGTAGGCTGGCCGGGGGAAAGCCCTGCGTTGCACACAAATTAAGACTGCTTTATTTCAAAACCTGGATGGGTGGGGCCAGCCAGAATTTCTACTTCTGGTTCTGGTGAACTGGTATGAACCTGTTGATGCCCACCACTGTATCCTGGGCGTTTTTCATTACAGAAGACTGATTGTCACTATTCTTACCAAACCAGGTCTGCTAGAGCAAGAGTCCATAAAGACCAGAGGAGGTTCTATTTTTGTGAACATTTCCTTGTAAGAATTTGTAGCATCTTCTTGACATTCTGTGTGTAATAAATCAATGGAGACACTAGCATTGCTATTTTATAGCTGTCTTAACCACTAATTCATAGCTCTAGGGCATATATTTCTATGCTCCAGCTCTCAAGAAGTTGGTCTTCATAGTAAAAACTCAGAAGTTCACAAAAGCTTCGAGAACACCCTTAGAATTAACATGAATATTTATTCTGGTAGGAAATAGAAAATACAGGCAACCATCACAATGATGCAGAAAGTTAACCTGTTAGAGCTATGACTACACTGTGGATTAATTCACAGCCTACTTTTATTTAGATTAGGTGTTCACATGGAGAACACAGATTCTTTGGGTGCCAGGGTCCACATGTTGTGATCCATGCCACAACTCCCTTCCTTTGACCCAGCTCTCCTTTTATGGTCCACTGTGAAGCTGGTGGGCTGTTTAAAGTGGTGTATAGTGTTATAAAACAGCACAGTTTCCCAAAGTTCTCCATTGAGTACATTCATATACTGCAGAAACATAGTGCTCTGCTGTATTTGCCATATTTTAATCTTTTATTTCTGCTCATGCAAATATGATTTAACACTATGCTAATATATCAGTCCAGTGATGGAGCACACAGAAAGAACCTCCTTGAAGATTGCGGTATTTTTTTTAACCACAATCACCTGTACTCTGGTAACAGCAACCTTGTGTTGCTGGCTAATCTTTCTCACACATGACGCCAAAGATGCCAACACCAACTTACCTCATAAGGCCAGAAGATGAAAAAAATTGAATATTATCTTTGGACATATATAAGTTACTTCAGGGTAACTAGTGAGAAAGATCGTGGGTATAGGTGTTTCTGTTCTCCAAAATATCACGTCCAGCTTAGTACCACAGTAGAATAACACCCATAGTCATGCACCCTGTCCTTTTGAACAACAAAATGAATGATCACATGAGAAGAACATGGTTAAATTGCTCCAGCTTGGGGGGAAAGTAGCTTCTGATTGAGAAGCAAAAATGGCTGTGCTTAGCATTGGTCTTAGCATCATGTAATCAGTTTTAAAAACAACAACAACAACAACAACAACAACAACAACAACAACAACAACAACAACTGAACATCCATTTTATAACTTCTGTGCCCTTCAGTCCCTGGCTATGCTGCATGGGAGTGAAGGGAACTTCGCCCCCCAAGCTATCCTGTGAACACCACATTCCCTTTCCTTACTCTGCTTTGTGTATGATCACATGGAAAAGCAGATAGAAGCCAGGAGTTTCCACAGTGAAATGCAACACTTGCCTGTGCAGAAGTTAGTCTCATGAAAAACAATAACTGCTTATTAATCACTCTTCATTGTGCTTATGCAATATGTTGACGACTAAGGTTGGGGTATTATTGCTGAATTCCCCATAGCATCCTCTGGGGAAAAGAGCCAGCATGGGAAGTCATGGGCAAACTGCACAGTCCCAGGATTCAGAGCTGATGTCTGAATTTATTTATTTATTTAATTAATTCAACTTATATTGCCACCCAATCGACAGGCAACTATGAGCAGCTTACAATATCGTCCCATAAAAACATATAAAACCCCACTAAAATAATTAAAAGGTTGCACTTAACTTGATGAGTTTCAGCAGATATCTGATCTATGTAAGTTTGACCCAAGGTCAGCAATTCTTGCTATGTAGCAGAGACCTATAAACGATGTCTTAGTCCTCTAACATGTTGTCTGAGCAAATATGTAAGGTCAATGGGAAAGGGAAAATCCTGAATTCATCATCATGGGGATCCCCCTGTGATAGAAGTGCTTAATTCCGCACCTGCAATTCTTCACTGAAGCACCTATATAGTAAAGCTAAAGGTTTTCCTTGCTCGACAGCCAGTCGTATCTGACTCTAGGATTCAGTGCTCATCTCAGTTTCAAAGCCGAAGAGCCAGCACTGTCTGCTTCTGCAGATGTTTCCGTGGTCATGTGGCAGGCATGACTAGACACCGGAGTGCACAGAATACTGATTACCTTCCCACTGAAGTGGTCCCTATTTATTTACTTGGAATTTCTTGCTTTTGAACTGCTAGGTTGGCAGGAGCTAGGGCAAAGACGGGAGCTCATTCCGTCCTGCAGTACTCGGAAATCAAACTGCTAACCTCCTGCCTTCCAGTCAGTGTCTTAGCCACTTGAGCCACTGCAGTCCATGAAGCACCTATATAGACGCTATATAGACACTATTATTATTGTATGCTATTTGTCATCAAGTCAGAAACAATTTATAGTATCCTTAACACGACTTCCAAGGTAAGTGAGATATTTAAGGAGTGAGTTTACCAGTTCCATCTTCACCAATCCCAATGAGTTTTCATGGCCAAGCAGGGATTCAAATCTAGATCTACTCAGTCTTAATCCATCATTTTTATCAACTCATCCCACTCAGCAGCTATTATTTATCAGTAAGCTTGAAGGAAATGTATGTGGCTCTCCTTTTCTCCACTGTATCTTCAGAGAGATCTTATGAGGTAAGTCAGACTCATACCTGTCAAGTATCCTGGATTGGCCGGGATTTCCCGTAATTCAGAGCCGCAAACTCTACTTTCCTGCTGCCATCCACCGCCATCCCATAATTTGACAGCGGGGGAAAGTAGTTACTGCACATCCCCTTCTGTGCAGAACCCTTCTACGCATGCATAGAAGGCTTCTGTGCAGAAGGCTACTGTGCAGAACCCTTCTACGCATGCGTAGAAGGCTTCTGCACATGCGTAGAAGGCTTCTGCACAGAAGGCTACTGTGCAGAACCATTCTACACATGCGTAGAAGTCTTCTGCACATGCATAGAAGGGTTCTGTGCAGAAGGCTACTGTGCAGGTCCTGCATTCTCCGGAGATGCACTTGACAGGTATGGTCAGACTAAGAAAGAGGATGACTGATCTGAGGTCACCCATGGACTTTCATTACTTGCTGGGGACTCGAACTGTCATCTCCGCACATTCCAGTCCAGCCCTCTGACCATTAAACCACATTAGCACAAACTAACATTTGTCTATAGCAGGGTTCCTCAAACGTGGCCCTCCGAATGTTCTTGGGCTTCAATTCCAAGAAGCCCTAATTAGCAGGTTTGCTGACTTTGGCTTCTGTTCATTGAAGTCCAAGAATACCTGAGGAGCTGAGTTTGAGGAACCCTGATCTGGAGTGACCATCACATCAACTGAGTTCCCTCATTTGATATAGGCCAGTTGAAATAACCTGCATAAACACAAGACTGCTTACTTGACTGTGTTTCAGAGGTATATTTTATTTTTAGAATATTAGCTGCACACAGAGCTGTTTGCTACAGCTGACATCAACCTCTTCCCTGTTGCTCTTTAAAAAGAAGAACAATGAAGATGTGAGTTGCCAAGAGCACTCATTAGGCCAGACCTGCGCTAACATACACTGTAGGTTTCATTTTGAAACTCTCTCTCTCAGTCTGACACTAACCAACAGTCACAACAGCCTCCTGCTCTTCATGTCTGAAATGCCCCTAAACCAGAGAAAATGAAGAGAGAGTTGCCTCATGTGATTAAGCACCTGCCATCTCGCTAGACGGAGGGACCAGGGAACAGCTTCTATGGTCAGTGAGATGGCTTACTTTCATGTCCTTGTGACAAAAATGCAGACATCGTTCTCCTCCCCCCCCCCCCCAAAAAAAAGAGAGAATATAATTGCTTTTCTTTTTTCCAGGCGAAGACAAGAAACACCTATATTAAGTCTTAATGAAGAAATTAATACTTGATTGTAAGCAACATAGACCTAATGTTACTGAGCTGGAGATGTTGGACAGCCATATAGTTCACATAACAACAAAACTCCCAAAGTTTTTTTTACAGAATTACAATCTTCATTGAAGGGGTGTGTCTTTAAATTTATTGTGCAGAGTGAGAGCTCCAGGAAGTTCAAGGCAGAATTCAGTATGTGACGGCTGACACATTATGTGTTCTAGAAATTCTAATTTTATGTAAATTTGGAAGAAATGTATGCATGTTTGGGAGTTGGTCTTTGGTCTTGCACTGTTTTAGCATGTCTAAGTAGGAAAGACTGCCACAAAACACAGTTTTCAAAAACAGAAGATGGGGTGATTTGCTCCCTGCGGAACCCTAATTTTCCCTGGGGAAATTACTTATATTTGTCTCCATGGGATTTTTTTTTTGTAATAGATAAATAAATATCCACATCCTTGGCTTTCTTATTCTGTGTTTTTAGCAACTATTCCTATTGTTTTAAAATGAAACTAAAATTCATACATTTACATATAATAGCATTCTACATTGCAAGCTGATTATTAGTTTTCCTTTCTTAAAAAAGAAAGAAAACAACAACTTTCCAAAACTGGTCTTGAATAGTGCTATCTTGTACCAGTCATTTTATGCAGATTTAGAAAATAAATGCAGTTTCAATTGGCTCTTCTTTGTTCCACCACTGTTCGGGCATGTCAGCTTAGTAGCGGATGCCACACAGCAGGGACTATGAAATACCAACTGGGGGAAAAAGCAGATGAGGTTTAGAGTCATTTTAGTCCCTGTCAAGCCCAGAGTTTCTATGCAAAAGGACACAGATTTAATACGGTTGTAATCAGGGCACTTGAAACCTTTAAAAAGCTTCATGTTTGTGTTGTCAGATTATTTGCTGCAGTTGCATAACCAAGCAAGCAAGCAAAAAAAAAAAAAGGGGGGCTTATATTTACTGTGTTCTTTTCTATAGCATCAGCCTCAAGAAGATTTATGGCTAACAGAACTTTGATGTGGGATGCTGAATCTTTATCCGTGCAATCCTCACTTTGTGTATCTTCATTCCTGATATAACATGCAAAGATGGCTCAGAGTCTTGTTGTCAGTCAGATAGTCTATAAATATTAAGCAGTAGCCACATCGTTTGGAGTGGGGGTGTCTGCTCTGGATTGCTTTTATATAAATATATACTCTGCAGCTAGTTCTCTCTCTCCTTCTCACTCTCTATGTTGTTGTTGAGTCGCACAGTTGCACACTCTCTATGTATCTACAGGATAAATGGATGGATTTGGTCATTCTGATCTACATAAGTGTAGTATAATAAGTGCCTCCCAGTGAAATTAAGGAGCATGACATTCTAAGAGAGACTTTTTGAGAAGGTGGGCCTTTTCTCTCTATGGGGGTTCTCTGTACAAATGGAGCATTAGAAAAGCAGAGTCCCCAGTCATATGGCAAGAAGTTCCAAATAGAGGAGGTTCTTCTCTGTATGAAAAGTCTCCTTCACATATGGGAGGCAATGGAAAAAGCAAGAGAGACAGTCAGAGCTAGCACCTACCTCTCCTTGGTAGGGAAAGAGATATTGATTTCTGAAATATTTCCCATAAGGGATGTGCATTAACTTCAGGAGAAAAAAATGTACAAGAGAGATGGAACAGGATATCTGATGGGTGAAACTATTTATAGGAGGGGTAGGCAATTTGGTGGGCCCAGGAGTCCATTTTCCAAAATATGGAAACACAAAAACTAAAACAGAAACCCCTTGAACCAAAAATTATTGGATATTTTGAAAATGTGTTTTGCATGTTAAGCACTGTCTGCATGATGGAAACCATCCCCAGTGGGAGGGATAAAGAAAGGGGAGACCAGTGCCAAGGCATGCAAGTTGTCAAGGGCAACAGTATCATTAATTCAATGAGTAGGTAAAGAAATAATAAATGTCAAGGTGAAGTCATGCCAGACATCAAAACCATTGGACCTGATGGCAAACAGAAGCCAGTTGAAATGCAATGAATGAGTAGTACAGGATAGGATGGGTCATCAGAAGATTTATCAAGCATGAAAAGATGGAACAATGAGGGGGTGTGAGCATGGAACAGTGAAGGACAGGGTTTCCCCACCTCATGGTGAACTAAGGTTCCATCCATGTATTTAACTGGCTGAAGTACAGACAACTTCCTCCTGCAGCTACAGTTACTCAGATAAACTCTTCAGGCAGCCTGTTCTCTGCTGGAGCCACACATTCTGTCTCAGCTGTGCCTGCCTGTCCTGCACTCCGAAAGGCCAGCATTCTCTGGAGTTTGGTGGTAATTCTTCATCAGAAGCTCCTTCCTCATTTGGAGAAGAGGGCCCAGGCTTTGCTTCAGCCTTCACTGTCGCTAGGGAGGTGATGCCAGCTGGGATCTTGTGTTATTCTTCTGTCATTTGTCTCATCAACTAACACACTACTGGCTTTCATTATCAGAAGATGACTCTTTCAAGCAGGGCATGACAAGTGACCTATTCAAAAGGTGAACCACAGCTCCTGGAAGCTTCTATGACTTTTCTGGGGAGGGGGTCAAGTGGGAGAGGGAATCTGATGTGGTTGGAGGCCACAAAACAGCTGATGAAGGGTGGCATGTGATACCAGAGCTGCAGTTTCTGCACCCATGACCTAGAAATAAGGTAGCTCACACCATGGCCCAAGCTTGTTAATTCATTCATTCTTTTAGTCATTTGACTTGTATCCCACCTTGGTTCCAGAACTTGAACTCAAGGAGGTTTTCCATCCAAGGGGAGGCCATTCTTATAATATAGAAAGATGCTCTAGAGTCTAGCCCATACACATGCTGCAACAACATGATATCTCATGCAGCAAAGCAATTTCTAACCCAAGCCAATAGGGCCTATGCAATTTTAGACACAAAACATCTGCACTTAATCTGGGTTACAATTAATTAATTAGGACACATTATTCATCATCTTCAGTACACTGGACACAATATGTAAACACTGTACAATATGCTAAATCTCATCCAGCTCTCATCCTTGGAGACTGCCTTTTTAACACTTGCATACAGCTGCACAAACTTTAGAAATCATGAAAGGTTGTTGTTGTTATTATATGCAGTCAAGTCAGAATTGATTTACAGTGACCCGAATAGGGTTTTCAAGGAAAGTGTAGTATTTAATAATTGGTTTTATTAGTTCCATTCCCTCGATAGTTTTCATGGCAAAGCTAGAGGATCGAACTCAGGTCTCCTGAGTCCTAGTCTATTACTCTAGTATGCCACACTGGTTGCCCAAAATAAAAGTATACTTCTTGAGCAATGGCAGTGTAATAAAATCACATTTCAGAAGTTGCTATATAGTATAATTACTCACATTGTCTCATTATAGTAAAAAAATACTTTTAAGGAACATTTTAAGGTATTAATTTTTAAGTATTGTGCCATTCTATCAATTGTAAGTCTCCTCTTCCCACAAAGTTATGGAAACTAATTTAAAAAGCCCAACAAGCAGTACTACAGTTAAAGTAATGAGTTACTTTTCCAACATCTATAATGATTATTAATATTGAAACTCTTTAATGAATAACATTAATGAATCACTTTTAAAAGTACGGTAACTCTCCAAGCTTGCCACTTACAAACTATATCACATGGTTAATGGGATTTTTCTGCATACATTAATTCCTGAGAACTGATGGTCTATTGAGCCATTAGTTGGAGAAAAATCAATTTTTGAAAGCAATCAATTTTCAATGAGTAGATCACTCACAGTGAAATACCTGGCTTATAGCTGACTATAAGCTTGCATAGAAGACAGACATCCATGTGAAGGTGTACAGTATATAGACTCAAAATAAAATCAGCATCAGAAGCCAGAACGGTGGTAAAGGTAAAGTAAAGGTTTCCCTTGCTCGAAAGCCAGTCGTATCCGACTCTAGGGTGCAGTGCTCATCTCTGTTTCTAAGCCGAAGAGCCAGCGCTGTCTGCTTCTGCAGACGTTTCCGTGGTCATGTGGCAGGCATGACTAGACACCGGAGCGCACGGAACGCTGTTACCTTCCCACCGAAGTGGTCCCTATATATCTACTTGCAATTTCTTGCTTTCGAACTGCTAGGTTGGCAGGAGCTGGGATGAAGACGGGAGCTCATTTCCGTCCTGCAGTACTCGGGAATCGAACTGCTGACCTTCCGCTTCCCAGTCAGCGTCTTAGCGACTTGATATTCCAAAATATCAAAACAACTCTGAAAATACCTGGGCGACCTTTTGTTACTGTCCCTCCCAGACCGGAGTAGACAGCAAATGGCTTGATGGTCTACAGTATGACAGGAAATACTGATCAGAAGCTATGCTGTTTAAAAGAGGTAACAGGGAAAATACATTTTAAAAAAGCATCCTTTGTGCAACAAAGGAAGTGAGCACTGGTAAGTTTTGCAGTTGGAGTAGAGCTGCTTTAGAGGCCTCCACTAATTTAAATTGATAATTGAAACTGCTGAGAGCCACCTCTGTTCAAACAGAGGAAGCAGTTTGAAGCTTCCAGAAGCAGGGGGGCAGGGCCACACCAGGCCCTTCCCTGAACTGTGACTCATAGGGGCGGAGCCACACTAGCCTTTAAAAGCTCTGAGCTCTTTCAGGGTCAGCCATTTTGACTCTGCATGTGCTCTTAAGCAGAGCTGCTGCTGAGGAGAGCCAAACAAAGGAAGTGAGCACTGGTAAGTTTTGCAGTTGGAGTAGAGCTGCTTTAGAGGCCTCCACTAATTTAAATTGATAATTGAAACTGCTGAGAGCCACCTCTGTTCAAACAGAGGAAGCAGTTTGAAGCTTCCAGAAGCAGGGGGGCAGGGCCACACCAGGCCCTTCCCTGAACTGTGACTCATAGGGGCGGAGCCACACTAGCCTTTAAAAGCTCTGAGCTCTTTCAGGGTCAGCCATTTTGACTCTGCATGTGCTCTTAAGCAGAGCTGCTGCTGAGGAGAGCCAAACAAAGGAAGTGAGCACTGGTAAGTTTTGCAGTTGGAGTAGAGCTGCTTTAGAGGCCTCCACTAATTTAAATTGATAATTGAAACTGCTGAGAGCCACCTCTGTTCAAACAGAGGAAGCAGTTTGAAGCTTCCAGAAGCAGGGGGGCAGGGCCACACCAGGCCCTTCCCTGAACTGTGACTCATAGGGGCGGAGCCACACTAGCCTTTAAAAGCTCTGAGCTCTTTCAGGGTCAGCCATTTTGACTCTGCATGTGCTCTTAAGCAGAGCTGCTGCTGAGGAGAGCCAAACAAAGGAAGTGAGCACTGGTAAGTTTTGCAGTTGGAGTAGAGCTGCTTTAGAGGCCTCCACTAATTTAAATTGATAATTGAAACTGCTAATTGAAACTGTTAAATTGATAATTGAACCTAACGGCGCGCGAGATTACAAACTAGGTACAAAAAAAATATAGTCTTACTAGGTAGAAAGGTAGTAAACATGTACATTTTTGAGGCCCAGAATACTGCACTTGTTAAAATGGATTCTGAGGGAACAGCTGTAGTTACCTGCAATTCTTGTGCCATGTTTGTGTTCTTGCCAAAGCATATGGAGAACTACACTTGCAGCAAGTGCAAGCTGGTTGCACTACTAGAAGAGAAGGTTCAGCAGCTAGAGGCCCGCATATCTAACCACCAACAAATTAAGGAGCTTGAGCTGTTCTTGGACAGAGCGGAGCAGACTATGCTGGACAAAGAAGTGACAGGGCACAGTTCTGAGGGAGAAGGGCCTTCACTAACTCAGGAGGGAGATGGTTGGAGGAATGTGACTCAAAGGAGAAGAAGAGTAGGGGATCACTCTGAGAGTCTGAAATTACAGAATAAATTTGAGGCTCTTTCCCTTATCACACCTGATGAGGAACACACAGAGGAACAACTGGTTCCACCTGATGATCTCTCCTTCATCACACTTGATGAGATCCAGGAAGATGAACAACAGGAACAAACTGAGGTTCTCTCCCTTAATATGGTTGATGAGGTGCATGTAGATGAACAGATTGCAGGAGAGAGGCTCCTTGTACTAGGCGATTCAATAATTAGAAATACAGAGAAATGGATTTGTGATGCACATGATAACCGTATGGTGACTTGCCTGCCAGGTGCAAAAGTTGCAGACATCACAAGAAATCTAGATAGATTGTTAGAGAGAACTGGGAACGAGCCAGTTGTCATGGTACATGTTGGTACTAATGATGTTGGGAAGGCCAAGCGGTCTGTCCTGGAAGCCAAATTTAGGTTGTTAGGAAGAAGATTGAAGTCCCGGACTTCCAAGGTAGCATTTTCAGAAGTGCTGCCTGTCCCTCGCGCAGGACCTACCAGGCAGGCAGAGCTCAGAAGCCTCAATGCGTGGATGAGGCGGTGGTGTCGAGAGGAGGGCTTCAGATTTGTCAGGAACTGGAGAACATTTTGGGACAAGCCAAATCTGTTCAGGAGGGATGGGTTGCATTTAAACCATGATGGGACCAGATTGCTGGCACTCAACATCAAAAAGGCTGCAGAGCAGCTTTTAAACTGATAACTGGGGGAAAGCCGACAGGAGCTGGGCAGCATCCGGTTCGGGAAAGTGTGTACTTGAGTAGTGAGGAGGATGCAAAAATTACTGAGCAGAGCAAGGAGCTAGTCACCAGCACTCTAGCAGAAGGATGCAAGAGGAAGTCTAACAATGCAACTGGACTCAAAAGACTGTATCAGGAAAGCATATATAAATGCTTGTATACAAATGCCAGAAGCTTTCGGAACAAAATAGGGGAGCTGGAATACTTAGCAATAGATAAAAATATTGATATTATTGGTATCACTGAAACCTGGTGGACGGATGATAACCAATGGGATACAGTTATCCCAGGCTACAAACTGTACAGGAAGGATAGGAAGGGGCAAACAGGAGGTGGTGTAGCCTTGTATGTCAAAGAAGTGATAAAATCGTATGAATTGGAATATCTAGGTGATTTGGAGTCACCATTAGAAGCTCTGTGGGTAAGAGTACCAGGCCACAAGGATGGTCTAACAGTAGGCATATACTATCGGCCTCCGACCCAAACTCTTGAGGGAGACTGGCAGTTGGAGAATGTTGTAAAGGCGGCATCCAGGAAGGGAAGCCTGGTTATAATGGGGGACTTCAATTACCCTCACATAGACTGGGTGAACTGTTGTTCAGCACACGATAAAGAGATAAAGTTCCTAGATATGCTCAATGATTGCTCCCTGGGACAGATGGTTGAAGACCCAACTAGAGGTACAAGAATCCTTGACTTGATCCTGAGTAATACTCAGGATCTGGTGCAAGATGTTAATGTGACTGATCCAATAGGGAACAGTGACCACAACTCAATTATGTTTAACTTGATCATAGACCGCAAGTCACTGATAAAATCTAACACAGAGACCTTAAATTTTCAAAAAGGAAATTTCCCAAAGATGAGGAAACTAGTAAAAAAGAAACTGAAAGGGAAAATTGAGAGAGTCCAAACACTCCAAGAGGCATGGAGGCTGTTTACAAAAACAATAACAGAGGCTCAATTGGAATGCATACCCAAAAGGAAAAAGGGCACTGCCAGGTCCAAGAGGACTCCGATGTGGCTTACAGGAGCTGTTCGGGAAGTGATCAAGAGCAAGAAAAGCTCATTTAGAAGATGGAAGGCTTGTCCAAATGAGGACAGCAGGCAGAAACATAAATTCTGGCAGAACAAATGCAAGGCAACAATCAGGAAAGCAAAGCAAGACTTTGAGGAGTGTATAGCTAAAAATACTCAGAGAAATAACAAAGACTTCTTTATGTACATTAGAAGTAAGAACCCAACTAGGAAGGCCATTGGACCATTAGATGACAATGGAAGGCAAGGGGTTATTAAAGAGGAAACAGAGATTGCAGAGAGACTCAATGAATTCTTTGCTTCAGTATTCACTGAAGAAGACAGAGACCACATGCCCAAAACAGAGCCTATCTTCGTAGGGAGGGAAACCGAAGAATTAAGCAAGATAGAAATAACCAGGGAGGAGGTCCTTGCATGTCTTGTTAAGCTAAACACTAACAAATCCCCAGGACCAGATGGCATCCATCCACGAGTTCTCAGGGAACTTAAAGATGAAATTGCTGATATCCTAGCCAAAATATATAATCTTTCCCTCAAATCAGGCTTTGTGCCTGATGACTGGAAGGTAGCGAATGTAACACCAATTTTCAAAAAAGGATCCAGGGGTGATCCAGGAAATTACCGGCCTGTCAGTTTGACATGTGTCCCAGGTAAAGTGATGGAAACCATCCTAAAAGATAGAATTAATAGGCACATAGAAGAGAAGGCGCTGCTAAAGGAGAGCCAACATGGCTTTTGCAAGGGCAAATCATGCCTCACTAATCTGTTGGAATTTTTTGAGAGTGTCAACAAGCATGTGGATAAGGGGGATCCAGTTGACATTGTTTATCTGGACTTTCAGAAGGCTTTTGACAAGGTCCCACACCAAAGGCTCTTGAATAAACTTACCAGTCATGGAATAAAGGGACAGGTCTTGTCCTGGATCAGCAACTGGCTAAGGGACAGGAAACAGAGGGTAGCACTAAATGGACACTTCTCCAAGTGGAGGGAAGTAAAGAGTGGGGTCCCCCAAGGTTCAGTACTGGGACCCCTGCTTTTCAACCTCTTCATAAATGATCTAGAGGTAGGAGTAAAAAGCAAGGTAGCCAAATTTGCTGACGACACTAAATTATACAGGGTAGTGAAAACTGTGAGAGATTGTGAGGAGCTCCAGAGGGATCTCTTGACACTGGGGGAGTGGGCAAAACAGTGGCAAATGAGCTTCAACATCAGTAAGTGCAGAGTGATGCATGTTGGGGCAAAAAACCCCAATTACATTTATAAACTGATGGGGTCTGAACTCTCTGCGACAAACCAGGAAAGGGACCTTGGTGTCCTGGTGGACAGCTCAATGAAGGTGTCAACCCAGTGTGCCTCAGCAGTGAAAAAAGCAAACTCAATGTTAGGGATCATTAGGAAGGGTATAGAAAAGAAGTCAGCAAGTGTCATTTTGCCTCTTTATAAATCTATGGTGAGGCCCCATCTGGAATATTGTGTACAGTTCTGGTCGCCATACCTCCAGAAGGATATTATGGAGTTGGAGAAAGTACAGAGGAGGGCAACCAGAATGATTAGGGGACTGGAACACCTTCCTTACCATCTGAGGCTGCAACGGTTGGGCCTTTTCACTCTTGAACGACGGCGTCTAAGAGGTGACCTGATTGAAGTTTATAAAATCATGCACGGTGTGGACAAAGTAGATAAGGAAAAACTGTTTTCCCTATCGCACAACACTAGAACTAGGGGACACTCCATGAAACTTTTGGGTACTAGTTCTCAAACAAATAAGAGAAAGTACTTTTTCACCCAGAGGATTACTGGTCTATGGAACTCCCTGCCAGAAGAAGTGGTGACAGCTGTCAGTCTTGACAGCTTTAAGAAAGGATTAGACAAGTTCATGGAGGACAAGGCTATCAATGGCTATAATTATGGCTACCTAAGGACAACCTCCGGGTTGGAGAGATAGGCAGGATATCTCTCAATGCCATTTCCAGGGAATCCTAAGCAGGTGAGGGCATCTCCTTGGGAATACCCTGAAGGAAATGGTGAGCCACTGTGTGAGACAGAATGCTGGACTGGATGGGCTGTGGCCTGTTCCAGCAAGGCTGTTCTTATGTTCTTATGTTCTTATGTAACAGTTTTGAGACTAGTGCACAAAACTATGTCACCATATGTCCTTGGTTCCCTGTCCCAGAGTAAAAGCCAATGTTGTCAATCTAAAACTCTCCAACTACATATAGTAAACCCAGGAACTCTTGCTTGTTAAGTAAATGAGTATTGTAATCCAAAACAGCTTGTGATCAGGGTGAGAAGGGAAAACGTCTTTAAATTTTTGGGAAGAGAAACTTCCCTTTTCTCAGCCATCCTGATTGTACTAGATCCCAGGTTGCATAATGTTTTTGTGGTCCCTTTTGGCAACGTGTTTCAGCAATATTTTCAAATAAAAAGAACCACCTCCTTCCTCCTTCTCCTTCCTCCTCCTCTGAGTCTAGGCCAGATGTGAAACTGACAGAATGAAGGCACTAGGTCAGGTGAAAGGAACTGCAGAATGAACCTCCTACCTTGCTTATAGCCAGCAATGTTGGTTTAAGTAACAAGCAAAATTACAGTGCTTAAAAAGATGTGTGTACCAGCTCTTTTACCTGTGACACATTATTGAGCATATTGGATTAGGCTGGTACAAACCACACCCATCCTGAACCCTCTGTCCTATTTAGCTCAAAAAAGGTGAGGGAAGGAGCACCAATGTTCAACATCTATCTCTTGTGTTTATCTGAACTCACAGGTCTGAATGTCATAGCTGTTGTTCTGTTGATTTTATTACCTAAAGGACTGATCACTATTTTATTTTAAATGGAACACTGTGCAAATCCGATCCCATGAGAATTTTGTTTGTGTATGGATGTGTTTCTAGAATATACCACATTTCTCTGCTTAATAATAATTTCATGTCAGAAATTATTCTGGGTTGAAAGGATTTTTGCTGGAGAAACTCCACTCAGGGAACACCCAAATGAGGCTCCTTTCATGCCCCCAAGAGCTGGGACAGAGACAGGTTTCGATCTGCCGACTTGCCAGCCTTCCAGATAACAAGGTGATCTTCTTAACCGCAGCCCCTGATCTGCATAATAAAGAATGAAGAGGTTCTTTCCTTCTCCTTCTGTTTCCTTTTTGCTTGACAAATATAGTTGAATGTCCAGCTGTCCATAGACATCTTTCATCTCTGCCTAACGGGTGCAATGTTTGATCAGTGGTGTATGTGTGTAATTTTATACTCTGGATTTAATAGTCCTATAGCCTGTCTTTAGACATAGTGGTCTTATATGACAAACCTCTTTTGATATTAATACCACTTCCTTCAAAATGTCATGTTAGCTTTCCAAAGTCCTTCTGAAACTTTGATGTACTTCTTCCCAAAGTCCTAGCTAGATTTCACCACTGTGTATAAGAAATCTTAAGTGTATATTTAGGAAACAAGGAGGAATATAGAGAGCTACTGGGTTATTCAAAAAAAGGTTTATCATATGATCATTTTGTTCCTCCATTCATACCATTGAACCATTCTATAGAGATCCAGAAGTCATAATCTTTTGTTTAGCAGCCCTCCTGTGATTTGAACACTGCTTTTTCTCCCCCCCACACACAACAATTATGAAGGAGGAAGAGGGAATAGCTATACAATGCTGTTTGCTTTTTATACAATCATAAAACTGTAGTGTTGAACAGGACCCACAACAGCAATTGTGCTACCCATAGACAAAGCAGTAAATTTGCAGCTAAAGCATCCCTAACAAGTAACCTCTCTTTAAAAGCCTCCAGTGAAAGAGAGTCAACTAGAATTACCATTCAAAGTGATCCACTGCATTGTTGAACAGCTCTTACCATCAAGGCATTTCTTAATGTTTGAGCAAAGTCTGTTTTCTTCTTAACACAAAGGATGCTGAAACAGGCACACCAAAGGAATAAAATATACCATCTAACTATAAGGAATCAGCTATCTTCTTAACCCAGTTCTTGTCCTCCTCTGGATAACTCTGTTGCTTTTAAAAGGATTTTATGCCATTGTCTAAGAAAGTGATTAATTATCACCATAATTGCCTTCACATTATCAAGTATTTTCCATGGTCCTTGAAATGAGCTTAAGGTGGCACACAACTCTCTCTCTCTCTGTACTTTCTCTCGCAACACTCCTGTAAGGAAAGTCAGAATGAGGGTGTGTCTACACCACAGAGAAAATATGTTTTGATGCTGTTTGATCAACAACTTTTCAAGTCATCTCTTTCCTGGTGTTTGTGAATGAAATCACTGTAGCTATCCAGAGGACAATCAATTATTGTGTTGCAGGAGTCAGTAGGGGCAGATAAAGCTTCCAAATATTTGCATGGAGCTCCAACAATGGAAGTGGCCTCTGCTCTGACAAGGTCTCAACTGGAAACTGTCCACTGGGAGCACCATTTTCTTTTTCGCCTTTTCTCCCTTTGGAACTGAAATCTTGCTTATCCAAGCCAGCGCTAATATGAAGGTTGTCTACATGGGCCTATAGCTTGCTTGCTTGCTTGCTTATTTATTTATCTATCTATCTATCTATCTATCTATCTATTTATTTATTTATTTATTTATTTGGGGTGGGTGTCAGTTGGCGTGATCACATACACACATTTTGTGACCTGGAGTGGGCCAATCAGCCCCAACCCACCACATTTTGAGACTCCGGGGGGGGGGGGCTCAATAGACCATCAGTTCTCAGGAATTCATTTATGCATAAAATCGAATAAATTGCCCTGCTGTGTTTTATCCCATAGGGACTGGGGTGGCTTAGTGGTTAAGACACTGAACTTGATGAGTGGAAGGTCAGCAGGTCAACAGTTTGACTATAGAAGCCCCTTCCCAGCTGATTGCAAGCAATGCTCTCCCACCCCCACCCCCCATCAGAAGAGAATCAACTGATACAGCTGCTCTGCATGCTGCAGCATCTCCATCTCACTCCTTTGGAGGAGCAAAATGATACTGGGACACAGGGGTCATATCAATCATCATTTTGCACATCCCCCACCCCCAAACACACACCTCTCAAGCTGCACTACATTCGCCTAGGATGGCCAATGTAGACAAGACTTTGAAAGCATTTATGGGGGGAGCAGCACTGTTTAGAGACAACAGGCACTTGTTTGAGGGGAACTGACACCACCCAAACGGCCCCTTTCCATCACAACAGGAGGTCACACAGGGCAGAAAGCCGAGAGATACAATAGCAACCCCACCAGAGCAAAATAAAACCACTTCTGCTGTCTGTTTTTTTAAAAAAAAGATGAGCCCCCACTAAAAAGAGATGATTTCTCACCACGCTTCCTTCCAGAGCTTTATGTCATGTAATTGAGATTCAGCCATGCCATATTCTGACACAAACTGTGGGATAAATGGTTACTGTAGTCACCCCCATGAGACAGTATGTTTGTCACAAGGTTAACCAATAAGTTTTATACCTGAGTAGAGAGACTGCAGTGGCTCAAGTGGCTAAGATGCTGACTGGGAGGCGGAAGGTCAGCAGTTCGATTCCCGAGTACCGCAGGACGGAATGAGCTCCCATCTTTGTCGCAGCTCCTGCCAACCTAGCAGTTCGAAAGCAAGAAATTGCAAGTAGATAAATAGGGACCATTTCGGTGGGAAGGTAACAGTGTTCCGTGCACTCCGGTGTCTAGTCATGCCTGCCGCATGACCACGAAAATGTCTGCAGAAGCAGACAGCACTGGCTCTTCGGCTTTGAAACAGAAATGCGCCCTGACCCCTAGAGTCAGATACAACTGGCTTTCGCACAATGGAAACCTTTACCTTTACTAGAGAGTTTAAACTGATTTTTCCAAGTCCCACTCCAACAAGTATACAACACCATCATCATCATTCTGCTCTTCCAACAGAAACTAGGGCAACTCTTCCAATCTCCATTCCCACATGGTACCTGGCTAACCTTTGAAAGCACTTCCCTCCTTGCTGCTCTTTCTTATAACTGTCCTGAATCTAAAACTGGAGACTTCCAGTTGTTGCTATTTGCACTTAGTGTCAGATTGCTTTTTGGAACCTTCTTATTTGAAGTTGACGATCTATAGCAAATGCCCTTGACATACTACTTCTGGCTAGCAATGACCTTTTTATTTATATTTTAAGCAAACTGCCAGCACAGTGGGGAGATATGTTCACAGATGAGGTGTCTATAGCTTGAATATTAACCAGTTTACAACCTCGACTAATTAAAAATGGATGTATAAAAAAAATCTCAAAACAAAATTCCACAGTGTGCTACAAAAATGCCAACTTTATTATAGAAAACAAGGTTGATATGTATGCTGTGGCACAGTCCACAGTGTGAATGTCATCTCCCCAGTGTGACAATACTACATTCTCAGAAACCTAGTCCAGGACTATCCACAGGGAAAAGATCAAACTCAGTTTCCAATTTTGCAACCAGTTCCACAAGGCATTGTACAAGTAATTGTGCAAGTAGTTACACAAGGATGGACATGCCTAGAGGTATGGGAAGACATACATTTGTGCAACGAAGAAAAATTATATTTATTTATTATTTATTTATTTGGTTTATTTATATCCCGCCCTTCTGATGCGAACGCCACCCAGAACGGCAAACAACAACAAGAGAAAGCTCTTTACAGGAGGGAGGGAGAGAGAGCAATCTCAACAATTCAACAGTGCATAAACGCACCAGAATACAAAAAGTACACTAAAATAGAAACGCATTCTTAAAAACCACTAAAACCCTCCAACACCCTCCCTAACCCCTTAAGAAGATAAAAAACAAGAGTTTAAAAAGATAAAATTCATACTAAAAGAAAGCATAAAAACAAAGAACACATACAAAATTCACAGCAATAAGCCGTTCCATCTGTCGAATCCCATACCCGCTGGCATAGCCAGGACTTAAGTGCTTTTTTAAAGGGGAGCAGCTCAGTCTGGAGGCATAGATCCAGTAGTAAGAGGTTCCAAGGGGCTAGGGCAGACACAGAGAAGGCCTTCCTCCTGGTCCCAGTCAAGTGTGCCTCTCTCATCGAAGGGACCACCAAAGAGCCTCTCTGATTTCCCCTTGTGGGATGGGTAGAATACCTTAGGGTGGGGCGGTCCCGTAAGTAACCTGGTCCACTGCCATGAAGGGCTTTAAAGGTCAAAACCAGCACCTTGAATTGCACCCGGAGGCAAACTGGCAACCAGTGCAGCTCCTGGAGCAGTGGTGAGGCACAAGCATAACGCTCCCGCCCCATCACCACCCGAGCGGTCGCATTCTGGACCAGCTGAAGCCTCCGAATGGTCATCAAGGGCAGCCCCATGTAGAGCACATTACAGTAATCCAATCTGGAGGTGACCAGAGCATGAGTGACTGTGAGGAAGGAGTCCCGGTCCAGGAGCATGCATAATTGGTAGATGATACGAAGCTGTGCAAAGGCCCTCCTAGCCACGGCTGCCACCTGCTCCATGAATCCCTGCTAGTTCTAACATTTTCCTCTGCAACTTTATGGGGAATGAAACCAATAATATAAGAGGAGGACCCTTTATATGCTTTTTCTGGATTGAGCAATCCTTGCGATTCCCACTGTCCCACTGTTGATGCTAATGGCATCAGGAAGCAGAATGGGGAACAGCATAGAGGTAAGTGGGCTGTTGGTTTGATGGCTCCCTGTCCCATAATTTAACCTGGATGTTTCCTTCTAAATTATGATGCTGCAAATAATGAACATCCCTTCTAAAGCATGAAACTTGAACTTTTTCATCTACCTTAAGCATCCTCAGGTGTGCACCAGAGCATTCCTGTACCCAAGAAGTTAAACAAAGATGCTCTTCTAGAATACAACTCTCAATTCTGATGTCCAAATGTTGTTTGAATGTTGGTGACAGGAGTTATAGTTAAACAACAGTGGTGAAGTGTAATTGTGTAATAATAATCTTCCCTAATTTATCTGGGAGCAGCAGTGATGCCTTCTGAGACTTTAGAAAAATTATGGATTACAAAGCTCAATTTCCCCATGCTATCTGAGGGGTTATGGGTAGTCCAAACAGGTAATGTTTCTACTCTTTGGATGGGTGACTCTCCAGGTGAAGAAAGTGGTGAAGACCTTCGCCGGCTCCCCCACAGCTGCTGCTGCTCCCGGAACCCTCCCCCTCTGCAGCCCAAGAGGGGAGAAAAAGCCGTCGGGACTGGGGCCGGCATGAAGACCTTTGCCGGCTCTCCCACAGCTGTTGCTGCTCCCGGGACCAACTGGATTGCCGCGGCCGCCTCTGCTGGAGCCATGACCAAGGCACGGAGCTCCTTCCCTCGATGTGTCAGGGTGAGTGGAAGCACCAGTGTTGGCTTTTCATGGCCATAAGGACTTTTCTCTGTTGCCGAGGCTGCCGCCAGCGGTGGCTTCGTTGAGCCTGGCCTGTTATATATGCTGAACCATTTTACATTTGTGATTATGTAGCCCTTTAACTTGTAACCATATATATATATATTTCTTATTGCATTTTGTGTTGGATGTTTCTTTCTTTGTGTAACTATATTATATGATATTATGTTTATTATGTATTGCACTGTACTTTTATTATGTTATGCATTGTAGATTGTTTATTATTTGTTGTTGGAAGCCGCTCTGAGTGGTGCATGCACTAGAAGATCAGGGTACAAATAAACAATTAAAATTCAAACAATTCAAGAAAGTGATAAATCAAGGTCTGTTGACAACCAACCATATAAAGGTAAAGGTCACCCTTGCTCAAAATCCAGTCGTATAGGTAGTATTTAAAGAGGGCTGTAGGAAGGGCACTAGCCACTCACAGCTATCCAAATTCTTGTTTTATTTTAAAATACAGTCACTCAATCTGCATCCAATGTGCTAAAGATATATTTTTAACAGACTAACATGCTTTAAGAAGATTAAAGTATCTGATAAACTGAATAGAATTTGCAACCACTTTTTAAAAAAAGCAATCCATAAAATTCCATTGAACACCTACAAATTCTTGCACACAGTGTTTCCCAACCTTTGGTTTTTGGACTTCAGTTCCCAGAAGCCTAAATCAATTTCCCAAAGCACTGATCAGCCAATGTACTGACTTAGGCTTCTGGGAATTGAAGTCCCCCGTAGGGTGTGGGCTCATGTTGGGAATCACTAAGCAATTATCATTACCAAGATAAATTAATGTGGACTTTATGGAAAGGACATCTGAAGTTAGTTTGGGGTATCGGAGATTCACATTTAGCAGAAATTAATTAGAAAATTGAACGTCTGAAAGCAGTATGTTCCAGGGCATAGGGAAAATTACAGTAGTATGAGCTGAAATCTAAAAGCCCTTTTTTGATCCATGTTTTGACAAGTAATTAACAAAATTATACATCTGTTATGTGGTCTGTGTGTCATTTTCAGTTGCCAGGAAAAGATGATCTGGTATCTAACTGTTTGTTGGTTGACATTCTGTTTTACCTTTCTGGGTAGGTGTTTACCTTCTCTTCTAGGAGAGAATCTGTCTCATCTGCTCTATTTGTCATTGAATATTTGTTTTTCCTAGAATCTTTGAACTGATAGCTTGTGATGAGACTTTTTCACCAGGATACAAAGGTATATTTGTTATTACTAACTTAATTTCATTAGAGGGCTACAGACGTATAACTGTGCCAATTCTAGATATTCCATTGGTAAAATCTAAAATGGTACTGTTGCAAAGTAAAAGGAGTTTGGATACCAAGTCTCTGTGATATGATCTCACTTAATGGAGCATTTTATGATTACACTTAATTGGGAACTCATTTATTTTACATATCTGTCAATCATCCCCAGAAGTACATGGTTCCACCTCAAGTGCTTATTTTATGCTTTGTATTAATAAACATTTCAAAACTACAAATGCTTACCTAATAAGAAATATACATGTATTGTGCATTAAACTTTATAGCTCTTCTTGACTGTAAACTCTACATAGTTATTCCTTCCAGATTCTCCCACCTTTTCTCTCTGAATGCACATTGAAACAATGTACATCTATTTTCTGCCACTCCTTTGAACTCTATCTTGTGCCTTCCTGTCAGAAATACTGGAGTCAATAATTATGGTGAAAAGATTCCTAAAATGTAATTTCCCTTCCCTGGGAAAACATCAGCATTTAAGCTGTATGTAAATGCCCATTGTTAAAAGAGAGATTTTAAAAAGAGTGGAGATAATTTTGCCCTTGAGGTATTTCAGTTTATGCTGTCATGAAATGGGATTCTTCCCTTGATAAAAGAGGATTCATCATTGACTAAAGGTCAAGAAATTCACTAACCAGCTTCAATGGACATGGTTGGGTTGGGACATACACAGCCTTTCTCTTGTGCAATAGTATGTTGAATTACATTGGATCCTGTGGTTTTAAAAATGAGATCTCAGATTCCTATTTACCAAGCAGGAGAGTTAGTTTTGAAAAGTTACTTTTTAAAAAAACTAGTTAATATCATAGTTCCAAGACTCACAATATTTAGCTTTTGTATAATTACATTTTTACAGTAACAGTATACATCCTAGTTTCTAAAAAGCAACTAAATAGCCACTATAAGTTAATTTTCAAGAACACTGGATGGTATAAACTATTAATCTGCTGTACAAAGCACAGTCTTCTTTCCATCCACCAGGTTTGATATGAAAACATGGCAAATTCTTGACAGAGAGACATACAAATAAATTGGTACACACAAGCTGAAATCCTATTACAAAAACTACACTACTTAAGGCTGATGATGTCATCAATTGTGGCAATTTTCTGGAAATGAAACACATCTGACTTCTCTATTAAAGGTTCTAAGGCTCCTGTGGAATTCATTTCTTCATCAGGAAGCCTTTGGAGGATGTGGAATGGGCGGGGGAAGTATTTAATTACTGAAAATTGCCACTGTCAGTAAATTCATCCTGGTGGTAGTAATTTTTGGTAATTGAAAATATCCCTCTTTGATACCAAAACCCCTCAATGGCTTCCCTACAATGGAGGGATTCCATCGGAGACTTTGAGGGGGAAATTGGAAATGTTTACTTTTTGAAACATCACTGCATCAAAAATCTTATGCAGTATAACTTGTGGCAAAAGGATTTCAGCCCCTTCTCCAACAACTGTCTGTCAAAACATTTTCTCATAATTCTGAGGCAAACATACTATAAATCTGACTATTCCTCCATGTGATCATTATATATATATTATTCTTGTCAGTTCAATAAAAATATCCTGTTTAGGTGATTGAGTCCATAAAGATGCATTACCACCATATTTTAAATATTCTTTACAAGTATGTATACTCAGGACATGAAGAACGTATACCTGAGAACATACCTGCCAACACTCTGCTATGGAAAGAGTAATAGATTCAAAAGTCAATTCATATTTTTCTATATGCATATTTGTGGTAGTGTAAAAAAGCAGTCTTAAAAACAAAAGAAATTGTGAATTAAGGGTGCAATTTACCTCTTGACATCAGAATTGTTCTAAACTTGATTCATTTTGATAGTTGTTTAGTCTATAGCAGATTTTTCTTCTTTGTCCTTGAAGAAATGTTGACTCTTCTTCTTGGTTTGTTTAGTTTTAAATGGTTTTTTTAAAATGGAAAACTAGTATTCTGGAAACAGTTGTGCTTCTCAAAAACAAGGTAACATGACTTGTATCATCATCATCTTGAAAACACCACCCTTGGTTCAGAAAATCTGAAATCCAAAGGAATGTAAAATTTATTTTGTGTTAAGATTTTGGATATATACTTTTCTGAGCAGCAAGCCCAGGAGATTTCTACTAAGCATGTACGAGCCTTTCAGGAATGCTAAAGGGCTTGAGGAAGCCATATCCCTTTGCAGTCCAAATATCAGCACTTCCAATCTGTTTTCTGTTTTAATTGGCTGGAAGGGTCCAACTAGATTAAATGAGATCTTCTAAAAGGAACCACCTTACACATGCCAGAATCAAACCACTTGTTGTCTCTAGAATATTTCCCCTGCACTCTGGGATGTTTTAAAAACAGCAAGGTTGCATCTGAGGTTAATAATTAAAAAGCAGCTGGTGCACATATAACTGTCCTGTCCAAGGCTTGGTAAGTAAGGTCATGGTACAACGAAGATGCAGGCTTTCTTAACAGTAGTTATATTTGCATATGTCAGAACAGCCTGCAAATACTAACAGCACAAGCAGTTCACATCTGCTTCTGTTTACTCCCATGCTAACAGTCGAAATATTGTGTTAATTGCTCTGCTACACACTGACTGTTGACACATTCTCTACAGAGCTTTTCATAAATACACAGCTGCAAATAAACTCCTAATGACTTTGCTTATTTTCCAGCCCTGCCTCTGAAGGAGACCCACACAACACATAGTCACAGTAATGATCCTTGTCTTTAGCAGTGTCTTGTCACTAGCTGTCGTAAAGGTTTGTAGAAAGGCAGTATCAATTAAGAACCAATTATTCCCAAATTGGGAGGGAAATGTGAAGACATAAATAAGGAATGTGCAGACAGCTGAGAACTTCTAACTCCAGCTTGAGGTGAACTCTGAGGCAAGGGCACCGACTAGTGAACAAATCCTTTTCATCTGTCGTTGTAATGCAAGCTACCTTTCAATTCACAAAGTGCCTTTTCTGAAGAATTCTCTCCATGGGTTTTGACAGCCAATATAAAGAGGAGCAAGAGGGGCCACGTCTGCTGCATCCACTCCAAAATCCACTCGTGTGATGAGAAGTTTGAAAAGCAAGCTGCTGTGTATAGAGCAGTGATGCACTGCAGCAGGTTCTGTCAGGTTCTGCAGAACCGGTAGCGGAAATCCCCCCAGGCCACGCCCACTTGGTTGGCCACACCCATTTCCATAGCCCATAATGCAGAATGTTTGGCCACACCCACAGATTTGGCCAGGCCACAGAGTAGGTAGTAAAAAAATTTGCCGTGCATCACTGGTATAGAGTTATACATACAAACATACCCTGCTCTGTTGGAAACTTAGCAGGACTAGAGAACCTATGAGTGAGAGGTGGGTAGTGGATTGAGTGGAATGGATGCCTCTCCCCAAAATTGGTGTGGGATTAATCCCCTGCTCCAGTCACATGGTACTTATACTGTTAGAAGTATTTCTTTACACATGCTGTCTCAAATACGTGAGTATCAGGATGGAGACCAAAAAGACAGCCCCATTGGGCCTCCACACACTGGCTGAAAACAGGAAGATTGTCTTCTGAAAAGCCTCAGCCTTAATTCTATATTCCTGGCATCTATTTCTCATCCATGCAGGATCCTAATGAAGCATTCTGAAAAATCAATTTAGCTATGAAGTTCTTCATAATCAAGCCCTTTGTATATTCTGACAGTAGGCAAAATTAAGGGCCTCAGAAGAAGGAGGAATTCTACTCAGTGACTAGACATTTCTGTGTTATTAGTCCCTTGCAAATGCAACCAATCCAGAGGAATTTCCATAGATCAAACTATTTCACTGGAAGAACCATTATGGGCTAATGGGGGTTGTATTGAAGTCCTTAAGTGCTTTATCTTTTCTAAAATGTTTTTTTTTGTTATCTATGATTAATTTTCTGTATGACTCTGGTAGTTATATATCCTCTGAGGTTTACTATTTTTTTATTATTGATGTGTTTTATTTATATTCTATCTTTCTTCCAATGAATGGACTTAAAAGGGCTTATAAAAGAAATAGATACAAGTAATAATGCAACAAAATTAACAATATTAACTTGCAATCAAACATTACTGTATTAAACCAACAATTCATTTACAACAATTTAAAGGTATATCAGAAAAATGAAAAGGATACAGTAACTCCCATTGGGAGCCTATTGCTGAAATCTTCAATGAAGAGAAAGGTTTTAAAATTGAAAAAGAAGGAAGAAAAATTGGAACCAACAGAGAAGAAAAAATTGGAGCAGAAGGTTATGAAAAGAAGCTATTAAATAAAAGTGTATTTTAACTTTTTTCCCTTTCCCCCTAAGAAACAAACCCTGTCCTTGCTAATATAAGACACTTGCTTAGATTTCTCATCAGAACTAATGGCTCTTGCTGTGTCCTATCTTGTTTGCTTAAAAGAGTAAATAAGAAATTATGTATGTATCCAGTAATATAGTATCTTAAGCACAGGTTAATTAAGAAGAACAACCTTCAAATGCACACTAATCCAGGGGGTGGGGGGAGAACAAGAAACCAAGTTTTCAGAAAATCTGGAACCTCTATTGTGCATATGAATTGTGATTAAATCTCTTCTTCATAAGTCTAAGACCAACTTTAGAAAGGAGGAAGCAAGCTAAGTCAACCCCTCACAAAAAGAATTTCCTCAAATCCTTACAAACAAGCTAATCACATCTCAATTTCAGGGCTCTCGTTACAATGAAGTTTTGCTACAGGAATATAATTACTGTCATACTGAAAATAGCCAATTATCTAGCTAGTTGGGTATTCTGACAATGGGCTAAATTAAAGGCTTCAGAAGAAGAAGCAGTTCCACTCTATGGCTAGACAGTTATGCTGTATTAGACCCATGGAAAGCCCTTTCTTCCTGCCCTTTACCCATTACTAGCTTTCACCCTCAAGCATGAATATTGATAGTCCTCGTAATTGGTCTCCTCCCTAAACCTCCATTATTCCTTAAGTCAGCAGTCCTGGGCTGAATCATGCCAAGAACTATTTGCTTCAGTGATACTCAGCCTCAAAGAGTGGCAGAAATTAATTGCTTTATTATTGTTTTTTCCCAACTGCCTTAATTTTATCAGATATTTTTGTGCATAATGAGACACTGTCTCTAGAAAAAAGGAAAGCTGTTTCTTGGTTCTTTCCAACTACTGTTTACTTCTCCCCACTCTAGCCTTTTTAACTACAACTAACTAAATATACAAATAAAAATCCATCTGATCCAATATTCAAAACACACTGTCCCCATTGCTGAAGCAACCATGCTAATGCTTCTTCACCTGCACCAGTTAATGTTAGAGAGCCTGGCAGAACAACATCATGCCACAAACTTTCATTATGCCTGCCTGATGAAGAGTTTTTGGACCTTGAAAGCTCATGCAACTTTTTATTTTTTGAGTGATCCAATAAAAGTAACACCTTCCTTCTGCATTTGCTGCATTTTTATAACCAGTTAATTCACTACATGGAGCAAACTGTGGGTGCAGATGTGACTTCAGCTGAAAGTACACATCTGTTTCCTTTTGAATGAAACGCAGCATAGATGGATGCCTACAATGTCTGAGTGAAGATGCCATCTAGCCTCAATGTACAGTATTGTTTCACTCAGATGTACATCTCTACCACCATTGGAACCTATGTACTTGTCTGTGACTATACACAGAGATAAGTGGTTTGAGGGAAAGATCCTGGTGTGGAGCACTAGTGAGCCTCTGCAGTTTAGCCACACAAAGAGAACCAACTTTTCCTAAAGCTTTGGGATGTTACTTTCTAGTATGAAAACTCCCTCAACTTGTGTGGACAGAATTTCCAAGTGAGAATCTTGATGTAAGTAGCTGTAGAAGTGAAGACAGGCTGCATAATCCATTCACACCTCTTTAGGTGTGAAGAATAACAAAAAATCTTACTAGATTCAACAAAGATGATTCAACAAGTGTTCTGAATATATTAGCTAACTGTTGGTGATGTAACTTATCTCAAGCACATGATTTGGTTATATCTCTTTCTAGTTCCCTTTTGGGTCACAGTTATGAGGTGACAATAGCAGTCTGGAGAAGTCTCTGAACTTAACAGGCTTTCATGTGCTTTTGAGTTACGTACCTGCAGCTTGGAAATGAACTGCTGGTTCGTAGAATTGGACTGTCTGAGTTGGTGGCTGAAATACATATATTACAACATTGAAAGAAAAAATGTCCACTTTTTTATAATTCTGTGGGTTAAAGACCTTGTAACTCTATTAACATATCAACATGTGGCATGTAGATGCCAACTTTGTATGGATCTCTATATATTTAATCATCTTTTCTTGAAGCCCATACATGATTTCCCCCCCTTTCCTCTTTATTTTCCTTGTTTCTTTTTTCTTCTTTCCTTTCTCTCCCCACAGTATTTGTACATTTTTGTATCTATATTTTCTTGATATATTGTATTTTATTTTTCATGATTTTTTTAAAATGGAAATCATCAGAGGACAGATCTTTCAGGTGCAGCATCCTTAATGGGCTGATCAGGTGTCTTTGGGAAGCCCATAGGCAAGACGAAGAACAGATCTCTCCTGTTGCTATTCCCAAGCTACTGGTTTTCACAAACATGCTACAAAGAGCTAACATGAACCCAACGGGGGTTACACTCCCCATTCTTGAGCAAGACCATCACATATTGCTCTGTAAGTAATTTTAGAACTTTTCCCTAGCAGTCTGATCCCCAGTAGATTTATCTGGAAGCAAGTCCCACCAACTCAAATGACACTTATGTCCAAGCTTTAAGGCCAAAAAGCTTGTGTCACTGTTTGTTTAAAAAAAACACCACAGCATCTCTGCACCTGTGAGAGGAATGTGTAGGATGAAGGAGGTACTTCATGCTTTCCTCGATGACATTTTGTTTTATGCCATCTGGCCCCTTCTAGGCTGCAGAATTCCAAGTACAAATTTAAAAGAGAAAGAAGAGCCTGGTATTTTACAGGATCACAAGTAATTGTGGCAAAGGCAAAATGGAGGGAGAGGAAGCTTATAGCAGGAACAATCAGGCTCCCTTTCTCCACTACTCTCCACATTTCTAGCTTCCAAAGATATTGGTACATGACTTTGAAGCAGTCAGATTATCATTGCCAGTACTCTCTATGCAGAGGTGGTAAGTTGCAATACATATTATTAACACATCACAGGTGCATAAAGGTTGTGAGCACAGCCATAAAAATACAAGGCAAGTGTTGTGTTCTAATGGTTTTATCTTCCACATGGATTACAATGTATCTGAACCAATGTAACCGTGCCTATAGCAACAATGTAACCTTCACCTGTACCATATGAACCCTGTAATAGGACGCGAGCTAATGACCACCAGCTGGCAGCAGCGAGCGTCCAAGCTCCCTTGGTCCAAACTCATCAAAGGCAACAGCGCGGGAAGCTTTCCCGCCACACCTACACCTGGACAAGAAGGGCGTGACCAGCAATGATGTCACGCGGACAGTAGCCAATGGGCTACCATGCAACCACGTTCAAATGTATGACTACTGTATATAAAGAGCTATCGATCCGCCATTACCTCATGTTCCCTCTGTCCACGATGCAATAAACCTGAGTTAACCCAGCCCGAGGCTGTGTCCTGTGTCTTAGTTTTCATACACTAAATTGGCGACGAAGGTGGGATGATGGATCCCCAAGGAACAGCCAGGGCACAGAGCGGGTTCAACATCACCAAACCGCAAGACTGGGAGCTGTTGGAGATGGACTTCCAGGCGGCACTGGTGGAACTCAAAGTCAAAGAAGACGACGAGGAGAGGAAGAGGGCCATCCTCACCAGAATGCTAGGGTTAGAAACCAAGCGGACGCTGGTGGGCATCATCGCTCCGAAGAAGGTGAGCGAATTTAAGGCAGACGACATCATGAAGCTGCTGCGAGAGCGTTTCCGACCCTCGGGGGCAATGTTTCCCGCTCGGAGCGCGTTTTGGAGGCGAGTCCAAGCGCCGGACGAGTCGGTTGAGGCATTCGTGACCGCCATGAGGATAGCCGCCGGCCCCTGTAGATGGGACAACCTAGAGATGGCCCTCAGGGACGGCGTGCTGTGTGGCCTGAAGGACAAGGAGGTGCAGCGCAGCTTGATGAACAAGGAGCCGCCACCCACGCTGGCAGAGGTCGTAGAGGCCGCGGAAGCCGCGGAGTCCACGAATGCGGGAGTGGACGAGATGCACCAGTGGCGTGAGTGGCGTCCTAGAGCCGGCAAGGCGGAAAATTCGGTGCACGGGAAGTCCGGACAGTCGGTGCACGCAACCCGACGGGCCTCAAAGTCGTCTACGGAAGGCAGCGACGGCGAGGAGGTCCAGAAGGTCCGAAAAGGTGGGCGCCGCTGCGATGGTTGCGGAGCGGCCCATGAGCGCGCGAGGTGCCCATTCAGAAAGGCCGAGTGTTACACCTGCGGCCGTCGGGGGCACATCGCCAGGGCATGCAGAAAACGGAAGGAGGGCCGGAGGCAGTCACAAGACCGTTCGACCAGACCGGACCGTCCAGCGAGGTCCAAAGATGGCGCCCAGACCACGAGGAAGCAGGACGGCGTGGGCCGCGTCTCGGACGACAGCGAGGACGACGCCCCAGTGTTCAGCGTGTCCGCGGGACAGTCCCATTACTTCGTTGAGGTACTAGTACAAGGGGCCCCTATTAGGATGGAAATTGACTCGGGGTCCTCCTATTCTATAATTCCCCAGAAAGAGTTCTTGAAAATCGACCCCCACGTGCGGCCCAAACTTAAAACGTTGAGGTCCACGCTACGAGATGTACAGGGAAACAGCATTCCGGTGTTGGGGGTCGGAAAGTTTCGGGTCAGCTTTAAGAGACATTCTGCGGAACTGCCCCTAGTTGTCCTTAAGGGGGGAAGTTGTAGCCTCCTAGGGACGCAGTGGTTTCAGCCCTTAGGCTTGTTCATAGGGGGAGTGCATACAGTGGGAGGGGACCCAATACAAGCGGTTTGCGATGCGCATCCCGCCGTCTTTGAAAAAGGACTTGGAAAGTTCAAGGGACCCCCTGTAGCCTTCGACCTAGACCCGGAGGTCCGCCCGATAAGACTCAAACCGCGCAGGGTGCCGTTCGCACTCAAGGACAAGATAGAGGCGGAACTGGACAAACTGGTGGGCCAGGGGATTCTTATTCCTGTTGATTCCGCGGAGTGGGAAACTCCAATTGTAACAGCTCTGAAGGCCAACGGGGAGGTGCGCATTTGCGCTGATTATAAGTGCACAATTAACAAGGCGATCCGCCCTAATGCATACCCGGTGCCGGTGGTCAGCCACCTTTTGGCCAGGCTGAATGGGGGAAAGTGTTTCGCTAAACTCGATTTGGCACAAGCCTATCAGCAACTCCCCGTAACTCCCGCCACGGCCGCGGCACAAACGATAGTTACACACAAAGGGGCGTTCCAGGTGTCGCGTTTACAGTTCGGCGTGAACTCGGCACCCGGCCTTTTTCAGTCGCTTGTGGAACGCCTCCTGAAGGGGCTGGAGGGGGTGTTGCCTTATTTTGATGACGTGTTGATAACAGGGGGGAGTGAGGCCGAACTGGCAAAGAGATTGGATAAAGTACTAACTGTTTTCGAGAAAGCGGGGCTGAGACTGAGGAAGGACAAATGTGTTTTTTTCGAAACTGAGGTCGAGTTTTTAGGGTTCCGGATCACACCCGAGGGTATTAAGCCGTCTAAATCCAAAGTAGCAGCCATAAAGAAGGCCCCTCGCCCCACATCCAAAACCGAGCTACAGTCATTCCTGGGGCTCCTCAATTTTTACCATACATTCCTCCCACGGAAGGCTTCCGTGGCCGAACCGCTTCATCGGTTACTTAAAAAGGAGGAGACATGGATGTGGGGTGACGAGCACGAGAGGGCGTTCAAAGAACTAAAGCAACTCCTAACATCTGAGGCAATCCTGACACATTTCGACCCCAAACGGCCAGTGGTCTTAGTCTGCGATGCATCCCCGGTGGGGGTGGGGGCGGTGCTTTGCCACGTGTTGGATGATGGAAGGGAGGCCCCGGTAGCGTTTTATTCAAGGTCCCTGTCCCAAGCGGAGCGCAATTACGCACAAACCGACAGGGAGGCATTAGCAATAGTAGCCGGAACCAAAAAATTTCACGATTTTTTGTATGGCCGCCCGTTCAAAATCGTGACTGATCACAAGCCCCTGTTAGGGATTTTCACGGCAAGCAAGCCCACGCCGCAGATCCTGTCCCCGAGGATGCTGCGGTGGGCTATTTTTCTCAACGCATACCAACACGAGTTGGAGTACCGGCCCGGAAAGGAGATCAGCCATGCTGATGCACTTTCGAGATCTCCCTTGCCCTTGTCGGACGACCAAAAGGCGAGAGTAGAAAGAGACCGCCAGGTGTTGTTAATTGAGGTCTTAGACGCACCCCCAATAGTACCTGCCGACATTGCTAGGGCGACAGGCAAGGACAGAACGCTGGAGAAAGTTAGTTCATGGGTACAGAAGGGGTGGCCGGCATCGTCCCCAAGCACAGAATTCGACCCATTTTTTCGGAAAAAGCTAGAGTTGTCCCTAGAAAGGGGGTGCCTGTTGTGGGGCCAACGGGTGGTGGTCCCTACGTCCCTGCGTCCGAGGGTGCTCGAACTGCTGCACGTCAGCCACCCGGGCATCGTTCGTTCAAAGGCGCTGGCCCGGAGTTATTTTTGGTGGCCACAACTAGACACAGACATTGAGCACATGGTCGGCACTTGTGAGGCATGCCAGGGATCCCGACCAGAGGCGGCCCGGCTTCCGCATAGGGAATGGGACACAGCAAGGGGGCCATGGTCCAGAGTGCACGTAGATTTCGCTGGCCCATTCCGAGGAACCATGTTTCTCCTGGTGGTGGATGCGTTCTCCAAGTGGCTGCAGGTTATCCCAGTAAAGAGCACGTCCTCCGCCACTACAATTAGCCAACTGAGGAGAGTCTTTTCCACGTTCGGTTTACCCGACACTTTAGTCAGCGATAACGCTAGTTGTTTCACCTCCGCGGAGTTCGGGGCATTTATGGAGGCAAACGCCATTCGGCATGTCACATCCGCGCCGTTTCACCCGGCCACGAATGGCCAAGTGGAACGGCTGGTGCGTACAACAAAGGATGCGCTGCGGCGCATGGGCCCGGGGGACCTAAATCACCAAGTATGTCAGTTCTTATTAGCGTATAGGGTGACCCCCTTGGCGTCAGGTTACTCGCCGGCAGAGCTCTTGATGCGGCGAAAACTGACCACGATCCTGTCCAGGCTAGACCCGACGAGAGTCGAGGATAAAGGAAAAAACATAGGGTTGGCAGTCTCGAAAGGTTTCGCCGCCGGCGACCCTGTTCACTGCAGGAACTATGCCAGCGCAGGGCCAGCCTGGGTACCAGGGACGGTTGTAGAACAAACGGGGCCAGTGTCGTACCGGGTCGAGACTAGCACCGGCCTCCTCTGGAGGAGGCACGCAGACCAACTGAGGCACCGAGTGAGTGGGCCAGTCAGTGGGGCGCAGCAACAAGATTCAGCGTTAGGGTTCTCCCCCACCCGTTTAGCCCAAGGGGGAGACAGCAGCGGACAACAGTCCCAAGCAAGGGGGGAAGGCAGAAGCAGCGGCCCCGACTCATACCCTTTGGATACGCCAGTTCTACCAGAGGTCGGGGAAGGGGGAGAGGAGTTCGCGACCGCTGCCCCCGAATGTAATTTTGATTTTGATTTTGCGAGCCGGGGGGGTTTTCAGGAGTGTTCCCCCACCCATCCAAGCGAGAAGAGGGGTTTTTCGTTAGCCCCCAATGCCCCCGGTTCTTCCCTAAGAATGAGCACACCTCCAAACAACGCCGCGGAGCCGCGGCAAGTCACTAACGAGTCTCCCTCTCCAATTACAGGACAGGAAACCAGGGAACAAAGAAAAGGTAGCAAACCCGGGGAAAGGCAGCCTGCATCGAGACCCCAACGTGTTCGAAATAAGCCATCTTGGCTGAGAGACTTTGTCTCCTAGGGGGGGGGAGTGTGTTTAAGTGTGGGCTCGAGACTTTGTCTCATCCTAGGGGGGAGGGGTGTTGTGTTCTAATGGTTTTATCTTCCACATGGATTACAATGTATCTGAACCAATGTAACCGTGCCTATAGCAACAATGTAACCTTCACCTGTACCATATGAACCCTGTAATAGGACGCGAGCTAATGACCACCAGCTGGCAGCAGCGAGCGTCCAAGCTCCCTTGGTCCAAACTCATCAAAGGCAACAGCGCGGGAAGCTTTCCCGCCACACCTACACCTGGACAAGAAGGGCGTGACCAGCAATGACGTCACGCGGACAGTAGCCAATGGGCTACCATGCAACCACGTTCAAATGTATGACTACTGTATATAAAGAGCTATCGATCCGCCATTACCTCATGTTCCCTCTGTCCACGATGCAATAAACCTGAGTTAACCCAGCCCGAGGCTGTGTCCTGTGTCTTAGTTTTCATACACTAAAGCAAGGGTGTCCAGTTCACTCTTATGGCTAATTCTGATACTGCCATTTGAAAAATACAAATGATGAAAGGTAATATTTTCCTTAAAATATGTAGGCTACATGAACAGGGCAAAAGTGAGACAGTGTTTGTGTCAATGCATGGCTTGCCCTGCTCTCTCTCTCTCTCTCTCTCTCTGTGAGTGTGTGTGTGTGTGTGTGTGAGAGAGAGCGAGAGAGAGAGAGAGTGAGAGAGTATAAACCCATTTGCTCTTAGTTCTGCCCATTATCTTGGCTCTGCCCATCTTTGGTTACTGCAGTAATCCACACCAACAAGGGTATAAACTAAGGTTAAATGGCTAATTACATTGCTAGACAGGGGAAATGTGTGGGAAGGGAGAGAGATGAGGGGGAACAAGAAAAATTACAATGCAAACAAACAAATAAAGGGTCAGACCCTTGGCTTGTGTATAGTCAATATTTGTGGAATGGGGGAATAAGCTGGTCTAATAATGACAATGACCATGACATATAAATATATCTAATTGTGAGGAAATGAGTGATTCCAATGATAAGCAGAGATAACTTGACAGGGCAACGTATGAAGTAGTATGAAGTAACATCGTTTTCTATCTGTCCTGAGACAACCAGCGGCTACAATAAGCCACCAAATGTTACACACTGGCATCTAGTTGCCAAAGATAAGGTGCCATCTAGTGGCTGAGTGTGAGAAGACCGTCTCAAGGCAGATTTAAAGCAGTCCTCAAAAACTTCTTATAAAGTGTGCCATGTTATTTATTCAGTAGTTTGCTTGAAAGTCCCCCAGAACCTTCCAATTTTTGTTCCATCTATTTTTTAGAACAGAAATTCTTCCTGTTCTTTGTGGTGACATTTTGAAAGGTTTTATCAGTTTTATGTCAGCCATATATGTGGCAGGTATTTAGGATGGAGTGTTTTTAGCATAAACAGGATTATCCATCCAGTAAGGGCAGTAACAGCATTAAACAGCTTGGTTTCCTTCCAAGTAAAATTAAATGACACAAGTTTTTGTTTAGCATTTCATGTAGGTTGTGTTGACTGACGTGCAGTATATTTTGATACAAGAACATTTCCAAGTTGTACTGAGAGCTTAGATGGCCTCACAGTTTCTAAAGTATTTTACACATTCAAAATATGTATGAATTTACCATTATGAAACAGGAAACTGATAAGCTGGCTTTCGTTGGCAGTCACGAACGGCAAGAAAGGAATACACATCCTTATACCAGTTAAAACTTCACTTAAATCTTCTACACCTTTTCTTCAAGTTTGGGAGGGGATTACCATACACCAGTCACATCCAAAGTGACACAACAAATGTAAGTATTAAAACCTGTGTATGTCATTTTGAGGACAAATCAAGGCTAGGAAGGCAGAGTTCTCTGGTTACTAGTCATAAACTCATGATGGCAACACAGTAGATCCGGGCTGAGGTATTCAGAAAACCAGTCACAGTGGGACAAGAACATGAGAAGGGTATTGCGCTCATTTTATACAGTAAAACCTTGAGATATGAAATTAATTCGTTCCTCAAGGTTTTTCATATCTTGAAAAAATTGCATCTTGTAACATAGTAATGCACTGAAAAGCAAAAAAATCCATTCCAGAGCTCAGAAAAAAGCAAAAAAGAAAAAGAAAGAATGAAAAGAAAAAAACCCAACATTTTTTCTGTTCAAAACTCTTCATAAAGTGCACTTTGGTCACTTTATAAAGAGATTTGAACAGATAAAAGATGTTTACAGTATTTGGTTTTTCTGAGCTTTGGAACTTATTATTTTTGTTTTCAATGCATATTTGGCACATTTCTGACAGTGCTCTCTAGTGGCCGGCTCTGGTAATTGCCAGTTCAGTAACCAGCTATCAGCTATTGAGGGGAGGGGGATTTTTTTCACTTCTTGGTTATGGAGAAAGCTTCTGGCAGTGCCAAAATGCGATGAAAAATTCCAAAAATGGAGCAGAAATACTTCAAACACCCTCCCACCACCGTGGGAAATGATGGAAGTCCCCCAAAAATTGCATCTTGAAAAAAAAATGCATATCTTGAAGTAATTTCCCCCCAAGATTTCCTTTCATATCATGAGTTTTTGTAGGTCGAGCCATTCGTAACTCAAGGTTTTACTGTACTTGCCACTGTTTGAAGCTGACAGGGATGTCTCAAGCCATTTTCCTGAAGCAAAGAACAAAATGGTTCATATTCTATAGCCTCTAGGTATTTCTATTGCACAATGAATAAATTGTAGGGGAAAGGGACCATTGTCCTTTCCCCTGTTCTTTTTTGGTTACCATCTATTTGTGAAGATTGGCAGTATGAAGAAGACAGCCACCAATCTCCATGGGAAACCTCTACATTATCACAAATAAGCATTATTTTCTAGAGTGCCAAATAATTATGAAGAGTCCCCACAAATAAAGGATAACGTCCAATTTGGGACAATCATGAATGAGGGAGGTAGAGCTAGCTCATCTAGCCCAACTGCCCAACATACTTTAATAGCAACTGAATAGGAAGGAAAAGCATTGATTTAGCAATGTGAGATGGCTTCAAAGCCTGGGCCTTCATTTCTACCCATTCCCAGCTATCCCTGAGGCTCATAGCCACAGTATAAAAATGCCAGCAAGTGTGTTGCACTTGCACCATGTTTGTACATCAGCAATCCAGGACTAAGGGGAGAGGAGTAGGAAGAGATCCAGTAGATGGCTGAATCTGAACCCATAACACCATTAGCAGCAATTAGCAATAGCAGTTATACTTATATACAACCCCATAGTACTTAGTGCACTCTCTGGGTGGTTCAGAAGGTAATTAGCATTTTGCCACCCAATTTGCTGGGTACTCATTTTATCGACCTCAGAAAGATGGAAGGCTGAGCCATCCTTGAGCCCCATCAGGGTCGAACATCAGCACTTTTGGTTCCACTACAGCAGTTTAACCACTGCGCCACCAGAGTTCATTGGATCAAAGCAGCATGTGGCATGCCTTGTACCAATTTCTACAACTTGCTGTCACAGCTGAACCACCATGTGCCTGTCTCTATGATCAGCTGATCTTTGCTATATCTCTGAGAGATCAGAAGTGCTTGCATCACAAATGGCCATAGGTGTTTGGTCCTAAAATCGGCAGCTGTTGACCCAGTATCCTTAATGGTGTGAGAATATCCTCCTGAACCATGCCTGAGGGCATCACGTTAGTTTCATGGACAGAATCATGGTCCACAGGCTGCATATGGTTATTATCTGAAACCATGCAGTCTCACCATACAACACTTTCAGTGTCCTCTACCAGAAGTGGCTATCTCATTCTACCTTACAGCAGGACCAAAACCTTGGTCCAGATAGAGTTGTGGTGTGATTCAGCAGGGCTTTTCTTATGTTCAACCAGAAGTAGGTCCTGGGGATGTCTGTAGATTTTATTCTTGAGCATGTTAAAAATGGACCAACAACAGAAACATTTGTCTGCACCATCTTACATTGTGTTGTGGCAATCACTGATGCTGCAGAAAGGCATTATGTATCACATATGTTATTCAGATTCTGAGTAAGGAGGGGCAGAATTCCATGATAATGATAATTAGGACACATGAATTTATCTCCATTTTAAATGTAATCTTATTTTCTTAGGCATGAAGAGGAGGAAGAAACCTTGCAAACTTAAAGCCCATTCTAGCCCGCAGATATAGTACTGAGCCCTACTTAATCAGATATTAGAAATGTCTTCCTCCTCTTCCTCCTTTAAAAAAAATAAAAGAAGTAGAATAGCTCACAGAGTTGAATATCTGACTCTGTTATCATAGGGATTCCCCATCATGCATCCCAAGAGAACAGCCTTGAGCAAGCTACACAGTCTGAAGCACCTCCCAAAAAAGGGACAATTTCAGTACCCAGAAAACCTTGAAAAAGTCTGTCATAATAAAGAATTGTTAACACACAAATATTTGTTAGAGAACTGATGGCCCTCTAGAACATTTTGTGTACAACTCTCATCAGTCTCTCTTAACAAGCCCAGATAAAAGCAAGTATGATATGGCATACCAAATGTTTGGGTCTTAGAATGTCATATTTGAGATTTACAATTATATTTAACACCCTTGTCCCTCATCCACTTGGTTACAGGTTTCATCTTTTGTCTCTAAATTCTTTCTTCCACTGGGATATCATTGTAGATTTCTATATCAGCTCCATCAATCTTCAAAGATGAACTAGATATTCTTATATGGGAGATCAATCTCATCTTGTCGGCTGAACATGCAAATTTAACCAACACATTTCTAGGACTGGTTCTTCCCCGTCTTTGTCCCAAGTGAAAAACACTTACAATATCATCTGATGATAATTTATAACCCATCTCTAAGTTACTCATCCAATCTACTATCCTATCTCTTAACTTATCAGGATTTTCTCTCCGGAACATTACGAATCACAATGTTTGCTCGTCTCTGTTGTTCTTTGAGCATTTCTACCCATTTCTCTAAAGTCACCACCTTCTTCTCACTCTCCTTCTGTATTTCTTTCAACTTCCTTACATCATCCTTTACCTCTTCTTGATCTTTTTTAATTTGCTCCTGTTCCATTTTTAATTGATCTTGCCCATTTTTTAATTTCTCAATGTTTTTTTCAGATTTTACTGTCATTTCATTTCTGTGCTTTTCAGCATCTGCCAGCCCTGTTTTAATTATTGTATCCATTGTCTTTAATAAATCACACATTATTTGAAATTCAGTCTTAGGTCCCATTCTCCACTCCCCGTCTGGGTTCGTCTGCTCTTTCTGCCCAGCCACAATCATCTCCACACACTCAGCCTCTTACGTCTGGGGCCAGAGCCAACAGCTGGTCAGCCTCCCGCCCGCTCTGCCAGCTCAGCCACTCCACCACTCCGCCTCTCATCAAAAACAGCAACAGTGAAAAAGGAACAAATATTTGCCTTAAGAACTTCTAGAGGCTGCACCAAAAAAATTAATCTTATTTTAGCACCATTAATTTAAAAAAATCCACCTAATTGTGGCTCCTCTTTCAGCAGTGGAAAAGAAAAGCTGCACTCAAATCGCCATCTTGGAACACAGATTACTTTTTGGCACTTGGGAAGAAGATTTCTTGTACAAGAGGAAGCTTATGTATTAGACATTTTAGTAGATGCAAAGCTACTTGAAAATGGAACTAAAGAATGGAATGATTTAAAAGATGCCATAATTCTTTCTGGAGGCTTGCGCTTTGGTAGAAATAATGATGATTTTTTTCTTTTTTTTCTTTTAGTTTGATTATGTTATATTGATGTACACTTTTATGGGGATATTGGGTTTGATTTTTGTCACTTTCACACCAAATGGGGATTGCGGATGTCATTTTAATAAGAAGGACATAGGTAAAGAATGAGAGATGTGAAGGTATTGACCTGAAATGTGGAAGGTACCAGCTGTCAGGTGAAGAGGAGAGGAATAGAAACAGCTCTTAGGAAAGAAAAACCAGATATTGTTTTTTCACAGGAAACTCACCAGAAATCCGCAGAGGTGAATAAGATTTTTTTATGTTGGACCAAGCTTTATGAAAAGGCATATGGAACATCTAAATCAAGAGGGGTAGCTACTTTTATTTCGAATAGGTTGGGCTTTATAGTAACAAAGAGTATTTCTGATCCTGAGAGGAGATATTTGATAATTAATGGAAGAACTGATGATGAGCAGATAACATTGGTAAATATATATGCCCCAAATGATAATCAAGAAAGATTTTTAGATAAGGTTTATGATATTTTAGTTGTGGAAAGATGTGCAAAATTGGTTATAGGTGGGGATTTCAATTTGATTAGGTCAACTATTGATTGTACAAAACCCCGTTAGATGTTGTAAAATGACAAGGATACAGACATTAGATAAATGGATGTTATCTTTAGGACTTAAAGATACTTGGAGGGAGTTGCAGGAATTCGAAAGGATTTACACTTTTTTCTCAGGTGCATAACACATATTCAAGAATAGATTACATATTTGTATCAGATAACTTAATGGGAAGTTTGGAAGAGATTGATGTGGGTGTCTTTAAAGAATCTGATCATGCAAAAGTGATATTGAAATTAAAATTTGAAGGAGAGAAGATGAGAAAGACTTGGAGATATGATAGTGATTTATACAAAGATCCTAAGAGTAAAGAAAATATTATTAGTAATTGGGAGGAAAGTTGGAAGTTCAACAATAATGGTGAAGTAAGTTATGATATAGTCTGGGATACTATGAAAGCAATTTTCAGAGGTGAGAATATTAAACTGTCTAATTCTAAATATAGACAGTTTAAGGTAAAACAGGAAGAGATGGAGAAGGAATTAAAGTATTTACAAGAGGAACATATGAAGACGGGGGATAAGAAAACATTTGAAATAATGCAGAAACTAAAAAAGGAAATGGTAGGTAAAGATATTGAAAAAGGAAAAATGAATTTAATATATTTAAAGAGGGAATATTTTGAATATACTGATAAAAATTCAAAGTTATTGGCAAGATCAGCTAAGGAAAAAAGAGGAAAAAGAGAGATTGGAACTTTGATTTCTAAGGATGGTGTTAGATGTCATAGAATTAAGGATAAAATAGAAATAGTAAAGGAGTTTTATCAAGAATTGTATTCTAAAAAAGAGATAAATGTGGGGAAATTAAGAGATTTTTGGGAGAAATATATGAATAAAAGGTTGTTGCAAGAACATAAAGGTAAAATGGAAGATTTAATTTCTGAAAAAGAGATCAAAGAGTTTATATCTAATTTGAAATTGGATAAATCACCAGGTGAGGATGGGCTTTCTTCTGAGTTTTATAAGGAATTTGAAGATATAGTTACCCCAAGATTTAAAAAGTTGTTTCATTTTATATTGGAAAGGGGGTCAATCCCAAATTCGTGGAGTAGATCTATAATAGTTTTGATACCTAAGCCAGGGAAAGACCTGGAAAGGATAGAATCCTTTAGGCCAATATATTTAATAAATCAAGATGCAAAGTTTTTTACAAATATATTAGCAAATAGGTTGAATGGCTTTTTGGTAAATTACATAAATAAAGATCAGGCTGGTTTTTTAAAGGGAAGACATATGGCGGATTTAACTAAGAGAGTCGTTGATTTGCTAGATATTGCTATAAATAGGAAATAGAAGGTAGGAATGTTATCGTTGGATATTTTCAAGGCCTTTGATTCTCTTCAATGGATAACAATAAAAGAGATAATTTCGTCTTTTGGTTTTGGGATAAAGTTTAGGAATGTTATAGAACAACTATATCAGCAAGGATTGGCAAAGGTTAGAATTAATGATGTTCATACTGGAAATATTAAATTAGAAACATGAACAAGGCAGGGATGTCCAATTTCACCAATTTTATTTATAATGTCCATGGAATTGTTAGTGGAGGTTATTAGACGAGATGATAATATTATGGGACTTTTTTAATTAAAAAAAGAATGTTATATTTGCTTGTATCTGGGTAAGTTTTCCACATCTGCTGTATAGTGTTAGCTGAATGGAGTGATAAGTGCCAGATTGTTGTCATATGTAGGATTGCTGAGCAATCAGTGCTGAGCATTTGTCATCTATAAAGACAGTGTAGTTTTTAAAAAAGGGATGCCCCCTCATTTATCCAATATTAATACTTGATGCTAGGAAATTCAGTTGGGTATTCTTTTGCTTTAATGCCCATCTTGAGCAAGTTGAGTTTCGAATTACATGTTACATTAAATACATGGCATATATATTTGTTTTTGTTTTGTTTTTTAGAATCCCATAAGAGCCCCAAATTTGACACACCATATGGCTCACCTGGAAAGTAATATAGTGATAGCATAGAGTGCTTGGAGGCAGCCAAATGGAATTATTAGAGTCAATGTAGCAGCTGGACATACACAGAGGCTCATGATAAGTAATGTGGGGGAAGGCCTGTAAATTAAAACAAGATGTTATCATCGAAGCTAAACTTCCTAAAGCAAAGAAATGTGGACCATAAATCAAATTCCTATCCTCATTTATAATGTGAAAACACGGATATATACTACTTGTATCTCAACTTCCATTCCAAGAAAACACTGCAACATAATTCCACTAGGTAGTCCACTTCCCATAAGGTGCATGGCTAGTGGTGTGGAAGAGCTGATATGAAATACAGGATTTGATAGCATCAAGATCTACAAATGATTTGCAGCACATACCTACCCACAGTAGCATAGTTGTTACTAGTCCAGCCCAATTGGTCCATACTTGGGCAAAAACATCTCATTGGGAACAATCTTGTGTATATGGCTGCTCTTCCACATATTTGCATAGAGCAGTATTTGTTACTCTCTTGCATATGGAGAGGATCCACTTCCATTAGAGTGTTCCCTGACTCACACAATTGCAAGGCAGAGCTCTCATGCAGCATGTTTCCTTAAGAGTACTCTGCTAATAGTATTTAATGGGCTTAGTCTTAAATTAGTGATTTTCTCCACCTTTGGTGAATCAAAGAATGGAATTAATTTCTTGTGTTAACTTGAATTTCAAATTAAGGGAGCATCATGTAAAGAGTTTCTCTACTGTACAGTATCATGATTCATTTCAATATCATTTTCTGGAGATCCTTCCCTACAAACTGTAGTCTCTGCTTCCTTCTTTTGTGTGTGGGTGTGAAGATAGTATTTTCTTATGTGTTTAGTTTGTTATGTTTTGTCAAGTATTTATTTATTTATTTATCCATCCATCCATTCATTCATTCAAATGACTTTATAAATACATGGTAGATAACAATATAACATTTACCACAAATATGGGTCAGTATAGATTTAAAAATATGGTTAAAATATCTATATATACACATCAAACTGAGAAGCGCAGGATATAAATTAAAAATTGAATTGAATTGAATCCTAGTGCTATGTCCAGGATCTTGATCCAATCAATTGTGGAAGGAAATGAAGTAAGAAAATGTTTTATATCTCCTGTAAATACCCTGTTTAGGCATTCATAGACAATAAGAGAAATACAGTAGTTTGGTGTGAATCCCCACAGTCACATTGGGCTGTAGGGAGCTTCCCCCAGTTGTATAATAGGTCTGTACACCTGCCATGGCCAGTTCCTATCCTGTTGCCATCTTCCAGTTGTGTCATGGTAGATCAAAACCTTCGGGCTCCTGGTTAGTCAGCATTTACATACGAATATCAGATGGCATGGACTGCAGTTATACTTTCATCCATTTTTGTTGCATGTCAAAAGTATTGTCAAAGAGCTCTTCAGCCGTTCTAATTGTAAGTTGACAAGATTTCAATCTGTGGATAGATGTGCAAAGATAGGAATTTTGGCTATTTTTCTATATTGGAACACCAGTGTCTCCTGTCTTTTAAGATATGGGGAATTATGTGGCTGAGTGGGAGCTAATGTATTGATGAAGATTTAATATATCCTGTCATGGCAGTTAGGTCTCGGCCTGACCCTTGCCTTGGTCTCTCCCGGTCCTTTCCAGAGCTTCCTTTACCAGCCTGCTCTATTGGACCCCAAGACTCCTGGTACAGGTCATCTAAAAGCTGTCCTGCAAAAGCCTTGCAGCAACATGGGGTTTACCTGAATTGTACAGAGCCCAGGCAATATTTTGAATGTGTCTGCTATTTTGCCACACTGGAACTCCATAAAATCTTCATGCCACACACTGAAGCATAGCTGCTGGCATATCCCATGTAGTGCTGCAGAGTTTTTGTAGTATATTGTTTCTACTTCAAACTTCAGACATGGTGTTGATGAGATGTTGTTTATACGAAAGGGTAAAATCCATAGTGATACTGTTGTGTATTGAGGCAAATTTTCAAGTAGCGCGGGCAGCGCCTTGCAAGAGGAAAATGGTGGTTTCCCGCCATCCAAATTAGGAGCTTAAAGTGGCGCGAAACCCCCCTGCACAGGGCGTGCTCATTATACTAATCCAAGCCCTGTGATTGGATATAGTTTTGGATCCTGTTCTCCATTGGTTAAGTACATATATTCCCTGTTATGATTGGTTAGTTATGGTTAGCTGGCAGGTCGCTACTTTGTATCAAGGAGCCACCGCCAGGGAGACTCTATAGAAGCCCCACAAGTAAACAAGGGTGGGGCCAGACCGGACTACACTTCCCACTCGGTACAGGTAGCCAAATACATGCTAAGCTTGGGTCTCCTCCATTATGCTACGCTTCTATGGTAGCTAGTATTTGCCCCACTACAGCAAGAGTCCAGAGGGACTGATTCCTTTGGGATTGTGTAGCCATCTCTGTGTCCAGAAACATCTTCTAAGCCCATCTCTAAAAGACTGTAGAACAAAGACTTGTTGCTGTTTTGTTCATCGTTGTCTGGACTGGTGCTTATAAGGGCCGGACTTAACATTGACGACGAAGATGGGATAGAAGAATGACGAGATGGCTGACCAAATCCCCCTTTGGCTGCAACATCAGTAAGCCTCGCCTTTGGCCGTACTATGAAGTCCCATTGGAGAGCTACTTCACAGTAAGAAAACTTGATCCGGCATTGTGGAAGGCAACGTTCTTGGCCCACTGTGGGCTAGAGACTGTAGATGTGGTTTCGAAGCTTCTGCTGCCTGATGTGCTCCAACAAGTTTCTCTGCCAGCGTTGCTTCACATGCTGTGCCAGCACTTCCAACACAGGTCGGCCCTCGAAGATAAAAAAATCGCTGGCTTCAGCCACAACTGCGGCCGCCTTTTCGGAAGCCTCCGACCATGACCACAGAGACCTCGACAGCTCACCACAGGGAACACGGGCACCAACGCCTGGGTCGGTTGCGCCATACTGAGGTTGTGGAAACCGCCATCTCTGAACCGAGTGTCCCTTCAAGAGCACACAGTGCCACCATTGTGGGAAAACAGGCCACATCTCCAAGGTCTGTAGGCAACACATCAAAAGTTTGCCAAAACTCCAGTTCTGTATAGTCAAGATCTTCACAAGCTTCGGGGCTGACGACGAGAGACGAGACCTGAAAGACGGAATCAGCATGGACCTCTGCATTGAAGGGGTACCTTTCCATCTTGTGGTGGACTCCGGGACCTTCCTCTCCATCGTTACCGAAGATGAGTATCGCTGTATTCCGTCTGACCTCAGGCCCAAGCTCAAGGATCTCCAGGACAAGCTAGTGGACTTAGGGGGTTGCAACGTTCCAGTTATGGGAATAGGGGACTTTGAAGTGCACTATAACTGTGTCTACACAAGTCTGCTCCTCATTGTTGCTAAAGCAGTTAAATAAACATTTTGGGGTCCCACTTGTTTGGGCCCCTGGGCATTTGTTTCACGGGAATCTAATTGGGAGGGGAGAACCAGTCCTTCAAATCGAGGATGAGCCCCAAGCGTTGTTACTACCCAGGGAGGGTTTATCCCAAGGTCCCCCTGGCAGTGATTCCTCCATGGAAGAGTTAAGTTCATTGTTTTCACGACAAGCGCAGGTTGCGCACAAAGACAGTGACTTTGTCCAAAAGACTCCTTCTCCAGAACTGTTCAAGTTGCAAAAACCTTTGCCCCCTGATGCACTAGACTGCGAAAATCCTGATTTTTAGGATGATTTGGCCATAACTTCACTCAAAATGTCCCTGAACTTTGCCGTTGCTTCTAAGGCGGATCCCTTGTTGTCTGATGTTATTGTGTGGGTGGACATTGGGTGGCCACCGCCTCCGTACAATGCGGAGGCAAGTGTGTTTTACAGGGACCACAAGAAACTCAGTTGGGAGGATGCTTATACAGGCTTTGCAAGACAGTAGTTCCTTGTGGGTTGCGGGCCAAACTGCTGAAGCACATGTTAAGCGGGGCTCAGGATTTTTCCGCTCACAAACAGTCATGCGTAGCTATTTCAGGTGGCCAGGGATCAAACATGCCATTGAGATTTGGGGGCTACAACATAGTACTGAGAGCATACACAATTCTGGAAGGTTTTCAGTTTCCCCAGTGGGGGGTAAGGGCTTACCGTCCCCTGGGGTTGAAGGGGGGCTGCAGGTGTTGCCATCACCCCCGAACTGGTGATGAGACTGGTATGAGAAAGAGCGCCTGGGTGCGGGCTCGCTTCCCCAGGAGGAAAAGGAGGGGTTGCGGGAGCACTCTCATTCCCCAAGGTTGGAGGGAAAAGGGCAGGAAACGTTGGGTCTCAGAATGCCGAGGCAAAGGGAGCTTTCCTCAGGCTATACTGGAGAGCGTACACTAAGCCCTTCCTTGCAGGTGGCTTGGGAAGTAGATTCAAGTGTGGTAAGCTCCATAGAAGCCTCAGCTGTGGTAAATGGTCAGGTCCAGTTCAACGCCAAGATTCCTGGGTTGCTCGGAAAGAAGTGGGCCAGGGACTGGAAGCAAGAGAGTGCATTGCACACACCACACGTGAGGTCATTGCCAGCTCGAAGATGACGCAGGTTACGCCACACAGGAGATTGGTTTGCCTTGGGGTACACACACACAAGGCCCCCTCGGATGTAAGGTCCTTTGTTAGCGCCGCAGAGCACCAGCAAATTACATGAGCCACTAGTCACAAGCTGGGAGGCTGCAGAGAGTTTTCAGGACCAAGTGTTAGTTCATCCTTCAGATAAGGGTTCATCATCTTAGTTAAATTTGGGGATCCCTACCGAAAGCTTAGGGGGGAGGAATGTTGTCTATTGAAGCACATTTGCAAGTAGTGCGAGCAGCATCTTGCAAGAGGAAAATGGTTGTTTCCTGCCATCCAAACTAGGAGCTTAAAGTAGCGTGAAAACCCCCTGCACAGGGCGCACTCATTATGCTAATCCAAGCCCTGTGATTGGATACAGTTTTGGATCCTGTTCTCCTTTGGGTAAGTACATATATTCCCTGTTATGATTGGTTAGTTATGGTTAGCCGGCAGGTCGCTACTTTATATCAAGGAGCCACCGCCGAGGAGACTCTATAGAAGCCCCACAAGTAAACAAGGGTGGGGTCGGACTGGACTACACTTCCCACTCGGTACAGGTAGCCAGATATGTGCTAAGCCTGGGTCTCCTCCATTATGCTATGCTTCTATGGTAGCTAGTATTTGCCCTGCTACGGCAAGAGTCCAGAGGGACTGATTCCTTTGGGATTGTGTACCCATCTCTGTGTCCGGAAACATTTTGTAAGCTCATCTCTAAAAGACTGTAGAATAAAGACTTGTTGCTGTTTTGTTCAGCGTTGTCTGGACTGGTGCTTATAAGGGCCGGATTTAACAGATACCCAAAAATGTTGGATTGAAATTATGTTTGATCTGAGAACCAGAGAACCCTTTTCCTGCAGTGGTTAAACAGCTGTACTGCAGCCCAAACTGCTGACATTGTGAGTATGATACTAATAGGGATCAAGGTTGATTTGGCCCTCTATCCTTCCAAGGTTAGTAAAATAAATACCCAGCATGTTGGTGCCAAAATACTAGTTATCTTGTGAACTGCCCAGAGAGTGCACTAAGTGTGAAGTTCTAAGTGCTATGGGGGAGTATATTAGTTTAATTGCTATTCCTATTGCTACTATTAAAGGAGATTGTAAATTGTTGGTTGGCAAACAACTATATTCAGTTTGAGTTGGATTGGGTGTCAGTCTCCATTTATAGTAATATTCCCTTAATATTTAGAGATGATTTGCTAAAATTTGTTCTGTGAGGAGTGTGTTGTCCCGTCTGATGGCTAATTTCATATCATGCATATGTAAACTTTTTGATGTTGTATCTGGCATGTAAACTATATAAACATCAAGCTAGAACTGATTTATAACAACTCTGATAGGGCTTCCAGTGAAAGTGAGTGATTTGAGGAGTGGTTTTATTGGCTCCCCATCACCCAGTGAGTTTCTATGGATAAATGGGGATTTAAACTCTGGTCTCCAGAGTCCTAGTCCATCACTCTATCCACAAAACCACACTGGGTACCTAGGAAAATACTGGGACTGTTTTAAAACCATTTTGTTGTCAGAAATCTTCTTCTGGGCACGCCCAATGGAGAGTTTAGAAATTAGAAAGGAAATAGATTATGGGAAATATTAAAATATTAACATGGAATGTGAAGGGTACAGGTTCTGTCCTTAAGAGGCGGAGGCTGGAACTGGCGTTGAAGAAAGATAGACCCGATATAGTGTTCTTACAGGAAACGCACCAGAAATCAAAAGACACGAATAAACTTTTTCTGGGATGGATTCAACATTACGAGATGGCGTTTGGAACTTCAAAAGCGAGAGGGGTGGCAATTATGATTTCTAAAAAATTAGGATTTGAGATTACAAAAAGTGTTGCTGACCAAGAGGGTAGATACTTGATTGTAAGAGGAAAAATAGAGGATGAGGAAATCATGTTGGTAAATGTTTATGCTCCAAATGATCATCAAGCGGACTTTTTAGAAAAAGTTCGGAAAATAGTGGAACCAGAGAATGTTGCAAAAACTATTGTGGCTGGAGATTTTAATTTGATAAGGTCAGGCTTAGATTGTACGAATATAGCAAGAAGTGGAATTGGCTTGAAAGGGAAGGTTTTGGATAAATGGATGGCTGCGATGGGTTTGAAAGACTCTTGGAGAGAGATTAAGGGCTCTGAAAGGGCATATTCTTTTTTCTCACACGTCCATGGGACTTATTCGAGAATAAATTACGTCCTTCTTACAGAAAACTTGATTAAATATATAGAGGGAATGGAAATTGGGATCATCAAGGAATCAGATCATGCCAAAGTACTTTTGGAATTGAAATTACAAAAAGATACTCGAAGAGGAAGAAATTGGAGGTACGACCCTAACTTATTTAAAGATCGAAAATGTAAAGAGCAAATTATGGAAAGGTGGAAAGAAAGTTGGCAGTGGAACGACAATAATGAGGTTGCTTTTAATGTTGTATGGGATACCATGAAGTCGGTTTTTAGAGGGGAAAGCATAAAGTTGGCGAGTTTTAAATATAAAAGATATAAGGTAGAACAGATAGAAAAAGAAAGAGAAATAAAGCAGTTACAGGAGGATCATTCAAAAAGTAAAGATAATTTTTTTTCCACAAAACTGCAAAGATTTAAAGCAGAGTTAATGGGTAAAGATATTGACAAAGTTAAAAGAGACTTGATTTATCTAAACAGAGAGTTCTTTGAATTTAGTAATAGAAGTTCAAAATTATTAGCAAGAGCAGCTAAGGCCAAAAGGGAAAAAAGAGAAATTGGGGTATTGGTTAATAAACAAGGTTTAAGGTGTAATAAGAATAGAGATAAATGTAAAATTGTGAGGGAATTTTATCAAGCATTATATGCAAAAAAGGAGGTAGATTTGGAGAGGCTCAAAATGATTTTGGAGAGACAGTTAGGGAACGGAATAAAACAAGAACATAGAGAGAAAATGGAGGAAAGGATTACAGACAAAGAGGTAAAGGAGGTAATCAGTGGGTTGAAGATGGATTATCGACAGAATTTTATAAAGAATTTAAAGAGGTGGTGGTTCCAAAGTTAGTGAAGTTATATAACTATATTTTAGACGGAGGACAAATCCCGACCTCATGGTATAACACTACAATCGTTCTACTGCCAAAACCGGGAAAGAATTTGGAAAGGGTGGAATCGTACAGACCAATTTCCCTTATAAATCAAGATGCCAAGATCTTCACAGCAATATTGGCTAATCGTCTAAAGAGTTTTATGGGGGAATACATAAATGTTGATCAAGTTGGTTTCTTAAAAGGACGGCACATGGCGGACTTGACTAGAAGGGTATTAGATTTAATTGATAATGTTAATCAAACGAAGGAAAAGGTGGGTTTATTATCATTAGATATTTTTAAGGCATTTGATTCATTACAATGGTCTTCAATTAAGGAAATAGTTAAAAATTACGGATTTGGGGACAGATTTAGAAGGGTAATTGATCTATTATATCAAAAAGGGAATGCTAGGATCAGAGTAAATGAAGAGGTTACTGATGTGGTAAAGCTTGAGGCTGGCACCAGGCAGGGATGTCCATTATCTCCTATTCTGTTTATCATGGCAATGGAAATACTAGCCAAAAATATAAGGGATGATTCAAATATAGAAGGGATAATGGGTAATAAAGTGAGCATGTACGCAGATGATACGTTGCTAATGGTGAAACATCCGGAGTTGGTAATGGATAGGATTAAAGATCAACTACAGGTATTTGAAGCTATAACCGGACTAATGATAAATTGGGATAAATCAGAACTGATGCTGTGTAATATGGGGGTAGGCGAGATGGGAAGGATAGTGGGGACACTTAATATACAAATTAAAGAAAAGTTGAAATATTTGGGGATAACTATTTCAAATAAATTGGAAGAACTTAAACGATTGAACTATGACAGTTTGAAAGCTGAATTTAAGAGTAAAATACAAGAGTTTTAGAAGCTGAAGCTGTCATGGTTCTGGAGGATTGCAATTTGCAAAATGATATTGCTGCCAAAGATTAATTTTTTATTTGATGCACTTGCGATCCACTTGAAGGAGAAGGAAATTAATGAGTTTCAAAAGATGTTTAATAGTTTTTGTAATGGAGGTAAAAAATCTAGACTTCCAAAGAAGTTCTGGTACTTATCTCAGAAAGAAGGGGGTTTGGGCATGCTAAATTTGTTAGCATACTATCGAGCATTTCAAATTAAGAATGTTGTGAAGATCTTGGCAAGAGAAAAGGCAATTTGGGAGGAATTGGAGATGAAAGAGTATAGGAATATTGGCAATATGATCTTTTTGGGAATAAAGGATAAACCGAAAAAGACAAGTAATACTATGATGAGAGGCCTCATGGAGGTGTGGAAAAGAGTAAAGAAAGATATGGTCCCAAATCTCTCTCCAATTTTGGAATTGATTGATATGGTGTGTTTTCCAATAAAAATAAATAAGGAAAAAAAGGAAATATTGGATGAAAATGAAATGTCTTTACTGAAGGACTGGTTAAAAATTTGTGATGATGAAACCAAGAGGAAAAAAATATTTGAAACGTTAAAATTGGACTGTTTTCAGAAATTGAAGGTGGATAATTGGAACAAAAATATAGAAGAGAAGTAGGGATAGATAGAACAAAGACTGAATTTGAAGAAATGGTAATAAAGATCAGAAAAGGGAAAAAGAACATTAAGGGTCTGGTAAGCAAACTTTACATTATACTGAATAAGGGTAAAGATCCACAGGAAGATTTGAAACGGAAGTGGGAACAAAACTTGAATATAAAAATAGGGGATGTTGAATGGAGGAATAAATGGAAAAAGAGGATAATGAGAACAATGTCAGTAAGAATTAAGGAACATAATTTTAAAATGCTGTGGCAATGGTACTTGACACCACTGAGACTACATCAGATGGATAATAAAAGGGATAATTTATGTTGGAGATGCAAAGAAACGGTTGGAACATATGAACATATGTGGTGGAGTTGTAAAAAATAAGTGATTTTTGGTGAGGAATAGAAGGAGAGATTGGTGAAATAATGGGTAAAAGAGTTAAGTTGGTGTCAGGTACCATCCTTTTAACAAATGTGGAAGGCATGGGTTTGAACAAGGAGGAAAAAGAATTATTGGAAATTATATTAACTACAGGTAGACAATGCATAGCCAGAAATTGGAAAAATGATGTAGACATACAGATTGGAGAGTGGTATAAAGAAATGTGGAGTTTAACATTGAACGACAAACTGACATGGGAGATCAAAGTAAAACGAGATAAATTAAAAGAGAATAGGTTCTGGAGTATTTGGAAGCCGTTTGTGGATCATTCTCTTATGGCAAGTGACAGTTCTGGACCTGTACCATTTCAAAGAGGTTTTTGGAGATGAAACAGATACTAAACTCTCCGGGCATTGTATATATTCACAGGGTGATGTGTAATTAGTAAAGAAACTAAAAATAGAGGTAGCACTGAAAGTTTTTATTACTGTTATGGTTATAGTAATAACTTATAATGTGGCACTTAATATTGGGGGTTATATGGTAAATAATCAGTTTAATCATTAATGTGTGCTAGCTCTTATGAACTTGAGGTAATACTGTACTGATGTTGTTTTTGTTGTATTATTATACTGTATTGTTATTGTTTTTCTTTTTTGTACATTTGTTAAAAATTTAATAAAAATTTATTAATAAAAAAAAGAAATCTTCTTCTGTAGTGCTTCAATAAAAAGAATCATGCATGGACTTTGTGCTAAAGCAGGTGCCCAAACTTTTCAGGTTGTGGGCCAGTCACGTGGTTCAGTAGGCCAGTCATGTGGTTCCTCCCACCAGAAGCAGAAGTAAAACTATGGCCTGCAGGCTAGATCTGGCCCCCAATGCCAATTCATCCAGACCACACTGCCTGCACCGCTCCTGGAAGCGGAAATAAAATATGCCCACACATGTGCAGAATGCTGCCAGCGTTCTATGTATGCATGGGCACATTTTACTTCTGCTTCCGGAAGAGGAGGAGGCAGCATGGGCCAGATGAATTGGCATTGGGCCAGATCCGGCCTGCAAGCTATAGTTTCAGCAGCCCTGTGCTAAAGTATCAGTATAGTATGTCTGTTTCTCAAAATCCTGCTCCCATCATATTGTGTTCCTTTGAAGGATTTTGACAGGGAGGATTGATGTGAAAACCAGTGGGAAAATTCATTCCAGACATTGGTGCAGAAGAAACCTGGCAAAGACACACACAGCAGTTAATCTTTAATGCGTATGTGTCTGACAAGCCATCTTTGCAGTTGCTGTGTCCTCTCCTCTTGCCACTGTGACTCACCAAAAGGTCTAACCTTCATACGTTTTATTTGCAACAAGTTGCCTGAAATCCTTTGCAGGGGCACCCCCCAATAAAGGACTCAGACACTGGTAAAAGTGGATAACGGCATTGGGCCACATTTATTGATTCATGCCCTAGTCCGAATTATAAATTTCTATTGGTATTCAACCAATTATAATTCTTAAGGCAAGCAGGCCGAAGTAACACTGGTAAGGTTCCACCCAAAATGGCCAACGGCAATTGGTTACAATGTATCCATTTGTATCAATTTGTTTGTTGACAACAAACAAATTGTTGACCGTAGTCAATAATCTAACTACTGACCCCACCCTCTGACGCGTATCCGTAAAATAACGGGGTGATGCATGCTGCCTAGCTCGTGCCATCACCCCATTGCCTGGTTCATCGTTGACCGGACAACGTTAACCAACTTGTGCCTGTCTAGTGTTGTCCAGTCAATTGCGAACCTGGCGGATACCTGTGGGTCATAAATGTTTACCTTACCAGTGCTACCCGCCCATGTGACCAAAGTCAACAGCAGAGCAAGAAACCCCTATGTCAAACCATAGCAACAGTGTGGGATGGGCAAAAAAGCCAGGACCCGAAAGCCAATTGTAGGTCCCAGCCAAAAATTCCCACCCGGCCCCGAAGCGACCAAAATATCACACTGTTAACTAGGGAGGGGGTGGAGGGGAAAAACTTCTCCTCTCCGTCGCTTCGCAAAATGGCAGTGCGGCTACCTCGTGGCCACCCCTTTTAAAGGGTGCTGGCCACGCCCCCTAACTACCCGGATGTCCAAGTCCAGTGGGGGGGCCGCAAAGAGCGCGGTGGCCATTTTGGCCCCGCGCTTGCATTGCAGGCGCACCCCCCAATAAAGGACTTAGACACTGGTAAAAGTGGATAACGGCATTGGGCCACATTTATTGATTCATGCCCTAGTCCGAATTATAAATTTCTATTGGTATTCAACCAATTATAATTCTTAAGGCAAGCAGGCCGAAGTAACACTGGTAAGGTTCCACCCAAAATTGCCAACGGCAATTGGTTACAATGTATCCATTTGTATCAATTTGTTTGTTGACAACAAACAAATTGTTGACCGTAGTCAATAATCTAACTACTGACCCCACCCTCTGACGCGTATCCGTAAAATAACGGGGTGATGCATGCTGCCTAGCTCGTGCCATCACCCCATTGCCTTGGTTCATCGTTGACCGGACAACGTTAACCAACTTGTGCCTGTCTAGTGTTGTCCAGTCAATTGCGAACCTGCCAGATACCTGTGGGTCATAAATGTTTACCTTACCAGTGCTACCCGCCACACGGGGAGGCTTCAATAAAGGCTCACAGCCCCCCCCCCAGACCGTCAGCTCGGTCAACAGGCCTGCTCGCCAATCTCCCAACAAGAGGTCCATACCTCCCGGCGACAGATGGACCCCATCCCCTGTGTAAAGCTCATAATTTTGGAGACTGATGGTGGGGTGTCGTATGATGCGCCCCCAACCCTTGTCCATAAAGAACCGGGCAATAGCCCTGTTCACCGAGCGCTGAGCCCGATCAAGGGCCTGGAGGTTAAACCCTCCCCTGTAAGCGTGCCGCGGTATCATGTCCGACCAAAGTAGGGTTGTGGCAGGCCACACATAATGCAAGTAGGCCAGGTCACCGCAAATCGCATGCTTCAGCGATAGGCCCGTGACCTGTCCCAAATCATTATCCCCGAGGTGTATAATCAGGACATCAGGCGGGTCAGCATCCCTGATGGAGAAAAGGAATGGCAACAGTTCCCGCCATAACATTCCACGCTTACCGTACCACCTGAGACTTGCGGACGCACCCAGTCCCAGTCGGGGTCCCCACTCTGTCGCCGCAGCAAACTGCTCTGCCCTGTGCACATAGCTGTGGCCCACCAGCCATACTGTCACCGGTGTAAGACGACACCCAGGGTCTGTCAAGGAAGAAAGGAAACAGGGCAGTGACTTAACTGGTACTCACAGTTGAAGAGGGCGAACATACAACTGAAAACATCGTGATCCCCACCGTCCCATGTTGCATATTTCAGCCCCAGAGTACCCAAACGTCGCTGCGGTGGAAGCCGCCCCTATCCTGAATGAATGGGTGCCGTAACGAGCCCCAGGGAGGCCAACACTGGCTAGTGCCTTACCGGTCACCTTCCAAAATTGAAATTTAGTAAGGGGAGACCCATCTTGGTGACAGAAAAACGGGCCAGGGTGCGTACCACGTAGTGCAAGGAACTCCTGTAGGGCACCAACTGGACAGATGTCAGCCATGGAACATCGTAGCAGTCTTACACCACTGCCTACACCGTGCTGATCAACCTTAGAGGAGCGTATCCTCAGCTGAGCCCAATCATTGGAAACATAGACATTTTCAAGTTCCAGTGCCCTACGACTCGCATCCGCCTTAGACAGTAGCACCAGCTCACTGATGCGGAGCGCCCCCAAAAAGGCCACCGTAGTAGCCGCGTGAAACAGGGTTGCCTCATACCTGTCGAAACACAGGTCATGCCAACCCCGTGCAAGGTGGGTAAGTACCCCTGGAGAAATCGGGTGGCGGTCGTCCGGGCTGCGCCCACGTTCCAGCACCCACCCTTCCAAAACATGTCGTATGCGAAAATTATTTGTGCTGTCAGCAAAACCACCCGCCTTGGCCATGAATGCCAGCGCTGACAGCCTGGATGCTATGGTGCAGGGGGCTAAGCCCTGGGGATGTAAGTAAACCATAAATTGAAGGACGTGAGCCACTGGGATGGGCCAACTTTCAGGCAGCCGTGATTGGGCACAAAAGGCCCTGAATGAACTGAATGCATGGTTATACGCCTTACGCGTGCGGGGGGCGAGCAACATGCCGATCGCCCGGTTCACCTCTCCTTGCCAAGCGTCCATATCTCGTCCGGGAGCGGCGAGGGAAATTCCTCTGCATCTGGGGCCAAGGCACGGAACCGGGGGATCTGCAGGCGGGACAAAGCGTCAGCAATATCGTTATTAATACCTGGAACATGTCTGGCCCTAAAAAGCACATTGAGGCGTAGGCTGCGCAACACAAACTGGCGAACCAGTTCCATAACCCTGGGAGATTTTGACGTCTGTGAGTTGACGATGTGGACAACTGCCGCATTGTCACACCAGAAATGGACGACCGAATTGGCCCACTCCCCGCCCCATAGCATCAAAGCTCCCAGAATGGGGAAAAATTCCAGGTACATGAGATCGCGCAAACGATCCGTGCCCCACCAGGCTGGCGGCCATCTGCTGTAGGCCCACTTCCCTTCGAAGTAAATCCCATAACCCAGGGACCCTGATGCATCCGACTGAACCTGAAAATGAGGGGAAACCAAAAGGTCGGACCTCCAAAAGGACACCCCGTTGAATTCCCTCAGGAACTGAAGCCAGATGAGCATATCAGCCCTCATGCCCATGTTCAGTCGGACACTGTGGTGGGGCCTGGCCAAGCCAGTCATGGCGTCGCACAAGCGTCGAGCAAATGCTCTGCCAGGTGCGACGACCCTGCAAGCGAAATTGAGGTGACCATGTAACACCTGGAGCTCCCGAAGGGACACCTTGCGTTTTGCCAGCAAGTCCAAAATGAGTGCAACGATCCGGGAAACCTTATCAACAGGTAACCTGGATGCTTGCGCAACCGTGTCAATCTCAACCCCCAGGAATGTGAGCTTGGTTGAAGGGCCCTCGGTCTTTTCGGGCGCTAAAGGGACACCGAGTTCCTTCATTAGCGTCTGAAATGTATTTAGGAGACGCGTGCACGTGTCCCAGCCCCGTTCACCCCCGAATAAGAAATCGTCGAGGTAGTGGGCTACAGACCGGGACCCTGACCTGCGAACAAAGGCCCACTGCAGGAAGGTGCTGAAGAGCTCAAATGCCGAGCATGAAATGGAGCAGCCAAAAGGCATGGCTTTGTCAAAATAAAATTCACCCCGGAATTTGAAACCCAGCATCTCAAAGTCGCCTGGGTGCACTGGCAGGAGACGGAACGCTAACTTAATGTCGCACTTAGCCAGTAGTGCACCCGGGCCACATGAGCGCACCATGCGCAGGGCCTGGTTAAAAGATGTATACCTGACCGAACAAAGGTCATCAGGGATAGCATCATTGACCGAACGGCTAGCCGGGTAAGACAAGTGGTGTATCAAACGGAACTCCCCCGGTGACTTCTTGGGCACTAACCCCAACGGGGAAACCTTGAGATTGGGAAATGGTGGGACAGGGAAAGGGCCAGCGACCCTGCCAGCAGCAACCTCCTTAGCAATGCTCATGGCAGCCACCTCCTCCCTTCCCCTGAGTGATAACAGGTTGGGTGCATCTTGAGGAGACCTGACCCCTGTGAAAGGAATGTGAAACCCCTGCTGGAAACCCTCAAGCAGGTAAGCTGCGTCTGCCCTCCTCGGGTACATCGTGAGCCAACGCTCCAACATGTCCACATTAATTGGATAGGGGGCCTTTTGCTTGACCAGCTCCCTCCGCGGCAGTTCTGCCCGCTCCCTGTCCACCTCTACCTGCAGTCCGCCTGCCCTAGGACACACGGAGGCGGCATGGGGGCCAGCACAAGAGGGACACTCGTGCCTGTATCGGCACTGCTTCCTGTTGCACGCACCATTGGCCGAGAAGCTCCAACACAGCAGGCGGGCTGGAACCCCCTGCCCCGCCACCTGGTGGGGTGCCTGTGCTGGAGCAGCTTGCTGGACCGCATGTCCACAATGGTACCTCTCCCCTGGCGACGGGCGCGTGGGGGTCATGTACAGAAGCCACAGCTTCTGGCAGGGCTCATCCCACCTCATCTCTGGGTGTAGGGGCACTCTCATACGGAATTCCTCGTCGTAAGCCAACCACGACGGGCCAGGGAAATCAACCATCGCCCGGTATATGTTGTCCAAATACTGGACCATTGGAATTGCCAGGTCAGGCCGGGCCCTGAGGTACACCGCCATGTATATAAGGTACGCGGGTAACCAGTTGGCCCACGTGCGTGGCGGCTTACGTCGACGAGACTGCTCCTTGTCCTTCTCGTCCTGCCCCTCCCTCTCCTCTTTGGTGGGTTCTCTATTCAAGAGGGAGAAAATGTCCACATACTCCCCCCGCCAGATCTTTTCCTTGGTGGCCTGGGCCAGGTGATCCCCGAGGGGCAATGAATAACCTGCTGTCGGCAAGGCCGACACCGGAACATTGACAGTGCTGGGCACCATGAAAGGAGCCTGGACCAGCCCCGCCACCCCCAGTAAGTTCCCTGGAGGACAGGGTACCCCGCCCCAAGAGGGGCCTTGGAGTGTTGGAGCCGTTCCCTGATGGGCCGGCGGCGGCTGACCCGCCGTCCCAGCCAGGCGAGGCCACGGCCACTGTAAACCTCCCCCCGTTGTGGGTTGTGGTGTGGGTGCACTAGCTTGGACCGTATACTCACAAGTTGCACCCCCATGGGCCGCCCACACCAGGGGTTCCGGCCCACTGCGGGCGTCGGAGCTCGCGACCGCAACCGAGCTCGTAGATGGGGCCTGACCACTACCTGCTGGCGGCATCTGCTGCATGGGGAGCTACGAGGCCGCGGCTGGCGCCGACCTACTTGCCTCAGGCAGCTCAACCCTTTCGGCCGCCTGCCGAGGACCGGCAGGCGCTGAGTTGACCTGTAAACCAAAAGGTGCCCCGGGTGGATTAACTACCCCTAAAGATGCCTCCAGGGCCGCTACGTGGGCCAGTAGGGCATCAACGTTTACATAGCCCCCAACGCTGATGGGGGGCAAAGGGCCGGCCGGCCCACCGGTCGCTGGCGCCAGGCCAGGTCTCTGGACCCCGGGGCCCGAATATGGCTATGCCCCAACCACCAGCCCCGGAGGCGCCGGGGGCATGCCCTGCCAGGGAAGGGAACCCAGCCAACCCCCTTGGTTAAAGCCCACCGCTGGAAGCTGCATGCCAAGGCCCGAAGGCCCAGCTTGGCTCTGCGCCAGGCCCGAGCTGGTGGCCGCAAATTGCGGGCCGGGGGCCGCATCCCTGCAGGGCCGGTCTGAGGCTGCCCAGCCTTGGGCCAGGGAGCAATCGACCCCATCCCACCGGTCCCGGTGGGCGCCCCCGGAAAGGGGGCCTGCTGAGGGGGTGCAGTCGTGGTCCTCCGACCCGGCTGGCGCCTCCTTGAAGTGCGAACCGCGTTCACCATCGCCTTCTTTTTGGAAGGCATTGCTGGAAATCGTTGGGAAGCCGAAGAAAAGAAGCAAAGAAGAAACCGCTGCCCAAAAGAGGCTTCCCAGCTAAAGGAAGAGCGACGGAGCGATTGGGGAAAAACTTCTCCTCTCCGTCGCTTCGCAAAATGGCAGCGCGGCTGCCTCGTGGCCACCCCTTTTAAAGGGTGCTGGCCACGCCCCCTAACTACCCGGATGTCCAAGTCCGGTGGGGGGGGGGTCCCGCAAAGAGCGCGGCGGCCATTTTGCCGCCGCGCTTGCATTCTCTCCTACGTGGTTTCTGAACCTCTTCTCAGAAGGCGCTCTAACTTCTCTTCTTTCTCTACCCAGAAGCCCTAGAAACCTATATTTGCCCAGTGTTTTGTGGATCTAAAATTCAGCTTCTTCCAGGTTGTGCAAAATTGCTTAGCTGTGGCTGTTAAAATGGAATCAGACTGGAAGAATTATTCTACCAGTGAGTAGATATGTGGGAGGTTAATGATCTTAAGCAGTATCTATTTGGCTCATGCCATCAGAGTGGAAAGAAAAGTGAAGTAGAGTGTCTTCCCTCATATCATTCATAGTTCCACCTCTGTAAGCTTTTACTGTTTCTTTTCTTTTGCCTGGAGCTGATGTGCTGGGAAGGGGGGTTGTGAGCGGATACTGCTCTCTCTGGCCTCAGAAGGGGATCTGATCAATGGTTGCAATCTAGATTGTTTTCATATTTCAGTGCTGTGAGAGAAATGTGGTACATTACAAATGCCATGTGATACATGTTAAATATTTGCAGTCTTTATAAGCTTTACCAACACAGTGTTCTTGTTTCTTAAATTAATGGTTTCTGTAACACTGGGAAATGATTTATTCTCAACAATATGTTTATATTACTGCAAGAAACTGTTTCAAAGCCACGGGGTATAAGAGTCTCAATTTGAGTACTTTGTTCATTTATTCATTTGTTGCTAAATGAAATTGTATGATCTGAGGGTGTGGTTTTTTTTTTCTGCCATGATTTCATGGGGCGAACTCATCAAAATTATGCATTGTTAAAGGAGTGCCTCAGGGCCTGTTATTTTAACTATTATCCTCTACACCCCAGTTATTCTTGAACCTTGAATAGCTTGTAGGCAATGTTAATTATCCATTGTGTGGTGATATCCCCTAGCTGTTTTTTAAGCTGAGTTTTGCCTATGTAAGTTCAAAGAAATCTTCAAACTCAACATTACTAAGTTTGAATATTATCTAATTAACCTCCCAGTCTGTCATGCCTTGTTGGCTATCATGAAATTATCACACAACCTCAGGTGTTGAGGCGCTAGATATAGCTAAGTGCCTCTAATTCCCTCAGGGGCTGATTAGCTCATGATAACAATGCTCCCTTGAGTTGTTTTATTACTTTTATTGAAATACTTTATTGGTGGGGGGGAATGTTTGTTTTTATGCAGGAGGAAGATGGAGTTGACAGTTAAGACTGGTGAGGATGACTGCAATAGCCCCTTTTTGAAGTCAGGATAGAAACCGTTATGAATTCGCTAATTTGGGTATCTCTGGAGCCATTTGGAATATTATACATTGCAGCAGCACTAAGAGAAAGACAGGTTATTCTGCAACAAATAAGCAACAGAAATGAGTAACAAAACACCAGTTAATAATTCTGAAATTATATGCTAAAAATCCTAAAATTCTAAAAATGCAAATAATATGATGATGACCATAAACATCAAATTTCTGAAAACGGAATGGTAGTGTGGGTGGCAGAAACTGAACATTCTGGCATGCAAACACGTAATTGACATATTTCAGATGTGTATTATTTTTTGATAACTTGTGACTCAGAGAAACTGTAGAGAGAGAAAAAAATCTAAAACATGAGGAACTGGCACAGTAGGTAGAAGTTAGACCATAAAGTTTTACAGGGAGTTATACAGCACAGTAATATTGTATCCCATTGTTTCTCCGAATGGTTCTAAGTTGGTCATCCAATTAGAAGGTATCCAGACATCCCAGTGAGAGGAAGGTAACTAAGAGCTCTTTTCATATACAGTATTATCCTCCGGGCCCCACCCACCTATGGCTGGAGGGAGATAAAGCATCGCCGTGGCCATGAGCGGCAGAGGACGCTGCCACTGACCTCCAGGACCCACCAACAGCTGGAGGGAAATAAAGTGCCGCCATGGCCGCGAGTGGCAGAAGATGCTGCCACTGACCTCCGGGCCCCACCCATGGCCAGAGGGAGATAAAGCGCTGCCGTGGCCACGGGCAGCAGAGGCTGCTGCTGCTGACATCCAAGCCTCACCCACCTATGGCTGGAGGGAGATAAAGCGCCACTGTGGCTGCAAGTGGCAGAGGACACTGCTGCCAATCTCCAGGCCCCACCAATGGCTGGAGGGAGATAAAGCACCACCATGGCCGCAAGTGGCAAAGGAAGCCACTGCTGACCTCTGGGCCGCATGAGGGGCAAGAGAGTATCTGTTCTCACTTTGATAGTTTTGGCCTTCACTATTTTCAATTGGGAAGAAAAAAAACTTTGTGAGGTAACATTAAGAAGCTTTCCACACTATTAAACATGGATTAATTTTATATTAGTATTTTTCCTCATTAGCATAGTGCAGCCCAAGCAACATGAAGGGGAAAGGAAGGTAACTTGCTATGAGGAAATGTTGCTAATAGGAAGTGATTGGGATTGTTGTTGTTGGTTGTTTTGTTTTTTTACTATACTAGCATATTTTGCCCGGCAAGCCAGGCATGTGTAATGTGTGTGTGTTGGTGGTTATGGGTGGTTTGGGGTGTGTGTGACTAAATTTGGAAGATTTTTTCTTTTTTCTGTTGTTTTTTTGTTTGTGGGGATATTTTTTATGAAATAAATTAGCTTTACTGGTTGTGGATTTTGTGTTTTTGTATTTATTTGATTTTTATCAATTTGGTTATATTTTATTTGGATTTCTTGTAATATTTATTTGCCTGTAGGATACTCTTCCGGCCTCTTGGTGGGGCTGTGATTTAGAGTTTGATGTTCTTTGTTTCTTCAGTTCTGCTATGGAGGCATGGTGAGAGGACATGTTTTGTAAGTTGTCTTGGTTTTTTTTATCATTTTATTGGGATTTTGGGGTGCTGGGCTGGGGGGTTTAAGTAAAGTGTTTATGTATTTAATTAAGTGTTTTTGCTTGTTGTTTAGTATTGCTTTAGGATTTTCTATGCATTTTTGGGAGGAGGTTGAATATTTCTGATTGTTATTTCTTATTTTCAATTTTTCCATATTTATTTTTGTACATTATGTTGTTTTTGGATTTTGAGTAAGGTATTTTCCTGTTGTTGTTATGTTGTAGATAGGTGTTTTTAGTGAGTTTTCATGTTTTTTCGTTAGCTTTTTGTATTTCGGATGTGTTTTGTTGTGTTTGTTGTTTATTGTTTTGTTGTTTACTGGGTTTATTTTCATTTTTTGTTTTTTATTTGTATTTGTATTTTTGATGGTTGGTGTTGTTTTTAAACTTGTTTGTTTTGTTGTGATTGTGTTTTCTGGGGTGAAGAACGGCCTGCCTGTCGTTGCTTCTTTTCCCCATTGCTGTTTCGAGATTAACTTTCGATACAGTGATGGGGGAAATGAGGAGGTGGCAGTCAGCACGCACTTCATCTGGTAATGTTCGTTAGGTCGGTCGGGGGAGAAGGAGGCAGAGAAGAGCTATCTGCATCACAATGGTTCTCTCCTCTCAGCCTCCTTTCCCCCTAAATGGGAGATCTGTGGCTGTGGCTGTGAAGCTGTTTATTTTGCAAATTTGTAGTGCAGTAGGCAACGATCCGTAAGGGGTGGCATTTTCCCTTGCGGATTGCTGGCTGCTGCTTTTCTATTACCTCCACCACTGTTTCGTTCTAGTTCTCAAAACAGTGGTGTGGGTAGTACAAAGGCAGCAGCCAGTCATTTGCCAGGGAGTGTGCCTCCCCTGATGAAGTACTGCCTGCTGCTGTTTCCCCCCATCTCAACTTACCTTGAGGCTGGCGGTGGTCTCACCGTGTGTTCGGCAGGGTAGCGGGGAGGAAGGCCAGCAGTGGCCTGACCATGGCTTTGGCGGGTTTGGGGTAGCGAGGGCGTGAGGCGCTGCATCCGCCTTCAGTAGCCTTGCACTCCTGTTGCATGAGGAGCTGCATCTGCCTTCAGTGGCCTTGCGCTCCCTTGCGCCAGCTTTTCCAATGTTCTACGCACTCGTGCCCTTCATCCTGATTGGCTGAGTAGTCATGGCACAGAGGACGCTGGAAGTTGTAGTTGTTTTTTTCTGTCCATGTTCATGGGGCAACTGCCCCACTCACGGTTGGTGGATCCTTGTGGTGATGCTCAGATGGTCTAAAGGCAAGTGTAGGTGGCTTGGTATGGGATAGTAGGGATGGGTGTGGGCATGCATGCCAGACACCAATTGTTAATGCCCCTCCTTATAGGTAAAGATTGGCTGTGTGAGTCTAGGAAGAAAAGGCATCATTTCAGACATCCAGTTCATGTATATTCTTTAGTTGGGAGGGTGAGATCAGCACTTTTGATTGCATCTATCAAAAATAACCTCCTCAAGATAAACCTGTACACCAGCACTGATGTGAGCAACCAATTTTCCAACAGCAAATTTTTGAAAAGGGAATACAGTTTTCTAGAAGCCGGGGAGCGGGGGAGGGGGGAGATGGAAATTTTGTAACATGCCCTAATTTAATGAAATAAAACTTCCTCAGCCGTGAGCGCAACACCATTTTATCACTCTTTCCTCCCATAGGTTTTCTAATGACTTCTCTAGACATCAAGCCATCACATTTTCAATTCTTTCTTTTTCACGGGGCACATCTCCTGCCAAACAGATAATTCAATGCACCTCAGACTGAATAAATGTTTGTATACATGTCTGTGCACATTAATTAACCCATTAATTCTTTTTCTCATGCTTATTTCTTTTGAGGTGAGTTTATTTGTTTGGCTGAATCTTATTTTTTTACTCTCTCTCTCTCTTTTTAACACTTCAAAACAACATGGCCATTCAAAGACATTCTCACTTTCAATGCGGCTCACTATCACTTAAGCAGCATCCGCCTGCTCCTATAATTCATGACTGAAAAAACTATGCCAGTTTCACATTTCTGGAAGTGTATATAAAATATTATTATATTAGCTTTTTCAAACATGGCTTTTAAGAGGATATTGAGTGAGGAGATATTTTCTGATTAACTTTTGCATCAAACAGTCCACCTAAAATGGAACTCTTGAAGAAATGGCTATTTGTTACTATTGTTACTAGAGCGTTTAAAGCATACTTAGCATTGTACAGTTGGAAAGAGCAGTATAGATGCAAGTTCCTAAATGCTGCAGTTGGTGCCCTGCTTCTGCCAGATGTTGCTTTTATTGTTGCCTCCAAATCTCATGGCAGTCTGTAAATAATCCTAAGTGCATTTGTTGAGTTAACCTGTCTAAGAACAGCACCATTATAAAGAATTAAAGTTGAACTGGCTTCAGATATTATTGGTGGACAGGTTTGTACGGTTTGTAAGACAGTTGACAGATTTTGAAGAAATGATATATAAGATAAGAAGAGGTTTAATGGGGATAAAAGGAGTAGTGAGTAAATTGTATAAAATGATAAATCTTACTGAAGAAAACTGGAAGGAAAAGTAGGGGGGGGGGGAGAATTTTGCGGTCAGTCCATGAAGGTTAAAGGACATAACTATAAAATTCAGTGGTGATGGTATATGATGCCAGTTCGAATAAACCAAATAGATAATAGCAACTCAAAAAATGTTGGAGATGTCAATGGGAAACAGGGATGTATAAACATATGTGGTGGGATTGTGAAATTGTTTCTGATTTTTAGCACAAAATTGAACAAGAAATAGCTAAAATTTTGGATATTAACGTAAAATTAAATGGGAAAATTGTATTGTTTACGGATCTAGAGGATTTGAGTTTAGATGAAAACAAACAGGACTTATTAGCCACTAGCTGATTACCTGGCCCTGCTTGGGTTTTTTTCTTCTTAAAGGAAGTATAGTTTCTTCAGCGTCGTTGTCTCTGGCCCAGAAACTTAAAGTTCTGTCAAGCTACAGGCTCTACAACCTCCTTTAGCTGTAGAAAGGAGGCCGCGGTTTAAATTTTCTGGCCAGACAGAACTTTGAGTTTACGGGCCTGAGATGTTGCTGCTGAAGAAAGCTTTACTGGCAGCATGTCCCAGTGGTAAATTCAAACTGCTGTCAAGCTGCATCTTACTTCCTTCAGCGATAGGAGTGCATGGCTTGACAAAACTTTAAGTTTACGGGCCAGAGATGCTGCCGTGGAAGAAAGCTGTGGTCGCTATTCGCAGCCACAGCTTTCTTTAGCAGTGGCATGTCCTGGCGGAAACTTCAAACCATTGTCAAGCCGCATCCTCCTTCCTTCAGTGAAAGGAGGCTGCGGCTTGACAGAACTTTAACTTTACGGGCCAGGGACGCCGCCGGGTGGAAAATTTGAACCACTTTCAAGCTGCGTCCTCCTGCCCTCAGCGGAAGGAGGCTGCGGCTTGGCAGAAATTAAAGTTAATGGGTCGGAGACGCCACCAGGCAGTATATTTAAACCACTGTCAAGCCACATCCTCCTTCCTTCATTATCTACTTGTAAACATTGACCTCTGTGGCCTTTGTCACTTTTATGTTGTACTGTCGACTAAGCCTTGAAACCGTCTTGTCAGTAAGTTCTCCTGAAACAAAAGTGCAGCTACGTTGGCTGCATTGGCTGCACTGGCTGTGTTGGCTGCATTGGGATCGATTAGGGAAAAGGGAGGCTGTGGTGCACGTGTGCAGTACTGCTGTTTCATTGCTTTTTCTCCTGTTGGTGGGGGTGTCCCCTTTGTGTGCCACTTGGGGGGAGGCATAAACCCCCAAATGACCCCCACAGTGCTGATCTCGCAAGTCCTAGGCATGTATGTGCTGAATTTCAGCAACATTTGTCCTGGGGTGTGGGTTCATTAATAGCACATACAAACCCAGACCTCTGTTTTATAGATATAGATTTTATTAACATTAGCAAGCAACAGGTTGCCAAAAAAATTGGTCCATAGGGTCACAAAGGGTCGGAATCGACTGTGCAACTGAACAACAACAAGGCTAAGTTAGGATCCGGAATGGATGGATACTTTCTCAACACCTTGAACTCATAAGGGGACCAAGAGCCAATACCAGCCCTTATTGTTGTTCTCTCATTCTACTCCTAGTCATTTACCTGTCCTCTCATTTTGATTATTAAGCTCACTTAAGATCAGGTAGCAATCCAGTATGCCTCATGGTGAGATCTTTTCATCCACATTGGCATATGCACCTATTTGGTCTGCCTCCTTTAGGAGTGCAAGGGGTGGGGAGAGAAGCTCCTGCCAGCCTTCATTCTTTGCCTTTGGGGTTCCTGAAAGGGAGGGGGCTGGGATAACCCCATTACACATAGACTGGGTGAACTGTTGTTCAGCACATGATAAAGAGATAAAGTTCCTAGATATGCTAAAATGATTGTTCCCTGGGACAGATGGTTGAAGACCCAACTAGAGGTACAAGAATCCTTGACTTGATCCTGAGTAATACTCAGGACCTGGTGCAAGATGTTAATGTGACTGAGCCAATAGGAAACAGTGACCACAACTCAATTATGTTTAACTTGATCATAGACCGCAAATCACTGAGAAAATCTAACACAGAGATCTTCAATTTTCAAAAAGGAAATTTCCCAAAAATGGGGAAACTAGTAAAAAAGAAGCTGAAAGGGAAAATTGAGAGAGTCCAAACACTCCAAGAGGCATGGAGGCTGTTTACAAAAATAATAACAGAGGCCCAATTGGAATGCATACCCAAAAGGAAAAAGGACACTGCCAGGTCCAAGAGGACTCACAGGAGCTGTTCGGGAAGTGATCAAAAGCATGAAAAGCTTATTGAGAAGATGAAAGGCTTGTCTGAATGAGGACAGCAGGCAGAAACATAAATTCTGGCAGAACAAATGCAAGGCAACAATCAGGAAAGCAAAGCAAGACTTTGAGGAGTGTATAGCTAAAAATACTCACAGAAATAACAAAGACTTCTTTAAGTACATTAGAAGTAAGAACCCAACTAGGAAGGCCATTGGACCATTAGACGACAATGGAAGGCAAGGGGTTATTAAAGAGGAAACAGAGATTGCAGAGAGACTCAATGAATTCTTTGCTTCAGTATTCACTGAAGAAGACAGAGACCACATGCCCAAAACAGAGCCTATCTTCGTAGGGAGGGAAACCGAAGAATTAAGCCAGATAGAAATAACCAGGGAGGAGGTCCTTGCATGTCTTGTTAAACTAAACACTAACAAATCACCAGGACCAGATGGCATCCATCCACGAGTTCTCGGGGAACTTAAAGATGAAATTGCTGATCTCCTAGCCAAAATATATAATATTTCCCTCAAATCAGGCTTTGTGCCTGATGACTGGAAGGTAGCGAATATAACACCAATTTTCAAAAAAGGATCCAGGGGTGATCCAGGAAATTACCGACCTGTCAGTTTGACATGTGTCCCAGGTAAAGTGATGGAAACCATCCTAAAAGATAGAATTAATAGGCACATAGAAGAGAAGGTGCTGCTAAAGGAGAGCCAACATGGCTTTTGCAAGGGCAAATCATGCCTCACTAATCTGTTGGAATTTTTTGAGAGTGTCAACAAGCATGTGGATAAGGGGGATCCAGTTGACATTGTTTATCTGGACTTTCAGAAGGCTTTTGACAAGGTCCCACACCAAAGGCTCTTGAATAAACTTACCAGTCATGGAATAAAGGGACAGGTCTTGTCCTGGATCAACAACTAGCTAAGGGACAGGAAACAGAGGGTAGCACTAAATGGACACTTCTTCAAGTGGAGGGAAGTAAAGAGTGGGGTCCCCCAAGGTTCAGTACTGGGACCCCTGCTTTTCAACCTCTTCATAAATGATCTAGAAGTAGGAGTAAATAGCAAGGTAGCCAAATTTGCTAACGACACTAAATTATACAGGGCAGTGAAAACTGTGAGAGATTGTGAGGAGCTCCAGAGGGATCTCTTGACATTGGGAGAGTGGGTAAAACAGTGGCAAATGAGCTTCAACATTAGTAAGTACAGAGTGATGCATGTTGGGGCAAAAATCCCCAATTACATTTATAAACTGATGGGGGTCTGAACTCTCTGCGACAAACCAGGAAAGGGACCTTGGTGTCCTGGTGGACAACTCAATGAAGGTGTCAACCCAGTGTGCCTCAGCAGTGAAAAAAGCAAACTCAATGCTAGGGATCATTAGGAAGGGTATAGAAAATAAGTCAGCAAGTGTCATTTTGCCTCTTTATAAATCTATGGTGAGGCCCCATCTGGAATACTGTGTACAGTTCTGGTCGCCATACCTCCAGAAGGATATTATGGAGTTGGAGAAAGTGCAGAGGAGGGCAACCAGAATGATTAGGGGACTGGAACACCTTCCTTACCATCTGAGGCTGCAACGGTTGGGCCTTTTCACTCTTGAGCGACGGCGTTTAAGAGGTGACCTGATTGAAGTTTATAAAATCATGCACGGTGTGGACAAAGTAGATAAGGAAAAACTGTTTTCCCTATCGCACAGCACTAGAACTAGGGGACATCGATGAAACTTTTGGGTACTAGTTCTCAAACAAATAAGAGAAAGTACTTTTTCACCCAGAGGATTTCTGGTCTATGGAACTCCCTGCCAGAAGAAGTGGTGACAGCTGTCAGTCTTGACACCTTTAAGAAAGGATTAGACAAGTTCATGGAGGACAAGGGTATCAATGGCTATAATTATGGATACTTAAGGACAACCTCGGGGTTGGAGAGAGAGGCAGGATATCTCTCAATGCCATTTCCAGGGAATCTTAAGCAGGTGAAGGCATCTGCTTGGGAATAATACCCTGTAGCAAATGGTGAGCCACTGTGTGAGACAGAATGCTGGACTGGATGGGCTGTGGCCTGTTACAGCAAGGCTGTTCTTATGTTCTTATGTTCACTGCGGCTGCCACCTCTATCATTGCCAGGAAATCAACTGGTGAAGCAGAATGAGCCCTGATGCTAACAATTCTGGGAAACCAAAAAGACTTCACAATCAGCACCAAAAGCTATGCTTAAGGGCACCACCAAGATTATTCTCAACAAGGGTTTTACTAATATACCATACTAAAGAACAAACAGCCTCCTTGAGCCTCTTTTACAAAAATAGCTGTAAAGAAAGGAAGCATAATCCCCCTCCTTATTCCCACTCTATCTCATCTCACCTCTGGAGGGAAGCTTTCATTTTAAAAAAATCTGAAAGGTACAGCAAATCAGGACTTCTTAATTTTTTTTAAAAAAATGTTGCTTCCTCCCTTTGCTTCACAGAGTGATTTTTTTTAATTCCCCTATTTATCAATATATTTAAGTAGTTAAGGTGTCTATTTAAGCCACTAATGCAGTGGTGGGCATCAGCAGGTTCGCACCAGGTCGCCAGAACCAGTAGCAGAAATTCTGGCTGGCACTGCCCATCCTCGTTTTGAAATAAAGTAGACCTAATTCAGATGCAATGCAGGGCTTTCCCCCTGGCCACGCCCACCATACCATGCCCACAGTGTGGTAGTTAAAAAAAATTGAGCCTACCACTGCACTAATGATATTGGGAGATTGGAAATTATTTGGTAAGTTCAAGGTTGAAAGCTTCACTTTGGTTTGTTCTCAGCAATCATATGTCTTAGAAATGAACCAAAAAGGAAGGATCCTACTGACACCTAAAAAAGAGTAGCCCCTAAGAAGAACTTAGAAAGTTGCATGTTAGAATGCTCTAGGACTGAGCTGGATTGCTTTAGCAAGTATATCATTTGATTGGCAGTGAACGGAACACACTAGCCCAGGGGTGACTAAACTTCGGCTTGTGGACTGGACCCGGCCCATGGCTAGGGATGCCATTCATCCTATTTTTCTGTGATTTTCACGGATTCATGCTGTCCCGTCTGGTTCAAGGAAAAATACTGTATGTAAAAAGCTATGGAGGATTCCTTAAGACTGCAAAGGGTTAAATAAATAGAGTCAGCATTCCTAGAGAGGAAGGGAACACTATGGATAGGAAGTGAGAAAGGCAACTCTTCACTTCCCTTCCTCTCTAGGAATGCTGACTCTATGCATTTAACCCTTTGCAGTCTGAAGGAATCCTCTGTAGCTTTTTACATACTTTTTAGTTCCAGACTTTTTAGAGCTTTCTTCCAAGGGATCCTTGTGTGGGGTTTGAAGGTGAGTCCAACTCAAGAGCGGGTGAAGGGTAGGGTAGGGGTGACCTCAGGGAGAGGAAGGGTCTTAGAGTTTGCTCTGTCTAGTCATGCCAGGCAGTCCCGGTTTGGGGAGATAGAATTATGGCAACCCTACCCATGGTGCCAAATCATCCACCCCATGCCGCCCTTGCAACTAATGGAAGTGGAAGTAAAACACGCCCGCACATGCGTAAATGCTGCTAGAAGCGGAAGTAAAACACATCTGTGCATGAGTAAACACTGCCGTAAATCACCTGTGGCTGTTGTAAACATGTTTATGACAGCCGCAGATGTGTTTTGCAGTGGGAGGAACCACGTGACCAGCCCACAGCACAAAATGTTTGGGAACCCCTGCACTAGCCTGTCGTCTCAGTGGACCAGGTAAAACATATTATCAACATATTATATCAGCAATTCTCCATGTTTTTAGGCCACAGGCCTGATCACACCTCCTGGGCAGCTGATTGGGCCAGTCACATGGTTCCTCCCACCCGGAAGCGGAAGTAAAATGCATGCCACGCATGCATAGAATGCATTTAGCAGCATTCTATGCATGTGCGGTGCATGTTTTACTTCTGCTTCCAGGAGTGGCAAGGGCATCGGGGGCCAGATGAATTGGCTTCGGGGGCCAGGTCTGGCCCATGGGCCATAGGCTGTGAATGCCTGTATTGTATCATTGGCCTAATAGGACAACACTAGGTTAAATGCCCATATAGTCTCCCTCTCAGTGTGAGTAGGCAGGGAGATGAACAAAGATAATAACAGCAAAATGGAAGCAATGATAAGGAAGAGAAGGAGGTCATGGTGATAGAATTATCTCATTCCAGGAAACTAAGGGAACATATTCCTCAAAGTTTAGACAAAAACTGGAACTGGCAGAGCCTATGGGATTCTATGAATTTTAAATACATCTAAGTGATTATTATGTTCCACCATTTTATTTTACTATCGTGCACATGCTCAGGCCTCGGCTTGTCCCAACTCCAGCCAACTCGAGACCCAGCCGCACAACAGCCGCCTTTCCACCTGCCCTCACTGATCGGCTGGAACTGGTCACCTCATCCCCAGACTAACGGGACAGTTTCCCAACTCAGCGAGAGAAATCAAAGCAGACTTTTGGTAGCATTGCAAAAAGGTGCCTTCATGCAGTTTACCCAAGCAGGGAAAACCAGCAAAGAAAATGGGGTTCTAATGGGTAATGGCGGTGATTTATAAAATGTCGCAGATAGACTGTTTCTGCAGAGCCCTTTGGGACTGGTAGCGGCTTCCCCCATTAGAACTTCTCCACCCTTATCACGACTTTCTTATGGGAATTTGGCCTTTGATGTTACGGCTAGGTGAGGGAGAGGAAAACTCAGTCCTGGGAAGGTGAGAGTCCAAAATCTCTCTCCCCCATTACCTTCCTTGTTTGCCTGGCCCAGCTGCACTGGCCGAATAACAAAGAGTCCATTTTGCAAAGTAACAAGGCCTTATCTGAAAAATTCCCTTTCAGCTCCCTCCTGGCTGGAAAGAGTTAGAAAAACTGCTCTTGACAAAATAAGTACGTTTTGAAGATTTAATGAAATAAAAAGTAAGTTCCAAAAAATAGAATAAAATCCTCTCTAAACTAATCTAAGAAAATACATATTTTGAAAAAGAAAAACTAAGTTTCTAAGATAATATATTTCTAAAAGAAGTGCAGCTAAAAGCTGCCCATATGGGTTCAGAGCAAACGGACAGCATTTCAAGATGAAATCAAGATAGCTGTCCAACTCGGGGCTTGCAGCCTCAATATTTATATAGTTCTTGGTGAGAACATGTACTGAGTTATCTTGAGTGACAGACAACTTTTTTTGATGTTCTGGTGTGAAACCAGAACATCTGATCTAAGTTCCCACCTAAAGACGTATGGTTCACGTCTACCAACAGGAGGCTCGTCTGAGAACCATGCTCTTCCCAGATAATTAGCCTGAGTACAGACACTTTCTCAGCTTTGATGTCTGTGAACGGAGGTCAACCCGACCTGCCACTTTTAATTGGTCAGAAGTCAGCTTCTGCATACTGTAGCCTTCCAAAATGGACCCACTTAGGCTAAGCAAAGTTAAACAAACGAGTGAAATGAAAGCAGAATAATAGCATAGGCATATTAAACTTTAAATGAACACAGTAAAGAATAAAATAAATTCATCCCAGCTATGAAATCCATTACATTTACTATCTTCCCAGTTGCCTCTATTTAGTTTTTCACAGTGTAAGCAGAATCACTCTTAAGATCATAGTATAAATGACATCCAGATACAAGTATAATACTTCATTTATACCACCATTTATACCTGTATGGTGGTCATTTATTAAAGTTACAGATTTGGTTTTTAAAATCTTGGACTACTCTGTAATTATTTTATTAGCAACTGCCACACTTTCTTCTCTGGTGGCATTACATTGTGAGGGCAACAATTCTGCTGACTGAAGGGGTTTGGGAAAATAAGGCAAAAGCTACATGGATCTTTATTGCTGATTGCAGCAAAATTGCTTAATGACTGGTATCATCTAAATGAGGCTGCAAGCAGAATGAGTCATAATCTCTCCCCATGCAGAGATTTTAATTAAATAATTATAATGCCCTTGTTGTAATTATTTATCAGTAACTAGGCTCCTGAGCATTGTCTTCAATGTATTCATTTTTCCCTGTCAACTTTGCCTCTCTTTAGATTTTTTTTAAAAGATGTATTTATAACAGGGGTGCCCAAACTTTTTGGGCCGTGCACCAGTCATGTGGTTCAGGGGGCTGGTCACTATTGTATTTACTTCTGCTTACGGGAGTGATGAGGGATTCATAGGCCAGATGGTTTGGTGTCGGGGGCCAGATCCCCTAGGCTGTAATTTGGGCACCCCTGATTTATAGTGTAAGGAGGTGAGGTGGGGTAGATAGTTAGAAAAGAAGGGGAGTTTATGGCTGTGTTCCTTCTCTTCCAAATTCTCTTAATGGGTGATCCCAGCATGTCTATTTTCATTTGTGTCTTTTTGCACTTTATTTTTTTGTGCCATGAAGCTGCATCCAACTTACAATGACCCTATCTAATATGGGTTTCACATCATGTGAGATATTTATGTATATAGGCATTGATTCAGATTTGACCCAAAAGGGAGCATATACAAATTAAAAACACTTTAAACCTTAGTCCATAAAATGACTATGTGTAATACTAGTTTATAGTCTTCTATTTGGAACAAAAATCAATACACATTTCACTTAAAGATAAGCAAAATTAAGAAGGTGGAAGTCTTGGAATGGTCTGTCGACAGTAAACACCTGAGCAAGAAACAGAGCATGCATACAGGTGCTGTGAGGTATCATCTGAAACCTATACACTAAATAGTGTCTCATTTAATCTGAAGTCTCCATCTTGAGACAGAGTTCTAAAATCAATGTAACTGTGAGCCTAATGCCTGCAACATTTGGCCTGCTTTTCAGATTATTCCACCACCTCGCCTGATAGAGGATTCTTGGAAAAAGTTAAGTCTTGCCCATCATTTACTTAATCTTAATAAGGGTATTCAGTTGGCTGCATTGTTCAGTAAATGAGGTATCTGGTTGAGGAGCCAGAGACTGAGAGTTTAGCTCTCTGTTGTGTATACTAGAACAGCCAGTCTGTGTGGCTTTGGGCAAGCTGCACATTCGCAGGTTGCCCCAAGAAGAAGAGAATGGTAAACCACTTCTGAGTACTTTCTACCTAGAAATTCTGAAAAGGATCACCATAAGTCAAAAGTTATTTGATCGTGAATGATGATGATGATGATTTTTATTATTAATTAAAGCTATTGCCCATGTGTGGATTCTGGACTTGGTGAAAGAAATAACTTTTCTGATTTTCTGAACATTGTGGTAGAAAAAAGAAATGGTAAGTCAATCATTATATGAATGAATGAACTAACTACTCAACATATTATATATATGGGCTAATAGGACAAATTGTTCATTTATATGTTAATGGGGTAGGCAAAGTTAATTAAAGAACATACAGACTTGTTTGCCCTTGTGGACAGCTGCTGTGAAGGAATCAATTGGAAAACGGATGTGCAAGATTTGATGCAACTGGGTAAATGGATTGTTAAAGGTCATTTTTATCAAATGTACAATCTCGTTTCCTTCCAGTGTTTTACTTGCTCTTTAACTTCAACTTGGAAAGCATTCATTCAAATGTAAATAGCAAACTTTTTTTTGTAATTGCAGAGACGTTATACAAAGTGTAGAAAAATAATGTTTTAAGATGGTTGATCAGCAGTTTAAGGTAATCCCCAAATCAAGTTGCTCTTTCTTGATGCAAAAACCAGAGGATGTTGGCTAATCAACCTGATGGTGTTTAATGAAATAAAAGTATTTTGCAGGTCCCCTAATTTTTGTTCTGACAGTAAAAAAAAAACTACCAATGAACCTCTGTTTAGCTCAATTGTTTTCTAAACTGCTATTGAACAAATATTTACTAAAACCTGGGGATAATTCTGTACAACTAGAATATCTGTTTCTATGCTATGGAGTTTTATGCAGACACCAGAAACATTGCTTTTGAACTACAGGTCCTGGAATTCCACAGCCATCAAGACTGTGGCCATGTCGGCTGTAGAATTCTACTGTAGGATCTGTAGTCTAGAAAAGGCAAACATTTTACATCTCTAGTTTAATGGAGTAATGGTATAAAAAAGAATGGAGAGTGAAGATAATAATAATTTCGAATCAGAAATTATTCTGGGCTGAAAGGATTTTTGCGGAAGAAGCTGTGCTCAGGTAATACCCAAATGAGGCTCCTTTCATGTCCCCAAGAGCTGGGACAGAGATTGGCGATCAATCTATCATGCCATCCTTCCAGTTAACATGGTGAGCTTCTTAACCACTGAACCATGCAGCCAAACTACTCTAAACCCGTGTTTCCCAATCTTTGGTTTTTGGACTGCAATTCCCAGAAGCCTAAGTCAATTCCCCAAAGCATTAATCAGCGAATGTACTGACTTAGGCATCTGGAAATTGAATTCCCACATTGGCAACCACTGGCCTAGACCTTAGAGATAACTGGTTAAGAATAAAAAGTCGCTTACAATTGCTTCTTTTTTCCAGTAGTAAAGGAGAAATTAAGGCACATTCTGATTATAATTTAAGAAGTGATAACCACATTTCATTTGAGTTATTTTTTTCAGTTACGTGTATAGATTTCAAATGCATTGTAATGTTAATCTTTTTGTGTGTACCTACCTTCTGTATTCCTGGAACAAGAGAATGTGCTTTTAAATAAGTGTTTTAAATGATCACTTCCATTTCGTACTCCCACTTCCACATTCACAACTATAGCCATCTGATTCATTTTTCACCTTTTGAATAAAAAGCTGAGACAGGAAAAAGGATTGCCTGCAAAGCATTGCTTTTGTGTTGCCGCATGGTTTATCATCATCATCATCTTTGTCATTGTTTCTATTACATACAAAGGGAGATTAATGGATATTTTCAGAATATTCTGTCTATACCTACTCCTAAGTAACCTACTTCTTTTTTTACTTCTGACTGGATAGGAATAAAACAGATTTTTGACTTGTGCTGCTTTTCGCGTTTTCTTCTGAGTATCTACTTATAGAGGGGGGAAAGTATCCTTTTCTATTGACCATACTGCGAAATGACATGGTGAGATGCCTGGCATTTTGCAGTATGGTAAAAAATGTATTAATAAGAATAAAATTATGTGTTCTATAAAATGTGGATTCAGGCAAACGGCCGCATGTGGCTTTAAGGCAGCAGGTTCCCTACCCCTAGTTTAAACCGTAGTGATTATTTCCTATATTTTCCACCCACCTATATAGATAAGATTCATCTGCCTATACCAGGGGTGCCCAAACCTTTTTGGGCCATGGGCTGGTTACGTGGTTCAATGGGCTGGTCACATGGTTCAGTGGGCCGGTCACATGGTTCCTCCCACTGGAAGCAGAAGTAAAACGCACCTTGCAACCTGTTTTGCAACAGGATGAGATAGATTTTAAACTGCCATTTTCTCTGCTTAAACCAGGGGTGCCCAAACTATGCCCCATGGGCCGGATCTGCCCCCAATGTCAATTCATCCAGCCCACACTGACCTCGTCGCTCCCGGAAGTGGAAACAAAATATGCCCATACGGGAGCGACGAGGGCAGCATGGGCTGGATGAATTGGCATCGGGGGTCAGATCTGGCCCACAGGGCATAGTTTGGACACCCCTGGCATATACAGTATCTATCTGTAGAGCATCTGTAGAGCATTGACATCTACTTGAAGACTTGTTGTATGATCTTTATGGTACATGCTCTCTCCCCCACCCCAACTGATATGTTTTTTCTTGTTTAGAGCAGGGGTTCCCAGCCTGCGGGCCAGACCCAGCCCACGGCACTATTTCATGTGACCAGAAGTGGAAGTGGGTGCATTTATGACAGCCATAAAATGCACCCTCAAATGCATAAGTACATTTATGTCAACTGTAAATGCACCCGTGGCTGCCATAAACGTGGAAGCGGGCACATTTACTTCTGCTTCCGGGGTGTGTGGTCTGGCCCACTCAGCTATCTGGAGGACGTAGTCAGGCCCACAGTATAGAAAGGTTGGGAACCCCTGGTTTAGAGGTACCTCTCTTTTTCTCATTCTAGTTTGCTTTGCCACTTTTGTAAGGAAGTTTTGTGGTGAAGTCCCCATCTCCCCCGCCCCTTGAGTAGTCCGAGCCATGCTATAACTGGTTCAAGCTGGACTATGAAGAAATGCTCTACTTTTAGCTCACTTTCAGATAACCCTGGCTTGAGAATACTTTTAATCTCTTTTCCATTTATAAACTTGCTGCTTGACCTTTTTGCAGCAAGGTTCCTTGTATACGAAATGTCAGAGGGAAGCTTATAGACATGGGACACAGTTATACTTTAATTAAAAAAAAGATGCCATGAGACTAAAAAAAAGGTTACTGGCCTTGATCACAAATATTTAATGCCAGATTACTATTTATGATCCTGAAATGACAAAAAGAAACTTCTAGGTATTTAGTAACTAATCAATCTTTACATGCAAACACAGTAAAATTAGTTGTGGAATGATTATTTCAAAGAAATTGATTCATTTTTCTCCCTCTCCTCTCTCTCTCCTCCCACCTCCGTTTGTTCCCAAACTTTTCAGAGGGGGGAAAAGTCAGAAAATATTTAATTGTTTTTAAGGTCAGTTTTGTCTTTAGAATGAACCTGCAGGGAAATGTTAAGCAAAGTGCATGCAGTTTGGTTAACTACTCATTCATGCAAAGATCTGTCAGTTTAGGCATGCAGTTGTAGCCATCATGAACATTCCTCCATGAGTGGGTGGAATGATGGATGATCTAGGGTTGGAGCTCACTGACTTTATTCAGAAATAGAAGAGAGATTCAAAAGGCTGCTTGCTCTTTGGTCCAGTGGAGACACAAAAAAAGAAACAAGGTGACATTCTTGAGAAATGCCTAAAGCACAAGCCAAAAGGGAAAAGGCTACAACCCAATTCAGCTATGGTTGTGAACATCTCCTTCATTTTCCAGTTGCCTTCACCATCAACCAACACCAATTTGACTTTTTTAAAAAAATCCTCAATAACAGAGGATATAATTAAGAAACCATTTACCAGTCTTTTGGGAGCCAAATGCAAGAAGTGACATGAAGCAGCAGCAGATGTGGAAATTTAGTTGTGGCTGTCAGACACAACGAAGCTCCTCATCTTTCAGTGATTCAGACTGCAAAGGTGAATGAATGCCAGGTCAATTTCATTAAAATGTATATTAGTTGTGCAAGTTTCATTTTACTGCTACTCCTTTGGTGTGTCATTGATGATTCAATTACGTGGTGGCACAGTCACTATCACACTACAATGTACTGCTGTGTTGCCACTGTGGGGATGTCGTTTTTTACCCTTTTTCAGCACTAAATTTCTACACTTTGTGGTATTACATTTCTCTGAGCATTGTGCCAACCATTCTGCAGGCTAACCCATATTGCAAACACTAAAAATGCTCTTGTGCACTGTCCATGATCAACCATCTCAGAAGCAGTTCTGCCTTCCCCCTGCCTCGTTATTGGCTATCGTGCTATCATGGCATTGGATGGATGCGATCCTAGGTTCTGGTTTGTAGCTTGAAATCTCAGGAATTGCGATGCTGCTGATATGGCAGTTCTGATTACTGGCAAGAATGGCCTGGCAGTGGCACAGTGAGATATTTTTAGGTTTGATCTTAACGTTCTAACAGATCAAATCAAGCTTGAACTCTCATTGGTAGCTAAAATGAATAAACTGAGGCTATTGTACTTTGTACACATTATAAAGAGATAAATTCACTGGAAAAGATTTATGATAGCATGCCTATATCTCTGGGATTCCTTTCATCAGGAGGAAGCTGAGTAAACAATTCATTTTCTTGTCTTTCTTTTTTACATGAATATGGAGTTTAGAAGGAAATGTACACAAACAAATTATACATAGCCACAAAGGGATTGCAGCTCAAGTGGTTAAGATGCTGAACTCAACCACTGGAAGGTCAGAGTTCTATTCCTGAGAACTGCACGACTGAGTGAGCTCCTGTCTCTGTCCCAGCTCCTGCCAACCTAGCAATTCAAAAACAAGAAATTGTAACTAGATGAATAGGTACCACTTTGGGGGAAAGGTAAACAGCATTCCATGCACTAGTCATGCCTGCCACACATCCACGGAAATGTCTGCAAATGTAGACAGCCCTAGCTCTTTGGCTATAAACAGAAATGAGCACTGAACCATAGAGTCGATTATGACTGGCTTTCAAGCAAAGGCAACCTTTACCTTTACCTTAGAAATGCAAGTACAGTGCAGCCTCATACAACAATCACCCCAAATAAAAATGAAATTGCACAACAATTAGTTTTTTTTGGGGGGAATGGCGTCCCGCATAACAATTTTCCCTATGGAAATAACCATGCAACTATTTTTTAATGGGAATAACCACTTAACAAAAAAAATTGTTGTACAATGCATCCCATAGGGAAAATCGCTATACGATGCATGCATCATATAGCAATTGTTTCGTACAACAATGAGCCCCGTAGAACGGATTAAAATCATTGTATGAGGTAACCTACATATGCCAACCTAGCAGTTCGAAAGCAAGACATTGCAAGTAGATAAACAGGGACCACTTCAGTGGGAAAGTAACAGCGTTCCATACACCCCGGTGTCTAGTCATGCCTGCCACATGACCATGGAAACATCTGCAGAAGCAGACAGCGCTGGCTCTTTGGCTTTGAAACAGAGTTGAGCACTGAACCCTAGAGTCGGATACGACTGGCTTTCGAGCAAGGGAAACCTTTACCTTTACTTTATTGAGGTATCACTGTATTTGAAAAACATGCACAAAGCACACTTTTTACTGGGGAAAATACATCAAATGGATGCATTAAGGAAAGTGAGTACTTTGGGGAAAATGCACATTAAAATACAAGTTCAAATATGAGGGGGAGAATGCTTTTGCAAAGTAACTTGGAACTTGTTCAGGACGAGAAAGCTAGTGGGATTTCAGGAAATGTAACAAAAATGACAAGTCTTCATATTCCTAATATCTGGTTTCCTTTCTCCTGGGCTACATTATTTATTGTGATTCGGGCTTTCCACTCCTCTTCCTGTTAAGCAAGGCTTGTGTATTTCAAGAGATTCAGTGTAGATGTTTTTCTTCTTACACCATGGGAGACTAAATGTGGTACTTTAGAAATTTACTGCTTTTCTCTTGTCTGGGCTGTCTCTTTAGTCTGCTAATGTCCACAATATATTATCTCCAGAGATAAAGTGAATGGAAGCTAGGAATGTTTCTTCTCAAAATAATGGGTATGTTTATAGTTATTTTCTTTTTATTTTATTTTTGACCAACCCTCGAGCCCCAAAGTGTACAGTCAAGCACTGACAGTCTGGGCAGAAATCTTTCTAATTTATTGCTGTATATTGAGCTAATATGTCAGCAACACAACAGCTTTCTTCCCAGGCCCATAACACACACATCAGATATACTTCTGTTTAGCCTTAAGAAAAGGAGACTGAAGGGGTATATGATAGCACTTATCAAATCACTGAAATATAATCATAAAGAGGAAGGGAAGGATTTGTTCTCCATCATCCAAAGTGCAGGGCATTTAATAATGGGCTGAAACTACAGGAAGCCAGTTATAGGCTGAATATTAGGAAAAATGTCTTAATAGAGCAGTATGACAGTGGGACCAGGGGTGTGCTGAGCACCTTGGGAGAGTGGAGGACAGGAAGTGATGGGGGTGCCTATAGAGGGGGGGGGGAGAAATCCCTTACATTCCCATTTGCCTGCCTCTGGGGGGCGCCAGTTGCTGGGGCGCACCGGGATGAGTCCTTGTATCCCTGTGGGCCAGCACACCACTGAGTGGAACTAACTGCCTCAAGAAGTGATGAGCCCTCCAACACTGGAAATATTTAAGAAAGAATTGGACAGACATCTGTCATATCTGCTTTGATTCAGATTCCTGCATTGCGCAAGGGGTTGGAACTCTATAGCTAAAAGGCCCCTTCCATCTCAGTGATTCTAGGCTGCTATGATTCTCTTGATGGAGAATGGGTTACCACTTAACCATTGCCTGCAGAGAGTTCTAGGATTCCAAACTTCTAGAGAAGACTTTTCAGGATAGAGGCTTAATTATTTTCCCTATTTTAGCCCTTCATTATCCACACTTCTCATGTTTCAGATCTGCATTGCTGCCCCCTTCCACATTAGTTAACTGAAGAATTAATATATTTTTGATGTGTTCCCTCTATCTAACAGGCACTTAGGGCAATATAATATCATTAAAAAGATCACATTATTAACACAGGAATATAGTCATGGATAATATAAAACTTTTTCACCTCTCCTTTGCAGTTCAGTGTCCAAGATATGCATTGCTAGATAGCAGAGGCTGGAAGGAGGGAGAAGATTCCTAAATAAATAAACCAACAAAAAATTCCCCGACACCCGATGGGGTAAAAAAGGAAGTAAGAAGAACCAAAAATGAAATAAATTACCCAAAAACCTGCAGAAACCAATGGGAAAATTTAGTGTATGGGAACCAAGACACCGGGACAGCCGAAGAGCTGGCTTAACACAACTTTATTGCATGCTGGTCAGAGGGAACATGTGGTAATGGCGGACGAACAGCTCAATATATACAGAGGCTATACATTTGAATGTGGCTCCTTGACAGTCTATTGGCTACTGTCCGCGTGACGTCATTGCAGGTCACGCCCTTCTTGTCCAGGTGAAGGTGGTGGCGGGAATCTTCCCGCGCTGTTGCACTTAGGTGAGTTTGGACCAATGAGCTTGGACGCTCGCTATTGCCATCTGGTGGTCACTAGCTCGCGTCCTGTTAGGGTTACAGTGATGCAGCTGAAGGTTACAATGTTGTACATAGAAAAGGTTACATTGGATACACATGGATAGGTACATTGTTTAAAGGCACAGGCTTTAGAACACAACATCCCTCCCCCCTAGGATGAGACGAAGTCTCTTAACCAAGATGGCTTATTGCACTCGCGTTTGGGCCGCGATGTGGGTTGGTCCGCCCGGGGGGCGCTACCGCTTCCTTGTTCCCTGGTCCCTTGTCCTGTAATGGGAGAGGGAGATTCGTTAGTGGCTTGCTGCGGTTTTGCAGCTTTAGGGGAAGGAACAAACTCCATTGTGGGCAAACAGGGGGCACTAGGGGCTAACGTAAAACCCCTCTTCTCGCTTGGATGGGTGGGGGACCACTCCGAAAACCCCCCCCGGTTCTGTAACTCAAAATTAAACTCTGCTGGGGGATCCCGCGGGATATCTATGAGGATAAATTCCTTTTCCTCCCCCCTCGGTGGGGACCCTCGACCCCCCTCTCCTCCCCCTTGGGCTAAACGGGTGGGGGAGAACCCTAACGCTGAAGTCGTATCTGCGCTTTCGGCGCCCTGCCTTCCTGGGACCCAGTTCCGTAACTGGTCCGCGTGCCGCCGCCAGAGTAGACCTGTGTTGGTCTCCACACGGTACGATACGGGACCGGTCTGCTCCACGACCACCCCCGGTACCCAGGCTGGCCCCGCGCTGGCGTAGTTCCTGCAATGCACCGGGGCACCCACACTAAAACTCTTAGTGGCTTCCAACCCAATGTTCCTCCCCTTGTCTTCAACTCTTGTGGGATCTAGTCTGGTGAGTATGGTGGTCAGTTTCCTGCGCATTAAAAGCTCCGCGGGGGAGTATCCCGATGCTAACGGGGTCACCCTGTACCCTAGCAGAAACTGACACACTTGCAGGTTGAGGTCCCCGGGGCCCATGCGCCGCAGCGCATCCTTTGTGGTGCGTACAAGGCGCTCCACTTGGCCATTGGTGGCCGGGTGAAAAGGGGCGGAGGTGATGTGCCGGATGGCGTTGATTTCCGTGAATACCCTGAACTCAGCGGATGTGAAACAACTAGTGTTATCGCTGATTAAGGTGTCGGGTATTCCGAACGTCGAAAAAATCCTCTGCAAATGCTTTATTGTCGTGGACGAGGAGGTGCTCGTGACTGGAATGACCTCCAACCACTTGGAGAAAGCGTCCACCACGAGGAGAAACAGGGTTCCTCGGAACGGGCCCGCGAAATCTATGTGCACCCGGGACCACGGCCCCTTAGCCGCGTCCCACTCCCTGTGGGGAAGGCGGGCCTCCTCTGGTCTGGAGCATTGGCAACTCTCGCAAGTGCCGACCATGTGCTCGATGTCGGCGTCTAACTGGGGCCACCAGAAGTAGCTCCGGGCCAGCGCTTTGGAGCGCACAATTCCAGGGTGGCTGACGTGCAGCAGTTTAAGCACCCGCGGCCGAAGGGATGTAGGGATCACTACCCGCTGCCCCCACAAGAGACACCCCCTCTCTAGGGACAGTTCCAGCTTTTTCCTGAAAAATGGGGCAAACTCCTCCGCCGGGGAAGACGCTGGCCACCCTTTCTGTACCCAGGAACTAACCGCCACCAACGTTTTGTCCTTGCCTGTCGCTTTAGCGATGTCGGCGGGCAGTATGGGGGGGCTATCCAAAACCTCAGTCATGAGCACCTGGCGGTCCCGCCCCTCCCCGCCCACGTGGTTGTGCTCCTGGGGAAGGGGGAACCTCGACAGGGCGTCCGCATGACTAATCTCTCTCCCGGGCCGGTAAACCAACGCGTGCTGGTAGGCGTTGAGGAAAATAGCCCACCGGAGCATCCTCGGGGACAGGATCTGTGGCGTGGGCTTATCTGCGGTAAAGATGCCTAGCAGGGGCTTGTGGTCAGTCACTATGGTGAAGGGGCGGCCATAAAGAAAATCGTGAAATTTTTTGGTCCCCGCAACTATCGCCAGCGCTTCCCTGTCTGTTTGGGCGTAATTTCTCTCCGCTTGGGACAGGGACCTTGAGTAAAACGCTATCGGAGCCTCCCTCCCGTTTTCCAACACGTGGCATAACACTGCCCCCACCCCCACCGGGGATGCATCACAGATCAGTACCACCAGTCGTTTGGGATCGAAATGGGTCAGAATGGCGTCAGATGCCAGAAGTTGCTTCAGTGTGGTGAATGCCCTTTCCTGATCATCGCCCCACCTCCATGCCTCATCTTTCTTGAGCAACTTATGAAGCGGTTCAGCCACCGCCGCCTTCCGAGGAAGGAAGGAGTGGTAGAAATTCAAGAGCCCTAGGAATGACTGTAGCTCGGACTTGGAGGTGGGGCGAGGGGCTTTCTTGATGGCGGCCACCTTGGATTTGGACGGTTTGATCCCCTCAGGTGTTACTCGGAACCCTAAGAACTCAACCTCATTTGCGAAGAAGACGCATTTGTCTTTTCGAAACCTCAGGCCCGCCCGCTCGAATGCCGCCAGAACCTTGTCCAGCCTTTCGGCCAACTCGACCTCGCTCCCCCCTGTTATCAATACGTCATCAAAATATGGCAAAACCCCGTCCAGCCCTTTTAAGAGGCGTTCCACGAGCGACTGGAAAATTCCAGGCGCCGAGTTCACGCCGAATTGTAGGCGCGTCACCTGGAACGCCCCCTTATGCCTGACTATGGTCTGTGCAGCAGCTGCAGCAGGGGTTACCAAGAGTTGCTGATAGGCTTGCGCCAGGTCGAGCTTAGCGAAACACTTCCCCCCGTGTAACCTGGCTAGCAAGTGGCTGACCACCGGCACCGGATACGCATTAGGCCGAATTGCCTTATTAATGGTGCACTTATAGTCGGTGCAAATACGAACCTCCCCATTGGCCTTCAGTGCCGTGACAATTGGAGTTTCCCACTCCGCAGAATCAACAGGAACAAGAATCCCCTGGCCCACTAATTTGTCCAGTTCCGCCTCTATTTTGTCCTTTAGTGCAAAAGGCACTCTGCGCGGTTTGAGTCTTATTGGGCGGACCTCCGGGTCCAGGTCGAAAGTTACTGGGGGTCCATTGAATTTCCCAAGTCCCTTTTTGAAGACTTCAGGGTGCGCGTCGCACACCCTCTGTATTGGGTCAGTCCCAACGGCGTGCACCCCCGCAATGAATAAACCCAGGGGCTGAAACCATTGAGTCCCGAGGAGGCTGCAATCTCCCCCCTTAAGAACGACTAGGGGGAGTTCCGCGGCGTGCCGCTTATACTGGACCTGGAATTTCCCAACCCCCAACACCGGGATACTGTTCCCTTGCACGTCCCGAAGCGTGGACCTCAACGCTTTGAGCTTGGGCCGTGTGCGGGGGGCAATTCTCAAAAATTCCCTCTGGGAAATGATGGAATATGAGGAGCCAGAGTCAATTTCCATCCTAACAGGGACCCCTTGCACCAGTACCTCAACAAAATAGCGGGGGTGTCCGGCGGACACGCTGAAAACTGGGGCGTCGTCGTCGCTGTCGTCGGAGATGCGGCCCACGCCGTCCTGCTTCCTCGTGGGCCAGGCGCCATCCTTTGGCCTCGTCGAGTGGTCCGGTTTCGCCGAACGGTCTGGCGAGCTCTTCCGGTCCTCGCGCCGTCGTCTGCAGACTTTGGCGATGTGCCCGCGGCGGCCGCAGTTGTGGCACTCGGCCTTTCTGAAGGGGCACTTCGCGCGGTCGTGGGCCGCTCCACAGCCATCGCAACGCCGGCCCCCTTTTCGGACCTTCCGGACGTCTTCCTCGTTGCTGCTCTCAGCGGAGGATTTCGATGCTCGCCGGGCCGCGTGCACTGAGCCCGCCGCTTGGTCGGCCTGTGGGAGCCAGCCCTGGAGCTCTTTCACTCCGGCCCTCGTGGCTTCCGCGGCCTGCGCTGCCTTCACAACCTTGTGCAGTGTCGGGGGCGGCTCCTGATTCATCAGCTTTCGCTGAACTTCCTTGTCCCGCAGGCCACACAGCATGCGGTCCCTGAGCATGGTCTCCAGGTTATCCTATTTGCATGGGCCGGCGGCCAGTCGCAGGGCCACTGCGAAGGCGGCGACCGACTCACCCGGCGCTTGGACTCGCCTCCAGAAAGCGTCCCGGGCTGGAAACATCGACACCGAGGGCTGGAAATGGTCGCGCATCACCTTCAGGAGCTCTTTAGCCTTCAGCTCGCCCACCTTCTTCGGCGCAATGAGGTCGACTAGCACCCTCTTGCCGGCGTGCCCGAGCATTCTGATGAGGATGGCTCTCTTTTTCCCCTCGTCCGTGACCTCGAACTCCACCAGCGCACCTTGGAAATCCATTTCGAAGAGTTCCCAATCTTCCGGTTTGTTGATGTCGAAACCGGCGTATGTCTTGGTCCCGTGGGAAGCCATATCCCACCTTCGTCGCCAATTTAGTGTATGGGAACCAAGACACCGGGACAGCCGAAGAGCTGGCTTAACACAACTTTATTGCATGCTGGTCAGAGGGAACATGTGGCAATGGCGGACGAACAGCTCAATATATACAGAGGCTATACATTTGAATGTGGCTCCTTGACAGTCTATTGGCTACTGTCCGCGTGACGTCATTGCAGGTCACGCCCTTCTTGTCCAGGTGAAGGTGGTGGCGGGAATCTTCCCGCGCTGTTGCACTTAGGTGAGTTTGGACCAATGAGCTTGGACGCACGCTATTGCCATCTGGTGGTCACTAGCTCGCGTCCTGTTAGAGTTACAGTGATGCAGCTGAAGGTTACAATGTTGTACATAGAAAAGGTTACATTGGATACACATGGATAGGTACATTGTTTAAAGGCACAGGCTTTAGAACACAACAGAAAATATGAAAAATGTAAGAGGATCAGACTATTAGATCTTGAAAATTTTTGTATGAATTAAATAGATTCTTAGTATGGTCATTTTACAAATTAACCTGATCAAAGGTATTATCATCATGGCATGTTCCAAACCATTGCTAAGCACAGACTCCCACTGATTTTAATGGGAAAGATGTATTTACTAAATTTCTTATTAGAATCAATAGAGAAAAATATAATTAGACACTTCTAGGGCTGGGATTGTCTAATGCAGGGATGAATCAACTTTGTAGGTGAATTTCATCTTCCATAAGCTGTAGCCAGTGTCACTAATGATGAGGAATGATGGGAATTGCAATCTGAGAGCATGTCTGAGGAATGGAAGAACTTTGGGGTCATGAAGATAAAAGGCCTACTTTGCTAGACCTCTACATTATTATTACCTCTTTATGGTCATTAGCATACCAGACGTGGAAGGCAGATAATGGCAGCTTACCTCGGAAGCCTTTGGGACAAACCTCCATTCTTGTCCACAGACTGCTTAAGGAAAAGTGGATCCATGATATCTGTTATCATTGTCTCTTATTATTACTGTCTGTTATGAACAGTTTTTGTATTGTATTTAGTGTGCATTGGTTTGTTTATGCTCATGGTACAATGTTTTAGCATCCAATGGGATGAAACTTTTCACACAACTAGATTAAAAAAAACCACAGCAGTAATTCTGGCCAAGAATCAGTAGCCTTTTAAGTGTGTGGTGGTATATGTCTGTATTCATTGCATACAGAATTAGGGCTTTCTTTCCCCCTTCTCTCTCTTGCTGCAGCAAGAACATGCTCCAAAGGTGCCACAGGTCTCTGAACTATATTTTTAGGTTATATTGTCAAAGGGCTGAAGATAGCTAATTCTAGAGGAAGTAGGGTTGCCAGATGGTATCCTGCCAGATGGTATAAAAGAGGACATGTCCTCCATTTCTATAATTTGTCCTCCCATCCTCCCTTACCTACTGTATGTACATGTGGACATACAGTAGGTAAGGGAGGATGGGAGGACATATTATAGAAATGGAGGATATTTCCCCCTTTAGGATACCATCTGGCAACCCTTAGTGGAAGTGGCACAATCATGCAATCATGCAGAACTAAAACCATTTTATTCTAGGCTCTCCATGCATCCTTTCACTGGGTTTTTGCTGGTAAAATACTGCAAAAAAATTAAATGAAGTACTTCTCTCTGTTATATGCCAGAAAGCTGCAAAAAACATTTTAAAAATTGGCTTGGTGGCAACATTTGTTCTAAATTTCAGCTTAGAATACAGTAGACTTTCTTACAGACAAGAATATGAAGTATATTTCAGCCACCATGGAATCAGAGAATGGAATGACATAAATCAGAGCCAAATAACTAGATTAATGTAGGGCATGGTAATTAGAAGATAATGTGCATGAATATTAGGTTATAAAATTATTGGCATGAATTTATTAAAACACACTTCAACAGTCAGGGTGGAATAAAAGCTAATTTGCAACTAGTTGTAATGGGCTTGGAAACAGCCTTCGTGTTATAAGAAAGTTCAAATGCAGTACAATAGAATGTAATACAATAAAGTGGTGACTCAGAGGGCTGAATGGAATAATGAGATGTGTTTCAATGAGCCTTGGTGAGCAATGTATTCTTTTATTACACTAAGGCCCATCAACAGGAAAAGTGCTCAAAATATGCAACAGAAAAATAATGCCATGGAGATTTGGATGGCTGGAGAAAACATCTTAAATTGTGAAATGGCACCATTCATAGGTTGTTGTTTTTCAATCTGATAAAATTTACACAAATTCAGATGTTTCAATTTCAGTTGCACTGTTCAGTAACCAATGGCTTGTTTATAAGGCCGTATGATCTATAAAATCACAGAGGTCAACCTGCTGCTTTTGTGTATAAATGGACAGGCAAATTGCTGCTGATCTGTCAGAGAAAGAGAAACTGCATATATACCATAATTTTATTTTTTGGAGCACAGAAACTTCCAGGTGACTTCCAGCAGTTTTCTTCTTCTGCTCTCTGGGGGCCTCCTGTGGTATGAATTAGATTATGTATATGTTTGTTGAAGAAACAGGGGGGAAGCAGAGTCGAGGTATCTTTTGGTTTCTGCTGAATTCATATCACTTCAGACTAAAGAGAATAGATTCCACAACTGTCCAAGCTGAAACAACGGACCTCTGAAGTGAACTCACTTTGAATTTGAACAATAAATATTTATTATTTGGATTCAGCAACTTGGATTCAGAGGGCACAAAAGAAGTTATCTCTCAAAATGGTATATTTCTGCCCAAACTCTCTGAATAAGAAAAACATTTGGGCATTACCTGAGCAAAGTTTCTTCTGTAAAAATCTTTTCAACCCAGAATAATTTCTAACAACAACAACAACAACAACAACAACAACAACAACAACAACAACAATAATAATAATAATAATAATAATAATAATAATAATAATAATAATAATTCTCCAAAGTATGACTGTTTAAAGGGCCTTGGTAGAGTCCATGAGTTATGGGAGGATGTAGCATTTGTTTGTTTGGGAAATTCTAGAGTTCAACCTCTGCCAATTCCACTCTCATCCATTCTTGCCTTATTGTACTTTTTGCCAGTTTGGTGCCACAAATCTATTTTGCATTTGTTGGAGGATGGTGGGGGTATGTGGGAATCTGATAGGGATGAACTATAAGCCAAGTTCTAGAGGGTGCAAACACTCCTGTTTGCCTTATGAGTTCCTCCCGAGAGATGTCCTGCATTCCTTTACTATGTTTCAATATTTCCCTGAAAGAATGTCAGTAATCATGGTCTAAGCTTCTGCTATAGAGAGACTGATCACGCAGGTTTCATGAGGTTAGCATGCTATCTTAGCTGCTCTAACTAATCAGGCACGTACTGTAGCTTGCATGATTCTCACATGGTACCCTAATGTTAGAAACAATGTATTGTGAAAGTAACCTATGGCTGAACACTCTCTATTGTTCACTATGCAACCTATTTTGCTCCCTTTCTACTGAATGCACTATTGTTCCTGTATTCTTATCTGCTGTTGAATTTTGGCAATAAAAGATACTGGTTGGGGTTGTTCGTTAGAGCTCTCCTCAAGCAGCCGGCTGGACCATATCTCTGCTTGGGCATTTTCATGGTATCAGGATTTCCTCCCACATGCATTTATAACTTTCTAGCAGCTGTCTTTCTGTCAAGCAAATGAGAAGAAGGGGAATGTGCATCTTTAGATGCTTCTTAGATCTGAGTTGTGGGGAAATGGTGGAATGCTGTAACAATCCAATTTTTGCCCAGCAACAAATGATGCAACACACCTGCATCTTATCTGATAAGAAGAGGTCTTCAAGGCCTGCTCAGGCTGCCCTTATGGCATTAATTTAAATCAGTTAAATTAGTTTCAGTGGAGTGTTGGGAGCAGATGAGAGTATAAATTTATTTTCCTGAAGCTTTGGAGAAGACTGAAGCCTGGTTGGCTGAAAGAGAAAGTTTAATTAATGTAAGTAGTTTAGAAGATGTGTTAACTAGCATAGTTTGCACTTTGTACATACTGTGCCCATTTGCTATCCTGTCATGCTGCTCTAGAGGAAATGCATTCTGTGTATGCTCTGAAGCTATGTAGTTCTCTGTGCTGCTTGTAAATACAAGACAGGAGAATCAGCTTTGTTATTTTCATGGACGGCCTACTGTTATTTTCAGACTCAGACTTGTCTCAAATTGTTTTTTTTACTATTTTGGGGTATTTTTGAGTTGTTTTGCCACTTTCCCCCTTTTTTCTTTCCTTTAATAAATATGTAAATCTTCTCCACATAGTGACTTGGTTATTGAGTTTCAGGATCTGTGGTACTAAATCAACCTTGTGCTTGACCAAATGTTCTGTTTTGAGGTGTTTGTGCTGATAATACCCAACTAGAAGACCCAACTAGAGGTACAAGAATCCTTGACTTGATCCTGAGTAATACTCAGGATCTGGTGCAAGATGTAAATGTGACTGATCCAACAGGGAACAGTGACCACAACTCAATTATGTTTAACTTGATCATAGACCACAAGTCACTGATAAAATCTAACACAGAGACCTTAAATTTTCAAAAAGGAAATTTCCCAAAGTTGAGGAAACTTGTAAAAAAGAAGCTGAAAGGGAAAATTGAGAGAGTCCAAACACTCCAAGAGGCATGGAGGCTGTTTACAAAAACAATAACAGAGGCTCAATTGGAATGCATACCCAAAAGGAAAAAGGGCACTGCCAGGTCCAAGAGGACTCCAATGTGGCTTACAGGAGCTGTTCGGGAAGTGATCAAGAGCAAGAAAAGCTCATTTAGAAGATGGAAGGCTTGTCCGAATGAGGACAGCAGGCAGAAACATAAATTCTGGCAGAACAAATGCAAGGCAACAATCAGGAAAGCAAAGCAAGACTTTGAGGAGCGTATAGCTAAAAATACTCAGAGAAATAACAAAGACTTCTTTAAGTACATTAGAAGTAAGAACCCAACTAGGAAGGCCATTAGATGACAATGGAAGGCAAGGGGTTATTAAAGAGGAAACAGAGATTGCAGAGAGACTCAATGAATTCTTTGCTTCAGTAGAGACCACATGCCCAAAACAGAGCCTATCTTCATAGGGAGGGAAACCAAAGAATTAAGCCAGATAGAAATAACCAGGGAGGAGGTCCTTGCATGTCTTGTTAAACTAAACACTAACAAATCACCAGGACCAGATGGCATCCATCCACGAGTTCTCAGGGAACTTAAAGATGAAATTGCTGATCTCCTAGCCAAAATATATAATCTTTCCCTCAAATCAGGCTTTGTGCCTGATGACTGGAAGGTAGCGAATGTAACACCAATTTTCAAAAAAGGATCCAGGGGTGATCCAGGAAATTACGGAAACCATCCTAAAAGATAGAATTAATAGGCACATAGAAGAGAAGGCGCTGCTAAAGGAGAGCCAACATGGCTTTTGCAAGGGCAAATCATGCCTCACTAATCTGTTGGAATTTTTTGAGAGTGTCAACAAGCATGTGGATAAGGGGGATCCAGTTGACATTGTTTATCTGGACTTTCAGAAGGCTTTTGACAAGGTCCCAAACCAAAGGCTCTTGAATAAACTTACCAGTCATGGAATAAAGGGACAGGTCTTGTCCTGGATCAGCAACTGGCTAAGGGACAGGAAACAGAGGGTAGCACTAAATGGACACTTCTCCAAGTGGAGGGAAGTAAAGAGTGGGGTCCCCCAAGGTTCAGTACTGGGACCCCTGCTTTTCAACCTCTTCATAAATGATCTAGAGGTAGGAGTAAAAAGCAAGGTAGCCAAATTTGCTGACGACACTAAATTATACAGGGTAGTGAAAACTGTGAGAGATTGTGAGGAGCTCCAGAGGGATCTCTTGACACTGGGGGAGTGGGCAAAACAGTGGCAAATGAGTTTCAACATTAGTAAGTGCAGAGTGATGCATGTTGGGGCAAAGAACCCCAATTATATTTATAAACTGATGGGGTCTGAACTCTCTGCGACAAACCAGGAAAGGGACCTTGGTGTCCTGGTGGACAACTCAATGAAGGTGTCAACCCAGTGTGCCTCAGCAGTGAAAAAAGCAAACTCAATGCTAGGGATCATTAGGAAGGGTATAGAAAATAAGTCAGCAAGTGTCATTTTGCCTCTTTATAAATCTATGGTGAGGCCCCATCTGGAATACTGTGTACAGTTCTGGTCGCCATACCTCCAGAAGGATATTATGGAGCTGGAAAAAGTGCAGAGGAGGGCAACCAGAATGATTAGGGGACTGGAACACCTTCCTTACCATCTGAGGCTGCAAAGGTTGGGCCTCTTCACTCTTGAACGACGGCGTCTAAGAGCTGACCTGATTGAAGTTTATAAAATCATGCACGGTGTGGACAAAGTAGATAAGGAAAAACTGTTTTCCCTATCGCACAACACTAGAACTAGGGGACACTCGATGAAACTTTTGGGTACTAGTTCTCAAACAAATAAGAGAAAGTACTTTTTCACCCAGAGGATTACTGGTCTATGGAACTCCCTGCCAGAAGAAGTGGTGACAGCTGTCAGTCTTGACAGCTTTAAGAAAGGATTAGACAAGTTCATGGAGGACAAGAGTAGCAATGGCTATAATTATGGATACTTAAGGACAACCTCTGGGTTGGAGAGATAGGCAGGATATCTCTCAATATCATTTCCAGGGAATCCTAAGCAGGTGAAGGCATCTGCTTGGGAATACCATGAAGGAAATGGTGAGCCACTGTGTGAGACAGAATGCTGGACTGGATGGGCTGTGGCCTGTTCCAGCAAGGCTGTTCTTATGTTCTTATGTAATACAATCTTACAGGGCTGGTTTTTCAGTCAAGATTTCTTTCTGCACCTGGATATCTGTCACATGGCCTTATTTTCAAAATATAAAGCATTGGTTACATTGGCTATATCAGATGCTATCGCATAGCTCTTTGGAAGTTTTGTGTCTACAGCAGGGGTTCGCAACCTATGACCTGAGGGCCAGAACCAGCCCTTGGCACCATTTCATGTGGCCCACCAATGCCACCAGAAGCGGAAGTAGATGTATTTACAACAGCCATAAATGCACCTGCGGCTGTCATAAACATGCCGTAAATGCGCCTGCAGCTGTCATAAACATGCTGTAAATGCACCCATGGCAGTTGTAAATGCATTTAAAACACCTGCAGATGCATTTTATGGCAGTGTTTACTGGTGGGGGAACCACCAGTCCGGCCTGCTCAGCTGTCTGTGTTCTGGCCTGCAGCATTAAAATGTTGAGAACCCCTGGTCTACAGTATGCTTGTTATTGTTGTTTGCAGTACAGCCATTTACACTATAAAATACTGTATTTCAGGGGGAAGTAAAGTATGAGAAATTTCTTCAGGTATGATAGTTGTATTGGAAGGAACAGATAACAAAAATTGGGAAGTCACCCCTGCTTCCATGTCCATCTGGCTTGTTTAACTAGGTCTTTTAAAGGCTCAGCGCAAATATTATTATTTGGTTAGACAAAATCTGTTTCATTGCTGGCTGCAACAATAGCAGTAGTCCTGCTTTTGACAGGTATTATTCTGAGAAAAATAGAGCATTGTTTATTTTGATTTTCCATTAGGTTTTGAGATGTCTTTATCCTCCTCTATAGCTCTGTGAGAACAGCAGGGATGATGTCATCAGCAGCAGCAGACTGAAAAAAATCCAGGCTTTGATTTAGAATTGCTTAAGAATTTCGCTCACTGCATGTGAGTTTTATACAACTCATAACTATATAATGGTTAAATGCATAATATGTAAGATGTAATAAGTATATTGCTTATACAGTAGAACCCCGCATAATGAAAAAACTCCGTTCCACGGAGCTCTTCGCTATGCGATTTTTTTGTTATGCGATTCCCTATGGGAGATACCCCGCATAACCTGGGGGGGGGGAATGTTCGTTAACCGGGGTTCCCATTAAGTGGGTATACCCTGGTTACCAAAAACCCTGCATAACAGGGGAAAAATTGTTATGCGGGGTATTGCCATTGCATAACGAACGCTTCATTATGTGAATTTTTTGCTATGCGATACATTCATTATGCGAGGTATTCATTATGCGAGGTATAACCTGAGAGAGAAAGAGAGATAATAGTCAAAAGAATTACCCTAAATTAGTAATGTAGGGATTGCATCTGAATCCCCTGAAACTGGCCCATAGACTATGTAGATCAGGGATTCTCAATTTGCAACCTGTGGGCCAGATGTGGCCCACAACACCATTTCATGTTGCCCCCCACCGCCTCCACCACACCAGGAAATGTCATGCGGTAAAAGAAGGGCAAAATGGCCATCTGGCCCCCAAAAGTTGTCTGAGGGAGCGTGACCCTGCCCCTGGCTTTAAAAGGTGGAAAACTCCTGATGTAGAGCTACACATTTAAAATAAAACTAAATCCTTCACCAAACTAAGTCGAAATATAGGACCTATTGTTGAAGCAATGGTTACATATGTTTGGTGGACTTATATTAATGCACAGTGCAACATTTTGTTTTTAAAAGCACTTGCTTGCAATCAGTTCAAACGTCTTTCTTTCTCCCTGCTATCTATAAAACAGGAGTTCGCAACCTATGGCCTGCAGGCTGGACCTGGCCCACAGTGCCATTTCACGTGGCATGCTGCCCTTGCTCCCACAGCTGCTGCCACCTACAGAAGCAGTGGAAGTGGTGAAAACAGCCAAAAATTGGCTGTAAATGCACCTGTGGCTTTCATAAACGTATTTATAACAGCCGCATATGTGTTTTACAGCAGCATTTACGGTGGGGGGATGGGGACTGAATTTTGTATATTGTATCACTGTGGACCCTACTGTATCAAATTTTTGTGCCTGTGATATTGATATTGATTGTATTGACTATTGTATTACTGTGTTTATGTTTTTGTATTACTGTGTATTTATTTTGTACATTGGTGATTTATTATTGTGAGCCGCCCTCAGTCGGTGTATGCTGAGTGGGCAGCATACAAATCAAATCAATCAATCAACCACGTGTCTGGCCCATTCAGCTGTCTGTGGGGACATGGTCTGGCCCATGGCGGGAAAACATTGAGAATCCCTGCTATAAAGCGTTCTGTTTGCAACGTGAAGGGTTGTATTATAATAAAAAGGAAAGGGCCAGAAATCCCACTGTGATGATTATTCAGACTTTTGGTGCCTGGAAGAAATGTCTGGAAAATGTAAGAAGAACCCAGTGTTCAGGAGCAAGATTTTGTATTCTTGGCCAATGCAATGTACGCCAATACATGATCACAGAATGCAAAGGAGCAGCTGGCTTTCTTTTTGGCAAGAGAGTCTTGTGCTACAGCATTTTTTTTCCTGAAGAGGGCAGTGGAATACAAAGTCAGAATCAAGAAAATGTTTTAAAAATAGCTGAGTTGGCTGTCAGTTTCCATACAGATCAGGGGATTTATGAAGTGTTCATGAAAGGTTTGCATAACACAGCATCCATTGAACACTAATGTGGCCAACATGACTGTGAAAGTACTGATTCAACACTTGAACGTTATTGCCCAGATTTCTTAGAGAGATAAAGCAAATGTTTCAAAATGCTCTGATGACTTAGTCCCCAAATATTTGCAAAACCAAAATCTAACAAGCAAGCATGTTAATAAAACTGGACATTTAGCTGCCATCATGAAAAAAAAATATTTCAAAAGCTGAGGACAAGAAGCAAAATAGATCTTTATTGGCAAGCTAGTTTATATGCCTAAAAGTATTTGATAGTATGGGCTGTGTAATTGAACTAATTTGATGTTGAAAGAAATCTTGGAAATGTTACTTTGCTCATTTGATGACTAATGTAAATTCAAACATTTTGAATTTTAAAAAGAGTTCGAAAAGGGGAAACCTTGTTCCTCTTATTCTAATAAGTCAGTTTGGTATGTTCCAGAAAAGAAGTACAGTACCATGTTCTTTGTCATAATTCCATAATTGTAATACATCCTTAGAGATACATAATACATTTTTTAAATATCACAACAAATATCGAACACATTGTATGGATTTATCACAGTATTTCTGTGACATGGTTGATTAAATTGTATTATTCTCAGAGATAAATGATTTGAACCAGCCATTCATTGAAACAGTGCAAAGAGGCTATACTAGGCTATATCATGTCACTCCATGCCATGCCATGCCACAGCTAAAAGTCAATGAGGAAATGGCCAACCGGTGTGTATCAAGTGAAAGAAGAAAAAACCTATTGAGGCTATATTGGGTCAACAACAATATTTTTATACAGTCATATCTTCAATAAATAATATCTGTGCTGTCTGTGTTTAGCCGCAGCTAAAGCAGTTTGCATGCTGTTATCTTCATATCTTTTGTTATTGTTATGTACCATTGCATAAGAACTCACTTATAGTGACCTGAATAAGGCTTTCGGGGAAAGTGAGATACCATATTTGCTGGTATATAAGACACACTCCCCCTCCCCTTAAAATATGCCCAAAAACGGAGTGCATCTTACACCTGGGTGTTGGTGCAGTTTGGCAACAAGAGAGGATTGACGGCTGGAGATAGGAAAGGGCTATTTTCAAAACTGCCCTCACCACTCCCACTCCTGCTGGTATGGTTCAATGGCCACCACTGACTGCTAGGAGCCGGGTTAAGGGTGGCTTCCAACGGAACTCTCATGCCCAGCTGATCCCACCCTCCCCACCTACTGATGGTCTGCGTGGGAGGAATGGGGTGGGAAAGGACTTAAAGGGTCCTTCTTCCTGCCTCCCATCCCACTCTCCCCAGCTGATGGTGGGATGACAAATAAATGGGCTTCAAGGAATCCTCCATTCCCCCCCTCCCACACTCCTCAGCTGGTGGTGGGATGGTGGGGAAATGGGCTTCAAAGGAGCCCACTTCCCCCAACCACACTCTCCTTGGCTCCTGGAGTTAATTTTGGAAATGCATGAAAAAAATGTAGAACATTAATTTTCCCCTTTTAAAATTTGTATAAAAATGGGGTTCGTCTTATACTCTGATGTGTCTTATATGCTAGCAAATAAGGTATTTGAAGAGTGTTTTTACCACTTCCACATTCCTAATGGATTTAGATAGCTGAAGAGGGATTTGAACCCTGGTCTCCAGAGTCTAGTCAGTCACACTATCTGCTTCTTCACATTGGCTACTCATACGTAATTTAGGTGATTAATGTTTCTAAGTTCTACCAATTCATTACTCACCAGAGCTTAAAAGTTACTACAACTCCCCAGAATCCACAGACCAGAACAACACAACTTTGAGCAGAAAACATTGCATAGCAGGTGAAGGGTCTTCTGCCAGTGGAACAGTAGAAGCTTCAGTCCTCAAGGAGAAGTTAGAGTGCCTCCTGAACTATGGCATAACATTGGCAAGTTTTACCAAACATGTTTTTCCACAGTTGTTTCAATTTCATACAAAGGACAATGCCTCATTTACCATTATGAATGTGCCACTTAGTGACACTGGTGCCTCCAGGAGTTATACCACAGTTTTATACAAAGCTTGGAAAAGTTACTTTTTGGACAATTGCCAGAACCTCCCAGCCACTAAGCCAAAATATAACTACTCTGAGCACTTGTTGGAACACGTTTTGGGTCTCCTTGCTGAAAAAATTGCCAACCTAGCTTCATGCACTAACTGCATTTGGGGGATTTCCTTCCAAGCATCACCACCTCCTCCTTGTCAGTGGCATCTATGGAATGAGGATGGGTTTTTGTGAAGAATTTAAGATTGATGAGAGTAAAATTAAGCATCTCACTTTTAGGGGAGGTGTGACAACCATTTGGAAGGTTGTATCGGGGTTAGTGTGGGGTTACAATGTCTCCAGAGCTATCTGTGCCTCTCTTAGCATGATCTAATGCAGCTCTTGGTAAAATTTCAAAAACCCTCTGCAAGCGCTCACTTCTACCACTCCTATAGCCTACTAGAAGAGGAAGAAGGGAATGAGAGATCAATAAGGGGGTGGGGTGGGGACAAAGGAGTTGGTCTGCTCTTGGTTCTGCCCTTCTCTTATCACTTTCTTCAGCCTATCTCAGTGCCGGAACATAGCCCCCAACAGATTTCTCCAAAAGGAATTCTGCCCTTGACAGAAAAATAGACATCACTACTTCCCTAAAAAGGCATTCTATATCTACCTTTTCAACACAATGTCCCCACATGGGTTAAATCAAGAATTGGAGCTGTCTTCTTTTTTTATAAAGTAAAGCAATAAGTATTGGAGGATTTCCTTGATTGTAAGTTTTGAGCAGTCATTCGAAACACACTATTTGGTAATTTTGTATCCACTGCACCTGTGTAATTGAATTATAATGATATATATTGATCATTGACATTCAGAAGGCTAACATCAGCACGCACACATAGACATATCATATAGAGGTGAGGACACGCAAAAGAGAATACTATTTGAAAGACCGAACGGGTAAGCGATAACCAAAGTTTAACATCTAACGCTATTTTAACTGGGCAGGAGTTATGTAAAATGTATCAGATGTTTAAATACAATCTTATACTAGTAGTACTTGTGTAAATATGTATAAATCCTTGCCATTACAGGTATATATGTGTGATTTTTGTACCACTTAAAACTTAAAATGTTCTTCTGTATTTTTCAAACTTAGATTTCCTGAAGAAAGAACGGATGTTCAGAAAAGCCGTGTAATAACCAGTATAGGCTTCGAAATTACTCTGCAATTATTACATGTGTGATCTCTTTAAGTTGATTTCTACAAAAGTGAATTCAATTCAATTCAATTCAAATTTAATTTATGCCCCGCCTTTCTCTGACCGAGGCTGACTCAAGGCGGCAACAACATCTCAATCAATACAATATAATACAGTACAATTTTAAAAAAAAAAAACAGTTTACAAAATCAAATTACAATACAAAATATCACATCAAAAATATAACCCATTCATAATAATAAATAGCAAAAATTAGCCAAGACCACCCACGAAATCCACAAATAATAACAGATACATTATAACATGATAGCAGCAATGACATCTCAACCGCACTTTTTAAGTCCGAGGGGGGTGGGGACTGAATATTTTCAGTTGGACCCAGAGTGGAAATAACTTGTTTATTGGACATAGTTGTTTATAGAGAAATTATTACAGAAGTAAAAGACATTAATATTTGGAACAAAATTGGACTCGTATAAATTTCTTTTTCAATCAACGCAAACGGTTCTTCTCTTTACTGTTGTTTACACTGTTTGGCCTCGTAATCATTATTTGTGGAATATAGTAATTGACCTAAACCATTACTTAGGTCTCATTACAATATTCCTTTCCTTTTATTTTTCCCCCTTTTGGGGGGGGGGGGAATGTAATTTTAGAAACCTTTTTTTAAAAAAAATAAAATAAATTTTATTGAATTTTTAACAAAAGTACAATATATAAAGACAAACATCAAAATCACATACAATAATAAAAACAACAACAAACCATTCCAACATCCTTGCTAAATACTTCAACTATGACTCAGTATTATATTACACCCCCCTCAATCTCCCTCCTTAATCTTTTGATTAAGTTTACTATTATTAAGTTTTTATCCAAATCATTAGTACCATTAACAGATCTAAATTTTTAATTTCTTACCATCTCAATATACTTTTCATAACCTCTATTATATAATATATCTACCAAGTCGAACTTCATGGTTTCAATACAAAAATTACATAACTAAATATAAGAATTAAAAAATTAAACAGAGATGAAGAAAAACTAACCACCATGTGTTATTTACATTGCTCTGGAGAGCACTGAGTAACTCAATGGAATCATTCCCAAACGCTCTTGTGAGTGGGTGCAGGTCTATTCAGTTCTTCTCCCTTCAATGAGTAGTCCACAAAGGCTTTCCAAACATTCCAAAATCTGTTTTCTTTAACAATACCCTTTTTCATATTTATCTCATATGTTAACTTGTCGTTCAATGCTAAATCCCACATTTCCTTATACCATTCCTCAATTTTCATATTCACATCATTTTTCCATTTTCTCACAATACACAATCTACCTGTTATCAACATTATTTCTAATAACTTTTATCCTTGCTTAAATTTATGCCTTCCACATCTGTCAACATAATGGTATTTGAGCCCAGTTTAATTTTTATTCCCATAATTTCACTTATCTCATTCTCAATTCTTCCCCCAAAATCCTTTACCACATTGCAACTCCACCACATATGTTCATATGTACCCAGTGCATTCTTACAGTGCCAACACATTTTATCATTCTTATTGTCTATCTGATGTAATCTCACTGGGGTCAAATACCATCTCCACAACATTTTATAATTATGCTCCTTTACTCTAACCGACAAAGTTCTCATAATTCTTTTCTTCCATTTATTTTTTCCAATTTTGATCCTCTATCTTTATCTCTAGATCCTGTTCCCATCTTGTTTTCAATTCCTCCTGTGGATTACCTTCCTTATTTATCATTGTATATATTTTACTCACCAGCCCCTTTATTCCTCTTTGTCCCTTTCTTATTTTTAAAATTAATTCTTCAAACTCAGTCCTCCCTCTTTCTAGTCCGGCTTCATTCATAAATTTATGATTCCATTTGTTTACCATCCCTATCTGAAACCAATTCAGTTTCAATTGTACATAAAAATTTGTTTTTCTCTCATTATCTCTACAGGCCTGTATCCAGTCTCTCAACAGGAAAACTTCATTCTTATCAAGTACTTCTTTAATCCTTTTATTAATTTTTATTGGAAAATTTGCAATATCCTCCAATTCAATAATAGGGGAGATATCTGGTACCAACTCCTTCTTTACTTTTTTCCATATACCCAATATTGTCTTCATCATTCTGTTTTTAATACCTACTTTCCCAATGCCACCTCCTAAAAAAACTATTTTTCCCATATGACTAAGTTCTTTCATTTCAATTTCTTCCCAAATTGCCTTTTCTCTAGCTAAGATCTTTACAACGTTCTTAATTTGGAAAGCTCGATAGTATATCATCAAATTTGGCATTCCTAATCCCCCATCTTTCTGGGATAAATACCAAAACTTTTTAGCCAATCTGGGTCTTTCCCCCCCGTTACAAAAGCTATTGACCATTTTTTGAAACTCCTTAATTTCCTTGTCCTTAAGTTGAATTAAGAGTGCATCAAATAAAAAATTAATTCTTGGTAATAACATCATTTTGCTTATTGCTATTCTTCCAAACCAAGACAACTTCAATTTTTGCAACCTCTGTATTCTGGCCTTAATTTCTTTTTTCAATTTTACATAATTCAGTTTCTTAAGATCTTCAAAGTTATTCGAAATATTTATCCCCAAATATTTCAGATTATCCTTAATTTGTAAATTACCCTTTCCCTTTATCTTTTGTTGGTCTTCTTTACCCATATTGCACAATATCATTTCTGATTTATCCCAATTTATTCTCAAACACGTAATATCTTCAAAATCCTTTAATAGCGCTTGTATTCTATCCAATGCCTTCACAGGATGTTTAGTTATTATCAAAGTATCATCCGCATATAGACTTATCTTATTACCTAAGACCCCTTCTATTTCTTTATCTTCCCTTACAGCTTTTGCCAACATTTCCATTGCCATAATAAATAAAATTGGAGAGAGTGGGCAGCCCTGCCTGGTACCCGCTTCTAATTTCACTTCTTCTGTGTCCTCATCATTTACTCTAACTATTGCAGTACCTTGCTGATATAGTTGTTCAATTGTCTTCCTGAATTTACCTCCAAATCCGTAACATTTGATTATCTCATTAATTGTTACCCAATGTAATGAATCAAATGCCTTAAAAATATCCAAAGAAAGTAATCCTACTTTTTCTTTTGTTTGTCCTACCACATCAATTAAGTCTATAACGCTTCTTGTCAAGTCCGACATATGTCTACCCTTTAAAACCCACCAGGTCCTCATTTATGTAACTGCCCATAAAATTATTTAATCTGTTGGCCAATATCACTGTAAAGATCTTAGCATCTTGATTTATCAATGAAATTGGTCTATATGATTCAACTTTTTCCAGATCCTTCCCTGGTTTTGGCAATAACACGATTATAGACATATACCACGAAGTCGGAATTTTCCCACCTTCCAATATATAATTATATAGTTTAGTCAATTTTGGGACCACTAAATCTTTAAACTCCTTTTAAAACTCAACCGGTAACCCATCTTCTCCAGGTGCTTTATCCATTTTAAAACTAGCTATAACCTCTTTTATTTCCTTTTCCGTTATCCGGTCTTCCATTCTGTTCCTGTAGTCCTGTTCTATCTTGTTAATTATTTGTTTCTCCAATTGTTTTTTTTTAATTTCATCTCATCTATCTTCTTTTTTGCGTATAAAGCCTGATAAAAATCTTTCACAATTTTACATTTATCTCCAGTTTTATTAATCAAGACTTCAATTTCCCTTTTCTCTCTCTTTTCTTTTGCAGCCCTTGCTAATAATTTTGAGTTCTTATTACTATACTCTTTTTAAATATACCAAATCTCTTTTTACCTTATTTATATCTTTTCCTATCAATTCAGTCTTTAATCTTTGCATATTATCAAAAACCTTCTTATCCTTAGTTCTTGCATGCTGTTCTTATAACTGTTTTAACTCATTCTCAATTTTATCTTGAGCCACTTTAAATTGTTTATTTCTAATGCTAGCCAATTTAATACTCTCACCTCTAAAACCCGACTTCATGGCATCCCAAACTACATTAAAATCCACCTCATCCGTGTCATTCCGATACCAACTCTCCTTCCAATTCTCCATGATTTGTTCTTTAAATTTATGTTCCTTGTATAATTTAGCATCATATCTCCAACCACTTCTCTTTTTCACCCTATCCTCTATCCTCAGTTCTATCATCACTTTTGCATGATCTGATTCCTTAAAGATTCCCACTTCTACCTCATCAATATTTCTAATCATGTTCTCTGTTACAAATATATAGTCTATTCTGGAATATGAATTATATACATGTGAAAAGTAAGTATAAACCCTTTCCGACCCCTTAAGCTCTCTCAATGTATCCTTCAGACCTATGGCTGCCAACCAATTATCCAAAATCGGCTTTTTAATTCCTTTTCCACATCTTAATACATTTGTGCAATCTAGGTTTGTCCTTATTAAATTAAAATCACCAGCCACTATCATTTTTGTCGTTCTCTCTTTCTCTAATATTTTGTATATTTTCACTAAAAAAGCCTCTTGCTGATCGTTTGGAGCATATATGTTCACCAAAGTCACTTCTTCATCAATCTTCCCTTTTACAATCAAGTATCTGCCCTCCGGATCGGAAATGCTCCTTGTCATTTCAAAACCCAACCTGGTCGAGATCAAAATCACCACCCCTCTTGCCTTTGAAGTACCAAATGCTTTTTCATAATATTGCATCCATTTTAAAAATATCTTATTTGTGTCCTGAGATTTTTGATGAGTTTCCTGGAGAAAGACCACATCCGGCCTGTCCCTTCTTAAGGCTGATTCAATTCTTCTCCTCTTAACTTGAGACCCTGTACCCTTCACATTCCACATTAAAACCTTTATATTTCTCATAACTTAGACAATAACACTCCTCTATAACCTCCGATTTCTCCAATAGGCATGCACCCTTCATCCCCACAATGAAAGCTAAACCTACTACATAAAACATTAATCTCTACCCTCCCCACCTTTTCTTACCCAAAAAAGCCGCCTTTGTACCCAAAGAGAGGAGGGGGGGAACGTGGAAGATGTGTCTTCTTTAAAAAAAAAAAAGAAATGCTCCAGCGCTATTTTCTACACTAATACATTTAAATTTTTACCACTCTTATAAAATTTAAGGACTTTTATCTACCCTACTTCTTCTATCTTAAACTCTCTCCTCCAGATACTTCACCCTTCTCCTACCCCTTTCCTTGCTTTTGATCCCTCCTCCCTCCCTCCAGCTGCACCCTCCTGTTCTGTGCTTACAAAATCTCTTCTTATTCCTCCAGACTCTAACAGATCTTTCCTTAATGCCAACCATTCTCTTGAAGACAAATCAATTGAACTCAGATAATCCAATGCATCTGTTTCTACATCAATTATGTGCATTTTCTTGTCATGAAAAAATCTTAACTGCTGTGGAAATCTCCAATTGTATTTTATCCCTCGTGAGATCAACAGTTTAGTCACTGGTTTCATTTTATAATGCCAAACATGTTCATTGACTGCAATATCATTGTAAACTTCCACATCATTCCTGTCAATTTTCAAAACACCAGACCCAGATTGTTTTATAAAAGCCATCACCTTTACCTTATCTCCCCAAGTTGCAAATTTGACCAAAACATTTCTCGGAGCACTTTTCCCTCTTCTTGCTCCCAATCTATAAACGTTTGCAATATCTTCATTGACAAAATCTTTCCCCATTTTCAAATTATTCAGCCAATCAATTATTCTGTCCTTCAGCTGGTCTAGCGTTTTCCCCACAAGATTACATATCACAATATTCTGCTTTCTCATCATCTCTTCCACCATATCTAATCTTTTCTCTTGCACCTCTACTTTCAGCTTAACTTCCTTATTCTCCTCATGCAATTCTTTCATATCTGGTTGCATCAATTTCATATCCTTTTGCATCAAATTAACATTTGTTTCCAACTTTTGAAAAGTAAAATCAACTTTGTGGGCAAAATCTTGAAACATTGTAACCAACTTGCCTTGCTTTCCCATAATTTCATTTTTATCTTTCCCCCTTGCTTTATTAATTTCCCAGAAATCTTTCACATTTGCCTCCTCCATTTGTTCAAATTTCTGAAACAATTTTTTCATTTCAACCATTAATTGTGTTTGGTCCAATACTGCAGGTTCCGGTGATGGTGTTGATGAAGATGTATCTTTAGCCACAGCCTTATCTTTCTTCTTGGGTCTCACCACCTCCTCCTCCTTTCCTTTTCCTTTCCCAAATTTGTCCATTGTAGCGTCAAATAGCAATTTCAAAGCAGCCACTCCTTTAATATCCCCGATTTCTTGTTCTAGTTCCAGTATCAATTAATTGAACAACAGATGCAACTCCTGCATTAATCCAGTCGCTTTATATAAAATTAGTCCCAACAGGCACTCTTTATTCCAATAAAAAAAAAACCTGCAACTTTATTATAAACCCAAAACATGTTTTTTTGCGATCACCCCCTGCCATTGCTCCTTCTTCACCCGCTTTCACCTCCACTCACACTCCTCACTTACTTGTCCTTTCTAGTGTTTACCTCCACAACCAAGACCTCTCCTCTCCACAACCACGGCTCCGGTGCCTTTAAAGTTATTTCCCTCCTCTTGGAGACCTCATTAAATCAAATCCAAATGTTTCTCCAGACTCAAAACTCCGTCCGGGATCGCAGTGGCTTGCTCAACATGGCCTGCACTGCGTTTCGCTCACCCCCTCTTCTCCGAACTGCGAGCCCATGTCTATATCGTTTTAATCCTCAGTGCTCCAAGGGATCGAATAAGTTGTTTATGAAGCAGCAAGTCCTCCAAGTTTTTAGATAATTTCACATTTAATCCTCATTTCAGCGCGAGCTGATCGATGTACATGCTACTCCAAGCTCATCTTAGCCACACACCCTTTTTTCCTTATTATTATTTTGGTCATTGTCATCGATTGCAACTCTTATCTAAGAATGCATTTTCCCCTTGAAGCAGGAAAAATGTCATTGGCATGAATTTGTTTAAGGTGGATCCCAGCTTGCCATGAAGTGACCCACACACTATGATCATGGAGCCATCTCCTGCAGCACATATGAAATAAGACATGCCAGATTTAACACTGGGACTGCAATGGACTCCTGCAGCCTTGAGGATATTATCAAGGTGTGCCTTCACAGCCAGTATATCTGGCATTGCCTCTTCCAACTCCATCACCATTGAGAATCAGAGTTCTTCCTCCACACATTTTACCATTGTGCCCAATATGATGGTTTCCAGTGGCATTTCCTCCACTGAGGGGACCATCACTTCACTAAAAGGGGCTCATCTGTCTGTAGCCATTGGCCCCTTTTAGGGAGTCAGGTTAGTTAACTACTACTGATGCTCGGTATTGAGTCAATGACTGTATGATCTACTTCATTACCGTAGTGGGATGTCTGCTATACTTTCTTTTTCTTGAGTATGTAACAGATAGGATACTACCAAGAAAGAAAACAGACAATATAACATTCAATGTACAAGACATTAAAATGGACTTCATTTTAAAGTTTGTCAGGGCCATGATCCCTAGAGCTTTTTTTTTTTTACAGGTGCAGCTGGTGAGGTCTCAAGTTTTGTTTCAAACACTTTTCTCTAATCCTTGACCAAAAACTAATTTTGAAGTTTCAAAAATTCTTTGCTAGGCATGCAGGGGATAGGATGGGGGCTGCTATCAGCTAACAGAAAAAGAAAATAGTCAAGAGACTCAGACATATTGCTGTGCAGGTGGGAAAATACATTCTTAGGAAATGCTGTGGGAAATTAATGAAAACATGAGAACTGATTAAGTTTAAACTCATTTGTAGTAAAATATTATTTGATTGTGTGAATTTATTGAATTCCTATTTATTAACTTTTTCTTTTACAGTTTGTTGACTGAGCCAAGATAGCCATTTTCATTTCAGAACCCAAACTATATGCCAATGTCCCTTCATCTCTGTTTGCCTCATCTTTTTAGATATTTTGTGTCTCTCAAATGCAAATATAATGAACAGAGTGGGTCCTTTGCTTTTAAATTTCCTGTTACTTTCAGTGCTGGGAAATGCACTGCAAGCAGAGGCTTTGCTCTTCATTTGGACTTCTCAGTGAATTGACTTCTAGTATTTGTAATAAATCTCATGACTTGAAACTCTAATGACAAAACTCAACAACCTGTGTTCAGGTGAGCAATGAATCACACAAAAGCAGAGTTCAGGTTTAGGAATATGCCTTGACTATTTATTAAACATCAAGACTTGAACAAACTTGCTGATTTATGAAGAGATGTATCATTTTCCTTCCAAATGAAAAAAGCTTCCTGAGTGAAATATAATCTTTTGTTTAGCAGCAGTACATAAAGTTATTCCATTAAGATCAGCCTGTGGGCTGAGCATAGAGTTGTCATAATTCTCTCCCACAAAACCGGGACAGAAGTATACTCGACAAAAATTGGCAGGTAATCTACAAAATAGCCTTTTTAAAAAACAAGCATAATATAATGACAGCTATAAAACACTTTCATATTAAATATATCAATACATAAATGAATTTATTTACAACAGATAATTCTTACTGTAAGATGATCTGTTATACTTCTGAGAAGTTGCATCACAAACAACTCTTAACGTCCTCAGTTCCAGGAAACACGCTGGTCACACTTATTGGGCAGTGGTGTTTGGCGAGGACATTAAGATTTGTCTCCAGGTATATTCCAACTCCAATGTGGCAGGAAATTGCTCATTTGATGGTGAGAGTTTGAATTTATTTTAATGGTGTGTTATAATACACAATCAGTAAGTATTAAAAATCTGGGACTTTAAACATGATTTAAAGGAATAATTCTTTTGGATGCCTGTAGTAAGAAATTGGAAAGGGAAAATAAAACATTCAAGGACAATACAGAAAGAAAATGAACCTAGGTCTTCTTGATGTTGGTTTGTCTGTACACTGCCCAGAGTGGGCAGTATAAAAATGCAATAAATAAATAAATAAATAAGAAAGAATCTAGGTCTGGTTACAAAAGCTTCTACAGTTGGCTTCTGTGTGTGGAAAACAAAACTTCCATGCACTGTGAATTATATTCTGTGTAAGAATGGAGAATGAACCCAGAAATAGTTTCTGTCATGATAAACATTGTTACTTTGAGGGTGACATGGGACTGAGATTTTCATCATATTTAAATTTAAATCTGTTTTGTCCACTTCCTTAAACAAGTCACATTTTAATTAACTTTTCCCTGATACAAAAAATATATCTGATTTTTGATATCTTTCAATTAATTTTATGTTTAATTTTATATAATGATTTTTTCATATTGTTGGAAAATAACCTTATATTATATTATAGCATATTAGTTTTGCAGTAAGTGCTTTTAAGTTTTCTATACCCTTCTGAAAGGGAGCTTCTGGACTAACAGGGTCCAGTATAACATCAAGAGCTTTTTTCTTGATGGCTGCCTGGTGGAAGATGGTACATGTAGTCCTTTGTCTCTTTGAAGCTCTCTAATCTCTGGCCTCCTGAAAGTGCCTGTTTGTGTAAACCAGATGCCAAGACTGGGTGAAATGTTCTATGTGAAAGGTTAGGTCAAGCCAGCTTCCGCCACCCTGGCGCCAGATAACAAAATGTATGCCTTCCTATGCCTTTAACTTTGCCCTGGAAAAATTGCTTGTTATGTCTTTTGCTATGGCATGCTCTTTAGTTTTGTGCAAACCACGTGATTGCCTTATGTACATGAGCAACAACATTGATGGCTGCCCTTCTAAAGTTCCCTTGTGTCTCTTCTTGCTTGCTTAGTTTAGTGTAACAAAGCCTCACTGAGGAGAGGGAAAGTATGACTGGGTAGACACTAGGCCAGTGGTGGTGAACCTATGGCATGCGTGCCAGAGGGGGCACTCAGAGCCCTCTCTGTGGGCAACCAAAGATTGCCCCAGCACTGAGTTAGCTCTGCCCAGTTGCCCAATGGGAGCGCTTCCTCCCTCCCCAGCACAGTTAGCCCCGCCCCTCTGCTCAGTTGCCCAATGGGAGTGCTTCCTCCCTCCCCCAGGACAGAGTTCACCCCACCCCTCTGCCAGCAGCCCAATAGGAGCACTTCCTCCCACCCCCCCAGCATAAGTTCACTCCGCCATGTTGGCACTTTGTGATAAATAATTGGTTTTTGGTTTGCAGTTTGGGCACTTGGTCTCTAAAAGGTTTGCCATCACACACTAGGCTGAACTTTTTCATGGAGAAAGGGCCAGATTCAGTTTATGGAATTTACTGGTTTTTTTTTAAAAAAAATGTTTTAGATAAGGGGAAAGACCTGTGCCAGAGATGTTGAAAAGCCATGAGCACCTAGAGTTAACCAGGCTGAACTAGTTAGACCTATTATTTGAGCTGGTACAGGCCAACCTATTATGTTCCACCCCATGCAGTAAAGCCACCATGCTACTGTTGGTAGAGTTTGGATAAGTCACATTTTTGGACTATGGTTTCCAGAATCCTCCAGTCAACATGGTGACTGACTGGTCATGCTAACTGGGGGATTCAGGAAACAAAACTTTGAACTATTCCAGGATTGGGGTATTGCTAGTACAGTAAAACCCTGGATAACGCTAAAACTTGGTTCCACAAGTCTTAGTATTATCCGATTTCTAATGTTATGCGATACATGCATCGCATAACATTAAAATCCTATGGGATGAATCACATAATGTTAAAACTCCATAGAGATACATTGTAAATGGCACAGGCTTCAGTGAACGTTATGTGATGCAATTTTTTTCCAGATTGCTTAACGTTGTGTGGTTTTAGCATTATCTGGTGCAAACATTATCAAAAGTATTACTGTACATGCCAAAGTCATTTCCATTTCTACTCCACAGTCATTACCTTCTATCCTAGCTCTTAGTTTTATCTTCCAGTCTGCTTTCACTTACTTGTTTGTAAAAAGACATATCTGAAAAGATGAGAGTTGGATAATATTTCTTTAGGTTGAAAGTTCACATTCTTCTGAATACATGTCAAAGTTTTAATACTGTTGAGCATGGTCCTCAAAAGCCTTTGTGGAAGTCCCCCCGCAGCATTTTCTGCTACATTACTGGTGCTTAGCTCCAAAGGCTAGTTCCCTCACTGGAATGCTCAATGGAGCACAACAGCTGCATTGAGACAGATAGTCAGCCATTCATTCAAAATTGCCCAAATGTCTCTTCCATGTCTCTTCCATGTCTCTTTCTATTAGGAACTAGAACTATTGGGTGGTTTAAATTTCTTTCCTGGAAGAATGCTCAAAAGATGTCCTCCTGGCATTCTTACGTATAATGTGATACAAAGTATTAGATCAATTAATTTGAGGAGTTTATAATAATCCATTAATTATCAAACCATTACAAAAAAGCATTATTTCTGAAGAATTTCTGATGTAAGAATGGCTTCACCAAACTGGTTTCAGGTTTCCACCTGGGGTTCTCTGATACCGGTCTCTAAAAATGTAACATATGGGAGGGGGTTATCAATGTTGGGGCCCCAGATGTTCTAGGTGTTCAAATCCCAGAAGCCCTGATCAACAGGTGTGCTGATTTGATTTTTTAGTAATTGAAGTCCAAGAACACCTGGGGGCCCAAGGTTGAGAAACACTGAAGCACAACAGTTGCAATGAGACAGATAGTCAGCCATTCATTCAAAATTGCCCAAATAGTGTTTACATTTGAGCTGTTTTCTAGAAAACCTTTGTACAGAAAAGCAGATATTATACAAACTGTGACTGCCATTTTACCCAAGGCTTGCAGTAGTCTGATGGAAGTTAGAGATGTCCTGAACATCTAAAACCTGAAGTGCTAAAATCCATACATATCCTAGTAGATAAACATCTTCCAAAACTAGAGTTTAAGAGCCCACTGTGTTAACTTTTCTAAGTTGTGTATAAAACTAAAAGCAATGTTGAACAAATGTTTCCAATAATATCAACAATTAACTTGATTTTTCCCTCAAAAACAGAAAAGGCTAATTATCTAACATCTTGTAAGTGTATAGAGCTGTGGTTAATCGAATGTGAGAAACCTTGCCATTACCAAGCATGCGTCATTACATACTTGGATTAAGATTTGGAAGTTGAGATCAGATGTAAACAAAAGCAGGCCAACTCTGAGTTTGTTAATACAGTATTGGCATTTAGTATAATGTGTAATGTCATTGATGAGTTAAAAAGAGGAATGAAATGACAATTCCAGGAAAAGAAAATAATAGTTATTTGGTGTAGCATTACATAACTCAAATACCACAGTTTATATAACATATTTTATCATTAGTAGAGATGCCTTCCTGTTGAAGCTAATGGCCAGACATATCGTAATGTGTTTGGCATAATTCAACTCAAAGCTTGGAACATCTTATCCTATGCTGGCTGATTGGATTTTGGGAATTCTAGTTGAAAAAATAACTATTCCATACCCTGAAACTTACCCAGAAATTGTGGACCAGCAGGGAGCAGCACAGTATGTCATGGATTTTGGTCCTCCAAGTATTTTGGACTCCGACTTCAATATAATTTTAAACTTGGCCATGTTAGCTGAGATTCCTGGTGGCTGAAGTAGAAGGCCAAAAATTCATCATCCTGTCTCTACCAACATCTTAATGAAAACAATGCATACAACTTAGAGCTGCAGGGAGAGATGAAGTGTGCTTTCTCTAGCTAAGAAAATGTGACTTGGAAAAAGATCATTTTCTCTTTCTTTCCATGGCAGTCTATATGTGTAAAGATCTATATCAGGAGTGTCCAAACATTTTGGGCTGCAGGCTGGTGATATGGTTCAGCATGCCGGTCCCATGGTTTCTCCCACTGGAAGCAAAAGTAAAACACGCCCACACATGCGGAAAACATTGTTGTAAATGCACCTGTAGCAAGGGCAGTGTGGGCCAGATGATTTGACTGAGCAGGCCATAGTTTGGCCACCCTTGATCTATATAGTTGAAGGTGTCCATGGGGAGCTGCACAACCACAAAGTTGTTCAAACCAGTCTCTTTTCATGTAAATGCTGTATAAATTGGGTCATTGTACTATATAGTACTACATAGTACTACAGACCGCTCAATATTTGAGTGGTTGATTCAGCCTTCCAAGGGTGATAAAATGAGTACCCAGCATGTTGGGGGCAAACTACTAATTATCTGTGAACCATTTACAACTTGCTCTAAGTGTGATGTGGCAGCATATAGTAGTAATTGCTATTGCCAATGCTAGTCCATTGCTTCATGAAGCTCAAGTCTATGCCATCCATTCTTGGCTGCTGCTGCTGCTTCCACGTCTAAGCCAGATGTAAAACTGCCAAAATGAAGGCACTTTTTGGTGAGTTCTTTCCACAGTTCCTTTCTCCTGACCTAGTGTGAGAAATATTAGCCAGCAACACAAGGCTACTATTACCAGGGTACGCCCAGCTGTGGTTCAAAAATACCACAATCTTTGAGGAGGCTCCTTCTGTGTACCCCCATGATATCTTACATAATGAGAACATAATGATCAGCCATACAGACTGTAGCATTCTGGAAGTTCCTAAAATTTAACATTTCACATAATTGTGAGTTCAGATAACTGCTCCTTTGCTTGACATATGGAAAGATTTATTGCACACAACTGTTTTCTTCCAACTCTGCTGCATACAAGCCCATACCTACTTACATGGGAGAAAGCCTCATTGGACTGACTTTTGATTGTAGTACATAGAAGTGCATTGTTACAGTGACCAAAGGAGGTCTATTGCTACACACAGCTGTTTCTATAATAAATTATTATCTGAGTATAATAACATTTAGTGAGAACAATACATATTACTTTATCACTGAAAAGTTTTAGATAAAAGTTTTAGATAATGTTGGCTAAATTATTATTATTATTTTGCTTAGTGTAGTAATTTGTATTAGAGTAGGTCCATTGAATCAGTGGGGAATTGATGAGTCTTGGGCCTTCACTAGTTGCAACTTACAGACCCTTTTGAATCAATGGACCTTATGGAGGGGTTGTCTCACTAACAACCCCACTGCTTCAGTGAGCCTGCTTTAGTACAACTCACCACAGTAAGCAATAGGATTTCAGCCAATATTTCAAAGCCATGGTTCAGTAGATCATACTTTTATTTTTATTTATTTTTATTTCAAATTTCTACACTGCCTACTCAGGTGAACCCAACTCAGGGTGGCTTACATCAGCTCTAAAACATAAAAACAGATTTAAAAAACCGTTATCCCACCCACCTACCCCAGCCTGTATATAAAAAAAGAGACAGAGAAAGGGCTCCTGATTACAAATTATCTTGGTGTGAGCCAACAGGCGGGGGCCGTATATCCATTAGGACCCCACACCTGCCCTGCTAGCCAGGTTTTCAAGCCTTTTCTAAAGGGCAGCAATTCTGTCTGTAATCTTAGCTCTATTGGCAGGAGGATCCAAAGGGCTGGTGCGGACATGGAGAAGGCCCTCCTTCATGTGCTAGAGAGATGTGCTCTTCTGGCTGATGGTACAACTAGAGAGCCCCTCCAGTCCACTCTGGTTGGGCAGGCAGACACTCTTGGGGTGATGTGGTCTCTCAGGTATCCTGGACCATTACCATATAGGGCTTGATACCTTCCAATTTTTAAATGTTCTGAAGTGTATGCTAATCTTGTCTGTTGGGGCATTTTGCATTCTCCCTCTCATTTCCAACCAATGGCTTGGTCAAAAGACATTTTATGGCAATCAACCCATCACCTCTCTATGGGTGCTACTTGGGGAAAGGGAGATAGCAGCCTATAAATTGATAAAACAAAAAATGTGTGGTTTAAAATTCATTAATGACTCAATTCTAAGGGACTCTAGTACTGTTAGACAAGATTCTGGGGTGGAGATAAGAAAACTGGGAGAGGATTTGGCACTGCCTAAGATATATTTTTATGTTTCTGCCATATGGAAAGGGCCTTATTAGGCCCATAGCTGGGCAGACATCTCAGGGCAGTACATAAAGCACAGTTCACTAGCTCAAGTCAGACTCAACACATTACCCTTCAAGATAAATGGGTAAATCTTATAAATGTATTAATTATTGTAATAGCTTTTTCTGCTCACCTATATTCCCAAGTCAAATAAGTAGAAACGTTTGTGAAAAACTGATAATAATTTTGAAAGTCAGATTTGAGAATCAACTAATACTGTCAGAAAGTCAGCAACGCTGGAAGGGAGTTTCAAAGTCAAGATGCTGCTGCAAAGAAGTTTTTTCTCATGTGTTTACCACTGCTTCTCTAAACCCATTATCGTTCTTTCAAAAAGATTAAAGTACCTTATACAGAATTGCCCCTGGAGTCTTCTGTCCAGAAATTAATGAGGGCTGTCTCATTTTAACAGCACAAGTTCATCACATGCCCTCGATAAGTTCTTTATTTGGCTCTTAATCATTGGCCCTCCAGATGTTTTAGCTTCAACTATCAGAAACTGCAGCTGGTATGGCCAATGGTAAGGTCCTGTGGGAAGCTGAAAACATCTGGAGCACTAAAACGACTCACTGCTCTGCAAAACTCTACCAAGTGTTCCTCATCTGATTGTCTTGAACCTGTGTTAGAAATGTACATAAGCTCAAAGCAGATCAAACTGTTGTGAAAACTCTTACACTATCACTAATTTGATCCAAAACACAGTATCCTTCTGGGTCGTCTCTGGGGATTGGGGGCCCAGGGCACTGTGCTGTCCTGGTTTTCCTAATTTCTGGGGGACCAGACCCAGTCGGTGTCTTTAGAGAGCAGGTTGTCCAGTCCTAGGCCGCTTCTGTGCGGGGTGTCTCAGGGCTCGGTCCTCTCTCCTCTATTATTTAACATCTACATGAAACCGCTGGGTGAGATCATTTGTTCTCATGGGGTGAGGTACCATCAGTATGCTGATGATACCCAGCTATACATCTCGGCCCATGGGGACCCAAGTGATGCAGTCAAAGTCCTAACCAGGTGTCTGGAGGCTGTGTGGATCTGGATGGGGGCAACGGGCTTCAGCTGAATCCTGGCAAGACTGAGTGGCTATGGGTTCGGGACCCCGTGTTATCCAGAGAGCTGCCATCTTTGGCTCTGGATGGGGCATTGTTGCATCAGACAGATCCGGTACGCAATTTGGGGGTCTTTAGTGTCTTGCACGGAAGACAAAGAAGGAGCCGCAGTGAGGGCTAAAACACAGGTTTATTTCATGATGGTCAGGATGAACATGTGGTAATGGCGGAGGTACAGCTCATTTTATACTGCAGTAATACATTTGAAAAGGGTTGCATGGTAGCTCATTGGCTGCTACCTGCGTGACGTCATTCTGAGTCACGCCCATCTTCTTCCAGGTGATCCTTGCGCGGGAAGGTTCCCGCGGCTGCCAGTAATTGGGGAATTTGAACCATGTGAGTTGAACGCTCGTAGCTGCCCTCTATGGGTAGCTAGCTCGCGTTCCTTTAACAGCTGGGTTACATTGTAATCATTGTCAGGTTACATTCATACATTCTTAAAGTAATACTGTTACGTACACAACAGGGTCCTCCTGGACTCATGGCTACTGCTCGATGAGCAGGTGGCAGTCGTGGCCAGGAGGGCCTTTGCACAACTTCGTGTCATCCACCAACTGCATCCGCTCCAGGACCAGGACTCTCTGCTCATGGTCACTCATGCTCTGGTCACCAACAGATTGGATTACTGTAATGTGCTCTAAATGGGGCTGCCCTTGATGACCATTCGGAGGCTGCAACTGGTCCAAAATGCAGCTGCCCGAGCAGTTATGGGGGGTGGTCGTTATGCCCATGCCTCGCCGCTGCTTCAGGAGCTTCACTGGTTGCCAGTTTGCCTCCGGGTGCAATTCAAGGTGCTGGTTTTGACCTTTAAAGCCCTTCATGGCAGTGGGCCAGGACACCTTAGAGACTGCATCACCCCAAGAGTGTCATCCCGTCCTATCAGGGTAGACAGGAGGGGCTCAGTGCTGGTCACGTCAACGAAAGAAGCACATCTATCTGGGACCAGGAAGTGAGCCTTCTCCATGTCTGCCACAGCCCTTTGAAACCTCCTACCTCCAGAGGTGCCCCTTCAGATGGAACTTCTCCCCTTTAGAAGAATGGTGAAGACCTGGCTTTGCCAGCGGGTGTGGGGCTCCAGAGGCTCCTCTTCCCAGCCCCACTGGCGTTTTTTCTTTGGGGGAGTCTTCTGTTGTTCTCTATTTTGGGTTTAATGTGTGGAGAGGGAGGGTGAGGGTAGTTTTTAAATATAAAGCCAGTTTTATGCTGTTTTTAATCTTCTCTTTTTTTAATTGAAGGTTGTGTAGGTGTTTTAATTGTAAATGTTCTGGCTGTTTTATATTGTATTTTTACCTGTTGTTGCCGCCCTGGGTGGTGTTTTCACCAGGAGGGCAGGGTATAAATTTATAAAATGAATAAATAAATATCCAAGGAGATAGCTTTGCCTCCCCACTTTCTGCAAAAATGCCTGTGATACTTTTTGTCTACAGCTATTGGCAATGACAAATGTGCTCAAGAGAAATAACAAGTAAAGGTTGCCCTTGCTCGAAAGCCAGCCGCATCTGATGCTAGGGTTCAGTGCTCATCTCTGTTTATAGCCAAAGAGCCAGTACTGTCTGTGTCTGCAGACGTTTCCATGGACATGTGGTAGGCATGACTAGACATCAGAGTGCACGGAATGCTATTTACCTTCCCATCAAAGTGGTAGCTATCTATCTACTTGCAACTTCTTGCTTTCGAACTGCTAGGTCGGCAGGAGCTGGGACAGAGATGGAAGCTCACACCATCATACAGCACTCGGGTCTTGAACTGCTGACCTGTCAGCCTTCCAGTCGTCAAGTTCAGCATCTTTATCACTAAGCCACCACAGTCTCTTGAGAAATAACAAGCAAACCAGCAAATGTTGGCTGAATCCCATTTTGTTGCTACACATATATATATATACCTTTGGAGGTATATTGCCACAAGCTAAGAAATCATACTAATTTGTGCAACTCAGAGTGCAACAAATAATGTCTATTAAGATTTCTATGGAGATAATGTCTACAGAGATTTCTTAGCTTGAGGAAATTCATCACCAAACATTATGCGTTCTCCATAACAGCACACCAGGATTTCAGCTATTGCTTTGAAATTTATTTATTTATGCCATTATTACATTTATTTACTGCCCATCTGGTGGTTTCCCCACTCTGGACTGTGGACAATATTACAAATATTAATACAAATAACAAAAGAAAAGTGAAATGTTCTCTGCTCACTGGGGAAAACCTCAGTCATTAAGTTAATGTGTCTTTCCTATAAATGAGCTAAAATTAGTAAGATAAATGCTATTATTTTTAATGCATACTTGGGGGGGGGGGAGGTTCACTGCACAGAAAACACAACTGCATTGCTGGATGTTGCTATGAAATTTCTATCAAACCAGAGGATTTGTACAGGGGTTTGCAAGAAGAATGATCTATTTCTATCACACTCTCATGTAATTTCACACTCTATTTTAAAGTCATGGATAGCTGTCTACATCTTAACTGTATTCTGACAGCAACAGGGGACACTTAATGTTCCTGGGCAAGACATGAGAATTCCCAATTTGCTTCCCTTATCACATTTCACCAGAGCCCTTACTGAAACTGCTATCCATTTAAGAGTGAAAACTCAGCAGGAAAAGGGCATCCGAGATATATTTTTGAAAAGTATCTGGTAGCACAGGATATTGATCTCACAGTGCTGTCCTTTGGTGTGATCACCATGGCAATGTTAAAGAAATTTTAAAAATCTGTAGCACTGCTGTAATCAGCCAGCTAACCTTTTCTGCCCTGCCTCTACTTCCTTACATAGACAGATTTTCATATGTGAAAGAATATGTTTATGCAATTGATAATCTGGCCATTCATTAAATCCATCAGGATGAGTAATGGTTTTTGTTTTAGTTCATTTTTTGCAAGAAGTTTAAATATCCTTCATATTCATAAAATCATTTAAAAAGCCATGCTGGATCTGACCAATGGACAGTTTAGTCCACCATTCTCTTCAAGACAGGGGCTGCTTAGTTCCATATAGGCTGTCTGTTCCTCCAACAGTCCCTTTTCTATTGTGTTTTCCATGGACCATCGTACGCCATCCTCTTCAGCCGACACAGATCAACGCCCATTGCATCGATAATTCCATCCATCCACCTCATTCTCTGGTGCCCCCTTCTCCTTTTGCCTTTGATCTTTCCTAGCAACAAGGCCTTCTCAAGTGAGTCCTCTCTTCTCATTTGGTGGCCAAAGTACTTGAGCTTCATCTTCAGTATTTGTCCTTCCAGTGAGCAGTCAGGGTTGATTTACTTTAGGATCGACTGATAACACTACAATAACAATTAATGATTAATTAATAATTAATTATTTAATAATTAACCATTAATAATTATAATAATCTACAACAACACTAGAAAAATTGGAAAGTGACAGGAAAAGAAGCCAATAGCACATGAGAGAAATCGACTCAGTCACAGAAGTAGTTTGCAAGATCTGAGCAGGACTATTAATCGTAAATCCTAGGGACAGGGGTGGCCAACCTTTTTACGCCGTGGGCCTGACCACATCCCTGGACAGCTGAGCAGACCAGACCACGCCCCCAAAGTGGAAATGGGTGCATTTACAGGTGTCATAAATGCGCCCACTTCCACATCTACGCCAGCTGCGGGCATGTTTGCACATGTGTGGGAGCATTTTATGGTTGACATAAACACACCCGCTTCCACTTCCAGGTGTGGCAGAGGCAGTGATAGGCCAGAAGAAATGGCGTTGCAGGCCACATCCGGGCAGGGGGCTGTAGGTTGGGAACCCATGTCTTAGGAGATCTAATACATAAGGCTGCCATTATTTGGAAATAACTTTAGGGCACAAAAGAAGTAAGCAGCTATAGATATTTTAGACCATTTCTTTCTGGTAAAGGTGAACTGCAGGTATAGAAACATGCAAGCCATTGTAAATATACTGTGCCAAAAGAAATGTCAAATACTAAAGCTGGAAAATAATTCAAGCCACAGGTAACAAAAGTGACAGATATATATTGTGCCCAATATTTTTCAGAAATATTGTATTAATTGTGATTACTCTGAGAACATCAAACACAAACTAGGCACTGCTAATGAGCACTGAGAAATTTCCTCTTTGTGTGTAGTCTATTTACATACCTTGCCAGATGGTGAGGGATACTAACAATCTGTTCCATACTGTTCAGAAGTCAGCTGAAAACAAGGATTATTGTAATCCCTCAGGCCTTTGCCATAAGATTTCTATGTCTTTATTTATTTTGCAGAAGAATTACTTCAGGCGTCTCAGGAAGCTCACAAATTCCACCACCCACGACCCTGCCCTCAATACATTGAATTGTGTTGGCACACAGTGTGTATGCTTCGGATTCCAGAAATAAAGCTGGTATAGCAAGATTTCTGGATTGTTTTCAAAGCTGTTTTATGAAAAGAATGCCTGGATTAAACTGCAGTACTAACAAAACAAGATTAAACTAGGTCTGCCTAACCTTTCTCAGTCTGCTGCCATGCAGAGATACTGAACTATATGTCTTGTCATTTACAGTGATTGGAGGTACAGGTGAATGGAACTAAGTTTGAGAAGGTTGTACTAGAAATTGCATCCAATGGAACTGAAAGGGATTTAGTACCTGGGTATACATCCTGAGGACTACAAAATTATTGGATTTTATTCAGATTTGTTTTCAGATTGGATAAGGTAATATGCAAAGAACTTTCGTGTCCTTCTTTTTTTCTGGTTATTAACTATTTAATTATTTAAAGCACTATATCAGGGGTTCCCAACCTTTTTATGCCATGGGTCTGACCATGCCCCTGGACAGCTGAGCGGGCCAGACCACACACCTCAGAAGTGGCAGTAAATGTGCCTGCTTCCGCATTTATGACAGCTGTGGGTACATTTATGGCTGACATAACTGTGTTTACGCATGCGCTGGCGTGTTTTATGGCTGTTGTAAACACGCCCACTTCCACAGGCAGTGGAGCAGAGATGCACTACAAATGTTTTTTACTACCTACTCTGTGGGCTGGCCAAATCTGTGGGCAGGGCCAAATATCCTGCATTGTGGGCTATGAAGATGGGTGTGGCCAATCAAGTGGGCATGGTCTAGGGAATTTCCGCTACTGGTTCTGCAGAACCTGACAGAACCTGCTGCAGTGCATCACTGCAGTGGAGGTGGCGGCAGGCCACATGAAATGGTGCCACAGGCCGTAGGTTTGAAACACCTGCACAATATGATTGTGTGTTCATTTAATAATCTGAAAGTGCCTTTCTCTGATATTAAAACAAAAGATTTCCAAGTTACAAATAATGCATTTCACTAAGAAAATATTGTCTTATTATGAAACAATCACGTGCCCTTTCTGAGCTTCATGTCTGCTGAAAAACAGTGTTTTAATAAGGTTTCCCTTTTTATTTTAGAATCTCCCTCATACCTTCTACTGGCCAAACATTTTAAAAAGATTTGGGTGTTCTGGTAGTGAAGGGGTATATGGGGAATTTTTGCACTTTTTTAAAAATGCTGGGGATGGGCTAAATACATCCAGGGGGCTGATTATTGCCCACCTTTGGCTTAAAACCATTAGTGGTTTGAGAACATGTAGCATGAAATATTGCTTTCTACAAATACATATCTGACATTAAATTTTTCTTCTGAAATCTTCCTTTGAGTGCCCTACCAAAGTGGTATGAGGTCAAGGTCCATCAAACAGTGGTATCCAAGTTAGAAAAGAACCAGAGCTTGGGGAAAATAAAAATCTTAGGATGTCTTAGCTAGAAAGGGTCGTTTCCTGAAAGATTTTTCAACTTTCAGAAAATATAATTTCTAAGGCCTGGAATTAGCTGCTCCACAGAGGCTTAGTTGTAACCTTATGGCCTTCACGGTGCAGTTCTTTTGTTTTCCAAGGTGATATGATAGTTTTTTTAAAAAAGATTTAAAGATAGATAAATCTTTATTGTCATTGTCCCCTTGCGGGAACAACGAAATCTCTGAGTTGAGGAAATGGGATCCTATCACCCAGTTTCAGGTTTGGGTGCCATCAATGCCCCAAGGGGTTTAAAATTTCTTCTCTTAAAATGTGAATTTGGTTTTCCAAATTATATATAAATATTTGTATACTGATCGCAAAATTCAGGCTTAGACTAAAGAAAATGGGGAAAACAATTGGACCAGACAGATATGACCTACACAACATCCCTAAAGAATATACGGTGGAGGTCATGAACAGATTTAATGTCCTGTACCTGATAGACAGAGTACCAGAAGAATTATGGACAGAGACGCTGGACATCATGCAGGAGGCAGCAAGAGAAACCATACCAAAAGAAAAGAAGCATAAGAAAGCAAAGTGGTTGTCTGAGGCCCTTAAAATAGCAGAGGAAAGAAGGAATGCAAAAGTTCAAGGAGAAAGGAAAAAAATACAACCACCTGAATACAGAATTTCAAAGAAAAGCAAGGAGAGATAAGGAAAACTACCTGAACGAACAGTGCATAGAAATGGAGGAAAACAACAAAAGAGGCAGGACTAGAGATCTTTTCAAAAAAAATCGAGGAAATCAAGGGAACATTTAAAGTAAAAATGACCATGATAAGGGACAAAGATGGAAAGGAGTTAGCTGAAGCAGAAGAGATCAAAAAAAGACGGCAAGAGTACACAGAGGAACTTTACAAAAAGGACCTCAATACTCCTGATAATAACAATAATGAGAAATTTGAACTTGAACCAGACATTCTGGAGAGTGAAGTTAGAAAGGCCCTAAAAAGCACTGCAAACAATAAAGCTAGTGGAAATGATGGTATCCCAGTTGAATTTTTCAAAGCCCTAAAAGATGATGGAATCAAACTACTGCATTCAATATGCCAGCAAATTTGGAAAGCCAAACAGTGGCCACAGGATTAGAAAAGATCAGTGTACGTTCCAATCCCAAAAAAAAGGCAATGCCAAAGAATGCTCAAATTACCAAACAATTACGCTCATCCCACATGCCAGCAAGGTGATGCTCAAGATAATACAGGATAGACTTCAACAACATGTGGAGAGAGAACTACCAGAGGTGCAGGCCGGTTTCAGAAGAGGCAGGGGGACTAGAGACCACATTGCCAACATACGTTGGATCATGGAGAAAACAAAAGAATACCAGAAACAAGTCTACTTTTGTTGTATTGACTACACCAAGGCTTTTGACTGTGTGGACCACAACAAAATGTGGCAAGTAATTAAAGAGATGGGAATACTAGAACACCTCATATGCCTCATGAGAAATCTGTACACGAACCAAGAAGCAACAGTTAAGACAGAACACAGAATGACAGAGTGGTTTGGAATAGGAAAAGGATAAGGCTGCATTTTATCACCCTGCTTATTCAATCTATACACAGAGCACATAATGCGCAATGCATGGATGGAGGAATCACAATATGGGATCAAAATTGCTGGAAGAAACATCAACAATTTGAGATATGCAGACGATACCACCCTAATGACAGAAAGAGAGGAAGACCTAAAGAACCTCTTGATTGGAGTGAAGGAGGAGAGTGCAAAAGCTGGCTTGAGACTCAACATCAAGAAAACCAAGATAATGGCAACAGGTCCGATCAGTCCCTGGAAAATAGATGGGGAAGAAGTAGAAGCAGTGACAGATTTTACTTTCCTGGGATCTAAGATCACTGCAGATGGTGACTGTAGCCATGAAATAAAAAGATGACTGATTATGGGAAGACAAGCTATGAGAAACCTGGGGAATATAGTGAAAAGCAGAGACATCACCTTGAAAACAAAAAATTTGCATAGTCAAAGCAATGGTATTCCCAGTGGTAATGTATGGGTGTGAGAGCTGGACCATTAGGAAGGCTGAGCGCAGAAGAATAGATGCCTTTGAGATGTGGTGTTGGAGGAGAGTCCTGAGAGTCCCTTGGACAGCAAAGAGAACAAATACTGGAAGAAATCAATCCTGACTGTTCATTGGAGGGACAAATAGTGAAGATGAAGCTAAAGTACTTTGGACATCAAATGAGAAGGGAGGACTCACTTGAGAAGGCCTTGATGCTGGGAAAGGTGGAGGGCAAGAGAAGAAGGGGGCATCCAAAGATGAGATGGTACTGTGGACACAATGGGTACAGAGCTTGGTCGGCTGAGGAGAATGGTCGAGGACAGAGGTGCCTGGAGGAAAATGGTCCATGTGGTCGCAAAAGGTCAGAATCGACTGTGCGACTGAACAACAACAAAGTGTGTTTGGTGAATTTGGTTTTATTTTTCTGCTGGGATATTTTTAATGTTACAATTCCTTTTTAATGGAACTTTAAATATTTTATTCCAGCAAGGCACCCAGCAAATTGTGTTATTAGGTGGTCAATATAAATGCTGTGAATAAATAAAAATGAAATGAAAATTAGTCTCCCTAGCATGTGGATTGGTAGGCTGTGCCTTTTATGGCACTTCTATATACATACTTGCAAATTTATACCTGTGAGCAATACAAACAATTTAAGAAGCAGCTCAAGACATTTTACTGTATAACACTCTCTCCATTCTATCTGCAGAATGTGAATGTTACTGCAGTTAGCAATAACAACAACACTTACAGTATATAAAGTCCCATAGCAGCTCACATGGTAATTAGCATTTTGCCCGCAACACAGTGAATACTCATTTTACCGATCTAAGAAGGATGGAATTCTGAGTCAACCTTGGGTCCAATTGGATCAAACTTACATCATGAGCAGTGTTTTGTCTGCAGTACTGCAGCTTAACCACTGCACCACATATACTTTCAACACACGTAGCAAGACCACATCATTCACCACATCTGCAGAAGGGAAAAAGAGAGCAGGTCACTGGAAAAGAGGAGAAGTTGTGGGAGTTTGTTTTTTTGTTTTTTTTCTTCTCTTCTGCTCAAGCTGCCTGCTCATTTAGGGAAGAGGGGGAAGAGGGGGGGCCTCTTCTCACTTCAAAGTTAAGGCACTCGCTGGAAAAGGGTGCTTTGATTATCCACTTCAAAGGAAGGATTATGTGGCTTTGATTGTAGGGTTCCATCACCGTGTGGATTACAAATAGCTGCTCAACTTCTCACCTTAACCCCTTGGTAGCTGGATTTTTCTTTCCTTCTGAGCTCCCCCCCCCCCCTTCAGCAACCTGATTAACTGTTTCTCTGAAGCCTTTTTGCTGTGGTTGGAAGACGTCATTTGACTGCTGGCTATGTGGGAAAGGATTATTTGTGGTTAACAATTTTTACTTTTAAACTGCCTGTTTGGAGAGCTGTTTTCTTTTGTTTTCCTTTGTTACATCGTTGTGGATTACAGTAAATTTTGGATCTTCTGCTGACATAAGAACTTGCCGGTTGTATCGGTGGAACCTATGGCTGCAGTGTAGTAAGCCTTATTGTACTGGCATTGTTACAGCGATCTGCAACATTGGGTTTGAAATATATTACATCACTATGGATAAAGGTACGAGAGCGAAAGCAAAAGAAGAAGAACAAGTTGTAAAATCTAAGAAGATTGAAAAAGCACCAATGGAAGAATCTGCTCAGTCAACATCCCTGCCAACAGTGCCATTGGACCAGACTCAAATTATGGTGGAAATTGGCAAGTTGTCGCAAAAAATGGAGAAAAATGAGGCTTCAAGGGTGAAAGATAAAAATGAAATGTTTAAAAGGCAAGAAAAGATGATGTCAACACTGACAGATTATACCAAAAAGGTGGACTTAAGTTTGAATAAATTTGAGGGAATGCTGAAAGTGGTTCAAATCGAGGTGGATGCGGTAAAGAAGGAAGTAAAAGGGACTCAGGAGGTGGTGCGGGGCAGTAAGTTAAAATTGGAGGAACAAGAAATGAGGATAGATGCTGTTGAAGATATGATGAGAAAGCAGAACATTCTGATCCGTCAGGTACCGGAACGCACTCCGGATATGTTAAGAGAGAGGGTGGTTCAGTGGTTAAATGGTTTAAAAATGGGGAAGGAATTTGTTCAGGAGGATTTAGGAAGTGTATTCCGGGTGGGTCCAAGAAGAGGGAGAGTGGTTCAAAGAAATGTGTTGGTTAAATTTGCAAATTGGGCAGATAAATTAAAAGTAATGGCTCACCTGAAAAGTGTTGGTTCAGACGCGTTGAAATTTGATGGCTCAGATGTAGAAGTCTACAATGATATTTCACTAAAAGAAAGAACATGGAGATATAAGATGAGGCCTGTTACTAAATTATTGAGGGGTAAAAATATAAGGTATAATTGGAGATTTCCACAACAATTGCGCTTTTTCTATGATAAAAGAATGCAAGTTATTGATGAAGGTACTAATCCATTGGAATACCTGGGTTTGTTGGGGTTGGTACAAGTAGATTCGGAAGAATGGAAAAATCTTAAGAAGGAAATGATGGATTCTGGAGCTTTGGGGAGGGAATATGGGAGGGAGGAGCCCGGTGGGGCAACAGGTGGAACACCACAACGAGGGGAGGAGGAGGAGGAGCTGTCCTTGATTATGGTGGAGGAGGAGATAGGTAAGGAAGGATGAGCATTAGATAGTAGTAATCTTAATTATCTAATAGAGGTAGAATGGGTAAATAGCGCATAGCGCCGGCAGTAGGGCGCATCTTGCAGGTCCCCCCTCTCCCCTCTTTGGCTGACAGAGGCGACTTTTCGTTGGAAGGTGGGGAGAGTGAAAATGTGTGTTTTATGTAGTGGGTATGGTGAAGGGTTTTTGGTGGCACGCCCGATGGAGAGTTTAAAGTTGGGAGAAGAATTTGGTTATGGATAGTATTAAAATAATATCGTGGAATGTGAAAGGTACAGGTTCTGTTCTTAAGAGACGGAGGTTGGAATCGGCGTTGAAAAAAGATAGACCAGATATTTTATTTTTACAGGAAACACATCAGAAATCAAAAGATACGAATAAACTTTATCTGGGTTGGATGCAACACTATGAGATGGCGTTTGGAACATCTAAAGCAAGAGGGGTGGCAATTATGATTTCTAGAAAGTTAGGATTTGAAATTACAAAAAAGATTGCTGATCAAGAGGGTAGGTATTTGTTGTTAAGAGGAAAAATGGAGGATGAGGAAATATTGTTGGTAAATATTTATGCTCCGAATGACCACCAAGTAGTGTTTCTTGAAAAAATCCGGAAAATAGTGGAGGTGGAAAATGTTGCAAAAATTATTGTGGCTGGTGATTTTAATTTGATCAGGTCAGGAATAGATTGCACAAATATAGCTAGAAGTGGAATGGGTGTGAAAGGGAAGGCGATGGACAAATGGATGAAAGTTATGGGTTTGAAGGATTCGTGGAGAGAGTTTAAAGGCTTGGAAAGGGCATATTCCTTTTTTTCGCATGTACATGGGACCTACTCGAGAATAGATTATGTTTTTCTGTCGGAAAACTTAATTGGGGATATAGAAAGTACGGAAATTGGGATTATTAAGGAATCGGACCATGCTAAAGTATATTTGGAATTGAAAATATCAAAAAATATTCAAAGAGTTAGAAATTGGAGGTACGATCCTAATTTGTTCAAAGATCAGAAAAGCAAAGAGGTAATTATGGAAAGTTGGAAAGAAAGTTGGCAATGGAATGATAATAATGAGGTTGATTTTAACATTGTATGGGATACCATGAAGTCAGTTTTTAGGGGGGAAAGCATAAAAGTGGCAAGCCTCAAATATAAAAGGTATAAAGCAGAATACATAGAAAAAGAAAGAGAAATAAAACAATTACAGGAAGAACACGCAAAAAGTAAAGATAAAAAAATTTTCTTGAAACTACAAGGACTTAAGGCAGAAGTAATGGGTAAAGATATTGATAAAGTTAAACGAGATTTGATCTATTTAAACAGAGAATATTTTGAATTTAGTAATAAGAACTCAAAACTATTAGCAAGAGCAGCTAAGGTTAAAAGGGAAAAAAGAGAGATTGGGGTGTTAGTTGATAGGCAAGGTTCAAGGTGTAATAAGAATAGCGATAAATGTAAAATAGTTAGGGAATTTTACCAGGGGTTATATGCAAAAAAAGAAATAGATATGGAAAAGCTTAAAAGGATATTGGAGAGGCAGTTAGGGAATGGGATAAAGCAAGAGCATAGGGAGAAAATGGAGGAAAAGATAACTGATAAAGAGGTTAAGGGGGTAATAAGCGGATTGAAGATAGGGAAAGCCCCGGGGGATGATGGATTATCAACAGAGTTTTATAAAGAATTTAAAGAGGTGGTGGTCCCGAAATTGGTGAAGTTATATAATTATATACTAGATGGAGGATCAATTCCGACTTCATGGTATAACACTACAATTGTTCTTTTGCCAAAGCCTGGTAAGAATTTGGAAAGAGTGGATTCGTACAGACCAATTTCGCTTATAAATCAAGATGCGAAGATCTTCACGGCAATATTGGCTAACCGTTTAAATAGTTTTATGGGGGAATATATAAATGTTGATCAAGTTGGGTTTCTAAAAGGACGACACATGGCGGATTTGACTAGAAGGGTATTAGATTTAATAGACAGTGTTAATCAAACAAAGGAAAAAGTGGGATTACTATCATTGGATATTTTTAAGGCATTTGATTCATTGCAGTGGTCTTCAATTAAGGAAATAGTTAGAAAATATGGGTTTGGAGATAAATTTAATAGGGTTATAGATTTACTATATCAAAAAGGAAATGCCAGGGTTAGAGTAAACGGGGAGCTCACGGATGTGGTAAAGCTAGAGGCAGGCACTAGGCAGGGTTGCCCATTATCTCCTATTTTGTTTATAATGGCAATGGAGATTTTAGCTAAAAGTATAAGGGAGGATTCAAATATAGAAGGGATTATGGGCAATAAAGTGAGCATGTACGCTGATGATACATTGCTTATGGTGAAGCACCCGGAACAGGTAATGGATAGGATTAAAGATCATCTACAAGTATTTCAAGCTATAACAGGATTAAAGATAAATTGGGATAAATCTGAATTGATGTTGTGTAATTTGAAATTGAGCGAGATGGGTAGGACGGTGTCGACACTTAATATACAAATCAAAGATAAGTTGAAGTATTTAGGTATAATTATTTCCAACAAATTAGAAGAACTTAAACGATTGAATTATGACAGCTTGAGAATTGAATTTAGGAATAAAATACGAGAACTTCAGAAGTTAAAGCTGTCATGGTTCGGAAGGATTGCTATGTGTAAAATGATACTGTTACCAAAGATTAACTTTTTATTTGATACGCTCGCGATCCGTTTAAAAGAGAAAGAAATCAATGAGTTTCAAAAAATGTTTAATGATTTTTGTAATGGAGGAAAAAAATCTAGGCTTCCAAAGAAACTATGGTATTTGTCTCAGAAAAAAGGGGGGTTGGGTATGCCAAATCTGTTAGTATATTACCGAGCATTTCAAGTCAAGAATGTTGTGAAGATCTTGGCAAGAGAAAAGGTAATTTGGGAACAATTGGAAATGAAAGAATACAGAAATATTGGAAATTTGAATTTTCTGGGAATGAAGGATAAGGTGAAAAGGTCAAATAATACTATGATGAAAGGTCTCATGGAGGTGTGGAAGAAGGTAAAAAAAGATATGGTCCCGAATCTCTCCCCAATCTTGGAATTGACCGATATGATGTGTTTCCCAATAAAATTAGACAAAGAAAAAATAGAAATATTGGATAAAAATGGAACGTTGTTATTGAAGGATTGGTTAAAAGCATGTGATGTTGATGCCGAGCGGGAAAAAATGTTCGAGATATTAAATGTGAATTGGTTTCAGAAGTTAAAGGTGGACAATTGGAATAAAAAATATAAAAGAGAACTAGGGTCAGACAGAGTACTTACGGAATTTGAGGAATTGGTAAGGAAGATTAGAAAAGGGGAAAGTAGTATTAAGGGTCTTGTAAGTAAGCTTTATAATATATTGAATAGAGGTGCAGATCCACAGGAGGATTTGAGACGGAAGTGGGAACAAAATTTGAATATAAAAATTGGGGAGATTGAATGGAAAAATAAATGGAAAAAGAGAATTATGAGAACAATGTCTGTAAGAATTAAAGAACATAATTTCAAGATGTTGTGGCAATGGTACCTGACACCATTAAGACTTTACCAGATGGATAATAAAAGAGATAAGTTATGTTGGAGATGTAAAGAATTTGATGGAACATATGAACATATGTGGTGGAGTTGTAAAAAAATAAGGGATTTTTGGGGAAGAATAGAAAATGAATTTGGTGAAATATTGGGTAAAAGTGTTAAGTTGGTGTCGGGTACTATTCTTTTAACGAATGTGGAAGATCTGGGTTTAAACAAGGAGGAAAAAGAATTACTGGAAATTGTATTGACAACGGGTAGACAATGTATAGCCAGAAATTGGAAAAACGATGTAGATATTCAGGTTGGAGAATGGTATAAAGAAATGTGGAGTTTAGCATTGAATGATAAATTGACATGGGAGATTAAAGTCAAAAGAGATAATTTAAAAGAGAATAGATTCTGGAACATATGGAAACCGTTCGTGGATCACTCTATTATGGTAGGTGATAGTTCAGGACCAGTACCATCCCAAAGAAGTTTCTGGACTTGAGTAGAAAATAAACTCTCCGGGCATTGTATATATTCACAGGGTGTTTTTTTTTTTTTACTGGTTAAAAAGATTAGTGGTAGTACAGAAAGTTTTTCTCTATTATTTTGGACTTTGAAATAAAGGTTCTTAATATTTGGTGGTTGAATAGTAGTTAATGAATATAGATATTGTTATGTGCTAGCATATAGTAATGTTTGTTAGTATGATATTACGGACTTGTTAGTGTAATGTATTGTTAATGTACTGTTAATGTTTTCTTTTTTTTCTGTATGTTTATTAAAAACTTAATAAAAAAAATTATATAAAAAAAAAAACACTTACAGTATATAAAGTCCCATAGCAGCTCACATGGTAATTAGCATTTTGCCCGCAACACAGTGAATACTCATTTTACCGATCTAAGAAGGATGGAATTCTGAGTCAACCTTGGGTCCAACTGGATCAAACTTACATCATGAGCAGTGTTTTGTCTGCAGTACTGCAGCTTAACCACTGCACCACATATACTTTCAACACTCGTAGCAAGACCACATCATTCACCACATCTGCAGAAGGGAAAAAGAGAGCAGGTCACAGAACACAAAGAATTCAGAGGCAACTATCTCAAGACATACCCCTGTTTAGACAAAATGTTTATGTTTACCCCTGTTTATATGACATAGTACATCCATGCCAGAAAACAGAAACATTCAGATAAGAACATTAAGAGTATATATGATTTAGCATTATAGTGTCTGAGGCCCAGAATCCTGTTCACTATTTACACCAGTGGAAATATTGAACCGTTGACTCCTTAGCTAATAACAATTTGCCCTGGGATTTACATGATTGCATTTACACCAAACAAAAAGCAAGATTCTGGGCATTATTTAATTCAGCATGATTGTCAGGATCAATTAGTCACATAATAGCTACACAGGACACAAAAGACCCAAAATATGACATTTCAGAGTTTTTAAAATGCACCTATCTAAGGTTCAGGCACACTTGAATGAACTTAATTTCTCCTGTGTTGGAATTATTTGTTGCAGAGCAATGGACCCTTCTCTCAGTAAACCCTGGTTGAAGTATAGTGAAAGGCTTGACAGATGAGTTGCCGAGGTAATTACTTGGCTCCTTTCCATCCTACTAGCTTTTTGTCTGATAAATGGAGGCTTAAATTCAGAATTCTACAATTCTAATCTCAGTAGAACAATCCATTACAGTTAAAGGCCAATATATTTTGCTCAATCCCATCACCGCTTCACTGGTTAGAGGCTTGTTCCTTTCCTGCTGTTCCTATTCATGTCAAAGGATGGAATTTGGATTGTGTACATGCAAAGCTTGAAAGAGAAGTCTCTGAAAGACTGAATCAAATTTAGCTAATACGGCCTTTGATTGTTATTTTTTTAGAGAAAAGCATGCTACTCTTACATTAGTAACATTTACAGTTTGACCAAGCATAAATTCTCTTCTGTGGTTCAGGAGAGTGCGCTAGGAGTGAACTGGAAGTACAGTACCTGAATAAACTACAAATTCCAGGTTTCTGAGGGCTAGGGTAACTGCTGTGAACCGGGTAGTACTGAGACATTCTTAGACAAAGGCCACAAAAGTAAATGGAACTTAAGTTAAGTCTGCTGATTTCAGGGGTCCTACTTTAAGTATCAGTAGGTCTAAATCCAATCCAGTATTTTCATGCATTATTTTCTGGAAAATGTTTTTTGCATCGCATAATAGCTTTCTCTGTAATTAAATGATATTAAGGAAATTGTGGAGGACAAGCTAGAGCAAGTATTGCTCATTAATTTTATTAGCCTCACTGTAAATGCTGAGGGTTTTCATCTGTACAAAAATGAAGGGGAGTATGGGAAATAATAGATGTGTGTGGGAGTTTTGCACTTGTATGGAGACAGCAATGGTTGTTTTCATTTCTTTTCTTTTCAAAATGGTATAAGGAAGCTGTCAGAACTGTCATTATTTTTAATTATATAACTAATTATAACATGCTTTAAATGAACAGAGTCCAAATCTCTTCCAAAAAATTGGGAAGAAATTGTAGCTGGAGTGCAGAAATACATGTAGCAAACAGACACTTACCACATCTCGTTTGCTATTTAACTGATTTGATTCTATAATGATCTACCCTGCATAAAGTTGGAAGATATTTCTCCTTAGCTAGTTGTAGTCAAGTTTCTCAAAATGAAATCTTGACTTCTCTGAAATCAGTGGTACACTGTGTTGCGGGCTTGCACCTTTCAACTTTCACTGACTGTCAGGCCTTAGAATGCTCTGGCGTTGACGGACCTGCTGCTGCAGCTTCTCTGAAATCAGAGCACAGGCCGCCCGTCTGTGGTTGGGTTGCGTGGCCTAAGGGTGTGCTCTCTCTGCTCAGGCTTATTTCAGCAGAGAAAGGCTGGTCCAGATAGTCTGGCTCATGGGTTCTGGAGAAAATGGCAAACAGCAAATTAATGTAACAGGTCTAATTAGGCTGCAAAGACCTCTGGGATTGTAAATGCCAATTCTCATGGAACGACACCCTTATCTAGTTTGGGGAAACTTAGCTGACCTTGAAAGTTCTGTGGGTGCGTAGGGGTTTGGCCGTTACTGTCTTCTTCAAAGATGGTTCGCCGCTTCTTGGCTGGAAAAAGGCGAGATGGCTGGTCCTCCCTCAGACAGCTGAAGAATTCCCCCTCACAAACCTCACAGGAGAAAGTTGCTAACCTTCCTGCTATAATGGTCTTTTGTAATGCAAAAGCCTCCCATTCTCTATCTCTCGCTCTTGGTTTGGCTGAGAGAGCGAGAAGAACGCAGATTGACTCAAAAAGCCAATTTAAAGAGTTTATTATAGAAACGTAAAATAAAAGCACATAATACAAAAATCAAAGAAATAAAAGTTAAGAAATAAAGCATAGGTAAAGGTAAAGGTTTCCCTTGCTCGAAAGCCAGTTGTATCCGACTCTAGGGTGCAGTGCTCATCTCTGTTTCTAAGCTGAAGAGCCAGCGCTGTCTGCTTCTGCAGACGTTTCCGTGGTCATGTGGCAGGCATGACTAGACACCGGAGCGCACGGAACACTGTTACCTTCCCACCAAAGTGGTCCCTATTTATCTACTTGCAATTTCTTGCTTTCGAACTGCTAGGTTGGCAGGAGCTGGGACGAAGACGGGAGCTCATTTCCGTCCTGCAGTACTCGGGAATCGAACTGCTGACCTTCCGCTTCCCAGTCAGCATCTTAGCAACTAGCATAGCAGTACTTCTAAGCTAAGCTAGCTATGGCGCTCAATGGTGGCCCATACGAGATGGGGTTTGATAGCTTCCTTGATGGCTAGGCAAGCATACCAAATGTGTGGAAGTATGTGTTTCTCTTTAAGCAGAGAGATCCATAACTCAGATAGCTAATTGAATTTAGCTTCTGTTTATATCCTTTTTGATCGGAAACGACAGATAGGCAGGGCTAATTGGCTTGTCAAAGTGACAAGGCAAGTCCATAGATCAAAGATCCAGATGGTTTTTTATCAGTGTTCTTCATCTAACTGCCAGAGAGAACATGTTCAAGGTTGGTTCCCTAGGGACAACCTTGGCCAACCGGACTGTAGGCAGGCAAGTTAAGACTTCCAGAAAATGGTGGGATATTCTCCTAAAATGGCATCACTTAGGCTAAGTGTACTAACTTAGAGTGAAACAAAATTAACTACATAGCATTGCAACATGTTAACCTACATAACAATATGATAAATAACATAAAATAATGTCATCTTTGTCATGAGATCACGACACACTGTCTATCAACACAAATTGGCCAGAATCCTATAGATGCCTCCTCGAAGACTGTGGTATTTGGAAACCACTAACAGGTGTACCCTGGTAACGGCCTTGTGTTGCCAGCTCTTTCTCAAACTAGGTCAGGTGAAAGGAACTGCAGAATGAACTCGCCAAAAGGTGCCTTTGTTTTGGCAGTTCAATGTTTGGACTAGACACGGAAGAAGAAGGCGACGAAGAAGAAGACAATGAAGAAGAAGAAAGGAATGACTGTGCCAGCACCTTGCCGATTAGCTACAAGAAGTTATGCAAACCTTACAGAAATACCAATAAAATTATGGCCCATGAAATATATATAAATCTTTGTGCAAAAGATCAGTGATTCTAAGACACCAATACAGCAGAAATGAATAAAGGCCTGGTCTAAAGCAAGTTATTGATAATCCTGTTGGATGAACAAGTAATGCTAAGGCTGAGATAAGCAATTAGCAGAAAGCTAGTCAGGGCTGATGTTCATTGAATGCATTGCGAGAATAAAAAAACTCTCAGAGAGTAACAACAAAATATCCCAATTTCTGATTTAGGACATTAAATCTGTCAAACACAGCAATGACTGTTTGAAAAGAGAGATTTGTTTTTCAATGTTTAGAAAGTGCCACTCAAATAATTTCACCTCAACAAACAACAACAACACTAAAGCTAGATAAGAAGTGTGGATATATATATATATATCAATTAAATGAAATTCAAGCATAGCTATAAGAGAGTTTACATAAAGAAGAAAGTGCAAAGAGAGATCAAAATAAACCATTAAACAGAAATGTAGGATTTATACCAGAAAGCAATTTGAAACTGAATTTAAAAAGTGAGATACTGTAAGTGCAAAAGTTTGTTGCCACTCAACAGCACAGTTATGTCAAGTCTCCAGGTGGGGAGACAAAAGCCCGAGGCAAACAGTGTTGGATGAGGTCAAATTTGAATTCCTGTATGTGCAATAGTATTAAGACTTGGCTAACGTCTTCATTCATTTCCATCTGACACAAGGTTTGCTGGCTCAGCCCGAAGCACTGAATCCACTACTGTACTTGTACCAAATAGTGACATTCTAAAATTTTAAAAAAGTTTCAGATGTCTAAGCCAGGGGTTTACAACCGATGGTCCACGAGCAGAATGTGGGCCATGTCACCAAATAATCTGGCCCCAACCTTGCTCCAGCAGCCCCCGCCGCTGTTTAACTTGCTTATTATCAAGAGTCCAACTGTCTCCTAACCAGCTTTTTTGTTTGTCATAAATTTGTTTTTTGCAACAAAGCATAAGTGAGTTAACACATAACACTTTATGCATCTATCTATCTACATATTAAGACCTTGACACTGAAACTCTGGGAATATTTCAGCAGCAGCTTTAACATTCACAGACAAGGTTGGATGGATGGATGGATGCAAGAAGGTTAAAAGGGGAATAAAACACACTGGGATTAGCTTTCAAATATGTGAAACAGGCAAACCTTTAGTGGTCTCATAATCACAGAGTTTACAATTTCTTCATAACCCTTTAGTGTTGCAGAATATATATTGGGGACTAGTCTTAAACTGTAAAAGATGGGCAAATACAAAGGAAACCTATTTGATTGCATTTTGTACGGAAAGGTTCTTGAGGCTATGCAGACAATATTAACATTTATGTATTCTCAGGTTCTTGGTTTCTTGACCTTATGAGGCATATATGTTTATATGGAATCAGTGTCACCCCCCAATTCTGAAAATTACCTTTTTATTATTTTTTATACTTTTATTTCCAATAAAGATACTTCTCTCTTTATTTTTTCATTTGCAATCCACTTTAAGGTTAGGCTTCCATATGCACAAAGCACTACACTAACACACACTCATTCACAACACTTTGTAGATAAATAACTGCAAAGATCTATTTTTAACCATTTTCCAAAGGATCGCCATTGCGATCCTTTAAGCTCAGTAAATACCATTCACTTGAATAGGGCAGACTGAGGCTCCGCTCTGGAATCAGAGCATCATTCAACAGCATGGCAGTACACCCAGCCTCGCTCGAGAAGCGAGGCCGGGGACAAAGCACCTATGCCGGCTTGAGGGAAGTAGACTTTCCCAGTTAAAAGAAGCCAAGATAGTCTGGGCCTCAGTAGCAAACAGGATTTTTTTAAAAAACCAAAGCTGAGTAGACCATGTAAGTCAAATTGATTACTCTATGTTGTGGCTGTCTTCCTTTGGTTGATAAATATATCTTGGATTTTGCTTTCATTTGGTTTCCTTAGATTCTCAAGCAACTCCTGCTCTGGTGAAAATAACTTGGAATGTATAAATTGTAGCTTTCAGTTTTGGTACAGTATATCACTATTGTTGTTGGTTATATAAACCTATACAGTATAAGGGAAAACTTCTTTTGAAGTCTTTGTTTGCAATACTCACTAAGAGAGAGAGAGAATTACAACTGCTGGGATTAATTTTCTTGCCAACTTAGTCAGACCTTGGAAACGGATTTATTTATTTATTTTGCTATAATTTCCAGAATCCCAAACTATACAAATAAACAAACAAACAAATAAATAAATATTGTCGTCATTGGTTAAGTTGTCAGGGAGATTCCAGACATTCTATTAAAAAAATCTGTTGTGATATTAAATACCTGCAATCCACTAGTAAGCTTCAGTAGCTCTTACTTTTTGAGAATTCTTTGATAGGCTAAGCAAATTTGTTCAACCTAGACCACAGTTGCTGGTTTTCTAACATGATTGCTTTTGACACTAATATATTGGGATCATCTTTTCCCATTTAGCTAATATAATTCTGTCAGTATTCATTCCTGTGAACTAACATTACCTTTGAATCCATAATGGAAAAGATTTCACTGTCAAACACTGTTGATCACTCATTGTTTAACATTTTATTAAACTCAATGCAAATAATCTTGCTATGTCTGCCAGTTTCACATGGTTGCTCTTCTTCCTGTTTTCAAAGTTTTGCTGGTATTTTGAGTTTAAGATTCTATAAAAGGAATTAATTCCTAACGTTGCAAAGAGCAACAATGGACAGGCCTTGCCATTCCTTCAGTTTGCTGTAGAGAGAGCCAGGAGATAGCTGGGCCATTCTTCATTTTTGCAGGTGTGGTAGAGGGCATAATTATATTGCTCCTAGCTAATAATGATATAATTCGGCATCTGTGAGGATGTGTGGAAAAAAGGAGGGGAAAGACTACAGATCTTTTGCATGATACTGATCTGAGAATTGCACATGAAGGGAAATGTCACATTTGTCTCTCCAGGCATGCTGTTCTGTCAAAGGTCTAAGCTTGAGAACTAGGGGACAAATATGGGCCTTCTAATGACCCTCATATTTCTCTCTCAATGACTCACCAGAAAACAAAAACAAGCTAACTAGCAGGGGTATGTAGTTTTGTGTTTTTGGACTACAACTCCCTGAATTTTCTGCCTGGGGAATTATGGGAGTAGTAGTACAAAAACAAATATCCACACACTTGTGATAATGGGGGTAAACAAAGGCTTTCAACAATTGTGGCAAGCTCAAGTAAGATAAATAGACATCTTTTACTTCTTAAGGATGCTACATTTCTAATGATGTGCCAAATCCTTTATCTGATTTGACCCTGAGAAAAGAAGAGAAGCAGGCGAACAAACTGCTTTGAGGTCTTGGAATGTGCCTCATTTGGACATTTAATGAAGGGCAGCAAATTGGTTGATTGGTAGGAAAAGTGAGAGTTTGGAAACATTACTTATCGGGAGAAGCACTCCCAGAATTCCACAGGCATGCTAACCAATGGGTCCGTGGAGCTGTAGTGAAACTAGAAGTACAGTAGAACCCTGTATAATGAAAGCCTCTTACAGCAATTAAATTGTACAATGACGAGGATTTGAAAAAACATTGTGCCCCATATAAGAACTAAAATCATTATACGATGCAATGCATCTCTATGGGGAAAACCGTACAACAGTTTTTTTGTTATCGTATGATTTTTTCCCATAGAGATAATTGTTGTACGATGCATCCCATAGGAATAATCGCTATACGATGCATGCATTGTATAGCGATTAAATCATACAATGACTAGCCCCACGGAACGAATTAAAGTCATTATACAGGGGTTTACTGTGGTAGTGAAACTAGAAGTAACAATATTCCTGCCTCGCCCAGTTCTCTATGATGTTTCTTTCCACCTGTGTTCTAATTAAATATATACAAATGACAAAAATATTACATACAGTACATGTCTTCAATCATATCTCTTGCAAAGAAAAGGAAAGTCAGGTAAACCATACCTGTCAACTTTTGGATTTGAAAATAAGGGAAATTTTGGCCACACCCCTCTGTGGGTGTGGCCAAATCTGTGGGCATGGCCAAATATAGCCATGTGACTTGCTGGGCTCTAGTCATGCCTGCCATATGGACATGAAAATGTCTGCAAACACAGACAGCACTGGCTCTTTGGCTGTAAATGGAGATGAGCACTGCACCCTACAGTTGGATACGACTGGCAGATTTTACTTTCTTAGGATCAAAGATCGCTGCAGATGGTGATTGCAGCCATGAAATAAAAAGGCGACTGATGCTTGGGAAACAAGCTATGAGAAACCTGAGGAACATAGTTAAAAGTAGAGGCATCGCCTTGCAAACAAAAAATTGCATAGTCAAAGCAATGGCATTCCTGGTGGTAATGTATGGGTGTGAGAGCTGGACCATTAGGAAAGCTGAGTGCAGAAAAATAGATGCCTTTGAAATGTGGTGTTACAAATAGGTCGATCCTAGAAGAAATCAACCACGACTGCTCACCAAATGTCAAATAGTAAAAATGACGCTAAAGTACTTTGGACATCAAATGAAAAGAGAGGATTCACTTGAGAAGGCCTTGATGCTGGGAAAGGTGGAGGACAAAAGAAGGGGGTGGCCAAAAATAAGATGGCATGGTGGTATTGTTGATGCAATGGGCACAAAGCTGTGTGGGCCGAAGAACCCTTTCCCCATCTTCTTGGGGGACTTTTGTTTTGCTTTCTTTCTTGTTTAGTCAGTGGCTTAAGTGACTAAGATGCTGACTGGGAGGCAGAAGGTCAGCAGTTCGATTCCCGAGTACTGCAGGACGGAATGAGCTCCCGTCTTTGTCCCAGCTCCTGCCATTCTAGCAGTTCGAAAGCAAGAAATTACAAGTAGATAAATAGGGACCACTTTGGTGGGAAGGTAACAGCGTTCCGTGTGCTCTGGTGTCTAGTCATGCCTGCCACATGACCATGGAAATGTCTGCAGATGCAGACAACGCTGGCTCTTCGGCTTTGAAACAGAGATGAGCACTGAACCCTAGAGTTGGATACGACTGGCTTTCGAGCAAGGGAACCCCCCCCTCTCTCTCATATAGTGATCAGGCAACACCACCACCCCCAATTAGGCTGGAGGAGCAAGGGATTAATCCCATCCCTCTCTCATATAGTGATCAAGCAACCCCCCCTCCCAAGTTAACTCTAGAACTCTAGAAACGAAATCCTCCAGCCAGGAGGCAGGGCAAAAACAGCTCAATAAAGCATGAGGTTGCCCCTGCATATATGAAATATATCGCTCACGTAGAGTAGACTCCTGCTCCCAGCAGCCAAAACAAAGCCTCCAGGACCATGTGGCTGGCAGGAAAGGGAAAGAGAAAACTACAGAACCCCCCCCCCCCTTCTCTCTCTCTCTCTCTCCTTCCACAAGCGAAAAGCCTGCCACACAGAGACCTCTGGTGGCCAGAAAAAAATACTGCAGCTTCACCTGTGAGGACTCCGGTCAGGATATTTTTTTAAAAATAGGGGACAATACGGGGAAATTAATAAAACGGGAGGGGGTGGGAAGAGGGGTAAAAATAAGGGGTTTTCCCGGGGGAAATGGGATAGTTGACAGGTATGGGTAAACTGTCATAATTTTAAAGTTATCATTCTGAATATTAAAAGAGTTGAATCTTCTTTTCTGTCAAATTGTAAGCTTGTGCTAATTATTTATTTTTCTGAGCACACTGTACAGTTCTCAAACATGTATTCCTGAATCAGTTTATCTCTTTATGGTGACTAAATTCATCACACTTCTATGGGCTTAGAGCAGTGTTTCCCAAACTGGTGTTTTTGGACTTCAATTCCCAAAAGCACTGATCAGCCAAATGTACTGACTTAGGCTTCTGGGAATTGAAGTCTCCCAGTGGGGCATGTGCCCCACATTTGAAACCACTGGCTTAGAGTCAGGACATAACATTTCTGTGTCATATATGACATTCTCCTTGTTTACCTCCTGGAACCATTAAATAAAAGAAGTCAGTTTTCAATCTATTATGAGTGGCTTTTAAAGTAGCCAGTGGGAAGGAATGAGATTCACTCATATTTTATGGTATTAGTCTTAAATGCAATTGACTCTTGAGAGGTTACTGAATGCATATTTCTTTCATCTTGATCTTCATTTTCTAAAAAACAAAATGAATCCATGCATTTATATAGCATAGAAGAACAGATAATCACGCTACTGTTTACTGCCTGAAGTCATTCCATATGTACAATATTTTTCTTGAAGCTGCTAGAAATTGGGCTTATATTAGGAAGCCCTGGTCACAAAGATGGATACATAAACCTTGATCAGCCTTGGTCTCCCTGCCTAACCTACTTATCTGGTTGTTGATCTTTGAACACAACAGGGGTAACATAACACATAATAAAATCAATGGTATTTATGTGCAAATAACTGAGCAGATTAATTCAGATTCTTACAACATGTTTCTCCAAAAACAATAAAGGAAGAAAAAGTACAAAACATTAGAGCAAGATACCAAATTAATTCATGCATTTGTACTCAAAGAAACTTGTTAGGAGAAAGGAGAACCCTTTGAAGCCAAGAGGAAGAAGGATGTAGGACAAATGTCTTCTGATGTAGAAGTAAGCAAATGTTGAAAAGCACCGGGAGTTGTTGTTCTGCCTTTTATTATTCCATGGTGTAGGGTCAAAATCCAAGGGTCTTGGCATTAAACAACAGCCTCAAACAGCAAAACCTCTTGTGCTGTATTGGGAGCCAGCAGCTGTTCCTCTTGGGTTTCCTAGCCACTCCCCTCTCGGGCAAAAGAGCTCAACATAACCCTTAATTCAGAATAAATACCAGTTTGCATGTTTCACCAAGAAACCCAAACTGTTAGTTTGGTTGTTGGTCCCAGAAGACCTTCTACATAACATGCTTTATATCAAACATTTTGTGGACTGGGATGGCTCAAATGGTTAAGATGCTGAACTTGATGACTGGAAGCTTAGCAGGCCAGCAGTTCAAGACCCAAGTACTGCACGTCTCTGTCCCAGCTCCTGCCCATACCAGAAAATACGGGACCTGCGCAGAATAGTTCTGAGCAGGTCTGTTTTCCGCATGCGTAAAAGCCATTTATGCATGTGTAGAATGGACATGCGCAGAACAGTTTTGTATTCAGTAGATACACCCATTCCACAATTTTCGCCCCACCCCACTGGAGTCTATACCTAGTGCTCCTGTGAACATGGTCCCGGTTTTATTGATGTACAGGTTTAGGATGGGTGTGTGTGGCCCCTCACTAATCCTGTCTACCCATCGATGGCTGAGAATGCTATTTACTGCCTGTAGTGTTTGTTTGCCCAATTAATGTTTCCTAAAATTTGCTGGAGTTCTACTAGTGTGACTGAGTCCTTAATATTGATCTTAGGCAGCACTGGCACTGCAAAAGATCAGATCAACCGATGTCCCAGGTAAGAATAGGGTTCAGCTCTCTGCACTTTCTCAGGAGCTATGACTAATCTTTTTTCCCCAGTGTGCTCTGGAGGTCACAAAATACATCGCTGTCTAACTTGGATGCTGCGATCAATATCCATGAAATGGCAGACTAAGACTTAGAAAGACAGACAAGCTAAAAAGACAGTCTTAATGTGCAATGCTGTGGTGGAAAAAACATCAAAATGAAGAAATGAATTAAAAATTTCATACAGTGTTACTCTAATGACAAGAGCATGCAGCAAATGAAAAGGTCATAGGATGAAAAAGTCAGAGGTTAGCTTCTTATCAGTTAATGAGAATGTAACACTCCCTTGACTTCCTGTTTCTGTGGAAAGAGATTGCAATCTTATCAGTGAAGAGTTAATTAACTAAGGAGGCTGTGGAAAAATACTACACAATTCACAAAGAGGTTGGAACTTAGTTCCAGGCATGTTATGACTGTAGAAAAACAATATTGCCTTTAAAATGTGGCGCTTAGGGGAGAAGTTTGCAAAAATTGAAGCATTATTTATGTAATGTAAAGGGATTAGGCATGGCAAAGGCTGTGGGAATAAGTCCAGGTCGTTAGGCTGTTCATAATGTAATGGATTAGTGACATTTTACCTTGATTAAGATTCTATTTAACTCAAGTGCCAGTGTCATACTTAATGCAAAATCTGAACCTGTAGCTTTTCATGCTCAGAGCCTCAATTTCAGGTGATCTGACTTTACTACATTCTTAAAACATTTAGACAAGACTAGACAAGACTTACCATTCATTACCTATTATTTAACCAGTTGTGAGACATGTCATTTGAAGATGGGTACCCCATTTTGTGAAGATGAACAGGATTTTTTCTCTTCCCCCTTTTTAGGGCACTCTTGCCAGGTGAGAAACTCAGAGACAATTTTTCAGGTTCGCGAGGCTGTAAAAATTGTCTCTTCCAGAGCAAGTCTCTTTAATGTAAATGAATCAATTTCTTCCCCATTTTTCACTCTCCAATTAGCTGTCTGCTTGGTAACAGCACTAATTGCTAAGCAGACTCAAGAATGTGGAAGTTGTGGCTTAATTCTTTGAAGAGGCCAGCAGCCAGAAAAGAAACCTCCCTTGCACATTTAAAGGCAGGCTTGGCTGAGAGGGAGGGGGTCACTTTTGCCCCTTTTTGGGCTAGAATTTCCCCCCTCCTTCTTCCTCTTACGTTCCTGGTGCTTATGCTGCTAGGCAGGCAGCCAGGAAACAAAGAAGTTTTTGCCCACCGCTCTTTCTCATTCTAGCCTGCTGCTAGAATGAATCAGAGCTGGGGTGACTTTCTTACTCCCATTGAAAGCAATGTATCCAACCAATGAACAGAGTTAACTGTCACCTTCCTCATGACTTCTAGAACACAATACCTGGCATCTCACTTTTAATGTTGCAACATTATAACACAACCATGCAAACACATAACAACTCTCAACAATTCTGCAGTCACACTGGTGCACCATTCATTCACACATCCCACATTCAAACCTTAGATATCCACATTCCTTCCTGGGGACATTTCCCCTCCCCAGGTCTGCAATGCTTCGCTCTACTCATGAGGAAATGGTTCCTCTCAGCCAGATCTTTTGGGCTGTTCTCAAGTGGCCTTTTACAACCACTCTGGGCTTTTGCTTAGAAGTTAGTTTCCTTTCCAGTTCAGTTACCTTCCTGTCTGATCTAAACTTTTGGACTTGGCTTCTGGGGGTTCCTACCCAACTCCTTCTGCCCCTCCTGTCTCTGCTCTCTTCCTGAGTTCCCTGGTGAATTGGCTCTGGAGCCCTGTGTCCGTAGTGGCTTTGCGGGGCTCCGCAAGCAGCCTGTATGGGATGGGCATGTGGACGGTGGTCTGTTTGCCTGAAAGTGCATCTGCCTCTAGGTAGACTGGACACAACAACTGAATTTTGGTCAGTTCTGCTGCCAACAATTCCCCCTGGCATAATTCTGCCTCTATCATGTGTTGGGAAGGACTCCTGACTGCCCAGGAAGTGCCTGCACTTCCTAAGTCCTCCAAGCCCCCATGCTGGCATTTGATTGTCGGGTAGAGACGTGCTGGGGCTGATGGTTCTACATAAGCTGGGGGTTTCTCGGTCTCTACCTGGGCTGGACCTACTGAGGCAATTATCTGCCTACATTTGCTCCAAGCCCCTATGATTTTAGTGGGTGCTTGGGGTTCCTCTTTGAGGCATTTGCCTACTCTGTCCCAAACCTCTGGCTCCATCATGCCTGCTTCTGGGTAGAACAGACAGTGTTCCCCCAGATGCACCACGAGTTCCGTCAGGCTGCTCCTTCGTACCCTTATGCGAAATAGCCTGGCCAGGCCCTTGAGCTCCTCCACCTGAGCTCTTTGCCTAACAGATGAGCTTTGCCCCCCCCCCCCCCCGATTGGGGGTTCCCTAGATTTGCCTCTGCAGGGTGAGTTGGCGCGCCTTTGGGTAGTAAGTTGGGGTGAGTGATGCACAAGACGATGTCCCTCGGGTCTGGTCAGTGGCTCGGGATCGCGGCTATGTTTGCTGCCACGGGCTTCTGCTGCTCTGCCTCAGTTGTTTCTGGACCACGGCTCTCCCCTGGGTTTGGAACGCGTCCGTTCCGATATGTGGCGTCTGCCAGGCTTGTGGTCGCATTGGTTTCCTTGCTTCTGGATCATTGCGGCCTTGCCAGGGACCACGTCAGATTCTGATCGGGGTAACGTCCCGATCAGAATAATGGCATGGCTTCCGAGAAGAATCACGTCGGGGTCACCAGATGTTGCAATGGCTCCCAGGTGTTGGAGTGGCTGGCCGCAAGGAAGACATGCGAGACAATCATGCGGTGAAGTCCAGCCTCAACCTGGGTTGGGTGGCACCCATTTATTACCCTGCCTTGGGGTGATGCGCGCCTAGGATGTGCATGACCCCCTAATACAGAAGGCTTGAATACGTGACCTCTTCCAGTGGCCCAGCTGCCATGCCGGTTCTTAGGAAGGTACCTTAGGTGTTAATTGGACAACTCGCACCTGATTACCTTGGGTTGGCGAAACCCATAGTTCCTGCCCTAATCTCGGAGTCCATGTGTATTGACTCCGAGTCCCTAATTCTTCTGCTGCCTAGCGCGGCTTGTTTGCCCAACCTAATCCTTGGCCAGAAGCGGAGGATTGTGTATTTCCATTAGAGTCATCACCTTTGACTTTTGCCCTATTTCTATCATGGCTACCAACCAAGGCTTTATGAATTGCCCCCCAAACTATCTAACTAGCCCGTACCCCAATTGCCTTTCCAGCAAAGTCTGGTTGGTCCCCGGATGTGTTCAAGGCTGGGCGAACCCCTTGGGAAAGGTTTGGCCAATTATTCACATGGGCAACCCACAGGGAACCTATTGCATTTTGAATTCATCTTGTGGACTATACATATTTGAGTCACATATTTCTTTTCTTTCCTGTCAATGCCAAATATTATTTGATAATAAGAGCTGAAGCAATTCTTACCCTGATCATTATATATTCTTTTCTCCAGGGGCCAATGACCTTCCTCTGGAAGTGCATAAACATAGCATGAAAGCAGTAGTTGAGGTCTGGGATAGCATATGCCACTTGCTGCCTGAGGCAAAAGACAAGTAGTCCCCTTCTTTTTCCATGGGCTGGAACTGATAAGAGTGCCAGTTGAACCTCACATTAACTCTACTAGCAGGACACACAGATTGTCTTTAATCAGTTTCTTATATCTGTGGGTCAAACTAGACAATGCAGTTGTTCTGTCATTAACTGGGATGTAAAAAGATGACTGTCCTAGTTCTGAAGGAATAGCACAAACAGAGGAAGATGATGAAACAGAAGAAATGCACTTTCCCCATGACATGAATTTAACCCATGGTTATGAAGGATGGTGTCCTGACAAGAGGACTAAATTAGGCCCGTGTCATGCCAGTTAAACTGTGGCAGTGAGCCTATATTCAGTGGCACATGCATTTGATAGAATCCAGCTATAAAATCATTTATGCATAGAAATGACCGTAGTTGTTTGCCCCTTCATGTGAAATTGCAGTGCTCTGGTGCATTTCCCCACCCCACCCCCTCAACGGCTGGAAATATTCCTGCAAACAACTTAGTTTGTGCACAAAAGTTTCCAAAATGAAATATATATCCTTGATTTAAATTAAATTTACACACTTCCAAATCAGAAGCCATATAGAATACATGGCAAATCCAAATTACAGTAATATGTTTTCAAGCTAGCAGCACAGATAGGGCTGTTTCAGGAACTTGCCAATCTTACAACTCTAAATTAATTCTAAATTATAGCAGAGTTTGTTACTATTCTGAAGTTTAGCAGTTTTCAGTGTAATTATTGGGAAACATAATGGGCACAAACTTATTGAACATTAATCAGACTTGCTTTTTCAGAAGACTTGGGGAACTAGAAGTTAGAAGAGAGTAAACAAAACAAAACAAAAAAGACAAAAAATACTGTGGCACCTTAAAGACTAACTCCTGTATTTTAATGTTAGCTTTCATTAGACTCAGCCCCTAAAACTTCCTCAATCAACTCGCTAGGAGATGTATATTGTCAGATGCATGTCAGAATATTTATTTTGCAAACCTAACCACTCAAACTGTTTTCCACAAACTGACTGCATTTTATTACCGGTTGTAAATAACTTATTGATTTACACCTCCATCTCCTGAACCAACCAAATCTGCACAGCTACTCTGGGACTCTATATCAAATCTATAAATGTATACCATGAAAATCCACTCTTATATCATGGACTTGGTCCATGAAAGCTAACATGAAAATACAGAAGTTAGTCTTTAAGGTGCCACAGTGTTTTTTGTCTTGTTTTGTTTACTCTCTGTTATGTTTACACAGACTAACACAGCTATCAGTTAGAAGGAAAGTCTGCTTTGCTTTGGCAAAGACATATTAATGGATTAGGCACTGCTGTGGTCCACAATAAACACTGTTTATTACAGAGCTCTGCAATACATTGTGTGCTTTTGCAATTTGTCACCGAGCTTGGTAATTCATTCCCATCAAATATATTGTGCACGGTTATATATATACATGTATAAACAAATGCCTTAATTTAAAAATAAGCACATACAGTATGCTATTAATCATATGAAAGATGACTCAGGCTTTCATGGAACAATTTCAAAAAGACAAAGTGAAGATTTAGCCATAGGAATGCATCTATTTCTTCAAACAGAGCACTTTCAGAAAACAACCAGAAAAGTACATCTCCAGTTAATGGTGTTAACTATTAACACTTATTCTGTCATTGGCAAACTCTCTAGGCCAGGAGTTCTCAACCTTTTTAAGATGGGGACCGGGTCATGCTCTCTCAAACAACTTTGGGGAGTCGACAGCCATTTTCCCCTTCCTCCACCACATGGTACTTCCTGATGTGGTGGAAGTGGTGGGGGGCCAGATGAAATGGTGTTGCAGGCCTCATCTGGCCTGCAGACCACAGGTTGAGTATCCCTGCTCTAGGCCATATGAATGAAAAAAATATATCACAGTTTTGTGGTCATCTGGAGGCAACATAAATCTAGCCTGAGACTTTGTTCCTCATTTGAGAAACTCTTTTGTCTATCTATCACCTCCTGAAAAGGTGAGGTTGGCCAGATCCTGAGACAGGACCTTTTATCTAGCAGCACCTCAGTTATGAAAATCCAACCTCACAAAAGTAAGTTTGTTTCTTTTGCTATTGGCTTTTGGATATCTGATAAAAATCATATTCCTTTGCTGAACCTACTGTTAGAGCATTACGACAATGGAACCAACTACCTAGGGAGGTGATAAGCACTCTACTGCTGAAGACATTAAAGAGAAAATTGGACAAATGCCTGTCATATCTGCTTTGATTTTGATTCCTGCATTGAGCAGGGGTTTGGACTCAATGGTTTCATAGGACAGCAGAAAGGAGTAGAGAGCAAAACAGAAAGGCAGTGAGGGGAGGAGGTTCGGAATCCCCATCACTAGTGACTTTTTTTTTTGGCAGGTGCACTTTGATTAATTTGTTACATAGATTTGAAAGTGCAATTATTTTATTTTTGACTCAAGGCATCTCACAATAATTAAAATCTAAGTAAAATTAAAAGCACAATAAAAACAAGTAAAACATACATTAATATAAAGATTAGCCATCTAAAAACAAAGAAAGAACTTTAAGAATACACTTAGAAGTCAATAAACATGATCTCAGGACAGTTTAGCTTTAATGCCCAATGCAGTTATTAACATTCTAATTTTTTAAAATTATGTTCAATACTGTTAATTCAGCACTTAGAAACCAAATCAAAGCAGGAGGAAAGTAGACAAAAGCTTAGTAAGAATGCCAACAGGACTATGTTAGGAAAATGTTGGTCTGTAGGAATCCCGTGCTGTCTTCAAAAAGGTGGAAGTAGCTTACGAAGATGAGGCCATGAAAACTTGGCCGAAGATCAGCCCTATGACTCATCTCCCCTAAAATAGAGGGTCACCTAATTTCCTGTTATTGCAAGTTGTGATCATGAGCACACCTCATGAGCATTACCTCACATTTCCTGTTTACCCCAAACCTGGCCATGCACTGAGCTAATGCTGACCAATCACCTTAAGAGTCACTCCCATTTCCTGGTTTACAGTTATGTAGTAATAAAATGGCTGGTAGTCCTTTGTCCTGAGATCCTTCCCTTCGCTCCCTCCAGCCTGAAAGGAAACAGCTTGTGTCTGTCTCAGAACTTGTGTGTGTTTGGGGTGTGTATGCTTGTGTGAGAGTAAACTTCAGGGTGCTTGCAAGAGGCCATCCCATTACGACAGCTGGCACCAAGAACAAGGGACTGACTCTGGACATTGCCTGCATTACTTACCCACCTGGAAAGGGGCTCCAGTGCACTGATCACCCCTGGCCAGGGGTCCCTTACATCAGTAAGTAAGCAGAGAGTTCACATGGAAGAACTCTCCTTCTCAAGAGATATGGCCGGCCCATTTCTCTGGAAGACTTGGAGAATCTCCTACAAGAAATATATAACAGATGTCAATTTTATCCTGAAGAAGGGTCTCTTCATTTAGCAATATGGGAACAAATTGCCATGGTTTTGCATTCTCAGGCCAGAGCTGAAATCCCGATTCTAAAATCTTGGCATGTGTGCAGGTTTACCATAGAACAGGCTGCTTCTGAGACACTTCCCATCATCTCATTAGAATTAGCACTGTCTGCTTTCCTTCCAGGCCCACAGTTGTGTGCCCCCTTCCTTCTTTCATTTCTTCAGTCCCTGCTCCCAGCTCTTCAGATGGCATAGAAGCAAGCAGAGAGGCCAAGAGGGAGGGGCAGGAACAGGGTATGGGGAGTGGAAGTATGAATGTGCTGAGGAGAGCAGAGCAGGAGAATGTGCAGGGGGAGTTTTGGAAGTGGGGGGATCATGTGACCTGATGCAGCTCTGCTCAGTGGAATATGGAGTGGACAACGACTGGGAGATTGTGGATTTTCACTCACTCTCCTGTGCAGGGCAGAGAGAAGACTCAGAGGCAGGGAGGAGGGGGAGTGGTGGAGCCTTTGTTTTGGAGCACCCTCCTCAGCCTTGTGAGGCAAGCCTCTTTTTCCCCATTCCAGCCTTGTCTGTTGGGCCCGCGCTCACTTCGCAGTTAATTTCTCTGCCAGCCTTAGACTTACAGCCTGGTTGCAGCCCTCTTTTCTGTGAGATTTATGCGGGGGCGGGGCTGCCAGCAAGGGTGGAGATAGTCAGATTGGGTCCTGTTCGCTCAGCTATGGTTCTTGTCACAGCTAAGAGGCAAGCTAGTTTGGTGAATTTGAAGTCAGAACAACATCCAGGGAATTTTTCCTTCAACTGAGGGTAAAGAAACTTCCCTTCAGCATGTCGTGGCCAGGCACTTAAAATGATTTTACAGTGTCTTCTGGCTGCAGCAGGGTTTTTTTTCCAGCCCATTCTTGGGGGACAGCTCTGAAATAGTTTGCTGAAAGCATTTTCGTCTATATGATAAATTCTTTTGAGTTTAGTGAAACAGTTTGTGTTCTTATTATTGCTATTTTTCATAACAGGCATTTTCTTGTTTTCTGGCTGAGGCAATAAAATTTCAGCTATCTCCAGAAATTCTTCCCAGCATCAAGGCTTTCTCCAGTGAATCTTCCCTTCTCATTTGATATTGATAGCCATGGCTAATGATTTATACAGCATCTAAGTTTTCTCAAGTGCATCATCTCTCAAAGGCACTCTAAATTTCAGCCATAGGCTTCAATAATTCACAGTTTTTCACACCCAATAATTTGGATCAACTCCTATTTTCACTGGTTAGCTATTGTTTATAAGTTTCTTAGTTCTCACTTTCTTTCATCAACCAATGCTGTTTCTCTTTGTAACCAGATTTGACTTGTAATGCTTCTCATTATGTGTTTCTCAGATTTCTCATAGCTTGTCTGTACTTTCCATTATGTTCTCAAGTTGTTTATAGTTTTCTCTCAAATTAATCACCTTTTCATTTCATGACTGTAGGGCAATTAAATGCACAGAAAGTGAAATCTGTACTGCTTCTTTATCTATTTTCCAGGGCCTGACTAGGACTACTGCCATTATTTTGGCCTTCTTGTTTTTGAATTTCCAGCCAGATTTTCAACTCAAGCAAGAGATTTTTGGGGGGTCTTTTCCACTTTCTGCCATCAGGGGAGTGTTGTACATTAATGCAGCCTTGCCTGGCTTCTTTTCCTATTCCAAACCACTCTGGGATTTCTCAAGAGGCGTACAAGGTGTTCTGTCATTCCCATCCTTAGTTTCTGACATTTTTCTGTTTTTTCCATGATCCAATGTATGTTCATGTTCTCTAGTCCACCTGCCTACTTTTCCCAGACAGGATTTCATTCTCAATAAGTAGTTAGCTTTGGGTGTTCCAGCTCATTTCAGGAATAGATCTCATTCCATCTCTGGATTCTTTGCACTTCATGGAGAATTCTCCATAGTTCCACAGGGCAGACAGTTGTGCCCTTTCTCACATAACAATTAAAAAGAAGGGGGATAGATACCCACCCTGGCTCAGTCCATTGTGCATTTTTCAGCATGGCATCAAGCCAACACCTTCTGGCCAGGGTGCCATGGCCACATAGGTCATCACCTGGCCGGGGGTGGGGCACCAGACCAAGATCCTCTAGGCAGGGCCTCCCCTCCCCCTCCAAGGGGGGGGGGGCAGGACTTTTTGTGCTTTCTCCACAGATCTGCAGCTGTGAATCCAGATCCGGCCCACTGATCTCCTTGGAGCATGCAAGGACTGCCACAGGCCAAGCAGTTACCCAGATGCAAGCACCAAGGCCTTTACAGCCTGGTCCAGCAAGCCCACTGGATGCAGTATAGCAGCTTGGTCCATTTTCACATATTGCCCAACCTTTTCACATATTCACCTGTGTTTTATGCACTCTTCCACTTGCAATTTCACCAGCCATGGGGACCTTTCAGTACCTTGGCTAGTGGCCAACTTATAGCCTGGACACACATTAACATTGTCATACCAGCCCCACCTGCCCAGGACTTTGGTGCGGGGGCTAACTTATGAACTGTACCAACGCCTATGGACATTCCATACCAGCCACTAGCACATACCTGTCAACTGTGGCTCTGGCCAATCTGGGACCTGCACAGAACGGTTCTGCGCAGGTTGCCTTCTACTCATGCATAGAAGGGTTTTAAGCTTGCGTAGCCCCCTTCTACACATGCGTAGCCTTCTACGCAGGCGTAGAAGGGTTCTACGTAAGCGTAGAAGGGTTCTATGCAAGCGTAAAACCCTTCTACGCATGCGTAGAAGGCGACCTGCACAAAAGGGCTGCGCAGTACCTCCTTTCCCCCGCTGCCAAATTCCGGGGTTTTGGCAGCACTGGGCGGGAAATGGCGCAAATTGGCGCCGAAAACCGGGAAATCCCGGCCAATCCGGGAAGGTTGACAGGTATGCACTAGCAAGATATGCACACATTGCCATATCCCAGATGTCTTGGTCCTCATCTCTACAAGCCCAGTTTCATCTAAGGTTGCCACAACATAATAATTGTGCCAAAGTTATTCCCATGAATTTTGCCAGGTTATACTCAGGTTGCTTGCAATTGTTTTTGCTTCCCTATTGTGTGGTACAATTCTTCCATCAAAGACTTGCTTTGCACCAAGTGTTATGATATTTGCTTTGTGTATTACTCATATTCATTGTAATCATTTTTTTCTCTCTATGTTATTTCATTTGTACACACCATTTTCCCATTGGAAATCTGCCATGCATATGATGCCATTTTCTCTGTATACTATTCATATTACTTTTATGTTATACAGCACAATTTTTCCCATTGGGAAGTTTCATATAATGCTATTTTATCATAAATATGTAGGTTATGTTTGCATAATTAATTGTTTTAGCTTTCACAGAGGTCATCACCATGAACAGACCTGAGGTGGAATTGTTCTACACTCATCATCTTCATGCCATTGGGCTTATATTCAGTTATAATTGGATTGTCTTTGCTTTTGCTTTTGACCTATGGGAAGGTACATGGAATTACATTCCAGCCAACTGCAATGCTGCCTTGGCAGCCAGTCATATGGTCACTGACCCTCACCATGCAACCAACCAAGCCAGCCCTAGCTCATGGCAAAGGGCCACACTCTGGAATGAGACATGCATGCATGATCTCTCTTCTGCCAGAGGCGGAGCTCATAGCTGCCTCCCTTGTGGACATACATGGGATATTGATTCCCAAACCTGTGCCTGAGTCAAGGCCATCCATCATACTCTGCAGTCATAAAAGCCCTCAGTGAAGTCTGGCAAGCAGCTCAGGACCATGGGGCGCCACTGGTTATCTTCTGTTGTTGCATCACCACGATGGTGAAAAAGTCACATGTATGTATCGTTCTGATTGTTTGACTATAGCACTATATAGTATTGAACTATATAGTATATAGACTATATATAGACTATAGTATTGAATAGATTCACGCTTTACATGATATAACTGACTCCAGTTAACCAGAAGACTTTTCTACTTGAAACCCTTGCTTGATATTGACCTCCCGGGTTGGGATGGTTCAGACCATATTTCTATATGCAATTGCTTTGCTATCCTTCATATTTTTGGATGCTGACATGATTACTGCTTGTTGCCCCCATTTCGATAACCCTGGTGTAAGCCCATTTAGCTTTGAGCGCTTGCCCACACCCACCAGTGCAAGTCCTTTATTTAATAGGGAAATATGGGATGTAGGAATCCTGGGCTGTCTTCAAAAAGGTGGAAGTAGCTTACAAAGACAAGGCCATGAAAACTTGGCCAAAGATCTATGACTCATCTCCCCTAAAATAGAGGGTCACCTAATTTCCTGTTATTGCAACCTCATGAGCATTACCTCACGTTTCCTGTTTACCCCAAACCTGGCCATGCACTGAGCTAATGCTGATCAATCACCTTAAGAGTCACTCCCATTTCCTGGTTTACAGTTATGCAGTAATAAAACGGCTGGTAGTCCTTTGTCCTGAGATCCTTCCCTTCGCTCCCTCCAGCCTGAAAGGAAACAGCTTGTGTCTGTCTCAGAACTTATGTGTGTTTGGGGTGTGTATGCTTGTGTGAGAGTAAACTTCAGGGTGCTTGCAAGAGGCCCTCCCTTTATGACATTGGTCGCTTGGTCGGTTGGTTAATCAGGAGTATACCCTGCTTTTCCTCTAGTAGGCTCAAGTGAAGGAAAAATCTAGGATGGAAATACCTAATGGAATCAATCTTGCTGAAAGGTGGACTTTAAAAAAACCTGAATGAATAAATAAATGACCTAAGTAACTTTATTCACAAGAAGATAGTAGTACTGGAAAGTGAAGTTTCTTTCTCTCTGAAAATCAAATATATTTTCCTTTTTAAATATGTATTAGGTTTTTATATACAAGTTCAGGAAAGCTTTCTATTAGAAGATGAGTACTCACTCTTAATTGCCATTCTTCTCTTTGAAACCCATGGCTTGAAATAGACCAACCTTTACTGCAGATAAGTCAACATTTTATGATCTTTTGTTCACAGGAAGGAATTAAGTACACAGAACCATTGCAATTTAATAAATGGTGAAATATTTGAACTTCCCACTTGTGTAGGTCCTTGGAGATTGGGTGGGAAGGAAAACTTAATGCTAAAAACTCAGAGATGGTGTAATTTGATGGAGGTAGCCATGAGATGCCTGGAGGAATTTAAACATGGGAAAGCTGTGATTTTCTATTATAGTTCTACAGCTTTCTGATGCTTGGCTGCCAATTTGCATTGACCTGTGGACTGTGCAAAGGATGTCCTAAAGGTTTATTCCTCAAATAGGAATAAAATGCCACCACAAGTTTTTTCATCTTTCTAGTTAGCAGAAATGTTCCTTCCATTTCATTTGCGATTTGCACATAAAATTAAGGATAAGCACCAGAAGAGACAGACGAGAAGAACTAAATAGAGAGCAAAGACAGGTTACATTATGGATAATAGAAACTGTAGGAAGGGTAAGAAGGTTAAGCTAGGAAAGTCTGAGGATGCGAACTTCTGCCCTGTTCAGGTTCTGAGGAGGTATGTTGGGGTATGGAGTTCTTGTGAGGCTTGGCTTTTTAGATCAAATTTCAGTTTTGTTTGGTTACAAGTAAGGCACTGAGCAAAATGGGTTTGAATGATAGATGTTTTGGAACTCATTCTTTTAGGATCGGTGCTGCATCTACTTCAGCCACTTTGGGTATTGAACCAGAAGATATTGCTCACATTGGGCACTGGTGTTCCAATTCCCATAAGCGTTATGTCCCACCTCTTCTAACCTTGTTTTGATTGTTATTATCTTCAGATAGAAAGATCACATGGACATTAAATTTGGCTGCCTGTTCTTAGGAGACAGGGTTTATCTGACTGATATATTTTTGGATGGCCTGCAGAGGGTCATTTCAACTGTCCTTGATGTCAGCAAGAGGAAAGGAGTCAAGCATGAACAAGAGGAGTGAAGCATGAACTGGCCCTTTCTAATGGTGGGTAGTGCTGAATTTGGGTGGCAGCGATGTGACCCTCAGGGTGTCATGACTGCTGGGTGTGTGACACAATACAAGTAAATCAGTTGTGCACACTGGGGCCATCATGGGACATCTTTGTCCGAGGTCCAACATCCGTTCATGTGAATAGAGTTTGTAATTCCCACAGAGAGGCCTCCCCAACTGAGCTGGCCTGGGCAGTAACTGTCAAGGTGCAGCACCTCACGGGGGCTAAAGACTTACCTGTGTGGGCTGGAGAAGAGCTGAGGAGGACCTCCTGCTCCAAGTTCCAACACTAGGTTTGCACTATCTGCCCACAACAGGCAGGCATTTAATTTTCTGAAATAGAATGGCCCATGTTTTATATCAAACTTCATGTTGTCTGCCTCTTCATTTGACTGGCCAGGGGGCAAATGGTTTTACAAAAGGAAAGTGTAGATGTAAATAAGGTGATAAAGGGGACAATAACTAAAATGTATAAAATATTATTTGAAACAGGATCAACAGGACTCACTCAAAATATTATGGGATTATAATTTGGGGGTCAAACTATGAACTGGGCTGTGGAAAAACATATAGGATGCAAAAAGATTTAAATTTGTGTCTATAAGCATAAAAGAATAATTTTTACAAATTTCTTTGAAAATTATATTTAATGCTGGTAAAATTAGATCAAATAAATGTTAATCACTCCAAGCTGTGTTGGAAAGAATGTTCGAGAATAGGTACTTAGTTTCATATAAGGTGGGAATATATTTAAATTTTTATAATTGATTTTCAAGAAAATAAAATAAGTTTAATAAATTTACAGGTATGGCTGCATCTCTCCTGGGCCCATGTCACCAGCCAGGGATGGGAGACTCAGCTCACCTGTGGCTGCCTGCTTCGCCTCTCCTTGCCCCTCCTTGCCCTGTCTGCCAGATGGATTTGAAAAGAATGTTGGAGCCGCTGGTGCAGTGGGTCCTTGCCGCAACCCTCCCGGGCCCAGGCCACCAGCCCGGGATGGGAGACTTAGCTCACCTGCAGCTGCCTGCTTCGCCCTTCCTGGCCCCATCTGCCAGAGGGGTTTGAAAAGGACGTCGGAGCCGCTGCTGCAGAGGGTCCTCGCCGTGTCTCTCCTGGGCCCACGCCACTGGCCTGGGATGGGAGACTCAACTCATCTGCAGCTGCCTGCTTCACCCCTCTTTGCCCTTCCTGGCCCTGCCTGCCAGAGGGGTTTGAAAAGGACATCAGAGCCACCACAGCTGTGTGGGGTCAAGGTTCTCCCTGGTTCTGCCGTGGACATATGAGCCTAGGGCTCCATCGTGGACACTAGGTGATGGAGGACATTGCAACTTTGTAACTTTGGTAATGTGACAAACTGTATATTTTTGGTTTTATGTTTTGCTTTATTAACTCTCCCTTCTTAAGAACATAAGAACAGCCTTGCTGGAACAGGCCACAGCCCATCCAGTCCAGCATTCTGTCTCACACAGTGGCTCACCATTTCCTTCAGGGTATTCCCAAGGAGATGCCTTCACCTGCTTAGGATTCCCTGGAAATGGCTTTGAGAGATATCCTGCCTATCTCTCCAACCCGGAGGTTGTCCTTAGGTAGCCATAATTATAGCCATTGATACACTTGTCCTCCATGAACTTGTCTAATCCTTTCTTAAAGCTGTCAAGACTGACACCACTTCTTCTGGCAGGGAGTTCCATAGACCAGTAATCCTCTGGGTCAAAAAGTACTTTCTCTTATTTGTTTGAGAACTAGTACCCAAAAGTTTCATGGAGTGTCCCCTAGTTCTAGTGTTGTGCGATAGGGAAAACAGTTTTTCCTTATCTATTTTGTCCACACCGTGCATGATTTTATAAACTTCAATCAGGTCACCTCTTAGACGCCGTCGTTCAAGAGTGAAAAGGCCCAACCGTTGCAGCCTCAGATGGTAAGGAAGGTGTTCCAGTCCCCTAATCATTCTGGTTGCCCTCCTCTGTACTTTCTCCAACTCCATAATATCCTTCTGGAGGTATGGCGACCAGAACTGTACACAGTATTCCAGATGGGGCCTCACCATAGATTTATAAAGAGGCAAAATGACACTTGCTGACTTATTTTCTAAACCCTTCCTAATGATCCCTAGCATTGAGTTTGCTTTTTTCACTGCTGAGGCACACTGGGTTGACACCTTCATTGAGTTGTCCACCAGGACACCAAGGTCCCTTTCCTGGTTTGTCGCAGAGAGTTCAGACCCCATCAGTTTATAAATGTAATTGGGGTTCTTTGCCCCAACATGCATCACTCTGCACTTACTAATGTTGAAACTCATTTGCCACTGTTTTGCCCACTCCCCCAGTGTCGAGAGATCCCTCTGGAGCTCCTCACAATCTCTCACAGATTTCACTACCCTGTATAATTTAGTGTCGTCAGCAAATTTGGCTACCTTGCTTTTTACTCCTACCTCTAGATCATTTATGAAGAGGTTGAAAAGCAGGGGTCCCAGTACTGAACCTTGGGGGACCCCACTCTTTACTTCCCTCCACTTGGAGAAGTGTCCATTTAGTGCTACCCTCTGTTTCCTGTCCCTTAGCCAGTTGCTGATCCAGGACAAGACCTGTCCCTTTATTCCATGACTGGTAAGTTTATTCAAGAGCCTTTGGTGTGGGACCTTGTGAAAAGCCTTCTGAAAGTCCAGATAAACAATGTCAACTGGATCCCCCTTATCCACATGCTTGTTGACACTCTCAAAAAATTCCAACAGATTAGTGAGGCATGATTTGCCCTTGCAAAAGCCATGTTGGCTCTCCTTTAGCAGCGCCTTCTCTTCTATGTGCCTATTAATTCTATCTTTTAGGATGGTTTCCATCACTTTACCTGGGACACATGTCAAACTGACAGGCCGGTAATTTCCTGGATCACCCCTGGATCCTTTTTTGAAAATTGGTGTTACATTTGCTACCTTCCAGTCATCAGGCACAAAGCCTGATTTGAGGGAAATATTATATATTTTGGCTAGGATATCAGCAATTTCATCTTTAAGTTCCCTGAGAACTCGTGGATGGATGCCATCTGGTCCTGGGGATTTGTTAGTGTTTAGCTTAACAAGACATGCAAGGACCTCCTCCCTGGTTATTTCTATCTTGCTTAATTCTTCGGTTTCCCTCCCTACGAAGATAGGCTCTGTTTTGGGCATGTGGTCTCTGTCTTCTTCAGTGAATACTGAAGCAAAGAATTCATTGAGTCTCTCTGCAATCTCTGTTTCCTCTTTAATAACTGTATTAAAGAGGAAAAATACAATACAGTTATTTGTAACTGTATTGTATTATATATTGTTTTTTATTGTACTGTGTATTGTACTATGTATTTTTTGTATTGTATTTTGTGTGATTATATTGTATTTTTCTTTTTGTTGTAAGCTGCCCTGAGTCGGCCTGTTCTTGAGTAGGGTGTAGTATAAATTAAATTATTTATTTATTTATTTATTTATTATTATTATTATTATTATTATTATTATTATTATTATTATTATTATTATTATTATTATTATTATTATTATTATTATTATTATTATTATTATTATTATTATTATTATTATCATCATCATAGCACTTCTATTGATATTTGATAGGGTGCAATGTAGTGAGACATTGAATAATTATTTTCAAATTCATTAACAGTGACAAAATTGGAATAGCTAGCAACTGGAAAATTAAGTACAATAAAAATAAAAATAAATAAATTGCCAAATGGAATAACTTACTACTGTGCAATAGAAAACCATGGCTGGTTGGCCAGAACTGTGAGCAAGGAGTATTCCCATTGGAGTTTAAGGGTACAGTAAATTGCCACTTCCCAGTTAACTGAGGTGCCTTATGTTTCTGCAACACAATTGTGCTACCTGTAAGTTGCCATGAGTATTTGAAGACTTACAAGTGTAAATGTGAATAGATATGTTACTGCAACAGGTTTGTGTATCTCTCTGTAGACATATATAGTGTACAAATGAAAGTAAGCTAGTCTCATCTATATGTAAGAGTTAAGACATATACTTTCTTTTAGATCTTAACCAGCTCTGCTCTTTGGAGTTTTTCAGACACTGTTCTGAAATTGACCTATGTTTTGGGAAGTATGGTCAATAAAAAGGGGGAATAACAAATTGATTTTCTAAAGATATTGGGATATCAACAGATGATTTTATTTAATACTAGCAGAGGACCTGGCGTTGCCTGGGAGAACCCTACCCGGGTCAAGGAGAGACCCCACCCCCAAGTGCCTTACCTTTTCATCTGCTGTCGTCGCGGCCGCTCTCTCAGCCCTGCCACGAGGCGCCATCTTAGCCTGACTGGCCACCGCCACCGGCCTCCTCAGTGACTACAGTCAGTGGGTAGCCATCACAGTCCGGCCCCTCTGTCCTCCTGTGGGTTGTGTCAGGCATAAGAGAGGCTCCATTTGGGTGGGTGGGCAGAGGACCCATTGGGGGGTGGAGGCCTGCGGAAGGTGGCCGCCCAGTCCCATCCTCCACCCGCCCCCCGGCTGTGGGTTCTCCCTTTCCCCCGAGGCATGCCTCAGGAGTGCAGAGGAGCCATGCCGCAGTGGCCGCCTGCCAACAGTAGTCACTGGGGTGGGGACAGCTGTAATGGCTGTAATTGCCGCCATCCATACTAGCAGCTAGGCCATGCGTCACCTGGAATGTCGGGCAAACTTTGGCACATGCGTGGAATTTCATGCATGCACCACAGCCTGGAATGCCAGGCAGGGTTAGGCACATGCGTGGATCCTCACGCAAGTGCAGTCACCTCCCCTGATCATTTCTGCCAGCCGGGGGGGGGGGCATTGCAGCCCCTTTTGGGGGGCAAGGACCCCAAAACAGGCTGTCAGTTACCCATGCAAGCCACCCCAGACAATGAAGGTAGGCATGCATGCAGTTTCCAGCGCAATTGGTGCGGGGGTGTTGCTTTGTATGAGGGAGCCCTTTGATGTCACGGAGCCCCAGATCTGATCAGCTGGGAATTGGTTGAGCTGTGGCGATGAAATCACAATCCCCATGTGTTATGTATGTTAACTGTGCTTAACTGTCAAGGTGATTCAAACTGCCATGTTTCCTGCGCTTTCCTAGCTGTCAAAACAACGTTCCTGTTTGACAGCTACAAATTCTCGCCAGACAGCATAGTCTCGCGAGATTTCGATATGGCGTGCAAATTAGAATCTGACAGAAGTGGAATGTATCTTTTCTCATGTACAGTAATACCTCATACAAAGTCCGCTTCATACAACATCGGATTCATACAACATCGCCTAATTCCTTGAAAAAAGTTACCTCATACAAAGTCGCATGACTTTGTATGAGGCATTGGAGTTTTCCCAGTTTGTATTGTGCCTGGGCAGTATAAAAGGCAGGACACCTGCGTGCATTGCTCTTGTGGGTTTTGCATGTGGCGAAGAGTGTTTAGGAGTGGTTTTGAGCGCGACTTTGGGTTTTTTTGAATTTTTTCGTCAGAATTTTTAGAAGCATTCCTGGGATTTTTGCAGCATTCTTCAGGTTCTTGGACAATCAGAGTTGTTTGACATGTTTTTGTAATGTTTTTAGCCTTTAGACAATGATTTCTTAAAGTTCTGTTAGTTTCATGTCTGTTTCCTTGACTTTGACCTGAAGTCTGTGCTGTTACAGTACAATGTATCTCTATGGAAACGACGTTGTATGAGGCATCGCGGCAAAGATTTGGATGTTGTATGAGGCATCGTGGCTAGGATTTTGCATGCCTCATACAAAGTCCAAATCCGTATAAAGTCCAAACTTGTGGAACCAAGTTTGGACGTTGTATGAGGTATCACTGTATCTATTCTTATGCAAATAAGTGGATCAAAAAATATGCACACTCTGTTAGCCAATGGGCTTGTTGTATTATTGTTACTGTTACTGTTTATAGTGTATATAAGTCCGAGTTTTGCCCCATCCAAAGTGTGTTCAAACCCCACTAATAAAGAGCTGAATTTCACTACTTCATTTGTCTGCTTCTTCATTCCTTGAACACTAAACTGGTGATGAGGCTGGGATGGCATCCCCACACTGCAGCAACATCAACCCATTCGACCCAGCTCATCCATAGAAATGGGCAATATACGAATGCCATTTCCGCCATGCAATGGCCTCGCAGAAGATCACCGACGGAAACCAGAAGGGCTCCTGTTTCCTCACTCAGTGCGGTTCTGAGACGCTTGAGCTGGCAACCCACCTCATTCTCCCAAGGGACATGGATGCCGCTCACAGAAATCACGTCCGCACTGAGGAGGCACCTGCAGCCAGAGGTCTCAATCTTCCCGGCCAGGGTGGCCTTCCACAGAAGAGAGCAGTGACCCGGTGAACCCATTGCAGACTATGCCGCCGCGCTGTGCATTGCTGCTGCCCCATTGAAGTGGGACAACATTGAAGAAGCGCTCCGGGACCGTCTGCTGGTCGACAATGAGGGACGAAGATGCTCAATGTCGCCTCATGATCAGGAAGACGCTAACCTTCAACGATGCTGTGTTAACTCATTTTGATCCTAACAAGAAAGTTGTACTTGTGTGTGATGCATCCCCTATGGGGGTGGGAGCCATGTTATGCCATGTACTCAATGACGGGAGGGAAGCACCCATAGCATTCTATTCCCGTTCGCTCTCAAAGTCTGAGAAAAATTATGCTCAGACAGACAGGGAGGCATTGGCAATCGTGGCAGGCACTAAGAAATTCCACGATTACCTTTACGGAAGGCCCTTTTACCATCGTAAATGACCACAAGCCCCTCCTTGGAATTTTTGTGAACGGGAAACCCACGCCTCAAATTCTGTCCCCAAGGATGTTACGTTGGCAATTTTCCTAAATGTATATGGTTTTACTTTGGTGCACAGGCCTGGCAAGGACATCAGCCACGCTGATGCCCTGTCACATTCTCCACTGCCAGGGGGTGGGGAAGCAGATTGTGAGATCGAAAGCAACCACCAGGTCCTCATGATTGAAGCTTTCGACTCATCCCCGGTCGTCCCCTCAGATATAGCCAAAGTAATGTCTTGGGTACAAAAAGGCTGGCCTGTCTCTCCTCTAGCCGAGGAATTCAGAACATTCCATCGCAAGCATTTGGAATTGTCAGTGGAACGAGGTTGCCTTCTATGGGGCCAGCGGGTGGTCATTCCTGTCACTCTCAGGGAAAAGGTTTTAAATTTACTTCACACAAGTCACCCGGGAATTGTACGTTCCAAAGCCCTTGCCCGTAGCTACTTTTGGTGACCTCAACTGGACCATGACATAGAACAGATGGTCGGCACTTGTGCTGGCTGTCAATCCTCTCGCCCAGAGCAATCCCACCTTCCCTCTCGGGAATGGGATTCTGCTAGGGGCCCGTGGTCCAGGTTGCACATAGATTTTGCAAGTACATTTAGGGGTGCCCTATTTTTGTTAGTTGTAGACTCATTCTCTAAGTGACTAGAGTGCCTAATACCATACTTCAGCCACCACGATAATGCACCTGAGAAGGCTGTTCACAGCATTTGGACTTCCAGATGTGCTGGTGTCTGACAACGCGTTCACGTTCACATTGGCAGAATTCCAATCCTTTATGGAAAGGAATGCGATTAGGCATATCACTGGCACCCCATTCCACCCAGCCACCAATGGCCAGGTGGAGCGGCAGGTGCGCACAACTAAGGACGCGGTTAGGCGTATGGGTGAAGGGGATTTGGAGCTCCAGTTATGACAGTTTCTTTTCACGTATAGGCTCACCCCCCTTGCCTCAGGGCTGTCCCATGCTGAATTGCTCCAGCGAAGGAAACTGTCATCCTTGCTGGACAGATTGGGTCCCTCTAGGTGGAGGACAAAGGCACAAATATAGCGATCCAACACCAGAAGGGTTTCTCTTCAGGAGACCCTGTACATTGCTGCAATTATGTAGCTGGTGGTCCTACGTGGGTGCCTGGGTTTGTGAGCGATCAAACTGTCCCTGTTTCTTACAGAATCGAAACAGCCACTGGTCTGATCTGGAGGAGACATGCAGATCAATTGAGACCCAGAATACTGGACCCACAGGACGAATACAGACACTCAACGTTAGGGTTGGCCCCCACCCATTTAAACCCAGGGGGCACAGGTAATAGTCAGCAGCAAGCTAACTCAGACCCAGAGGTGTGTTTTAGGGACCGACTTCAAGGGGAAATTATGGAATGCTCCCCTACTCCGGCCAGGTGTACCCCTACACTGTCCCAGCCTAGCACTCTGGATTCCTTTATTGATTATGACCAATTTATTTTAGAGTCGTCCTCCACTCTCAGTACACACAGGAGGGACCCTGAGTTGTCTTTATCATCCACAGATTTAGATTTTAGTTTTGAGCGATCCCCTGCTCCTCCATCTGACAAACGGGGTTTTAATTGGATTTACAATCCTCTCCCTCTAGTCAATCCCTCACTCCAGTCAGGTTGCCCATCCTACGAGCCCCTGAGCTGGTTTAGCCAAGCCTCCGACCCAGAAGGGAAACTAGATCGCCATTCTGGTTAAAGGATTTTGTTTTTACCTAGGGGTGAAGAATGTTATGTATGTTAACTGTGCTTAACTGTCAAGGCGATTCAACCACCATGTTTCCCCTGTTTTCCTAGCTGTCAAAACAGCGTCCCTGTTTGACAGCTACAAAATCTCACCAGACAGCATAGTCTCGTGAGATTTCGATATGGCGCACAAATTAGAATCTGACAGAAGCCGAATGTATCTTTTCTCATGTATCTATTCTTATGCAAATAAGTGGATTAAAAAATATGCACACTCTGTTAGCCAATGGGCTTGTTGTATTATTGTTACTGTTACTGTTTATAGTGTGTATAAGTCTGAGTTTTGTCCCATCCAAACTGTGTTCAAACCCCACTAATAAAGAGCTGAATTTCACTACTTCATTCATCTGTTTCTTCATTCCTTAAACACTAAACCCTGGTTCCCTTGCTTTTTCTCCTGTCGGTGGGAGCGTCCCCTTTGTGGATTGATTTAGGGGGTGTACCCCTCCCCATGGGGCTTGGCACCCCCACAGTGACTGTCTCTTCAGCCCAAGGTAGTATGTGCTGAGTTTCAGCACAATCGGTGCAGGGGTGTGGATTTGTATAAGGAACATACAGCGCCGGACATTGATTTTAGTTATATAGAAAATAAATAAATATAAATCCTTTCCTTTCCTTTTGCTTTTCTGTGTTTCTAAACAGACAAGCATTACATAATTGTGACAGCACTCACTGATACATGAAAGCATATAATGGAACTTCTCAATACTCTCGACAGCGGCAGCGGCTTTTCAAACAAGAAAATAACAAAGTTCCTTTTGTAAATAGTCTAACAGCTGAATGTATTACTATTACTATTTAGGTGTAGCAAGTAGTGTTTATTCATTTATTCTTGGGTGGTGAAAATGTTTTACGACAGTAGGTATGTTTTTTTCTTCCAAATAGTAGGTCATATTCTTATTTTTTAAGATGGATTTGTTTTCTTTTATGCCAACTACAGACTAAAAAGAATGGACAATGTAATAAATACTATACTATATTTGTGATATTAATATTAAAGTTACGTTCATCTCTTTTGCGGCAAATTTCATAGCAGTTTCCTTTAGGAGAGAGGTTCTCAACCAATGGCTCATGGGCCAGATTCGGCCTCCAGCGGCATTTCATGTGGCCTGTTGCCCTCACTCCTGCCTCCACCACCACCGGAAGCTGTGCCATGTGTGGTTCCTTTTTAATATAAACAGCATTTCAAAGCTGTTTACATGAAAAAGGAACCACATGGCACAGCTTTTTCCGCTGCCAGCAGTGGGAGCAAGGGCGGTGGGCCACATGGAATGGTGCTGGGGGGGGGGAGGGGAGAACCATTTGGCTCCTGGCCTTGACTCACCCAAACCCTTCCCCCATAAGGATAACCTTCAGCCCTACAAGGAAGGACCAACCTAGTTTAAAAGCTCCACTCACCCTTTCCCTGAGCAGGCAGATGTGGATTCCCCATGCCCCAATGGCATGGAACGGCCCGCGCAAAGGCCACTTCGGTGAGAACGCTCCTGGCCCGTGGGCTCTGCGGGCAGAGAAATTAAGGGGGGTGGATTAATAATAGGGTTTGATTCACCCACTTCTGACCTGACCTACGGCTCTGCCAAGTAAGCAGATTGCTAACTTCTGTTACATATTAGGCAAACACTCATCTCCGAGTTTAGCGTAATCCCTGGTGCAAATAGTGGCCATATTTACCCCGGTCTAAGCCCTAGACAATGGTGTTTCCCCTGTCAATGTTTGCCCATGTTAATTAACTTCCCCAAGAGAGATTCCCCATTAACCCGAGTAAATAGGTGATGTGATTTTCTGTCAGATGACGGTTTTTTCCTGCCTTGCCTTCTGATCTATAAATGTAGATACTTTTCCTTCAATAAACCACTGATCTGATCTCGCTCCATACTGCCTCATATCGTTCCTTGATCAGTCTCCTCCGGGACCTAACGGCCGTCCTAGCGGCCCCAATTCCTACATCTGGTGACCCCGAGACGTGATCTTACCCGTGAGTAAGCGATCACACGGTCCGGTTCTGCGCTTGAACCGCGTCCGATCATCCTGGAGGACAGCGCGGCAGCCCGGCCAGTAAACCAGCCGGTCGGGAGAACGGCCTAAGCGGCGAGGCAATACCGAGAGGCTTCCTACAGCTTGCTCCCAACTTTCGCGGCGGCTTGCAGGTTACGGAAAAACGCGTTCCGCTCAGGGTCAGCTGTGAACCCCTGACAGCGCAGAGGCCACCGAGGGCCCGTGGCAGCAGTCCACGCTCCGAGCTCTACCCAGAGAATCGTCGCCAGAACCTATTACCTTGCCCAAAGACGCGTCGACTCGTCCCGAGGAGGAAACTTCGGAGGACCCACGCAGGTAATATGGGGACTTGTCCTCAGCGACAAGGTCCGTCCGCTAGCCAAAGAACTCGTGAAGAAGAGTTCAGAATCCTGGCCAGGGTATTTCAGTTGCGTTTTCACAGCCGAGAGCTACCGAGACTTTTGGCGTACCTAAGGGAACACTGCCTGCTTTACCCAGAAGTAGGTACGTTAACCCTTAAGCTTTGGGATCAGATAGGAGACTGCATTCAGCAACCCCCAAAAGCTCCAGGAGGCGTAATTCGCACATGGAGTAAATGTAGGAAACTCTTAGCGGAGATAGAACCAGTCCGGGTAGAGGCCAAAGAACCCCCAGCGCCAGCTGAACCATCGGCGCCCACGGCGCTCTATCCGTCATTGCAGTTTAGGCAGAGTAGCGTAGGGAGCTTTCCCTCGGTGACAGCTGCAGACGTCACCGACGGAATGCAAGGAATGAGGAGCGCAGGCGCTTCTCTGACAGCTCCAGGTTCCCAAGTTACCAAGAGTGCCCTTCAGCGCACAGTTGAGGAAGAACTTAGGAAGGGGGATTTGCCAGCAGAAGAACTAGCTGAGCTTAGTCAGATTTGTCCAATTTGCATGGAAATGGATGCCCTCACAGGGGCCCAGCAGATAGTTCACTCACCAGTCCCGTATAAACTTCTCATGGCTATACGGAAGGCCATTTCAGAGACAGGGCTTCAGAGTCGGTTTACTAGGGGCACGCTTCAGCAAGTGTGCGAGAACACCATGTTCATTCCACATGACTGGAAAACCGTCATGCGGATGATGCTCAACCCTAGCCAGTATTTAATTTGGGACAGCGAGTTTCGCCTTGAGGCTCAGACTAGGGCTGCCAGGATGGGAGGCGCAGTACTTCCTGACCAGCTATATGGTTCAGGTGCCTTCGAATCCATTGATGCACAGATCAACTTGCCACTCGCCACTCTTCAGATGTCAGCCAAGGCTGCCTTTAGGGCTTTTTTCAAGGTTCCAGCAACTGGCAAAGCGGCTAAGAATTACACCGCAGTCAAGCAGGGAGCCCAAGAGCCCTACATGGATTTCATCAATCTTGGAAGAGGCGATTAGTAGGCAGATCGTAATGAGGAAGCCCAGCAAGAGCTCATGATCAAGCTAGCCAAGGACAATGCCAATTTAGACTGCCGTAAAATCTTGCAGTCACTGGGCAATCATCCTGACTTGACTCTCACGGACATGATTAGAGCTTGCGCCGACGTTGGCACAGAATCCTATAAGATGGGTTTGCTAGCGGCAGCAGTGCAAGGGGGTAAAAGACCCAAAAGTAAAAATCAAGGGGCATGTCACAATTGTGGCAAGGTCGGTCACTTCGCTAGGGAGTGCCGATCCAAGGGAGGCGGACAAAATTCCGGCCATTCCAAGGCTCCAAACACCCTGTGTCCGAAGTGCAAGAAAGGCTACCATTGGACCAGAAACTGTCCGAGTTCGGGAAACCGGAACGCGGGCATGTCTCTGGCCCCGGTCCAAACAGAGGCTTCCTTCGCTCAGAGCTCACCAGAGCTAGACTAGATTCCGATCACATTCCCGGCATTGCGAGGGCGCAGGCCAGCCCCAAGGGTAGTACAGGGCTAGAATTGACTTGCCAGGCAGACGTTACATGTGACCTGCCAGGCACAGTCTATCTGGTGGACTCCCAGTACATGGGTCCACTGCCCAAGGGCTTTATAAGTTTAGTTTTGCCCCGCAGTGTAGCTGGAGCACGCGGAATTTTCATAATTCCAGGAGTCATTGACTCCAATTTTTCAGGCGTTCTCCAAGTTCAGCTTTGGATGCACTTACCCCAGACAATTCACAAAGGAGATACATTAGCGCAACTGATCATGGTTCCTTGTCACTCGCCAGCAGATAGCCAGGGAAGGCTCAGGGACAGCTCAGAGTCCCGGTCAGAGGACCGCTCGAGCGCCAGTGAGGCAGTACAAGGATACCAGGTCTTAGCGACAGTGGAGACCAACATTGAGTGGAAACAGCGCCCAGTTATTGAGGTATTTCTGAATAAAAGATCATTTTCAGGGTTGTTAGATACCGGAGCTGATGTGAGCGTGATAAGCAGAAGCCAGTGGCCATGGGAGTAGGGCATTGAGCCGGTCTCCGATGTGTGGGGGTAGGCGGCATCCAGGAAGCGTTTAGGAGCCGGGAGTGGGTGACAGTCACAATCCCAAGGGCTGACGCCACAGCGGTAAGTCTGAAGCCTCTGTTGAAGGTTGACACTCCCCTCCCTCCTTCCAGGGAGAAACAAAATGGCCACCCATTTGAAGCTGTTGCATCGAAATGGCCACCTCAAAATGGCCACCTCCATCATGCAGATAGGACAAAATGGCCATCCGTCCCCCTCAGCTGTCTGAGGGAGACTGACCCAGCCCCTGACTTGAAAAGATTGAGAACCCCTGCTTTAGAAGATGGTACATTTGAATAGTTTTGAGATATTTGTTACAGGATAAACTACAAACGCAGGGGGCTGCCCTTGTATCACCCAGGTGGCCATTTCACTCTTTACTGCTGAATAATAAGATGACTAATAAAAACAGTGACCCTTAGCCTAAGGTTATTTCCTCTTGTTTTCTTTATTTTTAATAGCAGGGGAAGGCAACTACAAGAATGTTCTGACCTTTACAGCCAATAAGCAGGGGCTGTGTTCATTTAATTGCATATTATTTTAGCTTACTTGCTGGAAGAAACTGTATGAAAAATTCCCCAAAGAAAATCAGTGGAATAAAAGTCAAAGAAGTAACCAAAAGCCCAGTGTTCTTTACTTTATGACTCCTATTTAAGATGAATTAAATATAAAATTCTTCAACATATTGGCTGCAAATCAGCAATGACATGCTTTCATGTCCAGTTAAGATCATTCACATGGGTGCACAAACCCACAAAATGTATCGCTTAATGTGAAAAATGCAATCATGGTGAATCAGCAGATTGTCATTCCCTTAGATTTCAGGGTCAGTCTGTGAGATTGAGGGGTGGACCTTGTGGTGTCACAGGGGTTGGGTGTATGTTTAGCAAAGGCATTTTTTTGAAATGTTTTGAAATGTTTTTGTATTATGGTAAAGTGGTACCTTGTGAGGAGTTTCACAGCATGATCGCTGTGGCTCATTGGCACACCATGGTCATAAATCGCGGGTGATCGTTCTCCTTACCTCATCTGTTTTTACGCCATAACTTAGAGGCCCCAGTTTGGGCCTCTGACTCAAGGCTTTTGGCCCTCCCCACTATGCCCAGGGATGGCACGCAGTCATTCAGCTAGCACGCAGCTTCTGTCCTATTAGCAAGGTGAGCACGAGGCAGACATGCTGATATTTAGCCAATTAAGTAACCTTATGCTATCGCAGGTAACCAATGAGGATATATTGCATACCCTTCTCTGGAATGTTTTTGTCCTGTTATTCGTAATAAACTCCGACCGGGCTATCTTGCCCGATTGCCTCTTCATGAATCAAGCCTCCGCTGTCTCCTTGATCCCAAAACACAACATCTGGCGACCCGCGACGCGATTGCTGGATCCCAACTCCCCGACTCACCGGCTGGAATAGCCACCTGGTGCACCTCTCAGCTTTCGAGCTCCCGATTGTGAGTAGGGGGGGGGGGGACTTTCTTTAGGGCAAAAGACCCATGCAAAAGAATTGCAGAAACTCATCAAGGAGAGCGGATGTCCAGACATCACGCTTAATAGTCTAGAAGACTTCATTAAGGAAGTCGAATGCCAATGTCCTTGGTAGCCAGAAATTGGATCCCTCAAACGGGATGATTGGCAAAGAATTGGAACAATTTTATTGGAAGAACCGAGGGCAGCGGTTCATCATTTATTGATTTGGCACAGAGTTAATGAGGCAGTCAGGAAATTAGTACCAGCAGAGGCATCCCTGACCAATCCTCTGACTCATCCACCCGAGGACCCACCACCTCCTTATCCAAAAGTGCTGCCTGCTATTTTACCACCTACGGCACCATTGGTGCCGCCCGTCCCGAGCCTGGTTCTCCAGGCGCCGCCCGCCTACCCTGGCGGTGTTATGGGAAATGTTCGCTCTGCCATACATCGAGCCAAGAGCGATGGGGTTTTGTCACTAGAGGAGGCGGAAGAGTGGCAAGGAGAGAGTCCATCTGCTTTTCCCATTACGGTTGAGATGGGGGTGGGGGCGGATGGGAATCCTGAGGAGCGTATCCATTGGCAAGCTCTGTCATATACAGTAATTAGGGAACTTAATAAAGCTGTTAGAGAGGCTGGTGTCCGATCACATTTTGTGCAAGGGTTGCTTGAGGGAATTGGAAACGGGTACACAATGTTACCTCAGGACTGGAAAGACTTGTTTCGAATGATTTTGACTGCTTCACAGTATGTTGTCTGGGATAGTGAATTCCGAGCGGCTGCAGTGGTGGCTGGTACGCCACAAAACACCCCTGAGCAGATTTATGGAGCAGGTGCATTTGCCACCCTCCAACAGCAGATGCAACTCCCCCGGGAGTCTTTCCACCGCACGTTCATGTGCGTCATGAGAGCCTTTAAAAGGGTCCCCGTCTCTGGGAAACCCACACGCTCCTTTACTTCCACACGGCAGCAGCCCACTGAACCCTATCCACAGTTCATTGATAGATTGAAGGAAGCCATACAAAGACAGATAGATAACCCTGATGCCCAAGGAGAACTCCTGAAACGGCTGGCTTTTGAGCAGGCCAATACCGATTGCAAGAAAATTTTGCACAATGTCATTCACCACCCTGAGTATAGTTTAGCTGACATGATTCAAGCCTGTATGGAGGTGGGCACTCAAACACATGCAATGGCCCTTCTGGCTGGAGTGCTTCGTGCCGGAAACAAGCCCACTGGCAATTGTTTCAACTGTCAGAAACTGGGCCACTTCAAGAAAGACTGTCACGCCCCCGGAGGGGGAGCGCATAAGGGGGGTGGAAAGGATGTCAAGCGCCCCAGCAAGAAGTGCCCCCGGTGTGGCAAAGGATACCATTGGGCTAGCCAGTGCAGAGTCAACCCCTCACCACAGGGAAACTAGATACCGGGCCTCCCCGGGCCCCAGAAAAATAAAGGTGACACGGATCGATCAGCGCAAGGCTGCTACTGCTGGCAGCGCTGGACTCGATCTCGTTAACACACAGGACATGACAACTGCGTTGCCTGGGGAGCTTATCCTGATGCCTGCCGACCTTACTGGCCCCTTGCCAAAAGGGACCGTTGGTCTGGTACTGCCACGTTCATCAGCGGCCAAACATGGCATCATGATAGTTCCTGGCGTGATAGACGCAGACTACACAGGCATCATTTATGTAAATTTTGGAGTCACCTCCCATTGCAACTGCGCAAGGGGGACTCCTGGGCACAATTGATCATTGTTTCTTATGAGACCCCAGGGGGAGCGGAGCCCGCCCTTCGCAGAGGGGGGTTTGGTTCCACCCGTGCCGGGGCCGATGGAGACACCTATCATCCACAGGTTGCCGCCCTTCAAGAGCAGATAGGACAGCAGAAGCCGCCCCGTAAGTATTGGGTAAACGGTAAGTTGTTGGAAGGACTGTTAGATATGGGGGCGGATATTTCTGTGATAGCCGCTGGGCACTGGGATCCCTTGTGGCCAACCGAAACCGCTCCCTCAGTTTGGGGCATCGGTGGTAGCCAGGCCTCCCGGAAAAGTGCTCAGTGGTTATCTGTCAGTCTCCAACCTGGCGGGCCTGAGATCGCTCACATCAAGCCCTGTATTTTACAAATTGATCTCAACTTGTGGGGGAGGGATTTGCTGGCGCAAGTTGGCACCACCCTCATAACTCATGAATAGCCATCAACATTGTGCTCTTCCACTCTCGTGGAAGACTGATCAAGCCATGTGGGTGGAGCAATGGCCACTTCCGCAAGAGAAGTTGACTGCGCTTAAGCAGCTTGTCCAGGAACAACTGGACGCGGGTCACATTGAACCGACTAGTAGTCCGTTCAATACCCCGGTATTTGTCATCAAAAAGAAGTCCGGAAAGTGGCGGTTGCTCCATGACCTGCGGGAGATCAATAAGATAATCGAGCCGATGGGCTCGCTCCAGTGTGGAACCCCGAACCCAAATTTGATACCCCATGATTATGAGATGGCTGTCATTGACCTCAAGGATTGTTTTTATACCATTCCTCTTCAGGAAAAGGACCGGAAGTATTTTGCTTTCACAGTCCCAGTGTTGAATAACTCCCAGCCCACAGTCTGGTACCATTGGAAGGTATTGCCAATGGGAATGCTCAATAGCCCCACCATGTGTCAGTTTTATGTAAATGCAGCTCTCATGCCGTACAGAAAGGCTTACCCTAATTTGGTCATATATCATCACATGGATGAAAAACTGACCGTTTGAAGACCGATAACGGCCCCGCCTATTGTTCTACTGCCCTAGCAGAGTTTTGTACCCGCTGGCAGATTGTCCACACATTCGGCATCCCTTATAATTCTCAGGGACAGGCCGTGGTTGAGCGGGCCAATAAAACACTGAAAGAGGCACTGGATCGCCAAAAAAGGAAAGGGGGGACTATCCCCCTCTCACTTCCAGAAAAGGAGGAGTGGCTTGCTAGTGTACTGTTCACGCTAAACCACCTTAACTTGTCTCAATTTAATTCTCAATTTTTATCCAGGGTTCAGCGTCACTACCGCCAGCTTGAGGTTCTGCCTGCCCCCCAGGTCCAGTACAGACGCCTGCCGGACCCGGAGTGGAAAGGGCCTGTTCCCCTCATCACCTGGGGAAGGGGCTATGCCGCAGTGTCTACGCCAGAAGGTCCTCTTTGGGTCCCTGCCCGGTTTGTTCGACCATGGAAGCATGGCATGGCATCAGGGTCTCAGCAACCCCATTCCAAACTTCGACCTTCACCTGCACGAGCCCCCAGAGAGGAGACGGAACCGAGGGGGAAGGCGAAGGGGGCAGAACCCGCCGATAACCTGGGGCCAGGTGAAAGCATTGTCAGATGAAGCCCAGTCCGTGCTGGACGAAATCCGGGTGGAAAAGACTCCTGAGAACTTTGTTGTTGCTATCATAGCTTGTCTAAATGCTAATTCTATAATGATTCTTTGTTGCTACATGCTTCTCTTTCCAGGAGCGCTTGCCGTCCAAGATGAGCTGTCCCAACGCTTTGAGTATAACCTGTGGTATAAGCTTGCCCGCATTTCTAATCAAACTGAGTTTTGCCTTAAGCAAAGCGTTGACTCCTATCACCTGTTAAGCACCTGTCTTATTCCCATTTGCTACAGTCCCCAAAACGTCAGTAGGTCAGTGTTGGGTTACGATATGGCCGACTTTAATGACCAGGTTAAAAACAAATATGCTCTTAGCCCCTTTTGGGGAAAGGCAACCAAAAGGCTGCCCTTTGATGCCCTGTCTCTCTATACTCCTATTGTAGCTGTTAGTAATGCTAGTAAATGTGCCAGGGTTGTGAACTGTACTCAACATAAGTCAAAGCCTCGCTGTTTCCAGCCCAGTCGCGGTCTTAGTTGCACCGGGAGAGAAACGGAGGACCTTCATTTTAACTTTCAACACATTCTGTTGCCTTCTGGGTGGTTCTGGACCTGTGGGTCACGAACTTGGAACTATATTCCTGCTAACCTCTCTAAAACCACTTGTTGCCTTCTAGCCACCTGCCTGCAAGGATTTCGCTTCCGGCCTCGTGCACGCAAGGACCAAATTTATTATGCTTATAAGCTTCTTAAAAACAGAAGGGGGAAGATGTGAGGAGTTTCACAGCACGATCGCTGTGGCTCATTGGCACACCATGGTCATAAATCGTGGGTGATCGTTCTCCTTACCTCATCTGTTTTTACGCCGTAACTTAGAGGCCCCAGTTTGGGCCTCTGACTCAAGGCTTTTGGCCCTCCCCACTATGCCCAGGGATGGCACGCAGTCATTCAGCTAGCACGCAGCTTCTGTCCTATTAGCAAGGTGAGCACGAGGCAGACATGCTGATATTTAGCCAATTAAGTAACCTTATGCTATCGCAGGTAACCAATGAGAATATATTGCATACCCTTCTCTGGAATGTTTTTGTCCTGTTATTCCTAATAAACTCCGACCGGGCTATCTTGCCCGATTGCCTCTTCATGAATCAAGCCTCCGCTGTCTCCTTGATCCCAAAACACAACAGTACCTTGTAATTGTAATTGCATCTGTGTATTTTGTATCTTTGTTAGCCGCCCAGAGTCGCTTTGTGAGTGGGGTGGCATACAAGTTGAACAACAACAACAACAACACTACTACTACTACTACTACTAATACTACACATCAGTAAGTGCAGAGTGATGCATGTTGGGGCAAAAAACCCCAATTACATTTATAAACTGATGGGGTCTGAACTCTCTGCGACAAACCAGGAAAGGGACCTTGGTGTCCTGGTGTACAGCTCAATGAAGGTGTCAACCCAGTGTGCCTCAGCAGTGAAAAAAGCAAACTCAATGTTAGGGATCATTAGGAAGGGTATAGAAAATAAGTCAGCAAGTGTCATTTTGCCTCTTTATAAATCTATGGTGAGGCCCCATCTGGAATATTGTGTACAGTTCTGGTCGCCATACCTCCAGAAGGATATTATGGAGTTGGAGAAAGTACAGAGGAGGGCAACCAGAATGATTAGGGGACTGGAACACCTTCCTTACCATCTGAGGCTGCAACGGTTGGGCCTTTTCACTCTTGAACGACGGCGTCTAAGAGGTGACCTGATTGAAGTTTATAAAATCATGCACGGTGTGGACAAGGTAGATAAGGAAAAACTTGTTTTCCCTATCGCACAACACTAGAACTAGGGGACACTCCATGAAACTTTTGGGTACTAGTTCTCAAACAAATAAGAGAAAGTACTTTTTCACCCAGAGGATTACTGGTCTATGGAACTCCCTGCCAGAAGAAGTGGTGACAGCTGTCAGTCTTCACAGCTTTAAGAAAGGATTAGACAAGTTCATGGAGGACAAGGCTATCAATGGCTATAATTATGGCTACCTAAGGACAACCTCCGGGTTGGAGAGATAGGCAGGATATCTCTCAATGCCATTTCCAGGGAATCCTAAGCAGGTGAAGGCATCTCCTTGGGAATACCCTGAAGGAAATGGTGAGCCACTGTGTGAGACAGAATGCTGGACTGGATGGGCTGTGGCCTGTTCCAGCAAGGCTGTTCTTATGTTCTTATGTTCTTATGTACTAATAATACTACTAAAAATACTAACCTTTACCTATAAAAAGGGGGTTGGGCCGTGCGTGTCCGGCATACGTGGCCACACCCGGCCCAACCATCCTGTACCGAGCTGGCCACACTTACCTTAAGTCCCTGTGAGCGTCACCGCAAGGGTCCAGATGCCAAGAGTGGGGCAACCGCCCCATGAACGCGAACAAAAAGACCTACACTTCCCAGCATCCTCCACACCGCACCACCCCTCAGCCAATCAGGCTGAAGGACCAGAGCATGGAGGAGGCGGGGCAAAGCGGTGCACACATGCATAAAAAACTGTCGATGCATCCGGGAGACGAAGGCCAAGGTGTGTGTGGCCTCACCGAGGCTTCAGGAAGGAGGGAGGGAGGGGAGCCCCTCCTCTCCCCACGCAGCTTCGGTGTGTGTGTGTGTGTGGCCCCGCCGAGGCATCGGGGGAGGAAGGGGAGCCCCTCCTCTCCCTGCGCTGCTTCGGTGTGCGTGTGTGTGCCCTTGCCAAGGCTTCGGGGGGGAGTGGAGCCCCTCCTCTCCCCTCACAGCATCGGCATGTGTGTGTGTGTGTGTGTGTGTGTGTGTGTGTGTGTGTGTGTGTGTGTGTGTGTGTGCGCGCCCAAAACCACCAACACACACAACCACCAACCACCAACACACACAAAATACCTGCCCGGCAAGGCCGGGCAAAAAATAAGAATACAAATAAGGAAAAGAGGAAATGTGGATTTCCTTGCACTACCTGGAAAAAACACAGGTATGAACATCTCCATGCTGAACAAGTGAGTCCTATTGCCATGTGGAAATACATGTGTGCCCATGAAATGCAGCTTTCACTTTTTTTCCTCGTCCAACACTGCTCCCCCGTGTTATTTATTCCCTTCCTGGAAAAGCACAGCTGTTGCCTAATATTTCAGCTACAATAATCATATACTTTTACAATATTTTAGACTTCATGTTTTAGAACTTTATTGAAGATCCTATGTTTTAAATTTGGCTATCTGCTTAGCATGAACTTTTGGGAATTCCTATTTATCCTGTTTCATTCTGATTTTACCAGATTGTTTTATTATGTCCTTATGATCTGCCTTTATGTAGACCAGGAACAAGAAGAGCGACAATGCTAGTCATGATGTTAGAATCCTGCAGTTTTTATGCATGTCACTGCTTAAGCACACTCGTTTTAGGTCTGCAAGCTACTTGAATACACAAGTTATTTTTTTATTAAATTAAAATTGTGTTCAGTATGACTGACTATAAGAATAAATAGGAGCAAAATGCATTAAAGTAAAGGTTTCCCTTGCTCATATCCAACTCAAGGGTTCATTGTTCATCTCTGTTTCGAAGCTGAAGAGCCAGCACTATCTGCATCTGCAGACGTTTCAGTGGTCCTGTAGCAGGCATGACTAGACAGGGGAGCACTTGGACCACTGTTTACCTTCCCAATGAAAGTGATCCCTATTTATCTACTTGCAATGTCTTGCTTTCAAACTGCTAGGTTGGCAGGAGCTGGGACAAAGACGGGAGCTCATTCCATCCTGCAGTATTAATTTTAATTTAATTTAATAGTCATATTTATATATGCCGCCCACTCAGGCAGAACCCGACTCAGGGTGGCAATGGGGGAAATCTGAAAAGCTACAGGGGTTCTCAACCTTTTTAAGCCAGGGCTAGGGTCACGCTCCCTCAGACAGCTTTGAGGGCCAGATGGCCATTTTGCCCTTCCTCCACCACATGGCACTTCCTGGTGTGGTGGAGGCAGTGTGGGGGCCACATGAGATGGCACTACAAGCCATGTCCAGCCCATGGGCTGCAGGTTGAAAATCCCTGTGTTAAAAGGTTCAATTTAGTTGAGAATCCTGACTCAGCCAGCTCATAGAGCTCTATAACCATGTTCAGCCAAATACAGTCTCAGCATTTAAAATCCATTGCTTAACAAATAAAGAAAACAAACAAAGCAATCTGTCCCTCACATTCTTGCTTGCTGCAGTGAATGGCTTTAGAAGTACCAGATCATCCACCATGTAAATGCCTTGCCCCCACTTTAGCCCTGTCTCTTTAGAATTCTTTAAATGCCTGTAACCAAGCTCAAGTACTTACAAATGAATCAATTATACATCTTTGCTTCAATTTAGCTTTTACCAGAGATATGTAGGTTGGAAAAATTATTCATTAATTGCAGGGTTGTCAAAATCTGGATAGACTAACTTGCATATTATGCATACTAACAGAGTGTTCCCTCTTCTCCCAGCATTACAGCTTCAGCATGTGAGATTGAAAAGTTAAGTAAAACCAACCACACAAACAATTTTATTGACAGCATTAGTATCAGTAGCCATGAGAAAAATTGTCAAGTGACTAGGAAAGTCCTGTCTTCCCCAGCTTTTTGAGAAGGGTATCAGGAAAATACAGAAATCAACTGATAGACAGTTCAATGAGGAAAATTTCTGATTTGTATACATAATAGACAAGCAATATGAACGCTATGTAAATTAAGTCACCCTGGGTTGAGGAACTGCAGTAGGGTAGGCTCTGTGCCAGTTCAGATAAAGTTACTTTGTTTTTCAAATATGCAGATTTTTGCCTTCCATTTTCATGTATCCAGAGTTTATCGTCTTTATTTTCTATTTAAAATTTAAAATGCTAATTTAATAGCAGCTGATTTTATCAACGTTCACCAAAACAACTGTACAACAGAAAAGTGGCATGTTAACACCTATCTGTTAGCTCACAATTTCACTACCAATTAGGCTTAATGCACTGGCAATTTGATCAGAAGTATTACCTATTTATGGAAGACTGCTGTCTAGCTTTAGCTTGCTGCTGCCTACAGGGGCCATGGTTTATCCACTATGCCCTGGTGATGTATCTTGCTATTGTTGGAAAATAGTCCTATATTTGTTACCAGAAAAAGAATGGAGGTGTGTTAGAGTAATGCTTGGTGCAAGCCAGAAACCTAGAAATGGGTGGCAACTAAAACATAGTAAATCTTGAAGGAATAAAAAGAGTAAGCATGGAAAATAAAGAGGAATAAAATTCGGGTGGTGTGTCCCTGAAAATGGAGGTAACATATTCATTACGTATCTTAATACTTGTTCAACTGAGACTGCAATGTTGGTTGTTCATCAAGCCTGACCTAAGACAGCATTCTACAGGAGCAGCAATGGGGCCTTCTATCTAAACCAAGGTGCATGATACCTAAGGCAAGTCATATTGTTTCTTGAGTGATCTACTCTCACAAGCACCTCTCCCCATCCATAGGAGTACAGACACCAGAACACTGAGCAATTTCTGTTCCTTTCATGACATTCAAAACTAGATGCTTTATTGTCTTATATCTTTAATAAAATTATTCTTTAAAAATAGAGACATCACCTTGCAAAAAAAGTCCACATAGTCAAAGCAATGGTATTTCTGGTAGTAATGTATGGTTGTGAGAGCTGGACCATAAGGAAAGCTGAGCATAGAAGAATAGACACTTTTGAGATGTGGTGCTGGACAGCAAAGAGAACAAATAGGTCGATCTTAAAAGAAATCAACCCCGACTTCTCTTTGGAAGGTCAAATATTGAAGATGGAGTTAAAGTACTTTGGACATCAAGTGAGAAGAGAGGATTCACTTGAGAAAGCCTTGATACTGGGAAAGGTCGAGGGCAAAATAAGAAGGGGCGGCAGAGAATGAGATGGCTAGAGGGCATTGTTGACGCAGTGGGCACAAAGCTGAGGAGGATGGTGGAGGATAGGGGGTGCCTGGCATGTGGTGGTCCATGGGGTCACAAAGGAACAGAACTGACTGTGCAACTGAACAACAATAACAACAATTCTAAAAAAACCTAGATGCTTGAGGCAGCACCTGCAGCATTAGCTAACCTCACCTAGGAAATTTAAAACATGGCTGCCCTAGACAATTCACAACCTGAAGCAAAGATTAGGATGGTGCTCAACCCCACATTGTTTGAACAGAAGAGAACTGACATGGAAACTTAGTTTTACTTCTGCACTGGTGATGCAGGAGGATTCTACACTATCATTGATAACAGTAGCTGCATGCTGCATGCTGCATGCTGCATGGTACCCAATTGCCTTGAGAGTCTTTGTAATTTACCCTCCCTCCCCACATGTATTGTCTAAGGCAGCTGCCTCACATTGCCTAATGATTGTACTGGCACTAGATTTCATGTTTGAGAGAGGCCCTCACTAAGTGGTTTCTGCAGCTGATATAACAATAGAAGTTTGCCTGAGAATAGGATTTAATGAAAGTCAGAACAACTATTGATGAACAGGCAAGCAATAAAATAATTTTAAATGAAATAGAAAAATTGTTACATCATAATGTATGTGCACATTAAAGGCATGAAGACAGTAATAAGGTGGGGAATATTTATTTATTTGAAATACGCCCATACCACCTTTAAGTCAAATTGTTAAATTTAGCTAATATAAACACAAAATATATTAGATACAATGAAATCAACATAAGAGAAGGAATAAAGCCCATCATGCTTTGAAAATGAAAAGGTCTCTATCTGGTGCCCCAAACATTAGTATGGCCATCTGGTGAAACTCTCCATGAAGACAGTTCCACAAATAAAATATTAAAGGTAAAGATAAAGGTTTCCCTTGCTTGAAAGCCAGTCATATCCAATTCTAGGGTTCAGTGCTCATCTCTGTTTAAAAGCCGAAGAGCCAGCACTTGTCTGCTTCTGCAGACATTTCCGTGGTCATGTGGCAGGCATGACTAGACACCAGAGCGCACAGAACGCTGTTTCCCTTCCCACCAAAGTGGTCTCTATTTACTGTATCTACTTGCAATTTCTTGCTTTCGAACTGCTAGGTTGGCAGGAGCTGGGACAAAGATGGGAGCTCATTCCATCCTGCAGTACTCGAGAATCGAACTGCTGACCTCCCGCCTCCCAGTCAGTGTCTTAGCCACTTGAGCCGCTGCAGTACCTCAGCTGAAAATGAAAGCTTACCCTTAGCCACTTGCCTAATGTCACATGACAGAAGCAGCTGGAAGCCCTCTGAGGAAGATTGTGATGTTTTTGGTTCATTGCTGATGAAAATATATTTCCTCAAGTATTCATATTCATAGACCTTTAATTATGCCTAATACGTTTCAGTAGTCTAACCTGATGACATGGAAAGCTGTAGCTAGCAACCTACAAATTACTTGCTCCTAATAGAACAGAAGCTTTGTTGAAGATTACATAATCTGATAAAATAGTTTTTAAAATAAAAAGTCAAGGTCATCTTTGTTTGCAAAACAATGCCTTGTGAATGCTGCCAATTATTGATGGCTCCTGTTGTCAATAGAAAAGACTGTATAATTAAATATCAAAGGGGCTTAAGAAAATATATTAGCAATGTATTTACAAAACAAACAGTGTAGTCTCTATGAAGAAATACTTCAAAATTGCATCTGTAATATCTGATTCTGCATCAATTAATTTGTCTAAGTAAGTAAGAAAGTCAAAAGTGGATTTCAAATACACCCATACATCTATGTTCAAGACGAAACACACATAGACAGTAAGATTCTTAAGAATGCCAAATGATCATTTGATGAGTTTATAAAAAATGTAATAAATAATTAGCACTTAATTCTATTATCAGTAGGAAGATAAATGCTATAAACTTAGACTAAAGAAGATAGACATTTTTTTAAAAAAATACAGAAATGATGGCCTACAAAATCTGATACAGTGACAGACAAGAAATTAGTTTAGCCTACAATTTTTAACAAATTTATCCAAATCCCACCTTTTCAAGCCTTAAATTTGTACATGAACTGAAAAAGGACAGCTTCCAGAGGTCAGTAAAGTGTTATATGCCCCAGAATTTAGAAAGCTGCCATGAGCCTCTGACATTACTCAAATATTTAGGAAGGATGCAGCAGAGGCAATTCCTCCATAGAGTTTTGGTCTCCTGGACTACTGTATTTTATGTAGTTTTTCCCCCTGAAAAAAAAAGCCATTCCAAAAGCCCTCCTGAATCAAACAAGATGGGATAAGACATGGTGAAATTCCCTCTGCTCCAGCCCCATGGCTTGAAATTCTTTGAAAGTTAAAAAAAAAGTAAAGGGTGTTGGATACAGGGAGGGCATGATCACAACATATGAACTCATGACTCATGGGCCACCCTTAATCCAACCCTGCAATAGAGGATGACTAATGATCATAGCACAAGCACAGACTTTTAACACCTTTTCTACTTTGCAAATTACCATGCCTAGTTTTGTGGCTGCTCATTGGGAGGTAAACACAACTAACACAGGCTTAATTTGCAGGTATGATTTCTTACATCTTCTTCCCAGTTTTTCCCCCTTAATTTATTGTATCACCACCTGCCTGTTGTTATTACTTAGTTTGCTATACTGTTTATATGATTTAAATTGAGTAAACTGCTGGAATCAGGTCTCTAACCTTGAGAGAAATCCTTATGTGAACCTGAATTCAATGGCAGGAAAAAGACCAACCCTGAGCATAATCTGAAGACTTTCAGGCCCATTCCACGTGGAAAGGGATTTGAATGCCAGGCAAGAGGAGAACAACCTATCCCTTCCTTGTGCACTTAAGGTAGAAAGAAGTGTTCCTTCATTGTTCACTGATTGACATTGTTCCCCAGTTTTCATGAGTGTGCTGGATCTAGTTTAAAAGATCTGGCAGACCTTTGCTTTTGTAACACTGACCTGAGCAACTTAAGCAGCTAGTAAGGGGTATTAGCTATTCTATCTTATTCTCCTCACCTTTAGTATTCATCTTAAGCTTGTTCCTTTGTTCAAGTATATTCTGAAACTTTTTTTAGCTTCATATCATTGTTTGAAAATAAATTGGGAGGCTAGTGAGAGCTGTGAATTAACTTTACAATGGAAAGGTTATAGCTTCTTTTGTCTGTGAAGTATTGCTCAGATATACTAATTGGACTGGCTAGAATTTCCAGAAATGTTCAGAGGTCACAAGGGAAAATACAACTTCTACACTAATTCCTTTATTAGAGTAAGAGCCCCTTTAGTCATATAATATCATCAGTGTGCTAAGTTACAATTCCTCAAATCTGAGTACAGAGATAGATGCTGCATGAAATGGAGATACTCTACACAGGGCATTTTAAAACAGCAAAAGTATATGTTTCTGGCTTCTAAAGCAGTGAAGGAAGAGGGGAAGGAGCATGACCACTGAATTAAAAAAAGACAAAATGATATAAAGCAGTGGTAGCGAACCTATGGCATGCATGCCAGAGGTGGCACTCAGAGCCCTCTCTGTGGACACCCATGCAGTCACCCCAACACAGAGTTTCCCCCACTCCCCTCTGCACAGCAGCCCAATGGAAGCATTTCCTCCCTCCCCTGTTGCTGTGTTGGCACTTTGTGATAAATAAGTGGGTTTTTTGCAGTTTGGGCGCTCGGTCTCTAAAAGGTACGCCATCACTGATATAAAGGAATAAAAGCTTACATATCTCTTTCCAGAGTTTGTCAGGCTGGGAGATTCTGGGAGTTGTAAGCTTAAAAAGTAATGTTTCTAAGCCATGAATATAATATGTGCATATGTATGCATTCAATTCTGAGAACATTCTAATCTTATCACCTAGAAGCAAAATGAGGTGGCTACCTTTGGCAACTGTTACTGGAGGATAAGAAACAGTGGAGAGATGTTGAGATACTGGAGGACAGCGCTCTGTGTTCCATGTAGCTTGCTCTGCATTGAATTGACCTTCTGGCCACAAGGACATTCCCCCATTGCCACTTCAGAAGGAAGATTCAATATCCAATTGCCTGCTGCAATATCATTCATCTAGAGTAGCAAAATGTCCTGACATAGTAAAAAAAATTGTCTTGAGGGCCAATTAACAGTTTTCAAAAATCTCATACAGAAGCTACTTTAGTAAGGCTGTGTGGATCCTCACCAGGGAGGGGGTATCCCCAAGGTGGCTATTTTATTATGCAAGGTGGCTATTTTATTATACAACAAATCAGTAGTGACTTCTTAGAACACATCATAGACCATTGGCCTAATTCAAAGGGAAGTAGCATTCTTGACATCTAAACTATATTTCCTATTTGCCAGTGAGTTCATTCTTCCATTGGTTCATCAGTCCTAACCACTTAAACCAACCCTAGCCACTGTCTTCAATGAGGCACATAGTTCTGAACAGTGCAGTATTGAACAAAAGCAAGATGGGGAAAAGGGAGTAGACTGCTGAGTTAGCAACATCTAGGCCCTGAAATTCAGGGCAAAACAAACAAACAAACAAACAATACCCTGAGGCCAAAGTGTGAAAATTTATGATACCAACTATAACAGGGAAGAGTAGACAACTGTTATCGGGGAGGGGGTAGACAGTGTATGTGCCCAGAATCCAGGTAATGTGGCAAAAAGGAGAATATCTCAGTTGCCAATAAATCTGAAAAATTCACCCAATATCTGAATTGTTTGCCCCCATTTCTGCTAAAATTGCCATTCTGTTTGATGTTGCCTACAATCCTCAGGACATGCACAGAGTTCTTGCAGGACCAGCACCATGCTGGCATTTATGAAAGAAGGGTACTCATGGTGCCAGTACTCCTTCCCTTGTTGTGTTCCAAGTGATGTGAAAGGTCCATTTGGCTTCTGTACGTACATTATCTTTGCTCTCAATTGTTGCTACAATAGCACCGAGTAGTTACAGTAGTACCAAGGTGAAAGTAGTATTCATGAAGCACTTCCACTGACACATTGTGCAACTGGCCATATCAGAGACAAAAGACCAACGTCTGAATAGATATGTTACATGTTGTTGTTAAGACACAAGGTTGGACATGCATGTAGCTGCGAGACCACAGTACTACTAGTGTGTTTGTTGCTGTTCCTCACTGGTAGAAACATTCAACCAGTTTATTAAACAATTTTCTTCCAGTGCTCTTCATACAGGGGAGGGGACTGGGTATTCAACAACTACTTAGAAGAGGCACAGAAAGATAATCATAAACAATTGGTGTTTGCTATCATAGGCTTTGAAATATCACATCTCAGACTTTAGCATTCCAGTTCCACCTGTTAATATAGTAAAACACAGAAAATGCACAAGGAAAAAATGGCTTCTCCTTCATTTCAGATAATGCATAGCTATAAAAACAAAACAAAATATTTTCCCAGGAGCATTTTTAGGGGTACTGCGTACCACACTACTGTGTCTTTAATTAACAGAATGATTGAAAGACTGGATTTTCTTTTGCCTTTGTTTGTTTTTCAGGTATCTGAGTCACAATTACAAAACAATGTTATGGGTTCTGCTGCAATATAAAGACTAAGCTAAAGCCAGCTGTTATTTTCATAGCTCAGATAGATCTTTAGAATTATATGCAAACCAGCTAGAAAGTTTATTTCATAACAGATTGCTACTTAGATAATTCTTGGATGAAACATATGCATCATGTAGGCCTGCCAGAAGTTGGCATATGTTAAAATGAGTTGCACTGAGAATGAGAGACAGATTTTGGCATGTTAACTCAGTTGATGTGTTCATTATACCCAGAATCAGCCAAGGAGCATAAATAAATTCCATGTCTATTGACTTTTTATTTAGCCTGTGTACGGTACTAAAAATTATTTTTTAAATACAGATTCCTAGTCTAGCAAAAGGAAAAACTTGTAGAGAAGGTTTGAAAGTCTTAACCTGTCCAAACATCACAAAACCTCACCTAGATTCCTTGGACATGTACGAAATGTATTGCATATAAATATATAATTTATAGTTTATACTGCCATTCAAGATTGTAAATCTCTTTTCTAATTTTCAGATATCTCCTATTCATTTCAATGGCAGTTGTCCTTTTTAAAAAGAGTTTGGAGAATTGCAGCATCATTAGAGAACTGCTTTTGAAATTTGTCAACTTCTGGCATGAAGCATTCAATTTTATGGATGATTGAAAGTGTGCACCTATTTGGTTTGAAGCCATGAAAACTGTCAGGCAGATGGATAGGTAGATAAAGGGTCAACCCAGATTTAGGTCCATGATATCCCTGCCACACCTGTCTGGATGGAATCCCTCCCTGATAATGCTACTCAGAAACTTATTTGTCCCAGCAAAATGGGGTGAGCTATGGTAAAGGATGAGGTGGCTGGATGGCATCATTGAAGCAGTGGGCGTAGATCTGGCCAGGCTGTGGAAGATAGCAGATGACAGAGGAGCCTGGTGTGCAGTGGTCCATGGGGTCATAAAGGGTCAGACTCGACTGTGCAACTGAACGACAACATAGTAAAGAGAGTGAGGGAGGCCCTGAAAGATCAGATAGTGGTACCTTCCATGACTAGAACTCTCTCATCCACGGAAAGCTACAACACATAAATCTATCAATCACCTTGGTGAGTTAAAAAACACAGGGCATTTCCATCTGCTTTGACCACTTTTTTCTCCTTTGTTGGCCAACCATTCATTCCAAACTCAGACTTTTAATACTGTTTGTTTCCACCCCTCTCTTACAGGCTTTACTCTTGTGTGTGTGTGTGTGTGTGTGTGTGTGTGTGTGTGTGTGTGTGTGAGAGAGAGAGAGAGAGAGAGAGAGAGAGAGATAACAGAGTAACCCATTTCCCCCCAAATAATAATAATAATAATAATAATAATAATCACTTTCTATTTGCTTACTTACTCTTTTTCTTGTGGTGGGAATTGTGAATAGTATATATCTAACTGTTTTGAGCCCTGCTACAATAGAAGAGAAAGCCCATCTCTGAAGGAATCCCATAATTGAAAATCTTCCATTCAAGCGTCTTTTCAAGTTGAGATAACCCGAACTGATGAGAACAAATAACTTAGCAAGTATACTTCACTCCTCTATGAGCATCCTATTTTAAAGTAACATGCCTTGGTTAAATCCTGTTTGAATTACTGCAATGCAGTCTACCTGGGGCTGCCTTTGAAAAATGTTTGAAAACTTCAGCTGGTTCCAAATGCTGTAGCCAGTCTGTTGACTGGTGCTGGTTACAAGGAGCATGTAACTTCCTTATTACAACAGCTTTGTTGACTCCCAGTCTGTTTGTAGATGAAGGGGTGACCCCCCAAAAGTATCCTTAGCCTGCCCAAGAAATGCTTCCAGCCCATAGCCCCTGCCAGCTTCCATAGGGGGGAGGCCAGGTCACGGGCCATGTGACCTGTGGTCTGTGCCAAAAGGCACGACCACAACAATCCTTCATGGATGCTCCCCTGACTAAGCTGATGAGTGCGAATCCTTATCAGAGCCACAAACAACTCCTGGAGAAACGAACTCCTTATCTTCCCCACCAGACCATTCCCAATTACCCCACTCCACAAACCCTTGTTTGCCCCTGTCCTCTGGTTGCCCTCTCTGCCGCACGCACACACATTGATGTATGCACATTCATACATGTATGACCAATGTACATGGAACCCATTGTTCTGAACCCACTTCCTCTTAGCCTGTGCTGGACATGGGATTGCGCTAGGCGCGCATGGACCAAGGAATATTGCCAGGTAATAGAGGTCGCCCAGTGCTCCTCGCTGTCGCCTCACCTTGATGCCTTGACCCGCGTGTGTGTCTGATTTCACCCCCATGAACAGCCACGATCCCTACATGTAGGCCCATCTCAAAGAGCTGATTTTTACATATAAAACCCTATACAGCTTGGTTCCAGGGTATTTGACTGGTTGTATCACACCATATGAGCCTTCTCCATTTTTAAGATCTTCTGGGGAGGCCCTCAGTTCTACTACCATCTACATATATACTGTATTTGACTGCTTTTAATATTGTTTCTATGGCATTTAAATAAATAAACCCTATATAAAACCTAGCTTTTTCCCCTTGGAGCATGAAATAGGTTCAAGTTGGTGCAGTTGAAATTGATTCAAACTAACACAAAGTATTTCACTGCTTGAAGCTGAATAGGGTTATTTTAGGACACTACTGAACCAGCAATCCCCAGAGGTCTGGGAATTACACTGATTTCTGCAACCCCCAGCCTCCAAAAATGTTGTACAAAAAATAAAAAAGTGGAAAGACCCTTGTGTATGCCTAAGTGGCCAAACATATTTTGAAGAAAACTAAAGTTTTGGAGAGAACTTGCCTGAAAATGTAGAAGTCTCCTCAGAGTGCACAGGTGGATTTTTTTGAGGCAATTAAGAAATATATATTTTGGGTCAAAGGGACTGCTCTGAGATCATGTGGAGCCTGTGGCCACATATTGTCTATCACAAGGGTGCCCAAACCTTTCGGGTCATAGGCCGATCACGTGGTGCCATAGGCTGGTCACATGGTTCAGCGGGCTGGTCACATGGTTCCTCCCATCGGAAGCAGAAGTAAATTGCACCTTGCAATCTGTTTTGCAACAGGATGAGATAGCTTTTAAGGCTGCCATTTTCTCTATTTAAACCAGGGGTGCCCAAACTATTGCCCATGGGCCGGATCCGGTTTGGGCACCCCTGGTCTATCACTTTCAAAATTTGAGACAAATCCTATCCAAGACACTGCTGTGTCCTCCAACAGAGGTAAATGCTAAAGAAATCAGGAGATCCTATGTAGGCATGTACTGTGATGTCCCTTGTAATCTTCTGCCTCAGGCAATTAATCCCTCACTGATGGTAGGACTGGTGCTACAGAAAGGATACCCATTTGTCAGTAGCAGAGATTTTAGGAATAGGAGACATGGGCAAGTTGCACAGTACCGGGATGGTCCCAGAAGAAGGGAATAGTAAATTACTGGTTGCCATGAATACTTGAAGGAATACAATTATTATTTTGAGAAACTTAATTCACTTTAAAAAATCTAGATGAAAGCCAGACTTAATCAATGGGATATATATAAATTTCTGACATTTTTTTCCTGTCTCCTCTGACCCACACATCCCTAAAAGAAGCATATTCCTTGCACTCTAATATTTGATCTGTGAAGGAATCAGTGCCACTGAGGGCCGGGGAGCCCGGAGGAGGACTGATCAAGTAACGACACGAGGCAAGGAAACAGGATCAGATCAGTACTTTATTGGCAAGAGGCAATATCATTTATAGGGAAAAAAGAGCAACGGTAGCAAGCTGTCATCTCACAGAGCATTACCTCATACGTTGACTCAGGTTAATGGGAAAACTCACAAGGGAAGTTAATTAACTTGGGCAAACACGGGGCGAGGGGGACCATTGTCTTGGGGATTAGGCAGGGACAAACATGGCTTATTTGCGCCAGGGATTTCCCCCGAGCCGGGAGATGAGTTATACACTTAATGTTTGACAGGAGTCAGCTATCTGCTTACTTGGCAGAGTCGTAGGTCAGGTCACGGTAATTGGGTGAATCAAACCCTATATTTTATTCACCCCCCTTAATTTGGCGGCCGCAGAGCCCACGGGCTGGGAGCGTCTCTCACCGCGGTGGCCTCTGGCGGGCCGTTCCATGCCTCGCGGGGCATGGGGAATCCGCATCTCCCCTTTATTTTCTATTTAAGGACCTGACCGGCGACCTTGCGCAAGAGCGGCATCAGCTGTTGAGCGGGTATGACGTCACGGAATTTCTCTCTGGGGCGGCACTTGGAGATCAGCGAGGGAATACACTGAGCAAAACAACAGAGCGTGATGCCTAGTATGACTATCCCCACCACTACCTTAAGCACCGTTTGCAGCCACCCCCAGGGGATCCATGACCACATCCAATTCCACAGGGAACTCCACCAAGCTCCCCACGCGGAGCCTTCTGTAATGCCTGCAACTATGGTGTGGAGATCCGTGATCTGGCTTTGGATCTTACGGGAGTTATCAGTGAGATTGAAACAACACATTCCATGAAAAGATTCACAACCCAGGTGGTGCAGCAAGAGGAGGTAGTCGATAGCCGCTCGATTGTCAAGAACGGCATGGCGAAGTTCTGCCTGCTCCTGATTGAGGAGCGCTATCGCTGTGGAGGTATGGTTAATGGCCTTAGCCAAACCGCAAGCCAAGCGGCCAATCCTCCGTGCGTTGCCGACGGCCAAGCCTGGCACGCCGACAAGGCTGACTGCTAGTGATACATACTCAGCGGGACTCATTACCCTAAAGCTGCTGTCACAAGAGCTGTCTAACTGGGTTGTGCGTGTGTGCCGTATGAGTGGGGAAACATCAACATTTGATACATTTGTGTCATTTGCACTTGGGGCAATCATGTCCTTAGTAGGAAGTAACAGTGTCAAACGGCTGATACAACACATTGAGTCCGACAGATTCGCAGGGATATAGTTCCATGTGAACTGGTTGCAGGTGAAAAACCACCCTGAAGGTAGGGTGACATGAGCGTACAGCGAAATGAGTGTCTCTGGTTTATTACAAGTCCAATTGCCGCTGCCGGGGTTAAGGCAGCGGCGCCGAGTCTGACCGCCTGAGGTGCAGCCAGTCATTCGGGTACAAGCAGCGTCCGGGCTGATCGCCACTCGAGGGGTATGAAGAGTGGCGGCGTCAGCCGGCAAGGTTGGTGCAAGTCGCAATCCCCCCCAGCGTGCGTATGCTGAGAAGGTGGTGGGAGTGTGTGGGCCAAAGAACGCTTTCAACAACCAGTCGCCATCCTTGGTGCGCGCGTCCAGAGTGTGGCACACGGGGATGAGACAGGTGCTGAGGATAGATGCAGAACCAATGTCCTGCCGTAAGCAAAAATCGGACTGGTTGACGAGACCCGCCAACCTTTCCCACAAGTTGTACTGCATTCGTGCAGAAAGATCTTCACCAGGCGGCAAGCCGTCGGCCTGGATTGGAGTAGCCTGAACGCCTCCCCCCAAAAGCAGGGAAAGGGCCAGGATGATGGTGATCGCAGCTGTGTTGGCATGAATCTGGGCAAAAACTGCAGCTGTGAGGTTCTCCGGTGTTGGCTCCTTCTCCTCGCGCTGGATGGCGTCCTGGGCGTCACAGCAAAGAGTCTTGACCATCCCCCAGGTGATCTTGGGCATCGGCGGCCGTTTCCTCCGGCGGGTCTTCTCGGTCAGAGCGAGGTCCTCCATCTCCGGGATCGGACTCGGGCTGGCCTGGTTCCACGCCATGCGGTTCCAAGTGGGGCTTGACACACCGGGCTGGAATCCAAACGACACCTGTAGGAGACATAACTGCAGCATACCCTCTTCCCCAGGTTATGAGCGGCACCGGGCCCCTCCAAGAAGGGTCTGGTGGCACTCGGTACCGGACCATAGGTCGCGGGAGAGCTTCCGAATGGCGGAAGTGCCTCTCCTGCGGCGTGCAATCCAAAAAAACATTAAGGTGATTGTAAGTGAACAATACCTTGTTGAGACAAAACTGTGCTTCCCCTTGTGACTTGGGGAGGGCTGGTGGCTCCCCCCTTTCTGTTTGTTTGTCAATATAGGACTTTAGCGTCCGATTGACCCGCTCTACAATCGCTTGCCCTTGCGGATTGTAGGGAATTCCAAAAGTATGCTTGATGTCCCAAGTAGCCATGAAGGCGGCCAACTGCCTAGAGCTGTAGGAAGGGGCGTTATCTGTTTTCACGTGCCGTGGTTTGCCCATGGCAGCTATGCAGGAAAGGAGGTGCTGCTCCACATGGGTCGCAGTTTCCCCTTTCTGCGCCGTAGCCCAAACGAACTGTGAAAAAGTATCTATGCAGACATGCATGTATTGCCACCTGCCAAACTGCGGCACATGCGTGACATCCATCTGCCACACCTGATTAGCCTCTGTCCCTCGTGGGTTGACCCCCCACGAGGGCCCCCCCGGTGCCCCTGCACAATGCTGGCAAGAGCGAACTATGCCTTGGGCTTGAGAAAGTGGCAGATTGAACTGTCTGGCGAGTGCCTTGGCGTTTTGATGGAGGAATGCATGACTTTGGATTGGTGTAGTAAAAACTCCCAAAACTGAACGTTGCTGAATTTCCTTTGCGGCCGCGGCCGCTCTGATATTGCCCGCGGAAATCGGACCCGGTAGGTCTTGGTGACTTCGAATGTGGGCAATATAGAGCGGCTCCGTGCGGTTACGCAAATGAAATTGAGCGGTGAGAAACAAACTAAGCAAATTTTTGTCTATCGCGGGAGTGATGTATGCTCCCGGTAGACTGTGAAGCAAATTCCTTACATACAGACTGTCAGTAATGATATTTAAACGTTCCTGGGCGAAGGTGCGCAAGGCAAGGTTCACGGCTGCCAACTCTGCCCGCTGAGCGGACTTCTGTGGGAGAGTTAGCAGCGTGTGCCAAGCTTCGCCCTCCAGCCAGGTCAGAACACCGTATGTGCGACCTCCATCTGTGAAGACTGTTCTGGCCCCTTGAAGCGGGACCAGCGAGAGCAATTCGAACAAGCTGACTGTTCCTGTCTGAAGCGAGACAAGCCTAGGGTCTTTGGGCAAATGATATGCTAAACTCCCAGTCGCCTAGCTGCATCAACTGGTGAATTTGTTCCTTGGTGATCGGAACCACAATTTTGGCCAAATCATTTCCTGAAATGTCCCTAGCTCTCAGCCTGCCACGGTAGACCACCGCGGAGACCAGCTCTTGGGGCGGAACGATGTTCCGTGAAGATGTATTAGGCAAGTAGACCCATTCCACAATTTTCGCTCCCTTCTCTGAGTCTATTCCTAGCGCCCCAGTGAACATGGATCCTGACCGTACGATGTACAAATTCAGGATCGGGGCATATGGCCCCTGGGCGATCCTATCCACCCACCTCTGGCTGAGAACTTGGTTCACTTTCTCGAGCGCCAAGCGCGCGTCTCGAGAGATTTTTATCCGGTCTGCCGGCTGCTTACCTAAAGTTAGCAGCGAGAAGAGCGGTTTTAGAAGATCCGTATCCAATCGGAAGTACGGTCTGGCCCAATTAATGTTCCCTAAAACTTGCTGTAATTCTACGAGGGTGACTGAGTCCTGTAGATTTATCTGAGGCAAAACTGGCGCTGCGAAAGAGCGGAGAAGCCGATGGCCCAAGTATGAGAAGGGCTCGGTTCTCTGCACTTTCTCAGGGGCAATGAGTAGACCTTTGTCCCCCAGGCTGGCCTGGAGGTCAGAAAACATTGTGCTGCCAAGCCGCGGCAACGCTACTAAAATATCATCCATAAAGTGACAAACTATAGCTTGTGGGTAAAGGCCTCGAAACTTTTCCAGTGCGTTGTGAACATATATTTGGCACAGGGTGGGCGAATTGAGCATGCCCTGTGGCAAAAATTTCCACGCGTAACGGAGCGTGGGCTCACTGTGGTTCACAACCGGCACCGTAAAGGCAAACCTTTCCCGGTCCCTGGGGTCTAAGGGGATTGTATAAAAGCAATCCTTGAGATCTACCACTAGGATCTCCCACCCCTCGGGAATCATATTAGGATTAGGGATGCCGCATTGAAGCGGACCCATCAGCTGAATACATTTATTGATCTCTCTGAGATCGTGGAGGAGTCGCCACTTCCCCGACTTTTTCTTAATAACAAAAATTGGCGAGTTCCAGGGGCTAGTGGACTGTTCTATGTGTCCTGCGTCTAGCTGTTCTTTCACTAGCTGCTTGAGAGCAACTAATTTCTCTCCCACTACCGGCCATTGTTCTACCCAGACCGGAGTATCGGTGAGCCATTTAAGTGGCAACGCCATTACCCGAAGGTAAGGGTGGCACCGTACTGCTGGAGAATGTCTCGCCCCCAAAGGTTGACGTGCACGTCAAGAATGTGCGGCCGAATTACCGCCGTGCCCTCAGCCTTTGGGATTGTGACTTCCACCCACTCTCGGCTCCTAAACGCTTCCTGAACTCCACCTACCCCCCACACGTCGGAGACCGGCTCAATGGCCCACTCCCTAGGCCACTGGCTCCTGCTTACCACGCTCACATCCGCTCCGGTATCGAGTAACCCTGAGAACACTCTTTTGTTCAAAAATACCTCGATAACGGGGCGCTGCTTCCACTCAATGTTGGTCTCCACTGTCGCTAAGACCTGGTATCCTTGCACTGCCTCACTTGCGCTGTCACTGAGCCTTCCCTGGCTGCCTGCTGACGAGTGACAAGGAACCATGATCAGTTGCGCTAAGGTGTCTCCCTTATGGATTGTTTGGGGCAGGTGTGTCCAGAGTTGCACCTGAAGAACGCCTGAAAAATTCGAGTCAATGACTCCTGGAATTATGAAGATTCCACGTGCACCAGCTACACTACGGGGCAAAACTAAACCTAAAAAGCCTCTGGGCAGGGGACCCATGTACTGGGAATCGACCAGATAGACTGTACCTGGCAGATCGCATGTAACGTCCGCCTGGCAAGTCAATTCTAGCCCTGTGCTACCCTTGGGGCTGGCCTGTGCCCTCGCAGTGCCTGGAATGTGCCTAGAATCTAGTCTAGTTCTGGGGAGTTCTGGATCTGGGTGAAGGAAGCCTCTGTTTGGACTGGGGCCAGAGACGTGCCCGGATTCCGGTTTCCCGAACTCGGACAAAACCTGGCCCAATGATAGCCTTTCTTGCACTTCGGACAGAGGGTATTCGGAGCCTTGGAATGGCCGGACTTTTGTCCGCCTCCCTTGGATCGGCACTCCCTAGCAAAGTGGCCGACCTTGCCACAAGTGTGACATGCCCCTTTGGTCTTTCCATTAGGATGAGATCTTCTACCCCCTTGCACAGCTGCCGCTAGCAGACCCATTTTGTAGGAATCTGTGCCAACGTCAGCACATGCTCGGATCATGTCCGTTAAGGTCAAGTCAGGACGATTGCCTAGCGACTGCAAAACCTTACGGCAGTCCAAGTTGGCATTGTCCTTGGCTAGCTTAATCATGAGCTCTTGCTGGGCTTGCTCATTATCAATCTGCCTGGTGATTGCTTCTTCCAAGCGATTGATGAAGTCCATGTAGGGCTCCTGGGCTCCCTGCTTGATCGCAGTGTAATTTTTGGCCGTTTTGCCAGTCGCTGGGACCTTGAAGTATGCCCTATAGGCGGCTTCGGCCGACATCTCTAGGGTGGCTAGAGGCAAGGCGATCTGAGCGTTGATGGGCTCAAAGGCACCTGAACCATATAGCTGTTCAGCAATTACCGCGCCTCCCATCCTAGCGGCTCTGGCCTGAGCCTCGAGCCGATACTCGCTGTCCCAGATCATGTACTGGCTAGGGGTTAGCATCATCCTCATGATGGCTTTCCAGTCATGGGGAATCCACATGGTGGTTTCGCACGCCTGCTGAAGCGTGCCCCTGGTAAAACGGCTTTGGAGCCCTGTCTCTGAAATTGCTTTCCGCAAAGCCATGAGAAGCTTGTACGGAACTGGAGAATGGACGATTTGTTGAGCGCCCATGAGCGCGTCCATCTCCATTCGGATTGGACATATCTGTCTAAGCTCAGCTAGTTCTTCCGCTGACAATTCCCCCTTTTTAAGTTCTATCTCGGCTGTGCGCTGAAGGGCACTCTTCACGACTAGGGAACCTGGAGCTGTCAGAGAAGCGCCTGCGCTTCTCATTCCTTGCATTCCTTTGGTGACGTCTGCAGCTGTCACCGCGGGAAGGCTCCCTGTGCTACTATGCTGATAGCTGATTGACGGATAGAGTGCCGTGGGCGCAGTCGGCTCGACTGGCCTGCCTGATGACTTTTCTAACGGGGGTTCATTGGCCTCTATCCGGACTGGCTCGATCTGTTCTAAGAGCTTCCTACACTTCCTCCAGGTACGAACTATCCCTCCTGGAGCTTTGGGGGGCTGCTGAATGCAGTCTCCTATCTGATCCCAGAGCTGCAGGGTTAACGTACCTACTTCTGGGTAAAGTAGGCAGTATTCCCTGAGGTACGCCAAAAGTCTCGCTAGTTCCCTGCTGTGAAATCGTAACTGAAATACCCTGGCCAGGATTCTGAACTCTTCCTCACGAGTTCTTTGGCTAGCGGACGGACTTGGTCTATGAGAACAAGTCCCCATATTACCTGCGATGGTCCTCTGAAGTTTCCTCCTCGGGACGAAGATCGACGAGTCTTTGCAGGCAACAGGTTCGGGCGTCGGGTGTCTGGGGTAGACCTCGGAGCGTGGACCTTCTGCCACGGGCCCTCGGCGGCCTCTGCGCTGTCAGGGGCTCACAGCCTGCCCTGAGCGGAACGCGTTTTTCCCTTTGCGCAAGCCTCCCCGAAAGCTGGGAGCAAGCTGTAGGAATGCCTCTTTGGAATGCCTCGCCGCTGGCCGTCTCTCTGTCCGGCTGGCTGCCGACCAGAGTGCCGCGCTGTCCTCCGGGCTGGCAGGTCGCGGTTCAAGCGCAGAACCGGACCACGTCGATCGTTACTCGCGAGTAGACCTCTCCAGGGTCCCTTTACTCACGAGTAAATCACGTCTCGGGGTCACCAGATGAAGGAATCAGGGCCACTGAGGGCCGGGGAGCCCGGAGGAGGACTGATCAAGTAACGACACGAGGCAAGGAAACAGGATCAGATCAGTACTTTATTGGCAAGAGGCAATATCATTTATAGGGAAAAAAGAGCAACGGTAGCAAGCTGTCATCTCACAGAGCATTACCTCATACGTTGACTCAGGTTAATGGGAAAACTCACAAGGGAAGTTAATTAACTTGGGCAAACACGGGGCGAGGGGGACCATTGTCTTGGGGATTAGGCAGGGACAAACATGGCTTATTTGCGCCAGGGATTTCCCCCGAGCCGGGAGATGAGTTATACACTTAATGTTTGACAGGAGTCAGCTATCTGCTTACTTGGCAGAGTCGTAGGTCAGGTCACGGTAATTGGGTGAATCAAACCCTATATTTTATTCACCCCCCTTAATTTGGCGGCCGCAGAGCCCACGGGCTGGGAGCGTCTCTCACCGCGGTGGCCTCTGGCGGGCCGTTCCATGCCCCGCGGGGCATGGGGAATCCGCAGATCTGTGTTTGGTACCTTTGCCTTATTTTGTTAAACAAAAAACTGATTTATTTATGATTCTTGTAGGATTCAAAATAACACTCTGTGCAGATGCTATTTTGCAGTTTATTTTTGAACCCTAGCATTCTGTCCCAGCATAAATTAAGATAACAAACACTTCTGGAGATTTGCCTGGTTATTCTGTCAATTGATCAAACTTGGAATTGATTCTGGTGGGAGAAAACATATCATAGGCTGTAGTTGTTGATTGGCAATCGTGCCAGGGTTCAAAAATTACTACGTGTCTTATTCTATTAATTTTTCTGAATTGTTCAAAAATTATAAACTTCTGCAAACTAATTGGTGAGAAAGCTTCAGATCTGGGGAAATGGGCACATCAAAATTTGACTCTGTGGAATGAGCTTGTTGTAGCTATATGTGATCAAGTCATCTCCAATTTATGGCAACCTATAAATGAGAGATTTCCAAATTTTTCACCCTGCTCAACTCTTGCAAGTTTCAGCCTATGGCTTCCCTTCTTAGGGAATATACTGTAATATGCTAACATGAATATTTTATTTCGGATAATATACCTTCTTTGGGGAATTTCTTTCCATATACCTTCAGTTAGTACTTCAAAAATTTACATGGTTTCTTCTAATTTATAAAAGAAATTCCACCAAACATACAAAGTACAGTTTAGTGATGTACATTCCTACCCAGGTGTAAGCCGCAGTGCTACAAAACTTTCAAACACAAAAAACACTGTGGAGTTTTATGCAAGTCTGTGATTAGATAGCCAGCTCGGTAAAATGTAAAGGTATATAAGGTATCAGATTGTAATGTTTAAATGCTTTAAAGCAAACTCTTTTAAAATCCCCGTGCTAATGGGTATATTGATGAAGGATGCTGGAGAAGAAATACCATTTATTGCCAATTCATATATCAAAAACAAGCACAATGCTGGAGGGTACAGAGCTTGGGAAAGTTACTGGGGGTTTTCTCCAGAATTGCTGCAGCTAGCATACCAGTGGCCATTTGAGGTCTTATAACCTTCAAAGGTAATGTTTCTGAGCTCTGGAGAATGAGAAGACATTGTGGAAAGAACTGATGAACAAAATGGAGAACTCCCATTGCCTAGAATTCTTGGGAAATAAATCTATATTTCTTTTCAAAATACACATTAAAGGTTTATCTTTTGTCTCTCCAAATATGAGATCCTACATTCCCATGAGTTACAGTCGACTGTGCGAATGAACAACAACAAAATATATTGATCTTGCTTTCCATATGGCACAGGAACTAATATTGTGTGTCTAGTTCAAGATGTCTATACTGTCTCTCACCCTTAATTTTAGTTCTCTAGTCAAAACATGGAATAAATTGCTGCTTTGTCATGTTCATAATACATAAACAGAGCCCAAAGCATTTTCACATATTTACTAATCTGCTATTCATCACAGGCACAGCAAAGGAAGATAAGAGTAACCAAGACAGACACATTGTCAACAATTGAATATATAAATATTTAACATTCCATGTACCAGTTTGTTTGCTTGACAGACTCATAAAATATCTTGTGGTTAAACCATTCTTCGTGGTACAACAGGGACTGTTCTGCTTACTGTGAACAAATATCGCTGCGATTTATCCTGTAGGACTGACACCTTGGCATTTTGCTTTGTTTTGCTTGTAAATCAAAGCTGACCACATTGGAATACTGATTTGTTGAGAGTACTAAATAATCTTGGTTTACTGGAGGATGTTACATTAAGCCAGAGAAACACACTGCCTGCCGACCATAAGCAATGCATTTATTTGTGCTCCGTGTTTCATAGTCTTAACAATTTCTGCTTTCCAGATAGCAGCATAGGAGAGGTTTTCATTTCCCTTATGGAACTTGAAGAATCTATTAAGGTTGAGAGCCAAAGTATTAGACTCAGCTCTAGAGGACTAGATTTGACCATCCCCTGCTTAGTCACAACTCTAATTAGGTTGAAAAAACATGATTTTGAGGCTTGGGACATGAAGAAATATACTTTGATACTTTAATACTTTATGTGAGCAGTTAAAAATCATGTTTTTTCATCCTATGTCATGGTTATTTATCTTGTGTTTTCAATTCCGAGGTTACTATTGGATATATGGATACACTTTCCACATTTCTTTGAATAGTTATACTTTTATTTATGCATATTTCTTTAGGTTCCTGATGAAAGCTACATGAAAAGCCAAGAATTTTACCGGAAGGGCTTAGAATCTACTTTGCATACACCTTAATCCATTATATTAAATTATTTTGGTTTTTTGAAATTGAAGCCTCAAACGATTTTCTTCTACTTCCATTGGTTCTTCTACTTCCATTGGTTCACACCGTTTGGCCCCGCTTTTTCTATCTAGAACTGAAGGGGACCTGACAGTACTTTCTGCAGGTGGGACAAATCACATTCTTCAGGCCAGGGCATGTTCTTTTAAGACTTCTTGGTGGGAAGGTGTTGGATTGGGGCCGTGAAGCGGCCCTTGGGGTCCCGGAGGAGACTGGTCAAAGGAACGACACGAGACAAGATGGAGCGAAGACCAGTGGTTTATTGTGGGAAAAACATCAGCATATATAGGAATAGAAGGCAACGTGTGATAGAATCGTCATCTGACAGAAAATCACATCACCCATTTACCCGGGTTAATGGGGAATCTCTCTTGGGGAAGTTAATTAACTAGGGCAAACACTGACAGGGGAAATCCATTGTTCGGGGCTTACACCAGGGTAAATATGGCCTCTATTTGCACTAGAGCTTGGGCTGATCTGTGAGTCAGTAATTGCCTAATACGTAACGGAGGTTAGCGATTCGCTTCCCTCAGCAGAACTGCCGGTCAGGTCAGATGTGGGTGAATCAACCCTATGATTATTAATCCGCTCCCCAATTTCCATACTGGCAAGGGCCAGTGACCAGGAACCTTCTTCGACCGGTGTAACCTCTGCCAGGGGCCGTTTGTGCCAATTGTGCATGCGGAATCCGCATCCCCCCTTTCTCTGTTATTTATGGACCTGACAGACGGCTCTGCGCAAGAGGGGCATCAGCTGGTGTGAGGGAATGACGTTTCGGGGTTCCCCCCACGGGGGACATCTCGATAGCAGTGAGGGAATACACTGCACGAAACAACATCCTGCTATGCTCAGTATAATCACTCCTGCAATCACTTTGAGCGTTGTCTGGAGCCACCCCCATGGGAGCCACGACCACAAGGAATCCCACCACCCCCATGAAGAATCCTCCTTGATGTTCTTGACTAGGGTGTGGAGGTCCGTGAGCTGGCTCTGTACTTTACGGGTGTTGTCTGTGAGATTAAAGCAACACATGCTGTGGACAGATTCGCAATCCAAATGATGTAACAACAGAAGGTAGTCGATAGCTGCTCGATTGTCTAAGATGGCATGGCGTAGTTCTGCCTGCTCCTGGTTGAGCATCGCTATCGCTGAGGAGGTATGGTTAATGGCCTTTGCTAATCCGCAAGCCAATTGACCAATTCTCCGAGCGTTGCCGACGGCTAAGCCTGGCACGCCAAGAATGCTAACTGCCAACGAGACGTACTCAGCTGGACTCAGAACCCTAATGTTGCTATCACATGAGCTGTCTAACTGGGTGGCACGAGTGCGCCGTATGGGTGCGGAAACATTTGTGCTTGCAGCTATCATATCCCTAGTGGGGAGTAACAATGTCAAGCGACTGATACAACATGTGGAATCTGATACATTTGCGGGAATGTAGTTCCAAGTGTACTGATTGCATGTAAAGAACCAACCTGAAGGTAGGGTAACATGAGCATACATAGAACCAAGTGTCTCTGGGTTATTACAAGTCCAGTTGCCGCTGCCAGCATCAAGGCAGCGGCGCCGAGTCCGACCGACTGCGGAGCAGCTGGTCATTCGAGCACAGGTAGAGTTCGGGCCGACCGCCACTCGGGGTGTGTGGAGAGTGGCTGCATCAGCCGGTAAAGTCATGGTCAGCTGCATTCCCCAGCGAGCGTATGCTGTGAAGCTTGTTGGAAGAAAGGGACCAAAAATCCGCCTCACCAGCCAGTCGCCATCCCTGGTGTGCGCGTCGGGAGTGTGGCACACTGGGATGAGACAGGTGCTCAGAATTGAGGCAGAACCTGCTTCAGGCAAAAATCGGACTGGTTGATGAGACCCGCCAACCTTTCCCATAGGTTGTAGTGCATCCGGGCAGAGAGGTCTCTGCCTGGCATCAGATCGCTGGCCTTTAGTGATGCTGGCTGAACGCCTCCCCCCGCAAGTAGGGAGAGGGTCAGGATGATGGTGACTGCCATGGTGTTGGCGGTAATCAGGGGAAAAACTGCAGACACGATGTTCTCTGGCGTTGGTTCCCAGTTCTCACGCCGGACGACGTCCTCGGCCTCACGGCAAAGGGTCTTGACCATCCCCCAGGTGACCTTCGGCTCTGTCCGCTGTCGCCACTTCCTCTGACGGGTCCCCTCAGTCAGGGTGTGGTCCTCCATCTCCGGGATCGGACTCGGGTCGGTCTGGGTCCACGCCATGTGGTTCCAATTGAGGCTTCACGCACCGGGCTGGAATCCAGATAACACCTCTAGGATTCATAACTGCAGCATACCCTCTTCCCCAGGTTACGAGTGGCACCGGGCCCCTCCAGGAAGGGTCCGGTGGCACCCGGTAATGAACCAACGGCCGCGGGAGAGCTTCCGAGCGGCGGAAGTGTTTCTCCTGCGGTGTGCAATTGGAAAAAACATTAAGGTGATTGTACGTGAACAACACCTTGTTCAGACAATGCTGTGCCTGACCCTGTGACTTGGGGAGGGCTGGTGGCTCCCCCCTTTCTGTTTGTTTGTCAATGTAGGACTTGAGTGTCCGATTGACTCGTTCCACAATCGCTTGCCCCTGCGGATTGTAAGGAACGCCAAAAGTATGCTTAATGTCCCAGGTGGCCATGAAGCTAGCCAACTGCCTAGAGCTGTAGGACGGGGCGTTATCGGTTTTCACGTGCCGTGGTTTGCCCATCGCCGCGAAGCAGGAAAGGAGATGCTGCTCCACGTGGGAAGCTGTCTCCCCCTTTTGTGCCGTTGCCCAAATGAATTGTGAAAAAGTATCAATGCAAACGTGCATGTACTGCCATCTGCCAAACTGTGGGACATGTGTGACATCCATTTGGCACACCTGGTTAGCCTCTGTCCCTCGTGGGTTGACCCCCCCCCGAGGACCCCCCCGGTGCCCCTGCGCAATGCTGACAAGAGCGAACTATGCCTTGGGCTTGAGAAAGTGGCAGATTAAACTGTCTGGTGAGTGCTTTGGCATTCTGATGAACGAATGCATGACTCTGAATTGGAGTAGTAAAAACACCTAACACTGATTGTTGCTGAATTTCTTTTGCGGCCGCATCCGCTCTGCTATTGCCCGCGGAAATCGGACCCGGTAGGTCCTGGTGACTTCGGATGTGGGCAATATAGAGCGCTTCCGTGCGGTTTCGCAAGTGAAATTGAGCTGTGAGGAACAAACTCAGCAAATTTTTGTCTATCGCGGGAGTGATATATGCTCCCGGTAGACTGTGAAGCAAATTCCTAACATACTGACTGTCAGTAATAATGCTGAGGCGCTCTTTGGTGAAGGTGCGCAAGGCAAGGTTCACCGCTGCCAACTCTGCCCGCTGTGCGGACTTCTGTGGAAGAGTTAGAAGCGTGCGCCAAGCCTGGCCCTCCTGCCAAGTTAAGACACCATATGTGCGACCCCCATCAGTAAAAACCGTTCTGGCCCCCTGAAGTGGAACCAGTGAGATCAATTCATACAAGGTGATTGTCTGCGTTTGAAGCGAGACAAGTCTGGGGTCCTTTGGCAAGTGGTATGCCAAGCATCCGGTGAATCCCTCCAAGGCAATTGGAAGCGAGTCACCGAGCTGCATCAGCTGCTGAACCTGCTCTTTGGTGAATGGGATCACGATTTTTGCTAGGTCGTGCCCTGAAATGTCCCTTGCTCTCAGCCTTCCGCGGTGAACCACCGCAGAGACCAACTCTTGGGGAGGAACGATGTTTCGGGAAGAGGTGTTCGGTAAATACACCCATTCCACGATACTCGCTCCTTTCTCGGAGTCCACTCCTAGGGCTCCGGTGAACATGGATCCGACCCGAACGATGTATAAGTTCAGGATCGGGGCATATGGCCCCTGAGTAATCCTGTCCACCCACCTTTGACTGAGAATTTGGTTGACTTTCTCGAGAGCCAAGCGTGCCTCTCGAGGAATTCGTATCCGGTCTGCCGGCTGCCTACCTAGCGTTAGCAGCGAGAAGAGCGGTTTCAAAAGATCCGTATCCAATCTGAAGTACGGTCTGGCCCAATTAATGTTACCTAAAACTTGCTGCAATTCTACCAAGGTGACTGAGTCTTTTAAGTTGATCTGGGGCAAAACGGGTGCTGCGAAAGAGCGGAGAAGCCGATGACCCAAGTATGAGAAGGGCTCGGTTCTCTGCACTTTCTCTGGGGCAATGAGTAACCCTTTCTCCCCCAGGCTGGCCTGGAGGTCTGCAAACATTTCGCTGCCGAGTTGCGGCGCTGCGACCAAGATATCATCCATGAAATGGCATACTAAGGCTGTGGGATGAAGGTTTCGAAACTTTGCCAGTGCGTTGTGAACATAAATTTGGCACAGGGTGGGCGAATTGAGCATCCCCTGTGGCAAATATTTCCACGCGTAACGCTGCGTGGGCTCACTGTGGTTCACAACCGGCACTGTAAAGGCGAACCTTTCCCGGTCCCTGGGGTCTAAGGGAATGGTGTAAAAGCAATCCTTTAGGTCTACGACCAGGATCTCCCAACCCTCGGGAATCATATTCGGATTTGGGATGCCGCATTGGAGCGGACCCATTGGCTGTATGCACTTATTGATCTCTCTGAGATCGTGGAGGAGTCGCCACTTCCCCGACTTTTTCTTGATGACAAAAATGGGCGAATTCCAAGGACTAGTGGAGTGCTCTATGTGTCCTGCGTCTAGCTGTTCTTTAACCAGTTGCTTTAGGGAGACTAACTTCTCCCCCACTACCGGCCACTGTTCTACCCAGACTGGCGTGTTGGTAAGCCATTTAAGTGGTAGAGCCATTACCCGAAGGTAAGAGTGGCTCGGTATTGATGCAAAATGTCTCGCCCCCAAAGGTTGATGTGCACGTCCAGAATGTGCGGCCGAATGACCGCCGTGCCATCAGCCTTAGGGATCGTGACTTCCACCCAATCCCGGCTTCTAAATGCTTCTTGGATGCCGCCTACCCCCCACACATCGGAGACCGGCTCAATAGCCCATTCCTTCGGCCACTGACTTCGGCTGATAACGCTGACGTCAGCTCCGGTATCCAGCAACCCTGAGAATGATTTTTTATTCAAAAATACCTCAATAACTGGTCGCTGTTTCCATTCTATGTTGGTCTCCACTGTCGCTAAGACCTGGTATCCTTGCACTGCCTCACTTGCGCTCGAGCGGTCTTCTGACCCGAACTCAGAGCTGCCCCTGAGCCTTCCCTGGCTATCTGCTGGCGAGTTACAAGGAACCATAATCAGTTGCGCTAACGTGTCTCCCTTGTGAATGGTCTGGGGTAGGTGCGTCCAGAGTTGAACTTGGAGAATGCCCGAAAAATTGGAGTCAATGACTCCCGGAATTACAAGAATTCCGCGTGCTCCTGCGACACTACGAGGCAAAACTAAGCCTATGAAGCCTTTGGGTAGGGGTCCCATGTACTGGGAGTCCACCAGATAGACTGTGCCTGGCAAGTCGCATGTGACGTCTGCCTGGCAAGTCAATTCTAGCCCTGTACTACCTTTGGGGCTGGCCTGCACCTTCGCAATGCCTGGAATGTGATTGGAATCTAATCTAGCTCTGGCGCACCCAGAGTGAGGGAAGTCTCTGTTTGGACCGGGGCCAGAGACGTGCCCGCGTTCCGGTTTCCCGAATTCGGACAATTCCTTGCCCAGTGAAGGCCCTTCTTGCATTTTGGACATGGGGTGGTTGGAGCCTTGGGACGGCCGGTGCGCTGGCCGCCGCCTCTGGATCGGCATTCCTTAGCGAAGTGACCGATCTTGCCACAATTGTGGCATGCTCCCTTGGTCCGGGGTCTCCTGCCTCCTTGCACCGCCGCTGCCAACAGACCCATTTTGTAGGAATCTGTGCCAACGACGGTGCATGCCCTAATCATGTCTGTGAGAGTCAGGTCGGGACGATTTCCCAGGGACTGCAGGATCTTACGGCAGTCGAGATTGGCATTGTCTTTGGCCAATTTCATCATGAGCTCTTGCTGGGCTTGCTCATTGTCGATCTGTCTACTGATCGCTTCCTCTAACCGATTGATAAAGTCCATGTAGGACTCCTGGGATCCCTGTTTGACCGCTGTGTAATTTTTGGCTGCTTTGCCAGCTGCTGGGACTTTGAGATAAGCCTTGAAGGCTGTTTCCGCTGCCATGTGGAGTGTGGCGAGCTGCAGGGCGACTTGCGCATCAACGGATTCGAACGGACCTGAACCATATAGCTGGTCAGGAATTACCGCTCCGCCCATCCTGGCGGCCCTCGCCTGCGCTTCGAGACGATACTCGCTGTCCCATAGCAGATACTGGCTGGGGTTGAGCATCATTCGCATGACGGCTTTCCAGTCGTATGGAATGAGCATCATGGTCTCGCACACTTGCTGAAGCCTGCCCCTAGTGAATCGGCTCTGGAGTCCTGTCTCTGTGATGGCTTTCCGTATGGCCATAAGTAGCTTATACGGAACTGGTGAATGAATTGCTTGCTGCTGGCCCGTGAGGGCATCTACTTCTATGCGAACTGGACATAGCTGCCTAAGCTCAGCTAGATCTTCTGCTGGCAATTCCCCCTTGCTGATTTCTTCCTCAGCCATGCGCTGAACCACGCTCTTGGTAGCTAGGGAACCCGTAGCTGTCAGTGAAGCGCCAGCGCTTCCCATCTTACACATTCCGTCGGTGACGTCTGCAGCTGTCACCGAGGGAAAGCTCCCTACACTACTCTGCTTGAGCTGGAGTGACGGATAGAGAGCCGTTGGGGCTGATGGCTCTGCCTGCGCTGGGGGTTTCTGGGCCTCTATCCAGACTGGGTCGTCCTCTGCTAAGAGCTTCCTACATTTGCTCCATGTGCCAATTATGCTGTCTGGAGCTTTTGGTGCTTGCCGAATGCAGGCTCCTATCCAATCCCAAAGTGTGAGGTCAAGTACGGCCGCTTCTGGATAAAGCGGACAATTGGCCTCCAGGTACGCTAAGAGTTCCGCTAACTTCCCGCTGTGAAGACGTAATTTAAAAACCCTGGCCAGGGCCATGAATTCCATTATATGAATTCTCTGGTTAGCGGATGGACATTGCCGCTGAGGACAAGTCCCCATATTACCTGCTGGGTCCTTCGAAGGGCTCCTTCTCGGGACAAATTCGACGCATCCTTTTAGGCAATAGGTCTCAGCGTGACGAATCCCTGGGATGGCACTCGGAGCGTGGATTACTGCCACGGGCCCTCGGTGGCCTCTGTGCTGGTATCAGGGTTCACAGCCTGCCCTGAGCAGAACGTGTTTCCGCGATGCAAGCCGTAGGAGGAATCTCTGGAATGCCTCGCCGCGTAGCTGTCACCCTGGCCGGATGGCTTTCCGACCAGAGCCGTCGCGCTGCCCTCCGGGACGAGTCGGACACGGTTCTAGCATAGAACCAGACCGCGTGGATCGCTTACTCATGAGTAGGATCACGTCGGGGTCACCAGATGTTAGATTGGGGCCGTGAAGCGGCCCTTGGGGTCCCGGAGGAGACTGGTCAAAGGAACGACACGAGACAAGATGGAGCGAAGACCAGTGGTTTATTGTGGGAAAAACATCAGCATATATAGGAATAGAAGGCAACGTGTGATAGAATCGTCATCTGACAGAAAATCACATCACCCATTTACCCGGGTTAATGGGGAATCTCTCTTGGGGAAGTTAATTAACTAGGGCAAACACTGACATGGGAAATCCATTGTTCGGGGCTTACACCAGGGTAAATATGGCCTCTATTTGCACTAGAGCTTGGGCTGATCTGTGAGTCAGTAATTGCCTAATATGTAACGGAAGGTAGCGATTCGCTTCCCTCAGCAGAACTGCCGGTCAGGTCAAATGTGGGTGAATCAACCCTATGATTATTAATCCGCTCCCCAATTTCCATACTGGCAAGGGCCAGTGACCAGGAACCTTCTTCGACCGGTGTAACCTCTGCCAGGGGCCGTTTGTGCCAATTGTGCATGCGGAATCCGCAGGAAGGAGTGGAATCTAGAAGGAATATAAGACCCAGCCTTGTAGGACATTCCAGTTCATTCACAGTTGGAGCAAGGTGTTCATTGGAAGCTATCCTTGCTTCCTTTTTACTGCTGCCTTCAAAAGGCTGTCTAAATCTGCCTAAACATTATAACATTAACCCAGCTGTCAATCCTTTTTTCTTGGATATTTTGATTTATAAACGTTATATTGATGATTTGTTTTTTGTTTTTTCCAACCCAGCTTCTTTATCTGGTTTCTATACTTGGATTAATTCTTTACATTCGAATTTAACATTCACTTATACTTCTAGCTCCACCACAGTTTATTTATTTATTTATTTATTTATTTATTCAATTTATATCCCGCCCACTCAACACAAGGCCGACTCTGGGCAGCTAACAACACAAAAAGCAACCCCAGGGCAACCCAAGGAGTTCACAGACAACATTAATAATCCTAAAAACAGTTAAAACAGTAAAAAAGTTAAGACTACCCACCCCCTAAAAAGCAGGGGCTGCAGGATCGAAAAGGCACCATGGGGAAGAGTTCCTCTACACCAACCACCCCATGGTGGTTACCCTTCCACCTGCACCCCACACTTGACCTGCCAGCCAGGTTTTAAGATCCCTTCTGAAAGGCAGCAACTCCGTCCGAAGACGTAATTCTGTTGGCAGGAGGTTCCAGAGGGCCGGTGCAGACACGGAGAAGGCTCTCCTCCTTGTGCCAGAGAGGCGAGCCCCTCTGGCTGATGGAACAATTAGAGAGCCCCTCCGGTCCGCTCTGGTTGGACGGACAGACGTCCTCAGGGCGATGCGGTCTCTTAGGTAACCTGGCCCACTACCATATAGGGCTTTAAAGGTCAAAACCAGCACCTTGAATTGCACCCGGAGACATACTGGCAACCAGTGCAGCTCCCGGAGCAGTGGCGAAGCATGAGCATAACGCCCACACCCCATCACCACCCGGGCAGCTGCATTTTGGACCAGCTGTAGCCTCCGAATGGTCGTCAAGGGCAGCCCCATGTAGAGCGCATTGCAATAGTCTAGTCTGGAGGTAACCAGAGCATGGGTGACCATGAGCAAGGAGTCCCGGTCCAGGAGTGGGCGCAACTGGCGAATCACCCGAAGTTGGGCGAAAGCCCTCCTGGTCACAGCCGCCACCTGTTCTTCTAGCAGTAGCCGTGAATCCAGGAGGACCCCCAAGTTGCGCACCGGGTCTGTCTGGGGCAAAATAGCCCCATCCAGAACCAACGATGGTAACTCCCGGATTAACGCAGGACCCCCTATCCATAGCCACTCAGTCTTGCTGGGATTCAGTTGTAGCCCGTTAGCCCCCATCCAGACCCCCACAGCTTCCAGGCATCTGGAAAGGACTTTGACGGCATCACTGGGGTCCCCATGGGCCGAGATGTACAACTGAGTGTCATCCGCGTACTGATGGTACCGCACCCCATGGGAACGAATGATCTCACCCAGCGGTTTCATGTAGATGTTAAATAGGAGAGGAGAGAGCACCGAGCCCTGAGGAACCCCCCATTTGAGGGGCCTAGGACTGGACCTCTCACTCTCCAACCACACCGACTGGGACCGACCCCTCAGAAATGAGGAAAACCAGGACCACACAGTACCCTGGATTCCCAAACCTCGGAGCCGTTCCAGAAGGATACCGTGGTCAACGGTATCGAAAGCCGCTGAGAGGCCAAGAAGAGCAAGGACGGATGGACAACCCCCGTCCCGCTCCCGCCAGAGATCATCCATCAGTGCGACCAATGCCGTCTCGGTACCATATCCAGGCCTGAATCCTGACTGAAAAGGGTCCAGATAATCCGCTTCATCCAGTACCCCCTGCAGCCGACACGCCACTGCCTTCTCCAACACCTTCCCTAAAAAGGGGAGGTTTGAGACAGGCCTATAGTTAGTTAGGACAGCTGGGTCGAGGGAAGATTTCTTCAGGAGGGGGCGCACCAAAGCATGTTTTAAAGGTGCAGGAAACACCCCCTCCCGCAATGATGCATTGATCACAGCCCCAACCCAGCCACCTGTCACTGCCTTGGAGGTTTTCACCAACCAGGTGGGACAGGGGTCCAAAGGGCAGGCAGTGGCGCGCACAGCTGCAAGGAGCCTGTCCACTTCATCAGGGGCAACTGGATCAAACCGGTCCCAGATGGCATGGCAAGACTGTGCTCCGGCTCCCTCCGGACTCTCCCCATCCACGCCAGGATTAAACCCAGAGCGAATCCGATCGATTTTCTCCACTAGATGGTCAGCAAAGTCCTCAGCCGACCCCTGCCAACCGGGCACCGGGGTCCCCCTACCAAGGAGAGACCTGGTAACCCGGAACAGGGTGGCTGGGCGATTATCAGCGGAGGCAATAAGGGTGGTGAAGTATTGTCGCCTCACCACCTCCATCGCCACTAGATAGGCCCTAATAGCGGCCCTAGCTAGTGTCCAATCGGAGTCTCTCTGGGTCTTCACCCAGCGGCGCTCTTGGCGTCTCTTTGCCCGTTTGAGCTCCCGCAGTTCATCTGTGAACCATGGAGATGACCTAGCTCGATGAGCTCTGAGAGGCCGTAGTGGTGCGATTTCATCCAAGGCCGCTGTAGTCATCCTGTTCCACAGGTCGACCAGCGCCTCGGGCGAATCGTGTTGCCGATCCAGAGGGAAATCCCCCAGTTCCCTCTGGAATCCATCAGGATCCATCAGTTGCCTGGGGCGGGCCATTCTAATAGGCCCTGCCACCCTACGGTGCAGCGTCGCACCCAGGAAGTCTAGAGCCACCAAACAGTGATCTGACCATGGCACAGGTGTTATGTCTAATTTCCGTAGTCTCAGATCACTCTGCCACCGCTCCGACAAAAAGATTAAATCTGGTGTGTGGCCACTGCCCCTGGTCGGGCCCTGAATTACCTGAATCAGGTCCATATCTGCCATGGAAGCCATGAACTCCTGAGCCACCCCGGAGCCAGTCCCCAGCGAAGGCAAATTGAAGTCCCCCAGAACCATCAGTCTAGGGAACTCCAATGCCAACGCTGAGATGGCCTCGAGGAGCTCAGGCAGGGAGTCCCTTACCCTGCAAGGGGGCAGGTACAGGAGTAAGACTCCCAACTGACCCTTAGAGCCCAGACGCAGAAGCAGGGCCTCACAACCCAGAATTTGTGGAGCAGTAGCCCTGGTGACTCCCAGTGACTCCCTGGCTATGATGGCAACGCCACCGCCCTTACCCTTATCCCTAGGCTGGTGCCAAATACTGAACCCAGCTGGACACATTTCTGACAGAGGAACCCCATCCTCTGGTCTCAGCCAGGTCTCAGTGATACATGCCAGGTCGGCCCGCTCCCCCATAATGGAATCTTGTATCAGGGGGGCCTTATTACATACCGACCTGGCATTCATCAGCAGCAGCTGTCAATCCTTTTTTCTTGGATATTTTGATTTATAAACGTTATATTGATGATTTGTTTTTTGTTTTTTCCAACCCAGCTTCTTTATCTGGTTTCTATACTTGGATTAATTCTTTACATTCGAATTTAACATTCACTTATACTTCTACCAACTTTTGCAGTCCTTTTACACGGATTACCACGAAATCCGAGCTTCGATACAGCTTTTGAACTTATTACTGTTCCACGGACATTTTCACCTATTTATTAGGTTTCACCATGCTGACTTTCGAGCCAGTGCGGACATCTTACGGGCTCAGTCCTCTCCAGTTCCGTGGGCAACCTATGGTGTTTTTCTATTTAGACTGTTGGTATATCGCCAGTCCGGTTCTGCAGTATACTTTTACTTGTATTTTTATCTGCATTGTCACTTATTAAAAATATTACTTGCTATATATTTTTGCTCCTTGGGGTGCATTTTCTCTCCTCTCCCTGTCTTTTGACACCCCTGCCGTTCCCCCTCCCTTCTAAACATTATAAATTGGCTGAAATCCTGATGCTTAGTGTAATAAGTTGCAGTAGAGTAAGACCATTGAATCAGTGGAGATTTGGTGAGTCAACTCCTCTGTAAATTCAATTAATTCAAACAGATCTACTCTAATTGCAACTTAACTATGTTAAAGTGAGTCACAATTAGATAGATTCATTTGAATCAGTGGAACTATTAGAGGAGTACACTCACAAAATCCCTATTGATTCAGTGGGCCAACTCTAGTACAACAGTACAATAAATAACAGAATTTCAGACATAATTTAATAAACTAAGAGTTCACTGCCATGCTCCTTGTATAGAAGCAAACACAGGTTTGGTGTATGACTGTAGCAAAAGACCACATCCTGGCCATTTCAACAATCTCAAAATGGGCTCTTCTATTCTGATTGTAATTAAGGAGTGGAATGAAATTCTCACAGACATTTTTTGCTTTGTTGTCTGTACAGTATCTCTAAATGCTCCTTGAATCTTGTGTAAATCACACTAGCTTTGGCTAATTCAAAATAAAACCGTAGATTTTTCGATTTCTACTTATTGAAAACAAGGCCAATGTAATCCTGCCTCCCCACTAATTTATTAAAAAATAGTCAAAACTCCAAAACAGATACCTGGGAAATGTTGGGTTTTTTAAGCATCTAGAAAGGAACAGTTTGATTCATGCCAAAACACAAATCATTTTAAAACATTAGTCTAGCAAATGTCTGCAGGGATCTATCTTTTCTTTCTTTCTTAAGAAGCAACGTTTTTGGAGGAATAAGTTTCCTTTCAGGTAGAAAGAAAGATGGCAATACAGAGCATTTCAGAGACCAGGAAGAAACCTTTCTAAGGTACCACCTGCCTTCTGACAAAGGAAGTAGAAGCTTTTTGATAGGAAAAGGTAGTGGCACAGAGTTCATCACAAGGGCAGAATAGAAAAAAAATATTCTTTCTCACCTAAAAACAGCCTTAGATGTAACTTTACCTGCAGTAATTCTAAGTATTATTACTGTGAGGGGTCAGTTGTGCATCTACTGGAGAGTGTGAAGGTAAAAAAGGGAGGAGAAAAACCAGCTTAAAAAGGCAATGCAATAGTTAGTCCAAAAAGCAGTATCTCAAAAGATATATTCAGAAGGTCATACTGTACATGTTTGGTCCTACCTCCAGGAAGAACTAAGTAGTTACACTCAAGTGACAGAAGACAGTCAGAGTTATGCATTATACAGCTTTCCTTGTATCCTCTTTAACCTGCTGCTTTCAAGTGTAATGGAAGACTCTGGACAATTGCCACTACTGAAAAAACAAGAACTCCCAGCCCAGCAGTTTTCCCCGCACAAAATGCTATCTTCTTCTTTTCAGGAAGCAAAATGTCTTGGGCCAGCCCAACTTTCATTCAATTATAATCACATGAGGGGAGTACAGGCCTCAGTCTCCTCCTGGTTGCTCAATTCTGCAGCCCTCCATTTACAAACCTGAGCACAATAATCTCGTCAGATTTTGGAAGCAACACAGGGTCAGTGTAGGAATCGGGGCTGCTGAGGGCCATAGGTCCCGGAGGAGACTGATCAAGGAACGATACGAGGCAGTATGGAGGAGGATAAGATCAGTAGTTTATTGAGGGAAAGCTTCAACATATATAGAGGAAAAAGCACAACGGTGGCAAAACCGTCCTCTGACAGAAATCACATCACCTGTTTACTCGGGTTAATTGGGAATCTCTCAGAGGGAAGTTAATTAACTGGGATAAACATTGACATGGGGAAACACCATTGTCCAAGGATTAGGCAGGGGTAAACATGGCTTCTATTTGTGCCTGAGATTAGACTGAGACTCGGAGATGAGTGATTACTCTAATGGGTAACAGAGTTAGATATCTGCTCTCTCAGCAGATCCGCTGGCCAGGTCAAGGAATTGGGTGAATCAAACCCTATCATTTATCCACCCCCCTTAATTTTTCTGCCCGCAGAGCCCACGGCTCAAGGAGCGTTCTCCCGAAGTGGCCTCTGCGCGGGCCGTTCCATGCCCACCGGGCACGGGGAATCCACATCTCCCCTTTAATTTTCATTTAAGGACCTGACCGGCGACTCTGCATAAGAGGGGCATCAGCTGCTGAGCGGGAATGGCGTTTTGGGGTTTCTTCTTGGGGCGGCACTTCGAGATCAGTGAGGTAATACATTGTGCAAAGCAGCATAACGCTATGCCTAGTATAATCACCCCCACAACTACCTTGAGTACCGTCTGGAGCCACCCCCACGGGATCCACGACCACATCCAATTCCACAATGAACTCCACCATGTTCCCCATGCAGAACCTTCTCTTATGCCCTCGACTATGGTGTGGAGGGCCGTGAGCTGACTCTGTACCTTGCGGGAGTTGTCAGTAAGATTGAAGCAACACATACCATGAAAGGATTCACAACCCAAATGATGAAGCAATAAGAGGTAGTCTATAGCCGCTCTATTGTCAAGTATGGCATGGCGAAGCTCTGCCTGCTCCTGGTTGAGCAGCGCTATCGCTGAGGAGGTATGGTTGATGGCTTTGGCTAGACCGCAAGCCAACCGACTAATCCTCCGAGCGTTGCCGACGGCTAAGCCTGGCACGCCGATTATGCTGACCGCCAACGAGACGTATTCGGCTGGACTCATAACTCTAAAGCTGCTCTCACATGAGCTGTCTAACTGGGTGGTGCGAGTGTGACGTATGGGTGCGGAAACATTTGTGACATTTGTGCTTGGGGTGACCATATCCTTAGTGGGGAGTAACAGTGTCAAACGACTAATGCAACAAGTAGCATCTGATACATTTGCAGGAATATAGTTCCACGTGTACTGATTACATGTAAAGAACCAACCAGATGGTAACGTAACATGAGCATACATTGAACCAAGCTTCACTGGGTTATTGCAAGTCCAATTGCCACTGCCAACGTAGAGGCAGCGGCGCCAGGTTCGACCGACTGAGGAGCAGCCGGTCATTCGAGCACAAGTAGTGTTCGGGCTGAGCGCCACTCGAGGAGTGTGGAGAGTGGCTGCATCAGCCGGCAAAGTCATGGTGAGCCGCATCTCCCAACGGGCGTACTCTGCAGAAGCCGCTGGGTTGTATGGGCTGAAAATCCGTTTCACGAGCCAATCCCCATCCCTGGGGTATGCGCCTGGAGAGTGGCACACTGGGATGAGGCAGGTGCTCAAGATTGAGGCAGAACCAATGTCCTGTCTCAGGCAAAAATCGGACTGGTTGACGAGGCCCGCCAACCTTTCCCAAATGTTGTACTGCATCCTGGCAGAAAGGTCTCCGCCGGGCACCAAATCATTGGCTTTTAACAAGGTAGCCTGAACGCCTCCCCCGCAAAACAGGGAGAGGATCAGGATGATGGTGGCTGCCATGGTGTTGGCGTGAATTCGGGCGAAGACTGCAGCCGTGAGGTTCTCCGGTGTCGGTTCCTTCTCCTCGCGTCGGAGGGCGTCCTCGGCCTCACTGCAAAGGACCTTGACCACCCCCCAGGTGATCTTCGGCGCTGTCGGTGGCCATCTCCTCCGGTGGGTTTTGTCGGTCAGGGTGAGGTCCTCCATCTCCGGGATCGGACTTGGGTCGGTCTGGGTCCACGCCATGTGGTTCCAAGTGAGGCTTGACACACTGAGCTGGAATCCAAACGACACCTGTAGGAGACATAACTGCAGCATACCCTCTCCCCCAGGTTATGAGTGGCGCCGGGCCCCTCCAGGAAGGGTCCGGTGGCACCCGGTATCAGACCATCGGTCGCAGGAGAGCTTCCGAACGGCGGAAGTGCTTCTCCTGCAGCGTGCAATCCAAAAAAACATTAAGGTAATTGTACGTGAACAATACCTTATTCAGACAATGCTGTGCCTGAGCCTGTGACTTGGGGAGGGCTGGTGGCTCCCCCCTTTCTGTTTGTTTGTCAATATAGGACTTGAGCATCCGATTGACCCGTTCCACAATCGCTTGCCCCTGCGGATTGTAAGGAACGCCAAAAGTATGCTTAACATCCCAAGAGGCCATGAAGGCCGCCAGCTGCCTGGAGCTGTAGGACGGGGCGTTTTCGGTTTTAATTTGCCGCGGCTTGCCCATTGCCGCGATGCAGGAAAGGAGGTGCTGCTCCACGTGGGAAGCAGTCTCCCCTTTCTGCACCGTTGCCCAAACGAATTGAGAAAATGTGTCAATGCAAACGTGCATGTACTGCCATCTGCCAAACTGCGGAACATGCGTGACATCCATCTGCCACACCTGGTTAGCCTCTGTCCCTCGTGGGTTGACCCCCCACGAGGCCCCCCCCCCGTTGCCCCTGCACAATGCTGGCAAGAGCGAACTATGCCTTGGGCTTGAGAAAGTGGCAGATTGAACTGTCTGGCTAACGCTTTGGCATTTTGGTGAAAAAAGGCATGACTCTGAATTGGAGTAGTAAAAACACCTAAAACTGAACGTTGCTGAATTTCCTTTGCCGCCGCATCCGCTCTGCTATTGCCCGCGTAAATCGGACCCGGCAGGCCTTGATGACTGCGGATGTGGGCAATATAGAGCGGCTCCGTGCGGTTTCGCAAATGAAATTGAGCAGTGAGAAACAGAATAAGCAGATTTTTGTCTATCGCGGGAGTGATGTATGCTCCCGGTAGACTGTGAAGCAAATTCCTGACATACTGACTGTCTGTAATGATGTTTAAACGTTCTTTGGCGAAGGTGCGCAAGGCAAGGTTCACCGCTGCCAACTCTGCCCGCTGTGCGGACTTCTGTGGAAGAGTTAACAGCGTGCGCCAAGCCTGGCCCTCCTGCCAAGTCAAGACACCATATGTGCGACCACCATCAGTAAAAACTGTCCTGGCCCCCTGAAGCGGAACCAGCGAAAGCAATTCGAACAAGCTGACTGTCTGCGTTTGAAGTGAGACGAGTCTGGGGTCTTTTGGCAAGTGGTATGCCAAGCATCTGGTGAATCCTTCCAAAGCGATTGGAAGCGAGTCACCGAGCTGCATCAGTTGCTGAATTTGTTCCTTGGTGAGTGGAACTACAATTTTGGACAAATCGTGCCCTGAGATGTCCCTAGCTCTCAGCCTTCCGCGGTAGACCACCACGGAAACCAGCTCTTGGGGAGGAACGATGTTCCGGGAAGAGGTGTTTGGAAGGTACACCCATTCCACGATACTCGCCCCTTTCTCGGAGTCTACTCCTAGAGCTCCGGTGAACATGGATCCTGCCCTTACGATGTACAAATTCAGGATCGGAGCATATGGCCCTGGGGTGATCCTATCTACCTACATCTGGCTGAGAACTTGGTTCACTTTTTCGAGAGCTAAGCGCGCTTCTCGAGAAATGTGTATCCGGTCTGCCGGCTGCTTACCTAAAGTTAACAGCGAGAAGAGCGGTTTCAAAAGATCCGTATCCAATCGGAAATACGGTCTGGCCCAATTGATATTACCCAGAACTTGCTGCAATTCTACAAGGGTGATTGAGTCCTGTAAATTGATCTGAGGCAAAACTGGTGCTGCGAAAGAGCGGAGAAGCCGATGACCCAAGTATGAGAAGGTCTCGGTTCTCTGCACTTTCTCCGGGGCAATGAGTAAACCTTTGTCCCCCAGGCTGGCCTGGAGGTCAGAAAACATTTCGCTGCCGAGTTGCGGCATCGCGACCAAGATGTCATCCATGAAATGGCAAACTATCGCTTTTGTGGAAAGGCTTCGGAACTTTGCCAGTGCGTTGTGAACATAAATTTGGCACAGGGTGGGCGAATTGAGCATGCCCTGTGGCAAAAATTTCCACGCGTAACGCTGCGTAGGCTCACTGTGGTTCACAACCGGCACCGTAAAGGCAAACCTTTCCCGGTCCTTGGGGTCTAAGGGAATTGTATAAAAGCAATCCTTGAGATCTACAACTAGGATCTCCCACCCCTCGGGAATCATATTAGGATTTGGGATGCCGCATTGGAGCGGACCCATTGGCTGTATGCACTTATTGATCTCTCTGAGATCGTGGAGGAGTCGCCACTTCCCCGACTTCTTTTTTATGACAAAAATTGGCGAATTCCATGGACTTGTGGACCGTTCTATATGTCCTGCGTCTAGCTGTTCTCTAACCAGCTGCTTAAGGGCAACTAACTTCTCTCCCACTACTGGCCATTGTTCTACCCAGACCGGTGTATCGGTGAGCCACTTAAGTGGCAACGCCATTACCCAAAGGTAAGCGTAGCACCATACTGCTGTAAAATGTCTCGCCCCCAAAGGTTGATGTGCACGTCAAGAATGTGTGGCCGAATTACCGCCGTGCCGTCAGCCTTTGGGATTGTGACTGTGACCCATTCTCGGCTCCTAAACGCTTCCTGAATACCGCCTACCCCCCACACATCGGAGACCGGCTCAATGGCCCACTCCCTTGGCCACTGGCCCCTGCTTATCATGCTGACATCTGCTCCGGTATCTAACAGGCCTGAGAATGATCTATTATTCAGAAATACCCCAATAACCGGGCGCTGTTTCCACTCAATGTTGGTTTCCACTGTCGCTAAGACCTGGTATCCTTGTACTGCCTCACTGGCGCTCGAGCGGTCCTCTGACCGGGACTCGAAGCTGTCACTGAGCCTTCCCTGGCTTTCTGCTGGCGAGTGACAAGGAACCATGATCAGTTGCGCTAGGGTGTCTCCTTTGTGAATTGTTTGGGGCAGGTGCGTCCACAACTGAACTTGGAGAACGCCTGAAAAATTGGAGTCAACGACGCCTGGAATTATGAAAATTCCGCATGGTCCTGCTACACTACGGGGCAAAACTAAACCTATAAAGCCCTTGGGCAGTGGACCCATGTACTGGGAGTCCACCAAATAGACCGTGCCTGGCAGGTCGCATGTAACGTCTGCCTGACAAGCCAAATCTAGCCCTGTGCTACCCTTGGGGCTGGCCTGCGCCCTTGCAGTGCCTGGAATGTGACCTGAATCTAGTCTAGCTCTGGCGAGCCTTGAATCTGGGAAGTCTCTGTTTGGACCGGGGCCAGAGATGTGCCCGTGCGCCGGTTTCCCGAACTCGGACAGTTTCTGGCCCAATGGTAGCCTTTCTTACACTTCGGACACAGGGTGCTCGGAGCCTTGGAACGGCCGGAATTTTGTCCGCCTCCCTTGGATCGGCACTCCCTAGCGAAGTGACCGACCTTGCCACAATTGTGACATGCTCCTTGGGTCTTTCCTTTAGGTCTTCTACCCCCTTGCACCGCTGCTGCTAGCAAACCCATTTTATAGGATTCTGTGCCAATGTCGGCGCAAGCTCTAATCATGTCCGTGAGAGTCAAGTCAGGACGATTGCCCAGTGACTGCAAGATTTTACGGCAGTCTAAATTGGCATTGTCCTTGGCTAGCTTGATCATGAGCTCTTGCTGGGCTTCCTCATTACGATCTGCCTACTAATCGCCTCTTCCAAGATTGATGAAATCCATGTAGGGCTCTTGGGCTCCCTGCTTGACTGCGGTATAATTCTTAGCCGCCTTGCCGGTCGCAGGGACCTTGAAAAAAGCCCTAAAGGCAGCCTCTGCCGACATCTGGAGAGTGTTGAGTGGCAAGTTGATCTGCACATCGATGGATTCGAAGGAGCCCGAACCATATAACTGGTCAGGAATTACTGCACCTCCCATCCTGGCAGCCCTAGTTTGAGCCTCAAGGCGAAACTCACTATCCCAAATCAGGTACTGGCTAGGGTTGAGCATCATCCGCATGACGGCTTTCCAGTCATGAGGAATGAACATGGTGTTCTCGCACACTTGCTGAAGCGTGCCCCTTGTAAATCGGCTTTGGAGCCCTGTCTCTGAAATGGCCTTCCGTATAGCCATGAGCAGCTTATACGGGACTGGTGAATGAACTATCTTCTGGGCCCCCGTGAGGGCATCCATTTCTAGGCGAATTGGACAAATCTGACTAAGCTCAGCTAGTTCTTCCGCTGGCAACTCCCCCTTCTTCAGTTCTTCCTCAACTGTGCGCTGAAGGGCACTCTTGGTAACTAGGGAACCTGGGGCTGTCAGGGAAGCGCCTGCGCTCCCCATTCCTTGCATTCTGTCGGTGACGTCTGCAGCTGTCACCGAGGGAAAGTTCCCTACGCTACTCTGCCTAAACTGTAATGATGGATAGAGCGCCGTGGGTGCCGTTGGCTCGGCTGGCGCTGGGGGTTCTTTGGCCTCTACCCGGACTGGTTCTATCTCCGCTAAGAGTTTCCTACATTTGTTCCAAGTGCGAATTATGCCTCCTGGAGCTTTCGGGGGTTGCTGAATGCAGTCTCCTATCTGATCCCAGAGCTCAAGGGTTAACGTACCTACTTCTGGGTAAAGCAGGCAGTGTTCCCTTAGGTATGCCAAAAGTCTCGGTAGCTCTCTGCTGTGGAACTTTAACTGAAATACCCTGGCCAGGATTATAAACTCTTCTTCACGAGTTTTTTGGCTAGTGGATGGACGCTGTCGCTGAGGACAGGTCCCCATATTACCTGCGAAGGGTCCTCCGAAGTTTCCTCCTCGGGACGGGTCGACGCGTCTTGGGCAAGTAATAGGTTCTGGCGACGATTCTCTGGGTAGAGCTCGGAGCGTGGTCCCCTACCACGTGCCCTCGGTGGCCTCTGCGCTGTCAGGGCTCACAGCTGACCCTGCAGAACGCGTTTTCTCCGTAACCTGCAAGCCGCCGCGAAAGCCGGGAGCAAACTGTAGGAAGCCTCTCGGTAGTGCCTCGCCACGTAGGCCGTTCTCCCGACCGGCTGGTATACCGGCCGGGCTGCCGCGCTGTCCTCCGGTACGATTGGCCGTGGTTCAAGCGCAGAACCAGGCCGTGTGTCTCTCTGAGTAGACCGCTCGGGGGTCGCTTACTCACGAGTAGATCACGTCGGGGTCACCAGGTGTAGGAATCGGGGCCGCTGAGGGCCGTAGGTCCCGGAGGAGACTGATCAAGGAACGATACGAGGCAGTATGGAGGAGGATAAGATCAGTAGTTTATTGAGGGAAAGCTTCAACATATATAGAGGGAAAAGCGCAACAGTGGCAAAACCGTCCTCTGACAGAAATCACATCACCTGTTTACTCGGGTTAATTGGGAATCTCTTTGAGGGAAGTTAATTAACTGGGATAAACATTGACATGGGGAAACACCATTGTCCAAGGATTAGGCAGGGGTAAACATGGCTTCTATTTGTGCCTGAGATTAGACTGAGACTCGGAGATGTGTGATTACTCTAATGGGTAACAGAGTTAGATATCTGCTCTCTCAGCAGATCCGCTGGCCAGGTCAAGGAATTGGGTGAATCAAACCCTATCATTTATCCACCCCCCTTAATTTCTCTGCCCGCAGATCCCACGGCTCAAGGAGCGTTCTCCCGAAGTGGCCTCTGCGCGGGCCATTCCATGCCCACCGGGCACGGGGAATCCACAGGTCAGGCCTAGATACTGTTTGGGTGGGAGATCACCATGGATCTTCAGAGGGGTTTAGGAATGAATCCCCCAGCACCGGCACCAAATTTACTGCTGGGCTTGATGGGTCAAGGCAGCTTCCTAATAACATTCCCATGAGTTGCAAAAGTAATTTCTACAGTGAGAAGTCCACATGAATAAATCATGATTTAACCCTAGTTTCAGCACAGGGTTTTCCGTCAGTCAAGACACACCCTATTACAGGGATGCCCAAACTTTTTGGGCTGTAGGCCAGTCACGTGTTCAGTGGGCCAGTCATGTGCATACCTGTCAAGCGTGGCTCCAGCGAATCCGGGACCTGCGCGGACCGTGTTTGCGCAGGTCACGTTGTACGCATGCGCGTGGAGGGCTACGCCGCTTGCATAGCCTTCTACGCACGCAGCGTAGCCTTCTGCGCATGTGTGGAAGGGAGCTACGGAAGTGTAGAGCCCTACCACACATGCGTGCAACGCGACCTGCGCAGATGGGCTGTGCAGTGCCTCCTTTCCCCCGCTGCCGAAATCCGGGGTTTTGGCAGCGCGGAGCGGGAAAGGGCAAAAATCGATGCTGAAAACCGGGAAATCCCGGCCAATCCGGAAAGGTTGACAGGTATGGTCACGTGGTTCCTTCCACGGGAAGTGGAAGTAAAACGTGTCTTGCAATCTGTTTTGAAACAGGATGAGCTAGATTTTTAGGTTGCCATTTTCTCTGCTTAAACCAGGGGTAGCCAAACTATGGCCCATGGGCCAGATCTGGCCCCCAACACTGATTCATCTGGCCCACACTGCCCTTGCTGCTCCAGGAAGCAGAAGTAAAACATGCCTATACGAGCATGTTTTGTTTCCAGGAGCAGCAAGGGTGGTGCGGGCCAGATGAATTTGTGTCAGGGGCTGGATCTGGCCCACAGGCCATAGTTTGGGCACCCTTGCCTGTTGTGTTCTAAGGGTTTTACCTACCACATGGATTACAATGTATCTGAACCAATGTAACCTTGCCTATAGCAACAATGTAACCTTCAGCTGTATCATATGAACCCTGCATGAGGACGCGAGCTGATGACCACCAGCTGGCAGCAGCGAGCGTCCAAGCTCTCTTGGTCAGAATCATCAAAGGCAACAGCGCGGGAAGCTTTCCCGCCACCACCTACACCTGGACAAGAAGGGCGTGACTAGCAATGACGTCACGCAGGCGGTAGCCAATGGGCTACTATGGCACCACGTTCAAATGTATTACTACTGTATATAAAGAGCTATCGATCCGCCATTACCTCATGTTCCCTCTGTCCACGATGCAATAAACCTGAGTTAACCCAGCCCGAGGCTGTGTCCTGTGTCTTGGTTTACATACACCAAATTGGCGACGAAGGTGGGATGATGGATTCCCAAAGCGCCAGGACACAGAGCGGGTTCAATATTACCAAGCCGCAAGACTGGACCATCTTTAACATGGATTTCAAGGCGGCCTTGGTGGAACTCAAAGTCAAAGACGACGAGGAAAGGAAGAGGGCCATCCTCACCCGAATGCTGGGTGTAGAGACCAAGCGGACGCTGGTGGGCATGATCGAACCGAAGACGTTGGACGACTTCAAAACCGACGACATACTGAAGTTGCTGCGTGAGCGTTTCCAACCCTCGAAGGCAATGTTTCCCGCTAGGAGTGCGTTTTGGAGGCGAGTCCAAGCGCCGGATGAGTCGGTAGAGGCTTTCGTGGAGGCCCTGAGGGTAGCCGCCGTTCCCTGCAAGTGGGACAACCTGGAGATGATCATGAGGGACGTCGTGCTGTGCGGCCTGAAGGACAAGGAAGTGCAGCGCCGCCTGATGAACAGGGAGCCGCCACCCACGCTGGCCGAGGTCGTAGAGTCCGCGGAATCCGCGGAGTCCACGAATGCGGGAGTGGACGAAATACACGAGTGGCGTGAGTGGCGTCCTAGGGCCAGCAAAGCGGAAAGCTCGGTGCGCGGCAAGTCAGGACAGCCGGTGCACGCGACCCGACGAACCTCGAGATCCTCTACAGATGGCAGCGACGGCGAAGAGGTACAGAAGGTCCGGAAAGGGGGGCGCCGCTGCGATGGTTGTGGGGCGGCCCACGAGCGTGCGAAGTGCCCTTTCAGGAAAGCCGAATGTTACAGCTGTGGCCGGCGCGGGCACATCGCCAGGGCATGCAGAAATCGGAGAGAGGGCCGGAGGCAGTCGAAAGACCGTTCGGCCAGACCGGACCGTCCAGCGAGACCCCAAGATGGCGCCCGAACCACGAGGAAGCAGGACGGCGTGGGTCGCGTCTCGGACGGCAGCGAGGACGACGCCCCCGTGTTCAGCGTGTCCGCGGGACAAAACCATTACTTCATTGAGGTAATAGTACAAGGGGCCCCTGTTAGGATGGAGATTGACTCGGGGTCCTATTATTCCATAATTCCCCAGAAAGAGTTCTTGAAGATCGACCCCCAAGCGCGGCCCAAACTTAAGACTCTGAGGTCCACGCTACGGGACGTACAAGGGAACAGCATTCCAGTGCTGGGGGTCGGAAAATTTCAGGTTCGTTATAAAAGACATTCCGCAGAACTCCCTTTAGTCGTTCTCAAAGGGGGGAATTGTAGCCTCCTAGGGACGCAGTGGTTTCAGCCCTTGGGTTTGTTCATAGGGGGGGTGCATGCCGTGGGCGCGGATCCGATACAAGCGGTGTGTGACGCGCACCCCGCCGTTTTTGAAAAAGGACTTGGAAAATTCAAGGGACCCCCTGTAGCCTTCGACCTAGACCCGGAGGTCCGCCCGATAAGACTCAAACCGCGCAGGGTGCCTTTCGCACTAAAGGACAAAATAGAGGCGGAACTGGACAAATTGGTGGGCCAGGGGATTCTTATTCCTGTTGATTCCGCGGAGTGGGAAACTCCAATCGTAACAGCCCTGAAGGCTAACGGGGAGGTGCGCATTTGCGCTGATTATAAGTGTACAATTAACAAGGCGATTCGCCCTAATGCATACCCGGTGCCAGTGGTCAGCCACCTTTTGGCCAGGCTAAATGGGGGAAAGTGTTTCGCTAAGCTCGACCTGGCACAAGCCTATCAACAACTCCCCGTAACTCCCGCCACGGCCGCGGCGCAAACGATAGTCACACATAAGGGAGCGTTCCAGGTGTCGCGTTTACAGTTCGGCGTGAACTCGGCACCCGGCCTTTTTCAGTCGCTTGTGGAACGCCTCCTGAAGGGGCTGGAGGGGGTGTTACCTTATTTTGATGACGTATTGATAACAGGGGGGAGTGAGGCCGAACTGGCAAAGAGATTGGATAAAGTGCTAACTGTGTTCGAGAAAGCGGGGCTGAGACTGAGGAAGGACAAATGTGTTTTTTTCGAAACCGAGGTCGAGTTTTTAGGGTTTCGGATCACACCTGAGGGTATTAAGCCGTCCAGATCCAAAGTGGAAGCCATTAAGAAGGCCCCTCGCCCCACATCCAAAACCGAACTACAGTCATTCCTGGGGCTCCTCAATTTTTACCATACATTTCTTCCGCGGAAAGCCTCCGTGGCCGAACCGCTCCATCGGTTACTTAAAAAAGAGGAGACATGGATGTGGGGTGACGAGCACGAGAAGGCGTTCAACGAACTAAAGCAGCTTTTAACATCGGACGCAATCCTTACGCACTTCGACCCCAAACGGCCGGTGGTCTTAGTCTGTGATGCATCACCGGTGGGGGTGGGGGCAGTGCTTTGCCACGTGTTGGATGATGGTCGGGAGGCCCCAGTGGCGTTTTACTCAAGGTCCCTGTCCCAAGCAGAGCGAAATTACGCACAAACCGACAGGGAGGCATTGGCAATAGTAGCGGGGACCAAAAAGTTTCACGATTTTCTGTATGGCCGCCCATTCAAAATCGTGACGGATCACAAGCCCCTGTTAGGGATTTTCACGGCAGGCAAGCCCACGCCGCAGATACTATCACCGAGAATGTTGCGATGGGCCATTTTTCTTAACGCATACCAACACGAGTTGGAGTACCGGCCCGGAAAGGAGATCAGCCATGCTGATGCGCTTTCGAGATCTCCTTTGCCTTTGTCGGACGACCAAAAAGCCAGAATAGGAAGAGACCGCCAGGTGTTGCTAATCGAGGTTTTAGACGAACCCCCAATAGTACCGGCTGATATAGCTAGGGCGACAAGCAAGGACAGGACGCTGGAGAAAGTCAGCTCATGGGTGCAGAAAGGGTGGCCAACATCGTCCCCAGGCAAGGAATTCGACCCATTCTTTCGGAAGAAGCTAGAGTTGTCCATAGAAAGGGGGTGCCTGTTGTGGGGCCAACGGGTGGTGGTCCCGACTCCCATGCGGCCGAGGGTTCTCAAACTGCTACACGTCAGCCACCCGGGCATCGTTCGCTCAAAAGCGCTGGCCCGCAGTTACTTTTGGTGGCCACAGCTTGACGAGGACATTGAGCACATGGTCGGCACTTGTGAGGCGTGCCAGGGGTCCCGACCAGAGGCGGCCCGCCTCCCGCATAGGGAATGGGACACAGCGAGGGGGCCATGGTCCAGAGTGCACGTAGATTTCGCTGGCCCTTTCCGAGGAACCATGTTTCTCCTGGTGGTGGATGCATTCTCAAAGTGGCTGGAGGTCATTCCGGTAAAGAGCACATCCTCCACCACTACAATTAACCAACTACGGAGAGTCTTTTCAACGTTCGGTTTACCCGACACTTTAGTCAGCGATAACGCGAGTTGCTTCACCTCCTCAGAGTTCGGGGCATTCATGGAGGCGAACGCCATTCGGCATGTCACGTCCGCGCCGTTTCACCCGGCCACGAATGGCCAAGTGGAACGGTTGGTGCGTACAACAAAGGAAGCGCTTCGGCGCATGGGCCCTGGGGACCTGAACCACCAAGTATGTCAGTTCTTATTAGCGTATAGGGTGACCCCCTTAGCGTCAGGTTACTCGCCGGCAGAACTATTGATGCGGCGGAAACTGACTACACTCCTGTCCAGGCTGGACCCCACAAGAATTGAGGACAAGGGAAAAAACGTGGGGCTGGCAGTCTCGAAAGGTTTCGCCGCCGGCGACCCTGTGCATTGCAGGAACTATGCCAGCGCGGGGCCAGCCTGGGTGCCGGGGACGGTTGTAGAACAGACGGGGCCAGTGTCGTACCGGGTCGAAACCCACACCGGTCTCCTCTGGAGGAGGCACGCAGACCAACTGAGGCACCGAGTCAGTGGGCCAGTCAGTGAGGATTTCCAACAAGATTCAGCGTTAGGGTTCTCCCCCACCCGCGTAACCCAAGGGGGAGACAGCAGCGGACAACAGTCCCAAGCAAGGGGGGAAGGAGGAAGCAGCGGCCCCGACTCATATCCTTTTGATAAGCCAGTTCCGTCAGAGGCCGGGGAAGGGGGAGAGGAGTTCGCGACCGCTGCCCCCGAATGGAATTTTGGTTTTGATTTAGCAAACCGGGGGGGTTTTCAGGAGTGTTCCCCCACCCATCCAAGCGAGAAGAGGGGTTTTTCGTTAGTCCCCAGTGCCCCCGGTTCCTCCCTAAGTAAGAGCACACCTCCCAACAACGCCGCGGAGCCGCGGCAGATCACTAACGAGTCTCCCTCTCAAATTACAGGACAGGAAACCAGGGGACAAAGAGAAGGTAGCAAACCCGGGGAGAGGCAGCCCGCATCGAGACCCCAGCGTGTTCGAAACAAGCCATCTTGGCTGAAAGATTTTGTCTCCTAGGGGGGGAGTGCCTAGAAGCATGGGCTCGAGACATTGTCTCGTCCTAGGGGGGAGGGATGTTGTGTTCTAAGGGTTTTACCTACCACATGGATTACAATGTATCTGAACCAATGTAACCTTGCCTATAGCAACAATGTAACCTTCAGCTGTATCATATGAACCCTGCATGAGGACGCGAGCTGATGACCACCAGCTGGCAGCAGCGAGCGTCCAAGCTCTCTTGGTCAGAATCATCAAAGGCAACAGCGCGGGAAGCTTTCCCGCCACCACCTACACCTGGACAAGAAGGGCGTGACTAGCAATGACGTCACGCAGGCGGTAGCCAATGGGCTACTATGGCACCACGTTCAAATGTATTACTACTGTATATAAAGAGCTATCGATCCGCCATTACCTCATGTTCCCTCTGTCCACGATGCAATAAACCTGAGTTAACCCAGCCCGAGGCTGTGTCCTGTGTCTTGGTTTACATACACCAAATTGCCCTAATATTATAACAAGGATAATGTGATCAAATGCTATTTTTAAAATTTCCTCTTTATTAACTTTTTTCTCTCAATGTGGCTCACAACTTCTTTTCTCCCAAACATCTGTACAAAAAGGTTGAATGTGGAGCTGGAAAAAGTGCAGAGGAGGGCAACTAGAATGATTAGGCGACTGGAACACCTTCCTTACCATCTGAGGCTGCAACGGTTGGGCCTTTTCACTCTTGAACGAGAGCGTCTAAGAGGTGACCTGATTGAAGTTTATAAAATCATGCACGGTGTGGACAAAGTAGATAAGGAAAAACTGTTTTCCCTATCGCATAACACTAGAACTAGGGGACACTCCATGAAACTTTTGGGTACTAGTTCTCAAACAAATAAGAGAAAGTACTTTTTCACCCAGAGGATTACTGGTCTATGGAACTCCCTGCCAGAAGAAGTGGTGACAGCTGTCAGTCTTGACAGCTTTAAGAAAGGATTAGACAAGTTCATGGAGGACAAGGGTATCAATAATTATGGATACTTAAGGACAACCTCCGGGTTGGAGAGATAGGCAGGATATCTCTCAATGCCATTTCCAGGGAATCCTAAGCAGGTGAAGGCATCTCCTTGGGAATACCCTGAAGGAAATGGTGAGCCACTGTGTGAGACAGAATGCTGGACTGGATGGGCTTTGGCCTGTTCCAGCAAGGCTGTTCTTATGTTTATGTTCTTATGTGAGCACAGATTGGAAAAATGACTTCCTTTTGTTTACAGTTCCATCAGTCAACATTAATTTTTTTTAAAAAATCCTAATCTTTCCATTTCTGCTCTACCTTTAATATGAAACAGATGTCATTCAAAAGGGCAAAATACATGCACTGCCTTTGCTTCTTAAAAAAACTGCTTTGCAGGTGAAGGGGAGAGTACTTTTGGAAACAAAAGGATGGGATATAAATTAAATCAAAATAAATGTAAATAAAATGAATATGTATGATCTGATATGGATACCACTGCTGTAGCAGAATGCAAATGACAGCTCTGCTGAAGCAAATTTGTTTGGACAAGTTTTGTTTGGCAGAAATGCAGTTCCTCACCTTTGCAAATCAAATCTTCTCATGTGAAAACTTATACTTGTTTCTCTCTCAGTGAGGCACAGTTTCCTTCTGTCTACTAAAAGAGATATCACACAATTTCTGTATGTTTTTTTTAAATTGGATATCGAAGATTTTCATTTATGATTTTCAGGAACAACTGGTAAAGAAGACAATTGATTCCCAGCAGAACTTGGAAACGTAACTTTTGGGGGAGTTGATGTGTTTATCAATATTCAAACAGAAGATAGGTAATTAGATAACCAAAGACCAAGTTTCCACTTTGTTGACAGAAGCAAGATTGGTGATTGCTATGAATCAGAAAAATGCTTACAATATTTTGTTAAAAGATTGGTAAAGGGATGGGTGGGACATAGCTATTAATAATAATTTCATGTCAGAAATTATTCTGGGTTGAAAGGTTTTTTTGTTGGAGAAACTCCGCTTAGGGGGCGCCCAAATGAGGCTCCTTTCAAGTCCCCAAGATCTTTTTCCCACCGTAGTCCCTGTTTATCGACTTGCAATTTCTTGCTTTCAAACTGCTCGGTTGGCAGGAGCTGGGACAGAGGCGGGCACTCAAACAATCATGGGTCTCGAAATGCTGACTTGCCAGCCTTCCAGCTAACAAGGTTAGCTTCTTAACCACTGAGCCACCACAACCCCTTATAGCTATTAATAATGATAGACATACATGTAATTTGAAAGCAAAAAAGGGGGTGACTAATAGAGATGTGTTTTTTTTCCAGACGCTTGGGGAATTTTGTTGTTGTTCAGTCGCACAGTCGATTCTGACCCTTTGCGACCCTATGGACCATTGCCTGCCAGGCGCCTCTGTCCTCCACCATCCTCCCAGCTTTGTGCCCATTGCATCTACAATACCATCTAGCCATCTCATCTTTGGCCTCCTCCTTCTTCTTTTGCCCTCCACCTTTCCCAGCATCAAGGCTTTCTCAAGTGAATCATCTCTTTCATTTGATGTCCAAAGTACTTCAGCTTCAACTTCACAATTTGTCCTTCTAAGGAGCAGTCAGGGTTGATTTCTTCTAAGATTGACCTATTTGTGCTCCTTGCTGTCCAGGGTACCCTCAAAACTCTCCTCCAATGCCACATTTCAAAGGCATCTGTTCTTCTGTGCTTATCTTTCCTTATGGTCCAGCTGTCACAACCATACATTACCACTGGGGAAAACATTCTTTTGACTATGCGGACTTTTCTTTGCATGGTGATGTCTCTGCTTTTAACTATGTTCCCCAAGTTTTTAATAGCTTGCCTCCCAGGAATTAGTCGCCTTTTTTATTTCATTTTAAAAAAACACTTCATTAGATCATACCAAACCATGACAAGGTGGAACATCTTGCAGCTTTGGGCTTGAAAAATCAAGGCAGAGTATGTGTAGACAAAGAGTAGCTAGAAGCAAACACAGTTTTTGACATTATAAATCATCATTTCTGATCGCAAGGCTCATCTGTGAATCTTCAAGCCTGGTGATCAGAAATGATTTTGACATCTACTTTCTGGTTTTATGAAACTCTAGTAAAAATGAGGCAGCCTTATCTCTGCTCTTAAACAAGCACTCCCACACACACACACATACAATTAAACAATGATGTAACATTTTGTGCGCATTTGAGCTTTGGAGGAAGCCATCTACACTAGCCAGTAGATCATCTTCTTCCAGCCATCTCTCGCACTGAGGCTAATATCAGTCCTCAGCCAAGGCAATAGTTAAAGTGGCCTGGAACATGTGAAGTAATGAAGTAGAAAACAACTTCTCTGCCATACCCATCTGCCAGCCTACACACACTCAGGGGGCAGAGAATGCCTGCTTCTTCTTTCTCATATAGAAATAGGACATCATAGTTGAAAAGAACAGAACCCAACTAAGTTTCCTAAGCTATTGATCATACACTTCTCCAAAGCAGTAGGAGGTAAATTACTCTTACCAGGAACAATCATGTACTTTTTCAAAACTGAAAAGGAAGGGAAGGAGGGGGGAGGGAGTATTTCCCTTGTTTAAAGATCCAGCTTAATGTATGTGTGTGGGTTGCCCGCACTCATAATTGGCCAAACTTTTCCCAATGGAAAGCTAGCACACGGCTGAGTACCAACTGGGCTTTGCTGGAAAGGCAAACAGGGTCCAGGCCATATTGATAGTTTGGGGAACAATCCATAAGGCCTTGGCTGGAGGCTACAGTGGAAATAGGACAAAAGTCATAAGGTGATGACTCCAAGGTGAAAACACACTCTTCCTCTTCTGGTCTCTGATTAGGCTGAGCAAATAAGCCGAAATCAGTTGATCAAGTTAGCTACCGAGAGCCAATACACATAAGCTCCAAGATAGGGCTAGAACAATAGGTTTCGCAAGCCCAAGCCTTAATTAACTATGGGTTGGCTATTAACTACAGGGCAACGTCCAAGCACAGGCATTGTCCTGACCATCAGAAATGCAACGTATGCAGTCTTCTGTAATGAGGTCATGCGCAACCAATGCACAAAAGATCCTGAGGCAGGGTAATAAATACAGACCACCCAAGCGAATCGGGACTGGACTTTCATCGCACATTTGTCTCACGTGCCTTTCATTGCGACCAGTCACTCCAACCTCCGTGGGCCATTGCCACATCAGGTGACCCCCTCCATGGGTCATTGCAACATATGTGACTTTGTGCTCCTAGCTGATCCACTCAAAGATTTCTCTTTGCTTTCCATTACTCAGCTTTTATGGCACATGTATTTTACAAAGAAAAGCTACAGTATTTCAAAGTACAGTATATTAGGTAAATGGAAACCATATGAGCTTATGCAGCTAATGACATTATTTGATACCATGGCTACTGTTGATTCATAACTATATTTTCCACTTAGAGTTAACAAAACAAGTCATCGTCATCATCCAGCAAAACGTCACTCTGGGGGACTCCTCAGAATAAGATCCAGAACCCCCTGATGGTCCAGCCTGAATCTAGAACCCAGGAGAAACCTGAAAGCTCAAGATAAGGAAACTCTGTATCAAGGAGATGGATCCCCACCACTCCCAAGAATATTGGCAACTAAACCGGTGCCTAGCCACTTTATGAGTAACAGATACCTGATATGTGGAACTCAAGAAGTAATCTATTAACATCTCTGTCACATACGCTGCAGCTGGAGTTTTGAGGATTTGTTCTTGAAACCTGAAGTCTAACCATTGGGCAGACTTCAAATCCTAGGGCAGGCATGGACAAACTATTACATAGGGAGGCTCTCCCAAATGTTTCCTAGACCTGGACCTAAAACAAATTTAAAGATCATTGGTAATACATGGAATTGGGCCTGGAAACAGATTGGTAACCAGTTCTTGCTGGACAGGTGTAATATGAACTTGTGGGTAACCACCAGCAGTCTCAGTGCTACAATCCAAAGGACTGGCTATCTCTGAAGACTTTTCAAAGGTAGCCCCATGTAGACTGGATTGTGATCGTGCTCACCATCTTTTTAACTTGCCTTTTTGTGGTCCAGGAATCCTGCACCACAAAAAGGCAAGTAAAAAAGATGGTGAGCATGATCACAATCCAGTCTACATGGGACTATCTATGAAAGTATCAGTCAATAGGATATCACCTGCTCTCTCCATTTCTTTGATACTTTATAGCAGGGGTGCCCAAACTTTTCAGGCTGTGGGTCAGTCACATGGTTCAGGGGTACCCAAACTACAGCTCTTCTGCTTCTGGGAGCAACAAGGGTGGCGTGGGCTGGATAAATTGGTGTCGGAGGCTGGATCTGTAGTTTGGGCACCTGTGCATTATCTATACCTATAAAATGGTGCATTAACCGTTGGAATGTGACAAAGGATGTTGCACCAGGCCCCACTAGCCCGTAATGGGCCTCCATTCACTCACCCGAATGGGGTTTGCAGGTAACTGTCTGGTTGAAATTTTCGACCCGGGGGCAGGAGCCCCCCAGTCGCAAACAAAAAAAGGGAACTTCAATTCCCAACATTCCTTTCGCCGCGCCACGCCAGAGCCAATCAACCTGAGCGGCACGAGCAAATGGAACGTTCAAAAACGCGGTGCAGCCAATCAAAATGAAGCCGCAGGAAAAAACTTACGCACAAACCGAAAACACAAACGCCAAACTACAATCCCCAGCGTCCTGCGCACCATGAGCGTGCAGAACGCTGAAGAAGCCGGTGCGCCAAAAATAAAAACACAAACCCAGTGAACGCAAGTCCGCCACAGGCGGACGCAGTGCCCCGAAAACACCCAAACCCCGAAAACACGCAAACCCCGACACCACGCAAACCCTGAGATCACTAAACCATGCAAACCCACCGGCCTTCTTGCACGGAGCAACGGGGAAGAGAGGGACACCCTCTCCCCCACACTGCCCTGCCCAGTGAGACAAACTTGCTGGAAAAAAATCCAAACACCCCCCCCAACCGCTGCAAAAATCGCCGTGGCGGCAGCAACCAAAAACAAAACAAAAAGGCCAGCAAGCAAACCCCCACCCCACCCCCAAACACACAAACCCCAACTCAGCCCGGGCCACGGCAATACCCTCCCCCCAAACGCCGCATGAAGTGGCATAGCAAACCCCCACCCCACAAACACACACACCGCAACCCAGCTCAGGCCATGGCAATACCCCCCCAAACGCCGCATGAAGCAGCGATGGTATTTCCGCGGGCCAGCCATGAAGACTGGCCCACGAAAATACCCAAAACACAAGTCAAAAACAGACACGTAAAAATGCAAAAACATTAAAAAACAAAAACATTCAAAAACACACACACAGAAACCCCCACCCAAAACCCTAAACACACACAGAACGCCCCCCAAAACCCAAAACAACCCGCCCTAAAAAAAACGGAGAGAGCTTACTATTATACGTCTTGCCTCAACGACAACCGGAACTGAAATGAAGATAGGAAGAGACTCACCGGAAGAAGCAATACACAGAAATTGCTCAACACCACCACCCAGTGGCCAAAGGAGAAAAAACATCCAAAATATTTCCAAAAAATTCAATTAATCCCAAAAATTAGGGTAATCAATTCCAAAAACATTCAAAAATATCCAAAAAAAATCAAAAATAATTCACAAATAAATAAATAAATTTTCAATAAAAAACATATAAACACAGTAAAAAAAACTTGAATTTAATAAAACATATATTTACACATTTTTAAAATTATTATCCAAAGTACAACTATTTACAAAAATTCACAAAGTAACACATTCTTTTTTTAAAATACAATAATTAAAAAATAACAACCCGTCTTCTTTTTAAAATCCAAAACAACAAAAACAACAACACAGTTTAAAACAGTCCGTGTGTATAAATAAACATTTTCACAAACACAATAACAGACTAACCTCATTTCCATAAACAAAAAACAAAAACCTTCCAAAACCACTTTAAACAGCCCGGCACTGCCGGGCAAAATCTGCTAGTAGTTTATAAAATACATTTTTCTATCTATTCAATAGCTGTAGGTAGGTGTAAAGAGCAATGAAATGGCAATTACTGTTTTAATGGATTTTCAGTTGTTTTATTATTAATGTAAACAGTTTGGAAATCATCATAGCAGAGAAGCAGTATACACATTATAATAAACATTTTAATAAAATAATGATTGGGGGAAAGGACGTTTCTTTATAGTTGAGTCCCGAGTCTCTTTAGTTTGTTACTTATTGGGCTGTGTGTTATTTTTATTTTTAGCAAGGTTGCCTTTTGTTGTTGTCTTTGTTTGGAGCCTGGGAAATGCAATTCTTTGAGACAGACTAAAAACAATAAGAAAAAAGCCGAATGCTGCAACAGAAGATAAAGTTATAGGGGAAAGCAAAATCTTTCCTCCATACCTGACACTGAGCAATGCTACCACTACCAACAGGGTACATTTTGGAAGCCAAAAGCAATTTTCTGCTTCCTTGCTTGGAGAGTGGGTGTAGTGAATAGCTTGTCTGACAGGCCTTCTAGCTGCCATTTGTATAAAAGAAAGAAAATGGTTTCCATTCAAAATGGGAAGTGAGTGTTATAAAGAAATGTGATGAAATGGAGTGGCGAGATTATAATTCTGTACTATTCTCCCACATATGTTTTTTAAAAAAACTGTAAAAACCACCTATTCCTTTTAAAAAGAAAATTGACAAAGTTTCTGTCTGGTCTTAGTTGTTCAGTGATTCTTGCTTCTGAATAATAAATCAGAAATAGAATTTTTTTGCATATGGGGGAAAATTCGCAACAGGCACATGATATACAGCTTTCCTAACAAGTTCCCTATTTTATATGGATGCTGCTGCATGACAATGTATTTTGTCACTGTAGCATTGCTCTGTAAAATTATACTTTGCTTAAATGGCTAAAATTTGGTCTGCAGTCATAGTTTAGGTCAAGATTGAAGCTGTACCTAAGATTAAGATGCCCCTCATTAGTTATTCTCAACTGCAGCTTTCTGTGTAAACCTATGTGTCTCTACTCCAAAGTAATCCCATGGGAATAAACGTTCGATTTGGGGTAATATAAATTGGAAGTATAGAGAGGCTGATCTGTCAAATCATTAAAGCCTCATCTACCCAATTCTACTTTGATCCAGTCTCCTGAATTTATTTTTTGAATTTTAAAAAGGAGGACATATACACTAGCTGTATATCTGATGCAAGATGGATAGAAATGAGCTGATTTGGGGATTTTCTTTGAGCAAACAGGAACCCGGGATGTAGAGTGCCTCTCTACCCATTTGCTTTTCTGGGTACTATATTTATAAATCCTCTGTATCAAGTATCAAAAAATAAAAGGGGGACATAATAATGTGTATTTTGTCTGAATCTAACCCCTTAATAGATTTTGATTATGCAGTGTTTGTGCAGAGATCCTAACATCCTCTGCAGAATCCTGCTTTACAACTTTATTGTGGGGATGAAGGTTACACTTGCGGAGATCAAGTTTTAAACACCAGCTGAGCCATGTTGCAAGGTATATTTCTGTGTAATATTTACATTTTTCAAATACAGTGTAACCTCATACAACAATCACCCCATATAGCAATGAAATCACATAACAATTAGGTTTTTTGGGGGAATGGCATCCCACATAACAATTTTTCCTATGGAAAAAATCATAAACAATTTTTCAATGGGGAAAACCACTTAGCAAAAATAATCGTTGTACGATGCATCCCATAGGAAAAATCACTATATGATGCATGCATCATATAGCAATTGTTTTGTAAAACAACGAGCCCCATGGAACTTATTAAAAATCATTGTATGGGGTACCACTGTATACACATTCTATTATTGACTAAAACTCAACTTTTTTGTTTGGTTTACAGATCACACTGCAAGCTCCCAATCATACAGATTTAACTCATCCTAAATCTCTGGGTCTTTGGAGACAAGCCATGAGAAACCTGGGGAACATAATGAAAAGCAGAGACATCACCTTGAAAACAAAAATTAGAATAGTCAAAGCAATGGTATTCCCAGTGGTAATGTACGGATGTGAGAGCTGGACAATTAGGAAAGCTGAACGCAGAAGAATAGATGCCTTTGAAATGTGGTGTTGGAGGAGAGTTTTGAGGGTACCTTGGACAGCGAGGAGAACAAATAGGTCAATCTTGGAAGAAATCAACACTGACTGCTCATTGGAAGGTCAAATAGTAAAGATGAGGCTAAAGTACTTTGGGCATCAAATGAGAAGGGAGGATTCACTTGAGAAGGCCGTGATGTTGGGAAAGGTGGAGGGCAAAAGAAGAAGGGGGAGGCCAAGGATGAGATGGATAGATGGTATTGTAGACACAATGGGCACAGAACTGGGAGGACTGAGGGGGATGGTGGAGGACAGAGGCGCCTGGAGAACGATGGTCCATAGGGTCGCAAAGGGTCGGAATCGACTGTGCGACTGAACAACAACAAAATCTCTGGGTCAACAGAGATGAAGGTGTTGCGTTGTTGTTGTTGTCATTGTTGTTGTTGTTGTTGGCGGTGGCAGCAACTCATATCCTAGAATGCATTTTCCCCTGAAGCAGGAAAAATGCCATTGATGTGTGTGAATTTGTTAAAGGTGAATCCCAGCTTGCCATGAAGTGACCCACACACTATGATCACGGAGCCATCTCCTGCGACACATATGAAATAAAACATGCAGGATTTAACACTAGGGCTGCAATGGACTGCTGCAGTCTTGAGGATATGGACAAGGAGCACCTTCACAGCCAGTGCATCTGGCATGGCATCTTCCATCTCTATGACCTTTGGGAATCAGAGTTTTTCCTCTGCTCATTTTGCCGTTGGGTCCAATATGATGGTTTCCAGTGGCATTTCCTCCACTGAGGGGACCATCACCCCATCTAAAAGGGCTCCATCCACCCATAACCATTAGCCCCTTTAGGGAGTCAAGTTATTTACCACCACCAAACACTTGGCATTAAGTCACTAGCTGTACGGTCTACTCCACTACTGTAGCATGATTACTTTAGCCAGACATATGTTACAAAGTACAGTATATGGGTTAAAACAAAACTGTCTCAAATTAAGTAGCAGTCCCTAGCATCCTATGCTGAAGTTGACCATCTATGTAGGAATTCTCATGAAGGAACAGAATCAATGTAAGATGGTGTCCCAGTTCCCAATCAATGCAAAATATGTGTGGCAAAGCAGGACAGATGGTGTCCTCTTAAGCAGTCCTTTGAGATGGCCATTTGCATGGTCTCTGGAACTCCCTGCAAGAAGAAGCTAGCTTCACTTTCTCTATTTTTTGTATTTTTGTCACTAGGCAGAAGCATTTTTACTCAATTAGGCCTTCTGTGTTTAAATTGGTTTTCTGTTTAATGTGGGCAGAAATTGTGTAGATTATGGGTCTGGCTTTTCTTGCCGAGTCTGTATTTTGTTTTTTAACTTATTTGTTTTTATGTTAGTTTTTAACTAAGATTTTATTTTTAACCTTTATTATTGTTAGATGCTTGTGTTGAAAAGAAGCATACACTATAAGCTGATGGTCAATAAATGTTTTTGGAGCAGAAAAGAAAGACTAATTAATTTCAGTACCATGTGTAAGAATTGCCCTACCTCAGAGCTTCTTGAGAAGGTGGGTAGGCACGGGAAATGCTCATGAAACAACTGGCTTTTGAAAATGCCAATAAGGATTGTAAAGGGGCTCTGACAGCTGTTTATGCTAGGCCAGGAACATCTATAGCAGACATGATGAAAGTTTGTCAAAATGTGGGGACTCACAGTTACAAGGCTCAACTTCTGGCAGCTGCAGTTCAATTGCCCACAACTCAGGCTCAAAACAAACGTTGTTTTGGTTGTGGAAAAGAAGGGCATTTTAAAGCACAATGTCAAAAGCAGGCAGCACGCCCTTCAAGGAAGTGTCCCATTTGCCAGAAAGGGTACCATTGGGCCAATCAGTGCCGCTCAAATCCTAATGCCAACCCCTCAGCTGCTCAGCACAAAGACTCTGACTTTTCTCCACAGCAGCAGGGAAATGGGAGTGCGGGCCAGGCTCGGGCCCAGGCAAAATAATAGGGCTACCAGAGGTCAGTGAGGAAGCAATACAGGAAGAGATGGCAGAAGATATGGAACTTGCCCAAGAAATGATTTCACGATATAGAAAAAACCATCCTCTAAAAGAAGGACTTTTATTGAGGTTATCTAAGGACTGTACTTTTACTATGCCAGGGTGTCTGGAGGCTCTTCCCACACTGGTTGATGATGTTATTCCCCAGGGCATGATGGGCATCGTTCTTCCTTGCCCAGACGCCTTACCTGCTTCTGTACACATTGCAGCAGGGTCAGTTACATTGGGTCACCAAGAAATTGTCATCCCTGCATCAGCCACGCAACATCTCACCCTGCCTAAGGGACAACCTGTAGGACGCCTTCATCTGCTCCCACTAGGGACCACTGTAACTCCATCCCAGGAGGGGACTGTAACAGCGGCTATGGCGGTGATACAAATCACCGAGGATAGACCGACCCGCTCGCTGATTATGGGTGGACGTTCAGTGTCTGGATTGGTCGATACAGGAGCCGATATTTCAGTGGTGGCAAAAAAAGATTGGCCGACTGGATGGGCCGTCTGCCCCTGTAGGGAAGTTTATGGGGTGGGCGGGTACGAGCCAGCACAGCAAAGTGTTCATCCAATCGTCTTTGAGACCTCAGGGGGAACAAAAGTTTCTCTTCACCCCCTGATTATGGATATTCCTATTACTCTGTGGGGCCGGGATCTCCTGGCTAAAACAGGGTGCACCTTGCAGACAAATTTTTGATACGGGCCTCCCCTGCAGCGCCGTTGCATGCACTTCCACTACAATGGAAAAACACCCCGCCAGTGTGGACGGATCAATGGCCGCTCTCAAGCGGCGGAGGCCCTTGTACAGGAGCAATTAAATCAGGGACATATTCAAACAACCACTAGTCCTTGGAACTCTCCAATTTTTGTGGTGAAAAAGAAGTCTGGAAAATGGCGATTGTTACATGATTTGAGAAAAGTTAATGAGCACATCTTGCCAATGGGACCTCTACAATCTGGACTTCCTAATCCGAACATGATTCCGGAAGATCATCAACTCATGGTCATAGATTTGAAGGACTGTTTTTATACAATCTTGCTAGCGCCACAAGACAGAGAAAAATTTGCATTTACATTGCCAGTATACAATAATGAACATCATACTCAACGGTTTGAATGGTGTGTCTTGCCTATGGGTATGGCCAACTCGCCGACTCTATGCCAACTTTTTGTGAACAAGGCTTTGGAACCTTTCAGGCAACGTCATCCAGAGGTTAAGGTCTATCATTACACAGATGACATTTTATTGCATGGTCCACAAGTCACGGAGAAACACCTGCAGGACCTAGCAGACATTTTGCAACAAGCTGGCTTGATCATAGCTCCTGAAAAAGTGCAGCGGATGTATCCATTCCAATATCTGGGACATAGGCTCTCAGCTACAGCTTCGACTCCGCTATTGCCAACAATAGCTATTCCAGAGCAGTTCACTCTTGTACAATTGCAACAATTGCTAGGGAACATAAATTGGGCTCGTCCTTTCTTGGCCCTGAGCACGGAGGAACTGTCACAACTCTTTGCTGCTCTTTCTGGACACACTTCTCCAGCGGACATCATTCCCTGCACAACGGAGATGCGTACAGCTCTTCAACGCCTCAACGAAAAGCTGCATACCATCGCTGTGGATTGGGTGCCCTCAGGCACCGTTGCGCTGGCATGCGCTCTTCTTCCCACACCGAGGCTGCCCACTGCGGGTTTGTTCGCGCCTGTCAACGCTCAGAAGGTGGCCATCGTGGAATGGCTACACTTGGCGCACACTCCCTCAAAAAACTGTTATCGCCTGCCTGATGTTGGGGCAAAAAACCCCAATTACATTTATAAACTGATGGGGTCTGAACTCTCTGCGACAAACCAGGAAAGGGACCTTGGTGTCCTGGTGGACAGCTCAATGAAGGTGTCAACCCAGTGTGCCTCAGCAGTGAAAAAAGCAAACTCAATGTTAGGGATCATTAGGAAGGGTATAGAAAATAAGTCAGCAAGTGTCATTTTGCCTCTTTATAAATCTATGGTGAGGCCCCATCTGGAATATTGTGTACAGTTCTGGTCGCCATACCTCCAGAAGGATATTATGGAGTTGGAGAAAGTACAGAGGAGGGCAACCAGAATGATTAGGGGACTGGAACACCTTCCTTACCATCTGAGGCTGAAACGGTTGGGCCTTTTCACTCTTGAACAACGGCGTCCAAGAGGTGACCTGATTGAAGTTTATAAAATCATGCACGGTGTGGACAAAGTAGATAAGGAAAAACTGTTTTCCCTATCGCACAACACTAGAACTAGGGGACACTCCATGAAACTTTTGGGTACTAGTTCTCAAACAAATAAGAGAAAGTACTTTTTCACCCAGAGGATTACTGGTCTATGGAACTCCCTGCCAGAAGAAGTGGTGACAGCTGTCAGTCTTGACAGCTTTAAGAAAGGATTAGACAAGTTCATGGAGGACAAGGCTATCAATGGCTATAATTATGGCTACCTAAGGACAACCTCCGGGTTGGAGAGATAGGCAGGATATCTCTCAATGCCATTTCCAGGGAATCCTAAGCAGGTGAGGGCATCTCCTTGGGAATACCCTGAAGGAAATGGTGAGCCACTGTGTGAGACAGAATGCTGGACTGGATGGGCTGTGGCCTGTTCCAGCAAGGCTGTTCTTATGTTCTTATGTTCTTATGTTCTTATGCGATTGCTGATCTTTTCCTCAAATGCCGTACTAGGGCAAAGCATTTGACTGGCTATGACGTTGACTTTGTTTGTTTTCCTTTTTCACAGGATCAGCTAACCGCCTTGCTACAGCATTCTGAGGCATTTCAGGTGGCCATGGCGGACTTTGTGAGAGAAGTTAAATTTAACCCCCCCAAGGATAAGCGGTTTACCTTGCTGAATCTCACTTCTTACTCCCTGTCATCCCCGCTTTGCATGCAACCTATCTTGCATGCCGTTACTCTTTTCTCGGATGGCTCCCCCTCCCGTGGAGTCCTTACATGGCAGGGTCCTACTGGGGAATGGGAGGTTGTTTTTACAGGACCTCAAGCATCGGCCCAGCGGTCGGAACTGGCAGCGGTCATACTTGCTTTCTCTACGTTTTCTGATGTGCCTTTTAACCTGATTGTGGATACTCAATATGTTTACCGCCTTGTTTTTACTTTATCTCAAGCTTATTTGTCTCCATCGATGGATAGGGATCTTTTTGCCTTATTCCAACAGCTTCAAGGTTTTCTTTCCAACCGTACGGTCCCTTTCTTTATTGCCCACATACGCTCTCACACAAGGATCCCAGGTTATTTGACGGAGGGCAATGCACGAGCAGATTCTGCTCTCCAGGACTCTGCTGAGGTTTTTTCTCTCTTTGACAACCCCATTGACAGTCATGCAATGTTTCATCAATCTGCTAAGGTTTTGCATAAACGGTTTTCCATTCCTATGTCACAGGCTAGAGACATTGTGTCATCCTGTGCTTCCTGTATGAAGTCTCCTATATTCCTGCCATTTGATGCTGTTAATCCTTGAGGAACAGAAGCTAATCAGCTATGGCAGATGGATGTCACGCAAGTACCTGCTTTGGCTCCGCTTTCTAAGTTACATGTGACTGTTGATACCTTCTCTGGATTTATATGGGCTACACCCTTACGGGGTGAAACATCCAGACACGTTATACAACATTGCATTCGTTCGTTTGCGGCGATGGGTAAACCTAAAAGCCTTAAGACAGACAATGGGTCATCATATGTTTCTTCTGCCTTTCAGGACTTTTGCCGTCAGTGGGACATTAAGCTAACCCATGGAATACCCTATAACTCGACTGGACAGGCGATTGTTGAAAGAGCCCACCTGACATTCAAAAATTTGTTACACAAGCAAGTGGGAGATAGAGGGGTTCCTGTGGCTGAAATACCTACAGCTGTTGCTAAAGTACTGTATACTCTTAATTTTCTTCTTGCTCCCCATAACAGGTCACACTCTCCAGTCGAATTGCATTTCAGGACTGAGGAGTGTCTTCCTAAGCCATTGGTCGTTTATCGGCAGCAACCCGATCCTGAGTGGAAGGGTCCTGTACCTCTAATCACCTGGGGACGAGGATACGCAGCGGTTTCTACAACCTCAGGACCTGTGTGGATTCCTGCTCGAGCGATCCGCCCATGGAGAGAGAAGAAGGTTACTCAGCTCCAGGACGGTGGTTCACCAGTAAACTAAATTTGCTGACATTTGTTCTTTTCTTTCTTACTGTGCTTCCAGCTGTAAGAACAATGCCTCATGGAGGCAACCCCAACTTTTGGATTCGTCATGCTAACTATATGTTTGAGGTTCATGGTAAGAATGCAACGTTATACTATGAGCATCCACTGGCAGTGTCGCAAATGGCTTTTCTTCCGGCATTGTTCAACACACCTGAGCTGGTTATTGGACATTTGCAACATCTTGATAGGTCTACACTTTTTTCTAATCCTCCAGAACAATTTAACAACATCCGTTGGCGAAGCATGACATTCAAGAAATACACTAAAGGACTTTGTTTCTGCTGTCATAGTTCTGGAGTCTGGAATAGTAAATGGAAGTACTGGACTCAAGCAAAAAGGGTTTTGCAGAGTGTAGGCAATTATACGGGTTGTGATGATTATTTTTGGTTATGGGGTAGTTATAACAGTTCTTATAGGCTTAATTATACCTTGTTTAACACTACTATTGAAGATATATATGATGTGTTTCCTATGTTTACTCCTGATTATTCTGCTATAGATAGTGGTTCAATTTGCAATGGATGGCAAATCAAGGATCCTAACATGTGGTTCTTTTTTAATGGAGTTGCCACGAATTTCCATCCAGGACAATATCAATGTGCAGCATTGGGTTATTTTACCTTACCCGTACAAGTGCAAATGCCGCCTCAGGCACATGCACGGCGCCGGAGAGCTGCTGCCGGCCCGATGGGTTCTGGTTGCAATGATGAAGTGATAATCGATGTTCAGCTTTCTGATGGTAGCTCCTGGGGGAGAGCTATAGGGAGTGCTATCACTGGAGCACTCACCTTGGGATCATACCCAGGTGTCATTTCCCAGGAGAATAGAAGGTCCATTTTGGGACTCACCTGTAGGCTGGAGAAATCAATCAATGCCACAGGGAGGGTCATACGGGATCTTCAAATGGAAATCACTGAGCTTCATCAAGACCAAATGCAGGACAGACTGGCCATAGATTACCTGTTAGCAAAATCCGGAGGATTTTGTAAACTGGTCGGGAACCAGGGATGTCGGGTAAAATTCCAGGATCTGAATAATACTATTGAGAAAGAACTTCAGAATTTACAGGAGAGCATTACTAACAATGTACGCACTGATGTTAATCTCTTTGATTGGGTGACTTCTTGGTTGCCTGATTTATCTGTCCTTAGACAAGTTTTCTTTTATGGGTTTATTATTATTATCTGCCTTATACCTTTGTATTTTTGCATTAATTGTATTCCTAATCTTATTTCTATGTGTAACACGTGTCCACTGCGTAGAAGGGAGACATCGAGTTTTGCACGACGGCAATTGTACTCAATGAGGTATCATCCTCCGGAACAAAGTACCAGGAGTCAGGAGGGGTACGATGTCCAGGAGGACAGTGATGATGTATATGGAGGAGTAGTTATGGAGTATGATGACATGCAGGGGTATGATTAGCCGTCCCTCTCTTGAATTTAAATGAAAAAGGAGGACATGTAGGAATGCATCTGGTTTCTGTCTTGCCTGTCTCTGACACATTTTGTAAACAAAAGCCTCTTTGCTTGCTATTCTCCTTATCTCTCTTTCTTTGGGTTCTGACACTTCTGATTGGCTGTAAGGACTCAGCTTTGTCTCTGCTAAGTTTCGTTTCTGGTATACAATGCTTGCTAGTTTCGTTTCTGAGGCTCTCTGCCTGAATAAAGAAAAGGCTTCAGTAGCGTTTGACCAGCCAAAGAGAGCAGTCGTGTCTGCTTTTGTCTGTCTCTGTTTCTCCCTACAAAAAGCCTAATGAAGCTGGACTCATAGGTACCTCAAAAGATCTGAGAATATAAACTGCTGCTAATGAGGCTGGCTGATTGAGACTAGATCTTTACATGAATCAAATCCCATCACTGGATAAAGCATACTACCAAGATGTCTGTTGCTGTTGGCGTCTTCCTAAAAGGAATGCTTTGTTGGACTCCTTTTATCCAACTGTTTTGCTTCTTGACCACTGCTTGGTTATCAGCTTTACTTTCCAAGGTCTTCACTGACTGAATTTGTAAGCATACCACCTAAGAACTGTTCCCGGCAGCTTTACAAGTCATTATCTTCTGTTGCTTCTTTAGAGAACTATTTTGGGACTATTTGTAAATAGCCAAACACAGAATGGAGAAATTATTCTGCTTGTTTTTCTTTGAAATATCTTCACTCTAAATATTTTTCTTTGCACCTTCAGTAAAAGGAAATGCTCCACACTCAAGGTGTTTGTATTCCTTCAGCAACCCCCAGTCTCCTGCTCCAGCTTTTCCATGTGAAGGCATCTCTGCTATATACATTTCCTGTTAGGGGATGCCCAAATGAGGTTCCTTTCATGTAATAGTGACTCAATTTGCCCTCCTTGCAAGCTGTTCCTTTATGGAACAGCAACTAGGGCTGCAGTTTATTTGGTGTGATTGATTATCCTGTTCTGCAGTCCATGTGGTTGGTTTATCTGTTCCCAAATAGAGCTGAAGGTTGCATACTTTTGTGGTGACAACCCTGGGTTGTGACATTAAAAAAGATGATGGAAAAGCCTCTTCCTCTATTGTCATCTTCTCTAAAAAAAATAATAATCCCTAAATGATGTAATACAATTCTAAATATATTGGAGATGCCTGTCAGTACTTACATTTTTATCTGATAAAGCACTGACGCGTGAAGAAAATTAGCCAAAAAAAGAGAGGAGAAATTTGCTGTAGTTGTTTGCAACATAATGCATGGAGGTTATCAAGGAAAGTGCTATTAATATCAAAAGGTGATCAAACTGGAACAATCTGAAGTAGTATCTGGATCTTTCTTATGGGAGAAGAAATTCTCCCATGTGGATGGAAGGATCTTTCAAGTAAAAGATAAAATAGATCACACCAAAGATAAGAGTCTTATAAACTTGAACCAAATCACTCCAATTTTCCCCATCTAGACAGTCACTAAATTAAGATACCCAGAGTCAATGTCATTCATTTAGTATTTAGGAAACAAAGGCTAAATGTCTTTTCCTTAGAGGGGCAAAGGTCTGAGAATGAAGGAAGTGACAACAGTCTAAGGTTGAAGGAAGGTCAGAACCAGTTGGTGGGATTTTAAAAAAATTACTACCTACTCTGTGGGCATGGTATGGTGGGTGTGGCCAGGGGGAAAGCCCTGTGACTACTTTATTTCAAAACTAAGATGAGTGGGGTGAACCTGCTGAATCACACTACTATTCAGAACAGGTCACTTCAAAGGATGGTTTAAGACAGGGGTGCCCAAACTAAGGCCCGGGGGTCGGATCCCCCCTGTGCCAATTCATATGGCCCATGAAGCCCTCGTCACTCCCAGAAGAAGAAGTAAAATGGGAGTGACAATGGCTTCGTGCGCCGGAAGAATTGGCATTGGGGGCCAGATCCAGCCTCTGGGCCATAGTGACCAGCCCCCTGAACCACGTGACCAGCCCATGGCCTGAAAAGTTTAGACACCCCTGGTTTAAGAGATCCCTCTCTCTCTTCCCCTCCCCTTACATAAATGCACACATCTTCAATGTGAACTAAATTGCACTCTCTCACCTCTTACACTTCTAAAGCCTTGTGATAAATTCAGCCACCCAAACAAGCCAAGATAATGGAGCTGCAGCACAGGACCTTTTCTCTGCTAGCACTCATTTTTGGAAATACATCACAAGGAAGGGGCTGCGATGGTTCAGTCAGTGGTTAAGAAGCTTGCCTTGTTAGCTGAGAGACCAGCAAGTTGGCAGTTCAAGACCCGGGCACTGCATGATGGATTGAGCATCCATCTCCGTCCCAGCTCTTGGGGACATGAAAGGAGCCTCATTCGGATGTCCCCTGAGTGGAGTTTCTCCAGCAAAAATCATTTCAACCCAGAATAATTTATGACACAAAATTATTATTATCGCAAGGAAAGTTAGATCTAACTATATCTCACCTCAGGAAATAAAAACATTTTATTCCATTTAGCTTTCAATTGTTTCTAAAATGGGATGAACATTTCACTTTTCCAAATTCTCTAGTTCTAATTTGGTTTATTGTTCTCTCTCTTTTTCTTTAATGCTGTCTGGTAGATCTTGTTAGGGCAGAACAATGATTTATAAATTTTAAAAATGCAGTGTGAGTAAAGGAGTGTATATCAGTGTCCTTGCTTTCAGCTGTCAACTGATGGAAGATGTACAGTAAATGGATGATAGCTGAGTTGTTCCGTCCATTTCAGTCACCTTGCTCTGTACTAAAAATAATACTTTCTCAATTACTCATATGTATTCTCATTTCTCAGTGATTAGGAGTCCAGAATACTGAATGGCTGGCTATTGCCTCAGAGCACTCTCACCTTCTGGGTTTTTATGACTGGGTTTTGTTCATAGTTTGTTTTTGCCTCAGGCTTGCAATCCATCTGGATATTGCATTCTAATCGTGTGTTGCCATCCATCAAATATTGTCACAATAACTCTGAGGTCTTGCTTTATGGGATGCAGAGTTTTGAGAGACCTGCATTTATTTCAGCCACAATCCTTGTTTCATTCCATGCTCCGTCTCTGGTTGTTGCCTTCAAATAAAGGGAAAGGAAAAGCTCTTAGTTTGCCGAGGTATATTTAAAAAACTTTGTTTAAAGATGGAAAAACCATCTAACAAGTGGGGAGGGTCGGACAGAGGACCAAGAGACCCTGGTTCAAATCCACACTTAGCCATGGAAACTCACTGGAGAAGGCACTGGTAAATCCACCTCTTAAATTTCTCATGTATCTTGAAAACCCTACTGGAGACACCATTAGCTAGAACTTACTTGGTTACTTGGTTGATCCATACTTCACACGTCTAGTTTGATGTGTCAGATTGAAGCATTGATTCCCATGAGATTTTAGAAGGCTCTCACCATTTGGAGGTCCTACCGATACCGTAGCATGGTCCAATGGCACACAGGGGACTGAGGCCCAGGTTTACAATGTTCCTTAGCCATTTTCAATACGATGACACAGCTGGATGGGTTCATGTTGAAGTTGGCCATGTTAGAGCAATGCACTGGTCAGGCGCATTGACTAAGTACACAACCCCACTTACCTGAGAGCCATTCTGGACTGCTAGCCTGACACCTTTATGGCATGGTTGAACCTGCCAGGGGAATATACCCCACCACCATACCTGTCGGATGGCCAGGATCACCACTGCACCACATTGAGGTGTGAGGTGGGATTTGCAGTGGAAACTGACTTGACAGGAGATAATACACACATACAGAGTTGCCCTAGAAGTCATAGTGAGTATTGGCCAGATTCATACCTCAAAATGCTACAAGGCAAGATATTATGTACACACACACTCCTTTATTTCTAGTTAAAACAGCATAATTAGCTATTTCCTTTTCCACCAGACCCACAAGTGAAAAATTCTAAACAACGATGACAGACAGAAAGACAGACCTCAGAGTATGAGAGGCAGGATTAATGAGGAATGGAAATAAAGGTATTACCCCATACTTTTCTACTCAGATATGAGTCCTATTGTAATAAAAAAAGTGAGGCTATAACTTCAGCCAAAGGATTTCTTTGAAAATGTGGTTCTGAGAGGAGAAAAGTTAAAAAAAAATGTTATATATTCAACTGAGTCCAAATTTTTATCTATTGAATTGTATGTTTACCAACATGCTTGGTTTTTCTATTGCTTGATAGAAGTCACATCTTCTGGGGAAAAACTAAGAACTTTGCTCTGCTCTGCTTTGCTTCCATCAGATACTTGAAGACTGAAGAAGGTGACAGTAGAAAGATAATCTGTCAAAGGATTACCATTGAGTCATAGGGATATGCAGTGTTTTGAGGGGTAGAAAATAGCTTAATTTTATGTGTCAGGACACACCAAGACGGAGTTGCTCTGCACTTATCTAGTCAAAATAGAGGAAAGTACTTTGTATTATTTTCATACCATGAATTGCCATCTTGATTTTGTTGCAGAGTTCTGAATTTCTTCAAAAATTCCCTTTAGCTGTGCAGTAGAAATACAGGCATCCACAGAGAAAAATTACTACAAGTCTCCCAGGGTCCGTCCCTTTCTCATTAACTGGCACTCATAGTCTGAATAACTCATTTGTAAAATAATGAAAAAGTTCCTTTGCTTACTGTTATTTGGAATTACAGATGTACACATACTGCTTTCTTTAGTGGAGGGATTCTCAACCTGCAGCCCGTGTCCCGGATGCGACCCTCGGCACCATTTCATGTGACCCACCACCACCTCCACCACGCCAGGAAGTGCCATGTGGTGGAGGAAGGACAAAATGGCCATCCAGCCCCCAAAGCTGTCTGAGGGAGCGTGACCCGGCCTCCAGCTTTAAAAGGTTGAGAACTCCTGCTTTAGTGCATGCATACCAACTGACAAAGAGAGGGAAAGGACACTGAGTAAAAAGAGGCAGGGCTCTCTTTGAATTCATAGGGGGAAGGAATGGTCTCTTACTGCTGAATAGACAGTAACCCAGCACAGAAGTCTCTTCCAGTCATTCAAACTACAGGCAGCATGTGAAGTTGCACATTTTGTGCTATGTACCCCAGATGTCAACATTTCTAGTTACACCACTGCCCCCCACCCAACCGTCAATCTTGGAAACCATGACAGCATAAGGTCAAGGCAGCATAGCACAATAGCTGAATCACATCCTAGCAGGTAGATACTTTTAGATAGAGAAGTGATTGGCAGTTCCCATTTTCACCCCAAATTTAGCATCCACCCACGCTTGGTGGATCTTACTTGTACAGTCTCTCATATCTGAAGAGCTGAATATTTAACACCTTTTGCTCTGCATCACTGAAGTAAGATCATCCTTTCCCCTTGCAAAGGGATGTATGTTGAATGAAGCATTAACACTCTAGTATTATCCAATTCTTCAAAAACTTCCAGTTTATGAAGGTGGAATATTGTGCTTCTGTATCCACAATTCAAAAGGCCAGGAAATGGCCCAATGTTACTGCAGGATACCATGCCTGTGTTGCCAGCAGGAAAAAGGATGGCAAACTTTACATAGCAAAGGGCAGCCTGAATGTTGACAACACCAAAGGGAGCAGTCAAGATGGCCTACAAAATATGCTCTTGTTTTTAACTACCATTTGCACTTGTCAACAAACAGCCATGACAATTGCCTTGTGTTTGAATGAGGAGTGGCTAACTGGTGAGAAAAGGAGTCAGCTTTTATGATTTTTCCATTCTTGGTGTCTCTGTGTGTATGGTAGAGAGCACAACAGAGTATCCTGTAGACTAGGGGTTCTCAACGTTTTCAAGCTGGGGGCTGGGTCACTCTCCCTCAGACATTTGAGGGGACCAGATGGTCATTTTGTCCTATCTGTGTGATGGGGATGGCCATTTTGAGGTGGCCATTTTGTCCCAACAACTTCGAAGGTGTGGCCATTTTGTTTCTCCATAGAAGTAGGGAGGGAGACACCAACCTTCAATGGAGGCTTTGGACCCCCTCTCCTCTTAATGACACTAATGAGATTAATTGCCTGTTCAGAGAAAGGGTGAGTGGGGCTTTTTAACGAGGATAGTCCTTCATTGTGGGGCTGGAGGTTATCCTTAGGGCTGGTGTCCTGGAGGGGGGGTTGGGTGAGAAAAGGCTAGGAGTCAAAAGGTTCTCCCACCCACACCCACACCCATGGTGCCATTCCATGTGGCCCACTGCCCTTGCTCCGGCCACTGGAAGCTGTGCCATGTGTGTGTGTGGTTTTTTGGGGTTTTTTTGAAATTTTATTTGAGATTTATTTATACCCCACTCTCCTGGTGCATGCACCACTCAGAGCAGCTTACAACATAAAAAGCAATTTTACAATATAAATGCAATAAATGCAGGAAAAATACAATAATACACAATTATCATAAAATACAATATTACAATCCACAGACTCTGGGCTCGACTACACAGACGGAACCCAGGGCTCACCCTCTGTTGTGTATGAAAGTATATGCCTTTAAGAGAAACTGTAGCAGGAAGAATGAAAGAATGTAACCTCAATGTAACTAAATGGAAGTCAGCTGGATGGAACGTGATTCACCTGCCACTAGATGGCAGTGACTCGCATCCACATGGTATTAATCATCCAATCACAGCCTACCGCGGGAAACATTCCCACCACAGGTAAACCAGGTAAAGAATGAGGGGCGTCACCATGACGTCACGAATACAGGAACCAATGGGGAACCGTGTGACTAGATTCAAATGTACAACTCCGCCATTAACTCATGTTCAGATTGCATACCTTGCAATAAAGATGTGTTTGGCCCCGTAACTGCTGCCTACTGCAAATCAATCTGCAAACATCAAATTGTCAACGAAGGTGGGATAATGGCATCCCAGATCACCCTCGCCCCGTTTGGCACCTCAAAGCCAGAGACATGGGACCTCTACGAAGAGCAGTTCCTGTACGCTATGGATGCTGAGGGCATTGATAATGAAGCAAAGCGATGAGCCTGCCTACTGGCTCAGTGCGGGCTGCCGACCCTGGAGCTGGCGAAGAACCTCCTGATGCCGAGGCCACTCCGATCGGTACCTCTTGCAGAAATCCTTGCAGCATTAAGGGGACATTTCCGCCCAAAGGTATCGGTGTTCCCAGCTAGGCTGGCATTCCACCAGTGTGACCAGTGGGCAGGAGAGTCCATGGCTGAGTATGTTGCCACCCTGCGGGTGGCTGCCGTCCCATGCCAGTGGGGCGCATCCCTAAGCGAGGCCTTGCGGGACCGACTGTTGCTCAGGTTGCGAGATGAGGAGGCCCAGAGAAGGCTTCTGGCCCGAGTCAAGGACATTACATTTGAGCAGCTACTGAGGGCCGCTCAGGCCACCGAGTCGGTCAAAGATGGGGTGCGGTCATGCAGGACCAAGACCCCCACTTCAGGACACTCGACACCCGGGGCTCCAGTTCACAGCTGCTCGTCGCACAAAGGGCAGGAACTGGGGGCCACGGCAGCCGCCGCCATGTCCTCATCGGACTGCAGTGAAAGTGATGGGGAGCCGGATGTCCAAAAGGTCCGGAGATGGCAGGCCAGCAAGCGAGACTCCGGCGACGGAAACTGATGGTGCGACAGGTGCAGGGGCACCCACGACAGGAAGAAATGCCCATTCCGGAAAGCAGAGTGCCACCACTGCGGATGGCGGGGCCACATCGCCAGCGTCTGCAGACGGCAAAAAGGAGGAGACCAGGAGCCAACCGAGTGGCTGCATCGAAGCAGAGACATCGGACGGATCAGTGAGGACGAGGCCATTGTGGGTCGCGTGTCAACTCACCAATGTTTCTTTGTGGAGGTACTGTTACAGGGGGTTCCTGTTTGGATGGAGGTGGACTCAGGATCATCGTACTCCATCATTTCCCATAAATAATTTTTGTGCATTCCCCCAAATGAGCACCCGAAACCTAAGACTTTAAAAACCACCTTACAGGGGAACCAAATCCCGGTTTTGGGGGTGGGAGATTGCCAGGTGAGGTTCAAGAGTTTCAGGGAGAAGATGCCCCTCATGGTCCTTAAACAAGAGTTGAGTTGCCTCCTGGGGAGTCAGTGGTTTGCTCCTTTAGGCATCGGACTGTCCGGCATTCACGCCATAGACTCTGACCCAGTGCGGGATGTGTGTGACGCACATCCAGCGGTTTTTGAGAAGGGGCTCGGGAGGTATAAGGGGCCCCCAGTCTCATTCGACCTGGACCCCGAGGTTCAACCCATCCGGCTCAAGCCTCGCCGAGTACCGTTAGCCCTCAAAGACAAGATTGAGGCGGAGTTGGACAAACTGGTGGGTCAGGGGATATTGGTTCCAGTGGACTCTGCAGAATGGGAAACGCCAATTGTTACAGCATTAAAGGCAAATGGGGAGGTCAGGATTTGTGCGGACTACAAATGCACCATTAACAAGGCCATTCGCCCTAATGAATATCCAGTGCCGGTTGTTAGCCATTTGCTTGCTACGTTACATGGGGGTAAATGTTTTGCCAAACTAGACTTGGCACATGCCTACCAGCAGCTCACAGTCTCAACAGCTACTGCAGCTGCCCAAACAATAGTCACGCACAAGGGTGCATTTAAGGTAACTAGCCTTCAGTTCGGCATAAACTCAGCCCCAGAGATATTCCAATCTCTTGTGGAACGCCTCCTCAAAGGGCTTCCCGGGGTCCTCCCTTATTTTGATGATGTATTAATAACTGCGGGAAGCGAGGCGGAGCTAGCCAAGAGATTGGATCGAGTTCTGGCGGTATTTGAGAAAGCGGGTTTGAGACTTAGGCAAGACAAATGTGTGTTCCTGGCAAGGGAGGTAGATTTCCTTGGGTTTAGGATAACCCCAGAAGGTGTTAAGCCCTCAGATACAAAGGTTGCGGCTGTTAGGAATGCCCCTAACCCCACCACGAAATTGGAATTACAGTCCTTCCTAGGACTTCTAAACTTCTACCATTCATTTCTGCTGGGGAAAGCGTCTGTAGCGGAGCCATTACACCGGCTTTTAAAGAAAGACGCAGTTTGGCGGTGGGGCGACAGCCAGGAGAAGGCGTTCAAGGAACTCAAACAGCTCCTTTCCTCAGAGGCAATCCTCACATATTTCAACCCCAAAAAACCCGTAGTGTTAGTGTGCGATGCTTCACCAGTGGGGGTGGGTGCAGTACTGTGCCACATGCTCGGGAACGGGCGGGAAGCCCCAGTAGCCTTCTACTCTAGGTCCCTCTCCAAGGCAGAGCGCAATTACGTGCAAACAGACAGGGAGGCCCTGGCCATAATCGCTGAGACAAAGAAGTTCCACGACTTCCTATACGGCCGGCCATTCACGATCATAACGGATCACTAGCCGTTATTGGGTATATTCACCACGGGCAAATCCACACCACAAATCTTGTCCCCCAGGATGCTCCAGTGGGCAATATTCCTCAATGTGTACCAGTTTACACTGGTGCACTGCCTGGGGAAGGAAATCAGCCACGTGGATGCACTTTCGTGTTCGCCCCTGCCAGCGCTAGGGGAGCCGGAATGTGAAGTAGAACAGGACCACCAGGTGCTACTGATTGAGTCTCTCGACTCAGCATCAATCGTACCCCCAGACCTCACCAAGGCAATGGCAAAGGATAAAGTCCTGTCCCTAGTTAGCTCCTGGGTAAAAAAGGGGTGGCCTGCAACTCCACCGAGCACAGAATTCCAAATATTCTTCAAGAGGAGGGTAGAATTGTCCATTGAAAGGGGTTGCCTCCTCTGGGGGGAGAGGGTAGTTATACCCGAAGCAATGTGCTCAAAGATACTTAAGTTACTCCACGTAAGCCACCCGGGGATTGTGCACTCAAAAGCGCTGGCCAGAAGCTATTTCTGGTGGCCCCAAATAGACACAGACATTGAACACATGGTGGGCACTTGCGAAAGTTGCCAGAGCTCCCGACCCGAAGAGTCCCAACTTCCTCACAGAGAATGGAACACGGCCCGCGGACCTTGGTCCAGGTTGCACATCGACTTTGCGGGGCCGTTCAGGGGATCGTATTTCCTCCTGGTGGTCGACTCATTTTCAAAATGGTTGGAGGTTTTCCCAACACCTCCTCGGGTGCAACCATCAAGCGGTTATGGAACCTATTTAGTTGTTTTTGGTTGCCCGACGTACTGGTCACTGACAACGGCAGTTCTTTCATCTCTGTCGAATTCCAGGCGTTCCTAGAGAGGAACGCGATTCGGCACATTACCTCAGCCCCATTCCACCCCACAACAAATGGGCAAGTCGAGCGCCAAGTGCGGACGACTAAAGAGGCACTTCGCCGAATGGGCCCAGGGGATCTCAACCTACAATTGTGCCAATTCCTACTCTGCTATAGGGTAACCCCCCTCGCATCTGGACGCTCACTGGCGGAGCTCCTGATGCGACGGAGACCAGTCACGCTTCTCGACCACCTGGATCCAGCCAGGGTGAAGGATAGGGGGAGAAATATAGGAATTGAGCACTCAAAGGTTTTTTTGGAAGGAGATACAGTGTACTGTAGAAATTACACAACCGGACCAAACTGGGTGCCAGGGGTTGTACTTGAGCAGACGGGTCCGGTATCATATAAGGTGGAAACAAATATGGGGTTATTATGGCGGCATCACACCGACCAACTCAGGCGCAGGGTCACGGATACCCAGGAAGACGATGAATCAACATTAGGGTCCTCCCCCACCCGCTCATTCCAAGGGGGAGAAACAGGGCAGTCACTGTCAGGAAATCTCCAAAGAGACACAAAGAACCTTCTTCCAAGGGGGGGGGGGCAGTATCGATTCCTCCCACAAGAATGTGTGTCTTTCAGGAGGGAAAGAGCCTGAGGTGCCTGACGACTTTGATTTTGATTTAACGGGCCGGGGGGGTTGCGGAATGGTCCCCCACCCGTCCAAGCAAGAAGCGGGGTTTTGATTTAGCCCCAGGTACCTCCGGTCCAATTTATTTGCAATTCACCCCCAGCCCCAGGAGAGTGAGGCGTCCTTCCATTGAGTTACCCATCACTCCCAGAAACGGACGGGATTTTGAGTTGAGGAATTCCGCTAACGAGTCTCCTCGTCTCCCCATTGCAGGATGAGGAACCACGGAACACAGGACCCCTAGTACCCCCGACCTCAGCCAGGCAGCCGCCCGACCCAAGCGTAATTGCAGAAAGCAATTGGCTGAGGGACTTCGTCCCATCCTAGGGGGGAGGAATGTTGTGTATGAAAGTATATGCCTTTAAGAGAAACTGTAGCAGGAAGAATGAAAAAATGTAACCTCAATTGAATACAATATAACTAAATGGAAGTCAGCTGGATGGAATGCAATTCACCTGCCACTAGATGCAGTGACTCGAGTCCACATGGTATTAATCATCCAATCACAGCCTACCGCGGGAAACATTCCCACCACAGGTAAACCAGGTAAAGAATGAGAGGCGTCACCATGATGTCACGAATACAGGAACCAATGGGGAACCGTGTGGCTAGATTCAAATGTACAACTCTGTATAAAAGGAGCTGCGCCTCTGTCATTACCTCATGTTCAGATTGCATACCTTGCAATAAAGATGTGTTTGGCCCCGTAACTGCTGCCTACTGCGTATCTATCTGCAAACATCAAACCCTCGTAAACAAAGCCCGAACAAAACAAATACACCTCCCTGGGCGATGGAGTGGCTCCGAGGTGGGTGGGGGAGTCCTCTGGTGAGGTGGCACCAGCGGCGGCTTTTCAGCCCTCCAAGCAAGTAGAGCTTGGAGGGCAGTAGCGGTGGCGAGCCGGCATACGTGGCCTCCATCCCAGGTGATGGAGTGGCTCAAGGGCGGGCAGGGGAGTCCTCCAGTATGGCGATGTCAGCAGCGGCTTTTCAGGCCTCCGAGCAGATGGAGCTCAGAGGGGGCGGTGGCGGCGAGTGGGCGCATCTGGCCTCCATCATGGGCGATGGAGTGGCTCTGGGGTGGGTTGGGGAGTCCTCCAGTGTGACAGTGTCAGCAGCGGCTTTTCAGCCCTCCGAGCAGGTGGAACTCTGAGGGCGGCGGTAGCGAGCGGGTGCACCTGGCCTCCATCCCGGGTGATGGAGTGGCCCTGGGGCTGTTGGGGGAGCTTTGAAATGCTGTTTACATTAAAAAGGAACCACACATGGCACAGCTTACGCCACCAGTGGTGGCGGCGGGAGCAAGGGTAGTGAGCCATATGAAATTGTGCCAGGGGAAGGATCCAGCCCATGGGCTGTAGGTTGAGAATCCCTGCTGTAGACCAAATTGCCTACTGCCATTTGTGTTGACAACATTCAGCCTGCCCTTTGCTATATGAAGCTTGGTCTCTTTTTTTTTCTTTCCCTGCTGGCAATTTGAACATGAAATTGTGTAGTAATATCAGGCATATTCCTGGCATTTTGAATCGTGAATACAGCACAATACCCCACATGCTGGAGGTGTTTTTTTTTTTAAGAAGTGAATTATCGAAAGAATGTTGAAGTGCTAAAAGTTCCCTTTTAAACATCCATGTTGCATGAATGAAGGTCGGAGGCTTTGTTGGTGCTTGTGGAGACTGTGGTTTGCAGATTGCATGCATAACTTCTTTTGTCCTTATTTTCAGCCTACATCCCTTTATCAAAATCCATAAGGACGGTTACTGCTGACATGTTCATTAGTTTGCTATGTTTTATTAAAGTTCTATCTCTCTCTCATATCCTGCCCTTTCAGCATTTGTTTGGCTGTCACTTAGCATTTATTTTTTCCCCAGGATGACAGATGTCTGCCCTAGAGAATAAGTATATCAGCTTTGTGTCAGGCACCCCTACTGACTGCATCACTAAGGCGTGTGTCCTTGACATCAGATCTGCACAATTCTACTCCAGGCAACTAGCATGTGCACCAGCTGGGGAGTTAAAGACATAACTTTGATGTGTCTTAGCCTGAGAAACTGTTTGTTTCTTGACAGTGAATAAAGATCAAACACATACTCAATCCCAACTATGCCTAGCCTGGATAAGAAGTTGATTCTGCTATCTTTACATCTAGAATAAACTCTAGGCATGCCATTCCTACCTGTTTAGCACAAGAGCATAATAAACATAAAGGGTAGCACCTGGGGGGAAATGTAGGTTAGCATGAACACTTGATAGTCCATAACTCCAAACAAAGCAAGAATAGAATACAGGATACGGGGCTCAGAAAAAGTGTGTGCTAGAACAAACAGATGTATCTCATCACTTACAAGAGCATGGTTTATAAAAATTTGCTAGGCATATTGTTGAGTGTGACCCCATGTGGCCTTGGCAAGCCATTACCTCTCAAATTCAATCATTCAAATACAATAGAAGGATTATCATGGCCTATCTTGTCAGATTGATGCAAGCACCCTTTTGCAATCTGGCACCCTGTAGAAATCATAAAATGCAGCTTCTACAATCTCTCTCTTTTGGTCACGTTAGCCAGGACAGATTGGAGTGGCAGTGCCAAACATCTGGAGGGGAAGGCTGCTTTATAGAATAGTGAGATGGTAAAGATGGCTGAGACAGTGATCTAAATATACAGATTGAAGAGTGGTATAAAGAAATGTGGACTTTAGCATTGAATGACAAATTAACATGGAAAATAAAAGAAAAAAGGGGTGATCTGAAAGAGAATAGATTTTGGAAGATATGGAAACCATTTTTGAATCATTCTTCTATGGGAGGTGAAAGAAACAGACCTGTACCAGATCAAAGTAGTTTTTGGAGATAATATAATGCACCACTTGGAGTCCTCAGGGCATTGTATATAAACACGGGGTGTCATAAGTTTTCTTTTTGTTGTGGATTCCTATCCAGAATCTTAAGGATGCGGTTGAAGTGGGGTAACGTGAAGGAGTTAGTAGTATTCAAATTTACAAAGATAGTTGGAACAATGTATTAGGATAGGTCGTGATATGTTTTGATTACTTTGTATTTTAGGTATGTTTGAATATGTTTTATTTCTTTATATTGTTTTATGTACTGTTCATTTATAAAAAAATAATAAAAATATATTTTTAAAAAAAGATGGCTGAGACATAAAAATGCCCTGAGCACCCTAAAGAAGAAGAAGAAGAAGTGAGACTTGATCATACTTGCATTTTATGATTTTTCAGACTAGCAAGGTCTAGTTTGTTTATCACTAGAATGCTGGTGTTCATCAGTTGGGAAAAGATGCAAAGAGCCTAAAGCAATTCTCTACTGCTGCCTCTGAATGTATATGTAGGTAAGTAGGAAGACCTGTGTACACAAGTACAATTCTACAACTGAGTTCCTTCAGATCAGGAATGTTAACAGTGTAACATAGACTTTAAAATTGTAATTGCTGAAAGTCTGGTTGGTGGATCTTGCCAAATTGCTTACAGATTTGATCCATCTTCTGTCCAATTTTGCTTTCAAACACTATAAACTAAACATTTTGGTTATCGCCAATTTCCCCACTTTGCATTTCTCTTTTCTGTAAAAATATGTTGGATACTGTAGGAGTCCGATTCATGTAAAGATCTCTAATCAGCCTCATTAGCAACAGTTTATAGCCCCAGATAAACAAGGAAGAGTTAAAAGCTAACGAAGTCCAGCTTCATTAGACAAGGTAAGGAGGAAACAGAGATAGAGAGGAAGCATACACACACACGACTGCAGTTTTGGCTGAACAAAGGAATTATCATGGCGTCTCTTTATTCCAGCAGAGTATATCAGAAACAAAACTTAAGCCACATCAACCAATCAGAATGCCAGAACCAAATAAGGAGAAATAAGGAGAATTCTTCTCACTATTCTACGCATGCCCAAAATCAAGCATTGTCTCTCATGCAAGCAAAGAGGCCTTTGTTTACAAAATGTGTCAGAGACAGCCAGACAGAAACCAGATGCATTCCCACATGTCCTCCTTTTTCATTAAAATTTGAGAGAGGGACAGCTAATCATACCCCTGCATGTCATCATACTCCATAACTACTCCTCCATATACATCATCACTGTCCTCCTGGACATCGTACCCCTCCTGACTCCTGGTACCTTGTTCCGGAGGATGATACCTCATTGAGTACAATTGCCGTCGTGCAAAACCCGATGTCTCCCTTCTACGCCGTGGACATGTGTTACACATAGAAATAAGATTAGTACTACAATAAATGCAAAAACACAATGATATAAGGCAGATAACAATAATGAACCCATAAAAGAAAACTTGTCTAAGAACAGACAAATCAGGCAACCAAGAAGTCACCCAATCAAAGAGATTAACATCAGTGCGTACATTGTTAGTAATGCTCTCCTGTAAATTCTGAAGTTCTTTCTCAATAGTATTATTCAGATCCTGGAATTTTACCCGACATCCCTGGTTCCCGACCAGTTTACAAAATCCTCCGGATTTTGCTAACAGGTAATCTATGGCCAGTCTGTCCTGCATTTGGTCTTGATGAAGCTCAGTGATTTCCATTTGAAGATCCCGTATGACCCTCCCTGTGGCATTGATTGATTTCTCCAGCCTACAGGTGAGTCCCAAAATGGACCTTCTATTCTCCTGGGAAATGACACCTGGGTATGATCCCAATGTGAGTGCTCCAGTGATAACACCCCCTATAGCTCTCCCCCAGGAGCTACCATCCGAAAGCTGAACATCGATTATCACTTCATCATTGCAACCAGAACCCATCGGGCCGGCAACAGCTCTCCGGCGCCGTGCATCTGCCTGAAGCGGCATTTGCACTTGTACGGGTAAGGTAAAATAACCCAATGCTGCACATTGATATTGTCCTGGATGGAAATTCGTGGCAACTCCATTAAAAAAGAACCACATGTTGGGATCCTTGATTTGCCATCCATTGCAAATTGAACCACTATCTATAGCAGAATAATCAGGAGTAAACATAGGAAACACATCATATATATCTTCAATAGTAGTGTTAAACAAGGTATAATTAAGCTTATAAGAACTGTTATAACTACCCCATAACCAAAAATAATCATCACAACCCGTATAATTGCCTACATTCCGCAAAACCCGTTTTGCTTGAGTCCAGTACTTCCATTTACTATTCCAGACTCCAGAACTATGACAGCAGAAACAAAGCCCTTTAGTGTATTTCTTGAATGTCATGCTTCGCCAGCGGGTGTTGTTAAATTGTTCTGGGGGATTGGAGAAGAGTGTAGACCTATCAAGATGTTGCAAGTGTCCAATAACCAACTCAGGCGTGTTGAAAAATGCCGGAAGAAAGGCCATTTGAGACACTGCCAGTGGATGCTCATAGTATAACGTTGCATTCTTACCATGAACCTCAAACATATAGTTAGCATGACGAAGCCAAAAGTTGGGGTTGCCCCCATGAGGCATTGTTCTTACAGCTGGAAGCACAGTAAGAAAGAAAAGAACAAATGTCAGCAAATTTAGTCTACTGGTGAACCACCATCCTGGAGCTGAGTAACCTTCTTCTCTCTCCATGGGCGGATCGCTCGAGCAGGAATCCACACAGGTCCTGAGGTCGTAGAAACCGCTGCGTATCCTCGTCCCCAGGTGATTAGAGGCACAGGACCTTTCCACTCAGGATCCGGTTGCTGCCGATAAACGACCAATGGCTTAGGAAGACACTCCTCGGTCCTGAAATGCAATTCGACTGGAGAGTGTGACCTGTTATGGGGAGCAAGAAGAAAATTAAGAGTATACAGTACTTTAGCAACAGCTGTAGGTATTTCAGCCACAGGAACCCCTCTATCTCCCACTTGCTTGTGTAACAAATTTTTGAATGTCAGGTGGGCTCTCTCAACAATCGCCTGTCCAGTCGAGTTATAGGGTATTCCATGGGTTAGCTTAATGTCCCACTGACGGCAAAAGTCCTGAAAGGCAGAAGAAACATATGATGGCCCATTGTCTGTCTTAAGGCTTTTTGGTTTACCCATTACCGCAACCGAACAAATGCAATGTTGTATAACATGTCTGGATGTTTCCCCCCGTAAGGGTGTAGCCCATATAAATCCAGAGAAGGTATCAACAGTCACATGTAACTTAGAAAGCGGAGCCAAAGCAGGTACTTGCGTGACATCCATCTGCCATAGCTGATTGGCTTCTGTTCCTCGAGGATTAACAGCATCAAATGGCAGGAATATAGGAGACTTCGTACAGGAAGCACAGGATGACACAATGTCTCTAGCCTGTGACATAGGAATAGAAAATTGTTTATGCAAAACCTTAGCAGATTGATGAAACATTGCATGACTGTCAATGGGGTTGTCAAAGAGAGAAAAAACCTCAGCAGAGTCCCGGAGAGCAGAATCTGCTCGTGCATTGCCCTCCGTCAAATAACCTGGGATCCTTGTGTGAGAGTGTATGTGGGCAATGAAGAATGGGACCGTACGGTTGGAAAGAAAACCTTGAAGCTGTTGGAATAAAGCAAAAAGATCCCTATCCATCGATGGAGACAAATAAGCTTGAGATAAAGTAAAAATAAGGCGGTAAACATATTGAGTATCCACAATCAGGTTAAAAGGCACATCAGAAAACGTAGAGAAAGCAAGTATGACCGCTGCCAGTTCCGACCGCTGGGCCGATGCTTGAGGTCCTGTAAAAACAACCTCCCATTCCCCAGTAGGACCCTGCCATGTAAGGACTCCACGGGAGGGGGAGCCATCTGAGAAAAGAGTAACGGCATGCAAGATAGGTTGCATGCAAAGCGGGGATGACAGGGAGTAAGAAGTGAGATTCAGCAAGGTAAACCGCTTATCTTTGGGGGGGTTAAATTTAACTTGTCCCACAAAGTCCGCCATGGCCACCTGAAATGCCTCAGAATGCTGTAGCAAGGCGGTTAGCTGATCCTGCGAAAAAGGAAAACAAACAAAGTCAACGTCATAGCCAGTCAAATGCTTTGCCCCAGTACGGCATTTGAGGAAAAGATCAGCAATCGCATCAGGTAGGCGATAACAGTTTTTCGAGGGAGTGTGCGCCAAGTGAAGCCATTCCACGATGGCCACCTTCTGAGCGTTGACAGGCACAAACAAAACAGCAGTGGGCAGCCTCGGTGTGGGAAGAAGAGCTCATGCCAGCGCAATGGTGCCTGAGGGCACCCGATCCACAGCGATGGTATGCAGCTTTTCGTTGAGGCGTTGAACAGCTGTACGCATCACCGTTGTGCAGGGAATGATGTCCACTGGAGAAGTGTGTCCAGAAAGAGCAGCAAAGAGTGGTGACAGTTCCTCCGTGCTCAGGGCCAAGAAGGGACGAGCCCAATTTATGTTCCCTAGCAATTGTTGCAATTGTACAAGAGTGAACTGCTCTGGAATAGCTATTGTTGGCAGTAACGTAGTTGAAGCTGTAGCTGAGAGCCTATGTCCCAGATATTGGAATGGATACATCCGCTGCACTTTTTCAGGAGCTATGATCAAGCCCGCTTGTTGCAAAATGTCTGCTAGGTCCTGCAGGTGTTTCTCCGTGACTTGTGGACCATGCAATAAAATGTCATCTGTGTAATGATAGACTTTAACCTCTGGATGACGTTGCCTGAAAGGTTCCAAAGCCATGTTCACAAAATGTTGGCATAGAGTCGGTGAGTTGGCCATACCCATAGGCAAGACACACCATTCAAACCGTTGAGTAGGATGTTCATTATTGTATACTGGCAATGTAAATGCAAATTTTTCTCTGACTTGTGGCGCTAGCAAGATTGTATAAAAACAGTCCTTCAAATCTATAACCATGAGTTGATGATCTTCAGGGACCATGTTCGGATTAGGAAGTCCAGATTGTAGAGGTCCCATTGGCAAGATGTGCTCATTAACTTTTCTCAAATCATGCAACAATCGCCATTTTCCAGACTTCTTTTTCACCACAAAAATTGGAATGTTCCAAGGACTAGTGGTTGTTTGAATATGTCCCAGATTTAATTTCTCCTGTACAAGGGCCTCCGCCGCCTGGAGCTTTTCTCTTGAGAGCGGCCATTGATCCGTCCACACTGGCGGGGTGTTTTTCCATTGTAGTGGAAGTGCATGCAACGGCGCTGCAGGGGAGGTCCGTATCAAAAATTTGTCTGCAAGGTACACCCTGTTTTAGCCAGGAGATCCCGGCTCCACAGGGTAATAGGAATATCCATAATCAGGGGGTGGAGAGAAACTTTTGTTCCCCCTGAGGTCTCAAAGACAATTGGATGAACACTTTGCTGTGCTGGCTCGTACCCGCCCACCCACCCCAAAAACTTCCCTACAGGGGCGGACGGCCCATCCAGTCGGCCAATCTTTTTTTGCCACCACTGAAATATCGGCTCCTGTATCGGCCAATCCAGACACTGAACGTCCACCCATAACCAGCGAGCGGGTCGGTCTATCCTCGGTGATTTGTATCACACCCATAGCAGCTGTTACAGTCCCCTCCTGGGATGGAGTTACAGCGGTCCCTAGTGGGAGCAGATGAAGGCGTCCTACAGGTTGTCCCTTAGGCAGGGTGAGATGTTGCGTGGCTGATGCAGGGATGACAATTTCTTGGTGACCCAATGTAACTGACCCTGCTGCAATGTGTACAGAAGCGGGCAAGGCGTCTGGGCAAGGAAGAACAATGCCCATCATGCCCTGGGGAATAACATCATCAACCAGTGTGGGAAGAGCCTCCACACACCCTGGCACAGTAAAAGTACAGTCCTTGGATAACCTCAATAATAGCCCTTCTTTTAGAGGATGGTTTTTTCTATATCGTGAAATCATTTCTTGGGCAAGTTCCATATCTTCTTCCATCTCTTCCAAAACCTCCGCTATTGCTTCCTCCCTGACCTCTGGTAGCCCTATTCTTTTGCCTGGGCCCGAGCATGGCCCGCACTCCCATTTCCCTGCTGCTGTGGAGAAGAGTCAGAGTCTTTGTGCTGAGCAGCTGAGGGGTTGGCATTAGGATTTGAGCGGCACTGATTGGCCCAATGGTACCCTTTCTGACAAATGGGACATTTCCTTGAAGGGCGTGCTGCCAGCTTATGAGAGGAGCGACATTGTGCTTTAAAATGCCCTTCTTTCCCACAGCCAAAACAACGTTTGTTTTGAGCCTGAGTTGTGGGCAACTGAACTGCAGCTGCCAGAAGTTGAGCCTTGTAACTGTGAGTCCCCACATTTTGACAAACTTTCATCATGTCTGCTATCGATGTGCCTGGCCGAGCATAAACAGCTGTCAGAGCACCCTTACAATCCTCATTGGCATTTTCAAAAGCCAGTTGTTTCATGAGCATTTCCCGTGCTGGGACATTTTCCACCTGGCGGCTGAGGGCAGTCATGAGTCTGTTAATGAACTCAGTGTAATCCTCCTTAGGGCCCTGCCTAATTGCTCCAAATCCAGCAACTGAGCTATCCCCTTTGGAAGGAATCTTACTCCAGGCACGCATGACTATCTGTGCAATATCTCCCAACTGGGCATCAGTGAGTGCCAACTGCTGTGTGGGGTTGGCAAAATTTCCCTCCCCACATAACATATCCATCGTGAGTGCAGGGCGTGTGTGATGTACCTCCCAAGCCACATCCCTCCACTCCTGCAAGCAGAGCATGGCTTCTGCAGGAGGCAGGAGTGCTTTGATCATCTGTTTCCAATCAGCTGGTATCAATTTTTGAGAAGCAATGGCTTCCAACAGAGCTTTTGTAAAAGGTGCATTAACCCCATAGTCACGTATGCTGACTTTCAGTTCCTTCAGATATTTGTAATGGAGGGTTTCATATCTATCTGGGATTGCCGGTGCATTGGCAACAGCCGGAGCCCCCCTGATCACTGGGTATATCTCAGGAGATTCCACATCCAGCACAGCTGCAGTTAAAGCAGCAGAGAACAGGTCTTTTGTAGGGCTAAAAGTGCTTGATTGCTGCAAGGCAGGATATAATGTCCCATCTCCTTTTCCACCCCCATCCCCATCAGGGGGCTCATGCTGTTGTTTCTCATATGATGGAGGGGCAGTTGCCATAGTCCCTCCCTTGGCTGGAGGCAAAAGCTGTGGAAGGGGACCAGCAAGCCGCTGGGAGAACAAAATATTTTTTGGACTAAGTCTTTGAAGGCAGTTTCTAACTTCACTCCACGTATATTGCACTGATACAGAAATCCCATCATGCGTCTGCAATTCTCTCCCAATCTTTTCCCACTCTTTTAAGTTCAGACAATCATATTTAAACGAAGGACAGGTTTTTCCTACAACTTGGACCAGCTGCTGTATTTCCTTCTTATCCGCTCGTTTCCCATCCTTATTCAAAAGATATAAGATATCTTTACAAAACTCCTGCTCAGGCGAAACAAACACGCACCCCATAATTATTGTTTTTCACTCACCCTGTGGGACCCAAAGTAGACTTTGGATGAATTTCGAGCGCTCGACTGACCTTTCCTCTGGTCGTGGGTGAATGAAGACCTTGTCCCGGTCGCAATGAGGTGCTAATTGCTGATTGCTGCTTCAAAGCATTCCTTTGAATTTCATTCAAATGCCTCGCGACGGGGCACCACTTGTAGGAGTCCGATTCATGTAAAGATCTCTAATCAGCCTCATTAGCAACAGTTTATAGCCCCAGATAAACAAGGAAGAGTTAAAAGCTAACGAAGTCCAGCTTCATTAGACAAGATAAGGAGGAAACAGAGATAGAGAGGAAGCATACACACACACGACTGCAGTTTTGGCTGAACAAAGGAATTATCATGGCGTCTCTTTATTCCAGCAGAGTATATCAGAAACAAAACTTAAGGCACATCAACCAATCAGAATGCCAGAACCAAATAAGGAGAAATAAGGAGAATTCTTCTCACTATTCTACGCATGCCCAAAATCAAGCGTTGTCTCTCATGCAAGCAAAGAGGCCTTTGTTTACAAAATGTGTCAGAGACAGCCAGACAGAAACCAGATGCATTCCCACAGGATACTATGAACTGTTCTCCTGCCCTTCATGGGCAGGGGGTTTAAGAAGATTTAATTAAAGGTGGCAAAAGATGAAACTCAGGTTATCTTGCTATGGTAATAGAGTAGACCATACTGCCAGTGACTCAATTCCAAACATCAGGCAGTTAACTAATCTGACCACCCTGTGGACTCGTAGCCTTGGCGAAGTCCACAGGGAAAGGTGCTGGCCCCCAAGTGGATTAAATCCCTCTTGAATTCCATCTTGATGGAGGGCAGCAGCTTCATCATTACTGGCCTGGGGCTGAGGAGGACTTTGCATGCCAAAGGGCTCAGGACCAGAAAGTGACTCAGCGAGCTGGATCAGTGGTAAGGGGTCACACTGCAATGCAGAAGACAGGTGAAAGGCCACGGTATTATATTCTCAGGACAGTCTTCATGGCTGGCCTCTATGATGATCGCCAATATTTGGAATCAGGTACGGCACAAGAAGAAGAAAAAAATGAAATGTATGTTAAACATTTACAATCTGAACGGTTTCCATTAAAGACTTCTCAAGAAAATCAAAATTGCTGATCAAAAGGTAGCTAATGTAACACTCTATTTTTTTAAAAAAAGAAATACAAGGTGGGTTGAGGGCATGAGAAGAAAGGCAGCAAAACTACAACTTAGCTAACACTTGTCTGTTCTGGAGGGATGAGTGAGAAATTTGCTCTGTCAAGGCTTATTTTCCACACCTGGATTTATCCAATTCACATTTCCTGGAACTAAATTCAATCTGAAGTCAGAAATTCCTACTCTTCTGAGTTTAAGATGTGTTCTATGAACGAAAAATAATGTAGTTTGAAACATTTTCTATGTGCAGTTCTAAAATGCACACTTACTATGCTTTGGTCAGTTGGATCATGTAGACAAATATGTTTGCATTTGAATAATGTGCACATGTATACATACATGTGTACAAATTTCCAGTTGAGGGTGAATTCATGCAGAACTGTGATAGTCCAGGTCTGCGGTAGAAAAAGGAGAACTTCAATGAGCCTAAGCTTGAAATATTCATCCATCTCCACTATTATGATTAACTGATGAAGGCTATTAACATAAGAACAGCCTTGCTGGAACAGGCCACCGCCCATCCAGTCCAGGATTCTGTCTCACACAGTGGCTCACCATTTCCTTCAGGGTATTCCCAAGGAGATGCCTTCACCTCCTTAGGATTCTCTGGAAAAGGCATTGAGAGATATCCTGCCTATCTCTCCAACCCCGAGGTTGTCCTTAAGTATCCATAATTATAGCCATTGATACCCTTGTCCTCCATGAACTTGTCTAATCCTTTCTTAAAGCTGTCAAGACTGACAGCTGTCACCACTTCTTCTGGCAGGGAGATCCATAGACCAGTAATCCTCTGGGTGAAAAAGTACTTTCTCTTATTTGTTTGAGAACTAGTACCCAAAAGTTTCATCGAGTGTCCCCTAGTTCTAGTGTTGTGTGATAGGGAAAACAGTTTTTCCTTATCTACTTTGTCCACACCGTGCATGATTTTATAAACTTCAATCAGGTCACCTCTTAGACGCCATCGTTCAAGAGTGAAAAGGCCCAACCGTTGCAGCCTCAGATGGTAAGGAAGGTGTTCCAGTCCCCTAATCATTCTGGTTGCTCTCCTCTGCACTTTCTCCAACTCCATAATATCCTTCTGGAGGTATGGCGACCAGAACTGTACACAGTATTCCAGATGGGGCCTCACCAAAGATGTATAAAGAGGCAAAATGACACTTGCTGACTTATTTTCTATACCCTTCCTAATGATCCCTAGCATTGAGTTTGCTTTTTTCACTGCTGAGGCACACTGGGTTGACAACTTCATTGAGTTGTCCACCAGGACACCAAGGTCCCTTTCCTGGTTTGTCGCAGAGAGTTCAGACCCCATCAGTTTATAAATGTAATTGGAGTTTTTTGCCCCAACATGCATCACTCTGCACTTACTAATGTTGAAGCTCATTTGCCACTGTTTTGCCCACTCCCCCAGTGTGAAGAGATCCCTCTGGAGCTCCTCACAATCTCTCACAGTTTTCACTACCCTGTATAATTTAGTGTCATCAGCAAATTTGGCTACCTTGCTTTTTACTCCTACCTCTAGATCATTTATGAAGAGATTGAAAAGCCGGGATCCCAGTACTGAACCTTGGGGGACCCCACTCTTTACTTCCCTCCACTTGGAGAAGTGTCCATTTAGTGCTACCCTCTGTTTCCTGTCCCTTAGCCAGTTGCTGATCCGGAACAAGACCTGTCCCTTTATTCCATGACTGGTAAGTTTATTCAAGAGCCTTTGGTGTGGGACCTTGTCAAAAGCCTTCTGAAAGTCCAGATAAACAATGTCAACTGGATCCCCCTTATCCACATGCTTGTTGACACTCTCAAAAAAAAAAATCCAACAGATTAGTGAGGCATGATTTGCCCTTGCAAAAGCCATGTTGGCTCTCCTTTAGCAGCGCCTTCTCTTCTATGTGCCTATTAATTCTATCTTTTAGGATGGTTTCCATCACTTTATCTGGGACACATGTCAAACTGACAGGTCGGTAATTTCCTGGATCACCCCTGGATCCTTTTTTGAAAATTGGTGTTACATTCGCTACCTTCCAGTCATCAGGCACAAAGCCTGATTTAAGGAAAATATTATATATTTTGGCTAGGAGATCAGCAATTTCATCTTTAAGTTCCCTGAGAACTCGTAGATGGATGCTATCTGGTCCTGGTGATTTGTTAGTGTTTAGCTTAACAAGACATGCAAGGACCTCCTCCCTGGTTATTTCTATCTGGCTTAATTCTTCGCTTTACCTCCCTACGAAGATAGGCTCTGTTTTGGGCATGTGGTCTCTGTCTTCTTCAGTGAATACTGAAGCAAAGAATTCATTGAGTCTCTCTGCAATCCCTGTTTCCTCTTTAATAACCCCTTGCCTTCCATTGTCATCTAATGGTCCAATGGCCTTCCTAGTTGGGTTCTTACTTCTAATGTACTTAAAGAAGTCTTTGTTATTTCTCTGAGTATTTTTAGCTGAGGAAAATGGCCTTTATGAAAAGGAGCCAGCTTGGTTTCTGTAAAGAGAGATTGTGCCTCAGCATCCTTTGCAGTTCTTTGAGAGTTGGGATATGTAATAGTCATAGAGAGCCTGGGGAGCAAATTCCATCCCTTGAACCCTCTTCAGACATTATCATTGCCTCCTGCAAAACTGGGACTTACCAGAAAATATGAAGACATATTTTATAGTTACTAGAAGTTTAACAGCGTTCACTGGGAATAAACATATCACCCTGAATACATCCAACTTTGCCTGATTTCAGAAGCCGGGCAAAATTGCCATCAGTAATAGTTGAACATACTTAGCTAGATAGATCTGACTCGGCTTCCTATGTTCCTATGCATTTGGTGAGGCTTCAATGGCAGCACAAAAAACACCAAGTGTCTACTTTTCCATTTGGTACAATTTCTTGAGGAAATGAGAAGTGGACTTCTCCATCTTCTTCAAGACATTGTCTTGTGTCAAATCAGACCAACCATGTGATTTCTGACAATAAACTTGCTAAGTCTGCCTTTAATGTCTAGTTTCAAAGTGTGGGTCCCAAATCTGTTCCAACAACTCCTTCCCCTTGAAATGTAACTGTAGTAGGAGCTTTTTTCCCAGTTTCAAAATTAGCACAAAGATTCAACAAGGGTACCAACATCTACCTCCTTTCCTTGCCACTTTTGATTTGGTTACTCTGGCATTTCCATATCTGCACTTTGGTCCTTTAAAATAAATGTGAAAACTACTTGTCTTTCATGACACATCCCAGGGCCAAGTCAACATATTTCCTTAAATGAGCCTCTGTACAATTTTTTCACCTCTGCATATTTGTGCTGAGTGTCCAAGAAAAATAAGAATTCCCTTTTATTTAAATATTTTTGGCAAGTATTCTAATTACTGAAGCAAGAATCAACTTCTAATGCTTATTTGCAGAGGCTTATATTATTTTTCATGCGGTGGAATGACTGGCAGATTTATGGAAGCCCAGGCTAAGAAATGAAGTGTCATTCTCCAAAGAAGAAGAAGAAGAAGGTACTGCTGTAATAGGTAAGGATAAGCTATCTTTACACTTTAAATAGTTTCAGTTGAGTAATGCCGCCTGAAAGATTTTGTCCAGGGAAAGTAATATGTGAATACATAGACTGTTGTAGGTAGCAAACTAGATTTCTAGGTGGGTGAATCAGCTGATTTCTGACCTAAACAAGCTCAAAAAACAACTGTGGGCATAATCCTAACTAGTTAGGCTGACTTTAGGTTGGCTGAGCAGACTTAGGTTAGTGGAAACCTCCCATCTCAGGAGGGTAGGGACTTCAGCTGGCCTAAGGGAAAAATATGGGGAAGGGGGATTAAAAATCACAAACCTAGTGCAATCACTATAGAAACTAAGTTAGCTCCTGCTGATTGGCAGCTATCAATCAGCAGGAACAGGGAGTTCAGGGAGTTCGGCTGGCCTAAAGGCACTTGTGCCAGTACAAGAGACCTATGTCCTATCCAAACCATTCTCATTCATTTTTAACTTGGAATTAGGATTGTGCCCTATGTCTGTAATTAGTAACTAGTTATACTGTAAAATAGCATTACCTATAATTAATTTCTTTTGCACAGCTAAAGGTTAACTAAAAGACATAACTAAAGACTCATTTCTTACTTTTTGCTTAGACACTATTTGGTTCCACTCATATACAGACGTTACTGGAATTTTGTTCATGTCTGTTCTTTATAAGAAATCATTTTTTAAAAATAATTCAAAATCTTTCCAAAAGATTGTAGAAATTCTTTAAAATTATCTTTTCTGCTGCTCCCCACTTTAATAGAAGAACACTATGTTGGAAGTTTCCACTGAGAACTCTAGGCAGTGGGAACATTGCCTACAAATCCACTTTGGAAATCAACTGTCCTTTTAAAAAATACTTTTTTAGAATGCATTAAAAAATTTGAAAGACAGTATCTGCCAAATCTTTTTTCTTTCCCTTTAGCGTGACAATTGAAAGGTTCTGAACAGATTGAAGCCCTTGGCAGTGAACATCATTTGTTGCTAACACAGCTCAGAAATCAGCTGTGTCTGTAAAAACAACTCATCTCTAAACCGGAACAAACCAGATTATCTTCTCTGGTGACTTGTTTGTTTGTTTACAGATTAATACTAGCTTTGAAAGCTTCCAACTGAAGAAGTGTTTAATGCTTGAGCACACACCCAGCACAAAACCAAACAATCAAAACACCTACAGAATGTGGTTTTTAAAACCTCAGAAAGACAGCATTTCTAATCACTCTTTGGCTGAACTCTTGTTGCTTAGAGTAGTGAGTCATAACTAGAGTAGGCCCCCTGAATCAATGGATGTGATGGTGTAGCTGACTCACCAAATCCCCACAGATTCAGCTGGCCTGCTTTGGTTGTGACTTACTAAGCTAAATAAGTGGTTTTCGACCTTCATTAATGTTGATTATGATTCAAACTGTGTGTCATCTGGATAGTGGAAAAAGAGTGATACCTTAAACTAGTAAAAGTTTCCCTTGCTCGAAAGCCAGTCGTATCCAACTATAGGGTTCAGTGCTCATCTCTGTTTCAAAGCCAAAGAGCCAGTGCTGTCTGCTTCTGCAGACGTTTCCGTGGTCATGTGCCAGGCATGATTAGATGGCTATAAAAACTAGGAAAATGATCAATCTGGGTAACCATTATGATATGTTACAATTATACCTTCTCTCCATTTGTAGTCTAACACCAGGACTATAAAGCTATGTTTCTAGTCCTGAGGTTACAGGCTAACTACATGAGGGAGGAGGACTATATCACATAGTTCATATCTAACTGTGGTGATCCCAGTGATGCTGTCGAAGTCCTATCTGGGTGTCTGGAGGCTGTGGGTGTCTGGATGGGGGCCAACATGCTACAACCGAATCCCAGCAAGACTGAGTGGCTATGGATTGGGGGCCCTGTGCTGTGCGGGAACTACCATCTTTGGTCTTGGATGGGGCAGTTTTGCCCTAGACAAGCCCGGTGCACAACTTGGGGGTCCTTCTGGATTCACGGCTGCTGCTCAAAGAATAGGTGGTGGCCGTGGCCAGGAGGGCTTTTGCACAACTTCGGTTAATCTGCCAGTTGTGCCCGTTCCTGGACAGGGACTCCTTGCTCATGGTCACTCATGCTCTGGTCACCTCCAGACTAGATTATTGTAATGCGCTCTACATGGGGCTGCCCTTGATGACCATTCAGAGGCTGCAGCTGGTCCAGAATGTGGCTACCCAAGTGGTGATGGGGTGTGGGCATTATGCCTTTAGTATATGGGACCAAAGACAATGAACAGCCGAAAGGTTGGCTTAACACAGGTTTATTGCATAATGATCCAGGGGAGCATGAGGTAATGGCGGATGGGTAGCTCAATATATACAGTGGCTATACATTTTGAATGTGGCTCCTCGACAGTCTATTGGTTACTGTCCGCGTGACGTCACGGACGGTCACGCCCTTCTTGTCCAGGTGTAGGTGATGGCAGGAATCTTCCCGCGCTGTTGTTTGCTGGTGAGTCTGGGCCAGGAGAGCTTGAACGCTCGCTATTGCCACCAGGTGGTCATTAGCTTGCGTCCTATTGCAAGGGCTACAGTTAAGCAGCTGTTGGTTATAATGTTACACAAGCATGGTTACATTGGATACACGTGAATGGATACATTGTAAAAGGTACAGTACAGAACACAACATCCCTCCCCCCTAGGATGGGACGAAGTCCCTCAGCCAAGATGGCTTATTGCACACGCGTTTGGGCCGGGATGTGGGCTGACCTGCCCCAGGGGCGCTACTGCTTCCTCGTTCCCTGGTCCCTTGTCCTGAAACGGGAGAGGGAGACTTGTTAGCGGCTTGCCGTGGTTTGGTGGTTTTGGGGGAAGGGAAAAACTCCATTGTGGGCAGACCGGAGACACTCGGGGCTAACGAAAAACCCCTCTTCTCGCTTGGACGGGTGGGGGACCACTCCGCAAAACTTCCCCGGTTCTGAAAATCAAAATCTAACTCTGTTGGGGTATCCGTATTAGTGGGGAGATCCCGCGGGATATCTATGAGATCTGCTTCCCTTCTCTCTGCTGACCGATCCCGCAGGATGTCTACGAGGACAGATTCCCTTTCCCCCCCCTCGGTGGGGACCCATGGCCCCCCTTTCCTCCCCATTGGGCTGAACGGGTGGGGGAGAACCCTAACGCTGAATCTTGTGTCCCGCGGTCCGTGCCCTGTTCGCCGGGGATCCTGCGCCGGAGCTGGTCTGCGTGCCGCCTCCAGAGTAGACCTGTGCCGGTCTCGACGCGGTACGAGACGGGGCCGGTCCGCTCTAGGATGACGCCCGGTACCCAGGCCGGACCCGCACTGGCATAATTCCTGCAGTACACGGGGGCACCCACGTCGAAACTCTTTGTGTCCTCTATCCCAATGTTCTTCCCCTTGTCCTCTACTCTCGTGGGGTCTAGCCTAGTTAGTATGGTGGTCAGCTTCCTGCGCATCAGCAGCTCTGCGGGGGAGTATCCTGACGCTAGGGGAGTCACTCGGTAACCTAGCAGAAACTGGCACACTTGATGGTTTAGGTCCCCGGGCCCCATGCGCTGCAGCGCGTCCTTGGTGGTGCGCACAAGGCGCTCTACTTGGCCGTTTGTGGCAGGGTGAAAAGGAGCGGAGGTGATGTGCCGAATGGCGTTGATTTCTGTGAATGTCCTGAACTCAGAGGACGTGAAACAACTTGCGTTGTCGCTTACGAGGGTGTCGGGTAAACGGAACGTGGAAAAAACCCTCCGCAAATGCTTTATGGTTGTGGCCGTGGACGTGCTCGTAACCGGAATGACCTCCAACCACTTGGAGAAGGCATCCACCACAAGGAGAAACAGCGTCCCACGGAACGGGCCAGCAAAGTCTACATGAACTCGGGACCACGGCCCCTTCGCCGCGTCCCACTCCCTGTGAGGCAGGCGGGCTTCTTCTGGCCTGGAACTTTGGCAGGGCTCACAAGTGCCGACCATGTGCTCGATGTCGGCGTCTAGCTGAGTCCACCAGAAATAGCTCCGTGCCAGGGCTTTGGAGCGCACAATCCCAGGGTGACTGACGTGCAGGAGTTTGAGTACCCTCGGCCATAAGGACGCCGGGATCACTACTCGCTGGCCCCACAGAAGGCACCCCCTCTCAAGGGACAACTCTAACTTCTTTCGGAAGAATGGGTCGAACTCCACTGCCGGGGAGGACGCTGGCCACCCTTTCTGCACCCAGGAGCTAACCTTTGCTAAGATGTTGTCCTTGCCGGTCGCCTTGGCGATGTCGGCGGGCAGTATTGGGGGCGAGTCGAGGACTTCTATCATCAGCACCTGATGGTCTGGCTCCTCCCCGCCCACGTGGCTGTTCTCCTGGGGAAGGGGGGACCTCGATAGAGCGTCCGCATGGCTGATCTCCCTCCCGGGCCTGTACACTAACGCGTGCTGATACGCGTTGAGAAAAATGGCCCACCTAAGCATCCTAGGGGACAGGATCTGTGGCGTGGGCTTATCTGCGGTAAAGATGCCTAGCAGGGGCTTATGATCGGTTACGATTGTGAAGGGGCGGCCATACAGGAAGTCGTGGAACTTTTTTGTTCCCGCAATTATCGCTAATGCTTCCCTGTCTGTTTGGGCGTAGTTTCTCTCCGCTTGGGACAGGGACCTGGAATAGAACGCTATCGGGGCCTCCCTCCCGTTTTCCAGCACGTGGCACAGCACCGCCCCCACCCCCACCGGGGATGCATCACAGATCAGGACCACTGGCCGCTTGGGGTTGAAATGGGTGAGGATGGCGTCAGACGCCAGAAGCTGCTTTAGCTCACTAAATGCCCTCTCTTGCTGGTCGCCCCACTTCCATGCCTCGTCCTTTTTAAGCAGCCTGTGCAACGGCTCGGCCACGGCTGCTTTCCGGGGAAGGAAGGAGTGATAAAAGTTCAGCAGCCCTAGGAACGACTGCAACTCGGGCTTGGAGGTGGGGCGAGGGGCTTGCTTGATGGCGGCTACCTTAGACTTGGACGGCCTTATTCCCTCAGGAGTGACACGGAACCCTAGGAATTCGACCTCGGTCGCGAAGAAGACGCATTTGTCTTTTCGCAGTCTCAACCCCGCCTTTTCGAATATCGCCAGGACCTTGCCCAACCTCTTTGCCAATTCGGCCTGACTCCCCCCCATTATCAATACGTCATCAAAATAAGGCAACACCCCCTCGAGCCCCTTCAGGAGGCGTTCCACGAGTGACTGGAAAATTCCAGGCGCCGAGTTTACGCCGAATTGAAGGCGCGTCACCTGGAACGCCCCCTTATGGGTGACTATAGTTTGTGCAGCAGCGGCAGCTGGGGTCACCGAGAGCTGCTGGTAGGCTTGTGCTAAGTCGAGCTTAGCGAAACACTTTCCCCCATGTAACCTGGCCAGCAAATGGCTGACTACCGGCACCGGATACGCATTAGGGCGAATGGCCTTGTTGATGGTGCACTTGTAATCAGCGCATATGCGCACCACCCCGTTGGCCTTTAGTGCTGTTACAATTGGAGTTTCCCACTCTGCAGAATCAACAGGAACAAGAATCCCCTGGCCCACCAATTTGTCCAGTTCCGCCTCTATTTTGTCCTTGAGCGCGAATGGCACCCGGCGCCGTTTGAGTCTTATTGGGCGGACCTCAGGGTCTAGGTCGAAGGCTACTGGGGGTCCCTTAAATTTCCCAAGTCCCTTTTTGAAGACTTTGGGGTGCGCGTCACACACCTCCTGAATCGGGTCAGTTCCAACGGCAACGGCGTGCACCTCCCCAATGAACAAACCCAGGGGCTGGAACCATTGAGTCCCGAGGAGGCTGCAATTCCCCCCTTTGAGAACAACTAAGGGGAGAGTCGCGGCGTGTTTCTTAAATTGGACCTGAAAATTCCCAACCCCCAACACCGGAATGCAGTTCCCTTGCACGTCCCGTAGCGTGGACGTCAAAGCTTTGAGTTTGGGCCGCACGTGGGGGGCAATTTTCAGAAACTCCTTCTGGGGAATGATGGAATATGAGGAACCCGAGTCAATTTCCATCCTAATGGGGGCCCCTTGTACTAGTACCTCAACAAAATAACGGGGGTGTCCCGCGGACACGCTGAACACCGGTGCGTCGTCCTCGCTGTCGTCGGCGATGCGGCCCACGCCGTCTCACTTCCTCGTGGCCTGGGTGCCGTCCTTGGGTCTCGTCGCGCGGTCTCTCGAGCTCTTCCGGGCCTCGCGCCGTTTCCTGCAGACCTTGGCGATGTGCCCGCGGCGGCCGCAGTTGTGACACTCGGCCTTTCTGAAGGGGCATTTGGCGCGGTCGTGGTTCGCTCCGCAGCCGTCGCAACGCCGGCCTTCTTTCTGGACCTTCCGGACGTCCTCGTCGTCGCTGCTCTCCGCGGACGACTTCGAAACTCGCCGGGCCACGTGCACCGAAACGTGCACCAAAGTCTCTGCCTTGCCCGTCTTTGGCCGCCAGTCCTGGAGCTCCTGGACCCCGGCCTTCGTAGCTTCCGCGGCTTGTGCCTCCTTCAGGACCTCCTGCAATGTGGGGGGTGGCTCGCGGTTCATCAATGTGCGCTGAGTTTCAGCATCGCTCAGGCCGCACAGCACGCAGTCTCTTAGTGTGATTTCTGCGTTCTCCCATTTGCATGGGCCGGCCGCCAGTCGCAGGGCCGCTGCGAAGTCGGCGACCGTCTCCCCGGGCGCTTGGACTCGCCTCCAAAACGCGCTCCGAGCGGGGAACATCGCCGTCGAGGGCCGGAAGTACTCACGCAGCATGTGCATGAGCTCTTTCACCTTGAATTCACTCGCCCTCCTCGGCGCGATCAGGTCCACCAAGACCCTCTTGGTGTCTGGCCCCAGCATCCGGGTGAAGATGGCCCTTTTCTTTGCTTCATCCGTGACTTCGGATTCCACCAGGGCTCCCTGGAAGTCCATCTCGAAGATGTCCCAGTCTGCCGGTCTCCTGATTTCGAAACCGGCGCATGTCTTGGTCCCGTGGGCAGCCATATCCCACCTTCGTCGCCAATTTAGTATATGGGACCAAAGACAATGAACAGCCGAAAGGTTGGCTTAACACAGGTTTATTGCATGATGATCCAGGGGAGCATGAGGTAATGGCGGATGGGTAGCTCAATATATACAGTGGCTATACATTTTGAATGTGGCTCCTCGACAGTCTATTGGTTACTGTCCATGTGACGTCACGGACGGTCACGCCCTTCTTGTCCAGGTGTAGGTGATGGCGGGAATCTTCCCGCGCTGTTGTTTGCTGGTGAGTCTGGGCCAGGAGAGCTTGAACGCTCGCTATTGCCACCAGGTGGTCATTAGCTCGCGTCCTATTGCAAGGGCTACAGTTAAGCAGCTGTTGGTTATAATGTTACACAAGCATGGTTACATTGGATACACGTGAATGGATACATTGTAAAAGGTACAGTACAGAACACAACATCGCCCATGCCTCACCACTACTTCGGGAGCTGCACTGGTTACCAGTGTGCCTCTGGGTGCAATTCAAGATGCTGGTTTTGACCTTTAAAGCCCTATATGGTAGTGGGCCAGGATACCTAAGAGACTGCATCGTCCTAAGGACATCCGTCTGTCCAACCAGAGCGGACTGGAGGGGCTCTCTATTTGTACCATCGGCTAGAGGGGCTTGCCTCTCTAACACAAGGAGGAGGGCCTTCTCCGTGTCTGCACCAGCCCCCTGGAACCTCCTGCTAACAGAGTTACATCTCCAGATGGAATTGCTGCCCTTCAGAAAAGAACTCAAAACCTGGCTGGTGGGCCAAGTATGGGGTGCAGGTGGAAGGGTTACCACCGTTGGGTGGTTGTTGTAGTGGAAACTTATTCCCTTTCAGTCCCTTCCAGTCCCTGCACCCTTTTTTAGGGGGTGGGTAGTTTTAAGTGGTTTTAATTAGTTTTAATCATGGTTTTTTATCTGCGATTGTGAACTACCCTGAGTCAGCCTAGGCCGAGTGGGCGGTGTAGAAATCGAACTAATAAAAAATAAATAAATAAATAAAAACTTGTGCTATGCCTAATGGTGCTGCTGTGTGCTCTGCTGTAGGTGCTGAGGTAATAACAAGGTGGATCAGGGGAGAATGTGTTTTTAGCATAATTCAGCAGTTTACAGACTCCAGATGTGGGGTTTTAAATAATGATAAAGTAACTGGTTTGGTTAATCTTATTTTTAAAAGGTTTTTAAAAATTGAATTGATAGCTTTTTTTGCCTTGGAACTAAAGCAGTCATCAATTACTTTCTATACTAATTTTTCAAGCTCTAGTGAGATATTTTTGAACAAGGCAAAACATTGTAACTCTCTCATTCAAAATCTGAAATGGCACCATAAGCCTTTATAATGCAGATAAAAGAGCATGAGTCAATAAGACTCTAAAAACTCTCCCTGTTCCCCTTATTAACAATGAGTGATAGTTACAGTGAATCACTGTTTCACACACTTTCAACTCAATTTACAGCTTATGTGTACAATGAAGTAACTTGGTATCTTGAAGGAACTATACAATTGTTTGTTGTTATGTTGCCAAGAAAGTTTTTGTTCATATATATATAGAAATTGATTTTCACCCTATTGGGTCATTTTTAGTTCACGGGAGAAGCTCTTGTGGATTAATCAAAAAAATGTGTTCCTGTTGTTTTTATACCAGGAATAAAATGTGCAGTTTGCCTCATAGAATACGGACGTTAAAGGTAAAGGTTTCCCTTGCTCAAAAGCCAGCCATATCCAACTCTAGGGTTCAGTGCTCATCTCTGTTTCAAAGCCGAAGAGCCAGAGCTGTCTGCTTCTGCAGACGTTTCCATGGTCATGTGGCAGGCATGACTAGACACCGGAGCACACGGAATGCTGTTACCTTCCCACCGAAGTGGTCCCTATTTATCTACTTGCAATTTCTTGCTTTCGGGTTTCTGTAATTTAGAGGTGAGGAATATGTGGCACTGCAGTTGCTCTTGAATTTTAATGTCCGTCATCAGTAGGCAAGTCTACATAGTCAGTGGTGAGGGATGATGGAAGCTGCATTTGGCATCATGTTTCTTTATCAATGCTGTCGTGATTGCAAAGAGGTGAAAATGGGAAGGGGGGATGTGTTTGACATTTCCTGAGGAATAGCCTGACATGCGGAAACCCTAAAGACAGAAAGCAGTCATTCATAGGTTATTTGAATGAGCTTTCTATAATTGCATGCCAGGAATAAAACATGGTGCTATAATCCCATACATGCTTTCCCCACCCCCATACCCCACCCCCACTTTGGAAGTGCTCTCATCTTACATATTGTGTTGTATTTTGTGTATTGTGTTTAATTTTATATTATTACTTGTAAAAACCTTGTAATTTGTTGTATGCCACCCAGAGTGGCAGAATATCCCAGATGGGCAGGATATCAAACAATCAATCTAGGGAAAGAGGTAAACCTGGTCAGTGCTCAAGCATTTCAATTTCTTCTTTTGAGAGTGGAGTGTGATAACTGTTGAATTGCCTATATCTCATCAGGTTTGGCTTTCAAATTGAAATTAATTCAATGGTCTTAATTTTACTCAACTTTTTTTTAGCACCTATAAAAAGGTGCTATTACAGACTTGCCCCATGGAGACATGAACCTTTACTTTTTCCCAACTTGTGAACCAAGCATCTGCCAATGCTTATGCATAAAAACCTGGAGTATGTTAGCTATCACACAAGCATGTCTGGCTGATACCCTGTTACACAGGTATACAAATGGGGCAATTTTGGGATGGAAATTGATGTTAAACTTAGAAATCTTTGTAGACATTATCTAGTGTATGCCTTGGCATGCAACCTACTGAGATTTCTTAATTTACAGAAATTTACCTCTAAAATTTATGTCACTTGTGTAACTGTGCAAGAGGATTCCAGCCAATATGTTTCACATGCAGGGACAAATGCGGTATTTAGTACCTTTATAGCCCACCTTTTCTCAAAAGAATTCAAGGAGGGATACACAGCTTTCCTCCTCCCTCAAAACAACTCCACCATTCTGTTAGGTAGGTCAGACCAAGAAAGGAAACTCCAGTCATTCCAGCATATTGTCTCATAATGTGCTTATCACCTGTATGTGCTCTGCAAGAGTTGATGGATTAAATGATAAAACTAGGAAGGACTAACAGTCCTCAGGAGGCCATTAAAAAGCTCAGAACTTTAGCCTAATAGTGAGCTGTGGCACCACACTGAACACTTGAGAAAAATCATTCATTTCTGTTCCAGAATATTTCCAAAACTGCATTAGCAAGTGATTGATTACACTCTTTAATTATTCTCTGAGGTTGCTTGATGTGTGTTAGATTAGATGAACAAAATTAATTTGCTGTTTAGAATCACATTCTTCAAAACATTCTAGAACAGAAACTATAAAAGCTGCTTTAATGGGAAATGCAACACTGTCAGAGTCTGGAATCTATGCAATATATCAACTTCCTTTGTCTCTGGCTTTGGAAGAAACATATTAAGACATCGAATCTAATCTTCTACAGTCTGGGTTTTCTGACCATATCTCATCTTTATTTTTATTCTCCCATAGCAGATACAATTAGGCATGTGCCACTCTTTTTTAAAAAAAACTCAAATTCCCAGAATTCTCCAAGAATTTTCCAGGCAGGATTCTAAGAGTTCGAGCCACTGACCCACACCTAAAAACTTGTACATTTTTCTCACTTGGACTAGGGCTTGTTTCCATGCCTGTCTGGGGCCATGTTCCCTGTTGTTAATATTTTTAAAAAGAAGCTGCCATTGTGCTTCTTGATAATCATAATTATTCAGGAGGTTCCCTCTATAGCAGGGGTGCCCAAACTACAGCCTGCATGCTAGATCTGGCCCCTGACAGCAATTCAACTGGCCCACACCGCCCTTGCTGCTCCCAGAAGCAGAAGTAAAATGTGCCCACACATTGCATTTTACTTCCACTTCTGGGATCAGCAAAGGTGGCACAGGGCAGATGACTTGGCGTCAGGGGCTAAATCCAGTCTATGGGCCATAGTTTGGGCACCCCTGGTTTAAGCAAAGACAATGGCAGCCTAATCATCTATCTCATCCTGTCACAAAACAGATTGCAAGGCATGATTTACTTCTGCTTCCAGTGGGAGGAACCACATGACCAACCCGTTGAACCACAAGACCGGCCCATGGTCTAAAAGGTTTGGGCACCCCTGCTTTATAGAGCCTAAACAGCAGCAAGACCATAATGCTCAAGATGCACTGCAGGACCATTCTCTTTTAACAACAAGATGCATGGCCCAAGAGAGCCATATAGTTTTAGAGAAGCACCATGGTCCAGGTGAGCAAAATGTCAGTGCCTTTAGGTGTCTTGATGTGTGAGCTTGAACTCCCAGAATTCTGCTTATGGAATTATCAAAAGTCTTTTTCTGACAACTAGAGTCCAGAGTCTGCGGAGTTGGGCGGCAATACAAATTAGAAAAATAAATAAATAAAATGGCATCTCTCTCTAGGTAGAATGGTAAAGTAAAATGTCTGAAAGGAGTCTTGGAGGTGAAGCTGTCCCATCCATTTGCTCAAAGCAGGAATCTTAACAGTTGGCCATACATCCTCTGCTGAGACCTCTAGTGAAGGAGAACCTACCACTTCCAGAGAGTCTCTGCTCCACAGATGACTGTTTTTTCCTGTGCCCTGGTGGCGCAGTGTGTAAACCAAAAGGTTGGAAGTTTGATCCTGACTAGAGCTCAAGGCTGACTCAACCTTCCATCCTTCCAGCATTTTGGGGGCAATATTTATTTATTTATTTATTTATTTATTTATTTATTTATTTATTTATTTATTTATTTATTTAATACTTCTAATTAAAATGCTAATTAACTTGTGAACCGCCCAGAGAGTGCACTAAGTACTATGGGGCAGTATATAAGTGTGATTGCTTTGGTTTAATAACAAGAAAAACATTTTAAAAATTCTTCTAATGTTTATCCAGATCCTACTGCCCTACAGTTTTCACCCATTTGTTCTAGCTGTGCCTTCTGGAGCATTAAAAATGCCTATCCAATTGTCTGTGTAACATCCCTTCAAATATCTAAAGGCAGCCTATCAGTGAATCTTGATTTCATCACTGTAGTATCCAACAATAATCCATTACAGTACTAGTCAAAATCAATTTTGTATCAAGTAGATTACATGTTTTCCTCCGTGTAATAAGCAGCACTTGTTGATATTTTACTGCAAGGATAGGCAACAGGCAAATAACATGTGACACCCTCACTCAGCCATTGTTGCATATGTTTTAAATTCCAACTATTGCCGACAAACCCCAACAATCTATTGTGAAACATGCATATGAGGAGCATTTGCTTCATTTCTAAGCAGATCTGTACTCCCAGCAGACTCCTGAGAGCCTGGAATAAGCCATGTGCATCTCACACTATCTACCAATAGAACATTTCAGGTATTGTATTAATGGCACATGTAACAAATCTTTTAAAGAGAATACCTAAATACCAGCTGGTGGGAGTATGCACGTGTGGGTTCATTTTAACACACTGAAGAGCAATAGCAAAAGATTTAAAAATTTCTCTTAGTAGATTGGTAGAAGCAGCAAATCAAAGACATCACTGCTGCAAAGCTTCAAAGCATCTGGCCCAAAGCACACCCACTCAAATTTCCTTGACAGAAAGAAGGATTTCAGAGCCAGCTGTGAAGAAGCAACAGGAGAAATTCCCTCCTCTGACTGCATATTCAGTAATGGCAAACAGTAGGCATATGTCTGAGAACTGATAAGAACAACAGAATGAAAAACCGGGTAGGAAAAAACAGATAGGAACATCCATGCAATCATTTTCATACTTAACGTGTCCATAAGCCGCAAACTACTGAAGACAGAAGGTATATGTCAGATGCATTGACCATGATCCATTCCCCTAAACAGGACCAATCAAGGCTGTCATCAATAATGGTCTTAGAGAAGGCATGGTTCATTCCCTCCCCTTCAACTCCATTCCTTTGCTGAGAATTGGAGATACTGTAGAGATACTGTATAGAGATACTGTATATGAATTGTCCAAGCTAACCATCCCAATAAAACCCTCTCACACACAAGCTTTGCAGGCGCACCCCCCCAATGATGGACTCAGACACAAATGAAAGTGGATAACGGCATTGGGCCACATTTATTGATTCAAGCCCTAGTCCGAATTATAAATTTCTATTGGTAAAATGACCAATCATAATTCTTAAGGCAAGCAGGCCGAAGTAACACTGGTAAGGTACCACCCAAAATTGCCAACGGCAATTGTTACAATGTATCTATTTGTATCAATTTGTTTGTTGACAACAAACAAATTGTTGACCGTAGTCAATATCTAACTAATGACCCCACCCTCTGACGTGTATCCGTAAAATCAGGGGGTGATTCCAGCTGTCTAGTGGTAACCATCACCCCCTCGCCTGGTTCGTCGTTGACCGGACAACGTTTAAACAACTTATGCCTATCTAGTGTTGTCCAGTCAATTGCGAACCTGTCGGATACCTGTGGGTCATCAATGTTTACCTTACCAGTGCTACCCGCCACCCGGAGAGGCTTCAATAAAGGCTCGACGCCCCGCCCCCCCAGACCGTCAGCTCGGTCGACAGGCCTGCTCGCCAATCACCCAGCAGGAGGTCCATACCTCCTCGCGACAGATGGACCCCATCCCCTGAATAAAGCCCGTAATTTTGCAAACTGATGGCGGGATGATGACTGACCCGCCCCCAGCCCTTGGTCAAACGGAATCGGGCCACAGCCCTGTTCACCATGCGCCGAGCGCGGTCCAGGGCCTGGAGGTCAAAGCCTCCCCGATAAGCGTGCCGTGGGACCATATCTGACCAAACAAGGGTTGTGGCGGGCCATACGTAATGTAAGTAGGCGAGGTCCCCGCAAATCGCATGCTTCAGCGATAAGCCAGTGACCTGACCCAAGTCATTACCCCCAAGGTGTATGATCAGAATGTCGGGCGGGTCGGCATTCCTCGACGAAAAGAGGAATGGCAAAAGCTCCCGCCACAACATACCGGGCTTACCGTACCATGTGAGATGTGCGTATGCACCCAGTCCCAGTCGGGGTCCCCAATCTGTCACCGCAGCGTAACGCGCTGCCCTGTGCACGTAGCTATGGCCCACCAGCCATACTGTCACCGGTGTGATACGACACCCAGGGTCTGTCAAGGGAAAAAACAGGGAAGGAAGAGATGGTGACTCAAAAGGTACTCACGGTGGGAGTGGGCGAACATAAAACTGGAAACACTGTGAGCCCCACCTCCCCATGCTGCGTATGTCAGCCCCGGAGTACCCATAAGCAGCCGCAGTAGAGGCCGCCCCAATTCTAAATGAATGGGTGCCGTAACGGGCCCCAGGGAGGCCGACGCTAGCCAGTGCCTTCCCAGTCACCTTCCAAAACTGAAATTTAGTGAGGGGAGACCCATCTTGGTGACAGAAAAACGGGCCATGGTGCGTGCCACGCAGTGCCAGGAACTCCTGTAGGGCACCAACCGGACAGATGTCTGCCAAGGAACATCGTAGCAGTCTTACTCCACTGCCTACGCCGTGCTGATCTGTTTTAGAGGAGCGTATCCTCAATTGAGCCCAATCATTGCAAACATAGACATCTTCGAGTTCCAGTGCCCTACGACTTGCATCCGCCTTAGACAGCATCACAAGCTCGCTGATGCGGAGCGCTCCAAAAAAGGCCACCGTTGTAGCCGCACGAAACAGGGCTGCCTCATACCTATCGAAACATAGGTCATGCCAGCCTCGTGCCAGTTGGGTAAGTACCCCAGGGGAAATTGGGTGACGGTCGTCCAGGCAACGCCCACGTTCCCGCACACACCCCTCCAAAACATGTCTCACACAGAAATCAGCGGTACTGTCCGCATGACCTCCCACCTTGGCCATAAAAGCCAGCGCTGATAGCCTAGATGCTATGGTGCGGGGTGCCAGGCCCTGGGCGTGCAGGTAAACCATGAAACGGAGGATGTGGGCCACTGGGATCGGCCAGGTATCTGGCAGGCGAGATTGGGTACAGAAGGTCCGAAAGGAAACCAACGCGTGGTGATACGCCTTACGCGTGCGTGGCGCCAATGACATGCCGATCGCCCGGTTCACCTCTCCTTGCCAAAGGTCCATATCTCCTGCGGTAGTGGCGAGGGAAATTCCTCCGCATCCGGGGCCAAGGCACGGAACCGGGAGATCTGCAGGCGGGACAAAGCGTCAGCAATATCATTATTTACCCCCGGGACATGCCTGGCTCTGAACAGTACATTGAGGCGCAGGCTGCGCAATACAAACTGGCGCACAAGGTCCATGACCCTGGGAGATTTAGAGGTCTGTGAGTTGACAATGTGGACAACGGCCGCATTGTCACACCAGAAATGCACCACAGAGTTGGCCCACTCCTCACCCCATAGCATCAAGGCCCCCAGTATGGGAAAAAATTCCAAATATGTGAGATCCCTCAAGCGATTCGTGCCTGACCAGGCTGGTGGCCATCCACCATATGCCCACTTCCCATTGAAGTACATCCCATAACCAAGGGATCCCGAGGCATCAGACTGAATTTGAAATTGGGGCGAAGCCAGGAGGTCTGACCTCCAAAATGAGACCCCATTGAACTCCCTCAGGAACTGGAGCCATACGTGCATATCTGCCCTGATGCCCCGTGTCAATCTCGCCCTATGATGGGGCCTGGATAAGCCTGCCATGGCGTCGCACAAGCGCCGAGCAAATGCCCTGCCAGGTGCGACCACCCTGCAAGCGAAATTGAGGTGTCCATGTAGCACCTGCAGTTCCCGAAGGGATGCCTTGCGCTTAGCCAGCAAGTCCGATATAAGGGCCACTATCCTGGACACCTTCTCTTTGGGCAACCTAGACGCCTGCGCCACCGTGTCAATTTCCACCCCCAGGAATACTAACTTATTAGACGGGCCTTTGGTCTTTTCGGGCGCTAAAGGGACACCGAGTTCCTCCATTAGCGTCCGAAATGTGTTGAGGAGACGTGTGCACGTGTCCCAGCCCCGTTCACCCCCGAATAAAAAGTCATCCAGGTAATGGGCTACAGACCGAGACCCTGACCTATGGACAAATGCCCACTGCAGGAAGGTACTGAAACGCTCGAAAGCCGAGCAGGATATGGAACAGCCGAATGGCATGGCTTTGTCAAAATAATATTCACCCCGGAATTTGAAACCCAGCAACTCAAAGTCACCCGGGTGCACGGGCAAGAGGCAAAAAGCCGACTTAATGTCACACTTAGCCAACATTGCACCCGGGCCACATGAGCGCACCATGCGCAATGCCTGGTCAAAGGATGTATACCCGACAGAACAAAGGTCATCAGGGATAGCATCATTGACCGAGTGGCCGGCTGGGTAGGACAAATGATGAATCAGGCGGAACTCGCCCGGGGACTTTTTGGGCACTAGTCCTAGAGGAGACACTTTAAGGTTGGGGAACGGGGGCACGGGGAAAGGGCCAGCGACCCTGCCCGCAGCAATCTCCTTATTTATGCTGGCAGCAGCCACCTCCTCCCTTCCCCTAAGTGACAAAAGGTTGGGTGCATCCTGCGGTGACCTATCCCCCGTGAAAGGAATACGAAAACCCAGCTGAAAACCCCGAAGGAGGTACACAGCGTCTGCTCTCTTCGGGTACAATGCGAGCCAACGCTCCAGCATGTCGACATTAATTGGGGAGGGGGCCTTTCGGTGAACCCGCTCCCTCCGTGGCAGTCCTACCTGCCCCTTGTCCGCCCCTACCCCTGCCCCTGTATCCTCCTGGCCTGGGACAGGCGGAGGCAGCATGGGGGCCACCACAAGAGGGGCACTCGTGCTTGTACTTGCAATTTTTCTTGTTGCAAGAACCATTGGATGAGAAGGTCCAGCACAGCAGGCGGGCTGGAACCCCCTGCCCCGCCACTTGGCGGGGGACCTGTACCGGGGCCGCTCGTTGGACCGCATGTCCACAATGGTATCTCTCCCCAGGCGCCAGGCGCGTGGGGGTCATATACAGAAGCCACAGCTTCTGACAGGGCTCATCCCACCTCATCTCTGGGTGCAGTGGAATCCTCATGCGGAATTCTTCGTCGTCAGCCAGCCACGACGGACCCGGGAAGTCAACCATAGCCCGGTAAATGTTGTCCAGATACTGGACCATAGGGATGGCCAAATCCAGCCTAGCCCTGAGGTAAACAGCCATGTAAATCAAGTACGCTGGCAACCAATTTGCCCACGTGCGTGGCGGCTTACGACGACGTGCCTGCTCCTTATCCTTCTCGTCCAGCCCTTCCCTCTCTTCCTTGGTCGGTTCCCTATTTAGAAGGGAGAAGATATCTACATACTCGCCCCTCCAAATCTTTTCCTTGGTGGACTGGGCCAGATGGTCCCCCAGGGGCAAGGAATACCCTGCTGTTGGCAAAGCCGACACCGGCACAGAGGGAACTGCGGGCAAAGCAAAGGAGGCCTGAGCCAGCCCGGGATCCCCAACACATTTCCTAGCACATTGGGGGCGCCACCCCGACCCGGGCCCCGTGACCAGGGCAAAGTTTCTTGGTGGGCCGGGGGCCATTGGACCGCCGGACCACCCGAGCGAGGCCACGGCCATTGGACAGCCCCCCCCCAAAGAAGTCAGTTGTGTGGGTGCATTAGCTTGAACTGCATACTCACCCGATGCACCCCCACGGGCCGCCCCCACTGGGGGTTCCGGCCCGCTGGGGGCGTCGGAGCTCACGACCGAAGCTGAGCTCGTCGACGGGGCCAGACCAGCACCAGACTGCTGCACCTGTGGAGTGGGGAGCTGCGAGGCAGTGGCCGCCACCGGCCCGCGCGCCTCAGGCGGCTCAACCCGACCCATCGCCGGCCGCTGTTCGGCGGCCAAAGGGGGCACCTGGAATCCTATAGACACCCCTGTCTGGTTGGCCCTCGCCAAGGACGCTTCAAGGGCCGCTACCCGGGCCAGGAGGGCCTCCACGTCGACATAGGCCCCGGTCCCAACAGGGGGCAAATGGGCAGGCGGCCCATAAGTCACGGGTACCTGTCCAGGTCCCTGAGCCCCCGGGGCCAGATAAGGCCAAGCGCCCATGCTCGGCCCTTGGGGAGCCGTGGGCACGCCCTGCAAATGCAGGGAACCCAACCACCCTCCGTGGCTCGCACCCCCCATGGGGAACTGCGGGCCCGGGCAAGAGGGCCCAGCCGCACGGACCATGGCAGGGGCCGTGGTCGTCGTTTGCGGGCCAAGGGCCGAGGCCCCGTCCGAGGCAGGCCAAGGAGCTACCGATCCCATCCCACCGTTCCCGGTGGGCTCCGCTGAAGGTGGCTGTGGAACGGGCGCAGTCGCGGTCCTCCGACCCGGCTGACGCCTCCGCGCCGATCGAGCCACGTTCGTGGCTGCCTTCTTCTTCGAGGGCATAGCTAAGGTAGCTAGGAAGCCTAAAACAAGAGAAAGCTGCCCGAAAAGGCTTCCCCCAAAAGGACACGAGCGACGGAGGTCAGGAGGAAAAAACTTCTCCGCTCCGTCGGTTCGCCAAAATGGCAGCATGGCTGCCTCGTGGCCAGCCCCTTTTATTAGGGTGCTGGCCACGCCCATACCTACCCGGATGGTTTCGTCCGGTGGGGGGGGGCCCGCAAAGAGCGCGGTGGCCATTTTGGCGCCACGCTTCCATTCTGTCCTTACCAGCTTGACTTGACAGACATAGGGATGGGGTGATAGATGCCCAACTTACAATAGCTCTACCCATGGGGATTCGAACCTCAGTCTCCTCATAGACTACACTGCTGGGTTCCTCCAGTTATAGCAGGTGTTATAGTCCTTTAAGAGACTGTAGTGGCTCAAGTGGCTAAGACTGACTGGGAGGCAGAAGGTCAGCAGTTCGATTCCCGAATACTGCAAGACGGAATGAGCTCCCGTCTTTGTCCCAGCTCCTGTCAACCTAGCAGTTCAAAAGCAAGAAATTGCAAGGAGATAAATAGGGACCACTTCGGTGGGAAGGAATCAGCGTTCCATGCGCTCCAGTGTCTAGTCATGCCTGCCACATGACCTCAGAAACATCTGCAGAAGCAGACAGCGCTGGCTCGTTGGCTTTGAAACAGAGATAAGCACTGAACCCTAGAGTTGGATGTGACTGGCTTTCGAGCAAGGGAAACCTTTACCTGTAGCAGGTGTTTTCAACCTTTTTTAAGCCGGGGGCCAGGTCACGCTTTTTAAGCTGGAGGCCAGGTCAGACAGCTTCGGGGGCCGGGGGGGCCATTTTGCCCTTCCTCCACCACATGGCACTTCCTGGTGTGGTGAAGGCAGGGGGGGCAACATGAAATGGTGCTGTGGGCCACATCTGGCCCACAGGCCACAGGTTGAGAATCCCTGAGTTATAGTATACCCTGTCCTAGAAGAAATCTAACTGTTACTTCCAGCTTGTAGAATGTAGAACCATTATTTCCTAAACAAATATACTGGTGGGTTTTTTTTTCCTTGAATAAACCTATTTTGCTGTGGTCATGGAACAGAAGACCAAGAAAGGGAGAGGATGAGGTGAAACTCTACAGCAAGTTGCTGCATTACCCTTTCAAGAAGGAGCTATCACAGCTACAGTATTGCCTTTTCAAAGCTTCTCCTTCACTCCTTTCCCTGCGGCTGCTTTTGAAGGCTGTTCTGCTCAGTAGGGCGTTCCTCACTTTCCGCTGCAACTTTCCCCAGCAGTTAGAGAGACAGAAGGGGAAGCCACCTCAAAGTTCTGGAACCTTGGGCAGTTGCACCATTTGCTATGACCTGGCCTTTCTGTTTGTGTTTCTCCATTTGCAAGAATGGTCTTTCCCCTAGAAATCCAGAAATGTACAAATACTACATGCCTCAAAGCCTGACCAGGATCAGATCATAAGAACATAAGAACAGCCTTGCTGGAACAGGCCACAGCCCATCCAGTCCAGCATTCTGTCTCACACAGTGGCTCACCATTTCCTTCAGGGTATTCCCAAGGAGATGCCTTCACCTGCTTAGGATTCCCTGGAAATGGCATTGAGAGATATCCTGCCTATCTCTCCAACCCGGAGGTTGTCTTTAGGTAGCCATAATTATAGCCATTGATACACTTGTCCTCCATGAACTTGTCTAATCGTTTCTTAAAGCTGTCAAGACTGACAGCTGTCACCACTTCTTCTGGCAGGGAGTTCCATAGACCAGTAATCCTCTGGGTGAAAAAGTACTTTCTCTTATTTGTTTGAGAACTAGTACCCAAAAGTTTCATCGAGTGTCCCCTAGTTCTAGTGTTGTGCGATAGGGAAAACAGTTTTTCCTTATCTACTTTGTCCACACCGTGCATGATTTTATAAACTTCAATCAGGTCACCTCTTAGACGCCGTCGTTCAAGAGTGAAAAAGCCCAACCGTTGCAGCCTCAGATGGTAAGGAAGGTGTTCCATTCTGGTTGCCTTCCTCTGTACTTTCTCCAACTCCATAATATCCTTCTGGAGGTATGGCGACCAGAACTGTACACAATATTCCAGATGGGGCCTCACCATAGATTTATAAAGAGGCAAAATGACACTTGCTGACTTATTTTCTATACCCTTCCTAATGATCCCTAACATTGAGTTTGCTTTTTTCACTGCTGAGGCACACTGGGTTGACATCTTCATTGAGCTGTCCACCAGGACACCAAGGTCCCTTTCCTGGTTTGTCGCAGAGAGTTCAGACCCCATCAGTTTATAAATGTAATTGGGGTTTTTTGCCCCAACATGCATCACTCTGCACTTACTGATGTTGAAGCTCATTTGCCACTGTTTTGCCCACTCCCCCAGTGTCAAGAGATCCCTCTGGAGTTCTTCACAATCTCTCACAGTTTTCACTACCCTGTATAATTTAGTGTCGTCAGCAAATTTGGCTACCTTGCTTTTTACTCCTACCTCTAGATCATTTATGAAGAGGTTGAAAAGCAGGGGTCCCAGTACTGAACCTTGGGGGACCCCACTCTTTACTTCCCTCCACTTGGAGAAGTGTCCATTTAGTGCTACCCTCTGTTTCCTTTCCCTTAGCCAGTTGCTGATCCAGGACAAGACCTGTCCCTTTATTCCATGACTGGTAAGTTTATTCAAGAGCCTTTGGTGTGGGACCTTGTCAAAAGCCTTCTGAAAGTCCAGATAAAGATAAAGTCCAGATCAGAAAGACTCCAAATGAGCACCATTCTTTCTACCCTTGTTTGGGTATTGACTCAGTCAGAATGGCTGTGTACATCCCTATGTATAATTATAGTAATGTATATGTTGCAGTAGATAACTGTGAAATTATGACTGAGTCTTCAGTTTGACAAGCAGATTTTTTTAATGAAAAAGGAATGTTCATAATTTCTTCTTCCTTGGTGTTCAACAATCAATAGAATAGTTATGCAATGTGAAAATGGACTGGATATGTTTTGTGAACTGCGTTCTAATGTAACCTGCTCTGCCATCCGCTTCTCCTGTGGTTGTGGCACGGTGGCTTTTTGCTGGATACACCAAGCAAGCAGCTAATGATACGGAACACTTTTGGGGTATGTGTCATCATCAGAAAGGAAAACAAAGCAAGCAACATGTCTTTCACATCAATGCCTTGAGAAATTGCTGCTGCCAAACTGCAGCATGGTAGTCAGTACAAACTGTCAGGGTGAAGGTGGTGTGATGAAGCATGTTTCAGGCTTGCCTCTGGAGAAGAACAAGCAGGAGATAATTTAGCTTTGATTTTTTTTTCAGTGCGTTTTTTTAAAAATGTGGGGATATGGGGCTAACTGGCAGCCTGATTCACACAAAAATACTACTAGAATCTGTGTGTTCATATGTATTGCTCATAGGTTGTGTGAACCTTATCAAGATGTTGTCTTTGGGAATTAAAGGGTTATGCACCTTTGATTTAAGAGATTACTTGCTCTCATTCATTATTGGAAATCTTAAAGGGGAAAAAATTCTCTTTTGAGATGATAAAAATTCCATAATTCTCTGGTAAGCATAGCCAGTGGGCACGGAGTTTTAGTCTTAAAAAGTAACTTCTTCACTTCATACCTGTCAAGCATGGCTCTGGACAATACGGGACCTGCACAGAACCATTCTGCACAGGTCCCTTCTACGCATGCATAGAAGCCTTCTACGCATCCCCTTCTGCACAGAACCCTTCTAAGCATGCGTAGAAGGGCTCTATGCATGCGTAGAAGGGTTCTACGCATGTGTAGAAGGGTTCTACGCATGCGTAGAAGGGACCTGTGCAGAAGGGGATGTGCAGTGACTACTTTTTCCACGCTGCCAAATTATGGGCGGGGAAGAAGGAAAAACGGCGCAAAATTACCGGAAATCCCAGTCAATATGGGATACTTGACAGGTATGCTTCATTTCTGAACAATGCCTATTATGTTCTATGTGGCACAGCAGCCAGAACTCTAAGCAGCATCATGGCATTCGCAGTTAAACTGTGTCACTTAAAATTTACCTAACCTGCTGTACAGATCCACATGATCCTATACCCCAAACATTAAACACCACAATTTTCTATAAAATTCATAATTAATCCATTTTCTCTAAATCAGGACTTCCAAAACTCTGGTTTTAAAAATAAAATACTGCCATGAAATTTCTGTAGAGCCTTAATGTGACTACAGCAAAATATGTTTTTAATCACATCAATTTTATGGATTGTATTTGTTGTGTTACAATGTTATCATTATGGTTAGAGGGTACACAGAAAGAGCCACCTCAAAGGTTGTGATGTTTTTGAACCAAAATGGGGTGTACCCTCGTAATGGCAATCTTGTGTTTCTGGCTAATCTTTCTCACGCTAGGTCAGGTGAAAGTAACTGCAGAGAACGAACTCAACAAAGGCTGCCTTCATTTCGGTAGTTTCACGTCTGGCCTAGGCACAGAAAGTGGATGTTATGGTTATAAATGCTGTATTGCGGGGCAGGGCCAAGATGAGCCTGGAGTAGCACACACTTTTCTCGGCTCGCACTGAAATGAGGAATAAAAGTGGAATTTTTTGAAAATTTGGAGGATTTGCTGTCCTGGGAAGATTTAACCAGATCCTAAGAGCACTGGGAATTAAATTGATTGTGTTACTGGCTTGAAGTTCGGAGATCGGGCGGCGGGTGAGGCACGGCGAAGGTCACGCCGAACAAACCGCTCTGAGCTTGGATGGGAGCCCAGTGAGTGGAAAAGTGGACCCAGAGTGCCAAGGTTCACCATCACAGGCAATTAAATTTGCAAGAGATTCAGTACGGTGATGAGTGGCCCCAGTTGTGTGGATGATTGTTGCCAGGAAAGTGCAAGTAAGTGCCGAGAGTGTGAGAAAGGGAAAGTCGGGGAAGAGGCTGTAATGGTGGCGGAGGACTTTAAGAACATAAGAACAGCCTTGCTGGAACAGGCCACAGCCCATCCAGTCCAGCATTCTGTCTCACACAGTGGCTCACCATTTCCTTCAGGGTGTTCCCAAGCAGATGCCTTCACCTGCTTAGGATGCCTTCACCTGCTTTAAAATCAAAAGTTAAGAGTAGGAGAAAGAAAGCCATGCTGGAAGATAGAGGAAGTGGAGAACATTGGAGCTGAGGAGCTGAGGGGCTGGAAAGTTACAGAGGGAGCAGTAAATGCAAGAAAGAAAAAGATAGGAAAGGAAGGAAAGGAGAACTTGTGGAGCGGTATTGGTTTTGCTGGTTTGGCGTGAAGGTGGAGGGGATCACTAGGATACCGTTGCTGAGGTTTTGGAGTCAACGGCAAAATTACGCTTGCGGATTGGGATCAGTATAATTGAAACTGGATTTTCCCCTGGATTGTGGATTTGGATCATAATTTTTGGTTCTTGTTACTTATTTCCATTTCCTTCCCCTGCTTCTGCGATGTTGTTTTGAACTGGAGCCAATTGCTGTGTCTGGATATTAAGAAGCGCTATTTTTTCATCTAAATTTTTGCTTGGATTTATTGAAGATACCACAAGGTTTTTGATACTTTTGGTTTGGCTTTTTCTCCTTTTTATTGGATTTACAGCTCTTTTCTGCTTCACGTTGGATTACAAATTTTTATTTTTTTCTCTTCTATCCCCTGCTGTTTGAGGAAAGTGCTGATGCATTTTTGTGACTACCTTCTTCATTTTCCCACTCTTTGCCTGGATACATAGTGGCTGGAAGTCTTTATTTGATCCTATGATATTGGGATAAAGTTTTACAATTGGAATATAATATGAAAACTGTGGCATTTGGTTGAGATACAACACATCTAAGGAAAACAGGAGTTTCTATTTGGATTATTAATAGAAGTAAAGAGAACTGAAGCGCTGGGACAGTTTCAAGGGGAGGGGTTCACCATCACCCGAACCTATGGCATTTGATCAGACTCAAATAATGGTTGAACTTGGTAAATTGTTCCAGAAATTTGAAAGGATAGAAGAAGCAAGGGTGAAAGATAAAAATGAAATCTTAGGAAAACAGGACACATTGGCTACAATGTTTATTGATTTCTCTAAAAAAAAGTTGATTTAAATTTTCAAAAGATAGAGGGAAATGTTAAGCTGATGCAGGGTGATGTGAAAGAGATGCAAGGGGAAATAAGGGATACAGGAAGAGGTGAAGGAGACTAAGATGAAAGCTGATGAGCATGAAAAAAGGATAGATGTGATGGAAGAATTGATGAGAAAACAGAATATTGTGATTCGCCATATGATGGTAAGAATGCCAGACCATCTAAGGGATAGAATTGTCAATTGGTTAAATAATTTGAACATGGGAAAAGATTTTGTTAAAGAGGGTATTGCAAGTGTCTATAGAGTGGGTCTGAGAAGGGGAAAAGATGTCCAAAGAAATGTTTTGGTTAAATTTGCAAATTGGGGAGATAAGTTGAAGGTAATGGCTTTTTAAAAACAGGCTGGTTCTGGCGCTCTGAAAATTGATGGGTGTGATGTGGAGGTATACAATGATATTTCTATTAAGGAACGTGGCTGGAGATATAAGCTGAAACCTGTAATGAAGCTGCTGATGAAAAAAGGGATAAAATATAATTGGCGATTTCCACAACAGTTAAGATTTTTTCATGATAGAAAAATGCATGTGATTGATGAAAGGACTGATGCGTTGGAGTATTTGTCTTTAATTGACTTGGTCAAGGCGGGTTCAAATGATTGGGTGGCATTAAGGAAAGATCTACTGGAGTCGGGAGGTATAAGAAGGGACTATGCTGGAGCAGACGAGGGTGGCGCAGCAGGAGCAGATCAACCAGGTGGAGCAGAGGATGAACTATCATTGATTGTGGTGGAGGAAGGGTCAAGCGAAGCCTAGAAGGTGAAAGGTGTGAAATTAAGAATTTTTTACAGGGGAAGATCTTTTTATAAATTTGTTTTTATAACGGGGAAGATGCACTAGAGCGGTAACTTCCAAGCACATCTTACACGTTCCCCCCTCCCCTCTTTGGGAGAAGAAGGCGACTTCTTTTTTGTGAAGAAGAAAGTGGGGAGGTTGGTAATGGGTGTTTTTTGTTCTAAGTTTTTGTGTAATTTTTGTGGGTTAGTAGGTAACACATCCAATGGAGAACTCGGAAGTGGTGGAAGAGGGTGGCAAATTAAACTATGAGGGCCATTAAAGTGTTAACGTGGAATGTAAAAGGTACAGGATCTCAGATTAAGAGGAGGAGGATAGAATCAGCTTTGAGGAAAGTTAGACTGGACATAGTCTTTTTACAGGAAACTCATCAAAAATCTCAAGATTCAAAAAAAATTTTTTAGATGAATGCAATTAAAGATAAATTGAAATACTTGGGAATAATTATATCAAATAGATTGGAAGAGCTTAAAAGATTGAATTATGACACTTTGAAAACAGAAATTAAAAGTAGAATACAAAGTTTCCAAAAGTTGAAATTGTCATGGTTTGGGAGAATTGCACTTATCAAAATGATGCTGTTGCCTAGAATTAATTTTTTATTTGATGCATTAGCAATTCAATTGAAAGACAAGGAAATTAAGGAGTTTCAAAAACTTTTTAATGATTTTTGTAATGGTGGAAAGAAGTCCAGATTACCAAAAAAATTTATGGTATTTACCTCAGAAAGAAGGCGGATTGGGAATACCGAATTTGGTGGCATATTACCGAGCGTTTCAAATTAAGAATGTAGTGAAGATCTTGACAAAGGAAAAAGCAATTGGGAAGAAATTGAGATGAAGGACTATAGACATATAGGTAATATGGTCTTTATAGGAGGTAATGTGGGAAAGGTAGCAACTAAAAATACTATGATGAAAGGATTAATGAGTGTATGGGAAAAGGTAAAGAAGGATTTGGCCCCGAACATCTCTCCGATTTTGGAATTGTCAGATATGGCGAGTTTCCCTATAAAGATGGATAATAAAGTAAAAGAAGTATTGGATAAGAATGAAATTTTCCTATTGAAAGACTGGATACGGATTTGTAGAGATACTTTTAGAAGGACAACTTTGTATGAGTAATTAAAAATGAATTGGTTCCAGATAAGGAGGATTAATAACTGGAATAGCAAATATTTGAGAGAATGTGAATTGGAAAGAGAAAGGGCGGAATTTGAGGACCTGATTTTAAAAATTAGAAAGGGAGATAAAAATATTAAAGGGTTAGTTAGTAAATTATATACAATATTAAATAAAGAGGGTGACCCACAGGAGTATTTGAACTTAAGTTGGGAGCAAGATTTGAATGCAAAGATAGATAATGACATATGGAGAAGAAAATGGAAAAAGAGGATAATGAGGGCTATGTCAGTCAGAATAAAGGAACATAACTATAAAATGTTGTGGAGGTGGTATCTGACCCCAGTGAGGTTACATCAAATTGATAATAAGAAGGATAAATTGTGTTGGAGATGTAAAGATACAATAGGAACGTATGAACACATGTGGTGGAGTTGTACTGTGGTAAAAGATTTTTGGAAAAGAGTTGAAAAAGAGATTGGTGAAATAACGGGTAAGAGAATTAAACTGGGGTCAGGTACCACTATGCTAACAGATGTGGATGGTATTAATTTAAACAAGGATGAGAAAGAGTTATTAGAAATAATGCTTACAACGGGTAGACAATGTATTGCTAGAAATTGGAAAAAAATGATGTAATTATACAGACTGAAGAATGGTATAAAGAAATGTGGAATTTAGCATTGAATGATAAATTGATATGGGAGATAAAAGAAAAAAGGGTAATTTGAAAGAGAATAGATTTTGGAATATTTGGAAGCCCTTTGTGGAGCACTCACTTATGGGTCCTGAAAGAAATAGACCTGTACCGGATCAAAGTAGTTTTTGGAAGTAAAATAATGAGATATTCTGAGTTCTCCAGGGCAATGTAAATAAACACTAGGTGTAATGTATGTGTAATTTTGTTTTTGATAGTTGTTTCTAATTCAAAATATTATTGAATTGCTTAATGGGAAATGGATTTAGTAGTATTAATAAATAAAGAATCTTAGAAAGAGTTCCTGAATAAGGTTAGAAATTAACTACTAAGTCACAATTAAATTATTTTTTAAGGGAGGTTTTAATGTATTTGAAATATAAAGATAGATATAAAAATGTATTAGATCAATTATCTGGTATGTTAGTTATTTTTGTGTATTATATCTTTTATGATGTATTGCTTTGTATTTTTGTATATGTTTGGAAAATTTAATAAAAATTTAAAATAAATAAATAAATGCTGTATTGCATGACAGTTTGAACGCCCATCTCTATCCCAGCTTCTGCCAACCTAGCAGTTCAAAAACAAGAAATTGCAAGTAGATAAATAGGGACCAGTTTGGTGGGAAAATATCTTGGGGATATGAAAGAAGCCTTGTCTGGGCGTCCCCTGAGCAGAGTTTCTCCAGCAAAAATCCTTTCAACCCAGAATAATTTCTGACACGAAATTATTATTATTATTACCCTGAAAGTCTCAACAGAACAGGATAGAAATCCAATAAATAGTTTGAAATAAGCAGGAGGAATTCTCCACAACTCATGTAGCCCAGTTGCCTACAGATTTACATAGAAGTAAATCATATCCAATTCAATGACACTTACTCCTAATATGTTTGCAAAGGATTGCAGCCCCATATTGAACTAAATGACTGGAATTTCTGGATTGTGCATTCTGAAAGAAAGAAGGTAGTAGAAGCATGCAAGAATTATGCAAAATGTACATTTAAATGTGTTTTCACTTGGGAAAAGGCAAGCTCTGACCGTTGATAATATATCTTAATTAATTCCTCATTATGTCGATATTTACTTGCAATACATGCAGCCAAATTTAAGAAAACTAGAGAGAGCTGGGTAGGTAATGTATGTAGTTGTTTTCAGTTTTTTAACATTTTTTTCATTAACTCATTTTATTGATTTTGCCCTTCATAGCAATTCAGTAGGACACAGGCAAACAAAATTCAGAAGTTTCATTACAATATTATACCTGCATACTTTCCCCCCTAAAATAAGCTCTTTCCAATACTAGGAAGATACACATTTTTAAAGTTGAACTGTCTTTTCCTATAAAATCATGTTATATCAAATAAAACTGTGGTGCTTTACCATGTCTAGAACTGCCTTATCATATCTAGCCATCTGTCTCTCTATTTAACTGTCTGTAGTATGTCAATAGATATTTGACTATCAACAGCCACACACAAGTATATTCCGTATTCTTAACAGTGTTTAATTAATTCTGGTTTTCCTTAATTGTTTTAAATTGTATTTTGTGCATCCCTTTGATCACTCATAGAGAACGCTTGTTTTATTCCTGGTAGTGTAATTTGAGACTTGAAATGGTTCTTGAGAGTTGCCTGGAATGATAATAGAGAATTGGATGATTAAAATTGCCGTGGGTTTTGAGTGATTCTGATTTAAAGTCATTATAGATTTATGGAAGCCTTTGAGATAGTTCAGAATCTTTTAAACTGCTTCAAAGACAGCCAGTGTGTTGCTGAGCTTCATCGCAATTTTAGAGCAACTGTGCAGCCACATGAAATGAACACTGAAGCTCTCTAAAGAGCCCTAGAGACCTCTTATCTCTAAATCAGAATACAATATCCCAGAATTGTTCTAAAAGAGCTACTGAAGGCAGTATGCCTTTTTTTAATCAAGGAAAGATTTAAATTTGCACACCTAGATAAAAATGGGCCATGTAAATGTATATACTATATACAGTGGTACTTGTTTAAAGAGCATAATGCATTCCACGGGATTGCTCTTTAAGCGAAACACCGTTGTAAGTGACCAATTGTGACTTCTGGCAGGGGGATTGCAAATCCCGATTTAGTTGTTAAGCAAGTTTTTGGTTGGTTTTAGTTGTGAAGCGAGGTGTCCATTCAGAGAAAATTCTGCTCTTTAAGCGAGTTAGTCTCTAAACGAAATGTAATGAAACTTCTTTATGCAAGGTTTTACTGTATATAAGGAGATGAGACAGACAGCTATTAACAAACACATTTGGTTGTATGTACATACTAGCAGGGGTACCCAGCGTTGCCCGGGTGTGGGACCCAACCTGGTGTGCAGGCTGCCAAGAGGGACCCTAGCCCCTCCTTGGGCAGGGGGTGCAGAGCACGGCCACTGAGGGGTATTAGGGCATGTGCCATGGGGTAGTGGTGGCAAGGGTCCAGAGAAAGGATGGGGGATCACTGAGCGTACAGGGGCCGGCACGTGTGGGCGGAGAGCGTCGTGCCGGGAAGGGTATGGGGGAGAACGTCAGCCCGACTGGCAAGGGTCATGTGTGCTCAGTGGGACTCCCACCCTTACCCTGGACCCTTGCCAGTTGGCCCAATGTCCCCCTGCTTGCACCCATCCTGGCTTGCAGGCCATCACGGCTGGGCTGCTGCCTTGCCCCGATGGGCGCTTCCCAGCCCTCCACCGGCCTTGGGAGTCTCTGGCCAGCCTGCCACCGCCATGGTTGCCGCCGCCAGACGACAGCCCAGCCAGGTGGGCCTGCTGTCATGGTGGGGCTGCCTGCCCACAGGGGGGGGTGCAAAACAGAGCCAGGGTGAGTGGTTGGCACTGCATGTGGGTCGCCCGCCGTCCACTGCCCCATACTGGCAGCCCAAGCCCCTCCTTGGGCAGGGTGCATGGACCACACCTGCTGAGCATCAGGGGGCATGAGGGGTCTGGGGGGATGTCCCATGGGGCAGCGGTCGAGGGCGCAAGAGCCATGAGGGGTGCAGGGGGGCATTGGGCCGACTGGCAAGTGTCCAGGGTAAGAGGGCCACCACGTGCACGTGGGTCGGCCCCGAGCGCACATGACCCTTGCACTTGGTAGGTCCCCTGCCCTTATTCCGGACCCTTGCCAGTCAGCCTGATGCTCACCCTACACTCCTGCTGGTTTGTGTGGCCTCCACTGCTGTCCCATGGCACAGAATCCCAGACCCATCACCCCCCTAATGCTCAGCAGGCATGATCTGTGTGCTCTGGCCATGGAGGGGCTTGAGGCCCTCTTGGAGGCCCATTTGGGCCACCAGGAAGGGGCAGTGGATGGCTGGTGACCCACACATGGCGCCGACCACCCACCTGGCTCTGTTTTCCACCCCCTTCCCCCTGTAGGCAGGCAGCCCCCCAATGACGGCAGACCCACCTGGCTGGGCTGTCATTTGGCGGTGGCAATCGTGATGGGGGCAGGGTGGCCAGAGATGCTGAAGGCCGGCAGAGGGCGGAGAAATGCCTGTTGGGGCAAGGCGCCAGCAGCGGAGCCTGGAAGCTCTGAAGTTGGCGGCACTGCCACCGAAGTTCGCAGCACCTCCCCCAAAGGCTGACGGAGTGTGTGTTGTGACTAGCACTCCCCACGGCTTTGTGAGTGGTGGGGCAGCATCCACCCAGTGATGGCACTGGCGGCAGAAGGCTGTGGCGCAGCAGCATTCATTGACGGTGGCAACTGGAGGCTCCGAAGTCCACGCCGCGGCCAAAGTCGCACTCCTCACAGCTTCCCGCAGGTGCGCTCGGCTGCGGGATGGCCGGTGCACCTCGTGGGCTGTAGCCTCAACCCCGGATATCCCGGTTGAGGTGGAGGCCTCTGTTGGGGCATGCGCAGTGCAGGCCGACCTGGCCTCCTGCACATGCCCAGTCGTTACTGACCCAACCTCTGTTGGCAGACGACCCCTTTTTGGGGTGACAGACTGTGGGGGCACTGACGGTACCCCTAGCCAGACTGGCCAGGCACTGCAGGTAGGCGGGTGTGCAGTTTCTGGGGCGGTGAGGGCCAAGTTGTCATGGCGTTTCAGTAACAAATGCAATGACACTTTGGTTTTAGGTATATAGACTACATCATTGTTTTCCAGCTAAATGTGTCCCTGTGAACATAAGAGGTTATTCAACATTTCTAGGAAGTCATCCTTAAAACCTAGGCATTTGCAGCAGGTCCAATCATACCGTTCAGCAATAGTGCCTGAGATGCTAGAAGCTGGTTACGTATTGAAGGACAGAGTAATATGTGCCACTTGACCTGTCCTGTAAGCCCTCCAAGCTAGCCTGGTGCGGAGGAGGAGGAGGATGGCCCATTATTAGTGTACTGGACCTTATCTACATGTGTCAGTCTGCTCTGGAGCATGTACAGAGTGATAAAATTATTAACAAGAGCATAGTTATTTACAAGAGCTTGTTATTTACTATTATTAATTGTATCTTTAATATTGTATTTTTTGATTATATTGTTGTTATACTGTATTTTCTGAATTTTGTATCTGTAATATTGTTTCTCTAATTTTTTGTAAGCTGCTTCAAGTTGTCCATTGGATTGAGGAAAGCAGGATATAAATAAAAACATTATTATTATTATAGAACAGAGGTTCCCAAACTACAGCCCATGGGCCGTATCTGGCCCACAGCACCAAATAATCCACCCTACACACACACACCACTCCCAGAAGTGGAAGTTAAACGTGCCCGCACATGCGCAAAGCGCTGTCATAAATACACCCACGGCTGTCACAAACACACTTATGACAGCATTTTATGTATGCACATTTTACTTCCATTTCTGGTGGGAGGAACCATGTGACCAACCATTGGGCCCAGACCTGAGGATATTCACCAGCCCACCAGGGAGTGGGACACAGCAAAGGGCCCCTGGTCAAGGGTTCACATTGACTTTGCCATCCCTTTCCATGGTGCCTTATTCCTCCTGGTTGTTGATTCATTTTCTAAGTAGTTGGAAGTAGTCCCTGTTTCGAACACGTCAGCAGTCGTCACAATTCGGAAGCTGCGGAAGTTATTTTGCACCTTCGGGTTGCCCGACATAGTCGTGTCCGACAACACCTCGACCTTTACGTCAGCTGAGTTTCAGGACTTCCTCAAATGAAATGGGGTTCACCACATAACACCTGCTCCCTTTCATCCTGCTACGAATGGGCAAATAGAAAGGCAGGTCCAAACAGTTAAGGAGGCCCTTAAGAAAATGGGGTCTGGGGATTTAGACTTGCAATTGTGTCAGTTCCTGTTCACTCACAGAATCACACACACCCCCAGCATCGGGGTTTTCTCCAGCAGATTTGTTAATGAAAAGGAAGCTGCTGTCAGTTTTTTATTGCTTAGACCCACACCAAGTAGTGAACAGGGGGTGAAGCCTTGATGTGTGTAATTCAAAGGTTTTTTTTGGCTGGGCAATCCATGTATTGTAGAAATTACGCCCTGGGGTCTCAATGGTTGAGGGGAGAGTTTTTGGAACAGACCGGGCCAGTCTCATATAAAGTGCTGATGGATAATGGGTTGGTTTGGAAAAGGCACACGGACCAAATGGATCCTTGCATTATTGGGCAGAACACTTCCGCAGTGACGGAGCTGGACGAGTCTCTTGGCTCAAGCAATTCAGGGGAAAGCTCAGAGCCCTCAGACTTTGAAGTGGATCCGGATTTATTCAGCCAGCCTATACTGCTGGGGTCATTGCTGGAACATGTTTCTCCTGGCGGTCCCCCTGAGTGGACTGTCTTCGGGGCTGGCGCTGCACCGATTTCTCGTCCTCCGGATTAGGAAGTCGGGGCAGCCCATGGAACACAGGGATCCACTCTTAGTACAGGGCAACATAGAGGGTCTTCAGAAACTGCTAGCACTAAGGGGTATCCTATGTCAGTTTCTCGGAGTCCCCCTCAGATAGACCGACCAAAGAGGGCCTGTAGGCCTCTCCAAAGGTATGGAAGTTGGGTCCCCCATTAGGGGGGAGGAATGTTGTGTGTTGAGGTTGCTTATGCACAAGCGCACCTTGCAAAATAGGTGTCAAATTGAAAAAAGCTGATTTGCTATTGTTTCCCCGCTTCCCCGGAAGTCTTGGGTAAATGTAACAACTATGTTCTGTATATAAGATGTTATTCCTGAACCTGTTCTCTGTTCTTTGCTACTTGCAATAAACCCATGTTGTTGTTTGAGCCAGCTCTGTCTGAGTAATCCTTCCAGGGTTCAGACACATGTTCCCAATGATTTTTACTGCTTTCAAATCCAAACCTCTGGCAAAGTTTCCAATGGTTAATTTTTGCAACCCTATTAGGGCATGGAATCAGTACCTATTTATCTAGGTTTCCCTTGCTCGAAAGCCAGTCGTATCTGACTCTAGGGTGCAGTGCTCATCTCTGTTTCTAAGCCGAAGAGCCCGGAGCGCACGGAATGCTGTTTCCTTCCCACCGAAGTGGTCCCTATTTATCTACTTACATATTTTTGCTTTCAAACTCCTAGGTTGGCAGGAGCCTGGACAAAGAAGGAAGCTCACTCTGTCATGCAACGCTCAGGTTTCGAACTGCTGACCCGTCAATCTTTAGTCGTGAAGTTCAACATCTTAACCACTAACCCACCACAGTCTGATGCCATTTACCAAGAACAAATCCTGCATTGCCAAGGCTTCCCTTCAACTGGCCGTGTATGGTTGGCTCTATTAATGTGGAAAAGGAAAACCCTTCTCCTGGACTGCAGCATTTCAGAATGCAGATGGGGGTTGTCTATTTTAAATCCAGTCCCCAATGTCAAAACCACCTAGCAACTAGAGATTTCAATTCAAGGCCCTTAAAGGAGGGAAATAAAGCATATCATAGAGTAAACAAAACAACAAAAGACAAAAAAGCAGTGGCACCTTAAAAACTGACTGCTGTATTTTAATGGTAACTTTCGTAGATCAAATCTACTTCGTTAGACATAAGAATGAGACCTTGTGGCAGCAATTTATACACTTCAGTTACAGATGCACACATCAGTTACAGAGGCACCATGAAGTCTCACTCTTATGTCTGATGAAGTGGACTTGATCCATGAAAGCTAACAATAAAATACAGGAGTTAGTCTTTAAGGTGCCACAACTTTTTTGTCTTGTTTGTAGTTGTTGTTTTGTTTACTCTCTAATATTCGTGCACAGACTAACATGACTACCACTTCAAAAATTTCAGGAAAATAAAAAGTTTCTCATATTCTATTGTACACATGATTCAGAATAGCCTTTGTTCTTAGAAAATCAGGGTCAGGATACTGGGGTAGAAAAGAGAACATGTGTGTATATGTATGTTCTTAACCTTAGGTAAAGGTAAAGGTCACCCTTGCTCCAAAGCCAGTTGTACCTAAATCTAGAGTTCAGTGCTCTTTTCTGTTTACAGCCAAAGAGCCAGTGCTGTCTGCATCTGCAGATGTTTCCATGGACATGTGGCAGGCACAAAACACTTTACCTTCCCACCAAAGTGGTACCTATTTATCTACTTGCAATTTCTTGCTTTCGAACTCCTAGGTTGGCAGGAACTGGGACAGAGACAGGAGCTAATTCCATCATGAAGTGCCCAGGTCTCGAACTACTGACCTGCCGACCTTCCAGTCATCAAGTTCCGCATCTTAACCAATTGAGCCACACAGTCCTAACCTTAAGCATAGCTGTCAAGTATCCCTTATTGGCCAGGAAAACCCCTTATTTTGCCCTCTTTCCTACCGTCATCCCTTATTAATTAGACTGCAATGCCCTATTGCAGCCATTGGAGGGCAGCACAGGATAAGCATAGCTGTCAAGTATCCCGTATTTGCTGGGAAATTTCCCTTATTTCCAAATCCAAAACTTGACAGGTATGACCTTAAGCCACACCTAAAATCCATCCTTTCTAACATTTATTTCTGTGCCAGAAAGCACATGACACATCCACATTGCCCACAGTAATTATGAAAAGTATGAGCGAGTTGTTGTTTTTACTTTATCTCCTCCTTGCTGTAGTTTCTGAAGCTGTCTTTTTATTACTTTTGAGGATATTCATGCTAATCAGGGCCCTGTAATTGCACTTCTTGTAACTGAGCAGTAGATAGTGTTGGTTGGGTAATCACAGGGTTATTCTGCCTTTCCTTTTGACAAAACCCTTGAGATTTTGGAAGCCTCAATGCTCAAATACGGGTGGGGCCTTCCAGGTCTTAGGAGCCCACCGAAGCTCACAAGGCCTGAAAGAGCCACACGGAAGTTAAGTTGGCTTTTAATAAAAGCAGAGACATATGGCTGTCCCTGCCACTTCACAATCTCAGATATCCAAAGGAGCCTATTTCTTGCTTCTTATGCAAAGGCATTCTCTGAATTTTTCTGTGGGTTTAAGCACAGTGGACTCAAAAGAGCCCTAACAGATAGAGTTTTTCAGTGGGATGAGTATATGTTCTTCAAAGGTAGAGAAGGTAGAGAAGAATATCCTTCAGATGTTCATTGTAGAATGCCTAGCAACCTCACTTAGACTAGCCAATGGTAGGAGCTGGCCATTGTCATTGATTATGACATCTTTCCTCTAGCAAGGAAAAGCAGATGTAACACTTTCCCCTCACTTACTCTTATCAACCATTCAAAGGACAGCTCAGGCTGAACATGGATGGTTGGCTTTAGATCATTGGCAGGTTTCGCAGCTCCTGTGAAGGCTTGAATCTAGACCACTGTGCCAAACATTTCCACATTTCGGTACAGTGGGGTGGAGCAGCTGGCTGCGGAGCCAGGAATCAGGAATTCATGCCTTCTCACTGTTTGACTATAAACTCATCCAGGCTATGTTTCTGGAGGCACATTTCCTGGCTCTCATGCTGCTTTGGGCGAGCTGCACCATCTCCGAGTCCATCAGAGAAATATATCAGTGAGTTGCTTATGAATACTTTAGAGCTGTCAAACAATGGGAGAGTCAAATAAGCTGAAAGTGGTTTACTTGTTTATAATTACAATTAGTAGCTGACCAGATAGCTCAGTGATCTAGATATCTAGTGTAGAGCCAGAGGGTGAGAATTTATTTCCCTGCTTTGCCTCTTGGGAAAATTGCTGCCCTGTGTAGCCTTAGGTAAGTTGCACATTGCATTCGCAGGACACCCGCTCAGAAGAAGGGAAGGGTAAACCACCTCTAAGTACTCCTTTCCAAGGAGACTCTGAAAAAAGGGTCATCATATGTCAAAATTGACTCAACAGGAGATTGTGATGATGATTTTTTTTAAAAAAAATCTACCATTAGAATCACAATTGAAGACTGGTATAAAATGTACAGTTCAAAACATAATCAAGAATCTAAGAATTGTTAAGATAACATCTTAAATATACAGATAATTCTTAGTAAAGTTGTTTTTTTGAAAAGTTGTGTCTTTGTTTATATATATTTTTCTTTTCATGTTTGTTGAAATCAATAAAAATTAAGCAGATTTGTTGGCCAGCATGCTTGAAAACTACCAGGTTGGGGACAGCAGATGTGTTCCCCTTGCTTAGTTAGCCATGTTTGCAGTGAAGAAAGTTCCCACCTGCTCCAGTTGGGTTGTCTACACTTGGAATGGATCCTGTGTATGTCCATCTTAACCTATAAAACCAAGGGTTAACCATTGGAACTGGCTATAGGTTCCTATGGCTGGCCCTACTTGCCTGCACCCACCCTTCAGGAACACGGGCGGACTGAGTCCGCAGGTCAACGAAGGATTGAGTAAAGCGGCAGTGGGGCAACAGCCCCACAAACACGAAAAAAGGGAAACAACTTTTTTTCCCAACGTTCTTTGCGCCGTGCTGCACCACAGCCAATCAGGCTGAGAGGCGGGAACACAAAGAACGTGGGGAAACGTGGCGCGGCCAATCAAAAATGAGCCGCATGAAAAAAATAAGCACAAAGGGAAAGCACAAATGAAAAAATACAATCCCCAGAGTCCTGCGCGCCGAGAGCACGCAGAACTCTGAGAAAGCCGGCGCATCCCAGGGAAGCCAGCCCCCAGTAAGTAAAGCCCCCCCCCCTGCTGGGCTTCCTTACCGTGGGCCGCAAGGCAGCCCCCGGTAAGGGAAGCCCACACACACACCCGCCACTAGGCTTCCTTACCACGGGCCACAAGGCAGCCCCCAGTAAGGGAAGCCCACACACACACACACCGCTGGGCTTCCTTACCACGGGCCACAAGGCAGCCCCCGGTAAGGGAAGCCCACACACACACCGTCGCTGGGCTTCCTTACCGCGGGCCGCAAGGCAGCCCCCGGTAAGGGAAGCCCACACACACCCCGCCGCTGGGCTTCCTTACCACGGGCCACAAGGCAGCCCCCGGTAAGGGAAGCCCACACACACACACACCGCTGGGCTTCCTTACCACGGGCCACAAGGCAGCCCCCGGTAAGGGAAGCCCACACACACCCCGTCGCTGGGCTTCCTTACCGCGGGCTGCAAGGCAGCCCCCGGTAAGGGAAGCCCACACACACACACACACACCGCTGGGCTTCCTTACCATGGGCCCCAAGGCAGCCCCCGGTAAGGGAAGCCCACACAGACACCCGCCGCTGGGCTTCCTTACCGTGGGCCGCAAGGCAGCCCCCGGTAAGGGAAGCCGACACACACCCCGCCGCTGGGCTTCCTTACCGTGGACCGCAAGGCAGCCCCCTGTAAGGGAAGCCCACACACACCCGCCACTGGGCTTCCTTACCGCGGGCCACAAGGCAGCCCCCGGTAAGGGAAGCCCACACACACCCCGCCGCTGGGCTTCCTTACTGTGGGCCACAAGGCAGCCCCCGGTAAGGGAAGCCCACACACACCCCTGCCACTGGGCTTCCTTACCGTGGACCGCAAGGCAGCCCCCAGTAAGGGAAGCCCACACAGACCCCGCCGCTGGGTTCCCTTACTGCGGGCCGCAAGGCAGCCCCCAGTAAGGGAAGCCCACACACACCCCGCCGCTGGGCTTCCTTACTGCGGGCCGCAAGGCAGCCCCCGGTAAGGGAAGCCCACACACACCACGCCGCTGGGCTTCCTTACCACGGGCCACAAGGCAGCCCCCGGTAAGGGAAGCCCACACACACACACACCGCTGGGCTTCCTTACCACGGGCCACAAGGCAGCCCCCGGTAAGGGAAGCCCACACACACCCCGTCGCTGGGCTTCCTTACCGCGGGCTGCAAGGCAGCCCCCGGTAAGGGAAGCCCACACACACACACACACACCGCTGGGCTTCCTTACCATGGGCCCCAAGGCAGCCCCCGGTAAGGGAAGCCCACACAGACACCCGCCGCTGGGCTTCCTTACCGTGGGCCGCAAGGCAGCCCCCGGTAAGGGAAGCCGACACACACCCCGCCGCTGGACTTCCTTACCGCAAGCTGCAAGGCAGCCCCCGGTAAGGGAAGCCCACACACACACACACACGCTGCTGGGTTTCCTTACCGTGGGCCGCAAGGCAGCCCCCGGTAAGGGAAGCCCACACCCACACACCCCCGCTGGGCTTCTTTACTGCGGGCCGCAAGGCAGCCCCCAGTAAGGGAAGTCCACACACACACCCGCTGCTGGGCTTCTTTACCGCGGGCCGCAAGGCAGCCCCTGGTAAGGGAAGCCCACAACCCACCCACCCCCGCCGCTGGGCTTCCTTACCGTGGGCCGCAAGGCAGCCCCCGGCAAGGGAAGTCCACACACACACCCGCCACTGGGCTTCCTTACCATGGGCCGCAAGGCAGCCCCTGGTAAGGGAAGCCCACACACACCCCGCTGCTGGGTTTCCTTACCGTGGGCCGCAAGGCAGCCCCCAGTAAGGGAAGCCCACAACCCACCCACCCCCGCCGCTGGGCTTCCTTACTGCGGGCCGCAAGGCAGCCCCCGGTAAGGGAAGCCCACCCCCACCCCCGCTGCCAGGCTTCCTTACTGCGAGCCGCAGGGAAGCCCACAACACACACACACCCGCTGGGCTTCCTTACCTCGAGCCAGCCAGGGAAGCCAGACCCTCTCTCTCACACACACACACACACACACACTCACAGTTTCTCTTTCTCTCGCTCTCTCGCTCTCTCTCTCACACACAGCTTCTCTTTTTTTCTCTCTCTCTCTCTCACACACACAGCTTCTCTTTCTCTCTCTCACACACAGCTTCTCTTTCTCTCTCTCTCTCTCTCACACACACACAGCTTCTCTTTCTCTCTCTCTCTGTCACACACACAGCTTCTCTTTCTCTCTCTCTCTCTCACACACACACACACACACACAGCTTCTCTTTCTCTCTCTCTCACACACACACAGCTTCTCTTTCTCTCTCACACACACACAAACACAGCTTCTCTCTCTCTCACACACACACACACAGCTTCTCTTTCTCTCTCTCACACACACACACACAGCTTCTCTTTCTCTTTCTATCTATCTCTCCCTCACACACAGCTTCTCTTTCTCTCTCACACACACACACACACAGCTTCTCTCTCTCACACACACACACACACAGCTTCTCTTTCTCTCTCTCACACACATACACAGCTTCTCTTTCTCTCTCTCACACACACACACAGCTTCTCTCTCTCTCACACACACACAGCTTCTCTTTCTTTCTCTCTCCCTCTCACACACACATATTCCTCTTCTCCTTTCCCTAATGAGCTCTCTCACACACACACACACACAGCTTCTTTCTCTCTCTCTCTCTCACATACACACAGCTTCTCTTTCTCTTTCTATCTCTGTCTCCCTCACACACAGCTTCTCTTTCTCTCTCTCACACACACACAGCTTCTCTCTCTCTCACACACACACACAGCTTCTCTTTCTCTCTCTCTCTCACACACACACAGCTTCTCTTTCTCTCTCTCACACACACACAGCTTCTCTCTCTCTCACACACACACACAGCTTCTCTTTCTCTCTCTCTCTCTCTCTCTCTCACACACACACATATTCCTCTTCTCCTTTCCCTAATGAGCTCTCTCTCACACACACACACACACACACACACACACACGTGTGTGTGCGCGCAGCGCGCGACACTCCTGCCTTGCCATAAATTTTTAATATGTGTGTTGGTGATTGGAGTGGCATTCTATGGGTGGTGGTGGTTGTGCACACCCAAAACAACCCTTAACCACCAACACACACTTTTGAAAAAAGACACATTATAAAACATTATTTGGTAAAATAAAAAAGGAAAAAATTATATCATCCTTTGTTCTTTTTTTAAATCCCTCCCCCCAAAAAAAACCAACCCAACTGATCACAGTTTATAACAGCCCAGCAACGCCATCCTCCTCAGTCCACACAACTCCGTACCCATTGTATCTACAATGCCATCTAGCCATCTCATCCTTGGCTGTCCCCTTTTTCTTTTGCCCACCACCTTCCCCAGCATTAAGACCTTCTCAAGTGAATCCTCTCTTCTCATTTGATGTCCAAAATACTTCAGCTTCATTTTTACTATTTGACCTTATAATGAGCACTCAGGGCTAATCTCTTCTACTATTGACCTATTTGTTCTTCTCGCTGTCCAAGGGACTCTCAAAATTCTCCTCCAGCACCACATCTCAAAGGCATCTATTTTTCTTCACTCAGCCTTTCTAATGGTCCATTTTAAAAAAACTCATTTTAAACAGCCCGGCAACGCCGGGCAACCTCTGCTGGTAGCTTTATAAATAATGATTTCTCCATACTCCATAATGAAACAGGCTTAAGGAGAAAGATGCTGGTGTCGTGTGATTGTATTCCTTTTTAAGGTGCCCCTTTGCTGCTGCTCCTTTTGGGCCGATTTTTCCTTCCTAGTTACATCCATCTTACCAGTCACCTTGGGTGAAGACTGACCTAACCATCCATGTCTTCTGATCTCTCCTTTCCAGTAAAGCTCTTGCAAGCCACACTCTTGGAATTGCCCTTGGGCAGTAGATGAGCAGCCTCTCTTTGGACCAAGTGGGAATAGTTCCCCTTTGTGTCTCTGTATTTCTGCTTTTATTTTATAAATGAGAGGGGGAGCAAGAAGATTTGGATGGATGGATGGATGGATGGATGGATGGATGAGTTGAACTTTCCATTGGATGGACGGAATAGTTCCTCTGTGTGTCTCTGCATTTAGTGCTGCTTTTATTTTGGAAGTGAGGGGGGAGATAGACAGACAGACTGACTGACAGATAGAGTTGAACTTCCCACCTGATTGACAGACAGATCGACCTTCTGGTACATTGTGTCTGCTGTAAATTTTCTTGTGTAAGGAAAAGAGCATAAGCATTTTAATCCCCACTTTGTTTAGTTTTTCTCTCTTTCCCTGTCTAGGTGGGGAGAAGGATAAACAGAAGATGCATGTGCTTCGAAGTGTGTTGGAGAAGGTAAGAAACTGGGTAGAGTCCGTAGCATATGAGGACACACTTTGCTTCTGGAGAAACTTGGATCAAGTCCTCTACTGGCCTTTCTTTTCATTAAAAGAGAAAAAATGGCTCCTTCTCAAGCTGTGAAGGGGTTACAAGTGGAATATCACAAGGCTCAGTTCTGGCCCTTTGGTCTTTGGCATTTTCATAAATGACTTAGGTGAGGGAGTGAAATGCAAGGATTTTTTATCAGATTTGCAGATGACACAAAGCTGGGTGGAATAACCAATACCATGGAAGATAGGAGCAGAATCCAAAAAGATCTTGATAGCCTTGAACACTGGGCTGAAACCAACAGAATGAAATTTAACAGGGAGAAGTGCAAATATTTGCACATAGAGGAAAATATCCAGATGCACAGTTACAAGAACGAGGATACTTGGCTCAGTAATTCTACAAAAAAGAAGGGCCTTGGAATTGTTGTAGATCACAGGCTACCTATGAGTCAACAGTGTGAGGTTGCTGCAAAAAAGGCCAAAGCTGTTTTAGGCTGCATTGACAGACGTATAGTCTCCAAAACCCATGAGGTACTAATCCCCCACTATTCAGCACTAGTTAGACCACATCTAGAGAACTATACTTGATTTTTTTTTATAGTAGCCCCGTTAGTCTGTGTTTCTTCTGTCTAGCTGGACATCATACTATGGTAATGGAGTTGACTGTACAGCCAGCGACTCAAGGCTGAGTGTTGGGTGGCGGTAAATAACATGACTCCCTGAAGGGGCCAATGGGTACGGGTGGATGAGCCCCTTTAGGTTGGGGTGATGGTCCCATTAGTGGAGGAAATGTCACTGGAAACCGTCATATTGGGCCCAATGACAAAATCAGTGGAGGAGGAACCACTTCACTATTCTGATTCCCAACGGTCATGGAGGTGCACCTAGATAATATCCTCAAGGCTACGGCTTCCATTGCAGTCCCAGTGTTAAATCCTGCATGTCTCACTTCATATGTACCGCAGTAGATGGCTCTGAGATCATAGTGTGTGAATCACTTCATGGCAAGTTGGGATCCATCTTAAACAAATCCATGCTAGTGGCATTTTTATGCTTCAGGGGGGAATATGTGTGCTCAGATACAAGTTGCAGCCGCCGACAAGGAGCCTGTGTTTCAAGCATATCAGTGAATAAATAAAACAAAAATGCTGTAGCACTTTGAAGACTGTTATATTTGAATGTTAGCTTTCGTGTTTCAAGTCCACCATGTCTGACAAAGTGGACTTGATCCATGAAAGCTAACTTTCAAATATAACAGTTAGCCTTCAAAGTGCAATAGCATTTGGAGTACAGTGATACCTCATACAACATCCAAACTTGGTTCCACAAGTTTGGACTTTATACAGATTTGGACTTAGTGTGAGGAATGCAAAATTCTAGCCATGATGCCTCATACAACGTCCAAATCCTTGCCACGATGCCTCGTACAACATCGTTTCCATATTGATACATTGTACTGTAACAGCACAGACTTCAGGGTAAAGTCAAGGAAACAGACAGGAAACTAACAGAACTTTAAGAAATCATTGTCTAAAGGCTAAATACATTACAAAAACATGTTAAACAACCCTGATATTAGGGGACAAACCATACAACAAGTTTTTAACTTTTTAAAGCTTTATGAAGTGCGGGTTTAAAAGTTAACATGTCCCATCGTGCAACACAGTATTAATCTGCAGCCATGCGGCCGATCATCTGTTTTGTACAAGCTACTGTAAACAATTACTGGATGGAAGCAAGGACAAAATGGATGCCAACATGTCCAATCATGCAGCACAGTGTTAATCATCCAAACAGCAGCAAACACCAAACAATTAAAATCGTGCTCAAAACCACTCCTAAACACTCTTCGCCTCGTGCAAAACCCACAAGAGCAATGCACGCAAGCATCCTGCCTTTTATACTGCCCAGGCAAAATGCCTCATAAAAAGTGACTTTGTATGAGGCAACTTTTTTCAAGGAATTAGGCGATGTTGTATGAATTCGATGTTGTACAAAGCGGACTTTATATGAGGTATTACTGTACTGTGTCCAATTTGGGGCACCACACTTGAGAAAGATGCAAACAAAATAGAGAAGATACAGGGAAGGGCAACAAAGATGATCAGAGGACTAGAAACCAAGCCACGTGAGGAAAGACTGAAGGAACTTGGCATGTTTAGCCTTGAGAAAATGAGGCTGAGAAGGGATATGATAGCACTCTTCAAATATAGTACCTGAAAGCAGGGGTGTGCTAGCTATGCTAAAAGGGCAGTGCCTATGGAGCCTATGGAGTTGGGTGCATAGTGACCGAGGACATGGTGGAGGACGGGGCTGGTGCATCACATTGCACCAACCAGCCATTGTGGGGGTGGTGCTGGTTGGTGCACGGCAATACTCGCCCCATGGAAACAGTGCCCTGCTGCCTCAAAGGTTCTGGCTTGGGTGGAAATCAACTTGCACCATTGTGTAGCCACCCGTTGTCATCCTTCTGCCTGCCTCTGGGGGCACCAGACCCTGTGGTGCACCGAGACTTGTCCCAGTGTCCAAAATAGCCACCACGGGCCTGCCTGAAAGAGAAATCTATACCTATAAGGATGGGATTGAACTGTTCGTGTCCGGCACACACGGCCACACCCAGCCCAACCATCCCAAACCGAGCCGCCTACACTTAGCTTACCATCATGTGAGGGTCGCCGCAAGAGTCCGGTCGCCAAGAGTGGGTCAACCACCCCACGACGGCGAAACAAAAAACTTACAAGGCCCAGGATCCTCTGTGCTGCGCCACCCCTCAGCCAATCAGGCTGAAGGGCATGAGCATGGAGGAGGAGGGGCAGCTGGTGTGTGCAGTAAAAAAACAACCATCAATGCGCCGACAACTTCCCTCTCCGGGAGACACTTCATCTCCCAGAGAGAAGCCATCATCTCCGCCTCACCACGGTGGGTGGGGCGGAGCCACCAAAATCTGGCAGCCCACCCTCCAACTGACATGCCCACCCGCCTAGCGTGGGGGGAGGAGAAAGAGCCCCTCCTCCCCCCGCAAAGCTTCGGTGTGTGTGTGTGTGTGTGTGTGTGTGTGTGTGTGTGTGTGTGTGTGTGTCCTCACCGAGGCATTGGGGAGGAGGAAGAGCCCCTCCTCTCCCCCCGCAAAGCTTCAGCATGTGTGTGTGTGTCCTCACCAAGGCATCGGGGAGGAGGAAGAGCCCCTCCTCTCCCCCCACAAAGCTTTGGCATGTTTGTCTGTGTGTGTGTGTCTCCTCTCACCGAGGCTTCGGGGGGGGAGGAAGGGCCCCTCCTCCCTCCACAAAGCTTTGGAGTGCATGCGTGTGTGTGTGCATGTGCACTCACACACACCTGAACCACCCCTTAACCACCAACACACACAATAAACATGCCTGACTTGCTGGGCAAAAAATGCTAGTACAGTATAAAAAAGAAGGGCAGGATCTGTTCTTCATCATCCCAGAGTGCAGGATGCATAATAATGGGCTCAAACTCAAGGAAGTCAGATATAGGCTGAATGTCAGGAAAAACGTTTTAACTCACTTAACTTAAAGGAAGTTGTTTTATATTGTTTGTCCAGACACAGCATCCACTCACACGCTATTTTTAAGGTGTTTTTAAGGTGTTCGTCTTCCTTGGAAGATGGGGGTTGAATATTTTGGCCTCCGTCCTCCTAGGAAGATGAACCGCTTCCCTCAGGGAAACGGGGGCTGAGAATGGTGCTCCGTTCTCAGTCTCCGTCTCCTGTAGGGAAGCGTAACAGTTTCTCTCAGGGAGACTGAGGCCTGAGAATGGAGTGCCTTTCTGGGTCTCTGTTTTCTTGAGGGAAGCTTTTCACCGGGTTTGTGGAGAGAAGAGGGTCTCCCTCTTTTCTCCACAAACCCGCCAAAGTTGCAGCAGGGCCAGCACTGGCCATTGCTGCTGATCTGGGAAGCAGTCACGGTGCAGCGGCAGTTTGTTTAATTTCCGCATGCTGTGCTTTCCCGGCCTCCTTCGCAGTCGCGTCCCTCACCCTGATTGACTAAGGGATGGCGTGGCACAAAGGATGTTGGGGCTTGAAGTTTTTTTCCTTTGGTTGCGTTTATGGGGCTGCTGCCCCACTGGCAACCACCGAAACCCCACGGCGTTGGGAAGGCAGGGGTTACGGTAAGTGCAGAGGGCTCGGTCAGGGATGGTTGGGCCGGGTACAGGAGCCTTTGTCCAAACCCAACGGTTAAGGGTACTTTCTATAGGTATAGATTTCTATCCCGCTTCCCTCACTCAAGAGTGACCCGAAGCGGCTCAACAACATAATTAAAAACAACAATAAAACAATTCAAAAATCCCATTTAAAATCCCATTTTAAAATCATCTTTTAAAAAATCTCTACCCTCCCAACACAGTAAAAAAGCGAACAGGACCAAACCAAAATAGGCTAAATAAGCCAGTGGGACTGGGAAGTTGATGCATCCAAACCCCATATCCGCTGGCAGAGCATTGTTTTTAGCTGTTTCCTGAATGGGAGTAGCTCCGTCTGGAGGTGTAGTTCAAGTGGTAAGAGGTTCCAATGGTCCGGGGCAGACACGGAGAAGGCCCTCCTCCTAGTCCCTGCAAGGTGAGCTTCTTTTGCTGAAGGGATAGACATTGATAGTCAGATTAAAGAAATAATTAAGATTTTAATAGAAAATGGATTGATATGGAGAGATAGGAAAGCTTTTGAAATGGTGGGTATATATATATATATAAGATATGGCTTTTTTACAAAATAGATTCTAAAATAATTTTAAAAAATCAAAACTCCTTCCTGTAGAAATCCTATAGAAATATGACAATTGATTTTTTTTTTAAATGAGCCAAGGGGTCTCTATGACTATTTAGAAGATTTAAAGAAATTTTCTGATAATTTAAAAAGAGGTATAATAAAAGAATTGGGAAAAAATGGGACTGAACAGTATAAGGCTAGGAACAGGGAAGAAATGGGGAAGATATACATATTAATTAAATAAAACTGGTTTAATAGATTATAAATGGAGAATTGGGTCAATTATTGGATAAATTTGAACCCTGTAGAGCAGGGGTTGTCAACCTTTTAAAGTCGAGGGTTGGGTCACACTCCCTCACAATTGAGCAGGCCAGACTGGTGGTTCCCCCCGCTGTAAATGCTGCCATAAAATGCATCCATGGCTGTCGTAAACACATTTATGACAGCCGCGGGTGCATTTATGGCTGCCGTAAAGGCATGCGTCTGGTTCTGATGGCAGCAGCAGCACAGGCTGGATGATTTGGCCCTGCAGGCCAGGTCCAGCCCACAGGCATAGGTTGCCTATCCCTGCTATTGAGAGATAATTTGGAGAAGTAATAATTTGATTGAAACAAAAAGATTTGTTAGTTTTGTTTATACATTTTAATGAATAGTGGGAAACACATAAACCATTGAGAGAGAGAGAGAGATGGAAAATTAGAAATTAAGGAAGATGTCTGGAAAAGAATATGGAAGCAGGATTATGAAATATACGTCAGTGAGAATTATGGCACATTGTTATAAATTAGTATGGAGATGGTATATGAACCTAGTTTGACTAAGTTACTATGACCCTAAATATAAAAAGGAATGCTGTAGATGTGAAGAAAAGATAGGGACATATTTTATTTAAGATGGGACTGCAAGGCTGTAAATACTGTTTTTAATGTTAGTGTTGTATTTCCGTCTGTATTTTTCGTTTTTCTTTTTTGAAATCAATAAAAAATAATTAAAAAAGGAATTAGACAAGAGGACAGAGGTCTTTCACCTGAACCTGGAACACCAGCTGGTTGCCTGAAAGGTGCTTACCACAGCAGCAAGCTCTTAATCAATAAGCAGATGGATGAGTGTGACCTCTTGGAAGTCTCTGGCATTGTAAAAATGGACTCGGCTGAAGGAAGAAAATTAAAACAAGAAATGACTGCATCAGGTGGTAATAATCCAACAAGAGCAGAAAGAGATTAAAAAAGGCTGATACATAACAACGAAAACCACAGCATGAGACAGGAGCAAAAGGACCAGACAGTGAAGCACCATCTGTAAATATCTCATCGGATGATGACAATGAAGCAACAATTCAAAAGCCAAAGCAGAACTGACAAAGAGCCAAAGTAGGTAAGCAACAAAAGAAGAAGGGGGGAAGGAGAAGATGGAACAGCCGGAAATTTGCCACTCAGAGTTGCTTCGTCAGAAGAGGATGAGGAAAAGGAGTAGAAGACATAGTAGGAGGTCTGGAGTTTTGATCCAGTTTTTCTACCTTAGAAGACATGGGGTATTGCACTGGAGGGGAGAAGGGGTGGGATTAGGGGGGTGGGATGTGGGAGGAGGGGACGGGTGGATGGGGAATCTGAGGGTTGTGAGGAAAATAGAATTTTGGTTAACGGTGAATTTGATTTGTTTCGTTTGCTATTTTGGCAATGGTGGGGAGAGACACTTAGATGGGGTAATGGAAAGAGACATATGAGACATTTTAGAAATGATGGTTAAGACTATTAAAGTTAATATGCGTGGGGGATGGGAAATTTGCTGAAACGCAAGAAGCTGGAGTTAGCACTAAGAAGGGAACAAACAGATGTTGGAGATGAAAATAAGAAGAAAAAATTGTTTGAACAGTTAAAATTGGATTGGTTTCAGAAAATGAAGGTCAATAACTGGAATAATAAATACAGAAGAGAGTTATATATAGACAGAGAAAAGACGGAATTTGAAGAATTGGTTTTGAAAATTCGAAAAGGAGATAAAAACATTAAGGGTCTAGTAAGTAAACTTTATGCCTTAATAAACAGGGGGGGGTGACTTGAAATTGAAGTGGGAACAGGATTTGAATATAAAGCTCGGAAAGGATGAATGGAGAAATAAGTGGAAAAAGAGGATAATGAGAACTATGTCAGTAAGAATTAAGGAACATAATTATAAAATGTTGTGGCAATGGTATCTGACACCACTGAGGTTACACCAGATTGATAATAAAAAGGACAATCTATGCTGGAGATGTAAAGATACTGTTGGAACCTATGAGCATATGTGGTGGAGCTGTAAAATGATAAAGGATTTTTGGAGAAGAATAGAAAAAGAGGTCGGGGAAATAATGGGTAAAAAATTTAAACTGGTGTCAGGTACCATTATGCTAACAGATGTGGATGGTATGTATTTAAACAAGGAGGAAAAAGAGTTATTAGAAATAATGCTGACAATGGGTAGACAATGTATTGCTAGAAATTGGAAAAATGATGTAACTATACAGATGGGAGAATGGTATAAAGAGATGTGGAACCTAGCATTGAATGATAAATTGACATGGGAGATAAAAGTAAAAAGGGATAAATTGAAGGATAATAGATTTTGGAGTATCTGGAAGCCTTTTGTTGATCACTCCCTTATGGGTATGGAATGCTGTAGACATGTACCATCTCAAAGTAGTTTTTGGAGACAATATTGAGACCGAACTCTCCGGGGCAATGTAAATAAACACTGGGTGAACTGTAAGTGAAAATTGGAGCTTGATAGTTGTATCTGAATAATAGCACTACTGAAATGTTTTATGAATTGGTTATAGCTATAGTGTTAATTCTCAAGTGGATATTTAACATTATGTGTGGTTATAATAGATAATAGTTCAATTATCATGTATGTGGTTATTTTCTATGAAACTTATGTATTTTTTCTATGTTTTATGATGTAATGTTTTGTGTATGTTTGTATATATATTTTTGAAAATTAGTTAATAAAAATTATATCAAAAAAAGACTATTAAAGTTAATATGCGTGGGGGATGGGAAATTTGTTGAAACGCAAGAAGCTGGAGTTAGCACTAAGAAGGGAACAAACAGATGTCATTTTTCTTCAAGAGAAACATCAGATATCCGCAGGGGAAAAACCAACTTCATCCAGACTGGATATCTATCCAACAAGCAGCATATGGAACTTCTAAGGCTCGAGGCATTGCTACCTGCGTACAATATACACAATATGGATTTTATTATGTACTAGCATAGTTTGCCCGGCGTTGCCGGGCTTTTTAAAATTGTGTTGGATACTAAAGGTTTTCGTTTTTTTCTTGAACTAATGGTGATGGGCTGTTTTAAATGGTGGTGTAAGGTTTTTTGATTTTGTGGTTTCGAGTAATTTTGTTTTTGAACTTGTTTGTTATGTTTATGCAAAAAAAGTTTAAATTTAATTAAATTTAATGTAATATTATTTATTTTAAAATTTAATTTAGTTTTTTAAAATGTTCTTTTATTTTTTTTGTTTTGGTTTTTCAAAGTGAAAAGGGGTTTTATTTTGGTAATTTTTGAGATAAGTGTGTGTTTTTTTGAATGTTTGTATAATTTATTTGATTAAATTTAGAATTATTCTTATTTGTTAAATTTTTTTGAATGTTGTTTCTGTTTTGGCCACTGGGTGGGGGTGGTGAGCTTTTGAGCCTCTCATTACATGTGTTACCTTCTGTCCTCTTGGTGTCGCTTCCGGTAAGTTTCCTCTTTCTCATTTGTGTTCCGGTTCTCATGGAAGGAAGACGTCTTTTTGTAAGTTCTGTGGGGGGTTTTGGGGGGGAGGGGTTTGGGGTGGAATTTTTTTTAGGGGGGTGTATGTGTGTGTTTGAATGTTTTTCATTTGTGGTTTTGTGTGTTTTTTCAAGTGTGTTGGGGGTGGCTTTCTTTCTCGCAGGCCATGCTGGATGGCCCGTGGGAAGGAAGGCCAATTGCGGGGAGGGTTTTTTTCCCATGGGCCATGCTTGATGGCCCGTGGGAAGAATGGGCATTTGCGGGGAGGCTTTCTTTCCCACGGGCCATGCTTCATGGCCCGTTGGAAGGAAGGGCATTTGCGGGGTGGTGGTGATTTCTTTCCCACGGGCCATACTTGCTGGCCCATGGGAAGGAAGGGCAGAGGCAGTGGGGGTTTTTTTTCCCCGCGGGCCATACTGGCTGGCCCGGTGGGAAAGAAGGGCAGTTGCGGGGGGTGGGTGGGTGGGTTGGTTGCTTTATTTTTTGGTTCTCTGGCTGGCCCTTCGAAGAGAAGGGCAGCAGCGGCCGGGGTTTTTTTTTTTTGTTTGTCTTTTTGGCGCGCCGGCTGGCCCTTCGAACGGAAGGGCCATGGTGGCGGTGGGGGGGGGATTTTCCCCCATGGGCCATGCGGGCTCGTTCATGGGGAAGAATGGTTGCGGCAGTGGTTTCTTTTTTTAACTTTTAGTTTTCGTGCGCCGGGCGTCTCACCTGTTTTTCGGGCGCCGCTGACCCTTCGAACGGAAGAGTAGCGGCGGCGGGTTTTTTTGTTTTCTTTCCCCCACGGGCCATGCTGGATCGCCCGTTGGGTTGAATGGTTGCGGCGCCGGCTTTTTCTTAGTTTTGTTTTCTCGTGCCGGCTGCCTCCTCGTTCTGCTCGCACATTGCGCGCAGGACGCTGGGGCTTGTAGTAATGTGTTGGTGATTTGTGTTTGTGCTGCGTTTTTTTAAAATGCTTTTCTTTTGATTGGTTGCGGCGCGTGTTCGAACGCTGCTCCGTGCGAGATCCTCTCAGCCTGATTGGCTCTGGCGCGGCACAAGGACTTTTGGGAAGTGATGTTCTTTGCGTTTCTTGCCGTTAGTGGGGCTGAGGCCCCCGTGCCGGATTTTTAAATCCTTCGTTGACCTGCGTAGGCAATTCGCCCGTGCTCTCGAAGGGAGGGTGCGGGTCAGTAGGGCGACGCATAGCAACGTATAGCCAATTCCAACGGTGAACACTTGGTTTTATAGGTTAAGATTACTGTTTTCTTCTTTTACGTAACTTGTTTAATTTTAATAAAAAATAATTTTTTTAAAAGAAAAACCGATGAAAGAAATGGAGCATATCTCCCAGCCACAGGTATAGCCCAGTCTGAGCCCAGTATGTGTTCTGGTTTCTCACTTGATAATTTTTCTGGAGCTGAATGGTGGAGATCCAGATCAGTAGCTTTCTACCTGTGTTCTGGGGAAACCTCAGGATTCCTCAGAAAATCAACAAGTTTTCTTCTTGAGAAACCCAGTAAAAGTGTAATGTCTTCCCTGAAAACCACATGCACAGAACTGTCAATTTCCTGTAAATTGCATTGTCAGGACTTGAAAAATTCAAAGTTTCTCTCTCTCTTGATTCCTATGATGTGATTGGTAGGGGCAGAATCATCCCTGCTGAGGTCATGCTTAGCTTTGGCTACCTCTAGAGGGCTATCCCACATGGTACCATCCTTCCCAGTTTTTCATTGTTAGGTTTGGTCTTGAGAAAGACCATTTTGGTGAATTTGTTCCTTAGTTCCTTTCATTTGACCTACTTTGAGAAAGATTAGCTGGCACAACAAGTGCCTTCCCTACATCACTTGGAGGAACCTGAATAGGAACCTAAATGTAAGACATACATGCTCAAGTGTGGGTTGCTGGCAGACAAAAACACGCTGTGTGAATGTGGAGAGATACAGAATCCTCTCATTTACTGGTCTGCCGATTACTACAGGAAACATGTACCGATGAGGTTTTAAGTTTGTCCAACAACAAAGACAAGAAGGTGGTTTCATTTTGGCAGTCCAAAGTTTGATCTGGGATGCAAAAAAAAATCTAGTTAGGGAACTAGTAGTGTACCCAGAAATCAGGTTTAGTTCCAAGGTTCATCTCCTTGCAGATTCTCTTCTCTCTCAACTGCATTGTTATCCTCTAAAGGAACTATGAGGATTTAAGTTTGGCTACCCACAAAGCCAAGAAGGTGCTTTGTTGATTGATGAATCACACTAGTGAATAGGAAAAGAAGATGAAAAAGAAAAAACAATGCAATTAAGCATTAAGTGCAACTGACCACTGCTTGAGGATAATCTCTGACATCTGGTGACTTTGCCAAAACTAAGGTGACCTAAAAGTTGGAGGTAGGCAGAGATGTCAGAAAACTGAGAACAAAAAGATCAAAAGCATGCATTTCTCAAGATATATGAGTTCTTCCCACTTTCCCTGGTGCTACATAGGATTTGTGACTGAGGTCACAGGAGAATGCCCAATGTGCTCTGTACAGGACTAGATGATGACTTATGATGATTAATAAGTTTTTGAGTTTATTGGTTTGATTGTTTTTAAAGTTTATATCCTGCCCATTTAATGATGCACCATTACCCTGGGTGGTTTACAGAGGGGAAGTAAAAATCCCATCCACCATCCCAACCAAATAACAAATATTAAAAATACACAATACAATACAGATAATTTTAAAATTCATGAACAGCAATACAACCCTGTGGCGACCATTGGAATAAATCGCCAACACATGGATGAATAAATAGACTAACAGAGGGAGAATAAAGGAAAAAGCCTCCTTATAATGGTCTTCTTTCACTGGTTTATGAAAGGCTTGAAGGGAGGAGGACTTACAAACTTGCAAAAGGAGTGAATTGCATACAGATGGGGCCACCACCATGAAACCCCAGTTCCTCAATGACACCTTCCACACCTGACAGGTTTGAGAGGAACAGGTGACACAGGGAGAAATGTGTAGGGAGAGATGCTCTGAGTTGGTGTAATCTTTCTTCTGTAAAGTATTTTATTTTATTTCCATGTCCCCTAAGAAAAAAGAGGAGGAAGAAACAAAGTGACAACAATTCATTTCTTTTTTGTTGTTGTTCTGTTACACAGTCAGTTCCGACACTTTGCGACCCCATGGACCAAGCACCTCTATCTTCCACCATCCCTCTCAACCCACCCAATTCTGAAACTAACAGATGAGAAGGATGACACCATTTCATGTCTATATTTCTGAAGGTTGTCAAGAGGGAAAGGATGGGGAGTACAACGGGCTACAACTGAATCCCGGCAAGACTGAGGGGTTGTGGATTATGGGCCCTGTGTTGTCTAAGGAGTTACCATCTTTGGCACTGAACAGGGCTTTTTGCCCCAGACCGACCCCGTGCATAATCTGGGGGTCCTCCTGAACACACAACTCCTGCTTGAGGAGTAGGTGGCAGTCATAGGCTTTTGCTCAAGTTCGAGTGATTTGCCAGTTATGCCCGTTCCTGGGCCAAGACTCTTTGCTCATGGTCACCCATGCACTGGTCACCTCCCAGTTAGATTATTGTAACACACTCTACATGGGGCTGCTTTTGATGACCATTTGAAGGCTGCAGCTGGTGCAGAATGTGGCAGCCCGTGTGGTGATAGGGTGTGGTCATTATGACCACACCTAACCCTTGCTATGAGAGCTGCATTGGCTACCGGTGTGTGATAGGACTGTGATGTACAGCATGTATGTATTGTGTAAGATGCATGTAACTATCTTTAAGAGCTCCTCGAGCACAGCACCCAGCTGAAACCACTGAGTGGGTGACTAAGCAAATGGGAATTATAAATGTAGGGATCTCAGGAGCCACATTGCTTTTTGCCAAACCTTCTTGCCAAACTTCTTGGCCAGACGGCTTCTGCTCCTGGAGTCTGCTACTGCCTTTGCTGTATCTACTGATAGAGGAGTGAGAGTCTGAAACTCTCCAGAGGACTGGAATCCAACTGCATGGACAAAGTGAGTCCTGTTTCCAGGAACTATGGCAAGCAGAGACACTGAGCCTGGAGGCTCGGAGATTTCCTCAAGTCAGGACAACAAGGCTTTGCATAGCATAATGCCAGCCCAGGAGAAGGCTGGAGTTGTTGTGTTTTGGGATCAAGGAGACAGCGGAGGCTTGATTCATGAAGAGGCAATAGGGCAAGATAGCCCGGTCGGAGTTTATTAGGAATAACAGGACAAAGGAAATTCCAGAGAAGGGTATGCAATATATCCTTATTGGTTACCTGCGATAGCATAAGGTTACTTAATTGGCTAAATATCAGCATGTCTGCCTCATGCTCACCTTGCTAATTGGACAGAAGCTGCGTGCTAGCTGAATGACTGCGTGCCATCCCTGGGCATAGTGGGGAGGGCCAAAAAGCCTTGAGTCAGAGGCCCAAACTGGGGCCTCTAAGTTACGGCGTAAAAACAGATGAGGTAAGGAGAACGATCACCCATGATTTATGGCCATGGTTTGCCATTAGCCACAGCGATCGTGCTGTGAACCTCCTCACATCTTCCCCCTTCTGTTTTTAAGAAGCTTATAAGCATAATAAATTTGGTCCTTGCGTGCACGAGGCCGGAAGCGAAATCCTTGCAGGCAGGTGGCTAGCAACGAAGGTATGCATTGAATAAAGCAACAGGCAGTTATCAGAATGGCAAGAATAATTAAACCATACTGCAGGATGGTCCGTACCTAAGCTCCGTTGGGAAGCCAGGACCAAAGAGTGCTCCACCACGAAGGCAGAGGGTTTTGCTTAATATCAGAAACAATTTTGGTTAAAGAATCCAATTGGTTTTGTACCTTATTAGAATTATCGGATAAGTTAAAGCAACACATATTATGCACAGACTCACAACCTTGATGATGCAACATCAGCAAATTGACCTACTGACGTTTTGGGGACTGTAGCAAATGGGAATAAGACATATTCACCTGCTTAACAGGTGATAGGAGTCAACGCTTTGCTTAAGGCAAAACTCAGTTTGATTAGAAATGCGGGCAAGCTTATATCACAGGTTATACTCAAAGCGTTGGGACAGCTCATCTTGGACGGCAAGCGCTCCTGGAAAGAGAAGCATGTAGCAACAAAGAATCATTATAGAATTAGCATTTAGACAAGCTATGATAGCAACAACAAAGTTCTCAGGAGTCTTTTCCACCCGAATTTCGTCCAGCACGGACTGGGCTTCATCCGACAATGCTTTCACCTGGCCCCAGGTTATCGGCGGGTTCTGCCCCCTTCGCCTTCCCCCTCGGTTCCGTCTCCTCTCCGGGAGCTCGTGCAGGTGAAGGTCGAAGTTTGGAATGGGGTTGCTGAGACCCTGATGCCATGCCATGCTTCCACGGTCGGACAAACCGGGCAGGGACCCAAAGAGGACCTTCTGGCGTAGACACTGCGGCGTAGCCCCTTCCCCAGGTGATGAGGGGAACAGGCCCTTTCCACTCCGGGTCCGGCAGGCGTCTATACTGGACCTGGGGGGCAGGCAGAACCACAAGCTGGCGGTAGTGACGCTGAGCCCTGGATAAAAATTGAGAATTAAATTGAGACAAGTTAAGGTGGTTTAGAGTAAACAGTACACTAGCAAGCCACTCCTCCTTTTCCGGAAGTGAGAGGGGGATAGTCCCCCCTTTCCTTTTTTGGCGATCCAGTGCCTCTTTCAGTGTTTTATTGGCCCGCTCAACCACGGCCTGTCCCTGAGAATTATAAGGGATGCCGAATGTGTGGACAATCTGCCAGCGGGTACAAAACTCTGCTAGGGCAGTAGAACAATAGGCGGGGCCGTTATCGGTCTTCAAACGGTCAGTTTTTCATCCATGTGATATATAACCAAATCAGGGTAAGCCTTTCTGTACGGCATGAGAGCTGCATTTACATAAAACTGACACATGGTGGGGCTATTGAGCATTCCCATTGGCAATACCTTCCAATGGTACCGGACTGTGGGCTGGGAGTTATTCAACACTGGGACCGTGAAAGCAAAATACTTCCGGTCCTTTTCCTGAAGGGGAATAGTATAAAAACAATCCTTGAGGTCAATGACAGCCATCTCATAATCCTGGGGTATCAAATTTGGGTTCGGGGTTCCACACTGGAGCGAGCCCATCAGCTCAATTATCTTATTGATCTCCCGTAGGTCATGGAGCAACCGCCACTTCCCGGACTTCTTTTTGATGACAAATACCGGGGTATTGAACGGACTACTAGTCGGTTCAATGTGACCCGCGTCCAGTTGTTCCTGGACGAGCTGCTTAAGCGCAGTCAACTTCTCTTGCGGAAGTGGCCATTGCTCCACCCACACGGCTTGATCGGTCTTCCACGAGAGTGGAAGAGCACAATGTTGATGGCTATTCATGAGTTATGAGGGTGGTGCCACTTGCGCCAGCAAATCCCTCCCCCACAAGTTGAGATCAATTTGTAAAATACAGGGCTTGATGCGAGCGATCTCAGGCCCGCCAGGTTGGAGACTGACAGATAACCACTGAGCACTTTTCCGGGAGGCCTGGCTACCACCGATGCCCCAAACTGAGGGAGCGGTTTCGGTTGGCCACAAGGGATCCCAGTGCCCAGCGGCTATCACAGAAATATCCGCCCCCATATCTAACAGTCCTTCCAACAACTTACCGTTTACCCAATACTTACGGGTCGGCTTCTGCTGTCCTATCTGCTCTTGAAGGGCGGCAACCTGTGGATGATAGGTGTCTCCATCGGCCCCGGCACGGGTGGAACCAAACCCCCCTCTGCGAAGGGCGGGCTCCGCTCCCCCTGGGGTCTCATAAGAAACAATGATCAATTGTGCCCAGGAGTCCCCCTTGCGCACTTGCAATGGGAGGTGACTCCAAAATTGTACATAAATGATGCCTGTGTAGTCTGCGTCTATCACGCCAGGAACTATCATGATGCCATGTTTGGCCACTGATGAACGTGGCAGTACCAGACCAACGGTCCCTTTTGGCAAGGGGCCAGGTCAGCAGGCATCAGGATAAGCTCCCCAGGCAACGCAGTTGTCATGTCCTGTGTGTTAACGAGATCAAGTCCAGTGCTGCCAGCAGTAGCAGCCTTGCGCTGATCGACCTGTGTCCCCTCTATTTTTCCGGGGCCCGGGGAGGGCCCAGTATCTAGTTTCCCTGTGGTGAGGGGTTGACTCTGCACTGGCTAGCCCAATGGTATCCTTTGCCACACCGGGGGCACTTCTTGCTGGGGCGCTTGACATCCTTTCCACCCCCCTTATGCGCTCCCCCTCTGGGGGCATGACAGTCTTTCTTGAAGTGGCCCGGTTTCTGACAGTTGAAACAATTGCCAGTGGGCTTGTTTCCGGCACGAAGCGCTCCAGCCAGAAGGGCCATTGCATGTGTTTGAGTGCCCACCTCCATACAGGCTTGAATCATGTCAGCTAAACTATACTCAGGGCGGTGAATGACATTTTGCAAAATCTTCTTGCAATTGGCATTGGCCTGCTCAAAAGCCAGCCGTTTCAGGAGTTCTCCTTGGGCATCAGGGTTGTCTATCTGTCTTTGTATAGCTTCCTTCAATCTATCAATGAACTGTGGATAGGGTTCAGTGGGCTGCTGCTGTGTGGAAGTAAAGGAGCGTGTGGGTTTCCCAGAGACGGGGACCCTTTTAAAGGCTCTCATGACGCACATGAACGTGCGGTGGAAAGACTCCCGGGGAGTTGCATCTGCTGTTGGAGGGTAGCAAATGCACCTGCTCCATAAATCTGCTCAGGGGTGTTTTGTGGCGTACCAGCCGCCACTGCAGCCGCTCGGAATTCACTATCCCAGACAACATACTGTGAAGCAGTCAAAATCATTCGAAACAAATCTTTCCAGTCTTGGGGTAACATAGTGTACCCGTTTCCAATTCCCTCAAGCAACCCTTGCACAAAATGTGATCGGACACCAGCCTCTCTAACAGCTTTATTAAGTTCCCTAATTACTGTATATGACAGAGCTTGCCAATGGATACGTTCCTCTGGATTCCCATCCGCCCCCACCCCCATCTCAACCGTAATGGGAAAAGCAGAAGGACTCTCTCCTTGCCACTCTTCCACCTCCTCTAGTGACAAAACCCCATCGCTCTTGGCTCGATGTATGGCAGAGCGAACATTTCCCATCACACCGCCAGGGTAGGCGGGCGGCGCCTGGAGAACCAGGCTCAGGATGGGCGGCACCAATGGTGCCGTAGGTGGTAAAATAGCAGGCAGCACTTTTGGATAAGGAGGTGGTGGGTCCTCGGGTGGATGAGTCAGAGGATTGGTCAGGAATGCCTCTGCTGGTACCAATTTCCTGACTGCCTCATTAACTCTTTGCCAAATCAATAAATGATGAACCGCTGCCCTCGGTTCTTCCAATAAAATTGTTCCAATTCTTTGCCAATCATCCCGTTTGAGTGATCCAATTTCTGGGTACCAAGGACATTGGCATTCGACTTCCTTAATGAATTCTTCTAGACTATTAAGTGTGATGTCTGGACATCCGCTCTCCTTGATGAGTTTCTGCAATTCCTTTGCATGGGTCTTTTGCCCTAAAGAAAGTTCCCCCCCCCCCATACTCACAACCGGGAGCTCGAAAGCTGAGAGGTGCACCAGGGGGCTATTCCAGCCGGTGAGTCGGGGAGTTGGGATCCAGCAATCACGTCGGGGTCACCAGATGTTGTGTTTTGGGATCAAGGAGACAGCGGAGGCTTGATTCATGAAGAGGCAATAGGGCAAGATAGCCCGGTCGGAGTTTATTAGGAATAACAGGACAAAGGAAATTCCAGAGAAGGGTATGCAATATATCCTTATTGGTTACCTGCGATAGCATAAGGTTACTTAATTGGCTAAATATCAGCATGTCTGCCTCGTGCTCACCTTGCTAATTGGACAGAAGCTGCGTGCTAGCTGAATGACTGCGTGCCATCCCTGGGCATAGTGGGGAGGGCCAAAAAGCCTTGAGTCAGAGGCCCAAACTGGGGCCTCTAAGTTACGGCGTAAAACAGATGAGGTAAGGAGAACGATCACCCATGATTTATGGCCATGGTTTGCCATTAGCCACAGCGATCGTGCTGTGAACCTCCTCACATGGAGTCTTCAACAGTAACCAAGGACTGCAGTGAGTACTTTGACTCTGTGACAAGCAAGAGCCCAGCTCTGCATAAACCTGGGACACTGCTTTGGGATTACTGCATACAAAGACTTACCACTGTTTATATTACTTTGCTTTCATAGAGAAGGATCTACTGTTTTGTGTTTACCCTTATGAACTTTCATGCTGAAGTAAAAGCTGTCTTACTTTCAAGCAAACTCTGTGTGTTACTGTCTGGAGAAATGAAAACACTACATGGGCACCTCCGCTGTTGCCACAAGCTAACTGCTTAGCTCTTCAGGATTCACATCCAGACCCCAATACCTAACAGTATGTCTCTGGGTGCAATTCAAGGTGCTGGTTATTACCTTCTAAGCCCTACATGGTAGTGGGCCAGGTTACTTAAGAGACCATGTCACTCAGAGGATATCAGCCCATCCCACTAGAGCAGGCCAGAGGGGCTCTCTGAGGGTACCAACTGCTGGAGAAGCTCGCCTCTCTAGCACTAGACGGAGGGCCTTTTTGGTATCTGCTCTGACTCTTTGGAACCTCCTGCGGACTAACCTCCACCTCCAATCAGAATTGCTAGCATTTAAAAAAGGCCTGAAGACCTGGCTGGCCCAGCGGGTGTGGGGTGCTGTGATAGGAACACACACACACACACACACCACTGGCTCATGTTGTTGTTGCTGCTGCTGCTGTTGCTGCTGCTGTTGTTGTTATATTTCTGTGCCGCCCAATCAACAAATATGATTATTCTAAATAATCCACCATTGGGGATTTAGTTTAACCATTTAAAGATGTTTTTATAAGGTTATTTTAGCTGTTTAAGTTTACTGATTTTAGTCATAGTACTGTGATTCGATTTTATACTGTGATTGTTGTTTTATTGATTGTAAGCCACCATGTGTCGCCATGGCGAGCGGGCTGTGATATAAGTCAAAACAAACAAACAAATAAATAATAAAAGCCATTACAGAAGATAGAATGGAACAGGAGAAAGGGACTAAACAGGGAAAGGTGGGATTAAAGTGCATCAATTTTTTTTAAAAAAAACTTGTTATTATGTGCTGTCCAATGATCTTTTGACTTATGATGATCTTATGAATTAATGGTCTCTAAGAGGTCCTCTCCTTGACAGATCTGTTCAGGTTTCGTAAGCCCAGGATTGTGGTTTCTATCATGTGAGCCAAGCCATCTCACATTCGGCCTTCCACATTACCTCCCACCGTTATTGTATTTTCCCCCACCAATGAGTCTTGTCTTCTAATTAAGTTTTTTCGCCATACCCAGTGATGAACAATTATGGTAAATATTAATGGAAGTTGCAATCCAGTAACATCTGGAAGGGATTCCCCTTCCCCTGTCCTGATTTAAAGGCAGAAAGAGTGTAGCTATTCTTACCTGGACAGGAAATTTAAAAACAATGGAGCCACCCTTAGTCAATTTCCTAATTGGATGCTGTGGGTAGCCCAGGTCACTGATTGGTCAGCTACCTTTCCCGATTGGGTCGTCTAGCTCGCACACGAGCAGAAAACCAACCGGCCTTTACAGGAGAGGAAATTGGTATGGGCTAATAGTGCATTAGCAGAAGTGACTCCATGTCTCCTTGGCTGGGAGCACTGATTGGATGTAGGTTAAGTGTCACCCAAATGTCACAGTGACTAGTAAACAGTACACGGAAGATTACTCACATCCTAGGAGACACCAAACCACAGTTAGACCAAACAACTAGAGCAAAGATGCCTAATGTTTACAAGAACTCCAGATAGGCAAGAACAGTCAGTTCCACTGTTCCTGTTGATTAGCATACCCATGGCTAACCTAGGCACGCAGTAACTTCTTAGACTGGCAAATGTACTTAGCCAATAAGATGCTAGGAAAACAAGCCTTCTGTCACGGGGTCTCACACAGGCTGTGCGTATGAGATCCAGGAATAGAATAAATACAGACCACCCGAGGATTCGGGACTGTCTTTTTCCACCATACACTCGCCTCTCCTCGCCTTCTTTGAATTCAGCACCTTTACTCCCACGGATCATTACAACAGATGCTTTAAATTTATATCTGTTGCCAGGCAAGAAAATCACTATCACTACTGGATTTACATTAGTGGACGCTTTTTTAAAACACACACACGCATATATAAACATATTAGATCAGTATATATTTCTACTGTCATTGATAAGATGTTTTTAGAATGGCAGACTTGCAATGTCCCCAGCACAAATCCTGTGAGATTCTCGTGAAATGTTCCCTCCTTCCAACAAAATACACAGAAAGGGTCAATCAACCATTATTATTTTTTAAGAAGGAAGGCTTGTTTTACAGGAACTAGATTAGAGCAGCTCGAAGCCTAAACTGCCACAGCATACACTCCCAGCACTTAGCAGCATGTTGACATGCAATTTGTCTTTCACAACATTAAAAAAACAAAACATTAGAGTCGGCATTTTAAATTATTTAAATGATTATCCAAGCTGCCATACCTTTATTCGTCTTCAGTAACTGGAGGAAGCAATGTTGACAGTAATGTTTTGGAGTGTCATAGTCAGGGTGTGATGATCAGGCTGCCCACTTTGAAGCAGGCTAAGATGTACCACCTTGACATATTCTTACTGTCAGAAGCATTGTTTTACCTCACATGGAAGGAACATCCCACTATGTTATGGCTTTGACATCCTACCAAAGAGAGCGGAGAAACTTCTAATGCACTTAGCTAGTAACTTATATGCAAACACACAGAAAAATATAACCTACTTTCACGAAGTAAACAGGAACCTTTTCATTACCATTGGAGGAACACAGATAAATGCTTAAAGAAATTGCAAGTTATGAATGTTCCTTCCCCACCCCCACCCCCGCCACCTTATAAACAGAGGCAGGTGGTATTATTGGCCTTGGTTTTCAATGATGACGCTCCTAATACATTATTTGACACATCAGAGAATCATTTATCAATTTACATGCATTCTGTGCACAACAGACTAAGAGCAAAATCTCCTCAGGCATTCATCTCATCCCATTGAAATGAACGGTCATGATAGAGCAGCACTGCATTATATTACTGTCACACCTTCTTTCTGATACTGATGTCAAAATTCCTTTCATCTTACCTGGCTATTTAGGAAATTGTCTCTTTAAATTAACACAGAAATAAATATTTTTCTTTATTAATTCTCACTTATTTCCTCTTTTGTTGCTGTGAAGAAATTGAGAAAATGGGGTCACCTTCCTATCCTCATGCTTCTCTCAAACTGGCATGAAGGGAGGGGGATTGATAGAACCTGCAGCCTCTGTAAGATTATCTGTGTGGGAAGGAATGCTGTTCAAAGCCATTATAGGGCCAAAAGCTTGGTGGCAGTAAATAACCTGACTCCCTAAAGGGGCCAATGGCTACGGGCGGATGAGTCCCTTTAGGTGGGGTGATGTTCCCCTCAGTGGAGGAAATGCCACTGGAAACCATCATATTGGGCCCAATGGCAAAATAAGCAGAGGAGGAACTCTGATTCCCAACAGTCATGGAGGTGGAAGAGGCCATGCCAGATGGACTGGCTGTGAAGGCACACCTTGATAATGTCCTCAAGGCTGTGGCAGTCCATGTCTCATTTCATATGTGCTGCAGGAGATGGCTCTGTGATCATAGTGTGTGGGTCACTTCATGGCAAGCTGGGATCCACCTTAAATTCACGCCAAAAGCATTTTTCCTGCTTCCAGAAAAATGCATTCTCGGATACAAGTTGCAGCCAATAGCAAGGTGTTGAGAGTCAGCTAATTGGCTAATAGGAAAAAACTGGTAACATCTGGATTAAGGGAGAACCTATGAGAAAGCTACTTTGGTAAATGTTACTTGATTTGAGAAGGTTCTGTGAAATTTTGAATTCTGTTAGTTGGAAAGCCCTAGAAGGGTGTATCATAAGTATAAAATCAGGCAAAGAAGAGCACTTGATGATGCTCATGGCCACTTGCTAGAGCTTTTGCTGTCTGTTTATTTTTCTAATCTCTATTTATGCCTTGTGACTACATTGCAGTAAGCAGAATAGGATAGATAGTTATTATTTTCTGAGGATCTGTTTGCTACATGAATACAAACACCTTTTCCATTTAGAATGGAGTGATTTTACTTGCTAGCAATGCTTTTAGAGATTTTTTTAACCTACTTTTGCAGCTATATTTTTTCCAATTTTTTTCTATAATCTCAGCAACATCTCTAAATAACACATGCATAAAAATTACATTGGTTTCACATTGCAAAGAGTGATGCTACAGTACTTTTTCCAGTCTTAAACTTGGTCATGTTAAAGATCATTTATTTTGTTGGTGTTTGGTCAGTTATTACCTTGCAGGGCTGATATGAAAACTCATAGCTCACAACCTTGGGAGTGTGGGAGAAGGGCTGGATAAGAAGATTTTCCTGATCACGGCACATTAGCCTTCCTGGAGCTCACCCACTCAAGGAATATTTTTAGGAAGCGTAGCTGAATAACTTGAGTGGTCCTTTCTGTCCCAATTTGAGTTTCATGACAGTTGACACCAACCTTTAGCTGCCCCATTTCTGTCTATTTGTCTTTTCACTCTGTCACTATTAACACCCTCAGGTATTGAATTCAATGCCACTCAGTTTGAATAGAACTGGTAAGATTTTATTGAAATAACAGTGCCAAAAGAACATAATTTATTCCTAAGATTTAAATGTATTCAGCACAATTCACTCAACCTCCTCTTTCCTCCCTCAGTCGCTCCCTCTCAGACTGCTCTCTCCAACTTCTCTCTCCCCAGTCTGTCTACACCAGGGTGCTCATAAGCACACTCCATTCTCCTTATCTAGCTTCTTTTCCAGCTAATTGGAATCATTCTTATCAACATTCTGTGCTTCTCATTCTCCCCATTCAATCGTATACTTACCAAACCAATGCAAACAATATATTTATTTTATACTTTAGAAATATCCAGGCATCACAAGAAACTCAATAAATTATCCTAAGCAATTTTTATTAGAACTAACACAGGCCAAATATCTGCCATGCAATCCATTCATTACAGTGCCCACTTGTACTTATTGTGCAGCACAGCAAAACATTATACAAGGTTTTGTTGTTGTGAGCTGTCAAGTTACCTCTGACTTATGGCAACCCTATGAATGAGAGATGTCCAAAATGTCTTGTCCTCAACCACCCTGCTCAGCCCACGTTTAAGATGTGATTGAATACTTCTTTTTAAATTGGAAACAATGACAGGATGCCTGAAACCTACACCAGTTGAGAAAATATATTCCCTTGTTGGTATTATGCCATCTAAGATAAGGAGAGAAGCAGCAGCAGACGTTGAGAAAACTAAACAAGAGAATGATCCTCAACATCCTCTGAATGGATATGAGCCTCAAGTCCACCAGCTCAGATCCAGGAAGAGCTTTATGGAAAGAACAAACTTTCTTGAGGGTATGCAAGAGCAAAACCAAATTAGAAAATGGAGGAAGGAGCTCACTGGACAGGGGATAATGTTAAAGGAAAATATAGCTGAGAAACTCAACCTCCCCTATATCACTTGGAGGACCCTGAATAGGCTGAGTGTCAAAGTGCCTAAATTTAAGACCAACATGCTCAAGTGAAGGCTGCTGGCATACAGTGACACATTGTGTGAATGTTGAGAGCTACAGAATCTGGCTCATTTACTGGTTTGCCAATTATTTCCAGAAACATGTACCAATGAAGATTTCATTTTGGCCATTGACAAAGCCTAGAAAGTGGCTTCATTTTGGAAGTCCAAAGTTTGATCTGGTCATCTCTCCCCCTTCCTGGAACTGCGAGTTGTCTGCAGCTAGAGTGGAATCAGGGCCATGTTGTCTAGGTGCACATCTTGAGGACAATTTTGTAATGATCATAAGGAAATTATAAACAGATGTCTCTATTTTTACAATACTGTAAAGCAGTTTTATTTCTATCATCCATACACCAGCATCTGTTTTTGTAATATTCACTATAAATCTCATTTTATGGTTACTTTTAGTTAGCTATAATATGCAAACCTTTGCCAAAACCAAGACATAAGCCTGGTACTAGCTTAGAAGCTTTGCCATAAGAGTAAAATTACTTTGATATGGTTTTATATTGTCTCTCCAACTTTTGTCAGGCAATGAATATATCTTATACTTTGTTCTGCCTTTGCTACAGTCTGTCACCACAATGAGTTATCACCAAATTTTAATGCTCCTGTGTTGAGCATTTGTTCTCATTATATTCTCCCCACATATTTTTCCTTAATCTAGAGAGAATTTTTTTAATAATAAAGAGGAAAATGGCAGAACATTTATCCATTCCCTTTATATTTTTGAGACAGGAGCCGCAGGCAGAAATTATACAAAACTAAATTATATTAAACCTAGTGAAGAGGCAAGAATGGAGGTTAAAATTAGTGGATTTTCAGAAGACTCTGTCAAAGGCAAGCCTTTTGATTGACCTTCAGGGGCCAACAATGAGATTTGGATCCCAGTATTGATTTTTGTTAAAGGAAGAATTAGAAACTTGTAGCTTTCTAGATGGTCCTGAACTATTACTCTTATCAACTGTGAACAAAGGCTATGCTAACTAACACTCCAATATCTGAAGGCATGAGTTACATATCACTGAGCAGAGTTAGAAAAGTTACTTTGTTAGATAAAACGCCCAGTAAGATTTTTAATCTTGAGCCTGAGATAGCAGAAAAAGACTGGCTCAGAACCCTGTCAGTTAAGACAGCTTAAATGTTACATTTCTGGATCCCTTCTCCGCCAATGTGGCCAATTCTGAGAGAAGCTATCGGGGGGGGGGGGGGGGGCTTTCCAAGCTTTGGTCAAAATTCAATAGTAACTTCAAAATCTGTTGTTTTAAAACAGGGATTCTCAACCTATGGCACGGGAGGCCAGATGAGGCCCACAGCACCATTTCATGTGACTTACCACCACCTCCACCACACCAGGAAGTGCCATGTGGTGGAGAAGGGGCAAAATGGCTGTACGACCCCCAAAGCTGTCTGAGGGAGTGTGAAAAACTAGAAACATAAAAACATGAAAAAACATAAAAACATAAAACATAAAAACATGAAAAACTAGAAACATAAATATTATTTTTGTACAATGTTAAAACTGTCCTTCTCAGACATCTATTTCTTTAAACTCAGGTCCTGAAAATGTTGATCATTTCTTAACCTTTGTTATAGTCCTGTTTCCTGGTACAACAAACAGCATCTACTGTCAGGATGCTACATATTCTACAAACTATTGGTAACTATTTACCAGTATGCTAGTAACTACTTGTTAAGGATGGTTGTCTATAATCTATATCTATAAAACAGAGGTGTGGGTTTGTATGTGCTCCAAAGAAACCCACGCCCCTGGACCAATCTTGCTGAAAGTTTGCACATACATACCTTGGGCTTGCGAGATCATCACTGGGGTGTGTGTGTGTCTCAAAACCCATTTGGGGGTTTATGCCCCCCGAAGTGGGACACAAGGGGACACCCCCACCGTCCGGAGAAGCAACAACGAAACAACAGTACTGCGCATGTGCAGCACAGACAAGCCAGCGGCTTGAATTTTCCGTCAGGATACGCTGCCGCTAAAGAAAGCTGTGGCCGCAATTAGTGGCCACAGCTTTCTTCAGTGGTGGGGTCTCCTGCCTGTAAACGTACAGTTCTGTCAAGCCGCGGACTTCTTTCGCTGACCAAAGGCCACGGCTTGACAGAACTTAACGTTTACAGGCCGGGGATGCTGCCAGATGGAAAAGTAAAACCACAGTCAAGCCACATGATCCTTGCTTTAAAGGACAAAAACAACCCGGGCAAGCCCGGGTAATTAGCTAGTATTCTATAAGAAACGACTAGCTTAATGGAATTTGAATCATATAATTTGGATGTTTGGCTCAGTAAATACATTGTCTCCCATCCTTGTGCCCACTGATAGGTCCTTTCAAATCATATCACTGCTTGCACCACAAAGATCGTCCAGTGAAGGAATCCATGGCCACAGGTCACCATGCAACCTCTCTTTACTCAATGAAAGGCACTCTCTTCTTCTATCAGCTTGCAACATCATAGAAGTCTTCCTAATATTTTATCAAAATCCTCTTTCTTGTCATTTGAATTTATTGGTTAGTAACTTGCTCTCTGGAGCAATACAGAACAAATTCACTTTGTCAGCCAGAATCCTCTTGGCCAATTATACTGGCATAAGTGCAGTGGCATGAATTGTATCAACAAGTCACTGCTTTTAACCTATGTCATGTATTTGTTAACTAATAGCTATTCACCATTGCAATTTATGCCAATGCATTTACAGTGATATAACTAACCAATAAAATCCTGGCCGTAATCTATGTAGCTACTCAATTCTACTGTATTTCATTTTCTTTCTATAATGCCTTTCTCCTGGTATGTTATGTGCTATTCAGTTGGAGCTGACTTATCGTAAAAGTTGTTAGCATATCCAAAAGCCAGGAGTGATGGAAAGCAACTATCGAGATAGCTACTGAATGCAAGCACTCACACCTATTGTACCGTTTACAACGTAAAGAGGGGAGCTTCTATGCCATGACCTGTGAGCCTTCGTCTTGCACAAATCCTGACAGAAGCAAGCAGATTTTGTACAAAGGATAAGGCCACATGCATAACAACCCTAGTTTGCATGGCAATAACCTCTACAACTGTTAAGCACATTTTTGTACCTGTCTGAGCACACACTCTAAAATCATACCTGTCAAGTATCCCAGATTGGCCAGGATTTCCCGTATTTCATTCCTCCCCTTTCCCACCACCATCCCGTATCTGAATGGCGGGGAAAGGGGTTACTGCGCACACAAACGCCCATCGCAAATGGGCTCTGCGCATGCGCAAAGGTTCTGCGCATGTGCAGATGAGTTGTTGTGGCGCATGCGCACCCAGGCCAGAGCAGTTCCCGTATTTTCAGGAGCCATGCTTGATGGGTATGCCTAAAATGTGCATCCTCAATTTTATTTCCACAATATTGATGCTGCAGACTGTGAGCATGTGAATTCGAACTAGTCTTCCTTTCCTTTACACACTAACATTTTTTATGTTGTCATCCATTTGCTACTTCATTTGTAACTATAAAAAAAACTCTAAGCAAGTTTAGAGAAAAATCCAAGGCAGCCAACATACAAAAAATTGGCTTTTCAAGGACTGAGACATTTTTAATTCATTTCAAATTAGACAGTCAAATGGGAAGAGTAACTTTCTAGCAGAATGCTATCTGCCAATAGTTATTCAGTCTTATTTGCCCTGTGAAAACACAAGTTTGTCTTGTACTGTTCTTCAGAGTATAATTGTAAGGAGAACTGTTGCTTTAATATATGCATTTGGTTTTTTATAAATGTATAGATTTACAGACATTTTATTATATTTATGAATTTTAAGACAATAAACGTTTGCAGTAGTGTTACTGGAAATACAAAAAAAAAGTACACAAAATAACTAGCACCATGCCAAAAATTTGCAGATGGAACAATATATGGCAGGTAATGGCAGTTAGGACTTGACCTATTTCATGATCAGAAGTGACAGAGGGATTGAAAGAGAGTAAATTCTTAGGAATAGTTTTGAATACCAAATCTCTCATGTAGACCACACTTCTCCATCCTTTCAGTGGCAAGTGCACCAGAAGTTGAGAACCACTGCCTTGTACCTATTCCTGTTTGATTTCAGAAGGTAAAAGGAGTAGAGCTTGGTAAGATGGCAAATCACCAGGCCTCTCTAGGAAGGGATTTTGCCTGAAATCCTGGAGAGATACTGCTAGTCAGAGCTGACAGCCCTAGAGGAACCAATGGCTCACTCAGTATATACCCTGTTTCCCCGAATATAAGACACTGTCTTATATTTTTTTAAACTCCAAAATTAGCAAAAGGTCTTATTTTCAGGGGATGTCTTATTTTTCCATGAAGAATACCAGTCTCGATCGCGCTTCCCCACCCACAACCAAGGGACGCTTCCCTTGGTTGTGAGTGGGGAAGCGGGATCGAGACTGGCCTCAGCTGTGAGGTGGCCGCCGTGGCCAATAAGAAAGTCTGCCGCATCGGAGTCACGATTGCCTCCCTGCTCACAACCAAGGGAAGTTTCCCCTGGCGAGAGCGGGATCGAGACTCCGATGTGGCAGGCCTTCTTATGGGCCACGCTGGCCGCCTCACAGCCGAGACCAGTCTCGATCGGGCTTCCCCACTCACAACCAAGGGACGCTTCCCTTGGTTGCGAGTAGGGAAACGCGATCGAGACTGGTCTCGGCTGTAAGGCGGCCGGCGTGGCCCATATGAAAGCCTGCCACGTCAGAGTCTCGATCCCACTCTCGCTAGGGGAAACTTCCCTTGGTTGTGAGCGGGGAGGCAATCGAGACTCTGATGCGGAAGGCTTTCTTATGGGCCACACCAGCTGCCTTACAGCCGAGACCAGTCTCGATCGCGCTTCCCTACTCGCAACCAAGGGAAGCGTCCCTTGGTTGCGAGTGGGGAAGCCCGATCGAGACTGGTCTCGGCTGTAAGGTGGCTGGCTCTGACGCCTCCTCACAGCTGAGCTGAGGGCAGACTCGATCGGGCTTCCCCACTCGCAACCAAGGGAAGCGTCCCTTGGTTGCGAGTTGGGAAGCCCGATCTAGACTGGTCTCAGCTGTAAGGCGGCCGGCTCTGACGCTGGCTCACAGCTGAGACCAGTCTCGATCGCGCTTCCCTACTCGCAACCAAGGGAAGCGTCCCATGGTTGCGAGTGGGGAAGCCCGATCTAGACTGGTCTCAGCTGTAAGGCGGCCATCTCCGATGCCGGCTCACAGCTGAGACCAGTCTCGATCGCGCTTCCCTACTCGCAACCAAGGGAAGCGTCCCTTGGTTGCGAGGGGGAAGCCTGATCGAAACTGGTCTCGCTGTAAGGCGGCCAGCTCCGACGCCTCCTCACAGCTGAGCTGAGGGCAGTCTCGATCGCACTTCCCCACTCGCAACCAAGGGAAGCGTCCCTTGGTTGCAAGTGGGGAAGCCCGATCGAGACTGATCTCAGCTGTGAGGCGGCCAGCATGGCCCATTAGAAGGCCTGCTGTGTCGGAGTCTCAATCCCGCTCTCGCCAGGGGAAACTTCCCTTGGTTGTGAGCGGGGAGGCAATCAAGACTCCGATGCGGCAGGTCTTCTTATGGGCCATGCCAGCCGCCTTACAGCCGAGACCAGTCTCAATTGCACTTCCCTACTCATAACCAAGTGATGCTTCCCTTGGTTGCGAGTGGGGAAGCATGATCGAGACTGGCCTCAGCTGTGAGGCGGACGGCATGGCCCATGAAGGCCTGCCGCATCGGAGTCTCGATCCTGCTCTCACCAGGGGAAACTTCCCTTGGTTGTGAGCGGGGAGGCAATCGAGACTCCGACGCGGCAGGCCTTCTTACATGCCGGAAGGAGGGGGCCGGCAGTGGAAGATGGCATACCGGTATTACAGTACCGTACCTGGCTCTGGCTCCGCTCGTCCTTCTCTTCTGTCCCGGACACCGGAAGCAGGGAGTGCACGCAATCGGATTGCCAGGAGGTAAGGGGGTCTTATTTTCGGGTGGGGCCTTATATTTCAAAGGCAGGGGGAAAAGGGGGGTGTCTTATTATGGGAGCAGGTCCTATAATCGGGGAAACATGGTAATAGCTCTTTATTTTCCTATAACCTTGAACACAACTAATCACATTAGATTTGAGAACCTAGGCAAGGTTAGGCCTAGTTGAGAGATCAAGTAATTTAGCTTGGAAAGAAACTGACCTGAAAAGCTGCTTCCAGCTAGAGCTAACAATACTGGGTGATGCAGAGCTACTATATGATTCAGCTTTCTGTGTTCTTCTTAATCAGCATCATTCATGCACAGTCAGAAGGGTTTGAGACAGGAGTCATATGACAGGTGAGAGGATTTGCATGCAAATGTTACCAAGTCATATTGGGAAACTCTTTTTATGGACGGTGAGGACTGATGGAGGAGTTTTATTGTAAACCCATTACTTGGACAGGATGATGATTATTTGCCTACTAGAGGAGTATGTATGATGTACCAGCTTCAGCTGAATGGCAGTACAGTACTGTATCTACAATTACAGCAATTACAGTACTGTTATCTACCTATATAGTGTAGCAAGAGTGAGTGCTTCAGTGTCTCCTGTATTTTGGAAATGCTTATTGCCAAGGGAAAATACCTACAGGTGGACAGAGATACAGGATTAGTTCAAACAACAAAAGCATAGTCCAAGCAAGCCAGAGGCCAAGTAATGTAGAGAACAGATGGGGCAGAGTAACTCCAGGGGGCTGGAGCAAGGCAAGAACAGGATTTAAGGAGCAAGGATCCAAGTGAAGCACAATAAAAGTACACAGGAACAAAGCGAGACATCTTAAGAAGTAGTAACTAGACAGGTTTTCGAATACAGGAACAAGATGCAAGAGGCACACAACCACACATCTACTGACTTTCTTTACTGAGGCAACTTCAGGGAGGAAGAGCTTGTTGTTATATAGCTATAATTGGCTGGGAGTCCAATCCTGCACGCAACAAGCTGCTTCTGGGGAACCCATCCTGTGAATACTGGAGTTGCCTCAGATCCCAACATCCTTCTTTTTTCCTTCTTTCAACATATTTATTATGTGAATGTACACATTCTACCAATAGAACAAAGACATATGCCTCTATTTTAATTACAGTGAAGAAGAAAAGTACTGTATAGTCATTTTGAAAACTAAACCTGTGTAAACAACCTTATACAGAAACAGTTATAAAAACATCAGAATAGAGAAAAAGATGGAAAGAGAGGTAACAGTAGCATTACCGACACAAGTGGCAAACTGTGAAAATCAATGTAGATTTCCATACCTGTCAAGTTTCGGGAAATTTCTGTCAAATAAGGGAAATTTCCTGGCCAAAACAGGAAACTGGACAGCTATGCTTATTCTGTGCTGGCCTCCAGTCTAACTCCAGTCTAATTGCAGTCTAACTAATACGGGATGATGGCAGGAAAGAGTGTAAAATATGGGGGTTTGACAGAAATTTCCCGAAACTTGACAGGTATGGATTTCACAACACAGGATTTCAATGTCAGGTTTCACAGATTTTTAAGATATCAGATATGGCAATATGCAAAAAAAATCTTGCTTAGAACTTTTCAATTTACCTGGATACTCTTTGAATGAACTTAAGTGACTGTTTTAGGAAAACACTACAGAAGTACACTTAAAAGAACAGCTGAGAAAAGTACATAGTTACTAGAAACTCATTTGAAAAGATTAAAGATTATTCAGTGTATAGCAAGGAAGTGGAAAGGAACAAATACAATTAGCATAGAAGAATGGTATAAGGAAACTTGGTAATTGGCTTTAAATGATAAATTAACTTGGGATTTGAAGGAGAAAAAAGGTTTAATTACAGAGAATAGATTTTGGTCAATTTGGAAACCATTTGTGGATTTTGCATTAAAGCAAGGAGTTGGAAGTAGGCCAGTACCAGACCAATTGGACTTTTGGAAATATTGAAAGAATGATGAGATGAGCCGCGTCCCCCCAAATGCATTGTATATATCAGATGGTGAATTGTTTAACTGTTTCTTGTAAAAAGAGGGAGGGAGGAAGGGGAGGGGAAGGGAAAAATTAGGGTTTCCTCCCTTTTTTTCCCCTTTTCTTTTTTTCTCTTTCTCTCCTCACATTTTTTCTTTTTTTATTTTTTTTCTCTTTTCTTTTTTTCCTCTTATATTTTTTATTTTTATATATATATATATATCTGTTATTACTACTTTTATGTAAGAGAAACAAAATATGAAGGTTGATGTTGTGGTCTAAGCCTTTTAATAAGAATCTAAGAAAAGGATGAATTAGAGATTAAGTGTTGGCATGTAACAACTACGCAGCATTAGGTAAACTTAGTTTTTGTTTAATCAATCGATCATTGTTTTTGTTTGCGTTATATGCTTTTTTTCCCCTTTCCTTTACCAGTTTCATATATAATTTTTGATGTGTATATTTTGTATTTTGTGGGGGGGGGGAAACAATTTTTTAAAAAATTATTCAAGGACACTTGACACATGAAGAAGTTACATTGTACTCACAGACAATAAGTAATAGTTGTATAATTATCCACTGACTGATATCCCTATTCCTTTACTAGCAACACTGTTACTTTTTCCATTATCTGTATCCTCACCTGATCACAAGGCCATATATAAATATGACAATCATATAGTATAGTCTCACTAGGGACTGCGGTGGCTCAGTGATTAAGAAGCTCACCTTGTTAGGTGGAAGGTTGGCAAGTCAGCAGTTCCAAGACCCCAGTAGTGCATGATGGAATGAGTGCCTGTCTCTGTCCCAGCTCCTGCCAACTTAGCAGTCCGAAAGCAAGAAATTGCAAGTAAATAAATAGGGACCACTTTGGTGGGGAAAGATCTTGGGGATGTGAAAGGAGCCTCATTCAGGCGCCTCCTGAGCGGAATTTCTCCAACAAAAATCCTTTCAACCCAGAATAATTTCTAACATGTGCTTCTGACGTGCGCGCGCGTGTGTGTGTGATATGCAGTGTAATTAATCGACACGATAGTTAGGAGACAGACACAAGAACGAAAGCAAAACAAAAGGCCTCTCAGTCATCTACTCCTTTTCTCCCCCCCCACCTCCATGTTCGAAAACAGTCCACAGCTTTCAACCGGAAAAACAGCAAAACCCGGTTTTGAGCTGATCAGATTTTCCCACTGAACTCCTAAAGCAGCCTCTATTCTTGGAGCAACCAGACGCCTCAGGGGTTAAAAACAAAACGCCGCAATGCATGATGGAACTTGTAGGCCTCGGCAACTCCGAATTGCGCAAACTAAAGTACAAGCCCTCTTCTGTTTCTTGTAATGGCCGCTTCTAGGCAGGTAATGCAAGTTCAACCCTATGTGGCTGTTGAAGGCGCGTGTCTGAAGGGTTTATCGCCGGGAAGTCCTGTTATATGCTGCGTAAGAGTCAAATTGCTCTTGCCTCCTTTGAAAACCAGATTTATTTGAGCTGATTGTTTCCATGGGGCTTCTTCCTGCTTTTAGGGGCGTGACTCCAGTTTGTAACATTCGTCTGTAATCAATCCTGGCGTTAAGGGTGGTCTAATAAGGGTTTTTATTTGGACCTGTACAAACAGGTAAGCTGCTGCTTGTGTATTTTTTTCCCCTCTCCCACTTCTTTAGGAGGTGTTGTTCTCTGCGATTGCACCGTTTCCGAGATCCCAGAGCTAACTGTCCAAGAAAACTTCCCTAAAACCGATTCGCAGGTAAGATGCTGGTGGCGATGTAAAATAGAGATTTTTACAATTCATTTAAGGTTGTGATTTGTCTTTGGTGGTGGAAAAACGTGTTGATCTTCTCTTGAGAAACAGCAGAGCCCGATACCCATATAAGAACTTGGAAAAATATGGAATAATACAGTATGCCTTTTTTAAAAAAAAAACTTACTTCTTGCCAGTCTGTTGTACACAAGCTAGTAATCTTTTTAATGTTAAGGTTCTGTAGATTTTATATTTCTTTTTAGATAGTAAATGGCACTGCAGGGGGTAATATTGCTATGTTTTAATTGTTTTATATTGGTTTTAACTTGTGTACACCACCCAGAGTCCATTGGATATGGTGGTATATAAATCTATTAAATTAAATTAACCTAGCTGCAGGATGGAAATGAGCTCCCGTCTTCGTCCCAGCTCCTGCCAACCTAGCAGTTCGAAAGCAAGAAATTGCAAGTAGATAAATAGGGACCACTTCGGTGGGAAGGTAACAGCGTTCCATGCGCTCCGGTGTCTAGTCATGCCTGCCACGTGACCATGGAAACATCTGCAGAAACAGACAGCGCTGGCTCTTCAGCTTAGAAACAAAGATGAGCACTGCACCCTAGAGTCGGATCCGACTCTAGGGTGCAGTGCTCATCTCTATTTCAAAGCTGAAGCGCCAGCGCTGTCTGCTTCTGCAGACGTTTCCTTGGTCATGTGGCAGGCATGATCAGACAGCACACAGAACGCTGTTTACCTTCCCACTGAAGTGGTCCCTATTTAGCTTCAGTACAGTACTTGCAATTTCTTGCTTTCGAACTGCTATGTTGGCAGGAGCTGGGACAAAGACGGGAGCTCATTCCATCCTGCAGTACTTGGGCTTCGAACTGCTGACCTCCTGCCTTCCAGTCAATGTCCTATAGATCGCAATCTACTCTCAACCCTCTTGTAGAGAAACTGTAGACTCATAGGCCAACACGTGCATTATTTTCATCATGTGGGAAAGCCACTAGAAGTGTGTCTGCTGTTCCACAAGGTGGCTCCATGCACTTTGAAGAGTCACTGTAATGATGTTTTCTTGTAATGTTGGCGGGCTGAACTGCTTGTCCATAATTGTGTGAATCAACAATTGGAATTGGAAGAGTTGTTGGTGTGGGAGGTCCTCAGCTATGACTGCAGGATTCCTGGCCATGCAAAGGACGTGATTGTATAAACTGTTAGATAGTTTACAGCAGGAGTTCTCAACCTTTTTAAGGGGGCCAGGTCATGCTCCCTCAGACAGCTTCGGGGGACGGACAGCCATTTTGCCCTTCCTCCACTACATGGCACTTCCTGGTGTGGTGGGCCACGTGAAATGGTGGTGTGGGCCACATCCGGCCTGTGGGCTACAAGTTGAGAATCCCTGGTTTACAGACTTGCTGAGCAATTTTTGTGAGTAGATGCATTCTTAAGGCTTTCAGCTATAGCTATTTTCTATTGCTGTCCCTTTTTCAGGGGTGGGGGAAATGTCCCAATTTCATCTCTTCATCTGGCTACTGCTGCTTCTTATTTATTTATTATTTATTTATTTATTTATTTTTCACGCTTATATACCGCCCACTCAGGTACAACCCAACTCAGGGCGTTTTACATAGCGGACAGTAAATACATAAAAGACATGATAAAACAAAGTTAAAAGTTAAAAAACCCACCCCTAAAAGGTGCGCACGAACCGAAGGGACCTTGGGAGAAGGCACACTCCTCTATACCAACCACCCAACAGTACCCCCATCCCCACCCGCACCCCAAACTTGGCCCGCCAGCCACGTCTTTAGTTCCTTCCTAAAGGGCAACAACTCCGTCTGGAGACGCAGTTCCACAGGCAGGAGGTTCCAAAGGGCCGGTCCGGACACGGAGAAGGCCCTCCTCCTTGTGCCAGAGAGGCGAGCTCCCCTGGCTGATGGCACAATTAGAGAGCCCCTCCGGTCCGCTCTGGTTGGACGGACAGACGTCCTTAGGGCGATGCGGTCTCTAAGATACCCTGGCCCACTACCATGTAGGGCTTTAAAGGTCAAAACCAGCACCTTGAATTGCACCCGGAGACAAACTGGTAACCAGTGCAGCCCCCGAAGCAGTGGTGAGGCATGGGCATAACGTCCACACCCCATCACCACCCGGGCCGTGACATTCTGGACCAGCTGCAGCCTCCGAATGGTCATCAGGGGCAGCCCCATGTAGAGCGCATTACAGTAGTCTAGTCTGGAGGTCACCAGAGCGTGAGTGACCTTGAGCAAAGAGTCCCGGTCCAGGAGCGGGCGCAACTGGTGAATCACCCGAAGTAGGGCGAAGGCCCTCCTGGCCACAGCCACCACCTGTTCTTCTAGCAGCAGCCGCGAATCCAGGAGGACCCCCAAGTTGCGCACCGGGTTGGTCTGGGGCAAAACAGCCCCATCCAAAACTAAAGATGGTAGCTCCCGAGATAACGCAGGACCCCCTATCCATAGCCACTCAGTCTTGCTAGGATTCAGCTGTAGCCCATTTGCTCCCATCCAGACCTCAACAGCCTCCAAACAGCTGGAAAGAGCTTTGGCTGCATCACTGGGGTCCCCACGGGACGAGATGTACAACTGTGTGTCATCCGCGTACTGGTGGTACCGCACCCCATGGGAACGGATGGTCTCACCCAGCGGCTTCATGAAGATGTTAAATAGGAGAGGAGAGAGTACCGAGCCCTGAGGCACCCCATATTTTAGGGGCCTAGGACTCGACCTCTCACTCTCCAACCACACCGACTGGGTCCGGCCCCTCAGAAATGAGGAAAACCAGGACCACACCGTGACCTGTATCTCCAATCCTCGGAGCCGTTCCAGAAGGATACCATGGTCAACGGTATCGAAGGCTGCTGAGAGGTCAAGAAGAGCAAGGACGGACAGATGACCGCCATCCCGCTCTCGCCATCCCGCTTTTACCCCTTCGGGTGTCAAGGGACTTCATTTGGTAGGGTGTTAAAATAAAGAATTCCAGATTTATTGACCTGGCTCTGATATACTGCCTCAGGCTGGGGAGCAATATGCCTATTCTTTCTTTACAAGCTACAGCACTGATGTTGTGGCTTGTTTGAATTAGATTTCTCTCTACATCCAAACTAGAAAGTTCAAGCTAGCTGAATCCTGATCTATCCATAAATTGGTTAATAAGCACTACAATAAACAGGTTTCCCACAATTTGGTTGTATAGGATGTGGTGATTTAAACACAACAAGACACATCGGTACTAGAGCCAGCAGCATAAAGTAAAGGAAGGCTTGTTCTCAAACTGTGCTTTATTGGCGCATTGGTCCAATATCATGGTGTCTGAACTGTGTCATAAAGAGGCAAATAGCTTGTTTATGAAGGAACTTGTCAGTAACTATTGAACAGTGCAGCAAATGTTTTAGTAAGCAATCATTTCTGTATTTTATCAGAAATAACCACAAATATACAGAGAAAGCTTTATATTCTAGGTTCCTTTGCATTCTCTAATTGAATGATTCCTTCCGTTCTTGATGTTTAGGTAAGAAACATCAGTATGCTTGGTAAGGTTTATGGTTTGCAGAAATACTCCTTCCCCCACCAAAAAAATAACCCTGATTAGGGAAGAACCAATGCCTCTAACCAGTGAGTATTGTACATGCTCACTGACCATGATGTACTGTCTGCAGGCCTCACTTTTCTTTTCTAATACCTTGGGGTTTTTCTGTCATACCACAAGCTGCTTTTTAACCAACATCCCAAAAAGGCACCTAGGCACCTCAATGCAAGTTAGACCATTGTGTACATAGTCTTTTGTGGTAGTCAAGTCTACCGAGAGGTTTGACAGAGTTTTGATCTTAACTTAGTCTCTTTATTTGTGTTTTAGATAACATTTGAAGTACTACCTCCCGTCTGCATTGAGACCTTCATTCAAGACCAACCATGTTCGGGAATGTGGCCACTGCTGGAAAAGCTTCCCACTTCTTTTTGGTGCTTGTCTCTCTACTGATGGGGCTTCCTGTAGTGGAAGCTTTGGATATGGGCAATGCATTAGCCCTTGTGCTGGGTGTGGTTCTCAGTGGCATTGGATTATGTGCCTGCCTGGGTTTTTATGCAAGGAGACAAAATGGAGAGCTCTAACATGAAAGCTAGGCCATGCAGGATGGTGTTGCAGTTTAAATGACAGTTTCTGGATGTTCCCAGTACTGGAGAGTGGACTGTACTTGATCAGAAGAAGATTTTGGAGACATGAGCTTTATAGGAAGACAATTATTTTGTATTAGTAAGGTGTTACTTAATAAGGAAACTACTTGTTTTGATTTAACAGGGGGGAAAATTAGTAGGATAACTGCTTATAGATGTTCACTGATGTGCAGTAAGGAATGCCTTTTTGTGAGGGGAGGACAGCTGGTCTTTGTTGAGAGTGTGCAGAAAATACCCTATTTTTAACCCTTAGATTATATTTAAAAACCCACCTGCACTGCTTAGCTATCTGATGAAATCTGTCTCTCTTCAGTTTTCCCTAGATTAAGCCAATGTGTTGAGCGGATGAAGGTCAAGTTGAGGTCTCCTCCAAGGTCAACTATGTGTTCATTTTGGATCTTTCTGTTGTAACTACCTTAGTACAATTGGGCCATTGCCTCCTTAATTATTTGGCAAATGGTCTAGACTAGAGCAGGGTTCCTCAAATTGCAATGATGGTGAACTTTGGCACTCCAGCTGTTCTCTAACTTCAATTCCCAGAAGCCCAGATCAGCAGGTGTACTGACTTGGGCTTCTGGGATTTGGAAGTCCAAGAACACCTGGAGAGTCAAGTTTGAGGAACACTAGTCTAGAGAGTGGCATCCACTAAAATCGTACCTTTCACAAGCATTGTTAAAATAGACACGAAGCACACAAGAGCTTCCTGTCTATTTTAGTAGGGCTTGTAATGTCTCTTGTTTTTTAATAGAAAGAGTTTCCATATGTTTAACTTCAGCTGAATTTCATTCTTTTCTAGATGTGTCTCGGTGTGCACTCTTTGCGGGGCTTAATAAACAGTGGGATATGTAAATGTATGACATGGATGGTTCAAAGGCATAGATGAGGCAAAGGGATACTCAGAACCCAATCAGCTGATTTATTCTTGTTCTGCTGATGTAACCAAGCCAATAAACTCCACATGTTGTGGTTTAAATAGTAACACATAAAGGTATTTTGTTCTTAGCTTGTCTTCTTAATTCTCCAATGACTGATCACCAAACTGTTCAGAGAAGGTTTGAATTTGTTCACATGCCCAGCTAAGACCCAGATAGGAAGAGAAATGAAATACAGAAATATTGGAACATGTGGGAGTAGAGTTCACTCACTGCTTTAATCTGCTTGACTGGAAGAGTCCAGACATGGCACAATATATGTAAGACAGAAACAAGACCACTTCAGCTTCAGGCCTTGGTCCTAAGAGCAAATGTGTTTGTTTGACAATTGGGTGAAGCCTTGTTTTTTTGGAAAAGGTCAGCTCTGTCCTCACAAGAGTATTAGTAACACCAATGTAAAGAAGCAGTATAAACCTAAGAACAAATAGAGCTGCAGTACCTAAACCATAGGAGGCTGCAGTGGCTTAGTGGTTAAGATGCTGAACTTGACAACTGGAAAGTTGGCAGGTCAGCAGTTCGGGACCCGAGCCCTGCATGGCAGACTGAGCTCCCATCTCTGGCCCAGCTCCTGCCAGCCTAGCAGTTCAAAAGCAAAAAACTGCAAGTAGATAAATTAGCTATAAACTGAGATGAGCATGTGGCAGGCATGACTAAACACCGTAGTGCATGGAATGCTGTTTACCATCCCACCGAAGTGGTACCTATTTATATACTTGAAATTTCTTGCTTTTGAACTGCTAGGTTGGCAGGAGTTGAGACAGACAGCAGCTCACTCCATTGTGCAGCACTCAGGTCTCGAAATGCTGACCTGCTAACCTTTCAGTCATTAAGTTCAGCATCTTAACAAAGGTAGACACCAGCAAATGCTGAAGTTGGAGATGCTGTCATTCTGCACTTACAATGAGATATTTAGTTTGTAAATGGGAGAATGTTAAAAATTCATCGTCTGAGCCTATCGCCTAGTCTAAAATATCTATACTACATTCCACCCACTTCTTCCACAAAAAGGTCTTCCTCTCTATCCTCAGATCTGGATTTCTCATAAAGCATGGGTATACAGATCAAATTGTAAATGATGTGCAAATATACTCCATGTCTCTCTAGTTCCGTGCTTCCCAACCTTTGGTTTTTGGACTTCAATTTCCAGAAGCCTAAGTCATTTCTACAAAGCACTGATCACCAATGTACTGACTTAGGCTTCTGGGAATTTAAATCCCTCTGTGGGGCATGGGCAGTTGGGAACCACTGCTCTAGTTGCTAAAATTGAAGGAGGTATAACAAAGTGATGTTCAAGGTGTTGTGACAAATGTTTTTTATAAGATATTTGCAGATATTCATGTTCTCTTAAATTATATATCACAGTCTGGGATCTAACCAATGGGCAATGAACATGGACGATACAAACCTTTATAGTAGTGAAGAGACTTATCCTCCAAGTCTGGCAGGATAAACAGCAATCATCTACAAACTATGTTCCGCGGAACACTGGTGGACTTCAATTACCAGAAGCCTAAGTCAGTACATTGGCTGATAAGTGCTTTGGGGAATTGACTTAGGCTTCTGGGGATTGAAGTCCAAAAACCAAAGATTGGGAAACACTGTGCTACACAATTATCTGAGGATTTATTAGCAGGATTTATTAGCCACGTTGTATTTTTCAGGCATGCATTCAAATGTTCATGGCATGATAGTCTGTGAACATTTGAATTCATGCCTGAAGAATACAACCTGCCTTGAAAAACATGCCATGAAGTTTGCCTGAAGTGACCTTTGAGTCACGAAAGCTTGCAATGATTTTTTTATTTAGCTTTCCAGAAAAGGTATCACCTTCTACTTCTGCATATGTTTTATACATGGATCACACATGGCTGACTTTGTTTATGCAACATTAGAGTTACAGGTAATCTTTTGGCCTCAGAGCTGACATGAGATACTGAGCACCAGGTTCTTCCTGTCCCAAAACTATCAGGTGCGCATTTAGGATACAAGGCAGTCACTACAAATAGTGCATGCTCTGCTTGCACACGGTTTGCCTTTGCCACCCACTACTAGAGGAAAAAAATGTTTTCAAAGAAGATGCTAGGAAGGCTAGTACAGGCTCAAAGCAGTTGTAAAATATAAGTAGTCATAGTCACAAAAGGTTTTTGCTTGGTTCCGCCTGTTCAACATCTGAGAGACAAGCTTCTGGTTAATGGTCTTCCTATGTTGCTTAAGTGGTAGTTTTCATGTGCCTCCAGCCAGGTTTGCTTGTTTTTGTTAGTAGGGGGAGTCTCATAAACATGTGTACACAAATTATCTGCCCACACATTTAATGTATTTCTGGATTAGTGTTTAAATCAGAGCTTTGCACAGCAAGCATGCATTTTAAACAGCTTCCTCTGTGAAAACTACATCATGATGCGGTTTGTATAAAGCAATCACTTGAAAGTCTTTGAAATGAGAAAAGAACGATATCCAGTTAGAAAAATTTCAAACAAATCGCTTTGCAATTTAACGAAGTAATGTTGCCTTTACAGTTGTGTTTTAATCAGCCTGCCTAAAACACCTAAATAGCTAAGAGCTTGATCCTGCACACTTTAGTTTACAAGGATTACTACTTACATCTATACAAGAGAAGATAACTCCTACACAAAGGGTGGGGAATCTTTGGTCCTCCACATCATTTCTCCCACCCACCCACCGCATGGCTATCTGTATGAGATTACTGATGTTGCAGATAAGTGTTTCCCAACTTTTCTCAAATTGTGACCTTGCATAATAGCCAAGTAACCTGCGACTCCTTACCACATTTGTGTAAAAATACATTTTAATGGGATAAAGAAAACACATTAAAATAGACTTCTTTTACCCCTATTGTGGCTGCTTCATGTGAGCCACGTTGCAAAATGGTGCCATCTCTCTAAGTTTTCCCCTGGTCTCTCCTCCCAAGACTGTCTTCACCTGTGCAGTATACCTTAACTGCAGGAACCTCCCCAAAAATACTTTGCAACGCCTTTGGGGGCTGTGACCCACAATTTTGAGGACCCATGTTATATACACAAAATATCAAGTAGACCACTCAAAGAGTCCCCAAACTGGGCAAAATGAAGTGTAACATTCCTCTTACTCACATTTGTATTTTTATTTATATGATTGCTTTTCTTGTCCTAAGACAACCCAAAGCGGTTCACAACCAAAATCACATATAAATAATACAAAGCATACAATAAATACAGTAAGATACAATAACATATAAAGGTACAATAATCCTAAATATAACAGAAAATAGCAATACAATAAAATAATGCAATAGAATGCAGTAATCAATTAAGGAACAACATGTCAATACAATGTCATATATCATATCACAATGCTTCCATAGCCTCCCCACCCCAACCACAGCAAGTCCGGGGCAGGAGTAAAGTCCAACCGCCCAAAACCACCATGGTCCTTTTAAGTACCAGCAGGGAAACAGGGCTCAAGACACTGAAGGAAAAAGTGTCCCAACACACTGCGTCCTGCCATGGGCTGCCACAGCGACGAAGGTCCAGCTGTGGCTGGACGCCATTTAAGTCCTGGCAGGGCGGCAGAAGTCAGGATGTTGAAGGTGGAGATAGTCCCGCCGTGCTCCACCCAGCTGCAATTGACTCCGGGTGGCAATAGCGTTGGTGGTGGCTCCCGTAGCCCCAGCAGCGGAAGCAACCGCCATCTGCGCCTCCACCTCCCATGGCCGGCTGGGCCAAAGGGAGAGCCGAGATGGTGTCAGCTAGAGGAGTGCTAGCGGCAGCTCCCACAGCCTAGCTGCGGGAGCGACTGCCAGCTGTGCCTCCACCTCCCATGGTCGGCTGGACCAGAGGGAGAGCCGCGAGGCCAGCTGCTGCAACTTTCCGCTGACTGGCTGGGCCAGGGGAGGAGCACGGAGCCTTTGCGGCGATGATGGCGGCGGTGTTTTTGTAACCCCGGGACCACGAGGCCAGCTGCTGCAACTTCCCACTGACCGACCAGGCCATGGGAGGAGCGCGGAGCCTTCACAGAGATGATGGCAGCGGTGTCTTTGTAGCCCGGAGCGTGAGGCCAGCTGCTGCAACTTCCCACTGACCAGCCGGGCCAGGGGAGGAGCATAACACTTCGGCCTCCTCGCAATGGGATCGAGCCTGATACTGCCTGCTCTCTGGCCCAACAGTCCAGGCTTTTTCTAAAAGCTTGCCTTCTCACTCCTGACCTGGTGAGTAAGGGAGCTCATGAAATTAGTGTAAGTGTTGTAGCATGGCCAAGTAAACACTCCAGTCTTCAGGTATTTTAAAAGTATATTGAAATCAAAGAAAGCTACAGAATAAAGTTTATCAGAAGTTTTGAAAGCATATTAAAATAAAGAAAAGGGAAAGCTCCTTCCTGATTAGGCTTCTACATGATTGCAATTCAGATCCAAGAGAGCTTTCAGCTTTCGACCCCCACCTTCTCTGAGTTTTATTTCTTCCCTCAGGGTCCGCCTCCTTGCCATTCCCCTAAAGGAATCCAACCAATGATCTTATACTGTAGCATAACTTGTCCATCACACATTAGACTCCAGCTCTTCAAACCCAAGAGGCTAAAATGTTTACACATACAAATGCCTTTCTCACCAATGTGAGAAAGGGGTTTCCCCCGGATTGAAAGTTCCATCTTGGATGGGGCGAAAGCACATGGTATAAATCATACCATGACACAAAGATGTAGGTTATTTGATGTTGTTGCTAAGCTGTACAAGACATGAGTCCCAAATCTAGGATAAATCAAGTAAACAAACAATAAACAAACATTTCTAGCCCAGAAAGCCTTATAGTCTTTTATTGTTCTCTCTGGGACAAGCTAACAAGCTATGTGATCCACATTCCTTATGTCTTTTCAAAGCCTAGCAGTTAAGAGGATCCCTGAACTGAATCATGACTTTGGTATAAGTGAGCAAGGCCTTTGTCCTTAACCTTCAAGACAATCTATACCTATAAATCTGTGCATTAACCGTTGGAATGGGACAAAGGATGTTTAGCCAGGCCCCACTAGCCCCGTCCGAACCTCCGTGCACCTGCCCGACTGAGGTTCACAGGTAACTGTCGGGTTGAATTTTGCGCCAGTGGGGCAGGAGCCCCCCGATCGCAAACAAAAAGAAAGGACTCCATTTCCCAACATTCCTTGGGCCGCGCTGTACCACAGCCAATCAGGCTGAGAGGCGCGAGCAAAAGGAACGTTCGGAAATGCGCCGCGGCCAATCAAAATGAAGCCGCAGAAAAAAACTGCTGCAGAAACTGAAAACTCAAACGCCAAACTACAAGCCCCGGCGTCCTGCGCACCATGAGCGTGTAGAACGGTGAGGAAGACAGCGCGCAAAAAATAAAAATAAAAAACCCAACGTGAGGGCAAGTCCGCCGCAGGCGGACGCAGTGCCTCACAGACACACTGCAGGCCTTCCCGCGGCCCAGCCATCAAGGCAAGGCCGCGGGAAAGAAAATCCCCGGTCCATGGCTTCCTGCGGCCCAGCCAGCAAACCCAGGCTGCGGAAAGGAAACACCCCACGCCGCATGGCTTCCCGCAGTCCAGTCAGCAAGGCAAGGCCGTGGGAAGGAACACCCCCCCCCCCGGGTCCATGGCTTCCCGTGGCCCAACCAGCAAAGCCAGGCCGCGGGAAGGAAAAAAAACCCGCACCACATGGCTTCCCGCAGCCTAGCCACCAAGGCAAGGCCACGGGAAGGAAACACCCCCCCGGTCCATGGCTTCCTGCGTCCCAGCCAGCAAAGCCAGGCCACGGGAAGGAACCCCCCCCCCATGCCGCATGGCTTCCCGCGGCCCAGCCAGCAAGGCAAGGCCGCAGGAAGGAACACCCCCACACACAACGCCCCCCAGCGCTGGCCTTGCCCCGGCCCGGCCAGCAAGCCCAGGCCGCGGAAAGGAAAGTGTTTCGCTTTCAAGCGGGGGCCAAGGCACTGGTGCCTTGACCCCCCTTGTAAGAGGAAAAAAAAACAAAAAAACAAAAACAAACACCAAAATAATTAAAATAAATAAACCATTGATTTAAAAAAATCACACACAAAACAAACAAAAACATTCAAAAACAAACGAAAACCCCAAGAGAAATTAAACCAGCCAACTTACCAACAGACATCCTTCCTCCATGATGGCCGGAACTGAAATGAGGAAAGAAAGAGACTACTTACTGGAAGGAGCACCACCCAGAGGCCAGAAGAGAGAAAACAGTCAAAGTAAAAGAAACACTCAACAGCCCCACCCAGAGGCCACAAGAGAAAAAAACAGTCAAAAACATAACATTGCATCACACATTCACACAAATCACAAACAAATCACACAATAATTTGGCCTCCAACCCAAACTCTTGAGGGAGACTGGCAGTTGGAGAATGTTGTAAAGGAGGCATCCAAGAAGGGAAGCCTGGTTATAATGGGGGACTTCAATTACCCTCACATAGACTGGGTGAACTGGTGTTCAGCACATGATAAAGAGATAAAGTTCCTAGATATGCTAAATGATTGTTCCCTGGGACAGATGGTTGAAGACCCAACTAGAGGTACAAGAATCCTTGACTTGATCCTGAGTAATACTCAGGATCTGGTGCAAGATGTTAATGTGACTGATCCAATAGGGAACAGTGACCACAACTCAATTATGTTTAACTTGATCATAGACTGCAAGTCACTGATAAAATCTAACACAGAGACCTTAAATTTTCAAAAAGGAAATTTCCCAAAGAAGAGGAAACTAGTAAAAAAAGAAGCTGAAAGGGAAAATTGAGAGAGTCTAAACACTCCAAGAGGCATGGAGGCTGTTTACAAAAACAATAACAGAGGCCCACTTGGAATGCATACCCAAAAGGAAAAAAGGGCACTGCTAGGTCCAAGAGGACTCCGATGTGGCTTACAGGAGCTGTTCGGGAAGTGATCAAGAGCATGAAAAGCTCGTTTAGAAGATGGAAGGCTTGTCCGAATGAGGACAGCAGGCAGAAACATAAATTCTGGCAGAACAAATGCAAGGCAACAATCAGGAAAGCAAAGCAAGACTTTGAGGAGCGTATAGCTAAAAATACTCACAGAAATAACAAAGACTTCTTTAAGTACATTAGAAGTAAGAACCCAAATAGGAAGGCCATTGGACCATTAGATGACAATGGAAGGCAAGGGGTTATTAAAGAGGAAACAGAGATTGCAGTGAGACTCAATGAATTCTTTGCTTCAGTATTCACTGAAGAAGACAGAGACCACATGCCCAAAACAGAGCCTATCTTCGTAGGGAGGGATACCGAAGAATTAAGCCAGATTTAAAAAAAACAAGGGAGGAGGTCCTTGTATGTCTTGTTAAACTAAACACTAACAAATCACCAGGACCAGATGGCATCCATCCACGAGTTCTCAGGGAACTTAAAGATGAAATTGCTGATCTCCTAGCCAAAATATATAATCTTTTCCTCAAATCAGGCTTTTTGCCTGATGACTGGAAGGTAGAGAATGTAACACCAATTTTCAAAAAAGGATCCAGGGGTGATCCAGGAAATTACTGACCTGTCAGTTTGACATGTGTCCCAGGTAAAGTGATGGAAACCATCCTAAAAGATAGAATTAATAGGCACATAGAAGAGAAGGCGCTGCTAAAGGAGAGCCAACATGGCTTTTACAAGGGCAAATCATGCCTCACTAATCTGTTGGAATTTTTTGAGAGTGTCAACAAGCATGTGGATAAGGGGGATCCAGTTGACATTGTTTATCTGAACTTTCAGAAGGCTTTTGACAAGGTCCAACACCAAAGGCTCTTGAATAAACTTACCGGTCATGGAATAAAGGGACAGGTCTTGTGCTGGATCAGCAACTGGCTAAGGGACAGGAAACAGAGGGTAGCACTAAATGGACACTTCTCCAAGTGGAGGGAAGTAAAGAGTGGGGTCCCCCAAGGTTCAGTACTGGGACCTCTGCTTTTCAACCTCTTCATAAATGATCTAGAGGTAGGAGTAAAAAGCAAGGTAGTCAAATTTGCTGACGACACTAAATTATACAGGGTAGTGAAAACTGTGAGAGATTGTGAGCAGCTCCAGAGGGATCTCTTGGCACTGGGGGAGTGGGCAAAACAGTGGCAAATGAGCTTCAACATTAGTAAGTGCAGAGTGATGCCTGTTGGGGCAAAAAAAAACCCAATTACATTTATAAACTGATGGGTTCTGAACTCTCTGCGACAAACCAAGAAAGGGATCTTGGTGTCCTGGTGGACAGCTCAATGAAGGTGTCAACCCAGTGTGCCTCAGCAGTGAAAAAAGCAAACTCATTAGGAAGGGTATAGAAAATAAGTCAGCAAGTGTCATTTTGCCTCTTTATAAATCTATGGTGAGGCCCCATCTGGAATACTATGTACAGTTCTGGTCGCCATACCTCCAGAGGGATATTATGGAATTGGAAAAAGTGCAGAGGAGGGCAACCAGAATGATTAGGGGACTGGAACACCTTCCTTACCGTCTGAGGCTGCAACGGTTGAGCTTTTTCACTCTTGAACGACGGCGTCTAAGAGGTGACTTGACTGAAGTTTATAAAATCATGCACGGTGTGGACAAAGTAGATAAGGAAAAACTGTTTTCCCTATCGCATAACACTAGAACTAGGGGACACTCCATGAAACTTTTGGGTACTAGTTCTCAAACAAATAAGAGAAAGTACTTTTTTCACCCAGAGGATTACTGATCTATGGAACTCCCTGCCAGAAGAAGTGGTGACAGCTGTCAGTCTTGACAGCTTTAAGAAAGGATTAGACAAGTTCATGGAGGACAAGGGTATCAATGGCTATAATTATGGATACTTAAGGACAACCTCCAGGTTGGAGAGATAGGCAGGATATCTCTCAATGCCATTTCCAGGGAATCCTAAGCAGGTGAAGGCATCTCCTTGGGAATACCCTGAAGGAAATGGTGAGCCACTGTGTGAGACAAAATGCTGGACTGGATGGGCTGTGGCCTGTTCCAGCAAGGCTGTTCTTATGTTCTAATAATAAAATAAAAACATTTCTAAAATACTGTGTAGAGTTTTCACTCAAAAAAAAAACCTAAAACATCTAAACACAGTTTAAAAACACTGAATGTAAAAAAAAAGTACTTTCACATTTTTAAAATTATTATCCAAGATACAACTATTTTTTAAAAATTCACATACTAAAACATTATTTGGTTAAATAAAATAATTGTAAATAAATTATATCATCCTTTCCTCTTTTTTTAATCCACAAAAACAAACTCAAAAAATCTGATCATACTTTATAACAGCCCGTGTTCATAAATAAACATTTTAAAAATCACATTTACAGACTAACCTCATTTGTACAAACATTAACAAAAGAAAAACCTTCGAACACAATTTAAAACAGCCTGGCACCGCCGGGCAAACTATGCTAGTTTTACTAATAAAAATTGCCCCAGTTTCAACTCTGTTTGCTAGGGCAGTGCTGGGGGAGTCACGGTGGGTGAGAAGGGGCAGGTATGATATAGCTATCTGTAGGCAGGCAGAGTTAACTACTGCTCTCCATGCACCAATCCTGAGCAAATCTAATTAATGTCCCTTCCAAAAAAAATAACAATGAGAAATGTTGAGAAGCAAAGACCATAAAGGATAAGTAAAGAGCAAAAGTCTGTGACTTTAATTTGTCATTCCCAAGAATTCCTTGAAACATTAGAAAACACATTTTTAAAACAAGTATTACTTTCCAGCTGCCCTACATAACACTAAAAGGTGAAATGCTTCTGATAAGTTTTGACAAACAGGTGTACCCACTTTTAAGGGCCGAGGCAACATAGGATGGCTTCTCACTTTTGTGGCTTCGATTGTATTATTCCTTTGTGGTTCATTTTTGCTGTCCTTCTGTAAACTTCCAAAGAATGGTGGGTAGCTACAGCCCTCCTCCTGTAGATGTTTCTGCACTGCAAATCTTGCAACCCATTAGGACAGGTAGGGCTGATGAGAACTGCAAGCCAAAAAGATCTGACAAATTACCCTACCCATTTTTGTGCTAGACAAACTCACTAAGAGAAAACCCATGGTTTAGGTAAAGGCCGCCCTTGCTCGAAAGCCAGTCGTATCCTACGTTAGGGTTCAGTGCTTGTTGAACTCCGATTCATCTAAAGATCTAATCAGCCTCATAAAGAGCAGTTTATAGCCCCAGATAAACAAAGGAAGAGTTAAGAATTCTAACGGAGTCTGGCTTCATTAGGCAGAGTAAGGAAGAGACAGAGAAATAGAGAGCAAACATACACATGACTGCAGTCTTAGCTTAACAAAGGAATAATCATGCGTCTCTTTATTCAACAGAGTATATCAAAACAAAACTAAGGCACACACAACCAATCAGAATGTCAGAACCAAATAAGGAGAATGATTAAGCATTTTTCTCACTTTTCTACGCATGCCCATAATCAAGCGTTGTCTCTCATGTAAACAAAGGGACCTTTGTTTACAAAATGTGTAGAAAGCAGGCAGACAGAAGCCAGATAAATTCCCACATGTCCTCCTTTTTCATTTAAATTTGAGAGAGGGACGGTTAATCATACCCCTGCATGTCATCATACTCCATAACTCCTCCTCCATTGCTTCCTCACTGACCTCTGGCAGCCCTATTATTTTGCCTGGGCCCGAGCATGGCCCGCACTCCCATTTCCCTGCTGCTGTGGAGAAGAGCCAGAGTCTTTGTGCTGAGCAGCTGAGGGGTTGGCATTAGGATTTGAGCGGCACTGATTGGCCCAATGGTACCCCTTCTGACAAATGGGACATTTCCTCGAAGGGCGTGCTGCTGGCTTTTGAGAGGAGCGACATTGTGCTTTAAAATGCCCTTCTTTCCCACAACCAAAACAATGTTTGTTTTGATCCTGAGTTGTGGGCAACTGAACTGCAGCTGCCAGAAGTTGAGCCTTGTAACTGTGAGTCCCCACATTTTGACAAACTTTCATCATGTCTGCTATCGATGTGCCTGGCCGAGCATAAACAGCTGTCAGAGCACCCTTACAATCCTCATTGGCATTTTCAAAAGCCAGTTGTTTCATGAGCATTTCCCGTGCTGGGACATTTTCCACCTGGCGGCTGAGGGCAGTCATGAGTCTGTTAATGAACTCAGTGTAATCCTCTTTAGGCCCCTGCCTAATTGCTGCAAACCCAGCAACTGAGCTGTCCCCTTTGGAAGGAATCTTACTCCAGGCACGCATGACTATCTGTGCAATATCTCCCAACTGGGCATCAGTGAGTGCCAACTGCTGTGTGGGGTTGGCAAAATTTCCCTCCCCACATAACATATCCATTGTGAGCGCAGGGCGCGTGTGATGTACCTCCCAAGCCACATCCCTCCACTCCTGCAAGCAGAGCATGGCTTCTGCAGGAGGCAGGAGTGCTTTGATCATCTGTTTCCAATCAGCTGGTATCAATTTTTGAGAAGCAATGGCTTCCAACAGAGCTTTTGTAAAAGGTGCATTAACCCCATAGTCACGTATGCTGACTTTCAGTTCCTTCAGATATTTGTAATGGAGGGTTTCATATCTATCTGGGATTGCCTGTGTATTGCCAATAGCCGGAGCCCCCCTGATCACTGGGTATATCTCAGTAGATTCCACATTCAGCACAGCTGCAGTTAAAGCAGCAGAGAACTGTGTTTTTGTAGGGCTAAAAGTGCTTGATTGCTGCAAGGCAGGATATAATGTCCCATCTCCATTTCCACCCCCACCTCCATCAGGGGGCTCATGCTGTTGTTTCTCATATGGTGGAGGGGCAGTCAGACTCCCTCCCTTGGCTGGGGGCAAAAGCTGTGGAAGGGGGCCAGCAAGCCTCTGGGACAACAGAATATTTCTTGGAGTAAGTCTTTGAAGACAATTTCTGACTTCATGCACCTCTTTTGTTTCTGCCCTTTGTCTATTCTTATTCAGACAAAACTTCTGCTCTGGCGAAGTTAGCACCCCCCCCATAATAACTCTTTCCACTCACCCTGTTGGGATCCGAAGTTAAACTTGGATGATTTTCAAGCGCTTGACTGACCTTTCCAGTCGGAGTGAATGGGACCTTGTCCTGGTCGCAATGACGTGATAATGAGGTGCTAATCGCTAATTGCTGAAGCAGATTTCAAAGAGTTCCTTGAATGTCAATCAAACGCCTCCCACGGGGCGCCACTTGTTGAACTCCGATTCATCTAAAGATCTAATCAGCCTCATAAAGAGCAGTTTATAGCCCCAGATAAACAAAGGAAGAGTTAAGAATTCTAACGGAGTCTGGCTTCATTAGGCAGAGTAAGGAAGAGACAGAGAAATAGAAATAGAGAGCAAACATACACACGACTGCAGTCTTAGCTTAACAAAGGAATAATCATGCGTCTCTTTATTCAACAGAGTAAATCAAAACAAAACTAAGGCACACACAACCAATCAGAATGTCAGAACCAAATAAGGAGAATGATTAAGCATTTTTCTCACTTTTCTGCGCATGCCCATAATCAAGCGTTGTCTCTCATGTAAACAAAGGGACCTTTGTTTACAAAATGTGTAGAAAGCAGGCAGACAGAAGCCAGATAAATTCCCACAAGTGCTCATCTCTGTTTCAAAGCTGAAGAGCCAGTGCTGTCTGTGTCTGCAGATGCTTCCATGGACATGTGGCAGGCATGACTAGACAATGGAGTGCACAGAATGAGATGAGCACCAAACCCTAGAGCAGGATATGACTGGCTTTCAAGCAAGGACCACCTTTACCTTTAAACCTATCTGCACTGAGTTCTTCAGAATCTTCTAAGTTTTTGAAAAATAATTATTAAATCTTTTCAGAAACCTAAACCCATAACTGTGGTTATAAATGTTTAATAGATCTTTATAAGATAGATGTTCAAGAACTTTGGAGAGGTATGGAATGGAGAATTAGAAGGAAATGGAATTTAACGTGATGTGACATGGAGACAAAGAGCTTGACTGCTCATAATATTACAAACCAGTAATTAGAATGAATCGCTCATAACAATCAAAAGGCAGAAAAATACTGAATTACTTCTAGAATAAAAATGGACATTTGTGCTGGTATAGCAGAGTAGTTCAAGGAGAACTATGAACTGAAAATCTTCAGTCTGAATCTCATATCTGCTATTAATTGAATATGTGGCCTTAGGTAATCTATTCTCTCCCAAGCCTCAGTCTCTGGATCTATTCTATGGGGGATAATTATAATGATTTACTTGATAGAAAAGTAGCCCTTAGGTTGCATGCAACCTTTGGCCTAATTTTAAAAGCCCTCCAGAAGCTGTGGTGAGAGCTATCTCCATTCCCCAGGAGTTAAAAGAGTACAGAGACAATGCAGAGAGAATACATTATGATATTTCCAATTATTATGTATAAGGTATAAAAGCTGGACAGTGAAGAAACCTGATAGAGGAAAAAGATTTGCTGAAAGGTGTATTGAAAGAGAGCTTCACAAATACCATGGACTGCAAGAAAGAAAAATAAGTGAGTTCTAGATCAAATCAAGCCTAAACTTTCACTAAAACAAAAATACCTAGACTGAAGCCCATCATGGACTCATTGAAAAAGAAAATAATGCCAAGCAAAGCAGGATGGGACAGGAAAAGAAGAAAAATAAAATAAGAGATGAAATGACTTTTAGAAAAGAAGACACAGCCTTGAATTTGCAAGAACTGAGATCACTAGTTTTTGAGATCTTTTTGAGATCACTAGTTCATAATGTGTGGCAAACCCCTACCAAAAAAGTTATTATAAAACACAGTCTACTCACTAGGTAAGCGACATTAAGTACAATTAATGGTAGTTTCCATAGTCCAAAAGAAGCCTTATGATTCTTCTACACAATCAGTGGATTTATGCCTTTATCTATACCTATAAAAAGGGCCCTTAACCATTGGGTTCGTTCAAAGGTTCCCACACCCAGCCCAACCATCTCCGACCAAGCCCTCTGCACTTACCTTAACCACTTCCTCACCAATGCTGCGGGGGTCCGGAGGTCACCAGTGGGGCAGCCGCCCCACAACCGTGACCAAAAAATAAAACTATGAGTCCCAGTGTCCTCTGCGCTGCGCAATCCCTCAGCCAATCAGGCTGAGGTACGTGAGTGCAGAGGGGGATGGGAAAGCGTGGCGCGGCGGTTTTAAAAGACAAACCGCGCCAAGAGGAAGACTTAAAAGATCTAGCCGGAGCCAGGGAAAGGTAAGTGTGGTCGGTGGGGGTTAGGGATTGTGGGGGGGAAGGCACAGCCCCGGTAACCACGCCCTCCCTGCCCCACCACCTAGCCCCCCATCCCTAACCCCCACCGACCGCACTTACCTTTTGCCGGCTCCAGCTGGGTATTTCAAGTCTCCCTCTTGGTGCGGTTTGTCTTTTAAAACCGCCGTGCCACGCTTTCCCATCCCCCTCTGCACTCGCGTACCTCAGCCTGATTGGCTGAGGGATTGCACAGCACAGAGGACTCGGATTCATAGTTTTATTTTTTGGTCATGGTCATGGGGCGGCTGCCCCACTGGCGACCTCACTGCGTGGCCTTCTGCATAGGGAAAAGCACCAGCCTCTCCTTCGACTCTGCAGGCGACGTGGCCTTGACGCCCGCACGGATGAAAGACAGGCCGGTGCTTCTCCCTGAGGGAAGCGGTTCATCTTCCTAGGAGGATGGAGGCCAAAAGATTCGGCCCCCGTCTTCCAAGGAAGACGAACACCTTACAAACGGGAGACAAAGGCCAAGCATGGAGCACCGTTCTCGGCCTCTGTCTCCCACAACCGCCCCCTCTCCCCCCCGGCTTCTCAAAGACAGTGGGGGAAAGAAATTTCCCCCACAGCCTTGGAGGCCGGCACAAGCCACCACCATAGCATGGGGAGTGGGGAAAGAGGATACCCCTCTCTTCCCCCCCCCGACCCATGCTTCAGCGAGGCAGTGGGGGAAAACATAGTTTTCCCCCACAGCCTCAGAGGCCAGCACAAGCTGGCCCATAGCTTGGGGGAGGGAATACCCCCTCTTTCCCCCCCCCCAACCCAACCCAGGCTACAGCAAGGCACCGACTGGCCCCCCTGTAAAAAACAAATAAAAATACCCCCCCCCCAATGCCAGGATTTAACACGGCCTGGCCAGCAAGGCAAGGCCACGTTAAACCCTCCTAAACCCTCCCCACCCACCCACACACACACACACACTCACACACACACACACACAAACATAAAACCCTCCCACCCACAACAACAACAAACCCATAGAACTCACCTACAGGGAACAACCAACACAGACGTCCTACCTCCTCGAACGCCTCCTCGCACTGAACGTTAGTGAATGTAGTCCACCAGAGAGTGCTATTTTTAGTTAACTAAAAAAATAACTAAAAATAGCACCCTCTGGTGCACTACATTCACACACACACACACACACACACACACACACACACACACACACACACACACACACACACACACACACACACACACACACACACACACACACACACAACACTCCTGCCATAATAAAAAAATTAATGTGTGAGTTGGTGGTTGGAATGGTTTTTTACGTAGGAGTGGTGGTTGTGCAAAACCAAAACCACCCCAAACCACCAACATACATATTAAAAAATGCCCGGCAGGGCTGGGCAAAATATACTAGTTAATAATAATTTCATGCCTTCAAGTCAATTCTGAATTACAGCAACCCTTTTCAGGGTTTTCTAGGTACAGAATACACAGGATTGGCTTACCCTTTCCTTCTTCTGGGGGCATCCTGGGACTGCACAGTGTGCCAATGACCCCACAGGGTGGCTATTTTCCTGGGAAGCATTGTGAGGAATTGAACTCCCACATTCTACCTAAGCCAATGGGCTGGATCCAGCCTCCAATGCCTATTCATCAACCTCACACTGCCCTTGTTGTTCCCAAAAGTGGAAGTAAAACGTTTTACTTCCGCTTTCAGGAGCGACAAGGATGGAGCGGGCTGGTTGAATTGACATCAGGAGCCGGATCCGGTCTGTGGGCCATACCTGTCAACCGCGGCTCCAGAAAATACGGGACCTGCGCAAACGGTTCTGTGCAGGTCACCTTCTACACGCAGAAGGGATGCGCAGTACCTCTTTTCCCCCGCTGCCAATTCTGGAGTTTTGGCAGCTGCGGGCGGGAAATGGTGCAAATTGGCGCCAAAAATCAGGAAATCCCGGCCAATCCGGGAAGGTTGACAGGTATGCTGTGGGCCGTAGTTTGGGCACCCCTGGTTTAAGCAGAGGAAATGGCATCGTAAAATCTATCTCCTCCTGTTGCAAAACAGATTGCAAGGCACGTTTTACTTTAGAAGGAAAGTTTTCCAGTAGAAGGAAACACGGGACTAGCCAGGAGGAGGAACCACGTGACTGGCTCGCTGAACCACAGTCTGAAAAGTTTGGGCACTCCTGACTTAAGCTATTGAGCTATCTTAATACCGGTAGCAATGTGTTTATCAGACCACTAAAAATATTCAACATAAGCTTTCAACCTCACACATCTCTTTGTCAGCTTGGACCATGCTGAGCTGGGGTGATGCAGAACAAACTTTAAAGTTCAAAAAATAAAACTAGTCACATAGGTTTCTTTTTTTCTTTTCTGGTTGAACTATTGAAGACACCCTAAATAGCTCAAAAGACCATCATCTACAGCTAAGAAAGGAATCTAACATCACCCAATCAGCTTTAATTCTTTTGTAGCCGGAATCGGTTGATGAATATTAAATATCAGGTTCTGTGGATCAGCAGGCAAGGTTAATTTTATATATGACACCAAGAGGAAGAGACCCATCAGAGTTTCTGGATTCAAGTGATGACGAAAGCAATGGCCTGAAAAAGTCTTGGAATTCCATCTACAGGTGCTCTGTTGTAATGTTCATAGACAAGGCATACTGGTCTGCACCCAAACCTTTCAGGCTGCAGACCAGTCACATGGTTCAGGGATGCCCAAACTACAGCACTGGGATTTGGCCCCTGACACCAATTCATCTGGCCCGCACCACCCTCATCGCTCCCAGAAGCGGGGGGGAAATGTACCTGTACAGGCGCGTTTTGTTTCTGCTTCTGGGAGCGACGAGGGTGGCATGGGCTGGATGAATTGGCATCGGGGGTCAGATCCCGCCCCGGGGCCGTAGTTTGGGCTCTCCTGGCCTGCACCCTTCCTGGCCTGAAGGAAAATGGAAAAGGACCTAAAGAAAATAACACTAACATATCTGGGGATGGACATAGCTCCTTGGAAATAAGCAACGTTGATTTCTTGAATCCTACTACTGCAGTGGAAGAGACATGGGTCTATTTCTAGGTTCTAGCTCTCCTATTCCAGCCACCACCATGCTAGTCTCTCACAGGATATAATGAAACTGTGTTATAATTGGCTGGTGTGCTGTCTGACTTATAGAGATGCTGTTTGATATAAATCTATGGTGAGGCCCCATCTGGAATACTGTGTACAGTTCTGGTCGCCATACCTCCAGAAGGATATTATGGAGCTGGAAAAAGTGCAGAGGAGGGCAACCAGAATGATTAGGGGACTGGAACACCTTCCTTACCATCTGAGGCTGCAACGGTTGGGCCTCTTCACTCTTGAACGACGACGTCTAAGAGGTGACCTGATTGAAGTTTATAAAATCATGCACGGTGTGGACAAAGTAGATAAGGAAAAACTGTTTTCCCTATCGCACAACACTAGAACTAGGGGACACTCGATGAAACTTTTGGGTACTAGTTCTCAAACAAATAAGAGAAAGTACTTTTTCACCCAGAGGATTACTGGTCTATGGAACTCCCTGCCAGAAGAAGTGGTGACAGCTGTCAGTCTTGACAGCTTTAAGAAAGGATTAGACAAGTTCATGGAGGACAAGGGTATCAATGGCTATAATTATGGATACTTAAGGACAACCTCCGGGTTGGAGAGATAGGCAGGATATCTCTCAATGCCATTTCCAGGGAATCCTAAGCAGGTGAAGGCATCTCCTTGGGAATACCCTGAAGGAAATGGTGAGCCACTGTGTGAGACAGAATGCTGGACTGGATGGGCTGTGGCCTGTTCCAGCAAGGCTGTTCTTATTTTCTTATGTTCTTATGATATGTAAGGAGAAAGTGTGTGAGAAAGAGGAGTTAAGATGGGAATTCTATTCTGAAGCTGTTATTCTGAAGTCACAGTAGTGTGGTAGTTGCAAGTGTGCTTGAAGGGTGCTTGTGTGTGAAAAAAGGCAATATAGCATGATTTTCAATGGGACTTGCATAAAATAATTAATGTGCTTAAGAGAAAGAGAAGTAAAAGAGATTTCAGCAGTATGATAAGAATATAACAGCTTGTAATATTGAACCACATTATTTTTGTTTTTGCTTTTAATACATCCTTTTTTTTAAAAAAAATAGCAGGTTACAAAATATTATGCCATGTGTACTGCTGACCAATGCTGAGACATGTTGTTGTTGTTCAGATTTATATACCGTCCATCTGGGTATTATCCCACTCTGGGCGCTGAACAACAGAAAATAAATGACAACAATACATTGGACGGTGAGATCCTTTCAGCCATGCCGCTCTGGGATGCCAGGCTCAGGAAGAGCCTCGTTGTCCCGGAGGCGAGGAGTAGTAGTCCCAGAGCAGCATGGCCGAAAGGACAAGGCAGCTACAGCCACTGCTGGCAGGTCGGCTGGTCTTCTACCTGTGGGAGCTGCTTGCAGGTCAGGCTCTCACCATCCGGGTGAGGCGCACAGGAAGCGCTGCGGGAGCTGCTGGCAGGTCAGCTGGTCTTATGCAGCCAGGTGCTGCTGGCGGGTCAGCCCCTCACCGTCCAGGTGTGCTTTCACCTCTGCGCTTCCCGTGCGCCTTCAGTCCCGGGCATGGTGCATGGGAAGCGTTGCCAGCACTGCTGGGAGGTGGGCGGGGTGGGGTGGTGGGCTGGCGGCCTCCCCCTCCTCCCATGATGACACAGCCTTGCTGTGTTCCCAGGGAACGCAGGACCGATGCTTAGTATCTGTCCCGCGTTCTGGCCCCCCGGTTTCACCTCTAGGTCCTGAGCAGCTGATCCAGGGTGACCCCGCCCTTAGGCTGCTGCTGATGAATGCCAGGTCAGTCTGTAATAAGGCTCCCCTAATACAAGACTCTATTTTGGGGGAGCGGGCCGACCTGGCATGCATCACTGAGACCTGGCTGAGACCTGAGGATGGGGTGCCTCTATTAGAGATGTGTCCGGCCGGGTTCGGTGTTTGGCACCAGCCTAGGGATGTGGGTAAGGGCGGTGGTGTTGCCATTATAACCAGGGAGTCATTGGGAGTCGCCAGGGCCACCGCTCCACAAATTTTGGGTTGTGAGGCTCTGCTCCTGCGGTTGGGCCCTAACGGTCAGTTGGGGGTCCTACTCCTATACCTGCCTCCTTGCAGGGTAAGGGACTCCCTGCCTGGGCTCCTTGAAGCCATCTCGGCATTGGCTTTGGAGTTCCCTAGACTTATGGTTTTGGGGGACTTCAATTTGCCTTCGCTGGGGTCTGGTTCCGAGGTGGCACAGGAGTCCATAGCTTCCATGGCAGCTATGGACCTGGCTCAGGTAATTCAGGGCCCGACCAGGGGCAGTGGCCACATGCCAGATTTAGTCTTTTTGTTGGGGCGGTGGCAGAGTGATCTGAGTTTACAGAAGCTAGACATAACACCTGTGCCATGGTCAGATCACTATCTGGTGGCTCTAGACTTTCTGGGGGCGACACTTCATCGTAAGGAGGCAGGGTTGATTAAAGTGGCCCGCCCCCGGCAACTGATGGATCCGGATGGATTCCAGAGGGAACTGGGGGAATTTCCTCTGGATCGGCGACACGATTCACCTGAGGCAATTGTTGACCTGTGGTACGGGTCGACGACATCTGCCTTGGATGTAATCACTCCACTACGGCCTCTCAGAGCCCGCGGAGCTAGGTCATCCCCGTGGTTCACTGAAGAACTACGGGAGCTCAAACGGGCAAAGAGACGCCTTGAGCGCCGCTGGGTGAAGACCCAGAGCGATTCCGATTGGACACTAGCTAGAGCCGCTATTAGGGCCTACCTAGTGGCGATGGGGGTGGTGAGGAGGCAGTACTTCACCTCCCTTATTGCCTCCACTGATAATCGCCCAGCCACCCTGTTTCGGGTGACCAGGTCCCTCCTGGGTAGGGCGGGGCCTGTGCCTGGTTGGCAGGGATCGGCTGAGGACTTTGCTGACCATCTGGTGGAGAAAATCGATCGGATCCGCTCGGGGTTCAAACTTGGCGTGGACGGGGAGGGTCCGGGGGGAGCCAGTGCGCAGTCTTGTGTTACCTGGGATCGGTTTGATCCTGTTGCCCCGGATGAAGTGGACAGGCTCCTTGCAGCGGTCCGTGCCACTAATTGTCCACTGGATCCCTGTCCCGCCTGGCTGGTAAAAGCCTCTAAGACGGTGACAGGTGGCTGGGTCGGGGCTATAATTAACGAGTCTTTTCGAGAGGGGATATTTCCTGCACTGCTGAAACATGCTCTTGTGTGCCCCCTCCTGAAGAAGCCATCCCTCGATCCAGCAATCCTAACCAACTACAGACCTGTATCCAACCTTCCTTTTTTGGGGAAGGTTCTGGAGAAGGCAGTGGCACGTCAGCTGCAGGGGGTGCTGGATGAAGCGGAATATCTGGACCCATTCCAGTCAGGATTCAGGCCTGGATATGGTACTGAGACTGCATTGGTCGCGCTGATGGATGATCTCTGGCGAGAGTGGGATGGCGGTCATCCGTCCGTCCTTGCTCTTCTTGACCTCTCAGCGGCCTTCGATACCGTTGACCACGGTATCCTTCTGGAACGGCTCCGAGGATTGGGGATCCAGGGCACGGTGTGGTCCTGGTTTTCCTCATTTCTGAGGGGCCGGACCCAGTCGGTGTGGTTGGAGAGTGAGAGGTCGAGTCCTAGTCCCCTAAAATATGGGGTGCCTCAGGGCTCGGTACTCTCTCCTCTCCTATTTAACATCTACATGAAGCCGCTGGGTGAGATCATCCGTTCCCAAGGGGTGCGGTACCACCAGTACGCGGATGACACACAGTTGTACATCTCGGCCCGTGGGAACCCCAGTGATGCAGTCAAAGTCCTTTCCAGCTGTCTGGAGGCTGTTGGGGTCTGGATGGGGGCAAATGGGCTACAGCTGAATGCTAGCAAGACTGAGTGGCTATGGATGGGGGGTCCTGTGTTATCCCGAGAGCTACCATCTTTGGTTTTGGATGGGGCTGTTTTGCCCCAGACCAACCCGGTGCGCAACTTGGGGGTCCTCCTGGATTCGCGGCTGCTGCTAGAAGAACAGGTGGCGGCTGTGGCCAGGAGGGCCTTCGCCCAACTTCGGGTGATTCGCCAGTTGCGCCCACTCCTGGACCGGGACTCTTTGCTAATGGTCACTCACGCTCTGGTGACCTCCAGACTAGACTACTGTAATGCGCTCTACATGGGGCTGCCCTTGATGACCATTCGGAGGCTGCAGCTGGTCCAGAATGCCGCGGCCCAGGTGGTGATGGGGTGTGGACGTTATGCCCATGCCTCACCACTGCTTCGGGGGCTGCACTAGTTACCAGTTTGTCTCCGGGTGCAATTCAAGGTGCTGGTTTTGACCTTTAAAGCCCTACATGGTAGTGGGCCAGGGTATCTTAGAGACCGCATCGCCCTAAGGACGTCTGTCCATCCAACCAGAGCGGACCGGAGGGGCTCTCTAATTGTGCCATCAGCCAGGGGGGCTCGCCTCTCTGGCACAAGGAGGAGGCCCTTCTCCGTGTCCGCACCAGCCCTTTGGAACCTCCTGCCTGTGGAACTGCATCTCCAGACGGAGTTGTTGCCCTTTAGGAAGGAACTAAAGACCTGGCTGGCGGGCCAAGTTTGGGGTGCGGGTGGGGATGGGGGTACCGTTGGGTGGTTGGTATAGAGAAGTGTGCCTTCCCCCAAGGTCCCTTCGGTTCTTGCGCACCTTTTAGGGGTGGGTTTTTTTAAAAAACTTTTTTAACTTTTAACTTTTTTATCATGTGTCTTTTATGTATTTACTGTCCGCTATGTAAACCGCCCTGAGTTGGGTTGTACCTGAGTGGGCGGTATATAAGCGTGAAAAATAAATAAATGAATGAATAAGACGCACCCTCATCCCCCCCCACACACACACACTTTTTTGGGGGGGGGGGGAGGAAGTGTGTCATGGTCTGAAAAATACGGTAAGCAATGCTTTTTGGAAAGTTATTCTTCCTAGGCTTCTGAAAAGGAATATGACCTCATTCCTCACCCTTACATCACTCTTGGATTAAACTGAAGGCAGCACTATTTTGGCTTGATCAGTGGGTGAATCAAACCCTTTTATCCATAGTGTCTTCTGAGAGGCTGGCAGTAACAACAGAGAAAAGTGTAGAAGATGAGGTCAATCTCTAATTCCTCTTAGTTCACTTCTTTCAATCTTATGGACTGTTTGTAATATTGGTCCTGTGCATACACACGCCAGGCATTATGAAACATGCACACGGACATCAAAGGATAGCTTTATAGCAGAATGACTCATTTGTTTCATTTGTTCTGTTCTGAAGTTTAATGAATCCAATTAATCATGCATATTTTAGTAGGTGCTTCATTATAAAATGGCTTTCTGGGGTCACAAAAAATATAGCTATCTTTTATTCCTAGGAAATGAAGCTGGGGAAGCAAAGAAAATTTGTAGACCTTTTACATGACCCCACGTAACCATTCAGTGACCTCTTTCTCCCACATCACAGATGATCATGGATACAACCCAGCCAAACTTGACAGTAAAATCCCATTGAACGCAACATTGTGGCTTCTTCTTCTTCCATATCTAGGCCAGACAGGAAACTACCAAAATGAAGGCACCTTTTGGTGAGTTCATTCTGCAGTTCCCTTTGCCTGACCTAGTGTGAGAAAGATTAGCTGGCAACACAAGGTTGCCATTACCAGGGTACACCCAATTGTGGTTCAAAAATACCACAATCTTCAAGGATGCTTTTTCGGTGTACCCTAGCATTGTGGCTTATGTAGCGCCACTAGGGTAAAATGTCCTACCTTAACCTGGGTTGAGGGAGTCATACTAACAAGAAATGACCCTTGCTGCCTCTTGAATCCCTTAGGTGCTCAAACACAGTCATGTAAGAGTTGTGCTTGGAGCAGTAGCCCATTTACTGTACATGTTTTGGGATCCCCAACTACGCCACTTTGTGGGGTTTACTCTACCATCAATGAAGCAGTTGCCTCAGAAGGCAAAATGTTGAGAGATAAGAAATTGTAGCAAGTACAGTATAGGAAGACAAAGCTATGAATGACACATGGCCTATAGTGAGTCCCCTAAGCAGTGTTCATATGTCACTGCTCTCCATGTGCCTGAAGAAGTGAGCTGTATCTCATGAAAGTTTACACCGAATTAGATGTGTTACTTTAAAAGGTCTGTCATGGTTTCTCCTGCTTTATTATTTATTTATTTATTCATTGAACTTACAGTATATTGCTTTGCTTTTGCTTTACAAAATAAGCCTGTGGTTCACAGTGTTTCTTAGCTCACACTAACTGTTCAGTCACAGAAACCTGAGTGAGTCCCACCACAATTGAAAAAGAAAAGCCCTTTTTTTCTGAGGACATTTTAAAAGTATTATGTTACTATATTTATAATTTATGACAATAGAAGCTGGTCTATTGGGAGAGGAATTGCACTGCCCCTATCTTCAGGACACTGTTCTGCCACCAGTGCTAATGTAAGATTATATTGCTATTGTGGTCAGCTTCTCTACATGAAGTTGGATGGGATGCCATCTTGTTCTTTGGCTCATGCAACTGTGGCAATCCAGCCCAGCATTCATGAGGAATGTTAAGTACTACCAAGCATGAATGCCATGATGATTATTAAACTGAATTCCTACTGTAAGCAACAAATAATTATACAAAGAGATTGTCCACTGTGTATAGATTGTAGAAGCACCATATAATCCTTGATCAGAACCATTATTCTTAGAAGAAAACTCATTAAAGGTTATACTTTGATAAGGAATTAAGATTATCTCCTCTGTTTCAGAGGGTGGTCAAAGGACAAGTTGTTTATTATTATTATTATTATTATTATTATTATTATTATTATTATTATTATTATTATTATTATTATTATTATTATTATTATTATTATTATTATTATTATTATTATTATTATTATTATTATTAAACAGGGTCTTTATCTAGAAAATCAAAAAGAGTTGCTATGTCAGAATTGATTCAATGACTCATAATTAGTATTATCAATAACTTTCTTGAGATCATCCTAGTCAATACAGAGAGGTCAGGCTGGAAGGGGCTTAGTCAGTACACGTGTCCTTGTATCCATTCCACACTTTAGATTTTTAGAATGCCTGCATGGGGCTCAATCTAGATTTCAAATGACAAAATTTAGGCACAATTTCATCTTTGTTAGATCTGTAAAGAAGCAATCTATCTAGGAAGGTCTGTGGGCAGTGGTGGACTACAAAAAAATTTACTACCACACTGTGGGCATGGTATGGTGGGTGTGGCCAGGGGGAAAGCCCAGCATTGCACCTGAATTAGGACTACTTTATTTCAAAACTTGGATGGGAGGGGCCAGTCAGAATTTCTGCTACCGGTTCTGGCAAACTGGGGCGAACCTGCTGGTGCCCACCACTGTCTGTGGGTACAGGGTTTTTTTCCTTCCTTTCTTAAAAATCCATCACAAGCTTTCTTATGAACAGTTTCAGTGATATTTCAGGGCAGCTGCCTGCTGTCGGTGAACTCCAAAAGGGATGGTGATGATGATGATGATGATTCTTCATTGTCTTGTCTCTCCTCACCTTGCCATGCCATATTCAGAATCCTCCAGACAACAAAGCCATTTTTCTAAGCTGTATTCAGAGTCCCCTCTTCGCATGGCAGCAGCCAGTTAAGATCCCTCATGTAAAAAGAACCACTGAGCTGAGCATGTAGCTGACAGCACACAAATATTACTACATTTGCACTCCTCCCTTAGCATCACTAGCACCACAGTCTCTAGTGCTCCTGCATCTAGGAGTCACCTGTACTTGTGAAGGTTGCTGACACAATATAAAACCTTGATTATGGGCAGGAGCATGCCCAGACACACTTTGGAATTTCTGAGAACCTGGCAATAGCAACACTTCATGATGGGAACAGCACTGCTTTGAGAGTGGAAGAAATAAATATACAGCCCAAGGTCACTGTGTCACTATGGATGCTGTCTTCAGGGGACTAATGGTCTGATAGGATAGTAAATAAAATGGGTGGGGGTCCCTTACCCGCTCAGCACTGTTTCTTGTTAGCCTAGCATTTGCTAAAGTATTTATTACTAATGAATCTTCCTCAGTTCTTTTTATTCTGACTGCTGATAGTTCAGTATCATTCAATGCTATCTCCCATGCAGTGTTGAAAGATACTGTATGAGATTATCTTTGTTTACTGGGAGATGAGGAGGGTCAGACAATATATTTTACTGGACTTTTTATAGGGCCCTGTATATTTTATGGCAACATCATTTACAATGTGCTGAAGAAAGCACATTGCAAGACAGGGTATTTTGTCAAGGTTGACCATCTGTAGAGGCTAGGTCTAGCACTGGGATAAATTAACCCACTATCAAGCTGCGGTGGCTCAAATGGTTAAGACGCTACCTGGAAGGTGCAGGTCAGCAGTTCGAGACCTGGGTACTGCATGACAGTTTGAGTGCCCATCTGCCTCTGTCCCAGCTCCTGCCAACCTAGCAGTTTGAAAGGAAGAAATTGCAAGTAGATAAATAGGGACCACTTTGCTGGGAAGGTAAACAGCATTCCGTGGAATCCAGTGTCTAGGCATGCCTGCCACATGCTCACAGAAACATCTGCAAAATGCAGACAGCGCTGGATCTTCGGCTATAAACAGAGATAAGCACTGAACCCTAGAGTTGGATACGACTGGCTTTCAAACTGAGCAGAGTTTCTCCAGCAAAAATCCTTTCAACCCAGAGTAATGTCTGACACGGAATTTATTTTTTATTTAAGAATCTTACAAAACAAGAACCTTTTTACAGTGTCTGGTAGGACTGTAGTGGTGGTGGGGAGCCTACTTTTTACAATCAGAAGAAGGAGAATGAAGACTTTGGGTTAATCCAGTGTCTTGCTTCCTGGCTGGATGAGACAGAATTGGATGGAATTTAGAAGCATTGGCCAGTATCCTGATGTGTTACACACATGTGGAAAGCTGTTTATATAAACATTTCCCCTGTTACAGAAACTTCCTTTTGACTGCCCCATTTCATATTGTGAGATTGCTTGAGTAACAGGTTCCATGATAACTTGCACAATGGTGTCCGCAGGGAGGCAGGTCAAGTAGGATACTGGCCACTGTATTTATTTGTAATATACTTTTACAAATATGAACCATGTTGGTCTGAAAATTTCAAAATGGTGTCATATGACAACAAAACATACAGTCTGAGAGTGGAAGTGACATTTCATGGTGTCCTCCCACTGCTCTGGTCCTAACACATACAATGTAACAATATCCAGAATTAAAATCCCCTTGAAATAAATGGTAAATTAGATAATAAGAAACCAGTATGGCCACTTCTGCATCACCAAAAAAGATGGCAAGAGGAGATGCTGCAGAAAAATTGTACATCTTAAATTATATGTTCTGATTCATGGTGTCCCTCACAGGTTTTTCAAGCTGTGAAAGATGTTCACAGAGTGGTTTACTGTTTTCAGTTCCAAGAGGTCATGTGGATATTTGAACCTGGGTCTTCTGGGTCTCAATCCAATACCCCATTCATTACACTACTCCGACTCTCAAAATTACTGGTACACTGGTAAAATTAGAAATTATTTTATAATTTCAATTACAATACCTGCCATTAAAGAGGAGAAGACTTTGACCAAGTAACCTACTGAGTCTGAGGCATTGAATGGATGGACAGTTTCAGAGTCCCCAAGTTCTTTTCTTGCAATCCTTTCCCCTCAAATCACCCTTTTACTGGACAAATGGAGGAAATATCAAGAAGAGGATTGTTCTCTGGCAGTCCTTTAGTTACAAAAATTGTCCTTACTAAAAGAGAACATGGATGTCTTGCAAAGGTAGATAAACTTTTTGACAGGCATCAAAACATAAAAATAGTTGAACGGTATTGGATAGCACTAAGAAACTTACCCCTGCTCTAAATGCCATTTCCTGCCGACCACATCTCAAAAGAGATCCTGCTACCTCCAGAAGGGCTTCTCAAGGAACAACCAAGGGAGAGGGAAGTCTCTCAAGTAAACTTTCATTAACCCTTTCTGGTTGGATGAAGACTCCCAAGATGAAGGTGTAACATATCTTCCTCTCTTAATGACTCTGTAGACCTCAATGTCTGGGGTAACAGTGGCTTAGTGCTTAAGACGCTGTGACCGGAAGGTCAGCAAGTCAGCCATTCTAGACCGAGTGCTGCACAACGGCATGAATCCCCATCATTTGTCCCTGCTCCTGCCAGCCCAGCAATTCGAAAGCAAGAAATTGCAAATAGATAAATAGGTACCACTTCAGTTGGAAAGTAACAGCATCCCATGCACTCCGGTGTCTAGTCAGGCCTGCCACATGTTCATGGAAAAGTCTTCAGATGCAGACAATGGCTGGCTTTCAAGCAACGTGGCTGGCTTTCAAGCAAAGGAGACCTTTACCTAGACCTCAATTCAGGTATTATGCACTTATAGCCAGGGCATGCAAGGCCACTGATTGGTCAGTTTGAATTTCCCTGTCTGGGAGGTGCCCAGTCCTCTTGCTTGTTTTTACGTGGATAGTGAAAATTGGTTTAGTGAAATGTTCCTGGCAAGTTTAGATTATGTTTGGTTGTTTCTAAAACTCTTTCAGATATTCTCCCTGGTGTTTCTGAAACTTTTTTCTTGGGTAATAGTCTCAAGGACAGATGTTAATGCATGCTAATATGTTTGATAAGGATTTTAAGCCTGCCTCCCCTCTACATTAGTAGGTAAGTTTAGATTCTAGCAAATATCTGGAAGATGCTCAGGGGCTTGAAAAAGCCGCTGCCGCCGCCACCGAAGGACTCGCTGCCTCTCCCTGGGCCCACGCCACCAGCTCAGGGATGGGAGGCAGGTAAGGCTGACGTCTCCACCACCCCCTCCCCCAGAGTTCCGGCTGCTTGGGGGGATTGAAAAAGCTGCCGCTGACGCCAGAGGACTCGCTGCCTCTCCCCAGGCCCATGCCACTGGCTCGGGGATGGGAGGCCGGTGCTGTTGAGGACGTTGAGCGCCGAGGTTCCGTCAGAGATGTTGAGACGGGCTCAGTCAGAAATGTCGAGCCGGGCTCCATCATGTGTTTTGTATTATGTGCTATGTGTATATTTTTCTATTGTGTAAATTGTTTTGCTGTAAACTGCCTTGGGTCGCCCTAGGGTGAGGAAGGTGGTATACAAATATAGCAAATAAATAAATAAATAAAATATTCAAGGCATATAAAATGCTTCTTCTGTGTCTAGGCCAGATGTGAAACTGCCAAAACGAAGGCACTTTTTGGTGAGTTCATTCCGTAGTTCCTTTCGCTTCACCTAGTGTGAGAAAGATTAGCTAAAAACACAAGGTTGCTGTTACTAGGGTATGCCCGTTTGTGGTTGAAAATATATATATAGAATGCTATTAAAATGTGTTGTTGGTTTTTATGTCAAATAGATAATAGATGCCTTAGAGCTAGTTCTATCTTATAGGAGCAGAAATATAGATGAACCTCACAAAACCCACGAGGCAGCTTGAGAATGTGTGACTGGCACAAGGTAGAGTTTCATGAATGAGCAGGGATATGAATTTGGATTGCAAAGTCTCAATCCAGCACTCAAACAAAGTATTATTCTACCCAGATTCTCTCTCTATAGGAGAATAACCCTTCATCTTAAGCCTGCTTAACATTTGTGAATCCATGTAGAAATGGCCAATGCTGCAGAATCCATTTTGAAAAGAACTGGGCAACCATAGGCCAATATTTCTCTCTCTCTCTCTCTCTCTCTCTCTCTCACACACACACACACACACACACACACACACACACACACTTTTCAGTGTGTATGTGGGGGAGATATTCCTGCTTCCTCCTCAACATCCTATTCTGCCCAAATTCTGAGTGCCTACTTGTACTCTCTGACTTCTGTTTTTCCATGGGCCACATCAGTCATTCAAAACATTATTCTCAAGAATCAAGATATCTGAGTCCATGCAACATGTTTCTACCTGTTCCTAAGGAGGCATTTTTCAGGCATCATATGACCCAGACTAAATACAGTATACTTCTCAGGTGAATACACGTTCTCTCTTTTCTCCAACAAGGCCCATCTTGTAGCAATAATCCAGTAAACTATACCTAATAGCAGAAGGTTGCATTGTAATATGCATTGTAAATTTGATGTCATTTGCCATTTGCTTTTAAATAACTGCAGACAGTTAATTATTCTAGGTCACAGCTGGCAATGGACTGAGTCTTCTTAGATGAACACAACAATTGTTTACCAGGTGTTGTGAGTGGGTATCTCTTTATTTATTCAAGTTCTTTGCTGACTTAAGAGTGGAATGCTGAACACCAGTGTATATAAGCCAATCCATATACTTGATTGCGAATAAATTTTAGTAAATACAAACACTTTGACTTAACAGTCTTGGATGGGAATGCACATAAATGCTCTGAGCTAAGATGATAAGAGGCTAATTGAAACTGCATAGTAGCAGTTAGTGTAGAGCTGGAAATTATCAAATGCTATATATGGAAATGCTGGAAGTGCTATATCAAAATGAGACTTAACAACCATATATAGTAGAAGTTCTCAACCTTTTAAAGCCGGGGGCCAGGTCACGTTCTCTCAGATAGCTTTGGCCGGATGGCCATTTTGCCCTTCTGCCAACACATGGCACTTCCTGGTGTGGTGGGGGCAGTGGGGGACCACATGAAATGGCGCTGAGGGCCGCATTCGGCCAATGGGCAGCAGGTTGAGAATCCCTGCCGTATAGCATGGAAATAACAAAAAGGTCTTGTGAAATCTGGAGGGTTACCTAATTTCTTTTGATATTCATTTTCATGGGCTTGCATCTGATGAAGTGGGCTGCCAAATAAAATATGTTGGTCTTCGAGGTTTCATAAATTTCTGCTATTTCTGTTGCAACAAAGGGGTTTCATATGAAGCTAACCAGAAAAAAGTTCAGAAAATCCCTGTTTTGTAAATATAAATTCATTACTGGATGGCTATGGTATTAGTAGACAGCTTGGGTATGTGAAAGGGCTGTCTCTCAGATAGCATAATGGGGATTTAAAAAATTTACTTGTATATACTCAAGTGTAAGCTGACCCGAATATAAGCCGAGGTACTTAATTTTGACCTGAAAACACGGGAAAATAGATTGACCCAAGTATAAGTCAAGGGTGGGAAATGCAGCAGCTGCTAGTGAGTTTCCATAATCAAAATACATGAAAATATGGTAAAATTAATTAAATTGTCAGCGTGTCTCAATCTGGCATGGTCTTTGACTCGAGTATAAGCCATGTCCCCTTTTTGGGTCTCATTTTTGGGACTAAAAAACTCAGCTTATAGTCAAGTATATAGGGTACTTATTTTCTACCCTACCTTTCCCCCCTATATAAGGACTCTTTTTACATTAACATAAGCACTACTATTCAGTAATCAGTCCATGCTAAAAGAGCTGGCCATCAGGTACATCAATCAAATGATACCTGCCTATGGAACCTAATCTTTGTCAGCCCTTACCATCAAGACAAGTGACTAGGAATGTCTCAAGTTCTGTGCTATCCATTCACTTCTATATACAACTCAAGCTCCTACTTCTGGGCTGAACCAGTGATGACCTTTTAATAGAACTTGCCATTCACTTACTATGAACCATAGATGAGCAAAATTAAGTATCTTTCCTCTTCCCTTCCACCCTTGATAAGGGCTGATGACCTCTCAATCAGCCTGTCCAATGCCATGTGGTTCCTCATGTAATCAGATACAAGTTGAGTGAGGGTTTTATTTTCTGTATATGTACAACTTACATACAGAATTGGGTTTATAATTGCAAAGTGCCTACATCAGTAAAAAAAAAAGTCTCCCAGCTGCAAAAGTTATATCTCAACAAACATGGAGCTGAAAGGAACCAGGTAATCTGGAGGCAGGACTAATCAAGTGAGTTTTGAGTCATTTTGTTCACTTGTTGAGACATTGTGTAGTGAATGCATAATGCTAAAAAAAAAAACACACAGAGGACAAGTTTCTGCAACATGCAAATAACTATTTATTATTATGATCTTCTGAGTGATCAACAAATGAGGAATACTGTACTTTATCACACCTCCACGCCTCATCAGAAATCTGGATGTTAAGAAAATGTAAATCATCGTTTTCTTACTTGCTTCATTGCAGATAGGGACTGTGGTGACTTAGTGGTTAAGACGATTAACTTGATGACTAGAAGGTCAGCAGTTCAATACCCGAGTGCTGCACAACAGAGTGAGCTTCCGTCTCTGCCTCAGCTCCTAACAGTTCAAAAGCAAGAAATTGCAAGTAGATAAATAGGTACTGCTTTGGTGCGAAGGTAGCAGCATTCTATGCTCTCTGGTGTCTAGTCATGCCTACCATATGACCATGGAAATGTCTGCAGAAGCAGACAGCACTGGCTCATTGGTTGTAAACAGAAATGAGCAACACTCCTCGGAGTTGGATATGACTGGCTTTCGAGCAAGAGCAACCTGGACCTTACAGTGAAGATAATCAGCATACAAAGTCACTTGATAAATGTATTCATCAACTATTGTCTGGGAATGTGTTATCATTAGCAATCTCAGAATCCTGCTTTATGATTTTGATAGACAATAGGGCAATGTCAGTGAAGCAATCATAAGACAAACAACCCTTCTTCTACAAGGTGTCTTGCCACATCTAAGAAAAAACCTTGATAATTTTATTTTAAAATGTACCTCTTCCTATACACCAAATAGTTTCCCCAATATTTATTTACTTACTTACCTACCACCCATCTGGGAGAAATTTCCATTCTGGATGGTTTACAATCCTAATACAGTGGAACCTCATACAACAATTGCCCCATATAGCAACGAAACTACATAACAATTTGGGTTTGTTTGTTTGTTTTTTGGGGATGGTGTCCCGCATAACAATTTTCCCTATGGAAAAAAATCATACAACAATGTGTCAGTGGGAAAAACCACTTTGTGAAAAAAACCGTTGTACAATGGGGAAATCGCTATACAATGCATGTATTGTATAGCAATTTTTTCATACAACGAGCCCCATGGAACGGATTAAAATCATTGTATGAGGTACCACTGTACATAGACATAAAATTAAATGACTTTGAAATTACCCACTACCCAGATAAAAATAATTTAAAATTCTCCAACAGAATATCAATTTCAGGGGAAATTAACATCTAATTGACCACAGGGAGGATGTCTTTAAAGGCTTCTTTGAACAAAGTAGTTTTAAGATGTTTATATATACTGTATATCGAAGGAGGGAGCCTGACACAGCATCACAGTCAGGTTGTTCCATAAAATAGGTGCTGCCACCAAAAAGGCTCTTTTCCTATTTGATTCTTTGCCATTCTTGGTGCCAGCCTCATGGCAGTGTTTAAGCCAAAAACTGTTCACAAGGTTGACTCAGTCTTCCATTGTTCAATAACATGAGTATCCAGTGTGTCATGGGCAAAACTGCTAATTACATAGTGAACAGAGAATGCCCTGTGTGCTATGGAGCAATATATAAGTGTAATTGCTATTGGTGTCCGGGGCTTCCTACTTTGGAATGATCGGGTGATGCAGGCTGAAGACCTTTGAGGGAGATGTTGCATAAGATAGCAAGGCCCAAAACTGTTTGGGACTTTTTAGTGTATGAGAACCAAGACAAAGGAACAGCCGAAGGACTGGCTTAACACATCTTTATTGCATGGTGGTCCGGGGGAACATGAGGTAATGGCGGACGAGCAGCTCAATATATACGGTGGTTATACATTTGAATGTGGCTCCACGATAGCCCATTGGCTACCGTTGGCGTGACGTCATTTCTGGTCACGCCCTTCTTGTCCAGGTGAGGTAGTGGCGGGAATCTTCCCGCGCTGTGGTTCCTTGGGGAATTGGGACCTGTGAGCTGGGCGCTCGCTATTGCCACCAGGTGGTCATTAGCTTGCGTCCTAATTGCAACGGGTTACATTGGTATATATGTTAAAGGCATAGTATTGAGAACACAAAGCATAGTATTGAGAACACATGATATATATGTTAAAGGCATATTATTGAGAACACAACAGACTTTGTATGTTGAACTTAGCACCTTGTACCTGATAACAGTATCCAACAGGGAGCCAATGTACCTGGGCCAGGACCATAGTGATATGGTGAAACCTCTACAACACCAATGTGGCTTCAGCATTTTGGATCCACAACTATCTCCCTATCAAGGACAAGAGCAGTCCCATGCAGGGAGCATTAGAACAGTCAATTCTTGAGACTACCAATGCACGGGCCAGCAATTTTAAGTAGTAGGATGTGCCCTTTTTCACTTCTGAAATTATAAATTTCAGAGTTCTTTATTTTAACATTGGAAAGCTGAGAAACTCCTGCTCAGAACTAGGAGGTTGATTAAGATGGCAACATCAGATGTGGTAGGGGTGGTAGCACTTCTTTTGTGTCTAGGTTAGACATGAAATTACAAAATGAACCCACCAAAAGGTTCCTTTCGACCAACCTAGTGTGAGATTAATTAGCTGGCACAAGGCTGCCTTTGCCCAGGGTACGTCAGATTGTGGTTCAAAAATACCACAATCTTCAAGGAGGCTCTTTCTGTGTACCCCTGTGGTAGCACTAAAAGAGATTGAATCATGGACCTCTTCAAAGTGCCCCAGTGTTGACAACTATTTACAACCCCCCCCCCCAAATATTTGAATCATAATCTGAAACTTTTTAAAAAGGCTGCCATCATAGCCATGCTCACATAAAAGGTAACTTCATCAAAATGGCACACCTTGGTGGAAATATATTCAGAACAGGAAATTAACTTCATCATGCCATTTTATTTGTATTTCCCCTTCCCTCAAGCACTGAACTTGTGGTCCTTCTGTGTGTGTGTGTGTGTGTATGTATGTATGTATGTATTTATTTATTATTTCAATTTCTATACTGCCCACTTGGCCAAGGCCAACTCAGGGCAGTTCACAATCACAATAAAAACATAATTAAAACTGTATAAAAACTATCCTCCCCCTAAAAATGGGTGCAGGGACCAAGGGGGCGGAGTTACACTATACCAAGCTCCCAATGGAAATCACCCTTCCACCTGCACCCCATTCTTGGCCTGCCACTCATCCCAGCATGTATTGGAAGTAGGAATTCTTCCAGTTAAATCAGGAGGCCGACTCGTGCTCCCTCAGACAGCTTCGGGGGCCAGGGTGGATGACCATTTTGCCCTTCCTCAACCACACAGGACTTCCCGGTGTGGTGGAGGTGGGGCCCCACATGAAATGGTGCTGTGGGCCAGACCCGGCCCATGGGCCGCAGGTTGAGAATCCCTGACACTTGCAAATCTTGTTTCGGTTCCAGGCAAAACTCAACACACAAGAACCAGAACACAAAAAAAATGAGAAAAACACTGAGGTCCTGGACCCATTCATTAGGTATTGCTGGCAGCGGGCCACGGTCCTTCTTCTTTTTTTGCCGTCCTAATTGGCCTCCATTAATTCCTGCCAACATGTTCAATTTTTTAATCTTCCAGAAAGCAGGCTTTTTAAAAAAAATTACTAAATTGGTTGCAATTAAAGCAAATAACAGAAGGGAAGGTTCTCCACTCCATCGCCAAAGAGGGGGGGTGGGTGATCAGACCAAAGCAGTTCAGAAGCAAGGAAGGAGCATCCCATTCGTGTCCCCATCCTATTCGTGTCCCTTGTCCCACCCCTCCTATTCTGCCAAGTGCAATAACAATGCAGTCATCATCATCATCATCCGGGGGGGGGGGGGGAGAGACGTGGAGATTCTCCTCCATGGAAAGCTGCAGGCGAGTTCATGCCAGCGGCCAGCCTGGCTCTCTGAATCCTCCAGACTCCCAAAGGGCCAGGCCAGGAACTAAGCATCGTTGCAGCAGCATGTTGTAAGCCTCGCTCCTCTTGCTATTGAGGCTGCCTGGCTGCCACAGAACAGCACCAGGGAAGCGCCTGTGCCGCTGCGACAGGGGGGAAGACGACGAGGAGGCTCGGAAGCAGCTGGAGCAGGCGCACTGAGCATGCGCCGGCGGAGCCGACGCTTGGGCAGCCCAAGCCTGGTACCCTGGAAATAATGAAATAAATGGCGGGGTGAAAAGACACCCGCCGAGATAGATCTGCAAGGAGGTCCGGTGAGGGGGCGGCTGGCTCGGTCCTTTCTCCCCTCACCACCCCCAAAGCACCGCCAACAGGTAGGGGAGGGGAGAGGAATGCTAGCGTGTGATGTGTGTGTTGTGCGTGTGTGTATGCATGCATGCATGCATGCATGCACGAAGAAGGTTGCCTTCGGGGTAGGGCTGTCGCTGTCGGACTGAAGGTGAAGGGAGGTTTGGGGCTGTGGGATGGTGTGGTGGCGTTTCTATGAATGTCCTCCCCAGTTGCAAACAGGGAAGTGGAGACAGGCAAATGTGGCTCTCTTGATCCTCCAGAGGGGGATTGCAAACCACCACCACCACCACCTCCCCAATTGGGGGTGGGAAGGCTTTCTTCTCTAGGCTCAGCTCTCCTCCTCTGTCCAGATGTGCATGTCATTGGGGTGGAGGGATGGGGGGGTAGGTAAGCTGATTTCTCGAGGTGTGCTTGCTTGCATTTGATTTTTGGGGTGTGGGTTTGACACAATGCTCTCATGATCTGATCAGGCTCTTGTTTACACAGCGGCGGCGATGGTGGAGGCGGCAGGAGCAGCCGGGCGGTTCCTAAAAGCTAAGCATGGTGGAAAGGCTTTTCCTTGGAATCCATTGTCGAGATGCTGTGTGTGTGTCTGTGTGTATGTATGTGTGTCTAGTCCTGTGGAGAGAAAGCATAGGAGAGACCCTCTGTGGGGACAGGCAAGCATCCTCCTTGGTGGTGCCATAACAGTGGCTTTCCCATCACTTAGGGAAAGGAGCAGAATGTGTCTTATTTTCTTTGTTCTCTCTCTCTCTCTAGATATTTATACAGTATATATTAAAATAGGCAGCATCAGGATAAATTCTCACCAGCCAGATGCAGATCTTTGCATTTGATGATGCTTGTCTACATACAGCCCTAGTAATGGCTGTGCGAATATGTGTTATTCCTGGGGTGTGTTTTCTACATACACACATAGAGAGAGCCATTTATTATTGCCGTGCCTTCATGCCACCCTTGTATCGACATTTTAAAAAAACACAACAGGAACAGCCACTCACACATAACACATAAGTAAGCTGTTTCATCATGGGCATTTATTTAGAAGAGATGAAAGTGAGAAGGATTGCTCTCAAGAAAAATCAGGATTGTGTCGTATATTTCCATTGTGGAGGAACTAGCAGGGTATGATTAATTTGCTTTGGTTAAGTGGGAGAGAAAACATACCATACATTCTGCAGGGTTTCTTTTGGACATATTCCATACCAACACAATGTCTGTTTCTAAAACATGTACTATAAACAGAAAAGGTGGGCATTCTGGAAGTACTGTATTCATTTCGGGGGATGTGTTTCTGTGTGGCTTTTTTAAAAAAGGGGGGTATCAGGGTTGGAATGATCTATAAATCAGGTTACTCAGAGCCAGGAGGTATGCAATGCTGTATTCCACCAAGAAATTTGGCTGTAAACAAGAACATCCGAGAAGTCCTGAATAAACCTATGGCATTGCATAGTAAATGTTCAGTTCTTGGTCAGATTCCCTAAAATGAATAATAGTCCTCTACCTTGCAACTTCCTTTGGCTCTCCATAAATTAACATGTTGGCTCTCTTTAAATTAAGATGACTTCCTGACATCATTTGTATATCAACTTAAGGACTCATAGCTTGATTTTTTTTCTCTCCCCCAGATATTTTGATGACATGACAGATCAGGAGGAGGAAAAGAGGATGTACTATGTGACTAGACATCAGATCAGTTCTGCTTTTGGAATACATTCTCAGTAAGATGTATGGGTCTATTTTTTCCTTGTTCATATATATAGATCATGAGACTTGACTGAGGTAATATTCATATCATCCCTCCATCTATGGCGAACTACAGCCATGCAGCTGACAACATTTTGCAAAATCTTTCCCCTTTAACTGCATTTTTGAAATTGACTTCGTTGGGCTTCATAATAGGAGTCAGTGTGGTGGGTAACCTTTTGATCTCCATTTTGCTAGTCAAAGATAAGACCTTGCATAGAGCTCCGTATTACTTCCTGTTGGATCTTTGCTGCTCAGACATCCTCAGATCGGCCATTTGTTTCCCTTTTGTTTTTACTTCTGTGAAAAATGGTTCGTCTTGGACATATGGGACGCTCACTTGCAAAGTGATTGCCTTCTTGGGGGTTCTGTCCTGTTTCCATACAGCTTTCATGCTCTTCTGCATAAGCGTCACCAGATACTTAGCCATTGCCCACCACCGCTTTTATACAAAAAGGCTGACCTTTTGGACTTGTTTGGCAGTGATCTGTATGGTCTGGACCCTCTCCGTAGCTATGGCTTTCCCTCCGGTGTTGGATGTGGGCACCTATTCCTTTATTAGGGAGGAAGACCAATGCACCTTTCAGCATCGTTCCTTCAGAGCCAATGATTCTCTAGGATTTATGCTGCTTCTTGCTCTTATTCTTCTAGCCACGCAGCTTGTCTACCTCAAGCTGATATTTTTTGTTCACGATCGCAGGAAAATGAAGCCAGTTCAGTTTGTTGCAGCGGTGAGCCAAAACTGGACGTTTCACGGTCCAGGAGCCAGTGGTCAGGCCGCTGCAAATTGGCTGGCTGGATTTGGAAGGGGTCCCACACCGCCAACCTTGTTGGGGATCAGGCAAAATGCCAACACCACAGGCCGGAGAAGGCTCCTTGTCTTGGATGAGTTCAAAATGGAAAAACGGATCAGCAGAATGTTCTATATCATGACATTCCTATTTCTAACCTTGTGGGGTCCCTATTTAGTTGCCTGTTACTGGAGAGTTTTTGCAAGAGGGCCTGTGGTTCCAGGGGGATTTCTAACGGCTGCCGTTTGGATGAGTTTTGCCCAAGCTGGAATCAATCCTTTTGTCTGCATTTTCTCCAACAGGGAGCTGAGGCGCTGTTTCAGTACAACCCTTCTTTACTGCAGAAAATCCAGGTTACCAAGGGAACCTTACTGTGTTATATGAGGAAGCATCTGTAAAATCTTTAGCCTTGTGAAAACACTATCCTTCTCTGCTAAGCAATTGTGGCCTGTTGCCATGTCTCGAGAAGAAAAGGGGAAAAAATCTATATCTATCTATCAAAAAAGGAGGTGTCAGCAGTTGTAAGGATTTGGGCAACAACAGTTTTCTGCAATCTTTGCAATAGCTCATCTCTAATCCTATTTTAAAAGCTAAACATGTTCCTGCTGACCACTTGTGGAGGTTTATAATTAAGAAATAAAGGACTGAACCACTGCCCTAAAATATTTTGATGTGGCTGAAATCTAGAGAATGATTCCAAGAGTAGCAGGTGCTAAATATATCAGCACTAAATGCTGTATATATCACTCCGTAAAGTAAGACCACTACAAAAAGATTAGCATTGGACATCTGAATCAGTTAAGTTTGACATGAGGTTAATGTGTTGATGAAACTAATTTAGACCCTGGATGACTTTTAAATCATTTCATACAGGATTTTTTTTGGTTGTTGTTTTACAAAGGCTAAAATTTGAGGACAGTGTTAAGTCCTGTAATTGATGAAAAATGTGCCATGTAGTACTGAATTATCACCCCACTTTGTCTGCCTTGTGAGTTCGGGGAAGCATTCCAAAGCTGTTTTGTGTTCTGGGTTTGATTTTGTTTAAATTTGAATTTATTTTTCTCTGAATACATTATTTTAAAATAGTAATAATAATATTAATAATAAATCTTCATACTGTTATTCTTTCAGGGTGAAATATTACTGGCATAAAATTGTGTTCTGTGTTTTGTTCATTTAATAGTCCTTATTTTTTAAAAGCTTGATTTGCTATATAAAAATTATTGGATACATTTTTATATTTTGAAAAGCTAGATAATCAGTCTGTTAGGCAACATTAATGAGATTATCCAGTCATAACAAAGGATTAATCGTTACCCAGAATAAACCACATGTTGCCTTAAAGGGTTATCTAGTATCTTCCATTTTGTTTAGCCTTTTTGCAAACAAGTACAGAAAAGTGAGTTGGTTAACTTCAGTCTTGTCCTCTGGGAGTGCATGAAAGATCACTAAATACCTTCATTCCCCTTTTTTTATTCCCAAACAGTATGCTCATCACTAGGATGGTATGATTTCCCCCTTCTAGGTGTGTTGCCCATTCTAGTTTGTTCTGAGAAACACAGGCTGTCAGTGTATGTTTATATTTTAAAACTACTGTCATGGGAAGACCTCAGCCTTGGTAAGATGTCTTGCACAATGTGTGAAGCATTTATTCTACTGAAGGCACAGTCTTGTTTATAATTTCTGCACATTTTGGTGTATTGATTGTTTCAAATTATTTCAATTTTAACTTGTGAAAACATATAACATGATTTCTAGTATTTTAGAAATACATTAGTCTGTGAGTCTTTCCTTTAAGAAACAGATGTGTGGATTTCAATATAAAGTTGCATTTGCCAAAATTTACCTGTGTAGCCTGTTAATTTTCTTGGAATAAAATTTTACATTTTTCCAGTTATACAACAAACTTTTTTATCATTACTATTATTTTGTTTAGCAAGCATGAATTATTGAGAATGTAGACATTATGGATTATTATTGTTTGGAGTCAATGTATTCCCATGCTGTAAATGCATGAATGATGAGGACTACAAGATTGATAAATGATATTCTCGATAATAGCACTGTTGTGTAGTTTATCATAATTACGGTGATATCTGTTTGATTGTGTCTGTCCTACTGACAGGTACTACAAAACATTTGAGATACAGGTCATATGACAATTTTTAAACACAGTATATAGTAGAAGAGCAGCACCATGATTCTAAAAAAAAAAATATGGGGGGTTAACCCCTAAGAGGAGGAACTTGCTCCCAGTTAAAATTGGTTTGCTCCATATATTATTCCAGCTCAGGAATAGTAACCTGTCAAACAAAAATTCAGGATATAAAATTATCAGGACTAAAATTATTTTTCATTTTATATTGATAAATGATATTCTCGATAATAGCACTGTTGTGTAGTTTATCATAATTACGGTGATATCTATTTGATTGTGTCTGTCCTACTGACAGGTACTACAAAACATTTGAGATACAGGTCATATGACAATTTTTAAACACAGTATATAGTAGAAGAGCAGCACCATGATTCTAACAAAAAAATATGGGGGGTTAACCCCTAAGAGGAGGAACTTGCTCCCAGTTAAAATTGGCTTGCTCCATATATTATTCCAGCTCAGGAATAGTAATCTGTCAAACAAAAATTCAGGATATAAAATTATCAGGACTAAAATTATTTTTCATTTTATATTGATAAATGATATTCTCGATAATAGCACTGTTGTGTAGTTTATCATAATTACGGTGATATCTATTTGATTGTGTCTGTCCTACTGACAGGTACTACAAAACATTTGAGATACAGGTCATATGACAATTTTTAAACACAGTATATAGTAGAAGAGCAGCACCATGATTCTAACAAAAAAAAATATGGGGGGTTAACCCCTAAGAGGAGGAACTTGCTCCCAGTTAAAATTGGTTTCCTCCATATATTATTCCAGCTCAGGAATAGTAATCTGTCAAACAAAAATTCATAGAAATCAGCTACCTGGTGAGCCACTTTTAATGTATAAAATTATACATCATTCTTCCTATTAAACACAAAAATCAGCGTTTCTGTATATACAACTAAATAATTTTCTGAAAGCTTAGAGAGAAAAATCTTTTATTTCACCAGTGCTCATTGGCTGGCTTCTTTAATGTGACCTCATTTGTACTTCATGCTAATGTTGATGGGTTCAAAGGGCTAAAATTAGCATGCTGTGTTGAAACATTGCAATAATCAATCATTGTGAATGTAAAAACATTTCAGGTCATCATTCCCAGCGGGCTTGAAATGAATGAAGTTCCAAAGATCTGTCCTACTGTTTGAGGCACATACTTTAGCTGAACTAGAATATTTGGATATCCTGATTTAGCGTTAATATGGTTGCTAGAAATACAGATCTTCTTTATACACTTCTTTTCTATATAGATGTAAAACAAATCTTGGCTTTACCCATGCACATAATAGTATGTAGAGATCACGTGTATGTTTTACTGTGCTTGTACATGCTGGGAGATACAACCATCTGTTTTCAGTACATGTACACATAATTAAATAGACAAATGTACAGACTTTTGGCACATAAGAAGTATATGTGAGGTAGTGGTTTTACAACTGCACAGGGAGAGATACTGTAAATTGATAATCTACAGTGATCTAAGGAACACATCAGCAAAATATTCATGTAAATATGATTTGTGACTCAAGGGACTAAAATTATTTTTCATTTTATATTTATTAAAACATTTTATACCTATGATAAATTGGTGACAATGAGCTATAAGATCCATCACACAAATATGTAATGAAAATCAGTAAACCCAATGTCTAATTATAGATGTACAGATGATGATGCTTTAAAGTCCAGAAACTTTAAAACTTACAGTCAACTTTTCTCCCAGTAGGAACACAAACCTAATAATCTGGTTGTGTAGTGTGGGAATATCAAGTGGGTGATTTTCCATGTTTTGGCCTACAGTTTCGCTAACAGAAAATTATAAGTATAAACCACGAAAAAGTCTAAAACAATATTTGTTTTGCATTTGGTTTTCTTTTTATTTTGCTCCCTTGAGAAAATGAACAGAAGTTTACCAAATGAAATTAAATGGAAACCCATGAAGTATTTTAATACAACATCTGGTTACCTCTTTTGCAAAATGCACTGTGACACAAAATTACTCAGGCACTTTCTTAATACAACTCTTAAATGGATTAAATTTTTGCATGGATTAAAATGGTGTCTTCAGACAGCCATTAACATTTTGGGTATTATTTTATTCAAGGGTGGGTTTTGAGAAGAAAATCACCTCTATGTTGTTGTTGCAAAGATGACTCCTTGTGCTGTGTGATTGTTTATATCAAATAATAGGGTGTGGGCCACGGATAAAGGATTATACATTTAATGGAAGTTGCCTTTCATGTTATCTTGTCCATGTCAACATTCTCTTCTTTTTCATATTATCTTAATATTAGAGTTTAATTTTCCATTCAGAAGTACCCCTTGATATAGTTTTCATTGGACTTGTACCTGTTTCAGAATGTGGTGGGGACAGAGTTGCACTGTTGCCTGTGTAAAAATTCCCCATCCACAGAACATACTGTATTGATATTTCTGACTGTGTGGTTTGATTTTTAGGCATTTCACTACATAGAATACTGTCTGTTCAATGAAATACAATGTAGATGCTAAGCTCACTGAAATCAAATTAAGTTTCTTAGCTTGTACTGTTTCCCCATATTGTTCCTGCCTCTAAATTTGGTTTAACTAGCCCTGCTACTCGGTTCATATTTCTCATGCTCTTTCAACTTGTATTCAAAAGTCAAACCGAAAGACCTTTGCAATCTGTGGTCCTTCTACCTAACAGTGTCACAGGAGTAGCCAAACGCACTGAAACTGATTTTGTGATACATGTACCCATTAAACCCACAATGTGTTGAATGCATGTTTACTGTTCAGTCTCCACCTCATCAACAATTTTTCAATTTCAGATTCAGAAAAAAATAATTTTTAGTAATTAAACAGCAGTCAAGTAGGTTAAACATGACAAAACTACTTTGAAGGCTCATTCTGAGAATTATGTAGGAAGAACAATTTCTCCCAAGTATGAACCTTTATAAAAATAAATAATAAAAAGCTGTTATGTAGCATCAGAGGAAAACACAGTGTTTGTTACTGATGTTTTCATTAGGGTAAGGAACTTTGAATATTTCCTATTGCAATTTTTGAAGTCAGTACATTTGCTGATCAGTGCTTTTGGGAATTGACTTAGGCTTCTGGGAATTGAAATCCAAAAAACAAAGGTTGGAAAACGCTCTATAACAAAATTATGTCCTCAAGTATATAGACTCAACAACAGTATATCAGAGGTTCTCAACCTTTTAAAGCTGGGGGCTGGATCACGCTCCCTCAGACAGCTTCGGGGGCCAGACAGCCACTTTGCCCTTTCTCCACCACATGGCACTTACTGCTTTGGTGGAGGTGGTGGTGGGCCACATGAAATGGTGCTGTGGGCCGCATCCGGCCCGTGAGCCTCAGGTTGAGAATCCCTGTTCTATATATTTGCACTGTACTGATTTCAACTGAGCAGTGTCCACTTCTCATGACTCATGCTTGTTATTCATATTAATAGAAGGAAGGGTATTAATACTTCATTCTGTATATGGCATGCCACTTGATCATCTGAGTGACAAAATGGAAGGGGTGAAATATTAGAGTTTCTTTTTTACTGATTTCAATACAGTGTATGTCTTTTTGAGAAAGGTAATTGAGGTGGCTTATGTCATTGTGAGTTATGACATGAGTCTTTGCTTGCTCTAAGACAGAATGATTAAATGATGTTAGACTTTTAATTTGCTGTTAAAATGGTAGTTTTTTAATTTAATGATCAATCTATGAAAGATTTGTTAAGTCATTGATTGAAGCTTGCAGCCTGTTCCAACATATCTGTCACGATATTAACCATAGTTTATCCTGTGTTTAACTGATTTAGAAACATATATGTGGTAAAATGGAACATGAATAGAACATGGTGGTAAACACCCCATGAGGTGGTGAGTTGATAAATAATTTAGTCTTGTATTGGTTCACACTGTGCTGTTGTTCCAGCTATAAAACTGAAGAAATGAAAGGTATAGGTGATATCCAACTCTTTTTGTATTACAAGATCAAAACTAGTCTTTTTTTAAAGACTATACTTCTCAGACGTCCCCTAACAAAGAGGAAGGTTCTGGAGTTAGAGTAAAATAATAGTAATAAACTGGAAAGCCTACCAAACTGGAAAAACCTACCCCAAAATTGAAAGTGCTGTTACTTTAAAGCATCTATGAGGGCCAAACTGTTTGCTGGCCTTTTACTCTTTCACAGATATAGAAAAAAACCTACACAAGCAGTATTGTTTCTTAATGTTTGGTAAAACATGTTCTCAGTTACTGGTACCAATGACTGTTATGCTCAAGAAGCAGTTAAGTCCAATTTCTCACCCTCTCTTTGCTTGCATAGGGCTTGGGTTGCCATATCAATAACATCCCATTTACTGAGATTTTAGACTCTTTAGACTCAAGACCTGAATAGGTACAGGTCCTTGTAATGTTTCAAGATAACGTGCATGCCTCTGTGTGTATGTCAGATGTATAATGCTGAGCTCAGTGATGAATGAAATGATAAAGAGTGACATGAATTTTAGAAGCAATAGTTTACTCTGTGGTCAAGGCTTCGGTGGGCAAAGGCACCTGAAATAGGAGATAGACAATTCTCTCCCATGACTAACAAGTTTTACTTTCAGTTTTCTGTGCCATGGTTCTGCCATGTAGGTATGTTTGCAAACGAAAAGAAAATCCTATATCAAATAAAACTAACTTAATATTTTCCCAAAGCAAGGAAACAATTTCTTACTCTATAATTATCCAGAACAGGGGTTCTCAAACTACGGCCCGTGGGCCAGATCCAGCCCCGATGCCAATTCATCCAGCCTGTATGGAGGCATGGGCTCCATAATTGCTGTCAGGGGCCGGATCTGGCCCATGGGCCGTAGTTTGGGAACCCCTGGTTTAAGCAGAGCAAATGGTAGCTTAAAATCTATCTCATCCTATTACAAAACAGATTGCAAGGCACATTTTACTTCCGGTGGGAGGAACCACGTGACTAGCCCACGGCCTGAAAAGTTTGGACACCCCTGATCTAGAACAAGTTATAAAATTGACTAAGGCTGCAGATGTCCTGGGGAGTAAGTGGATCTGTGCTCACATGCCAGCCATTGCAGACTCTTTCAGCATATAGCACATGATCACAAAAAATCACATTGAGCTACAAAATACTGTTATGAAACAGCTTTTAACAAACCTTTAGATTTTGGGGCATAGAAGCCCATTGTGTGGGTGTGTGCCTCTCTCCCTCTAAGAACATTGTGGTTCTTCCATTGTCTTTCCTTTGCCTTTCATGCATGAAAAGTTTTTAATTTTATTAACTCATTGCTGTATGTGCCTGTTATTATGTATAAGCAGCACTACTTTGCTATTAAAGAACAAGTGCATTGGAATGCACCTTATATGATATATTTAATAACAGTAGATTGCCAATCCATTCTTGGATGCAATGTAAACAGGAACACAAGAGTGATACTGATACATATTTTACAAAAATGGAGAGAATCCTGTTGGTGTTCACATAAGGTCTGTGTAATGTGACATGGCTAACCATAGCTAATTGATGAAGTGCTGGAGCACAACTCAGTTGTGTAGTGAACATATGACCAGACACACAACCAAGATGGAAATTGTATGCAAAAAAAGTGATTGGATTTTGTCCAATATATAAATGAGGATCCTGCAAATTAGCAGTACATAATATCATCTATTTTCTTCATCAATACATATACTAAAATTGAAATAATAGAGAGAAGACTAATGCTGCTGTTATTGTTATTGTTGGTGTTAGAATCATAAAATCAATTACATATTTATAAATAGATTTTTCATTCATTCATTTTATTTATACTGTATCCATCTTTTTCCAATAAAGGAGTGTGTGTGTGTGTGTGTGTGTGTGTGTGTGAGAGAGAGAGAGAGAGAGAGAGAGAGAGAGAGAGGAACTGCAGAATGAATTCACCAAAAGGTGGCTTCATTATGGCAGTTTCACGTCTGGCCTAGATACCAAAGAAGAGAAAGGTCTGAAAATGAGTTTCCTTAATACAGTATTCCTATACCTTGTCTATCAAACACAGTAATATACAAAAGATGACATAAATTAGATGTAGGCAGACTTTGCACTTGCAGGATCTAGTTTGGTTTTCCTGAGGACTTTTAGTTCCCTGAATTGGAGTCAGATACAGAATAGATCAGAAAACAAACACAGAATCAGAGCTGACCCGGGATATCCAGCAACCTGAGGCAAAGTAGCAAGTTGCATCCTCACCTCAAGTCACAGTGCTTTAATAGTGCCCAAGGCTGACTAAGTTATTATGGTACCTAAGACGGAAAATCCCCACATGCTATGGGAAGATAAAACTCCATAAAATAAGTAACACATTGCTACTTCCAAAATCAGTTGCCTAAGTTGTCTGCTCAACAGTAGGGCTAGAACTCAGAAACCAGTTGCCTTAACTTGTTATGGATTATCAAGTCACTTTTGTCTTACTGCAAGTTAATTAGTAACCACTAAACTGTCCTGCTCCACTCTTGCAAACTCACCATGGCTTCCTTTATTGAGTCAATCAAACTTATTTTGTCTTTTCTCCTTTTGTCTTCCACTTTTCCTATTATTTGTCTTTTCCAGTGAGTATAGTCTGGCCTGGTTATCCTGCTATGGTAATAGAGTAGTAGACCATAGTGCCAATGACTCAATGCTGAGTGTCAGGTGGCGGTTAACTAACCCGACAACCCTGAGGACTATGGCCTTGGGTTGCAAAGTCCGCAGGGCAAGCTGATGGTCCCCAAGTGGATTAAATTCCACTTAAATCCATCTTGATGTCGGCCAGCAGCTTTATCAATACTACAGTAGCTTGGGGCTGAGGAGGACTTTGTGTGCCAAAAGGGCTCAGGAGCAGAAATTAATTCATGGAACTGGATCAATGGTATGGGTATCATGCTGCAATGCGGAAGACAGATGAAAGGCCACTGCATTATATTCGCAGGACAGTCTTCATGGCTGATCGCTGTGAGGATTGCCAATATTCAGAATCGAATATGGCACAAGAAGAAGAAAAAAGTCTTAGGGTGCAATCACACCGCATCTTATGTCACAATCTGTAGACCAGTGTTTCCCAACCTTTGGTTTTTGGACTTCAATTCCCAGAAGCCTCAGTCAATTCCCCAAAGCATTGATTAGCCAATGTACTGACTTAGGCTTCTGGGAATTGAAATCGCTTTGGGGCGAGGGCCCCGCGTTGGGAAACACTGCCTAGACTCCTGTCTTCTCCTGCCTTGTCTAAGCCACTTAATGACCTTGAGAAGTGAGATGTTTTCTGTCTGCTCATATGTGGAAGGAAAAGAAGAGGAAATATTCGATTTTTTTTAATTGTTGCTGACATGTGCATCAGAGATGCTTTTAAAATCATTTTTTAAAGCCCTTTTTTGTTTTCTTTATCTTTAAAGAGAAAGAAGATTAATCTATCTCATACTAAACAGGCCTTTCATAGTTGAATATTTTTGAATAGTAGCCATATTAGACTGTTTCAAGCATATCAGCGAATAAACAAAACAAAAACGCTGTAGCACTTTCATGACTAACTGTTATATTTTGATGTTAGCTTTCGTAGATCAATGGACTTGATCCATGAAAGCTAACATTAAAATATAACAGTCTTCAAAGTGCCACAGCATTTTTGTTTTTTTAATTTTCTGATATATTAAACAGGATTACTCTGAGGTGTGGTATGTAATTTGGGGCCTTGCTTTCAAAGCATCACCGATGCATTTAACAATTATCAAAAAGAAATACACAACTTCCTCTCCCTTACACTCTGTGAGTGGTCAGAAAGCTTTTCATTTCTCAAGATTGATAAGCAGCTTCAGCAATGGGACAGCCAGGCAGCTGCTTTGGTTTGAGACCAGCAATCACCTAATATTGGAACTAAACCAAAAACAGCAAAAAAACCAGAAGCCCCTGCCAAGGAGCTTCGAAGAGGTGGATAGGCATCAGTCAATGGCTGGGTGGTTTGTGAAGACACATACATCAAGGAGTCACCAGAGGAAGGAGCAGACCACCCTGTTCCCAACTCATACAAAACTGTATAGCAAACATCTGTCTGATCACACCCTTAGTTGGGTCCTTTTTGCTTTTGGAAACAGTTCTAGTTTGATTTGGTCTAGAACTCACTTTTATCTTTCTGGCAGTCCATGGTGTCTGTAAAGTTCCCTAATGCCACACTTCCAATGAATGGATTTATTCCCCTATCAGCTTTTTAGCTGTTCAGCTTTTATATCTGTACTGTACATTCTTCTTCTTGAGCCCTTCTTGTATCTGATTCTGAATATTGGTGATCATCATGGCAATCAGCTATGAAGACTGTCCTGTGACTATAATGCTGTGGCCTTTCATCTGCCTTCCGCATCGCAGCGTGACCACTGATCACACCACTGATCCAGTTCCATGAGTCTCTTTCTGGTCCTGAGCCCTTTTGACACACAAAGTCCTCCTCGGCCCCAGGCCAGTATTGATGAAGCTGCTGCCCTCCATCAAGATGGATTCAAGTGGGATTTAATCCACTTGAGGACCATCCCCCTTCCCTGTGGACTTCGCCAAGGCCACTAGTCCTGAGGGTTGTCAGGTTAGTTAACTGCCGGCTGACGCTCGGTGTTGAGTCGTTGAGTCTATTACTATAGCAGGATAACCTGGCCAGAGTTGCATATCTGAGTATAGATATTACTACAGTTTATCTGTACAGATATTACTATTAATATCTGTACATAGTAATTGGAAATAGCATAGCAACTTTGCCTTTGTTTCCAGGGACACATTCTTACACTTGAGGATATTTCTGATTTTTTCACAACTGCCCTTTCAAAATCTCACTCTTCTGGATTGAAGACAGAACTGTACACAAAAACTAACTTTTTCAGGTGATTTTTTTGGGGGGAGGGGCAACATTATAGTTATGCAATTCTGTAAACATGTTTTTGTCTTCTTACTATCGAGCTGCCTTTCTGCTGTTACACTTTCTTCTTTCACCTTCATTAGGAGTTAGAGCTGCTTTTAGACAGTAAAATGGGGTCATCTGCATACCTTAAATTATTGATGCTTTTACCGACTCTCACAACCTCATCTGAATCTAATCTAGCTTTCTGTATACAGTAGTATGTTCTGTATATAAATTGAACAAAGAGGAAGAAGATAATATATACACCCTTGTATGACAGCTTTGCCCATGGGAAACTGCTCTGTTTCTCCATATTCTGTTTTAACAGTAGCTTCTTGTTTGGAGTATAGGTTATGCATCAGGAGTTGTGGCACACCCATTTGTTTTAAAATGAGCCATAGATTTTCATACAGCTACCCAATGAAAGGCTTTCCTTTGATCTATAAAGCACAGTTTGATACTGGACATCTTAGCAAATTGGGCAACCTACAGGCTTTGGAATTATGCAAGAAAATCTTGGGTTTGAAGACAAAGGGCAGGATACAAATAGGGGTACAGTAGAACTCCTGATAATGTCCAAACTTGTTTCCACAAGTCTGGTTGTTAACTGGATTTGGACTTTATGCGGTCCTTTATGGGAGACGCTCTGGATAAAGTCACAAAACTGTCAAAAAACCATCATTATCCGGGATCTCCTATGGAGATGCTCCGCATAACGTCAGTTTTTAGCCTTTTTGCGTCATTATCCAGAGCATCACGTGGTGCATAACGAACGCAACGTTATGCAGATTTGACGTTATCAGGATCGGACGTTATCAGGAGTTACACTGTAATTGCTAGGGTAGAATTGCTTGGGTAGAATTTTTGGAAGATTAGGCTAAACCTGACAGGCGAAGGCTGGGTTTCAAGGGGTGGGGGGAGAATGGAACCATTCTGGGAATGGAATTTGAGCAGTGCAAATAAATAAAGGAAATGTGAGTGTAACTGAACATTCTAATCTACCATTGCACTACTGTATAGTGTGTGCATAATTTGATGACAATGATCTGAAGATGCTGAGATTTAAAAGAAAAGAAAGGGGAAATTGATGTCATGTTCAAATACAGAGCTTATGTCTGTGTTTTGTAAAATGTAGAGTGAACCAGATTGACAGTGTTGGGGAGACAAAGGGATGTAGACATTGTTTTAGTTTACAAGCATCTTTTTTTTTACAGAGACATTTCCGAGGCTCATGTGGAAAGGGAGACTGACGTGAAGAAAGCTCATAAAGAAAGGGGGAAATGTCACTGGAGAAGCACAGAGAGTGCAAAGTTATAACAGGAAAAAATAGAAACGTGTTGTACTGTATTTGGAGACAAAAATTATGCATTGGTGGGAATAGAACTGCTGAATGCTACTGATAGCATGTTATGTTCATGACCAGGCTGGCAGCTATATTTGTCACCATAGATTGTTAACCATGCAAACTTTTCTAACCTATATAAACACATGGGGCTGAATCCAGCAGTTAGTCTTAACTGGAGTAGAATCAGTAGCTTAGTGAGTTCTCTTGACTCTGTAGGCCTTATTCTAGTATGGATCACCAATTAATTCCTGCAGATATTATTTAAACAAGTAATCTCTAGGGGATTACATTGTTAGTATTTTATAATATATTATTAGTTCTATAATAATACATTTGGCACAAAATTGAAGCGCCCCCGCCCCCCAAGTTTCCTTTCCTTTTATTTCTTTTTAGGCTGCAAGCTGGCAAGAATCTGTGCATTTTATTCTATAGAATGTAATAATATTAGGCACTTTTATTTAAAGAAATGCCATGATAAGAATGCACAAGATAATAGAGCCTTTCCATAGTCACAGAAAGAAGTCCTGCCATAAAGTGCGACATGTTTGCAGTTTCTTATAACAGGCATAAATGTCCAGTGGTGCATAGTAATGTTGCCAGTACACAAAACAGTCATGCTGGAGTTCCAGGACTGAAGTAAATTAGAATCTTTGGCTTCAACATACTAAATTGGCTTAAATTGATATAGTGTGGGCTTGAATCAATCTGTAAGTTAAACCCCCCCCCCTCCATTAGTAACACGGAGGAATAATGGAAGCTTCTTTTTAATGGTGCAGAAAACTTTTTTCCCCAACCAATAGACTGACCCAAGACCTCTAGCCCCTTTACTGTCAGAGTAAAATGAAGAATATATCTATGCCACATAGTTTAAGCAGATCAATTACCTTTTAACTGTCTCACTTTATCCTTGAGAATCCTAGGATTTTTCATGTGATAAGATATTTTAGATTCATTGCTAGAGCTATAGTTTGTAGTTCAGGGAACGCACTAGAATTCGCAAACATAGAATTCTAAGTGCTTTACCAAACGACAAGTCCCAAGAGTCTGTGGACGATGCCATGGCAGTTAAAGTAGTATCAAAGGGCTGAAACAGTATAAAATGTTTTGCAGGAGAATTGGTCTTTCACTTTGAACAACATGCTCACATAGTCTTTGTGAGTTCTGTAGAAGTAAATTTCTCTTACACCAGGAGTTCCCAACCTTTTCAAGCCGGGGGCCGGGTCACTTGCCCTGCCTGCATGATGGCAGCCATTCTGTCCCAACAGCTTCAGAGGGGTGGTCATTTTGTTTCTTGAATTCCCTCGGAAGGGTGGGGGGACACATGAATCCGGCCCACGGGCCTTAGGTTGGGAACCCCTGTCTTACACTATGTGTAGACCAAAAGTTTATTTATTTATATATTTTTCAGATTTATATGGGCGCATTTTTCGCCTCAGCAACTCAAGGCGGCTCACAACAATTAGTTAAAACCCATCCTTCATGCTAATTAAAACAAATACTAAAACTATCTAAAACATCCATAAAATATTCATAAAACATCCCCGGTCCCTATAAAAGGGGGGACACCCGGGCAGGAAGAATAAAAGCCCTGGGCAGGGCTGAACAAACCAGCAGGGCTGGGTTGTGGCACTAGATGCACCCCACGCCTGCTGGCAAAGCCATGTTTTTAAGGCCTTCCTGATGGGGCAGCCCCGCCTGGAGGCGCAGTTCAGGTGGTAGTAGGAGGTTCCATAGGACAGGAGCGGTTACTGAGAAGGCTCTCCTGGCCCCAGTGAGGCGTGCCTCCCTGGCTGATGGGACCAATTACAGTCTGCTCTCGTAGGTCGGGTCGAAAACCTTGGGGCGATGCGGTCTCTGTCCCACTACCGTGAAGGCCTTTGAAGGTCAAAACCAGCACCTTGAATTGCACCCGGAAGCATACTGGCAGCCAATGCAACTCCCGTAGCAGCGGCGAAGCACGGGCATAACGCCTGCACCCCATCACCACCCGGACAGCCGCGTTCTGAACCAGATGTAGTTTCAAGCTGTAGTTTCAAGTTTCAATTAGAGTACCTTTGCAGTACATCAGAGTGGTATGATTCCAGTTTAACTGTGATGGTGTCACCCTAAGGAATCCTGGGATTTGTAGTTACAGGATTTGTAGCTTGGGGGAGTGCCTTAAAGTTCCACTGCAGGAAATTCTGAACACCTCATCAAAGTATAAATCCCAAGATTTCATAACTTGCAACCATCACAGTTAAAATAGAATCATGCTGCTATAGCTGCTTAATAGCCGCATCACTGAATTGCAAAAGCAGTATTGCTCCAAACAGAAGAACAAATAGTTTCTCAAAAGATACTCATTGATCCATAAAAATGTAAAAGCAAATAAGTATGAGTGTAATATACAGTGGTACCTCGCTTAAAGAGCATAATGCGTTCCATGGAATTGTTCTTTAAGCAAAACACCATTGTAAGTGACCAATTGTGACTTCTGGCCGGGGGGGGGGGGTGCGTGCGAACCCTGATTTAGTTGTTAAGTGAGTTTTTGGTTGGTTTTAGTTGTTAAGCGAGGTGATCATTCAGAGAAAAGTCTGCTCTTTAAGCTAGTTAGTCTCTAAGCGAGGTGCTCTTTATGCAAGGTTTTACTGTATATAGGTATAAAAAAGATCCACTCCTGCTATGCTGGTGTTTCCCTTCAAACTGCAGTCTCTGTGGCTATATTTTATAGAACAAAAGAAGCTTCTACAAAGCATTGTAGGACTATACACATGCAGTGTGTAGTTTCATGCTTAATACTGGCAGCCAAATGCCTTTGGAAGCTTAGACTTAGCAGGGTTTTCCCCACCATTTCTTCTAAGCAGCATGTATTATGTGCCATCAAAGAATAAAGACGAAAGACCTTTTGAGACATTCTGAACTTCTACAGAGTTGATGCATAGAAGGAGTGAGTTGGCAGCTCAGCAGAAGATTCCCTCCTCTCCTTCTCCCTCCTTTTTTTAACAAAATATTGGAATCCTGCAGTTTGTACCTACATTTATTCTAAGTATTGTGAACTCTGAGCCAGCCCTACAATTAAGCAGCAGATTGTAGGTCTCATGAAAGGGCCACAAATGATTGGCAGTGTAAAGATGGGATTAGAAATTTAAGAGATGTTATGTTATTTAGCCTTAAGTGGCCTGTTTTTTGATATCTTGTATCTTGACTTGGTGGGAAAGAGGGACCATCATTCAGTGTTCCACTTCTGCAGCAAAACATTCGAGATTGGTCTGTTTGAATTTCACTATAAACCTGCAGTGTCATCACTGCTTCTCATCATACACAAGATGTCCTCTGTTTTATTAGAATCTAATTACTTTAAATGATATGTGCAAATGTTAACAGTTTCCAATGTTAATTGCTAAGTCACTAATTCTGCAAGTATGACATGGCAGTGTGTTTAGCATCCTTGATGTTTTCTTATGTCTGTAACATATATCATAAGAAGTTGTGGATTTAGCTGCTTCTTGATCCTCACAGTGCTCTATAACAGGGATTCTCAACCTGTGGGCCGGATGCGGCCCGTAACACCATTTCATGTGCCCCCCACCGCCTCCACCACGCCAGGAAGTGCCATGTGGTGGAGTAAGGGCAAAATGGCTGTCCGGCCCCCTAAGCTGTCTGAGGGAGCGTGACCACGGCCCCTGGCTTTAAAAGGTTGAGTACTCCAGATATAAACAATAAAAAGTTAGAAGATTATGCCAAAAATATTCCAGATGCTGTTAGGATGATGTAACCTATTATCACACTGTAATGAATTGAAAATGGAGCTTTATTTTTCAATGAGTTTCAAATGGTTTCTGTTGTTTCTTTGCTTCCAGAGAGGGGGTGAAGAAAGCCTTGGAATCTGACAGGTTCCTGTCCTCTTGAGACAGGAAGAGGTGGGACGAAGGATGAAAGATGAGTTTGTTATCTTAGAACAGGGGTGGCCAACCTTTCTTACCTGAGCTGGTTGGTTTGTAATCATAAACAGCCAGTGATTGAAACCTATCATAGATTTCTAAAGAGAAGCTGTACCTCATGTACAGTAATACCTCAGATGACGAAGGCATCAGATAAAATCGGATAACGACGCAAATTTTTGGGCAATCCATTCGGCCGCTGTCTTCCAGAGAAGGCAAGGCGGAACTTCCACCTTGCCTTCTCCGAAAGGCAGTGGCCGAACGGAGCGCCCGTTCGACCGCTGCCTTTCGGAGAAGGCAAGGCGGAAGGCCTGGTTCCCTTCCGGGAGGGCCGGAGGGTGTCTCTGCACTCACCCTCCGGGAAGGGAACCGGCCAGGCTCATTACACACCCTTCCTTCAGAAGATAAAAATCCCAAAATACTGTACAGTATTCAGTTTTGCATTTTTATCAAACTGGCACATGGGACTTATAGTCCTCCCATTCAACATAATTAACTCTAATAAATTTCTAGCTATGCAGTCTTGTAGTTTATATCTTCTGAAGGAAGGGTGTGTAATGAATCAAAATGGAGCCTTTGCTTTTAGTGAGTCAAACTGGTTAATGTGTTCTTTGCTTCATAAGCGAGGGTAAAGGAAGTCTGGGAATTGGACTTCAAAGCCAGGTGCTGATATGTTTCCTTTTCAAGATAGTCAAAATAAAATTTGATAATGGAACTAGGATTGATGGACACTGTGTGCTGTGATTTTATTGGAGGAGAAAGGAGTGTGCTATGCTGGCTTATGAGGAAACAGTAGAAGGATGTAATCTTGATGTGTTCCTGACTAGGCCAGGAAATATAGATAGATATGCCTTTCTAGTTTTATTCAGGGAAAGTGGGAAAATAAAGATGCTCCTTTTTATTTTGTATCTGCTTTCGGGAAATTCTGAAATCTGAAATATTTTTCATTTAAATAAAAGCTGGTTTCATCTTAAGTATTATCTTAAGTATTATAAGGGTACACAAGAGTAAAACCAAATTAGGTGATGGAGAAAGGAGCTCACTGGACAAGGAACAACATTAAAGGAGGATATAGCTGAGGATCTCAACCTCGCCTATGTCACTTGGAGGACCCTGAACAGGCTGAGGGTTGGAGTCCCTAAATGCAAGACCAACATGCTCAAGTGGGGGCTGCATGCAGATAACAACATGCTGTGTGACTGTGGAGAGATACAGAATCCGGCTCACTTACTAGTCTTCCAGTTACTACTAGAAATATGTACCGAAGGCATATCTGTATTTCCTGGATTAGCTAGGAACACATTAAGACAGGGATGCCCAAACTTTTTGGGCCGCAGGCCAGTCATGTGGTTCAGTGGGCCGGTCACATGGTTCCTCCAACCAGAAGCAGAAGTAAAATGCACCTTGCAATCTGTTTTGCAATTGGATAAAATAGATTTTAAGCTGCCATTTTCTCTGCTTAAACCAGGGGTGCCCAAACTATGGCCCATGGGCCAGATTGGGGCCTCGATGCCAGGTCATCCAACCTACGCTGCCCTCGTTGCTCCCGGAAGTGGAAATAAAGTGTGCCTGATTCTGGGAGCAGTGTGGGCCAGATGAATTGGCATTGGGGGGCCGGATCTGACCCACAGACCGTAGTTTTGGCACCCCTGCATTAAGATTACATCTTTCTACTGTTTTCTCACAAGCCAGCATAGCACACTCCTTTATCCTCCTGATAAGCACATGCGACACGTAATTATGGCATTTTTCTTAATCTTCATAACCAAACCCATCCTTTTCCTTTGTCCTTCTTCATCCTGTCTTTTCTCCAATAAAATCACAGCATAGAGTGTCCATCAATTCTAGTTCCGTTCTCACACTTTTCAGTTTATTTTGACTATCTTTAAAAGGAAAAAAACCAGCACCTGGCTTTGAAGTCCAATTCTCAGACTTCGTTTACCTTTGCTCATGAAGCAGAGAACACAATAAGTCACTAAAAGCAAAATCTCCATTTTAATTAATTACAGAAGCTATTGTGCTTTTCTTTGTATTGAGTGAAGACAGGACTCACTTGAAAGGGAAATAATGCTAGGAAAAGTGGAAGTCAGGAGGATGACCAAACATGAGATGAACAAACTTAATTCAGAAACCCACAGTTTAATTTGTAAGGCATGAGCAGAGCCGTTCATGATAGGACATTTTGGAGGTCCTTAAGTCATAGACTCACTTCAAATCAGAAATGACGCATCAGTCAATAGCACCAGGCCCGATGGTCAGTAATATATATGCACAGTTTATAAAAAAGGATGAAACATCTCTAGAAGTTATTTATAAAGATGTAAGAGATTTCTTCTGAACAGGTTACCTTTTTGTAAGAGATTTTCAAGCATTTTTTTCTGGGTGCCCCTTTTCAATTTTCCCTACTGGTTATTCAGAATAAATATTTATGCTGACAGGGATACAAAGGTTGAATGGTTTAGATACAGTATTTAGATCTTGTATCCATAGGCACTGTCTCTGGAAATCTACAATGGGAAGTTTCTCAGGAAGAGTATGGCAGTAGGTCTCTGTGTGTCCTTTTCCCATATCTGTACTGATATCAAACAGTTTTGCTTATCAGCTCCATTTGGCTAGTTTTTTTCTTCTGATGTCTCAAATTATTATGTGCGTGCGTGCGTGCATGCATGTGTTTTGCTTTGACTTGTAGGACTTCACCATTATCTTCTTATGAAAGCAATTTTCCATCATAAAATGGTCTGCTCAAAGCAGAGGATGAGTCACTTCAAGCCCTGCCCCTGTATCATTTAAGTCTGGTGTTCCTCAGGAGGCTATAACCCTCATACAATAATAAAATTATTTTGGTGGTTTTTCCAACTTTTGTGCTGGTATGTCTACCATTGTAAAATATTTAAATACTTTTCAAGTTAAATTTGCTTGTATTTTTGGCCTTGGGTCTTTGGCCCTACAAAACATACCCCCTGACCCAGAACATACATGATGTTAAATTTGACCTATGGGTTGAAGGATGTTCCTCATTTTTGGCTTAAATACAAAGTAGGCTATATCTCTCCACACACATTTTTCTCATTCCCAGATTCCATTTCAGATTTTTATATCACTTTAAGACTAGTATTTCTAAACTGGTAGGATTTGATATATGGGCAGCTCATGGAATGGAAGACATGCAGAATTGAGTTCATTAAGTGTTACATTTCATTTTCTTTGATGTTTTAATGTAAACAGGTCATTTTATTTCCATCGCTCTTCCATGGCCCATTTCTGCTTTATTTGCATAATTTGTCTTCTAATGTGAAATAGTGTATTTTAGGCAGAAATATATTTGGGATGTGATGCTGGAGGAATTTAGAAACCTTTCAAAAAATCACACATAAATAAATGAACCTAAATATTATGCAGAGAAAATATACAGATGACTTGCTCTTGTATCAGTTTTTATTCTGGTTTAAGGATCCCAGCTTTTTTCTGGATATTAGAAATATGTGAAATTCAGCCACTAGGTCATGTCAGTTATGAAAAGTACCTTGATTGTGATCAGGAATGGCATGTTCTAATTTTTCTTTGTTACTCATGAACATTTATCTGCTTCTTTCCAGAGTGACAATATCACAAGCACAGACAATGTCAGTGGTTTTTAAAACCTCCTGCCTTTTGGGAACATGGCTTAGAGAAACTGCCAAGAATCAAGGGCTGATAGTGGCCCAGACTGAAGCCCTTGAAAATCTTTCACAGAATCTCCATGCATTGCAAAGGATTCAAGGAAGCACACTACTTAATGTGAAATACTTGGCTATTCAGATTATTTGTGCTTCTGTACCAGGAGTTCTCAACCTTTGTAAGACGGGGGCCGTGCCATGCTCCCTCAGACAGCTTCGGGGGCAGGGGGCCATTTTGCCCTTCCTCCACCACATGGCACTTCCTGGTGTGGTGGAGGCAGTGGGGGGCCACATGAAATGGTGCCATGGGCCGCATCCTGCCCATGGGTCGCAGGTTGAGAATCTCTGCTCTATCCCATTACCTGGCTATCCAGCAGAAAGACAAGTACAGTACAGTAAAAACCCCTACTTACGTAAAAAGTCCATTCAATAGGCTTTTGCTTAAATCAGTTTGTTATGTAACTCGAAGCAAACCCATAGGAAAAATGAATTTTTTATGTAACTCAAAGCAAACCCATAGGAAATCGTGTTACGTAAATTGGGACATTTATGTAAATTGGGACATGGTTTTAGCACAAAATCATTATGTAAGTCGGATTTTATGTAACTCGAGGCATATGTAAGTTGGGGTTTTCCTGTATAATTATCCTAGCAGATTCCCTAGCAAATGCCTGTTCTCACATTGTTGCCAAGATCAGTTGCACAACTCTGCATTTAGGCAAAAGGATACAAGCTTTGGCATCTTTACCTGCTGGATGCAACCTACGCTGACCATTGTGGTTACTAAAGAGGAATTCTCAGTCAGGAAATTGGTAGTAAGACTGGAAGGGAACTTTGCTGTTTATTAACAAGGAAAGCCATTTAAGATGAAAATATCTCTAACGTATTTGCAGAAAGCCCTGTAGCTTGTTTATTGTGTGTATAATGTCTGCTGGCATCCATCATAGAATCTGTCTCTCTCTAAATCAGGGAAGAAGAAATGTGATGTGACATCGAAAGGAAGGGGAAGGAGAAGGACTCAAAAGTAATAGGCTGCACAAAAGTCTAGAAAAGACAAGAGAGGGATAAAAATTGTGTATGCACCTCCCACCACTGGCAGGCTTCCTGGCGTGTGCCTGTTCTTTTCATACTAGTGATAAGAGTGATTGTGTAACTGGTCCATAGGCTTATCTTATGGCTTACGCCCCCACTACTCTCACCACTACTGGTACAGATCCTTCCTCCATATCTTGGTGCTTCATTTCCACATATACCAAGCATTGTACTCTTTACTGTCACACTGTGTGATCTCAACTCGCATCCCACTACATTCCCTGGGATTGCAACAGAAGATTGATAATAGTAAAGGGGCCATTCAACAATTACGTGATCCTCGAGGGGGGAGGGTCTGCCATCTGAATTACGGAAAATTACGGTTGGCGGGGGGGGTCAGGTCAAAGATTACGTAATCCATTTGGAGCTGTTGTGGTTTCAAAGCATGGCACTTTTTTAGGTTTAAAAATGATCTCTGGGAATTTTGATCCAATTTGAGATTATTGAATCCTCACCGATACGTTCTGCATTAGGCACCAATAGTGGAAAGCTCTAAAAATTAGAGTTTTAATACAAAAGCTCTGGATTATGTAATTTTAAAGGGGGTGGGTGGGTTCGAAGCAAAAGTTACCGTCAGATTACATGGGAGGGAGGGGGTCAATTTCCCCCAAAAAATGAATCAAGTAATTGTTGAATGGCCCCAAAGCAAGTTATCACTGTGAGTGATTAATGACAGCTCAAGGTGGAATTCTCAGAGATTTTCCTACAAAACAGTAGATTATGGCACGAAAGTTGCTTTCAACTTCAATTCTCCATTAATTCTTATGAAAAGCAGTTGATTTCTATCTTCATGCAAGACACCATACATCTTTGAAATGTTGTGCAAGATTTTGGGAGCTATGTTTTTACCTGTCATAATTGAGTCCAGTTATCTGTATAACCTCGTGAACATATATAGCAAAAGTAAGGATGGATGAGAAATATCAACAGTTTTCTTAGAATTAAGGAGACAGTGCAAGTAGGCCCTTTGGCAATAACGATGAGGTCTTCACCTATATGTTATGGTTGCAGATTTCTGACTGAAATGCTGTAAAACAAGAAGAAATTGTGTTGCTCTTCAAAATGGGATGTTTTTCAATGTAGCAACAGGACATCTAGAATTCAGTGCCACTTTGGGATCATTCAAATAAGCATTGACTTTGATTTGAAAATGTTTACTAAACTGTGATCCCTTTGCTCTAGTGGGTCATAGATTAAAGAGAATCTGACCATGACTTTTTCATTTTACAGCATAATGTTTGCATAAACGTATCAAGTCAGCTTTAACATTGAATTCTGAATGTTCCATAAACCTTAATTTGGAGCACTCCTCTGTTTTAACTAGGGTTCACTTGAAAATACATTCAACCCAAACAAATGGGACCCATTTGAGAATGTGAACATTGATCTCATCTGTTCTCTTTGACCAGAATTCAAAATAATGCAGAATTACACACTTGAAAAGAGTGATTTCAATTTGTAGATTTTTTAACCTAAGAGTAGACAAGATTGACATTAATTTCTGATGCTTCAGGTAAGACTGAGGTGTGCTTGCCAACCTATACTTGGATAGAGTGCAAACCAGGGGTGCCCAAACTATGGCCCGTGGACCGGATCTGCCCCCTGACACTAGTTCATCCGGCCCATGCCGCCCTCATCGCTCCCTGAAGTGGAAGTAAAATGCACCCATCAGGGAGTGATGAGGGCAGTGTGGGCTGGATGAACTGGTGTTGGGGGCAGATCCGGCCCATGGGCCGTAGTTTGGGCACCCCTAGTTTAAGCAGAGAAAATAGCAGCCTAACATGTATCTCATCATGTTGCAAAACAGATTGCAAGATGCATTTTACTTCTGCTTCCGGTGGGAGGAACCATGTGACTGGCCCGCTAAGCCATGTGACTGGCCCATGTCCCAAAAAATTTGGCCACCCCTGGTGAAAATCATTGGAGCCAGGATGGAGGACCCTGTCCCTTTCCTTTAGAGTTGTCGAACTGCATTTTCCATCAACCTAAACCAGCAAAGGGAGCAGTTCATAGGGTTTGTCAGAAAACATCTGAAGGCCCAAACACACACACACCCTCTTGACTGAAACGGAAGAGCTGGTTCATAGGAGCAAAGGAACATATACTTGTACTGGGTTTTTTAAAAAATGAAATAAATGATGGGCGGAGAGTAGGGTATCCATTGATGGCTTTTTCCTACACCAAAAAGGTATTTTCTTGCATACTGTTGCTGTTCACTAGGGCTAATGGAGCAGAGGGTTAGAAACAAGAATACAGTACTGTATTAGACCTGCTCCAACTCTTAAATAATATTGTATTTGCTTCTGCTGGCAGTCTTAGGTTTGCAGAGTGTTTAGCCGAAGAACTGACATAATCGGTGCTACATTATCGTCTATTCTATGGAAACACATCAAGGGTTTAGACTGCATCCCTAGAAGGTTCTGAACTTTTCTGCTTATTTAGATTTGCACGAACAAAAGTTCTATGAATAAAACTGTATTGTGAAATGGCACCATAAAATTAGCTAACAAAAACTAAAGAAGAAGGGTTAGAAAGAGAGAGCAAGTGACAGCAGTTTCTGGCTGCCCAGAAATCCTCCACGTAAGAGAGTCTGCATGAATGCATCTGCACAGAGTCTGACCTGATGTGACCATCCTGCTGACAGAAGCACTTCTCGGCTGAAATTCATGTATGTGCAGCAGCCCAGCTTTGAAAGACGTATGTGTCTTTGTTTTCCCTAACTCAGTCCAGTTGTGGGTGATAACAGCAGAACCCAGGCATTGCTGTTCTGCACAGCCATATGTACCATTTGACAAAATGTGGCAGATGCCTTGGGGTGGTGAGATTCTAAGGCAGGGGTGCCCAAATTATGGCACATGGGCTGGATCCGGCCCCAACACCCTGCCCACTAGGTCCTCGTCGCACCCGGAAGCAGAAGTAAAGCGCACCCATACAGGCGTGTTTTACTTCTGCTTTCAGAAGTGACAAGGGCTTTGTGGGCCAGATGAATTGGCATTGGGGGCAGATCCGGCCCATGGGCCAAAGTGGACCACGTGACCAGCCCACGGCCCAAAAGGTTTGGGTACCCATGTTCTAAGGAGAAGAGCAGCAAGAGTTGGAGATCAGCTGCAATTCTCTAAGCTAGACTCCTACTCTCAGATATGTAATGGAAGATTCTGTTCTGTTGCCAGTGTTGAAATAAGACTCAACAGCTGGTTAAATTTGACATCTGCATGTGGATTTTGAAGTGTTTGCAACCTAGTACTGCCACTCAGGCAAAACAGTGCCTTGGACCGGTCTTGCTGTCCAGAGAATGCCAGCTTTCCAGACTTCTGGCATCTAAGGGTCAAACCATGTGTTAGAGAAAATGGGCTTTTCTACCTGCCAGTAGCCCATTGATATCTTCCATAGTGTATTGTTTCAGAGAAAATAAAAATTTTGTGTCAGAAGTCATTCTGGTTTGAAAGGATTTTTGTGGAAGAAACTGCTCAGGGATTGCCCAAATGAGGCTCCTTTCATGTCCCCAAGTGGTAGGTCCATGATGGCAAACCTTGGCAGTCCAGATGTTCTTGGACTTCAATTCCCAGAAGCCCAAGCACCCTGTGAATCCACACAAATGGGTTTACTGCGATTCATCTGGCCCACGCTGCCCTCGTCGCTCCCGGAAGCAACAAGGGCAGCGCGGGCTGGATGCATCGCAGTAAATCCATTCGTGTGGATTCATAGGGTGCTTGGGCTTCTGGGAATTGAAGTCCAAGAACATCTGGAGTGTCAAGGTTCGCTATCACGGCGGTAGGTAATCAGATTTGCAAAGAAACTGTCTGTCTGCTGACCAGTCACAAAAGAGCTTGCTGGAATGCAACCTAACGAACTAAGTGAATGGTCATGTTTTCAACAAACAGCTGATTTGAGGAAGCTCCATTTCCAACAGTGTGCTAACTATATTATATAGCTTGACCCTAAATAATTTTCTGTAGCTGGTTAAATTAGATTCTGCGGACAGCCTTTTTTGAAGCTCCAAATGTATTTTTGTTTTGGTGGTGGGGAAAATTCATTGGAACCATGCTGTAGAAGGAAAAGATTAAACATTTTCTCTCTTCATGCCTTAGTCCTAACCAAGACTGGAATCTCCTGTAACTGTACTTTCTGAGGACAGTGGGAAATGAAAAAACTTTATACCAGGGATTCTCAACCTGCGGCTGGATGCGGCCCATGGTGCCATTTCATGTGGCCCCCCACCGCCTCCACCACACTATGGAAGATGGGCAAAATGGCTCCTGGCCCCCAAAGCTGTCTGAGGAAGTGTGACCCGGCCCCCAGCTTTAAAAGGTTGAGATCTCCTGCTTTATATTCCACATGCCCTTTTGTCAGAGAAAAGTATTTCAGCCCAAATTCTCTTTGGATACCCCAGCTACTGATGTGAAGCACTCTATGGAGCTGACGGTAAAGCAAAAGACCTTGAATACTGGATAATTATCCTTTCTCTTTGCTTTCTCACTTAGCTTAGAATTTACAAAGCTTTACTGAAATATTACACTACTAGCATATTTTGTGTGTGCGTGTGTTTTGGTGGTAGGGGTTACACACACACAACACAAGTACACACACACTCAATACACACACACAACACAACCCCACACACAACCATGCACACACAATACACACACACACACACACACACACACACACACACACACACACACACACACACACACTGCATTCACAATACAACCACACACACAACGCAATCACACACACACACAATGCACACACACATGCCGTAGCTCCGCGGGGAGAGGAGGGGCTCCTCCTCCTCCCCCGGAAGCCTCGGTGACCACACACACACACACACACACACACAATCTTGCTGAAGTTTGGGGGGAGGGGATTTCGATCCTCCCCCCCCCCCCAATCCTCGGCGACAACTCCCAGAAGGCCGTACCGGAGGGAAAAGGCCAGCCAGCCAAGGTAAGTGCAGTGGAGGTTGGGGGGGCAAGGTGGTGGGGTGGGTGGGTGGCATGGTTTCCAGGGACATGCCTCTCCCCCCACACACACACTCCCTAACCCCCACCGCACTTACCTTTTGCCAGCTGGGTGTTTTCCCCCTGGCGCGGCCTTCTGCATTGGGAGGTGCACCGGCCTGTCCTTCGTCCCTGTGGGTGTGGAGGCCTCGATGCCCACAGGGAATAAGTACAGGCCGGTGCGCCTCCCAACGCAGAAGGCCACGCCAGGGTGGAAACACCCAGCCGGCAAAAGGTAAGTGCTGTGGGGGTTAGGGAGATGGGGCCAAGGTGGTGGGGTGGGGGTGGCGTGGTTACCAGGGCCATGCTCCCCCCCTAACCCCCACTGCGCTTACCTTTTCGTCTCCTGGAGAGAGGGGATTCACTTCTCTCTTGGTTGGCTGGGGACAAAAGCAGCCAACCAAGAGAAAAGCTAGCCCCCTCCATGGAAGGGGTTTCCTTCTCTCCGGGAGGCGAAGGCACGGCCTTCGTCTCCTGGAGAGAGGGGATTCGCTTCTCTCTTGGTTGGTTGGGGACAAAAGCTTCGTCCCCAGCCAACCAAGAGAGAAGCTAACCCCCTCCGTGGAAGGGGTTTCCTTCTCTCCGGGAGGCAAAGGCGCAGCCTTCGTCTCCTGGATAGTGGGGATTTGTTTCTCTTTTGGTTGGCTGGGCTTCATCCCCAGCCAACCAAGAGAGAAGCTAACACACACCCACCCGTGGAAGGGGTTTCCTCTCCAGGAGGCGAAGGCACGGCCTTTGTCTCCCGAAGAGAGAACATCGTTTCCCCGTGGCCCTGGAGGCCGGTGACAGCCTTGCCATAGCTTTGGGGGGAGGAGGGGCATCCCCTTTTCTCCCCCTGCACGGCTTTGGTGAGGAATCAGGGAAAGACCGCGTCAGCCATTTTTTTTAGCGTGCGGTGCTTTCCCAGCCTCCTCCGCGCTCGCGCCCTTCAGCCTCATTGGCTGAGGGGTGGCATGGCGCATTGGATGCTGGGCCCTGTAGGTGTTTTTCATGCCACGTTCGTGGCTGGCGGACCCTTGCGGCAATGCTCAGACGCTGTAAAGGTAAGTGTAGGCGGCTTGGTTCGGGATGGTTAGGCCAGGTGCGGGCATGCATGCTGGACACCAACGGTTAACACACAATTTTATAGGTAAAGATCTGGATTGTATGTGATTCTGGAAGGATGAATATTGTCTGAGTGGATTGTTCCCACAATTACATAACCCTCCTTGGTTGTAGCTGTTTGCGATTCCTCCCCATTTTTTCTGTACGAGATCTAAACCACAGAGATAATTGAAAGGACCCAAGTTGAAACATCTTCTAAAGCAGAAGTGGCCAAACTACAGCCTGTGGGACACACCTGGCCCACAGCACCATTCCATCCGGCCCACAATGCCCTCACCGCTCCCAGAAGCAGAAGTAAAACATGCCAATGCATGTGTATAACACAGCCATGAATGCACATAACACTGCTGTAAAATGCAGCCGTGGCTGTCGTAAACATGTTTATGACAATCGCAGATGTGTTTTACAGTGGGAGGAACCATGTGACTGCCTGTTCAACCACGTGACCGGCCCGCAGCGTGAAAAATTTGACCACCCCTGTTCTAAAGGGTATAGGATGGGTCAGCCCCTTCCTGTGTGCCATTTGATTGGATAGGGAGCGGGGGGGGGGGGGACACCTCTGTCCACTCTACTGCCACTGTAGAAAATCTGATTCCTAGAGAGAAGCAACAAACCATAGAGAAGTAAATGGATTTTGTGATCTTTGCACAACAAATTGAGTGAGATCTATCTATTGCTTACTTGCTCAGTAGGTTAACTCAACAAGGAACAGTGTGCAATTATTCTATTGTATATAAATGCTGGGTTTTACAAGTTGTGAGGGGGGAAATAGAAAGAAAGCTAAAGGAAGAAACACGAAAGAAGGATTTAAGCTCAGAACATCAGATAGATGCACTGTAACAAGTAAATAAAGCACAGCAATTTCACTGTAAATCTGCCTTCTAGCCATCAGTTATTTCTGTGGGGGTCAAACTAGATGTAGGCGTTTTTCCTCTAACAGATGATTTTACCCAGAAATGCATGCCTCAGCAATCAGACTTGCAAAGTAAATTCATATTTATTTCAATGTTCAAGCACAAAATAGAACAGTTAAATGGAAGATACATGGGGGAAATCATAGGCTATGAGAAACAGGAGCCTTTTATCACATGAAAGAATGCTGCTTCTAAATTACTACTGAGCCATATCATCTAGTTTGAGCCTAATATTTGTTTTACGGAAATGAATTGGCACGTTATTATGCCATGTAAAATCTTCCTTTTCTCCCATTTAGCTGTAACATTACCATGAGAATACTTCTTTCTGAAGAACTGTGAGTTTCATACAGAACCCTAAAGAAAGTCACTATTAGTCTCCCTGCCAATGCAAGATTCACTTGCAGAGCAGTTCAACAGAAGTCTACACAAAACTCAACACTATTGAGTTCAAAAAGCCTTACTTCCAGGTATGTATATATAAGATTGCAGCCTTTGTATAGGCATTCAGATCATTTCTTTTGGAATCACTGCACATCTAGCAAGCTTCTTTGCAGAAAATACTGAATACTCAAAATCTACAGAAAGAAAAATCATTCAGTTCTTTAGACATGCTTGCTGCTTAACACTCCATGTCGTACCCGCCAAAGCCTGTAAAATGAATCAGTCATATCTTTCCTCTTCTGTATAAGCAAACTGTTTTTTATTTGCTGAAAGCATCAGGCCATTTGGGCCTGTTCCAATAAATATAGCATCTAAAGCTTTATATGCCCAAGGGATCAAAAGACAAGGATTTCCAAACCAAAGACTTTCAAGCAAAAGTCTGTCCTCAAAAGCTCACTGAATCATGTTATACTGAATGGGGAAAATTAAAGACAATACCACCAACAAGCCTTGATCTTCTAGGGGCTGTTGAGCTGATTTGGCAAGTGAGGAGAGTATTATAACAAATGGAAGTGAACTACACTAGAAATATAACACCTATGCAAGCCACGAAAACAAAATGTTTTCATCATTCCAGTGGACTCTCTAGTTTTCAGAAGAACCAAAGGAGAATATTTCTCAGTTCATTTTGTTTTCCTTAGGTGGAATTTGAACCAAGATCAGATTAGACTGAAACAAGATTAAAGTCTAAACAACAAAGATAATCCAGCTGGTTCACTTAAGTTCATTTAGGTTGCCGATTCTTTGTGTCTTCAGAGGACCCAGTCTTCATAACGTTTGTACATAAACATCCCCAGAGCCAGGTTTATGTGTACAATATAGGTCAATTTAATCAGTGAGACTTAAATATGCCCAATTCTGGATCAGTGCATAGAAAAGGTTCTTTGGATGAACTATAATTCTTAGAACTCCCCAGTCAGCATGTCAAGTTCAAAAATAATTTTTCCCAAAACTTTGGTCTGCATATTAGTAATGTGAGAGGCAAAAAAAGGGTTCTAGCCTCCTCAGTTCTTCTAATATACCAAAGTTTTGATGTTGGTGAAGCAGTCTGAAGAAGCAAATTTGGATCCATGAACACTCACAGTGAAATAAATTACCTGTCTTTAAGGTACCTCAATATTTAAATTTTCTTTTCAGATATGAACCACTCCTTACAATCAGGCATGGTGCCACCTATGTGGGTGGATTTTTATTTTTTTTAAAAAAACATGTTCATGAGTAAATCCAAAATCAGGGTTTCTTAAGCCAATAGAATATCTCTAGAAAATGAGGTTTTAAGAGCACAGGCTGCTATTGAAATGGAGCCAGACAGAGCAGCAATCTGCTCCGGTGAGTGCTTAGTCTAAAGTCCAAGGGCTCCCACCCCTTTTCCCAATAGCTGATATTTTGCTTCAGGAAAAGTGTGTGCCACTGACCTCATAATTACACAGATTCGGAATCAAGATTGCAAGTGTTTGGAAACCCCAACCTCAAAATATTGTGCATAGTTAATTGAGGAGGTAAGAATCCTTTTCTTTTACCACAGCCTTGCAAAGGTTAAGCTCAGGCCCCTTTCCCCCTTAGACACTCTAAATTAGGGGTTCTCAACCTGCAGCCCATGGGCCAGATGCGGCCCATGGCACCATTTCATGTACCGCCTCCACCACACCAGGAAGTGCCATGTAGTGGAGGTAGCGCAAAATGGTCATCTGGCCCCCGAAGCTGTCTGAGGGAGAGTGATCCGGCCACCGGTTTAAAATGGTTGAAAACTCCTGCTCTGAAATATATTGAAAAATAAAGACATTCTGTATTTTAAATTTGAGGCCCTCCATGAATGTGTAGCCTACATCAAATAGGTCTCCTGGTTCCACAGTGACAGGTTTTTCGATTCCGGGATTGTAGTCCTTGACTGTGATTGTTCTTTGGGAGCCACATGTGTAGTAATTGATATAGTTACAGTCTTCTTCTGAGCTCAGATTTCTCTTGATTTTACAATGTATGAAGCAATTGTGCAGTTCATTACATTCAATGTGAACTAAGATCCCCCTTTTAAAATAATTGTTCATAAACTGAAGGACCTCAATTATGTGCTACAGTATTAAAAGGGGAAATTCCTGAGAAGTGTACAAACAGTGTAACCTGAGCCTATGGTGTCTGTACTCGTTTCTGCTGCTTACGGCTGCACAATATGTCTGCTGTTGTGCTAGTTTGATATCCTTCAGTGCTTTGCGGTAATAATGCAATATGTTATTTCTAGACATACTATAGCCCCAAAGGATTTCAAAAGCCATTTACCTGCAGCATCACAGTATAGGAAGATAAGCCTGTTTATTGCCAGGAAACATTTTGCAATGAAATCTTATTCATTATTCACAATCCCATGAGATATTTCAGTGTTTGCAAAAATGGGGTTGTACTCTAGCAGAATTATTCTGCAAAACTGATTTCTCCTGTTTTAAATGCAGGTTCCTAAACAACACCATCATTTTTTATATATATTTGAACAGTAAATATTATACATGACTACATTTCTAAAAGTTCCCTGATGCTTGGGACCCCTTGGCTCCAAATGACTTTGTTGAAACCAAATGAAGCACAGTTTGGGCTTGATTAAAAGGCCTGAGAAGGCCTAATCACAAATGTCTTAAGCAAATATGCATTTTACTTACAGCAATGAAATTAGGGGTGGGAGGCATAAGATCTGATGGTTCGCATAAGTGGAGATAGCTTTTCAGTTCCTACTTTTGCACCACTCTGCCTGCATCTCTATTGTGGAATGAGAACATAATTTGTTTTGGAATGCTTCAGTTATACAGTAATCAGTGTGCCCCATTTGAGGCACAGAGTTTTTGGCAAAGCACATTTCAAGAGCAGGCTGTTAATTTTAAAAGGATGCTGCAAGTACATATCATTCTGTATTGCAACCTTTTCCAACAGGTATCCTTACCTTCCAGTACAGTTGTTGGGGTATACAAAAAGAGCCTCCTCAATGATTGTGGTATTTTTTAACCACAATCGGGTGTACCCTGGTAACAGCAACCTTGTGTTGCCGGCTAATCATTTTCACACTAGGTCAGGCAAAAGAATACACAGAATAACTACAAAAGAATACACAGAATAACTCTACAAAAGGGACCTTAATGTTCTTGACAATCACAGTGGTGTGATCATTGACCTCAAGCCAGAAATCCTGGAGAGTGAAATCAAGTGAGCCCTGTTATTAAAACTATTTTTTTTAAATAGGCAAGGGGGGGAAGGCGAAGCCCCAGGACGCCAGCCGATGGAGTGGCCAGCAGGACCTCTTCGCCCTCGCTGGGGCCGAGCGTGCGGCGGAGATGTTCCTCCCGGTACCCCATGCCTTTTAAGTCCTAGGCGAGGGTGGGAGGGCAGAGCCCCAGGACACCGGCCGATGGAGTGGCCGGCAGGACCTCTTCGCCCTTGCCGGGGCCGAGCGTGCAGCGGCGATGTTCCTCCCGGCACCCCTTGCCTTTTAAGTCCTAGGCGATGGGGGGAGGGCGGAGCCCCGGGACGCCGACCGATGGAGTGGCCGGCAGAACCTCTTCGCCCTCGCTGGGGCCAAGCGCGCAGTGGCGATGACAGAGGAGTCTTGCATGCTGTGGTCCATGGGGTCACAAAGGCATACCTGTCAACCTTCCCGATTTGACCGGGATTACCCCGTAAATTGACGTCGATTGACGTCATAACCCGGCCCCCGCTGCAAAAAACCCGTAATTTGGCAGCGGGGGAAACGCTTTCCACGCATGTGCAGAAGGGTTTTACCCCTTCCACGCATGTGCGGAAGTGCTACGTCGCTTGCCTAAGGGCTGCGCAAGCGGCGTAGCGCTTCCGCGCATGCGTGGGAGGGGTAAAACCTTTCCACGCATGCGTGGAATGCGACCTGCGCACAAGCGATGTGCGCAGGTCATGTTTTTCCAGAGCCACGGGTTGACAGGTATGCACAAGGGGTCAGACTTGACTGTGCAAATGAACAACAACAAGAACAAAACAGGTGAAAGGAACTGCAGAATGAACTCACAAAAAGGTGCCTTCATTTGGGCAGTTTCACGTCTCCCCTAGACATGGAAAAAGAAGTGCACTTGCTCCACTTCCTGGCAGTCTTGAGAGAACATGAAAAAAATAATTTGCCTTATCTGTTGCTTTGGTCTGGTCTAGAACAGTTCTGCCACATACTGACATAGCCCATCTGCTAGGTTATGTTAGAATACCTTGACCTCATGGCTGTACCCTAATAAAATTGTTATGTGATTATGTGCCATCAAGTCAGACTCTAAAAGGACTTTCAAGGTAAGAGATGCTTAAAGAGTGTTTTGACCTGTTCTACACCTCTGGTGAGCTTTCAAGACCAAGTGGGAATTTGAAACCAGGCCTCTTGAGTCCCAATCTATTTCTCTATCCAATATATCACACTAGATATCTAATGTAAATAAAATCCAGTGTAAAAATAAACATTACACTGCTGAGGAAGGTAACAATCATGTAAACCGTCAGTAAGTTGAATTGATTTGGTTCAGAGATGCTGATGCCCTGTAACTTGATGACCTGTTCAGTGATCATTTCTTTCCCTCAAAGGCCATTATGCACACATTTCATAGTCCCTTCCCTTCCCTGCAGTTACCTCCTGCTGTCCCATGCTTAGAAAAGGTATCTTTTCTGTCTTCTAAATTGCCACTGGAGGATTATTGCACACCTAGATCTTGAGAAAGTACCCTTTTATACTACAACTTTCCAAACCTCCCAGCAAGCATAATCAGTGATCATATTGATTGGGAGAGTCTGGGAATTTCTGCCTATGATTCCACCCCCCACTCCCATGCTCCCATATTTAATTATTCCTGCACTGAAGAAAAAATGATATTTGGTAGTGAAGTTCATTTCATTGAGCGAGAGCAACAATATGGCTACTAATTTTATCAAAGCAAGTACTGTTTGAATCAGATATCTTGCAGGTGCCAGGAGTAAAGTGATGTGGGTTTCTAGCTAGCATCAGTTGAGAAGGAATTCTGCAGAATGGGAGTGAATACACTCCAGTGAATTCTGGTGGGCACAAAGCCATCAGGAGTGCTTCCTCCAATGATCTCAGTAACCATACAGCTTGATCAGAAACACTTTATGCCAATCAAGTAATGTCAGGGACAGGGTAGCACCCTATAAAGCCAACAACACAGATGCAAAGGATTTGAGGAGTTGTCACTAGATGTTGGACATTGAAATATACCTTGCAGGTGAAATGGAAAACAATGTCAGACAGTGCCTTCAAAAGAATACCATCAAGCCAGTTCAGGAAGACATCATGCTTGATGCTATGAAAAAGTGATGAAGATAGAATTGAGTTAAAACAGTCGTACTTGACTGTCCATCTCTTGATAAAAATAATCTAAAAGAATAATGAAGGCTGATTCAGTCTCAAAAATGTTTGGGAACTCAGACTAAAATCAGCATAGACAATCAACATTAAGAACATAAGAACAGCCTTGCTGGAACAGGCCACAGCCCATCCAGTCCAGCATTCTGTCTCACACAGTGGCTCACCATTTCCTTCAGGGTATTCCCAAGCAGATGCCTGCTTAGGATTCCCTGGAAATGATATTGAGAGATATCCTGCCTATCTCTCCAACCCGGAGGTTGTCCTTAAGTATCCATAATTATAGCCATTGATACTCTTGTCCTCCATGAACTTGTCTAATCCTTTCTTAAAGCTGTCAAGACTGACAGCTGTCACCACTTCTTCTGACAGGGAGTTCCATAGACCAGTAATCCTCTGGGTGAAAAAGTACTTTCTCTTATTTGTTTGAGAACTAGTACCCAAAAGTTTCATGGAGTGTCCCCTAGTTCTAGTGTTATGTGATAGGGAAAACAGTTTTCCCTTATCTACTTTGTCCACACCGTGCATGATTTTATAAACTTCAATCAGGTCACCTCTACAGGTACCCTCGCTCTGGGTTGCATAGATAAGAAGCTACCAGCAGCTCCCACGCTACACTTTCCTCTGGAACACAAGAATGAAGCATACCAACTACGTAAATAAAAGAATGGAGAACTCACTGCTACTTTTACTCTCCCCCCCCCCAACTACCACAGCCGATGGTGTGCCCAAAACAACTGGCATGCACCACACGGTAAACCTGGCAGTGCCATGGCTTATTTGGGCTTGAACAGGTGAGAGAGAAACAGGAGAGAAATAAAGCATCTAATTAATATCTGATGAAATCCATCTTTCTAATCTTGGCATTATCCAGAGTATTGGGAACCTATCAGCCTGGCACTGGAGTCTTCATAACTGCAAGAGACAAATGAAGAGGGTGCTGTGTTTAATGAATCAACACAATATTAACTCCATCAATTATGTAATGTTTGAGGCCCACTGGAATCATTAATATAGAACATTGTACTATTCATCCCACATTCAGCAACATGCCAGGGGTCTTTAAGAGTCCTCCTGCTGCTGCTGCTCTACTTCGCCTTGTATTCTGTGCTAACATATTACATATTTTCTATACTTAAGAACATAAGATCAGCCTTGCTGGAACAGGCCACAGCCCATCCAGTCCAGCATTCTGTCTCACACAGTGGTTCACCATTTCCTTCAGGGTATTCCCAAGGAGATGCCTTCACCTGCTTAGGATTCCCTGGAAATGGCATTGAGAGATATCCTGCCTATCTCTCCAACACGGAGGTTGTCCTTAAGTATCCATAATTATAGCCATTGATACCCCTGTCCTCCATGAACTTGTCTAATCCTTTCTTAAAGCTGTCAAGACTGACAGCTGTCACCACTTCTTCTGGCAGGGAGTTCCATAGACCAGTAATCCTCTGGGTGAAAAAGTACTTTCTCTTATTTGTTTGAGAACTAGTACCCAAAAGTTTCATGGAGTGTCCCCTAGTTCTAGTGTTATGCGATAGGGAAAACAGTTTTTCCTTATCTACTTTGTCCATGCCGTGCATGATTTTATAAACTTCAATCAGGTCACCTCTTAGACGCCGTCGTTCAAGAGTGAAAAGGCCCAACCGTTGCAGCCTCAGATGGTAAGGAAGGTGTTCCAGTCCCCTAATCATATTGGTTGCCCTCCTCTGCACTTTTTCCAACTCCATAATATCCTTCTGGAGGTATGGCGACCAGAACTGTACACAGTATTCCAGATGGGGCCTCACCAAAGATTTATAAGGAGGCAAAATGACACTTGCTGACTTATTTTCTATACCCTTCCTAATGATCCCTAGCATTGAGTTTGCTTTTTTCACTGCTGAGGCACACTGGGTTGACACCTTCATTGAGCTGTCCACCAGGACACCAGGGTCCCTTTCCTGGTTTGTCGCAGAGAGTTCAAAACCCATCAGTTCATAAATGTAATTGGGGTTTTTTGCCCCAACATGCATCACTCTGCACTTACTAATGTTGAAGCTCATTTGCCACTGTTTTGCACACTCCCCCAGTGTCAAGAGATCCCTCTGGAGCTTCTCACAATCTCTCACAGTTTTCTCTACCCTGTATAATTTAGTGTCGTCAGCAAATTTGGCTACCTTGCTTTTTACTCCTGCCTCAAGATCATTTATGAAGAGGTTGAAAAGCAGGGGTCCCAGTACTGAACCTTGGGGGACCCCACTCTTTACTTTCCTCCACTTGGAGAAGTGTCCATTTAGTGCTACCCTCTGTTTCCTGTCCCTTAGCCAGTTGCTGATCCAGGACAAGACCTGTCCCTTTATTCCATGACTGGTAAGTTTATTCAAGAGCCTTTGGTGTGGGACCTTGTCAAAAGCCTTCTGAAAGTCCAGATAAAACAATGTCAACTGGATCACCCTTATCCACATGCTTGTTGACACTCTCAAAAAATTCCAACAGATTAGTGAGGCATGATTTGCCCTTGTAAAAGCCATGTTGGCTCTCCTTTAGCAGCGCCTTCTCTTCTATGTGCCTATTAATTCTATCTTTTAGGATGGTTTCCATCACTTTACCTGGGACACATGTCAAACTGACAGGTCGGTAATTTTCTGGATCACCCCTGGATCCTTTTTTGAAAATTGGTGTTACATTCGCTACCTTCCAGTCATCAGGCACAAAGCCTGATTTGAGGGAAAGATTATATATTTTGGCTAGGAGATCAGCAATTTCATCTTTAAGTTCCCTGAGAACTCGTGGATGGATGCCATCTGGTCCTGGTGATTTGTTAGTGTTTAGTTTAACAAGACATGCAAGGACCTCCTCCCTGGTTATTTCTATCTGGCTTAACTCTTCGGTTTCCCTCCCTACGAAGATAGGCTCTGTTTTGGGCATGTGGTCTCTGTCTTCTTCAGTGAATACTGAAGCAAAGAATTCATTGAGTCTCTCTGCAATCTCTGTTTCCTCTTTAATAACCCCTTGCCTTCCATTGTCATCTAATGGTCCAATGGCCTTCCTAGTTGGGTTCTTACTTCTAATGTACTTAAAGAAGTCTTTGTTATTTCTCTGAGTATTTTTAGCTATACGCTCCTCAAAGTCTTGCTTGCTTTCCTGATTGTTGCCTTGCATTTGTTCTGCCAGAATTTATGTTTTTGCCTGCTGTCCTCATTCGGACAAGCCTTCCATCTTCTAAATGAGCTTCTCTTGCTCTTGATCACTTCCCGAACAGCTCCTGTAAGCCACATCGGAGTCCTCTTGGACCTGGCAGTGCCCTTTTTCCTTTTGGACATGCATTCCAATTGGGCCTCTGTTATTGTTTTTGTAAACAGCCTCCATGCCTCTTGGAGTGTTTGGACTCTCTCAATTTTCCCTTTCAGTTTCTTTTTTACTAGTTTCCTCATCTTTGGGAAATTTCCTTTTTGAAAATTTAAGGTCTCTGTGTTAGATTTTATCAGTGACTTGCGGTCTATGATCAAGTTAAACATAATTGAGTTGTGGTCACTGTTCCCTATTGGATCAGTCACATTAACATCTTGCACCAGATCCTGAGTATTACTCAGGATCAAGTCAAGGATTCTTGTACCTCTAGTTGGGTCTTCAACCATCTGTCCCAGGGAACAATCATTTAGCATATCTAGGAACTTTATCTCTTTATCATGTGCTGAACAACAGTTTACCCAGTCTATGTGAGGGTAATTGAAGTCCCCCATTATAACCAGGCTTCCCTTCTTGGATGCCTCCTTTACAACATTCTCCAACTGCCAGTCTCCCTCAAGAGTTTGGGTCGGAGGCCGATAGTATATGCCTACTGTTAGACCATCCTTGTGGCCTGGTACTCTTACCCACAGAGCTTCTAATGGTGACTCCAAATCACCTAGATATTCCAATTCATACGATTTTATCACTTCTTTGATATACAAGGCCACACCACCTCCCATTTGCCCCTTCCTATCCTTCCTGTACAGTTTGTAGCCTGGGATAACTGTATCCCATTGGTTATCATCCGTCCACCAGGTTTCAGTGATACCAATAATATCAATATTCTTATCTATTGCTAAGTATTCCAGCTCCCCTATTTTGTTCCGGAGGCTTCTGGCATTTGTATACAAGCATTTATATATGCTTTTCTGACACAGTCTTTTGTGTCCAGTTGCATTGTTAGACTGCCTCTTGCATCCTTCTGCTAGAATGCTAGTGACTAGCTCCTCGCTCTGCTCAGTAAATTTTGCATCCTCCTCACTACTCAAGTACACACTTTTCCGAACCGGATGCTGCCCAGCTCCTGTCGGCTTTCCCCCAGTTATCAGTTTAAAAGCTGCTCTGCAGCCTTTTTGATGTTGAGTGCCAGCAATCTGGTCCCATCATGGTTCAAATGCAACCCATCCCTCCTGAACAGATTTGGCTTGTCCCAAAATGTTCTCCAGTTCCTGACAAATCTGAAACCCTCCTCTCGACACGACCGCCTCATCCATGCATTGAGGCTTCTGAGCTCTGCCTGCCTGGTAGGTCCTGCGCGAGGGACAGGCAGCACTTCTGAAAATGCTACCTTGGAAGTCCGGGACTTCAATCTTCTTCCTAACAACCTGAATTTGGCTTCCAGGACAGACCGCTTGGCCTTCCCAACATCATTGGTACCAACGTGTACCATGACAACTGGCTCCTTCCCAGTTCTCTCTAACAATCTATCTAGATTTCTTGTGATGTCTGCAACTTTTGCACCTGGCAGGCAAGTCACCATACGGTTATCATGTGCATCACAAATCCATTTCTCTGTATTTCTAATTATTGAATCGCCTAGTACAAGGAGCCGCTCTCCTGCAATCTGTTCATCTACATGCACCTCATCAACCATATTAAGGGAGAGAACCTCAGTTTGTTCCTGTTGTTTATCTTCCTGGATCTCATCAAGTGTGATGAAGGAGAGATCATCAGGTGGAACCAGTTGTTCCTCTGTGTGTTCCTCATCAGGTGTGATGAGGGAAAGAGCCTCAAATTTATTCTGTAATTTCAGACTCTCAGAGTGATACCCTACTCTTTTCCTCCTTTGAGTCACATTCCTCCGTGAACATCTCAAGTTGTTTTACCGTGGTTCTTTCAACAAACTTCAACCGAAAGAAGTGCTTTTGCTTGGACAGTATTTACCTAGAAGATAGGTTCTAAAACTGCCACTGTAGGGTCAGACCTCACAAGGAAATAGTCTGACCATAATAGTTATTTCCCATTTTCAGACTATCTCACAGATAGTCTGAGGATCAAGATAGTCGAAGATCAAATCAATGTATTTGCTTCACATGTAGGTCCTGTGACAAGCAGAGGAAGCCCATAATCATCCTGGCAGCTATGAAAACCTGAGCTGCAAATCAAAAGGCTTCCTTAGCATTCATATCAATGTCACCCAGAATCATTGTTTTGGATTCCTGAGTAGAAACCATCTTGAAATCATTCAGACAGCACTGACTAAAACATTGTTTTCTCTGGTTCCTGCTTTAGAATTGAAGATGTTTATCTTTAAATAATTGTGTGACTAACTTGGGCTTGTATATTGGGTGAATAAATTATTTCAAAATGTAATGTGCAGCTATGCTGAATGAGTGTACATTTTTTTCTTTAAGTCCTTGCAGCTGCCAAAAAATTAAAAACCTGAAAAGAAACAGATTATGACAGTAATAACTAGCCTGGGGGATGTAGTTTTCAGTGCATTATTTACATTTATCAGTCTCAAAGATAATTGTTGTTAGTTGCATTTTATTATAATTTCTTATCCACCAAATAACATGCTCAAAAATACTCCTGCTAATGACTAATTTTAAAAGAATATTTTAATTTATATAACAACCACAACACTGCAACAGCAACCCACAAACAGAAACAGAGTTCCAGGCATAAATAACTAATTGGTATAAGGTGAATTTGGCATTAGCATGAAACAAATTAAAACCACTTTAAGGCTCACCAGTAGTGATCAGGCTGAATATGATTACTGCATTTGGATCAGATTATTTCACCTCACCTCACCAGGAGCAAATCCATCCAAGAAACTTTTCCAAGTTTTATTTATTTATTTATATTTCTTTCTTTATTTGTATCCCACTCTTCTAGCGCAAGCGCCACCCAGAGCAGCTGACAGCATAAAATGAGAAAGCTCTTTAAAACATGAAAGCAATCTCAAACATACAAAAAGCATAATACAATCAAACTACAATACATACAATCATAAAACATTTAAAACCCAGCCCAAACCTTCCCTAACCCCTTAAGAAGATAAAACCATAAAAATTAAAAGGCTAAAAACCATACTAAAAAGGCAGAAACAATCACAAAAAACAATCAGACAGCTTCAGCAGTAACTTATAACCTGAAGGCAATTAGACTAGCCAGTGGACCTGGGACGTACCACATGTTGGATCCCAGACCCGCTGGCACAGCCAGGTCTTGAGTGCCTTTCTAAAGGGGAGCAGTTGTGTCTGGAGGCGAAATCCGGTAGTAGGAGGTTCCACAGGGCCGGGCCAGCCACCAACAAGGCTCTTCTCCTGGTCCCAGCCAGATGTGCTTCTCTTGTCGAAGGGACCTCCACAGAGCCTCTCTGGTCTGCCCTCATAGGACAGGTAGAATGCCTTTGGGTGACGCGGTCCCATAGGTAGCCCGGTCCACTGCCATGAAGGGCTTTAAATGTCAAAATCAGCACCTTGAATTGCACCCGGAGGCACACTGAGGAACAGAGGGGTTTTGCTAGTTACACTAGCCTTGCCATGTTACTAAACACGCAGATTCACAAGCGACAATTGTATACTGTATTTCCCATAATGCGCCTGAGGTAGCATCAGAGCCCTTGTGTTAATTTTCTATAGTGTTCTGGCTAGAAATAACAGTTTGTAGCAGCTTTGAAAGAAACAGGCGCCAATACTAGAGCCTTAAAAGAGGGAACTTTACCATAGACAAACTAGGCCTGGCCTGGAAGAAAATGATTGATAAAGTTAAGTAAAAAGTGCTCTCAAAATTCTGATTCTTTAGCTTGTTATGGCACAACAATTTGAATTAAATTTCAACTCATGCACAAATATGCATGGTTGTATATGTGCGCAGTTTAGAGCTACTAGATTTTGAAATTCCAATCCTTAGACCTTTCCATTGCCATTTTCATTTAATTACACAGTTATACATTTTTACAGACTAAAAATCAATATAAAAACTAAAGCAACAAAAACACCAGAGTCAGATGAAAAGAGGAGGGAGTGACATGTCAACTACACATTAACATCATATCATCAACTCCATTTTTCAAGTTCACATGCAACACCATGCATGCCCATGATAATTTACAGTCCAGTGCAATTCTACCCAAGGTTTCCTCTCTATAATGCTCAATTGCATCACTCATCTGGTGGTGACAGATCTGTCTGTCAATCTGTTGCAAGAAGCTAACTTTCCTAAAAGTAGGAAGAGGCCCTGCTTTTATGAAGAATTCTACGTGTCTTCAAAATGTATGTCTTTCTCCACTGGTGAAATTCAGACTGACGTATCAGTCATTTTCAGTGAAGCACAGTGCAGATCCAGTAGCTTAAAGCTAAGGTTGCCGGATAGCTTAAAAACTCTTGTGTCTTTACCCTGTATTCTGCCTTAACATGTAATGGTATACGTAGAAGGGCCCAATTTAACCCACCAGTTTAGCAGTGGGTGGGAGCTGAAGCAATGTGCAAGACATTGAACCACCAAGATGAAGAAGTCAGACTGGCTGAACTATCTGCCCAGAGGAGTGTTTTCTGGGTTTCAACTTTCTTTGCTCATCCTGGACTTTCCCTCATCAGGAAAATGAACCAAAGAGGAGATGTAGATAAGCAGATGTGGTTTGAATGTCCCACACAATATTAGTCAACTTGGAGAACTCAAGGACTAGATTAGGCCTTTGGACATGAGATTCACTACTACTGGTCTCACCAAAATCTTACATAGATATAACTCCATTGTTAAAGCAAAGCAATCACACTTATATACCACCCCATAGCACTTAATGCATTCTCTGGGCGGTTCACAAGTTAATTAGCATTTTGTCCCCAACATGCTGGGGACTCATTTTACCAACCTCTGGAGGATGGAAGACTGAGTCAACCATGAGCCCTGGTCAGGATTGAATTCATAACCTTTTGGTTGCAGGACATCAGTTAAACCACTGAGCCACCAGGGCTCCTCCTAAATGAAATTATGTGCTGTAGTTGGGGGAAGATAGGTCAAGTTCTGTGTTCCTCTGGTCACTTTTCTACCTTTCATACCTAGATAGGTGATTTTGGATTGACAAAGACCTGCCATCAGAAGGAAGAGGGGCTAAACATCTGCATATGGGTTTATTTCTTTGTTTCTGTAAAAGTGTTGCAGAGTTGTTCTTGTTTTTTGTTTACTGAAAGTAGTTTAACTTTTAAAAATGTTGTTGTTGGGTTTTTTTTAGAACTGGAAAAGCTCCATCCCACCCCCTAGAGGCCAAAATCTTTTTTTAAATGAATATTGGTTTGGGAACCATGGATCCTGGAGAACTTTTAAACTACAGTAAAAAACCCTCTTTACGAAATTAATGCATTCCACGGGACATTTTGTATAACAAAAAGTTTGTAAAGTGAATTTCCCATAGGAATGCATTGATAACCAAAATCATAACGCAGTTTCCCATAGAAATGCATTGAAAACCAATTAATCCATTCCAGAAAATAAATCGTAGTGCGAGGCAGTATTTTCTATGGATTTCTTTTCATATTGCAAAAATTACATTGTTTGAGGCATTCGTAATATGAGGTACCACTGCATAGCAAAATTGTTCTCATTTCAACTTTCAGACCAAAAGGGCAAAATATTAAAAATAAGTTTCAGAGATGTGGCACGTGCATGAAGGGAGAGATTGGGGTTGAGGAGGATCTGCAAAAATCCTCCTACTTATGTGTACTAGCAAAAACTACTCCTGTTTTTCACCTTCTACCCCACTCCACTACACTCAGGTTCAGGAATTGCCTCCACACATGTGTGGCTAATTGGGTGCTAGTCTGTATTAATGGCCTCTTCAAAATCCTGCGAGTGTCACCCAACTCAGCCACTGCCACCATTACCAATGTTCACATGCCATGTATGAATGTTTTCAAAATGAAGTATCCCTACAAGCACTTGCTTATACATATTGTCATATGTATTGGGCTGCAGTGGCTCACGTGGCTAAGGCACTGACTGGGAGGCGGAAGGTCAACAGTTTGATTCCCGAGTACTGCAGGACGGAATGAGCTCCCGTCTTTGTCCCAACTCCTGCCAACATAGCAGTTCGAAAGCAAAAAATTGCAAGTAGATAAATAGGGACCACTTCGGTGGGAAGGTGACAGTGTTCCGTGTCTAGTCATGCCTGCCACATGACCACAGAAACGTCTGCAGAAGCAGACAACGCTGGTTCTTCAGCTTTGAAATAGATGGATGAGCACTGAACCCTAGAGTCGGAAACGACTGGCTTTCGAGCAAGGGAAACCTTTACCTATTAATTCTCTGCAAAGCTACTGGGGGAAGAAGAGCAGGCATACAGGTAGAATGCTCCATTGTTACTTCACTACCTGCCCCTCCTTCCACATGAAAAGTGATCCATAGGAACAGAGGGAATGTCCGCTATCTGTGAAAATGAGACAACTGTTGCTGGGGAACAGCGATGGCAGGCCTTGGCCTTTTCCCCTCTGTTGGAGAACAGAGCTTTGGGTATCACCCAGCTCCCCCAGCACCCCTATTATCCTCGGCAAAGACACTGTCTCATTGTCAATAACATCCATCTGCGTTGTTTGCTTCTGCAGGTGGAATAGGAGTGGGGTTGAATTATTTGCTTCAGACAACAAAATGGCCTGTACAATGGAGCAATGTCCTTTTGTACATGCATAGAACTCACATGGAGGACACTGGTGGCATCAGCCATAGTGAAAGACTGTGTCATATAAACAGACTGACCTGAGATTAATAAGCACAGAGTTTTAACAGTTATCTTCTCAGAAAGTCTACAGGTACCCTCGCTCTGGGTTGCATAGATAAGAAGCTACCAGCAGCTCCCACGCTACACTTTCCTCTGGAACACAAGAATGAAGCATACCAACTACGTAAATAAAAGAATGGAGAACTCACTGCTACTTTTACTCTCCCCCCCCCCCAACTACCACAGCCGATGGTGTGCCCAAAACAACTGGCATGCACCACACGGTAAACCTGGCAGTGCCATGGCTTATTTGGAAAGAAACAGGAGAGAAATAAAGCATCTAATTAATATCTGATGAAATCCATCTTTCTAATCTTGGCATTATCCAGAGTATTGGGAACCTATCAGCCTGGCACTGGAGTCTTCATAACTGCAAGAGACAAATGAAGAGGGTGCTGTGTTTAATGAATCAACACAATATTAACTCCATCAATTATGTAATGTTTGAGGCCCACTGGAATCATTAATATAGATCATTGTACTATTCATCCCACATTCAGCAACATGCCAGGGGTCTTTAAGAGTCCTCCTGCTGCTGCTGCTCTACTTCGCCTTGTATTCTGTGCTAACATATTACATATTTTCTATACTTAAGAACATAAGATCAGCCTTGCTGGAACAGGCCACAGCCCATCCAGTCCAGCATTCTGTCTCACACAGTGGTTCACCATTTCCTTCAGGGTATTCCCAAGGAGATGCCTTCACCTGCTTAGGATTCCCTGGAAATGGCATTGAGAGATATCCTGCCTATCTCTCCAACACGGAGGTTGTCCTTAAGTATCCATAATTATAGCCATTGATACCCCTGTCCTCCATGAACTTGTCTAATCCTTTCTTAAAGCTGTCAAGACTGACAGCTGTCACCACTTCTTCTGGCAGGGAGTTCCATAGACCAGTAATCCTCTGGGTGAAAAAGTACTTTCTCTTATTTGTTTGAGAACTAGTACCCAAAAGTTTCATGGAGTGTCCCCTAGTTCTAGTGTTATGCGATAGGGAAAACAGTTTTTCCTTATCTACTTTGTCCATGCCGTGCATGATTTTATAAACTTCAATCAGGTCACCTCTTAGACGCCGTCGTTCAAGAGTGAAAAGGCCCAACCGTTGCAGCCTCAGATGGTAAGGAAGGTGTTCCAGTCCCCTAATCATATTGGTTGCCCTCCTCTGCACTTTTTCCAACTCCATAATATCCTTCTGGAGGTATGGCGACCAGAACTGTACACAGTATTCCAGATGGGGCCTCACCAAAGATTTATAAGGAGGCAAAATGACACTTGCTGACTTATTTTCTATACCCTTCCTAATGATCCCTAGCATTGAGTTTGCTTTTTTCACTGCTGAGGCACACTGGGTTGACACCTTCATTGAGCTGTCCACCAGGACACCAGGGTCCCTTTCCTGGTTTGTCGCAGAGAGTTCAGAACCCATCAGTTCATAAATGTAATTGGGGTTTTTTGCCCCAACATGCATCACTCTGCACTTACTAATGTTGAAGCTCATTTGCCACTGTTTTGCACACTCCCCCAGTGTCAAGAGATCCCTCTGGAGCTTCTCACAATCTCTCACAGTTTTCACTACCCTGTATAATTTAGTGTCGTCAGCAAATTTGGCTACCTTGCTTTTTACTCCTGCCTCAAGATCATTTATGAAGAGGTTGAAAAGCAGGGGTCCCAGTACTGAACCTTGGGGGACCCCACTCTTTACTTTCCTCCACTTGGAGAAGTGTCCATTTAGTGCTACCCTCTGTTTCCTGTCCCTTAGCCAGTTGCTGATCCAGGACAAGACCTGTCCCTTTATTCCATGACTGGTAAGTTTATTCAAGAGCCTTTGGTGTGGGACCTTGTCAAAAGCCTTCTGAAAGTCCAGATAAAACAATGTCAACTGGATCACCCTTATCCACATGCTTGTTGACACTCTCAAAAAATTCCAACAGATTAGTGAGGCATGATTTGCCCTTGTAAAAGCCATGTTGGCTCTCCTTTAGCAGCGCCTTCTCTTCTATGTGCCTATTAATTCTATCTTTTAGGATGGTTTCCATCACTTTACCTGGGACACATGTCAAACTGACAGGTCGGTAATTTCCTGGATCACCCCTGGATCCCTTTTTGAAAATTGGTGTTACATTCGCTACCTTCCAGTCATCAGGCACAAAGCCTGATTTGAGGGAAAGATTATATATTTTGGCTAGGAGATCAGCAATTTCATCTTTAAGTTCCCTGAGAACTCGTGGATGGATGCCATCTGGTCCTGGTGATTTGTTAGTGTTTAGCTTAACAAGACATGCAAGGACCTCCTCCCTGGTTATTTCTATCTGGCTTAATTCTTCGGTTTCCCTCCCTACGAAGATAGGCTCTGTTTTGGGCATTTGGTCTCTGTCTTCTTCAGTGAATACTGAAGCAAAGAATTCATTGAGTCTCTCTGCAATCTCTGTTTCCTCTTTAATAACCCCTTGCCTTCCATTGTCATCTAATGGTCCAATGGCCTTCCTAGTTGGGTTCTTACTTCTAATGTACTTAAAGAAGTCTTTGTTATTTCTCTGAGTATTTTTAGCAATACGCTCCTCAAAGTCTTGCTTTGCTTTCCTGATTGTTGCTTTGCATTTGTTCTGCCAGAATTTATGTTTCTGCCTGCTGTCCTCATTCGGACAAGCCTTCCATCTTCTAAATGAGCTTTTCTTGCTTTTGATCACTTCCCAAACAATAAACTTATTGTCAATGTAAGCCACATTGGAGTCCTCTTGGACCTGGCAGTGCCCTTTTTCCTTTTGGGTATGCATTCCAATTGGGCCTCTGTTATTGTTTTTGTAAACAGCCTCCATGCCTCTTGAAGTGTTTGGACGCTCTCAATTTTCCCTTTCAGCTTCTTTTTTACTGGTTTCCTCATCTTTGGGAAATTTCCTTTTTGAAAATTTAAGGTCTCTGTGTTAGATTTTATCAGTGACTAGCAGTCAGAATCTTCAGAATCTATACCTCAGAATCTATGGTACATACAGGGAACAGGGCTAACCCAAAACATTTTTCTGTCAGAGCAGAACATGGTACGACCCAAACAAAGGTGACTACATGATTCCAGCCAGTACTGGTGACAATCCAAAGTAGTTGAACCCATATGGATTTTATTAGGTTTAGAGGGTTGTGTGGGGTTTATTGTCATTTTGTTTTGAATTTCTTATTGTTATTCAATCAGTGTGTATTTCTTCATGTCTTTTTATTTCTTGTGAACTGCCAAGAGTAGAGTTGTGCACTAATTATCGATAGGATATTAATTAATTGGATAGATGGATGGTGGATGGATGACATGGCTTGGAATAAGAATGGCTTCTGATTACGCCGTCTAGGCTATTATGCCTGATGAAAACGACAGAAGAACTGTGCCCTCTCGGAAAGTAATCTCACTACCATGTTGATTTATTTGAAGTGTGCAATAGAGATGATGCTCCTAAGTGAGAAATTAAGCAAACGGCATCAAGAAGATGACTGACAGATAAAAACTCATCAGACATGTCTCGAAGGTGTCAAGGTGAAGGGAAGAGGCAGGACTTCATAGGAGAATAATGGGAAGAGGAGGTCATCTGGATCATGCATAGGAATATTATCCTCTTGCACAACGTAGCAGGACAGCAATCAATTCAGGAACTGTCTAACACAAAGATTTTCAACCTACGGCCCATGGGCTGCCCCAGCCCATGGCCCCATTTCATGTGGCCTACATCACCACCACCACCAGAAGCAGAAATGTTTATGATAGCTGTAAATGCACCCATGGCTGTCGTAAACATGTTTATGACAGCCTTGGATGCGTTATACAGCAACGTTTACGGCAGGGGGAACCACCAGTCTGGCCTGCTCAGCTGCCTGAGGGGGTGTGGTCCGCCCTGTGGCTTTAAAAGATTGAGATCCCCTGGTCTAACAACTAGCTCTTAAACCCTGGACTTCGCTCAGCATTTCAAAAATACATTTTCTGTCACCTTAAAACCTTTATGCAATAAAGCTTTATGCAGTCGTTGTCATCGCCTGCTCCTTTATCCGAGTACGGTATACATTTTCCCCGGGAAATCATTTTCACAGTTGTAAGAAGAATGACAAACAGGAAAAATGCTATTGATGTGAATTTGTTTAAGGTGGATCCCAGCTTGCCATGAAGTGACCCACACACTGTGATCATGGAGCCATCTCCTGCAGCACAAGACATGCAGGATTTAATACCCGGCTCTCATTGTGCCATTACACCGCAAGTTTAAAGGTGGAAACGGGTTGTTGTTGTAAATTTTTGTGTCAACAACAGGTACTCTAAGCAACATTCTGAATAAATCTCAATGTCTTTCACTGCGGGGGGGGGGAATGAGAAGCTTAAAACAATAAAAAAATAAGACATCATTCTTTAAACAGATTTAGAAAATTTTACTTTACAAACTTATCAAACCTTGAAATGAGAAACACAGGAAAAAGACATTTTCTTAGGGGGGAATGTCAATATCTCAATATGGGGAAAGCATCTAATGCCTATATATGAGATCATTTGACATGAGATTGTGATCTTTTAGAAAATAATATAAATATGCACCGCAGAAAAGCAAAGATGGGGAGGAGGAGGAGGAGAGGAGGAAGAAACAGAAGCAGCATGGATTTATCTCTATAGATTTAAACAGGCATTGCTGGGTGAGATGTTAAAGTACTTTTGCTGTGTCATTTTAACGCACTTTAAGACTAAGAAATGCTTTTGTTAACATTATTGCTTTTAAGGTCTTTTAATGTTTTAAAGATGTGCTTTTCACTTCTAAAGTACCTGTCATTACCTTGTAACTCATATTTTAAGTACCTGTCTGTAACTTGGGATCAGTTTGTACCTGTTACATGTCTGCAATACTTCTGGAGAACCTTCTGTGTTGGATTTTCATCCAAAGCATTTTGTATTCTCAGTTTTATGTTCCTGTGTTCAAAATTTCATATTGCCATACACCTACAATTCATGATTATAAGATGATGCCAAGACCTTTTGAACCATGTGCCTGTTACATGTTTTTAACTGCTTTGAAGTACAGTGGAATCCCAGGTTATGGACGCTTCAGGTAATGAAAAACTCAATTTGTGGAAATAAATCCATTGAAAATAATGCTTTGGCTTATGGAATTTTTTCAGAACTTTTTTTTATCTCTCAATGCATTCCTATGGGAAACCATGCAATGCATTCCTATCGGCGCTTCACTGTAAGGAATTTTTTGCTATAAGGAAAACCCCGTGGAATGGATTAATTCTGTATCTTGGGTTTTACTGTACTTTAAAAGGAATATAGAAGAGTAAATGCTTGTAGAATAGTCAAGCTGTGTTGCCTTGCATAACTGCAACAGAGATACCCAGATGGTTTAAACTTTTCCTGAACCGCAAAGATATAGAACCTCTCGGGGTGTAAACTCATTGTTAAAATAACTTGGTTAGCTAAAAAAGAGCCTAGACTTCTGAGTCACTCCAGGTGGTCTGATGCAGCAGGTCTCCCTGTGAGTAACGTGCAGAGTATCTTTTATCAAGTTTGGACAAACCAAATACAGTACATGTTTGCATTCAGCGTTTCTGTATTTTGAATCTTCATCAAAACAGCAAAAGTGGAGTGACGGTCCTCCCATAAAACACAGGGAAGAGTTTTAACCCATACTCCTTTGCAGGCGCACCCCCCAAAGAAAGACTCAGACACCGGTATATGGATAAAGGCATTGGGCCACTTTTATTGAATAATGCCCTAGTCCGAATTATAACTTTCAATTGGTGTATTCATCCAATTGTAATTCTTAAGGCAAGCAGGCCGCAGTAACACTGGTAAGGTTCCTCCCAAAATTGCCAATGGCAATTGGCTACAATGTATCCATTTGTATCAATTTGTTTGTTGATACAAACAAATTGTTGACCAGAGTCAATAAACTATCTACTGACCCCACCCTATGACATGTATCCGTCAAATCACGGGGTGATGCATGCTGAAAAGCTCCTGCCATCACCCCTTGCCTGGTTCGTCGTTGACCGGTCAAAGCTATTACACCTGTACCTGTCTAAGTGTTGGCCAGTCAATTGCGAACCTGCCGGATACCTATGGGTCATAAATCTTTACCTTACCAGTGCTACCCGCCACACGGGGAGGCGTCCATGATGACTCACCGCCCCCCCCGCCCCTCCGACCGTCAGCTCGGGTGCCAGGCCTGCTTGCAACACACCCAGAAAGAGGTACATACCTCCAGCCGACAGGTGGACCACTTCCCCTGCCTACCAGCAAAATTTTTGTAAGCCTATCCTCAGGTGTCCAATTGCTGTCTCCCAGCCATGCTCAGCAAGGGACCGAGCAACAGCCCTGTCCACTGACTGCCGGAACAGTCCGGACCACGGAGATCCATGTCTCCCCTAAATTGGTGTCTCGGCACGATGTTAGACCATAGCGACCGTGTGTAAGCCATACATGATATAAAACGCCAGGTCACAGCCCCTCGACAGTTTAGGAACAGCAGTGATCCGTATCAGATTGTTGCCGCCGAGGTGCCTATTAAGAACATCGGGCGGTCCAGCATCCCTGACGGACATCAGGAATGGCCACAGTTCCCGCCCCCTTGTGCCGCGCATACCATACCATCGCATACGTGCGGATGCACACAGCCCAAGCCGGGGTCCACTCTCTGTCGCCGCAGCATATACTGCTGCCCAGTGTACATAGTTGCGGCCCACCAGCCCCACTGCCACCGGTGTGCAGAGACGCACAGGATCTGTAAAAGAGGAGAAGAGGTGAAGGACATAACTAGGTACTCATGCAGTGAGGGGACGTACATATAAGAAATTGCGCGTACACGCATATCCGCCTCCGAGTACCCCAAACATAGCCGCGATCAACGCAACGCCTATCCTAAATAAATGGGTGCCAAAACGGGCCCCACACTGCGAAGCGCGGCACCGGTCACCCTCAGTAACTTTACTTTGGTAAGGGTAGACCTATCCTGGTGGCAGAAAAACAGGCTGGGGCGCGCAGCAGGCATTGCCGAAAATTCATGTAGGGCACCAACCGGACAGATGTCTCCAATGAAACTTCGTAGCAGTCAGACTCCACTGCCTACGCCGTGCTGAACAACCTTTGAGGACTGTATCCCCAATTGAGCCCACTCATGTGTGACAGAGACATCGTCGAGTTCCAGTGCCCTACAAGACACATCCGCCTTACACAGATGGTACCAACTCTGGCACCCACTCACTGATGCGGAGCGCTCCAAAAAGGCTACCGTGGTAGCTGCGTGACCAAGAGCCACTTCACATCCGAACATAAGTAATGCCAGCCTCGTGCAAGGTGGGTCAAAAACTCTGGCGAACTGGGGTGACGCATGTCCGGGTGGCGGACACGTTCACGTGTCCACCCCTCCAAGACACGACGTATACGGAAGTAACTCACGCAGTCATTGAACCCCCCCACGTTGGCCATAAATGCCAGTGCCAAAAGCCTGAAGGCTATAGTACGGGGGGCCAAACCCTGACTGCGAAGATAAACATGCATTGCAAAACCTAATCCAGGTATTGACAACACTTGAGGTAACTGTAGTTACTCGCAAAAAGTTCTAAATAGCATGAACGCATGGTGATACGCCTTACGCGTGCGAGGTGCCAATGACATGCCCGGTTCACCTCTCCTCGCCAAACGTCCAAATATCGGCCGGGAGTGGCGAGTGGAACTCATCTGCTTCTGGGGTAAGGCACGGAACCGGGGGATCTGCAGGCGGGATAAAGCAGCAGCAATGTCGTTAGTAATACCTGGAACATGTTTGGCCCTGAACAGCACATTTAGGCGTAGGCTTCTCAAAAAGAATAGACAAACTAATGTCATGACCCTGGGGGATTTGCATGTCTGGGTGTTGACAATGTGCACCACTGCCGCATTATCACACCAAAAATGGACCACTGAGTAGGCCCACTCATCACCCCATAACATCAGTGCTCCCCAAATTGGGAAGAAACTCAAGGAAGGTAAGATCGCGGAGGCGATCCGTGCCAAGCCATGCATGCTGCCATTGGCCGTAAGTCCACCTACCCTCAGAGTAAACCCCCATAAGTCAGGGAGCCGGAGGCATCCGACCGTACTTGAAATCTAGGGCAGACCATAAGGCCTGATTTCCAGGAAGAGACCCCGTTAAAACCCAGGAGTAATTTTCAAAAAAGGATCCAGGGGTGATCCAGGAAATTACCGGCCTGTCAGTTTGACATGTATCCCAGGTAAAGTGATGGAAACCATCCTAAAAGATAGAATTAATAGGCACATAGAAGAGAAGGCGCTGCTAAAGGAGAGCCAACATGGCTTTTGCAAGGGCAAATCATGCCTCACTAATCTGTTGGAATTTTTTGAGAGTGTCAACAAGCATGTGGATAAGGGGGATCCAGTTGACATTGTTTATCTGGACTTTCAGAAGGCTTTTGACAAGGTCCCACACCAAAGGCTCTTGAATAAACTTACCAGTCATGGAATAAAGGGACAGGTCTTGTCCTGGATCAGCAACTGGCTAAGGGACAGGAAACAGAGGGTAGCACTAAATGGACACTTCTCCAAGTGGAGGGAAGTAAAGAGTGGGGTCCCCCAAGGTTCAGTACTGGGACCCCTGCTTTTCAACCTCTTCATAAATGATCTAGAGGTAGGAGTAAAAAGCAAGGTAGCCAAATTTGCTGACGACACTAAATTATACAGGGTAGTGAAAACTGTGAGAGATTGTGAAGAGCTCCAGAGGGATCTCTTGACACTGGGGGAGTGGGCAAAACAGTGGCAAATGAGCTTCAACATCAGTAAGTGCAGAGTGATGCATGTTGGGGCAAAAAACCCCAATTACATTTATAAACTGATGGGGTCTGAACTCTCTGCGACAAACCAGGAAAGGGACCTTGGTGTCCTGGTGGACAGCTCAATGAAGGTGTCAACCCAGTGTGCCTCAGCAGTGAAAAAAGCAAACTCAATGTTAGGGATCATTAGGAAGGGTATAGAAAATAAGTCAGCAAGTGTCATTTTGCCTCTTTATAAATCTATGGTGAGGCCCCATCTGGAATATTGTGTACAGTTCTGGTCGCCATACCTCCAGAAGGATATTATGGAGTTGGAGAAAGTACAGAGGAGGGCAACCAGAATGATTAGGGGACTGGAACACCTTCCTTACCATCTGAGGCTGCAACGGTTGGGCCTTTTCACTCTTGAACGACGGCGTCTAAGAGGTGACCTGATTGAAGTTTATAAAATCATGCACGGTGTGGACAAAGTAGATAAGGAAAAACTGTTTTCCCTATCGCACAACACTAGAACTAGGGGACACTCCATGAAACTTTTGGGTACTAGTTCTCAAACAAATAAGAGAAAGTACTTTTTCACCCAGAGGATTACTGGTCTATGGAACTCCCTGCCAGAAGAAGTGGTGACAGCTGTCAGTCTTGACAGCTTTAAGAAAGGATTAGACAAGTTCATGGAGGACAAGGCTATCAATGGCTATAATTATGGCTACCTAAGGACAACCTCCGGGTTGGAGAGATAGGCAGGATATCTCTCAATGCCATTTCCAGGGAATCCTAAGCAGGTGAAGGCATCTGCTTGGGAATACCCTGAAGGAAATGGTGAGCCACTGTGTGAGACAGAATGCTGGACTGGATGGGCTGTGGCCTGTTCCAGCAAGGCTGTTCTTATGTTCTTATGTTATGTTCTAATTTGAGCCAGACCGGAAGGCCCACCCGTATGCCCCTGATCAGCCGGACCATGTGTTAACGTTTTAACAGGCCAGCCATGGCGTCACACAGGCGCCTGGCCAATGCTCTGCCAGGTGGAACCACCCTGCAGGCAAAGTTAAGGTGGCCATGAAGTAACTGCAGCTCACGAGGGAACACTTTATGTTTGGCAATCAATGCCAAAATCACCGCGGAGATCCGAGCCACCTTATTCATGGTTAACTCGGATGCCTGTGCGACAGAGTCAATTTAGAAATGTGAGCTTAGTAGCTGGGCCCTCGGTCTTTTCAGGCACCAAGGGGACACCCAGTTCCCACCTGAGTGTCTGAACTGTAGTGAGGAGACGAGTGCACGTGTCCGAGCCCCGTTCACCCCCGAACCAAAAGTCGTCGAGGTAATGGGCTAGAGACCGAGACCCCTACCTGCGAGCAAAGGCCCACTGAATGAAAGTACCGAATTGTTCGAATGCCAAACATGAAATAACTCAGTCAGAAGGGGTTGGCCTTATCTAAGTAAAATTCCCCTTGGAACCTAAAAAACCCAATAGCTCAAAAACCATTGGGTGCACTGGCAGTAATCGGAAAGCCGAGTGCATATCACACTGTGCCAGGAAAGCACCGGGACCGCATGAGCGTACCACCCATAGGGGCTGAACAAACTACGTGTACCTGACTGAACAAGGTCATCGGGAATGGCATCCCTGACCAGAGAACCCACAGGGTAAGCTAAATGGAGGATTAAACGACATTCACCCTGGTTCTACCTCGGTACTAGTCTCACAGGGGAGACTTTCAAATTAGGAAAGGTGGTTCCAAGAAGGGGCCCGCTACTCTCATAGCCTCGACTCCCTAAGCCGTGCTCAGTGGAGCAACCTCTTCGTTACCTTTCAAGGGAACTGGATTAGTAGCATCTTGGGGCCCCTAACACCCCCAAATGGAATACAAAAACCCCATTGGAAACCCTCCAGCAGGTACCCCGCATCATCCCTTCTTGGATGAGCTGAGTGCCATCGCTCCAGCATGAGTACACTAATTGGTGAGGGGAGGCTTTGACAAGGCTAGTTCCTTCAGACAGGGCTCTGATCGCCCCCTGTGCACCCCTACCTCTGCCCCATAACCCACCAACCCGCGGGCATGCGGAGGCGGCGGAAGGGCCAGCGCAAAAAGGGGCACCCTAGTCGGTAACGACACTGGCGCTTATTACACACGTCGCTAGCTGAGCAGGTCAAACACAGCAGGCAGGCTGGAACCCCCTGCCCGACCAGTTAGCGTGGAGCCTGTGTCTGAGCAGCCCACTGCACAGCATGACCACAACGGTACCTATCACCAAGCTCCTGTCACGTGGGAGTCATGTACACGAGCACAATTGCTGACAGGGCTCATCCCACCTCCTCTCAGGTTGTAGGAACACCCTCATCCAAATTTCTCATCGTAAGCCAACTGCGATGGGCCCATCAAATCAACCATCGCCCTGTAAATATTATCAAAGGATTGAACCATCGGGATGGCCCAATCAGGCCGGGCCCTGAGGCATACCACCATATATATAAGGTATGCCAGCAACCAGTTGGCCAAGGTGCGCGGTGGCTTACGACGACGGGACAGCTCTTTGTCTCTGTCGTCCTGTCCCTCTCTCTCTTCCTCAGTGGGCTCACAGTTCAATAGGGAGAATGTCCACGTATCCCCCTCCAGATCTTATCCCTCGTGACCTGCGACAAATGATCACCAAGGGGCAAAGAATAACCAGCCATCGGCAAAGCCGTCACCGGCAAATTAGGTAAATGGGGCATATGCAGTGGGACCTGGACAGCCCCTGCGATGCCCGGCACTGTCCCGGGGGCGGAAAACCCCCACCCTCAATGCATTGCCAGTTTGAAACCAAGGGGCACTGGGATAGACTGGTAACTGATGCCCACTCGCCTCAACTTGACGAGGCCAGGGCCACTGAACCCTACCACTGGAAGTGGGCTGTGATGTAGGTGCACTAATTTGAACCTGATACTCACTAGGTGCACCCCCGTGAGCCGCCCCCACTGGGGGTTCCGGCCCACGGCGGGCGTCGGAGCTCGCGACCAGAATCGAGCTCTGGGGCCACACCTGACTGGTCCCTGTCTGCAGCTCTGGACGAACAGGGAGCTGCGAGACACCGGCAGGCACAGGCCGGAGCGTCTCAAGCAGCTCAACCCGGCTGGCCGCCTGGTGCAGTGTGGCAGCCGTCGAGGTAGCCGGTGGACACGAAGGGCCCCCAGCAGAGAGAGAAGGCCCCCCTCCCATAGGAGGCTGTGCAATCCCCAAGGATGCCTCCAGCACTGCTAAACGTGCTAGTAAAGCATCCACTGCCACGGATCCCCCAGCATAAGGTGGGCCGGGTTGGCCGGAAGGCCCACTAGGCATTTGGAAAGGGACACCCAAGTGAGAGCCTGGGCCAACATAGGGCCGTGCCTAAAACTCCGGCCCATGAGGGGCCGGAGGAGGAACGGGTTGCACACCCGCACCAGGCCCTCCCCCGCTGCCTTGACCCATGGCCGGCAACTGCGGGCCGAGGGCCGAAGCCCCTGAGGGGCCGGCGTGAGGCTGGCTAGCCAAGGCCTGCTGCCAAGTGCCAGCCTGAATCACCCCACCGGTATCGGTGGGCAAGGCTGGGGTAGTGCCCTGCCGCGGGGGCGCAGCCCTGGTCCTCCGACCTGATGGCTGCCCCCCCGTCCTGCACAGGGCTTGAAAAAGTCCTCCCCTTTGGCCACGGCTTCATCGCCGTGGCCTTCTGTTTGGGAGGCATATCGTCGAGAAGAAAGAGCAGGATCCCTTGCCAGGGATCAAAAACTTAGTGCCGAAAGCGCGCAGCAGCCAGCAAGCAAAAGGCTCTGCGCGCGCTAATCCTCCCTTCCCAGCCGGGAAGGTATCCAGGGCTAAACAGCCGAAGACTACGATAAACAGCGACGGAGAAAACTTCTCCTCTCCGTCGCTCTTTCTAAAATGGCAGCTCGTCTGCCTCGTGGCCACCCCTTTTATAGAGGGGTGGCCACGCCCCCTAACTCACCCGGATGTCTGAGTCCGGGTGGGGGTGGGGGCCGCAAAGAGCGTGGCGGCCATTTTGGCGCTGCGCTTTCATTACTGCACATTCTGGAATGAACTAAAATTGCTGTGGATGCCAATGGGTAAAGTTAGGGATTGGAATAGAAACTTTGGAGGGAGAGACAGTTTTCCTTTCTGTAATGGCTTAAAGCAGGGGTGCCCAAACTATGGCCCGTGGGTCGAATCTGGCCCCAATGCCAATCTATCCGGCCTGCATCGCCAACACCGCTCCCGGAAGTGGAAGTATAATGTGCCCATGCATGCACAGAATGCTGCCATAAATGCACCTGCGGTTGTCAAATGCGTTTACGACAGCCATAGGTGCCTTTATGGCAGACTTCTGTGTATGCATGGGTGTGTTTTACTTCCTTTTCTGGTGGGAGGAACAACGTGAGCAGCCCACTGAACCATGTGACTGGCCCATAGCCCAAAAAGTTTGGGCATCCCTGGTTTAAAGCAATCACATGTTTGGAACTGAAGCAAAAGGTTTCAGTTAATAAAAAGAAGGATCTGTGGTGGCGAGGAAAAACTACAGATTGGGGCTGTGGACTCCAGGTTGATACCCATTTCCTATTGCATCATGGGGCCAATGGGAGTAATATGAATCAGACTACCCCAAAGCCATAGTATTTCCTCACATTTTCCCTCAAGTAGTCAGGCTTTTAAATTAGATACTGTATACACCTCAATGTGAGTGAAGAGCACTGTTTGTTGCTCCACCTCAGTTAGCAAAACCTTTTACCCAAGCCCTGTCAGTTCTTCTTGGGAGCCTTTAAACCAGGGGTGCCCAAACTACGGCTCGTGGACTGGATCTGGCCCCGGACACCAATTCATCCGGCCCGCAAAGCCCTCATCGCTCCTGGAAGTGGAAGTAAAACGCACAGGGCATCGCTGCTCTAAACTGTAATGTCTTAAATCATTTGATGTGGAAGGGTTTTCGCTACATACCCCCATTTCATTCTCTCTGTCTTATTTCTAAGTACTGTATAGTCTGGTGAGGAGAGAGAAACTCAAATGTGCTACCATTGCTATCTGAGCTCCATTTATTTGGAATTGTTTTCAACTAGTGAGATGATCCCTCTTTCTTCTGTCTCCATCTACAGGAGATGGTGGGTCTTTGGGTGATCAAACTGCCTCCGGCATAAGATGCAGAGAGATTCCCCCACCCCATGCAGAAAAAGAATGTTCACAAGTCCCATCTCTCCCCTTCAGAAGACTCTTTGTTTTTTCATTATCACTGCAGGCTAGACTCCTGGGTAATTTTCCAAGGAGATTAACAGGGGAGTAGCAGGAACAATCAATGTTACTTAAAATATTAGGAGAAGAATTAAGGAGACATGCTTATCACAATATATCTAGCCTTCCTATTTTTCTAGTATTTGGCTTTATTGAAGGGTATTTTTCTATAGATAAGAGTAGCAAATCATCAGCTTTTCAAATTATCTGAAAGCACAATAGTTTAATTCTTCTTGGCCTCCTCCAACAGCCTGTGCTTCATTTTCCTACAAATGAGCTCCTTGTAGAAATGTCACATCACAGTGCTGCTTCTTCAAGGCTATTTAATATTTTTCTTTTCCTAACACAGATATAGATTCCTTTCCTTTACATCTGAGATTGCTTTAATCAGACTTGCATAATACCTTTGTTCTCAAAGTCCGCAGCTTACTCAGAGATGGAAGAGGAAAGCACATTATAAAGATTCGTACTCACACAAATCAAAGAACATTTTTTCAATTGGAACTCATATCAGTTTTCTTATATTTTGAGAGTCCTTGGTCCTCCACATAAACAAAGAATGCATTTCAATGTTTCCTGCTATGAACTGAAGAGTTTAAGTGTTTGAATCCAGGAATCTGGGTCATCAAAGCACAGCTGCAAAATAGGGGTGAAGAGGAGAGGTTGATTTGCAGTGGAGAAAAGAATAATCACCGGTTTTCTCCTTGCTGTTTGGTTTTTGCCACAGATCCGCTCAAACCATACTCTGAATGGAGTATCAGGCACCTGTTTTCAAGAATGTTTTGGAGGCAGCAGAGGATAACTATTAATTCCGTATAAGTCAGTATTGTTAACTTTGATTGGCACTAGCGTTCCAAGGTTTCAAGCAGGATTCTTTCCTAGCTCAGCCTGGAGAAGCTAAAAGAGTGAAGTTGGGTACTTGTGCGTACCAAATGTACACCACGGATTCACAAATATAGGATGGATGATACCAGCTTGTCATGCCCAAACTATGGCCCGTGGGTTGGATACAGCCTCCGAAGCCATTCCATCAGGCCTGTGATGCCCTTGCTAAACTAGGAAGTGAATAAGGGTGGGTTGCCCGCTTCACTGATTGGATAGAACCTTTCCCGAATGGTTTGTCTAGCTAGAACACATGCTGGAAACCAACCGAGCTAGGACAGGAACGGAAATTGGGAATGGGCCAATTATACAGGTAGCAAGAGTGACTCCATGTTGCCTTGGCTGGGGGCACTGAGAGGAGTAGGCATAATCTCATAATAGTGGAAACTTCCAGGAGAGACACAAGCCTGTATCAGCACACGTCAGCTAGACACAGGAAGCCTTCAAGGTCGTTTAGATTGTGCAATCCTTTAGCAGGTGCAAATGTATACAGTAACTTCTTAGAGCTGGCAAATGTAACTTAACCAGCATAATGCCACGTAGGCAATGTATCCTGTCATGAGGTCTCACGCAGGTTGGGTGGGGGAGAACTCTATGTAATCCAATAAATACAGCCCTCCCGAGCGATCGGGATCGGCTGGCTTTCCTTCAGCACTCCTGCCTCCCGTGCCTTCCTTTGCCTTCAGCACCACAGCCTCAACAGACCATTACAACATCTGGTGACCCCAGGACATGATCTTCTCAACTACTCGAGAGGCTGAAGAGCAGCTCCGATTGGAAAGCACAAAGATCGGAATTCAGCACCATCTCAAGGAAGGCAAAATAAAAGAGCCGGGCACAACCCATCCAGGGAGAGCCATGATAACTAAGGCAGAATCGCTGAACAGATCCACGGCCAGCAGCCAGCGCCGCAATCTACTGACCAAACCTGAGGGATATTGTCCTGTGCATCACTAGCCCTGTCTCCTACTACCCTGACCTGTCTCGTGGAAGCATCAACACATGAGTTGTGTAAGACATCCAGAGAATCCCCACACTGGGTAGTATGGGGGCACGTTTGGGGGAAACGTAATTTGTCCATCAGACAAGGAGCTCATAGAGAGGAGCTTGAAGGCCTGGCCAGGCAATATCGGATTCGGATAAGCCGAATCCGTCTGACGGAACTCGTGAGGCACATGGGGGAACACAACCTGTTCTGACCAGAAGCAGGCACAATGAATCCAGAGGTTTGGGATAAAACTGCCTTAGACAGGAACTACAAGCACCCACTAACATCATGGGGGCTTGGAGGACATAAAAAGCCCAGGCACTTTTAGGGCAGTCAGGGGTTCTCCTCAGCAGAGGAGTGATTAAGATCAAAGCAAAGGGAGAGGTGCTCCCCCCGCAAGGGGAGAAAGGCAGCTCTTCAAGGAGCTGTCCGAATAAGCCTACCGTCAAGTGCCCACGTTGGCACCATACAGGAGTCAGTCACCACTTTGGCTAAGGCAAAGGAAGAATTCCAGCAATGATTACCCCAAACATTCCCGAGGCAGACACTGACTTGTCTTGTCTCGAAGAAGCACAGAGATAGGAAGAAACTCGCTTGTAAGAATAGAAGCCCAGGGGGCTAAAAAGCCTCCTGAGAATAGCTAAAATCTAGCAGCAAGAAGTCGTCTCCTCATGAGTAGGGCGGAGTATTGCAGACCTGGGAGGGAATTATCCCCAGGGAGGTATGTCTCTCCAAGGTTTGGATGCGCATATGAATGAGTGGTGCACCACAGTATGAATCCATAAACGTTTTTATTCCTTGTGTGTGTCTGCCTGGTTATGTTGTAAAAAGATGCCAGATATTGTGTTTTGGACTGTTCAATTTTATAAATGGGTTGGATAAATTGTCTTCATTGATAGGAAAAAAATCACCCGCCACTCTAGGGACAGGCTGGAGAAACTATGAGAAGGAGCGGCAGGAAAAAACTTCCCTGGCTCCTGGCTGCCTGCTTAAGCAACAAGGAGGAGGGGGAAATTCCAGCCCGAGAAAGGGGCCGAAGCGACCCCCTTCCCTTTCAGCCAAGCCGGTTCTTCAAAGGGAGGCTTTTTCCTTCTTCAAAGAATTAAGCTGTAACTCCCTCATTCCATAGTCCACTTGGCAGATTAGGCACCCAGGGCAAAGGAAGAAGGGGTGGAGATACGGAGAAGGTAGAGAAAGGGAAGGAGAAAGTAGAGGAAGAGAAGGGGAGTGAAAGGGACAGGCTGAGAAAGTAGGAGGAAAAGGACGACCCGCTAAACCTCTTTTGCCTGGCAGTCTGTTTAGCAGCGTCAGATCCCAGTGCGAAAGAGGAGAGGAAATTCTTGCCCAAGAATGGGGCAGGAGTAGCCCCCCTTCCTCCCAGCCAGAAAGTGTGGGAGGGAGGCCTTTTCCTTCCACAGATTGAGCTATAACTTTCGCACCCTCGGACAAGTTTCAGTGTTGCTAGAAGCAGGCAGTTAATAGGATGGTGTAAAATGACAATTACGTCATGGAAAACGTGCGCTGGAGCAGGGGAGGTGGACTTTTCACAGTGTCGCAAACTGTGGACGGACCACCCCTCTGAGTTTTTCACCCAGCTAGTGTTTTCATCAAAAAGGAAAAATCCTCAGATCATATGTCTCATTATGTATGTACATTTTGTCTAGTAGCTGTCTAAAGGTTCTAAGAATGTAGTATCTAATCACAGGCTCAGGTTTTGCATGAATCTCTGATAAGAGTTAACCAATGACTTTTCCTTCCTCTGAATTTTCTCCTTGTCATAGAGCTACACTGCTTAAAATGCTTAAGATTGTTTTTTAGCTTGTTTCGTTAATCTAGTCTTTGCCATTTCATTTCAAGTATGACACATTTTGCAACCTTCAGAACACATAGGGAGGAACTAGATTAAGCCTAGCTCCTGAGAGAGGGCAGAGCGCTGAGCCCTCTCTGGGATTTCAGCCACCTCAATCTCTTGCAGTGTCAGAGCTGCCCCAGATCAATATTCAGGATTTGGGCAAGCCAGTACAACTCCAGCGAGGGGGGCGACAATAGTCTAATGGGTGTTTGAACCAAATTCTTCTTTTGCAGCAGGAATTGGTGGTCACAGCCCTCGACCCCAAAGTTTTGCAGCTCCTCCACCGGAATGCCCAAGCATTCTCGCACACGCTCCCAGCAGGAACACCAAGGGGAGCCTGGCACATCAAGTGCCAAGGTTTGCCAAGGGGACACTGCCTATGGTCATGGCTAGTATGTACATTGATATACTGATTTTCTCAACACTCATAGCTTTCTAGACAAGGCAAAGCAAGTGCAGAATGAATTAACCCCCCATTGTTTTTTTTTTCAGTAAAGAGAAAGGGGGGAGAAGCCCTCCCGCATCTACAGCTAACCCTCTGTCCTCCCAGTTCTGTGCGCGTTGTGTCTACAATCCCCTCAGCCATTTCATTTCAAAGGCATCTACTCTTCTGCGCTCAGCTTTCCTAATTGTCCAACTCTTGCATCCATACGTTACCACTGGGAATACCATTGCTTTGACTATTCTACCTTTTGTTTGCCATATGATGTCTCTGCTTTTCACTATATTCCCCAGGCTTCTCATAGCTTGTCTCCCAAGAATCAGTAACCTTCTTGTTTCATGGCTGCAGTCCCCATCTGCAGTGATCCTTGGTCCTCTACTTCTTCTCCATCTATTTTCCAGGGACTGATTGGGCCTGTTGCCATTATCTTGGTTTTCTTGATATTGAGTCTCAAGCCAGCTTTTGCACTCTCCTCCTTCAGCCCAATCAATTCAGTAACTTTAAGTCTGCGTTTGCAGCAAGTTTTACTCTCCCAAATGCAGGTCAATCACTGGAAGCCCAGACTCAAAACGTCAGGTGCATCAGGCCAAGAGATGACATCAGCTGTCCATTTTTCCATTTCTAGATGATTTTGGCATGCACCCCAAGGGGGGAGGTGTTTTGGGAACCATCATGGATGCGCGTGCACACACACATGGACATTTTGCACACACATGGACATGCAATGCTACTTTCATGAACAATGCTTTCAATGGACACATTACCTTCAATGGACATTTTGAGTCTAAGTTCATACCAAAAGGACAATTCATAAATACTTCAAGTAGTTTCACCACTCATGACAGAAGCTCAAGGAAAACAGAAAAATGTCTATGCTTTATTGCCATTTTTGCTTGTATTGCTTTCACATATCAATTGATGTCTGTGCTTTTTCCATGTCTTTGTATCATGTTCAAAGGGGGCTTTTCAAGGGTATATGGATTCTTGTACATAATTGCATATTACTCACACATTTGCCCCTTCCGATGCTGAGCCTCGTTAGGATAACCTATCCTCACCACGGGTGGGGGGAAAAACCAAACAGACATATACAGAAGATTGAGCTTCCTGGAACCAGAGAAACCCCTGGCTATTGTAATTCATTATCTCAGTGTCAATCACACCTCTATTGTGTGAGAAAAACATTTGCCTTGCTAACAGAAAGCAAGCCACGGTCTTACAGACCTACACAGTTGCTTGGACATCATTTAAGCCTGAGGCACATGCTGTCTCAAACCTGAAGGACATTTCTCTCAGAAATCCAGGACTCAGGTAACAAAGACTTTGCTCGCTGATGCAGTCACTCCTCATACACCCTGAGTGGCCATCAACCCAGATACACCTGGTGCCAGGGCTGCTCCTCAATTGAGGGGCCACACCACCGTTGCCTGCACCCCGGAACAGGGACTTGGAAATGCAATCACACCCAGACAACTCATGCCCTACGTCTCACAAGCTCTCAGCCAAGTTGCCCTAGAAAGTAAAGAAAGGTGGGATGTGGGTTGCCCGCTTCACTGATTGGATAGAACCTTTCCTGAATGGTTTGTCTGGCTAGAACACATGCTGGAAACCAACCCAGCAGGACAGGAATGGAAATAGGGAATGGGCCAATTATACAGTTAGCAAGAGTGACTCCATGTTGCCTTGGCTGGGGGCACTGAGAGGAGTAGGCATAATCTCATAATAGTGGAAACTTCCAGGAGTGACACAAGCCTGTATCAGCACACGTCAGCTAGACACAGGAAGTCTTCAAGGTCGTTTAGATTGTGCAATCCTTTAGCAGGTGCAAATGTATACAGTAACTTCTTAGAGCTGGCAAATGTAACTTAGCCAGCATAATGCCACGTAGGCAATGTATCCTGTCATGAGGTCTCATGCAGGCTGGGTGGGGGAGAACTCTATGTAATCCAATAAATACAGCCCTCCCAAGCGATCGGGATCGGCTGGCTTTCCTTCAGCACTCCTGCCTCCCGTGCCTTCCTTTGCCTTTAGCACCACAGCCTCAACAGACCATTACAACAAATAAGGATACTTCTGTGCATGTGGATGCATCCTATTCACTTCCTGGTTTGGCACGGATGTGCTCATGCATGCGTAGAAGCATCTACGCTGAACCAGGAAGTGAAAACAGACACTTCCATGCATGTGCAGAAGCTCCCGCACCAAACCAGGAAGTGAATATGGATGCTTTCGCACATGTGCAGAAGCGTCCATGCTGAACCAGGAAGTGAATATGGATGTGCATGCGCAAACATGTCCTGTTCCAGGGGCATGGTCTGGCCCGCTCAGCTCTTCCGGGGGCATGGTCAGGCCCCCAGCCTAAAAAGTTTGGACACCCCTGATCCAAAGGCTTTGGCAGATAACAAGCTGAACATGAGACATAGTGCAATAAGTGATATCAAAGACCAATGCAATACTAGGATGTATCAACACAGTACAGTATAGTATCCAGATCAAGGGAAGTGATGTTAACTTCCACTCATATCCTGTACATCTGGGGTTTTATCCCCACTCTTGGCAGCTACCAACAACATGTTAAAAACATCATAAAAATCACACAATTTTTAAAAAGTACCGGGCCTAATTAAAACAAGGGAGACAGCAAGAGACCTCAGATTGGCAGATGATGACCCCTTTTCAAATGCCTCCCTAAACAGAAGGTGTTACACACCTCTTCTACTTTGGTCAGACCTTACATATAATACTGTCAAGTTTGGAGCACCGCAGTTTAAGGCTGTTGTCTGTAGCAGCAGGGGGTATGTCAGGAAGAACTTCCTGATAGAGTGGTTTAACGATGGAATGGACTAGTTCAGAATGGGGTGCACTCGCCTTCATTGGAGGTCTTTAAATAGGACAAGGAGATATGGCATGGTACTGTTGGCTAAAACTTCACAGGCCAAGGGGCCTGTTCTATGCTGCCCTATTATTCTCAGGTACCAGAACTGGTGGGACAGTCTGTTTTTGTAAAATCAGCAAACATCACAGTGGCACCTGAAAGGGTACTAAGTTTTACTTTGCACAAATCTCCGCAGATTTGTGGTCCACCTCATCAGATGTTAAAGTGTTACCTGACTAGGTAAATATTTATGTGTGAGTTTGGCAGGGAGCAGGATGTTTGTTAAAGTATTTCCAAATACCTGTTGTTGAATCTTCTGAAAAACTGCGGCATAAATAATGCTCAGAAGTTCCATTTTCATTAAATTATTTATTAACAAAACTAACCAACATCTCTAACCATGAGAATAATATAACTAACACGGTCACCTCCTTGCAGGTGAGAGAGAGGAACAGAACTTGAAAGTTGATGACAGTTACTTGGTGATGTCATCAGGTAGGTAGGAAAATAACAATCACTGATTGGTTCTTTCCGGATATTTGAAAATATGTTGAGCACTCATAATACAGCATAGTGCTGACAAACCCCTTCTTGCTCAATCATATTTTAAATATTTACAGTAATAAACCCATTTTCTTGATCAAATAATGGTGTTGGTCTTTGGGTAATGGTTTGGTTAAAACATCAGCAATCTATTCTTTTGTCTTGCAATGAACTGTCACAATAAATCCCATTTTGACTAATTGTTTTACGTATTTATATTTTATGTCAATGTGCCTTGATCTATGTCCAACTGCATCAGCATGAGAGATGGCTGCTTTATTATCCTCTCTTATGATGATAGGATATATGGATTCATTTAAAATGTTTGTGATTAAGTCATCAAACCAGATTAGATTATTGGCTGCTTTTGAGAGGCACACGTATTCTGCTTTGGCAGTGGAGGTAGATATCAGTTTTTGCTTGCCTGAATACCAATGAATGGGACTCCCATTCAGAAACATAATATAACCAGATGTGCTTTTTCTAGTTTTGGTATCCCCAGCCCAGTCAGAGTCTACATAACATGTCAACTTTACATTGTCAGATATTGTGGGTTCCAATAGCAATAAGGAATTGGCAGTGTCCTTCAAATATCTCATTAGTTTTTTAATACCATTCCAATGGTAAAAGGTTGGGTTCTGTACATGTCTTGATAATAAATTTACAGTTAGAGAAATATTGGGCCTGCTCCAATTTGCTACATATAATATCCAATGACGGATCTGTATAATCTATTTTCAGTGAACTCTTCACTATCACAGTACATATTTTTTCATAAAATCCATTTGCATTGGAGTGTCACTTGGTTTAGCATCTGTCATGTTACATTGATTTACAAGCTCTATTTTTTTTCTTTTTGTGACAAAGCAAACCCCATATTTGAAAATATGTTGAGCACTCATAATACAGCATAGTGCTGACAATGTTGAACAGAAGTTTACAAAAGACAGACACTGATGACATCATTGCATGGACATCATAGCATGGTTAAGCATATTCACCCATCTATGTTGGTGAAAAGTTTTGGTCTAAGCCAAGTATAAAACATAGAATTTAATCACTGGATTGTGGGTGTTGGATTGTATTCCAAAGGCCCAAAAGGAACAGAATTACAGGCAAGGAAAAGTATTCAATAACGGCCATTAAGTAAATGGTGACATCCCTGCAATGTCATTGCTGGTATGTGCTGTCAAGTCACTTCCACCTTATGGTGATCGTAATAGTTTTTTTTTTAGGTACAGTATGTGAGACATTCAAAATGTAATTTTTACCTTTTCTATTCCCCAGTTAGTTTTCATGGCCAAACAGTAATTTGATCCGAGATCTCCTAAATTCTAATCCAATTATCCTTTATACACCACACTCCCCTTCAACCCATTCTTCTGCACAGAGACTGGCCTGTTTGTCCTATGTCAGTGATGGTGAACCTTGGCACTCCAGGTGTTCTTGGACTTCAATTACCAGAAGTTCAAGTCAGCACTTCTGCTGATCAGGGCTTCTGGGAACTGGAGTTCAAAAACACCTGGAATGCCATGGTTCACTGTCACTGTCCAATGTAAAATACAAAAGTGCATTTCTTTAATTTTGAAAGTTAGGGAGGAACAGTTCCTGGTACTGGCATAAGATTCCGTTTCCAAGACAGTTGCCTTCTGTATGTGAACTACAGGGTGTTTATTGCTTCAAGCAGGAAAAAACACCTAGGTAACTCTGTAATGATTTATTATCACATAAACCTTCTTGCTTTACCATAGTCATTACAGCAAAGAAACCTAGCTGACGCAACATCAGAATACAGTAACTGCCAACCTATAAGCCTTATTCCAAGGACTTTCATTCCATCTTGGTAAAAATTATTAATGGTATCTGAAGCAGACAGAGCACAGCAAAAACATTCAGTTGGTCATTACATAATTCTCATTTGCTTTATACTGTTATCTTAAAGCTGGAGTTCTCAACCTTCTAAAGCTGGGGGCCGGGTCATTCTCCCTCAGACAGCTTCAGGGCCGGATGCACACTTTGCTCTTCCTCCACCACATGGCACTTCCTGGTGTGGTGGAGGCGGTGGGGGGAGGGGGCACATGAAATGGTGTCACTGGCTGCAGGTTGAGAAACCCTGTCTTAAAGGAACACAAGATATTTTAACAAAAATGTTTTTAACAGGATGTCCATGTCTTTTCATCCCTCTTAATGCTAGTAATGAATGCTAGTAATGATAGAGGTGGGTGGGTGGGAATAAACCATTGTCTTGAACCCGGAGCCTATTGTCTTAACTGATGAAGCTATCCCTTCTCCATGAGCATTAGAACATTTATACTGCATTCGTGTGACTCCCTCTGGTGGTTAATTGAACATTTCCTAATGCACGAATAGGCTTGTGACTTGCTTTATTGTGTGTTGTGTTCTGCAATCACATCACTTTTCATGTTTTTAAAATATTATGCTGTCAAAGACTCTGTTAAGATGTAGTCAGAAATACACAAATTAATTAAATAGACACTTACACAATCTTTTCATTGGCAAAAACCATATCCAAATCCTGACTCCAGAGATTAGAGCCTTGAGTTCAGGAGCCAGGAAGCATCAGATGACAATTCTAGAATGTTTGCCAAATGCATGAAGGGATTAAATTTTTGAATGTACTATTCCATAATGACTTCAGATTCAGTCTTTCATCTTACTTCAGAAAGAAATAGTAATAAAAAGTCTATAATTTAGTTCTTTACAGTTGGGGGTCTCACTGGAGAATCTGAATGTGATGGCTTGACTTATGGAATGGCTGCCTTAACATTTAAAATCCCTTTGCAGTTAGTTATTTAATGTTATATCACTAAATCAGATCATACACTAACAAATTTGAAGTTCAGTATCATGGGAGACATTCCAGCCTATCAACAATCATATCACACTCCCCAATATGTTGCTTTGTGCATTTTGGCATTGCAGATCAAAAAAAGGATTTGATTTTTATGGGGAGGGTGTAAGTCTATATTTATTTAATTCTCCCCTGAATTTCCTATACATGTAGAAGATGACACTAGCCAACTGGGATAAGAAAAAGGGGACAATGTGGTTGGTATGGGCAGTAAAAACATTTTCATACAGTTCCGTCCTAGCCATTCTTCTTTAGATTTAAGTCTCATTGTGTTCAGAAGGACTTACACCAAATAAGCTTATACATAAAACTGCAGCTCAAAATGTCACGTTGAAAAAAACCACCTTTAAAAACCCTTTAAAAACCCATTAAAATTCCCATTAAAAATTCAAAATAATTTACCCACCCACCCTATCCATTAAAAGAGATAGAGAATCTTGATTATATGAGCCAGCAGGTGGGGGTCACCCCTCCATCGGTGCCCCACACCTGCCCTGCCAGCCAGGTTTTCAGTTCTTTCCTAAAGGGCAGCAATTCCATCTGCAACCATAACTCTGTTGGCAGTAGGTTCCATAGGGCTGGTGTGGACACAGAGAAGGCCCTCCTTCTTGTGCTAGAGATACGAGTCCCTCTAGCTGATAGTACAATTAGAGAGCCCCTCTGGTCCACTCTGGTTGAATGAGCAGATGTTCTTGGGGTGATGCTGTCTCTTAGATATCCTGGCCCACTACCATATAGGGTAGAATTACGATATATAGAATCTTTACTTATAAGAAGTGGCGTTAACCATTGGTATCCGGCATGCACGCCTGCACCCATCCCTACTATCCTGTACCGAGCCGCCTGCACTTACCATCCAAGCATCGCTGCAAGGGTCTGCCAGCCACGAGTGGGCCAACCGCCCCATGAACGCAAACAAAAATAAAAACTACAAGGCCCAGCATCCTCTGCGCTGCACCACCCCTCTGCCAATGAGGTTGAAGGGCGTGAGTGTGAAGGAGGTGGGGCAGCCGGCGTGCCGGCTTTAAAAAAACCGTGCTGGGGGAGAAAGACCCAGCCAGCAAAAGGTAAGTGGGGGGGGTAGGGAGTGGGGGGGAAGCATGGCCCGGTAACCACGCTGCCCACCCGCCCCACCGCCTTGAAACCCCCCCCCCCCCACTCCCTAACCCCCACCGCACTTATCTTTTGCTGGCTGGTCTCCCCCCCCCCCGGTGCGGCCTTCTGGGAGTCGTCACCGAGGATTGGGTCCTCCCCCCCAACTTCGGCAAGATTTTGTGTGTGTGTGTGCGTGTGTGCGTGTGTGTGTGTGTGTGTGTGTGGTCACCGAGGCTTCCGGAGGGAGGAGGGGGAGCCCCTCCTCTCCCCGCGGAGCTACGGCATGTGTGTGTGGTTGTGTTGTGTGTGTGGTTGTGTTGTGTTTGTGTGTGTAATAAGTGTGTGTTTGGTTGTGGTGTGTGTGTGTGTGTGTGTGTGTGTGTGTGTGTGTGTAACCCCTACCACCCAAAAAAAAGTGTTAGTTACCATATATAATTCTCTGTTACAGTTCACAGAAAGAGCCTCCTCAAAGATTGTGGTATTTTTGAGCCACCATTGGACATACCCTGGTAACAGCAACCTTGTGCTGTCAGCTAATCTTTCTCAAACTAGGTCAGGCAAAAAGAACTGCAGAATGAACTCACCAAAAGATGCCTTGATTTTGGCAGTTTCACATCTGGCCTAGACACAGGAGAAGAAGTTCAGAGGAATGTACTAGCACACCAAGTATCTCAGCAAACCAACAATCTAAAGATTTCATGCCATGGCAATGACAATGGGGTTAAACTGCTGTAATTCAAAAGGGTTAGATCCAGCTTTGGGTCATATTTAGAATATATCACTAGAAATTAGCTGGATTTGGGCACATCAAGACTGGCTTAAGTTACTGATTTACATCTTATTGGGCTCAGTGGGACTACTCTAAATTTGACCAACTCTGGGTCCAATTGAAGGTATAGGGCTCTGTACTTATATCGGACTAAACTATATTTCTGCATAAGCATGTACAGGAGTTGCAGGGATCTTTTACTCAAAAAGGCCCATCGAAAATCAGGTCCTTGTCAGTTATAGGGGGAAAAGGTCATAAAACAGTCACAAAGAAAAGAAATGGTGTCTCTACAGTTCTGGAAGTTATAGTAACAAATGTAACTTTCTCCATCTCTGGGTAGCCATGGTTCCTTTCTCATTAACTAACAGCTCTTGTTGCCATATATTGAAACTCTTGGAGAAAAAGAAAATGTCCATTAGAAATTCAACTGCATTTCTTTGTATTAAGAACAGATATCAGATGCTTCCAAGATTTGTTTATATTTTTCAAATTCTTTCTCTCTCTCTTAAAACATAGATACTGTCTTGATTTGTTTTGGTAAGAATGCAAATTTTTATGGGACTCCTTAATACCTTCAAATGGATGGGATGTGTTTTATATACCGGTTTTCTTGATTTTTTTCCTTTGTAGATTCAACGTACCCTTCGATTTCTTCTCTTGTTTGTGTTACCAGATACACATATATACTGTGTGTGCACACCCACTGACTTATCTGTGTTGCCGTGATTGACCTGCAGTCATCATCATCATCATCATCATCACCACCACCTCCACCGCCGCCACCAAATCAAACTACTGTACAGGGCCATAGTCAGGATTCTAGGTGTGGGTGGGCCAATATTTTTTCAGGATGGGCAACAATGTCACATATATTTGTCATATATATAAGCAGCTGGAAGTTTGAAGGTGGGCAAACTGCTAACTCAGGGTGGGTGACACACACACCCCGGCCACCCCCTTGCTATGACCCTGTTACCATACATGCTCGAGTATAAGCAATTTTTTTCAGCACCAAAAATGTGCTGGGGGCGGAAACAGACTTGGCTTATACTTGAGTCAACCAGTTTTCCTGGTTTCTCAGGTAAAATTAGGTACCTCAGCTTATATTCAGATCAGCTTATGCTCAAGTGTATATACTGTATTTAACAATGAGAGCCACTGAACTCTATGTCCCCCATGATTTATAAAAAGATTACCTTCCATGGCCAAAATGGATACCACAACTTCAGTGAATCAGCCTGTCAGATGCTTTAACAAAACGCACCCATGTGTCTTACATGTTAACCTTCAGCTTTCCTCTTCCGTTTTTCAAAACACTGCTGCTCACTCTACAACAGGGGTGCCCAAGCTACAACCCATGGGCTGGATCTGGCCCCCAATGTCAATTAATCCAGCCTGTGCCACCATACAGGCACATTTTTCTTCCGCTTCTGGGAGTGATGAGGGTGGCGCAGGCTGGATGAATTGGTATTGGGGGATGGTTCTGGCCCATGGGCCATAGTTTGGGCACCCCTGGTTTAAGCAGAGAAAATGGCAGCCTAAAAAAATCTATCTCATACTGTTGCAAAACATTGTATGGCACATTTTACTTCCACTTCCAGTGGGAGGAATCACATTACTGCCCTGCTAAACCACATGACCGGCCCACTGAACCACGTGACTGGCCCGCAGCCCCAAAAAAATGGGCAATCCAGCTCTATACAACCATGTTTCTCAACAATGTGAGACTTTCCCTCTGTGGATTTACTCTGATAATATATTTCACACCCAGCACAGCCTACCACTTCCATTGTCAACTCCTGTTATGATTTAATATATATTTATTTGAAGCACTTGCAAATCTTCCCCAGAAACAAATTTCCTTTGAAGTTCCACTTTAGGTGGGTGTTCAGCAGACAACTATTTTAATGTGCCACCGTAACGGTTGTTTTTGATAAGGGCATCTTAAACTTTGTGATGGCCGCAAAGTATATTAGTCACCTTTAATACTACACTGCTTAACACATCAAAGTGGTGTTTGCCAGGTTTTCTTCACGAAGAAAGGTTTAAGAGCCCACCTTTAAACATCAAATGTCTTGCATGCTAGCGTAAGCATGTTTTCCCATCCCATTATAGTTTCTCCAAGCATTCAATTACATGCCAAACAGCATTCATGAAACACCCTTGAGAAAGAAATTTGATTAAGACTATTTGATAGGACTGTTTCAGAATTCAGTGACAGGGCTCCCTGAATATATTTATTTATTTGCTCGCTGCATTTTTACCCATCTCTTCTCCACAGAACTCAAAGTAGTATGTTTGGTTCTCTGCCCTCCCATTTTATCTTCACAACAGTCCTGTGCATTTTAGGGGCAAAGACATACTGAAAGAACCATGGTTACCCAATAAGCTTTGTGGCTGAGATACCATATCTGAGTGAGTTCATAACTCTGGCTGCTGAACACTGTGGCTATGCTATTTTATTTAATATATTACATTTATGCTCTATCTTTCTAGTAAAAATAGCTCTCAAGGCAGGTAACAAACATCATTAAAACAGATAGAAACACATTTAAAGCAGATTAGACAATAAAGCTATTAAGATTAAAATAATCAGAATCTTGTTGGGTGTTTACACAGGTGAAGATATACCGTATTTTTGGACCATAAGACGCAACTGACCATAAGACGCACCTAGTTTTCAGAGCAGGAAAACAAAAATAAATATTTAATACTGTATTTTGTACCATCAACCAGTGGTGCACTGCAGGGGAAAAGGGCAGGCCAGGTCAATTGCACTGAGGAAGTGATACTCTAGCCTAGCCTCTTGCTCTCCTTTCAACCAGGAAGCATGTTTTCCCCTTCCATTTTGTCCACGTGGAGTAGAGACAAAGGCATCAAGGTAAGTGAAACCCTTTCTTTTTAAGCACAGGTTTGGTTTCCCACTTAAATGCTTTGGGAACATACAGACAGAAAACTTTTGAATACAAGAAATTTATTTCCAATGCATTTAAATGGGAAATTGCAATTTTCGCCCTCTAGTGGCCACTTGTTTTCATATGTTTTTCCCCCTGCCCCAGAACAGCTGAGAGGCGGCAGTAGTAGTCTTCTGCCAGCTGTGGCTCTTGTAAAATATCCTTTTACAACAGCCACAGCTGGCTGAAGACCAGCATTTGGACTATAAGATGCACTCTCATTTTCTCCCCACTTTCGGGGGAGAAAAAGTGTGTCTTATGGTCCAAAAAATATGGTAATTGCATAACCTGTGGCAGAAAATTGCTGCTAATGGACAATTCAACCACTGTAATGCTGTCTTCTGTTTTCTAAAAGATTAATATTTTTGTCTGTGTTCTTGTCTATAAGTCTTTACTCAAAATACTTGGGGAAGACAGTATTTATTTCTGTATTTAGATGTATATACACTCCTTCAGTTTTACTGTTGGGTTTCATAAATATACCCTATTTAATTAACAGTGTGTGTTTTCAATTCCTATATGGGAAGCTGTCCAAGAATGTCTAATATTAGTGTGATCTGATTTTTCTCTGGTTGCCATTTCAGGCACCTGGGGCCAGCCACATGAGTAAATTAGTTTTGTACTAAAATGTGTAGTAATGAAGCTCAAGTGATAACTCCCCAAAGATGAACTAAAACTATATTTAGCTATCTTTTCTCCCTTTGTGGCTCATATATTATCTAACAGCCTACTAAAATATATTATACAAAATGGATGAGAAAAGTCCTAGGGAGAAATCTGAATGCTAAAAGCATGCAGTTTTTTGCTAAAGAGCAAAAGGTTTGCTTTTAGATAGATAGCATGGACATTAGCCGCAGTTCACTGGTGGTATCACTCTTGGAAGAAAAGCTGAACGTATATACATAAAAGGCCTTGTTGTCATTCAGTCTTAATTCGCAGATAATTATTGCAAAGTTCCTCTTCTTAGATCCACACCAGAACGTAGAGAGTTGGTTGAGTGAATCAGAAAGCTAGATTCTGTTACCAGTCTAGATTCATAGCAGGGTCACTCAAGGACAAAATGTCAAAGCTGAGACATCAGACAATAGTGCAAGGGTAAATGTGCATCTAGATGTTATTCTCAGTTTTCAGTCCAATTTGGTTAATGTCAAGATGTCCATGAAGTCTGCTTGATGTTGATGGAAAGCAGCTTTACCTTTAACACTTTCACCAAGCAACATCATTAATTTGGCTAAAGTTGAACAATCCAAATTTTATCCCAGCTTTCTCATGGAGATTGCTGTGTTTCTGTATGCACTTTCTCCATTCCACCAGCCAAACAGGAAACTTGTGCTTCAAAAGCAGGCAATGTGTGTGGGGTGTTTATGTAGAGATTCACTAACCTCTGTCAGAATAACTTATGGTTTCCCCATGCCCATCTGGCATGGAAACGGCCCTTGCAGAGGCCACTTCGGGAGAACGCTCCTTGAGCCGTGGGCTCTGCGGGCAGAGAAATTAAGGGGGGTGGATAAATGATAGGGTTTGATTCACCCAATTCCTTGACCTGACCAGCGGACCTGCTGAGAGAGCAAATATCTACTCTGTTACCCATTAGAGTAAATCACTCATCTCCGAGTCTCAGTCTGATCTCCGGCACAAATAGATGCCATGTTTACCCCTGCCTAATCCCTGCACAATGGTGCTTCCTATGTCAATGTTTATCCCAGTTAATTAACTTCCCCAGAGAGATTCCCAATTAACCCGAGTAAACAAGTGATGTGATTTCTGCCTGGTGACGGTTTTGCCACCGTTGCGTTTTCCCTTCTATATATGTTGAAGTTTTCCCTCAATAAACTACTGATCATATCCTCCTCCATACTGCCTCGTATCGTTCTTTGATCAGTCTCCTCCGGGACCTACGGCCCTCAGCGGCCCCGATTCCTACATCTGGTGACCCCGACGTGATCTACTCGTGAGTAAGCGACCCCCCGAGCGTCTTCCTCAGAGTAGCGATCACACGGTCCGGTTCTGCGCTTGAACCGTGTCCGAATCATCCCGGAGGACAGTGCGGCACTCCGCCCGGCAGCCAGCCGATCGAAGGGACGGCCTGCGGTGAGGCAGTCCAAAGAGGCATCCTACAGCTTGCTCCCGACTTTTGCGGCGGCTTGCGCCAAAGGGAAAAACGCGTTCCGCTCAGGGCAGCTGTGAGCCCCTGACAGCGCAGTGGCCACCGAGGGCCCGTGGCCGCAGTCCACACTCCGAGCTCTACCCAGAAGCGACGTCACCAGAACCTGTTACTTGCCAAAGACGCGTCGACTCGTCCCGAGGAGGAAACTTCGGAGGACCCATCGCAGGTAATATGGGGACCTGTCCTCAGCGACAGCGTCCATCCGCTAGCCAAAGAACTCGTGAGGGAGAGTTCAAAATCCTGGCCAGGGTATTTAATTTGCGTTTTCACAGCGGAGAGCTAGCGAGACTTTTGGTGTACCTAGGGGAACACTGCCTATTTTACCCAGAAGTAGGTACGTTAACCCTTGAGCTCTGGGATCAGATAGGAGACTGCATTCAGCAACCCCCGAAAGCTCCAGGAGGCGTAATTCGCACATGGAGAAAGTGTAGGAAGCTCTTAGCGGAGATAGAGCCAGTCCGGGTAGAGGCCAAAGAACCCCCAAATCTGCCAGATACGCCAGCCGAACCAACGGCGCCTACAGCGCTCTATCTGTCACTCCAGTTTAGGCAGAGTAGTGTAGGGAGCTTTCCCTCGGTGACAGCTGCAGACGTCACCGACGGAATGCAAGGAATGAGGAGCGCAGGCGCTTCTCAGATAGCAACGGGTTCCCTAGCTACCAAAAGTGCCCTTCAGCGCACAGTAGAGGAAGAACTCAGGAAGGGGGAATTGCCAGTAGAGGAGCTAGCAGAGCTCAGTCAGATATGTCCCATCCGCATGGAGATGGACGCGCTTACGGGCGCCCAGCAGATAGTACACTCCCCAGTCCCGTATAAGCTTCTCATGGCTATACGGAAAGCCATTTCAGAAACTGGGCTCCAAAGTCGTTTTACAAGGGGCACGCTTCAGCAAGTGTGCGAGAACACCATGTGGATTCCCCATGACTGGAAAGCCGTCATGCGGATGATGCTCACCCCTAGCCAGTATTTAATTTGGGACAGCGAGTTTCGCCTTGAGGCACAGACAAGGGCTGCCAGGATGGGAGGCGCAGTACTTCCTGACCAGTTATATGGTTCAGGTGCCTTCGAGCCCATCAATGCCCAGATCAACTTGCCCCTCGCCACTCTCCAGATGTCGGCCGAGGCCGCCTTTAGGGCGTTTTTCAAGGTCCCAGCGACTGGCAAAGCGGCTAAAAATTACACCGCTATCAAGCAAGGAGCCCAGGAGCCCTATATGGACTTCATCAATTGCCTGGAGGAAGCAATTAGCAGGCAGATTGACAATGAGGAGGTCCAACAAGAGCTCATGATGAAGTTAGCCAAGGACAATGCCAATTTAGACTGCCGTAAAATCTTGCAGTCCCTGGGCAATCGTCCTGATTTGACCCTTACGGACATGATTAGAGCTTGCGCCGACGTTGGCACAGAATCCTACAAGATGGGATTGCTAGCGGCAGCGGTGCAAGGAGGCAGAAGACCGAAAGGAAAGACCCAAGGAGCGTGTCACAATTGTGGCAAGGTCGGTCACTTCGCTAGGGAGTGCCGATCCAAGGGAGGCGGACAAAAGTCCGGCCGTTCCAAGGCTCTGAAAACCCAGTGTCCGAAGTGCAAAAGAGGCTACCATTGGGCTCGAGACTGTCCGAATTCGGGAAACCGGAACGTGGGCATGTCTCTGGCCCTGGTCCAAACAGAGGCTTCCCTCACCCAGAACTCACCAGAGCTAGACTAGATCCCGGTCACAAGCCAGGCATTACGAGGGCACAGGCCAGCCCCAAGGGTAGTACAGGGTTAGACTTGACTTGTCAGGCAGACGTCACATGTGACCTGCCAGGCACGGTCTATCTAGTGGACTCCCAGTACATAGGTCCACTGCCCAAGGGCTTTATAGGTTTAGTTTTGCCCCGTAGTGTAGCTGGAGCACGCGGAATTTTCATAATTCCAGGAGTCGTTGACTCGAATTTTTCAGGCGTTCTCCAAGTTCAGTTGTGGACTCACCTGCCCCAAACAATACACAAAGGAGACACCCTAGCGCAACTGATCATGGTTCCTTGTCACTCGCCAGCAGATAGCCAGGGAAGGCTCAGTGACAGCTCCGAGCCCCGGTCAGAGGACCGCTCGAGCGCCAGTGAGGCAGTACAAGGATACCAGGTCTTAGCGACAGTGGAAACCAACATTGAGTGGAAACAGCGCCCGGTTATTGAGGTATTTCTGAATAATCAATCGTTCTCAGGCCTGTTAGATACCGGAGCAGATGTCAGCGTGATAAGCAGGGGCCAGTGGCCATTGAGCCAGTCTCCGATGTGTGGGGGGTAGGCGGAATTCAGGAAGCGTTTAGGAGCCAGGAGTGGGTGACAGTCACAATCCCAAAGGCTGACGGCACGGCGGTAATTCGGCCGCACATTCTTGACGTGCACATCAACCTTTGGGGGCGAGACATTTTGCAGCAGTACGGTGCTATGCTTACCTTTGGGTAATGGCGTTGCCACTTAAATGGCTCACCGATACACCAGTCTGGGTAGAACAATGGCCGGTAGTGGGAGAGAAATTAGTCGCCCTGAAACAGCTAGTGAAAGAACAGCTAGACGCAGGACATATAGAGCAGTCCACAAGTCCCTGGAATTCGCCAATTTTTGTCATAAAGAAAAAATCGGGGAAGTGGCGACTCCTCCACGATCTCCGAGAGATCAATAAATGCATACAGCCAATGGGTCCGCTCCAATGCGGCATCCCGAATCCTAATATGATTCCCGAGGGGTGGGAGATTCTGGTCGTAGATCTCAAGGATTGCTTTTATACAATCCCCTTAGACCCCCGGGACCGGGAAAGGTTTGCCTTTACGGTGCCGGTTGTGAAACACAGTGAGCCTACGCAGCGTTACGCGTGGAAATTTTTGCCACAGGGCATGCTCAATTCGCCCACCCTGTGCCAAATTTATGTTCACAACGCACTGGCAAAGTTCCGAAACCTTTACCCAAAAGCGATAGTTTGCCATTTCATGGACGACATTTTGGTCGCGGTGCCGCAACTCGGCAGCGAAATGTTTTCTGACCTCCAGGCCAGCCTGGGGGACAAAGGTTTGCTCATTGCCCCTGAGAAAGTGCAGAGATCCGAGCCCTTCTCATACTTGGGCCATCGGCTTCTCCGCTCTTTCGCAGCACCAGTTTTGCCTCAGATCAATTTACAGGACTCAGTCACCTTGGTAGAATTGCAGCAAGTTTTGGGTAACATCAATTGGGCCAGACCGTATTTCCGTTTGGATACGGATCTTTTGAAACCGCTCTTCTCGCTGCTAACTCTAGGTAAGCAGCCGGCAGACCGGATACACATTTCTCGAGAAGCGCGCTTAGCTCTCGAAAAAGTGAACCAAGTTCTCAGCCAGAGGTGGGTAGATAGGATCACCCCAGGGCCATATGCTCCGATCCTGAATTTGTACATCGTACGGTCAGGATCCATGTTCACCGGAGCGCTCGGCGTAGACGCCGAGAAAGGGGCGAGTATCGTGGAGTGGGTGTACCTTCCGAACACCTCCCCACGAAACATCGTTCCTCCCCAAGGCTGAGAACTAGGGACATTTCAGGGCACGATTTAGCCAAAATTGTAGTCCCGTTCACCAAGGAACAAATCCAGCAATTGATGCAGCTCGGTGACTCGCTTCCAATCGCTTTGGAAGGATTCACCGGATGCTTGGCATACCACTTGCCAAAGGACCCCAGACTTGTCTCACTCCAAACACAGACAGTCAGCTTGTTCGAATTGCTCTCGCTGGTTCCGCTTCAGGGAGCCAGGACAGTTTTTACTGATGGTGGTCGCACATATGGTGTCTTGACTTGGCAGGAGGGCCAGGCTTGGCGCACGCTGTTAACTCTTCCGCAGAAGTCCGCGCAGCGGGCAGAGTTGGCAGCGGTGAACCTTGCCTTGCGCACCTTCGCCAAGGAACGTTTAAACATCATTACCGACAGTCAGTATGTCAGGAATTTGCTTCACAGTCTACCGGGAGCATACATCACTCCCGCGATAGACAAGAATCTGCTTAGTCTGTTTCTCACTGCTCAATTTCATTTGCGAAACCGCACGGAGCCGCTCTATATTGCCCACATCCGAAGTCATAAGACCTACCGGGTCCGATTTCCGCGGGCAATAGCAGAGCGGATGCGGCGGCAAAGGAAATTCAGCAATGTTCCGTTTTGGGTGTTTTTACTACTCCAATTCAGAGCCATGCATTCTTTCATCAGAATGCCAAAGCGCTCGCCAGACAGTTTAACCTGCCACTCTCTCAAGCCCAAGGCATAGTCCGCTCTTGCCAGCATTGCGCAGGGGCACCGGGGGGGGCCCTCGTGGTGGGTCAACCCACGAGGGACAGAGGCTAACCAGGTGTGGCAGATGGACGTCACGCATGTTCCGCAGTTTGGCAGATGGCAGTACATGCACGTTTGCATTGACACCTTTTCTCAATTCATTTTGGCAACGACGCAGAAAGGGGAGACTGCTTCCCACGTGGAGCAGCACCTCCTTTCCTGCATCGCGGCAATGGGCAAGCCGCGGCAAATTAAAACCGATAACGCCCCGTCCTACAGCTCCAGGCAGCTAGCCGCCTTCATGGCCACTTGGGATATTAAGCATACTTTTGGCGTTCCTTACAATCCGCAGGGGCAAGCGATTGTGGAACGGGTCAATCGGACGCTCAAGTCCTATATTGACAAACAAACAGAAAGGGGGGAGCCACCAGCCCTCCCCAAGTCACAGGCTCAGGCACAGCATTGTCTGAATAAGGTATTGTTCACATACAATCACCTTAATGTTTTTTCGGATTGCACGCCGCAGGAGAAGCACTTCCGCCGTTCGGAAGCTCTCCCGCGACCGATGGTCCGATACCGGGTGCCACCGGACCCTTCCTGGAGGGGCCCGGTGCCGCTCATAACCTGGGGGAGAGGGTATGCAGCAGTTATGTCTCCTACAGGTGTCGTTTGGATTCCAGCTCGGTGTGTCAAGCCTCACTTGGAACCACATGGCGTGGACCCAGACCGACCAGAGTCTGATCCCGGAGATGGAGGACCTCACCCTGACCGACAAGACCCGCCGGAGGAGACGGCCACCGACAGCGCCGAGGATCACCTGGGGGATGGTCAAGGCTCTTTGCAGTGAGGCCGAGGACGCCCTCCAACGCGAGGAGAAGGAGCCGACACCGGAGAACCTCACGGCTGCAATCTTCGCCCGAATTCATGCCAACTCCACGGCAATCACCATCATCCTGATCCTCTCCCTGTTTTGCGGGGGAGGCGTTCAGGCTACCTTGTTGAAAGCCAATGATTTGGTGCCCGGCAGAGACCTTTCTGCCAGGATGCAGTACAACATTTGGGAAAGGTTGGCGGGCCTCGTCAACCAGTCCGATTTTTGCCTGAGACAGGACATTGGTTCTGCCTCAATCTTGAGCACCTGCCTCATCCCAGTGTGCCACTCTCCAGGCGCATACCCCAGGGATGGGGATTGGCTCGTGAAACGGATTTTCAGCCCATACAACCCAGCGGCTTCTGCAGAGTATGCCCGTTGGGAGATGTGGCTCACCATGACTTTGCCGGCTGATGCAGCCACTCTCCACACTCCTCGAGTGGCGGTCAGCCCGAACACTACTTGCGCTCGAATGACCGGCTGCTCCTCAGTCGGTCGAACCCGGCGCCGCTGCCTCTACGTTGGCAGTGGCAATTGGACTTGCAATAACCCAGTGAAGCTTGGTTCAATGTATGCTCATGTTACGTTACCATCTGGTTGGTTTTTTACATGTAATCAGTACACGTGGAACTATATTCCTGCAAATGTATCAGATGCTACTTGTTGCATTAGTCGTTTGACACTGTTACTCCCCACTAAGGATATGGTTACCCCAAGCACAAATGTTACAAATGTTTCCGCACCCATACGTCACACTCGCACCACCCAGTTAGACAGCTCATGTGAAAGCAGCTTTAGAGCTATGAGTCCAGCTGAATACGTCTCGTTGGCGGTCAGCATAATCGGCGTGCCAGGCTTAGCCGTCGGCAACGCTCGGAGGATTAGTCGGTTGGCTTGCGGTCTAGCCAAAGCCATCAACCATACCTCCTCGGCGATAGCGCTGCTCAACCAGGAGCAGGCAGAGCTTCGCCATGCCATACTTGACAATAGAGCGGCTATAGACTACCTCTTATTGCTTCATCATTTGGGTTGCGAATCCTTCCATGGTATGTGTTGTTTCAATCTTACTGACAACTCCCGCAAGGTACAGAGTCAGCTCACGGCCCTTCACACCATAGTCGAGGGCATAAGAGAAGGTTCTGCATGGGGAACATGGTGGAGTTCATTATGGAATTGGATGTGGTCGTGGATCCCGTGGGGGTGGCTCCAGACGGTACTCAAGGTGGTTGTGGGGGTGATTATACTAGGCATCGCCATATGCTGCTTTGCACAATGTATTCCCTCACTGATCAGGAGGTGCCGCCCCAAGAAGAAACCCCGAAGCGTCATTCCCGCTCAGCAGCTGATGCCGCTCCTACGCAGGGTCGCCGGTCAGGCTCTTAAATAAAACAGTAAGGGGAGATATGGTTTCCCCATGCCCATCTGGCATGGAAACGGCCCTTGCAGAGGCCACTTCGGGAGAACGCTCCTTGAGCCGTGGGCTCTGCGGGCAGAGAAATTAAGGGGCGTGGATAAATGATAGGGTTTGATTCACCCAATTCCTTGACCTGACCAGCGGACCTGCTGAGAGAGCAAATATCTACTCTGTTACCCATTAGAGTAAATCACTCATCTCCGAGTCTCAGTCTGATCTCCGGCACAAATAGATGCCATGTTTACCCCTGCCTAATCCCTGCACAATGGTGCTTCCTATGTCAATGTTTATCCCAGTTAATTAACTTCCCCAGAGAGATTCCCAATTAACCTGAGTAAACAAGTGATGTGATTTCTGCCTGGTGACGGTTTTGCCACCGTTGCGTTTTCCCTTCTATATATGTTGAAGTTTTCCCTCAATAAACTACTGATCATATCCTCCTCCATACTGCCTCGTATCGTTCTTTGATCAGTCTCCTCCGGGACCTACGGCCCTCAGCGGCCCCGATTCCTACAATAACTGGATGGAAAATTCCAACTACAGTACTGTACATGTTACTGGGTGCAGCATTAAATCACACCTTCTAGAGCCCTGTTGTAAACAGCTTTGAACTCAACTTAAGAAACATGCCTAGCTGTCATGATTTTTTTGGGGACATACATTTATAATTTTCTCTGCACTGTACGCAATATATTTGTGTATAGCCTGAAAAAAGTTCAATCATGAAAGCTTGCTGATTAATTTATTTTTTTAGTGAACTGAGTATTGCCTCCTCCTCCTACATTAGTGCTGGAAGTTAAGACTCTAAAGTTAATCAGCTATCAGGAAATGCAAAAGCTTAGTAGAACTTTCACTAACAAAGAATGGGGTTAAAATCAAAAAGACAGTCCCGTGTTGAGTGATACATAATAGAAACATGGAATATGAGGTGTGAAACTGAGTCAGGTCAAAATCATGAAACAAGAAACTGAATGTTTAAATTTTGTAATACTTCAGTTGTGTGGAGAGGATATGCTCAATTAGCGAATGATGCAGTATTTTATTCTGGATTTTATGGCAAACTCATTCATGGTGTAGTTCTCATAGTGACACAAGAGGTTAGGGACTATAATAGGTAATATTAATGAGACTTTATGGAAAAATTTCCCAGATAATTGTATAAAGACTTTTTATTTCTTCTGCAGTGTTTGTTGTTGGAATACAGATTTGAATTGGGGTTATGTTAACAGGTTTTCCAAAAAGTCTGATTGATATGATGCAGTCAGACTTTGAGATAGTTACTAACTGCTTGTGCTGGTCTCCCTCACTACTTGAGCCACAAGGTTTCTCCCAAATGCGTCATTTCCAGAGTAAAATACTTGACAGTTACTGTATCTGTTCCATTCTACTTAGTTTGCTCATCCCAGCTTTGAGCATTACACTTTAGTTAACCCTACTAGGACACTAAGCCAGCGATGGCGAACCTTTTAGAAACCAAGTGCCCAAACTGCAACCGATTTATTTATCGCAAAGTGCCAACATGGCAACGGGATGGAGGAAACGCTTCCATTGGGCTGCTGGGCAGAGGGGTGGGGTGACTTCTCTTGGTATCCAAGCAGCAATACCGTATCTTCAGTTTTATCCAAAAGAATTCAAAGCACACACCAAAGGGGTGAATGTTATTGTTATTATGTGTCATCAGCCTGTGGCAACCGTATGAAGGAGTGAGTTCCAAAATGTCTTGTCACCAACATGCCTGCTCATCTTCCACAAACTCAAGTATGTTGCTTCTTTATTGAATAAATCCACATCATATTAGATCTTCCTCTTTTCCTGCTGCCTTCCAAATTATCCTAGTATTATTGTCATTTACTTTTAAAAACACAACTACTGTATAACAATTGTTTCTTTGGCTGCCTTGGAACTATGACTATAACTAACTACTGTATTCTTAAAAAATAACATACTAGGCTTTATACGGATCACCCCAGACATCTATCATTCTTTCATTACATTTATGAGTCTTCTTCCATCACTGGAGAAATCTCGAAACAACATTCCAATGAAACTAGTCCAGAAGACACAAATCTACTTTCTGCCCACCAATAAAACGGGGGGAAAGGAAAGGAAACAAGCTAAATTCATGTTCCTGGAATCTACAATATTAGACACTAGGATCTTCTTATTGATTTTGCAAAATCCGCACAACGGCCTGCTTTTTTTTTTGTTTTCTTTTATACAAGTAATATCAGAGGCACTATGAATACAGACTATATTTAAATATGTGGAAGGGATGCTCTTGCTCTCTCTTCAGTGCTTTAAGAAGCTCAAGAGGACAGAGGCAAATTAATCAGAAATAAAGGATTATGAGAATAGGTAACAAGGGACCGCCTCTTCATTTCTGTGGGCAGAAGCAATTAATGCGCACAAAATGCCTAGTAACTAGAGCAAAGCTACAAATGCCATTCTGATTTCTTTACCTGAGCTGCTGCTACATCATTATCATTATATACAGTAATATAATAAACGTGGTATCATTGTATATGAGAGATTGGTTTAACATCATGGAAGAGTAACAGCTTGTCATATATTGAGCTGTTAAAGCAGTGATTCTCAACCTGCGGCCCGTGGACTGTATGCGGCCTGCAGCGCCATTTTATGTGCCCCCACCTCCACCACACCTGGAAGTTCCATGTGGTGTAGGAAGGGCAAAATGGCCATCTGGCCCTTGAAGCTGTCTGAGGGAGCATGACCTGGCCCCCGGCTTTAAAAGGTTGAGCACTCCTGTGCTAATTTGTCTTAAAACATAAAAAAAACGAGTAGAAAGCCAAGATGTTGAATGCACAGAAAGCTTCTCCTCTCAACTTTCAGGCATGAACATGTCAATTATACAAAATTGCTTGATTGTTAGTATGATTAATAGCCAGCAGAAATATCCAGAAGTCTGCATAAATTAAAATAAATTGATTCCTCCACAAAGTGTACAGTGTCAGTTATCAGTCACTTTGGGACCTATTCATACAGAGACCAGGAGATGTGTGCGCTTTTGGAAGTTGTATTCGAGAGGAATAACTTTTCTAAGCCCTGTGTTCATCAACAGCAATAGGTGGAGTCGTAATGAGCCTAATACAACAACAGCTAGACGCCAATGTGTATTTGTCAAAAACAAATCCTGTCGAAGTAATCTCACCTCATTTTTCAATTGGCTGGCCTCTTTGGTAGGCAGTGGGAATGCTGCAGATAAAACAAATTTTGACTTGAGCAAAGCCTTTGACAAAGTGCCCCACAATATTTTGACTGGGTGTAGGCTGCATAGCACAAGTGTCAGGTGGATACACAGTTGGTTACAAAATTATACTCAAAGAGTGCTTACCAATTGTTCCTTCCCAAACTAGGAGGGGAATAACAAATGGAGTACCACAAGCCTCGGTCCTGGGCCTTGTACTCTTCAACAGTTTCATAAATGACTTAGACGAGGCAGTCCAGAGAATAATTATCAAATGTGTGGATGACACAAAACTGGGTGGAATAACTGCATTGGACTATATGAAGGGTTTCTTTCTCTTCATTTCCTTTGGTAGAATTCATGTTCCCCACAGCTATTACAGTTTATTGGGGAAAATTTCTGTGCCATACAGTACATTGCACATACGTCAGAACAATTTTCAATTTAATGTGCAGTTCCCATAGGACAACTGCAAGCGTTTGCTTATTGTACTCTCTATAAACGATGAAAGAAAGTATTCACTGAGGCTATATAGGTATGCTGCTCAGTTAGGTTCGTGAAATTGTTTATAAAGTGTTGTGCACAACCCATAAATAATGGTGAGGATAGCATCTTGTCTAATAGAGATAGAACATTATCCCACCAGGCCATTTTGAAATTAATAGCAACTGTCCAAATTCATGCTGGTTACAATGTCTACGGTGAAGATGCAATATCCCTCATCCAACAATCCATGGCTTTTTGGAACAGGAACAAGCAATGAGTTTGGATGTTATCTCTCCTGCCCTCCATTCATTCAGCCAGCGTCTGAAGACAAATTTTTGGTTTGTTAAATGACAATTTCCCATGACATCCCAACAAAAGATTAGGGCATGAGTTCTCCCCATTAATTGGAATTCTAAACCACATTTTGATCCTGTTTCCCCATTTTGATCTGCAGACAAGATGGAAATCATAGTTTCCTGGTTTGACTATCATGACAAAACTAGTTTAAGAAACTGTAAACTCTGTTTTCAAGCCTGATGATCAAGGGTAATGGAGAGGAAATGCTCAATAGAGATGGGACCCTTTGTTTTTAAATGAAAGGCAAAAAACCCAGAAAAAAGGTCATCTTTTGAGCTTTTGTGTCCTTTCATCTTGAATGTTAAGTGTTCATATTAACAAAATATATAACTATACACATACACACAGAAATATCTTCCTCCAATAATGTCTTGACGGCAATTGCAAGATATGGTGGTACGGCCAACAATGGGTGTCAGCAACCAACCAGAACATCTGGGAGGAATGAGAATTGTGAATTTGTAAAACAGTTTGGAACTTGGAGAATATCTATTGCTTCAGCCTTGTTATTCCTTGTTGGGAGTGGATTATTGTGTATTCATCTCCTGGTACCCTCTTGAATCTGTGCTACTTTAGTGTATGAAAACCAAGACACAGGACACAGCCTCGGGCTGGGTTAACTCGGGTTTATTGCATGGTGGTCAGAGGGAACATGAGGTAATGGCGGATCGATAGCTCTTTATATACAGTAGTAATACATTTGAACGTGGTTCCATGATAGCCCATTGGCTACTATCTGCGTGACGTCATTGGTGGTCACGCCCTTCTTGTCCAGGTGTAGGTGGTGGCGGGAAAACTTCCCGCGCTGTTGCCTTTGATGAGTTTGGACCAAGAGAGCTTGGACGCTCGCTGCTGCCAGCTGGTGGTCATTAGCTCGTGTCCTATTACAGGGTTCATGCGATACAGCTGAAGGTTACATTGTTACTATAGGCAAGGTTACATTGGTTCAGATACATTGTAATCCATGTGGAAGGTAAAACCATTAGAACACAACACCCCTCCCCCCTAGGATGAGACGAAGTCTCGAGCCCACACTTTAATCACAATCCCCCCCCCTAGGAGACAAAGTCTCTCAGCCAAGATGGCTTATTTCGAACACGCTGGGGTCTCAATGCGGGCTGCCTTTCCCCGGGTTTGCTACCTTCTCTTTGTCCCCTGGTTTCCTGTCCTGTAATTGGAGAGGGAGACTCGTTAGTGCCTTGCCGCGGCTCCGCGGCGTTGTTGGGAGGTGTGCTCTTTCTTAGGGAAGAACCGGGGGCACTGGGGGCTAACGAAAAACCCCTCTTCTCGCTTGGATGGGTGGGGGAACACTCCTGAAAACCCCCCCGGCTCGCAAAATCAAAATCAGAATTAAATTCGGGGGCAGCGGTCGCGAACTCCTCTCCCCCTTCCCCGGCCTCTGATAGAACTGGCGTATCAAAAGGGTATGAGTCGGGGCCGCTGCTTCTGCCTTCCCCCCTTGCTTGGGACCGTTGTCCGCTGCTGTCTCCCCCTTGGGCTAAACGGGTGGGGGAGGACCCTAACGCTGAATCCTGTGGCTGAGCCCCACTGACTGGCCCCCCACTCACTCGGTGCCTCAGTTGGTCCGCGTGCCTCCTCCAGAGGAGGCCGGTGTTAGTCTCGACCCGGTACGACACTGGCCCCGTCTGTTCTACAACCGTCCCCGGTACCCAGGCTGGACCTGCGCTGGCATAGTTCCTGCAGTGAACCGGGTCGCCGGCGGCGAAACCTTTCGAGACTGCCAACCCTATGTTTTTCCCTTTGTCCTCGACTCTCGTCGGGTCTAGCCTGGACAGGAGCGTGGTCAGATTTCGCCGCATCAGCAGCTCTGCCGGCGAGTAACCTGACGCTAAGGGGGTCACCCTATACGCTAACAAAAACTGACATACTTGGTGATTTAGGTCCCCCGGGCCCATGCGCCGCAGCGCATCCTTTGTCGTTCGCACCAGCCGTTCCACTTGGCCATTCGTGGCGGGGTGAAACGGTGCGGATGTGACATGCCGAATGGCGTTTGCCTCCATGAATGCCTTGAATTCAGCGGAGGTGAAACAACTAGCGTTATCGCTGACTAAAGTGTCGGGTAAACCGAACGTGGAAAAGACCCTCCTTAACTGGCTAATTGTGGTGGCGGAGGACGTACTCTTTACTGGGATAACCTCCAACCACTTGGAGAATGCATCCACCACCAGGAGAAACATTGTTCCTCGGAAAGGGCCAGCGAAGTCTACGTGCACCCTGGACCATGGCCCCCTTGCTGTGTCCCATTCCCTATGCGGAAGACGGGCCGCCTCTGGTCGGGAGCCCTGGCATGCCTCACAAGTGCCGACCATGTGCTCAATGTCCGCGTCCAGCTGTGGCCACCAGAAGTAACTCCGGGCCAACGCCTTTGAACGAACGATGCCCGGGTGGCTGACGTGCAGCAGTTTGAGCACCCTCGGCCGCAGGGACGTAGGGACCACCACCCGTTGGCCCCACAAAAGGCACCCCCTTTCTAGGGACAACTCTAGCTTTTTCCGAAAAAATGGGTCGAATTCCGTGCTTGGGGACGATGCCGGCCACCCCTTCTGTACCCATGAGCTAACTTTCTCCAGCGTTCTGTCCTTGCCTGTCGCCCTAGCAATGTCGGCTGGTACTATTGGGGGTGCGTCTAAAACCTCAATTAGCAATACCTGGCGGTCTCTTTCTACTCTTGCCTTTTGGTCGTCCGACAAGGGCAAAGGAGATCTCGAAAGTGCATCAGCATGGCTGATCTCCTTTCCGGGCCGGTACTCCAACTCGTATTGGTATGCGTTGAGAAAAATAGCCCATCGCAGCATTCTCAGGGACAGGATCTGCGGTGTGGGCTTGCTTGCTGTGAAAATCCCTAACAGGGGCTTGTGATCAGTCACGATTTTGAACGGGCGGCCATACAGAAAATCGTGAATTTTTTTGGTTCCCGCTACTATCGCTAATGCCTCCCTGTCGGTTTGTGCGTAATTTCGCTCTGCTTGGGACAGGGACCTTGAATAAAACGCTACCGGGGCCTCCCTTCCGTCATCCAACACGTGGCAAAGCACCGCCCCCACCCCCACCGGGGATGCATCACAGACTAAGACCACTGGGCGTTTGGGGTCGAAATGCGTCAGGATTGCCTCAAATGTTAAGAGCTGCTTTAGTTCTTTGAACGCCCTCTCATGCTCGTCACCCCACATCCATGTCTCCTCCTTTTTAAGCAACCGATGGAGCGGTTCGGCCACGGACGCCTTCCGCGGGAGGAATGTATGGTAAAAATTGAGGAGCCCCAGGAATGACTGTAGCTCGGTTTTGGATGTGGGGCGAGGGGCCTTCTTGATGGCCGCTACTTTGGATTTGGACAGCTTAATACCCTCGGGTGTGATCCGGAACCCTAAAAACTCGACCTCAGTTTCGAAGAAGACGCATTTGTCTTTCCTCAGTCTCAGCCCCGCTTTCTCGAACACAGTTAGTACTTTATCCAATCTCTTTGCCAGTTCGGCCTCACTCCCCCCTGTTATCAACACGTCATCAAAATAAGGCAACACCCCCTCCAGCCCCTTCAGGAGGCGTTCCACGAGCGACTGAAAAAGGCCGGGTGCCGAGTTCACGCCGAACTGTAAACGCGACACCTGGAACGCCCCTTTATGTGTGACTATCGTTTGTGCCGCGGCCGTGGCGGGAGTTACGGGGAGTTGCTGATAGGCTTGTGCCAAATCGAGTTTAGCGAAACACTTTCCCCCATTCAGCCTGGCCAAAAGGTGGCTGACCACCGGCACCGGGTATGCATTAGGGCGGATCGCCTTGTTAATTGTGCACTTATAATCAGCGCAAATGCGCACCTCCCCGTTAGCCTTCAGAGCTGTTACAATTGGAGTTTCCCACTCCGCGGAATCAACAGGAATAAGAATCCCCTGGCTCACCAGTTTGTCCAGTTCCGCCTCTATCTTGTCCTTGAGTGCGAACGGCACCCTGCGCGGTTTGAGTCTTATCGGGCGGACCTCCGGGTCTAGGTCGAAGGCTACAGGGGGTCCCGTGAACTTTCCAAGTCCTTTTTTAAAAACGGCGGGATGCGCGTCGCACACCGCTTGTATTGGATCCACCCCCACTGTATGTACTCCCCCTATGAACAAGCCTAAGGGCTGAAACCACTGCGTCCCTAGGAGGCTGCAACTTCCCCCCTTAAGGACAACTAGGGGCAGTTCCGCAGAATGTCTCTTAAAACTAACCCGAAATTTCCCGACCCCCAACACTGGAATGCTGTTCCCCTGTACATCTCGTAGCGTGGACCTCAACGTTTTAAGTTTGGGCCGCACGTGGGGGTCGATTTTCAAGAACTCTTTCTGGGGAATTATAGAATAGGAGGACCCCGAGTTAATTTCCATTATGATGGGGGCCCCTTGTACTAGTACCTCAACGAAGTAATGGGACTGTCCCGCGGACACGCTGAACACTGGAGCGTCGTCCTCGCTGTTGTCCGAGACGCGGCCCACGCCGTCCTGCTTCCTCGTGGTCTGGGCGCCATCTTTGGACCTCGCTGGACGGTCCGGCCTGGTCGAACGGTCTTGCGACTGCCTCCGGCCCTCCTTCCGTTTTCTGCATGCCTTGGCGATGTGCCCCCGATGGCCGCAGGTGTAACACTCGGCCTTTCTGAAGGGGCACCTCGCGCGCTCATGGGCCGCTCCGCAACCATCGCAGCGGCGCCCCCCTTTTCGGACCTTCTGGACCTCCTCGCCGTCGCTGCCTTCCGTAGACGACTTTGAGGCCCGTCGAGTTGCGTGCACCGCCTGTCCGGACCTCCCGTGCACCGAATTTTCCGCTTTGCCGGCTCTAGGACGCCACTCACGCCACTGGTGCATCTCGTCCACTCCCGCATTCGTGGACTCCGCGGCTTCCGCGGCCTCTACGACCTCTGCCAGCGTAGGTGGCGGCTCCTTGTTCATCAAGCTGCGCTGCACCTCCTTGTCCTTCAGGCCACACAGCACGCCGTCCCTGAGGGCCATCTCTATGTTGTCCCATCTACAGGGGCCGGCGGCTATCCTCATGGCGGTCACGAACGCCTCAACCGACTCATCCGGCGCTTGGACTCGCCTCCAAAACGCGCTCCGAGCGGGAAACATTGCCCTCGAGGGTCGGAAATGCTCTCGCAGCAGCTTCATGATGTCGTCTGCCTTAAATTCGCTCACCTTCTTCGGTGCGATGATGCCCACCAGCGTCCGCTTGGTTTCTAACCCGAGCATTCTGGTGAGGATGGCCCTCTTCCTCTCCTCATCGTCTTCTTTGACTTTGAGTTCCACCAGCGCCGCCTGGAAGTCCATCTCAAAAAGCTCCCAGTCTTGCGGTTTGGTGATGTTGAACCCGCTCTGTGCCCTGGCTGCTCCTTGGGGATCCATGATCCCACCTTCGTCGCCAATTTAGTGTATGAAAACCAAGACACAGGACACAGCCTCGGGCTGGGTTAACTCGGGTTTATTGCATGGTGGTCAGAGGGAACATGAGGTAATGGCGGATCGATAGCTCTTTATATACAGTAGTAATACATTTGAACGTGGTTCCATGATAGCCCATTGGCTACTATCTGCGTGACGTCATTGGTGGTCACGCCCTTCTTGTCCAGGTGTAGGTGGTGGCGGGAAAACTTCCCGCGCTGTTGCCTTTGATGAGTTTGGACCAAGAGAGCTTGGACGCTCGCTGCTGCCAGCTGGTGGTCATTAGCTCGCGTCCTATTACAGGGTTCATGCGATACAGCTGAAGGTTACATTGTTACTATAGGCAAGGTTACATTGGTTCAGATACATTGTAATCCATGTGGAAGGTAAAACCATTAGAACACAACACCTACCTTGTCTGCATCTGTTCCTCCATCTTGGATTTCTTTATTTTCCTTTTGCAGAGGGAGGGTCCCCCCCCCCCATTTGTGCCTCCTTGTCACTTTTTCTCCCAACTTCTTGGAGGGGGGCTTCTCTCTGACTTTTGGGGGATCATTTCCTTTTTTGGAGATACATTTCATATTCCAGTAGTTTTGGATGGGGACTTACCGATATTATAGTTTTTTGTCTTTGCTTGCTTACTTACTGTTATGTATACATGTACAATGTTACTTTAAATATTGAATGTAACCAGTCCACAATCACAATGTATCTCAGCTGTTAAGGAACGCGAGCAAGCCGCCCATAGAGGGCAGCTGCGAGCGTTCAGTCTCACATGGTTCACATTCCCCAAATCACGAACAGCCGCGGGAACTTCCCCGCATGATCAAGAACTACAGAAGAAGAACTACAGAAGAGAGGCGTGACCTGGGCGAGGTCACGCCGGTAGCAGCCAATGAGCTACCGTGCAGCAAGATTCAAATGTATTGTGTTACTGTATATAATGAGATGTACCTCCGCCATTACCACATGTTCATACTGATCATCAATGAATAAACCTGTGTTAGTCCTTCCTGCGACTCCTTCTTTGTCTTCCGTGCAAGACACCAAATTGGCGACGAAGGTGGGATCGATGGCGAATCCCAAGGTCAAGCCGTACCAGTTTGATGTCAGCGAGCCCGAACAATGGGAGCTCTACGAGTGCCAGTTTTGGCATGCCATGGAAGCTGCAGGCGTCGACGACGACGCGAAGATGCGCTCCCACTTCCTGGCTCAGGTGGGGCCGGCCACGCTGCGGATCCTGATGACCCTGGTGGCCCCCCGGAAGGTGGACGAGGTGCCCATCGACCGTATCCTGGAGAGGCTGCGGGAGCACTTCCAGCCGCCCGTCTCGATCTTCCCAGCCCGGGTCGCATTCCACAGGGGAGACCAGCGACCGGGCGAATCCGTGTCTGCCTACGCGGCGGCCCTCAGGCTTGCAGCGGTGCATTGCCAGTGGGACGACCTGGACCAGGCCCTCCGTGACCGCATGCTGTGTGGTTTGAGGGACGAGGAGCTTCAGAGGAGGCTCATGACCCGCGACCATCGCCTCACGTTCAACGAGGTACTGCGGGAGGCCCAAGCAGCCGAGGAGGCCAGGAGCGGCGTCCGGCTATTCAAATCTCGAGGGGCCATGTCCGAGAGGGCCAAGTCACCAGTGCAGGCGGCCCGGCGGACACCAGCGAAGACGGCCTGGCGGGCCCCCAAGCCACCCGCCGGCACACCAACGTCGTCCGAGGAGTCATCCACGACAGCGGACCCCTACTCCAGCTAGGACGACGACGTCCAGAGGATCAGGAAGCGAGGTGAGAAGCGGCAGACCCATGAGCGGCAGGACCGCCGCTGCGACGGTTGTGGGGTGGCCCACGACCGCACGAGGTGCCCGTTTCGAAAGGCCGAGTGTCACAATTGTGGCCGAAAAGGACACATCGCCCGAGTATGCAGGCGCGGGCGAGTCGAGGACAAGGGCAGTTCCAGCCATCCCCAGACGCAACAACGAAAGGCGACCGGCACCAGGAAGGTCTCAGCCAGCTACAGCGAGGAAGGCGTGAACCGCGTGGGCCTGGAGCACCGGCGGTTCATCGTAGAGGTACTGTTGCAGGGGGTCCCAGTGAGGATGGAGATAGATTCGGGGTCATCTTATTCCATCCTGTCCCAAAAAGAGTTTATGCGCATTCCCCCAGAGAAGCGGCCCAAACTGCGGGCCATGAGATCCAGTCTACGGGACGTGCAGGGAAATGGGATCCCGGTGCTGGGGGTGGGGAACTTCAAGGTGAAGTTCAAGAACTACTCCGAGAAACTGCCCCTAGTAGTCCTCAAGGGGGGGAGGTGCTGCCTTTTGGGAACGCAGTGGTTTGCTCCCCTGGGAATCGAACTGTCCAGCATTAACGCCATCAAGACTGACCCAATGCGGGACGTGTGCGACGCACACCTGGACGTTTTCAAGAAGGGGCTCGGGAAATACAAGGGGCCCCCGGTTTCCTTTGAGCTGGACCCAGAAATCTGGCCCATCCGCCTCAAGCCAAGGAGAGTGCCCTTCGCCCTCAAGGACAAGATTGAGGTGGAACTGGACAAATTGGTGGGGCAGGGGATTTTGGTTCCAGTTGACTCGGCGGAGTGGGAAACGCCGATTGTTACAGCCCTCAAGTCAAATGGGGAGGTCAGGATTTGTGCGGACTATAAATGTACGATAAGTAAGGCCATTCGGCCAAATGCATACCCGGTGCCCGTGGTCAGCCATTTGCTGGCCACGCTACATGGGGGGAGGTGTTTCGCCAAGCTAGATCTGGCCCAGGCGTACCAGCAGCTCTCTGTAACCCCGGCTGCTGCCGCCGCGCAAACGATCGTAACGCACAAGGGGGCGTTTAAGGTAACGCGCCTTCAGTTTGGCGTGAATTCGGCCCCCGGAATTTTCCAGTCCCTCGTGGAACGCCTTTTAAAGGGGCTTCCAGGCGTCCTCCCATACTTCGACGACGTGTTGATAACAGCGGGGAGCGAATTAGAGTTAGCCAAGAGGCTAGATGGGGTTCTCTCAGTGTTCGAGAGGGCAGGACTTTGATTGAGGAGGGACAAGTGCGTATTCTTCGTGAGGGAGGTAGATTTTCTAGGGTTTAAGGTAACCCCGGACGGGATCAAACCCTCAGAGTCCAAGGTTGCGGCTGTGAGGGACGCCCCTCGCCCCACCGCGAAACCGGAGCTGCAGTCATTTCTAGGGCTCCTAAATTTCTATCACTCCTTCCTGCCTCGAAAGGCATCAGTCGCGGAGCCACTGCACGCGTTACTTAAGAAGGATGCGGTTTGGCGGTGGGGGGACAAGCAGGAGAGGGCATTCAAGGAGCTCAAGTCACTCCTATCTTCGGATGCTGTCCTGACCCACTTCGATCTGAAAAAGCCAGTGGTATTAGTCTGTGATGCGTCCCGGGTGGGGGTGGGGGCGGTCCTGTGCCACGTGTTGGAAAGCGGGAGGGAAGCCCTGGTAGCGTACTACTCAAGGTCCCTCTCGAAGGCAGAGCGCAATTACGTGCAAACAGATAGGGAGGCCCTAGCCATAATCGCGGGAACAAAGAAGTTCCACGATTTCCTATATGGCCGCGAGTTTACAGTGGTGACGGATCACAAGCCGCTTTTGGGGATCTTCACTACCAGCAAACCCACCCCGCAAATATTATCCCCCAGGATGCTGCGTTGGGCCATTTTCCTCAACGCCTACCAGTATGAGCTGGTCTATCGCCCAGGGAAGGAGATCTCCCATGCGGACGCCCTGTCCCGATCCCCCCTCCCTAGTTTAGGGGACCCTGCATGCGAGGTGGAGCAGGAACACCAAGTCCTGCTGATTGAGTCTCTCGACTCACCCCCAATTGTCCCGGCCGACCTCGCCAAGGCCACGGCAGCCGACAAGATGCTGGCCCAAGTTAGTTCCTGGGTTAGGAAAGGGTGGCCCACTTCTCCCCCCGAGGAACAGTTCAAGCCATTTTTCAGGCGCAGAATAGAACTTTCCCTGGAAAGGGGCTGCTTACTTTGGGGCCAGCGGGTAGTTATCCCAGAGAAGCTGAGGGCCAAGGTGCTGAGGCTACTGCATACCAGCCACCCCGGGATCGTGCGCTCCAAGGCTCTGGCCAGGAGTTTCTTTTGGTGGCCCCAGATAGATGGGGACATAGAACGCTTAGTGGGCACGTGTGAGAGCTGCCAGAGCTCTCGGCCCGAGGAGTCCCGGTTACCCCATAGGGAATGGGATACGGCCCGTGGGCCATGGTCCCGGATACATGTCGACTTCGCTGGACCTTTCCGCGGGTCCATGTTTCTACTGGTAGTCGACTCCTACTCCAAGTGGTTGGAGGTAATTCCCATGAACAGCACTTCCTCTGCCGCAACCATTAAGCAGTTGCGCAAGCTTTTTGCCTGCTTCGGCCTGCCAGACGTCCTTGTTAGCGATAACGCGAGTACCTTCACGTCGGCAGAGTTCAAGACTTTTATGGAGAGAAACGCCATCAGGCACATTACCGCTGCCCCGTTTCACCCCGCCACAAACGGTCAGGTAGAGCGCCAAGTGCGCACTACGAAAGACGCACTGCGGCGCATGGGTCCCGGTGAGTTGAACCTGCATCTGTGCCAGTTCCTCATCTGCTACAGGACAACCCCCTTAGCGTCAGGTTTTTCCCCAGCCGAACTCCTCATGAGGAGGCGTCCGGTAACACTTTTTGACCGGATGGATCCGTCCAGGGTGGAGGATGAAGGGAGAAATATAAGCATAGGGGGAGAGAACTCTAAAAGTTTTTCGGTAGGGGACCCGGTTCACTGCAGGAACTACGCAGCCTCGGGGCCAGCGTGGGTACCAGGGACAATTGTCGAGCAAACGGGGCCGGTATCCTACAGGGTCGAGACTAGTGCAGGTCTACTCTGGAGAAGGCACGCCGACCAACTCAGAAGGCGAGTCACCGGTGAGGGGGAATCAACGTTAGGGTCCTCCCCCACCTGCATTACCCAAGGGGGAGACACAGAGGAGGTTACTTTCAAAGAGAGGGATCAGTTTGACGATGATTATGAGTTGCAGTACCAGGGGGGTGTAGCGGAGTGGTCCCCCACCCGTCCTAGCGAGAAGAGGGGTTTCAGTTCAGCCCCTGGTACTTCCAGTCCCCCTAGCCCTTTTGTGTTAGAATATACCATAGCTCCTGCTCCCCGGAGACCAACACCCCCAAGACAGGCAACAGGGGCGAGTCCACCCACCACAGTCTCTAGAATGCCCGGACAGGCAGCGGGGGGTGGCGAGGCCACGAGGGCCTCTTCGTCAGTCCCGAGATTCGTACTGGGGGGGTCCCCAAACTCCTCAAACGGCAGGCAGGTATTCACTTCCCAACTATTCATTCCATTCCCGTCCCCCAATGCAAGGTTACCACAGACGCCATACCGAGCCACTAATGAGTCCCCCCTTTCAATTGCAGGACAGGACTCCGCGGAACCAGGAGCCGCCGGCTCCCCTGTGTTAAGTCAAGCGGCCGCACGCCCAAGGCGCACATGCGGCAAGCCACAATGGTTGAGGGACTTCGTCCCATCCCAGGGGGGAGGGATGTTATGTATGCATGTACAATGTTACTTTAAATATTGAATGTAACCAGTCCACAATCACAATGTATCTCAGCTGTTAAGGAACGCGAGCAAGCCACCCATAGAGGGCAGCTGCGAGCGTTCAGTCTCACATGGTTCACATTCCCCAAATCACGAACAGCCGGGGGAACTTCCCCGCATGATCAAGAACTACAGAAGAAGAACTACAGAAGAGAGGCGTGACCTGGGCGAGGTCACGCCGGTAGCAGCCAATGAGCTACCGTGCAGCAAGATTCAAATGTATTGTGTTACTGTATATAATGAGATGTACCTCCGCCATTACCACATGTTCATACTGATCATCAATGAATAAACCTGTGTTAGTCCTTCCTGCAACTCCTTCTTTGTCTTCCGTGCAAGACACCAAACTTACTTTCCTCAATTTTGGAGAGAGGCAGCAGTGTGAGTTTTATTTTGCTATTTTTCCCTCTCTGAGTTTCCCTGTTTGATTGATATTTTAAAATTGTTAGTTAGTTACTTTATTATGTACTTGTACTGCTAAAGGTACTGTATATATTTAATGTGGTTTTTTTAAAGGATTGTTCTATTTATTTCTGTAGCAGAGGAATGTGGGCTTGGAGTTACATGAATGGTTATACTGTTGCCTGTTTCTGGAATAGTTTATATCTCTCTGCTTTTTAGAGTAAATTTAAAGGGTTCTTTAGAGTTTGGAGTGCTACAAAACAAAAATAGGTGTCAAGAAAGTGGAAAATAGGGGATGATGTTTTTTTGGCCACTCTTTGAAATGCAGGTCTGTTAGCTTGTGCCTGGGACAAACTACAGTAGAACCTCGGATAAAGTCCAAACTTGGTTCCACAAGTTTGGACTTTATCTGATTTTGGACTTTATCCGAATCAAATGGGCGATGCATCAGATAACATCCAAAAAATGGACTTTATCCGAGGTTCCTATACCAAATACCTCAGATAACATCCATTTTTAGTGGTTTTGGACTTTATGTGATGCATCACATGTGCATGAAAACTGCGACTTTATCCGAATCAGACTTTATCCGAGGTGCCACTGTATCAGGATAGTTGGAGAAACTGCTTATTGATTGAAGGGCATACCAGCTGTGCTTTATCAGTGTGAATCATGGTAACAAGCTAATTTGACATAGAGCAGGGGATCCCAACCTACAGCCCTGACCCAGCCCATGAGGCCATTCCAACTGGCCCGTTGCCATCTTCCCCTCACCCGGAAAAAGAAGCGGGAGTGTTTACGTCAGCCATAAAATGCACCTGCGCATGTGCAAACACGTTGACAGCTGACATAAGCGCAGAAGTGGCCACATTTATGTCAGCCTAAATGCATCCGCTTCCACTTCCAGGGACATGGTCTAGGCTGCTCAGCTGTTCCGGGGACATAGTCAGGCCCGTGGTGCAAAAAGGTTGGCCACCCCTGACATAGAGTGATCTCAGCTGAAGAAAAGGGAGAAGGAAAGAGAAGTTACTTTTGATAAGTTACTCTTACCTGTTTGGGAGAGAGGTTTGGGGCATTTTGACATTTGATTGGTGCAACCTGTCAAAGAAGGAAATTAGTTTAGTCTGCTATGTTCCTTTGTTGCTTCGTTGTTTGGCTTTGTATTCTGCACCCATGCTGAATTTCTGTTGAATTGTAAGTATTAGTCTAGGACAGTTAGCATCTCTTGTTTTTCTTCTGTGACTTATTCTGGAACTGTCAGCTATCAAACTCTAATTGAATACGTATTTGCTCTACAACTTTTTGATACGTTTTATAACTTTGAAATTGTTTGGAATTTTATGCTTTTTGAAATCTTTTAACTACCTTTAATAAAATATAAAATTTAAAGCTGTTTTTGTTAGTTTGAAAATTCAACCAAGCCTCAGCTGTTTATCAGGAGTTTGCACATTTTGGGTTAAAGTGAGTGATTGACCAAGTTATGAAGTAAAGTTCCTCATCCAGCAAATATTTTAAACAAATCATTTTTTTCCTGTCAACTTTCTTCACTGTTCAGATTTTGCAACTGTAAATCATAATTAGAAATACAATTGTAGGAATGATCCTGACCATGGTCTCCAGAGACATGTCCTCACACTTAACAAAAAGGCATAACATTAAATAATGTAGGCTTTTGTAAACTCTGCACAAATATGTTTTAGTAAACAGAAAAATACATACTTCAGAATATGTATAGAAATGTGTAGGAATTGGGAGGGAAATGTACGCAAAAATATGCATAGATTTTTGTGCTAGAAGAAAAATAGATCTTGCCATGTGAAATGGAAACAAGTCAGAATGGAAATGCTAATGGGACTCTGAGAAATGCAGTAAAGGTAGGTCAAACATATATTTATACTAGCTGCTTACCTGGCTTTGCTCGGGATTTTCTTTTCCTGTGAAGGGGTGTCTGCTGGCACTGCCGGTGCTTGCGGCTTCATGGCCAGGCCCGGCGCACAGCTCCTCCTCGCCGCTGCTCCCTTCCAGCCAGGGCTGGCCAAGGGCATCCGGTGGCAGCGGGGCATCCGGTGGTGGTGGTTTTATGGCCGGGCGCGTTGCACAGCTGCTGCTCCTCACTGCTCCTTCCTTCAGGCCGGGGGTGCCCAAGGAGCCCATTGGCAATGGGGCATCTGTTGGCAGTGGCAGCGGTCTTCTGTCCGGGACTGCCACACAGCTGCTGCTCCTCCTCGCCGCTCCAGCCCGGTCAGCTGTCTGAGGGGGCATGGCAGATGGATCCTATTTGGGTGGCGCCTTGCCAGCCTGGTCTTGGCTCAGCCTGGCCCCACTGAGGGGTCACCCGCTGCCCCGCCTCCTTCTCATGTGCCTTGGCCTCTGCTGCTTCCACCACTTATCCCACTGCCACCTTGTCCATCATCTCCGGGGCGCCCCAGTGACTCTGACACCCCCTCTCCCCCTCACCCATTGCTGCCTCACCTGTCACCTCTGCCGCCTCACCTGCCTCCTCCTCGAACTGCGGTTAGGCTGAGTGAGGCATATACAAACAGAGATTGCTGCTTTATAGATATAGATATATACTATATCATGAGTCACACCAGTTGTTACATGGAGCAATTTAAAACAGTCACCACATGGGGGCCAAAATATTCATAAACTACTCCCAGTTCAAATGTCTAAGAATTATTGCTAGAGTTAATATTGTAAAAGCTAGAGAAGAAAGACAGACAGAAAGAAAGGCTATTTTTCACTCTTTGAACTTTACATTCTTCTAAGGCTGGAGTTCTCAACTTTTTAAAGCTGTGGACCAGGTCACACTCCCTCAGACAGCTTTGAGGCTGATGGCCATTTTTCCCTTCCTCCAACACATGGCACTTCCTGGTGTGGTAGAGGCAGTGAGGGTCACATGAAATGGTGCTACGGGCCACATCCGGCCCATGAGCCACAGGTTGAGAATCCCTGTTCTAAGGCTTAATGCTATCTTTCTAATGTATTCAGTATTTGTGCTTCTTGTTCATTTAATTGTTTGCAATTTTATTTATCTTATTGCTCATTGGGATTTAAATTTTGATGGTAAACAGCTCTGAGGTAGTCCGTTATCAGGCAATTTATAAATAATAAATAATAATAAAAAATAATTATTGCTGCTTCTCTAAACACCCATTATTTTAAAAAATGGGTTAGAGGTAGACTTAGACTAGAAATGTCCCTAGATTTAAATGTTCCTTAAATAAGAACAGCCTTGCTGGAACAGGCCACAACCCATCCAGTCCAGCATTCTGTCTCACACAGTGGCTCACCATTTGCTTCAGGGTATTCCCAAGCAGATGCCTTCACCTGCTTAGGATTCCCTGGAAATGGCATTGAGAGATATCTTGCCTATCTCTCCAACCTGGAGGTTGTCCTTAGGTATCCATAATTATAGCCATTGATACCCTTGTCCTCCATGAACTTGTCTAATCCGTTCTTAAAGCTGTCAAGACTGACAGCTGTCACCACTTATTCTGGCAGGGAGTTCCATAGACCAGTGATCCTCTAGGTGAAAAAGTACTTTCTCTTATTTGTTTGAGAACTAGTACCCAAATGTTTCATTGAGTGCCCCCTAGTTCTAGTGTTATGCGATAGGGAAAACAGTTTTTCCTTATCTACTTTGTCCACACCGTACATGATTTTATAAACTTCAATCAGGCCGTCGTTCAAGAGTAAAGAGGCCCAACCGTTGCAGCCTCAGATGGTAAGGAAGGTGTTCCAGTCCCCTAATCATTCTGGTTGCCCTCCTCTGCACTTTTTCCAGCTCCATAATATCCTTCTGGAGGTATGGCAACCAGAACTGTACACAGTATTCCAGATGGGGCCTCACCATAGATTTATAAAGAGGCAAAATGACACTTGCTGACTTATTTTCTATACCTTTCCTAATGATTCCTAGCATTGAGTTTGCTTTTTTTAACTGCTAAGGCACACAGGGTTGACACCTTCATTGAGCTGTCCACCAGGACACCAAGGTCCCTTTCCTGGTTTGTCGCAGAGAGTTCAGAACCCATCAGTTTATAAACGTAATTGGGGTTTTTTTTGCCCCAACATGCATCACTCTGCACTTACTAATGTTGAAGCTCATTTGCCACTGTTTTGCCCACTCCCCCAGTGTCAAGAGATCCCTCTGGAGCTCCTCACAATCTCTCACAGTTTTCACTACCCTGTATAATTTAGTGTCGTCAGCAAATTTAGCTACCTTGCTATTTACTCCTATTTCTAGATCATTTATGAAGAGGTTGAAAAGCAGGGGTCCCAGTACTGAACCTTGGGGGACCCCACTCTTTACTTCCCTCTACTTGGAGAAGTGTCCATTTAGTGCTACCCTCTGTTTCCTGTCCCTTAGCCAGTTGCTCCCAGTCAAATCCAGGACAAGACCTGTCCCTTTATTCCATGACTGGTAAGTTTATTCAAGAGCCTTTGGTGTGGGACCTTGTCAAAAGCCTTCTGAAAGTCCAGATAAACAATGCCAACTGGATCCCCCTTATCCACATGCTTGTTGACACTCTCAAAAAATTCCAACAGATTAGTGAGTCATGATTTGCCCTTGCAAAGGTCATGTTGGCTCTCCTTTAGCAGCGCCTTCTCTTCTATGTGCCTATTAATTCTATCTTTTAGGATGGTTTCCATTACTTTACCTGGGACACATGCCAAACTGACAGGTCGGTAATTTCTTGGATCACCCCTGGATCCTTTTTTGAAAGTTGGAGTTACATTTGCTACCTTCCAGACATCAGGCACAAAGCCTGATTTGAGGGAAAGATTATATATTTTGGCTAGGAGATCAGCAATTTCATCTTTAAGTTCTCTGAGAACTCGTGGATGGATGCCATCTGGTCCTGGTGATTTGTTAGCATTTAGTTTAACAAGACATGCAAGGACCTCCTCCCTGGTTATTTCTATCTGGCTTAATTCTTCGGTTTCCCTCCCTACGAAGATAGGCTCTGTTTTGGGCATGTGGTCTCTGTCTTCTTCAGTGAATACTGAAGCAAAGAATTCATTGAATCTCTCTGCAATCTCTGTTTCCTCTTTAATAACCCCTTGCCTTCCATTGTCATCTAATGGTCCAATGGCCTTCCTAGCTGGGTTCTTACTTCTAATGTACTTAAAGAAGTCTTTGTTATTTCTCTGAGTATTTTTAGCTATACGCTCCTCAAAGTCTTGCTTTGCTTTCCTGATTGTTGCCTTGCATTTGTTCTGCCAGAATTTATGTTTCTGCCTGCTGTCCTCATTCGGACAAGCCTTCCATCTTCTAAATGAGCTTTTCTTGCTTTTGATCACTTCCCGAACAGCTCCTGTAAGCCACATTGGAGTCCTCTTGGACCTGGCTGTGCCCTTTTTCCTTTTGGGTATACATTCCAATTGGGCCTCTGTTATTGTTTTTGTAAACAGCCTCCATGCCTCTTGGAGTGTTTGGACTCTCTCAATTTTCCCTTTCAGCTTCTTTTTTACTAGTTTCCTCATCTTTGGGAAATTTCCTTTTTGAAAATTTAAGGTCTCTGTGTTAGATTTTATCAGTGACTTGTGGACTTCTTGGATGCCTCCTTTACAACATTCTCCAACTGCCAGTCTCCCTTAGGAGTTTGGGTCAGAGGCCGATAGTATATGCCTACTGTTAGACCATCCTTGTGGCCACAGAGTTTCTAATGGTGACTCCAAATCACCCAGATATTCCAATTCGTACGATTTTATCACTTCTTTGACATACAAGGCAACACCACCTCCCATTTGCCCCTTCCTATCCTTCCTGTACAGTTTGTAGCCTGGGATAACTGTATCCCATTGGTTATCATCCGTCCACCAGGTTTCAGTGATGCCAAAAATATCAATATTTTTATCTATTGCTAAGTATTCCAGCTCCCCTATTTTGTTCTGGAGGCTTCTGGCATTTGTATACAAGCATTTATATATGCTTTTCCTTCTCTAACCATTACCTGAGCAGGACCAGTCCATTACATTTTGCTACCTGGATAGAGTGTCAAGTAATCTCCTCACTCCCAGTCAAATCAAGGAGCATGGTACAGTACTCAAGACCTGGCAAATTATTCCAATACATGAAGCAGAAAATTCCACAAGCACTTTCCCCTGGGAGTAGTAAAATACTGTGATAGCAAATAATTTGCTGCCATTTCACAACACCCAGGGCTGCTACTGCTTGAGGCAGCTAATAGTGCGGTTAGCCATGAGCCTAAGACTGCTTCGAGCCCAATACCCTTTAACAGTGATGAATATTTCACGCAGAGCCTATAAAAGCTATTATTTCAGTCACCTCTCTGCAAGGAGACAAAGATAGTGGAAGAGCTGCCACTTAATAGAAGAACTGCCCAGACCCATTCATCTCTATGGGAAGCATGTTTTCCTCACCACGATTTGGAGATTAAAGGAGGTGGGGGAACCCAAGTTCTAAAGCAGGGATTCTCAACCTGTTGCCCTTGGGCCGGATGCAGCCCATGGCACCATTTCAAGTGCCCCCACACTGCCTCCACCACACCAAGAAGTGCCGCGTGGTGGAGGAAGGGCAAAATGGCTGTCCAGTCCCCGAAACTGTCTGTGGGAGTGTGACCAGGGCCCTGGCTTCAAAAGGTTGAGAACTCCTGTTCTAAAGTTTACCCCCTCCCTTTCTTAACTAGGGGAAGTCTCTGGCATGTGTCGCAGGCAGAAAAGGCATCGGAGAGGCTGGATTTTATTCTAAGAATGTGTTGTGCTTTTTCTACAGATTAAGAAAAAAGGAGTAAAAGCATATTCTTAAGAAAAAGATAGTGCAAAGGCTTATTTCTTGAGTATAGGCTAATTTTTTAAAAAAATATTGTTTTCATATGCCAAATAATAACAACATAAAACTTCCCTCCTCCCTCTACATGTTTCCTAGATCACTCATAGGAATGTAGCCATTGTTCTAGTACCATGATGGCAAACCTTGTCACTCCAGATGTTCTTGGACTTTTTGGTGTCTTGCAACAGAAGACAAGCAGGAGCCGCAGTAAGGGCTAAAACCAGGTTTATTGTATCGTAGTAAAGTGAACATGAGGTACAGGTGAAACAACAGCCTTATTTATAGTACATTTTGAATAGCCCGGGTAACAGTCCATGCCCATCTTCTCCAGATGCAGTAGAGGCAGTAGTATCCTGCCCGATGCAGTAGAGGCAGCAGTATCCTGCCCGATGCAGTAGAGGCAGTAGTATCCTGCCCTTCAGGTATGCATGTGAATGGGTATCCTGTGTCCAACGCTGCTACTGCAGGCGCAGCATTGTTCTTTAACAGCTTGATACAATGAAACAATGATTGCTTACGGTAGATACAATTGACAGATACAAATCCGTTAAAGGGATACTTATCACAGAACATTCAGTACATAACAGACTTCAATTCCCAGAATCCCAAGCACCCTGTGAATCCACACGAATGGGTTTACTGTGATTCATCTGGCTCATGCTGCCCTCGCCGCTCCCGGAAGCAGAAGTAAAACGCGCCCATACGGGTATGAGTCTGAGTGGATCACACCTGTAAGTCATCAGCACGACCAATTAGTTTCTCATTATATTAAACCTTTCCTGACACAGTACCAGCCTGTTACATGAAGGATAAGTGGTTTGTGTTTGTCATGCTAAAGGATGGCACAGCTGAATCCATTGGCATGACAGATCCATCTGTCAGGCACAGAATTTGGAGAGGAGGAGAGAGGACAAGATGATTATTGTTGATAAATGGCATGAAGGATGAGCTATGATTCCCCAACAGACACAACACTGAAAACACAAACACTCCGTTGTAAACGGTCACAGGTATCACAGTAACTTTTAGCTTGAATGTTCAGTATTCGCTTTGTTGTTTCAATTGACATTTGTTGGCCTATGGCTGAGCCCGCCCAGCCTGCAGTAGAGAACCACCTCAGAAGCCGGTTAAAAAGAAAAAGACCACAACTCTATTGGTTACAGCTGCAGCTTCCCTGGCATAGCATTAGGAAATGGATCCACTTCATCAGGAGACTTGAACGTCATTGGATGCCAACCACTGTCTCCTCCAGACACCAATTGGAGGGCAACCCAGGAATGTCAGTCCCAGTGTTGGGCATCAGCAGGTTCACACCAGTTCGCCAGAACCGGTAGCAGAAATTCTGGCTGGCCCCGCCCATCCAAGTTTTGAAATAAAATAGTCCTAATTCGGGTGCAACACAGGGCTTTTCACCTGGCCACGCCCACCATACCACACCCACAATGTGGTAGTAATTTTTTTGGGAGCCCACCACTGGTCAGTCCCCTGGAGACCACGCAGGCAAATTCCATTCTGTGGCACCCAAAGAGAATAGCTGGGCTCCTAACCCCCAAGCTAGACCAGGCCATGGCTTGCCCCTTGCTTCCTTAAAGAGATTCCACTATAATCATGGCACAAAGATCTTCATCTCCCACCCTTCCATCGCTTGGATCCATTCCAATGGTCTAACAGCCAACTAAGTGATGGTAGCATTACAAAGCAACCACATGTCCTTCCCCATTTTATACTAGACAATATCCCCATTTCTGCAACCCAAAGAACAACAAGAACCTTTCACTAGATTAGGTAAAGGTAAAGGTTGCCCTTGCTCGAAAGCCAGTAGTATCTGACTCTAGGGTTCAGTACTCATCTCTGTTTATAGCCAAAGAGCCAGCACTGTCTGCGTCTACAGACATATCCATGGACATGTGGCAGGCATGCCTCAACACAGAATGCTGTTTACTTTCCCACCAAAGTGGTCCCTATTTATCTACTTGCAATTTCTTGCTTTCAAACTGCTAGGTTGGCAGGAGCTGGGACAAAGACGGGAGCTCACTCTGTCATGCAGTACCTGGAAAGCAAACTCTGACCTTCCAGTCAGCGAGTTCAGTGTCTTAACCACTTGAGCCACCACAGTCCCTTCACTAGATTACCCCCTCAAAAAACCATGGGCCCACCACAACCCCATTTATAAAACATAACAACAGTGCCTCATACAACCACTGGGGAAAAGAGTAGGTAGCAGTTCCTACCTACTTTCAACTCCAACAATGATACACCATGATGACTCCCCCAAATCAACCTGCAAACCCACAGCCTCCCTTCTTCTTCTGATCATAGCCATTATTAGCACCTACAGTCAGCCTTCCAGCATCCCCAAAGGTAGCAACTAACCCCAGAGGTTGACCATGCTGCCAGTAGCTGGCTGGGCCACAATCCCAGCAACAACATGGATACCAGGTAAGTATGGGATCCAGCTTTAACTCTGTTTTAATTACCGTATTTATTCGTGTATAACGCGCAAAATTTTATACCAAAAAAAGAAATCAAAGTTTGGGTGCGCGTTATAAACGAGGACTGGTGTCCCACCCCCGTCGCGAGCCTCTTTTACTTCCTTTTTAGAATTGGGTCGGCTGTCTATTGAAGGGGAGGCGGGGGTGTGGCTTTGAAGAAATTGACGGGATCTGATTGGGTGGCGCGGGAGACGAGGCGTGGCCCGGAGGTAGCTCGCAGTTCGAGCGAGGCTCCTGGGGGTCGGAAGTGCTCGTTTCGGATTGCATTTTCTTTACCCTGCAACAGGTGGGTCTGATTATCCCCCCCTCCCTCAATGTTTTAAGGCGTGCTCTTATGAAGGGGGATGAGTGGAGCTCTCTCTCAGTGGTCGTAGGTGATGTGCTGCAGCCAATCCTAACAGCACTCAGGATATAGTCAGTGGAAAAGAGTTTGAAGCATTTTAAATAAATAGTGTTACCAGTAATTTTATTTCGGCATTGTGCTTACACCAGTTTACATTGTCAATAAATGTTTTTTTTCATGGCCGCACGTGTTCAACAACGTTTTTTTGTCAATTACAATGCGTGGTGTGAAACAAAATTTTATACCGAGGTTTCATGGAAAATTAGGGGTGCGCGTTATACACGAGTGCGCGTTATACACGAATAAATACGGTAATTCATGTGGATTCAGTGGTGGGCTCCAAAAAAAATTCTGCCACGCTGTGGGCGTGGCTTACTTTGTGGGTGTGGCCTACTTTGTGGGCATGGCCATGTGACTGGGTAGGCGATCTAGCCATGCCTGCCCAGTGGTGGGATTCAGTTTTTTTACTACCTCCTCTGTGGGCGTGGTATGGTGGGCGTGGCCAGGGGGAAAGCCCTGCATTGCACCCAAATTAGGACTACTTTATTTCAAAACTTGGATGGGCAGGGCCAGCCAGAATTTCTGCTACTGGTTCTGACGAACTGGTGCAAACCTGCTGAAGCCCACCACTGTGTGGATTGATTGAGGAAGTCTTCAAGCAAATGAGCATGGGAAGGTTAGATATACATACACACAGACAGACATCATGGCCAAATTAGGAAGGGGCAATACAGTAATTATTTAACATGTTAGCATTTTTTGCCTGGCCTTGCTGGGCAGGTATATTTTGTGTTTTGTTGTTTGGGGTGGTTTTTTTGGGGGTGCATGCACGCGCACACGCACGCACGCATGAACGCACACACACACACACACACACACACACACACACACACACACACACACACAGAGAGAGGGGAGCTCTGCATTCGGCCCATTGCCTGTCAGAGAAGGAGTGGATTTCTCTGACAGGCATGGGCAAAGCTGCAGTGAGGCTGCCGCCGGCCTTCTGCCACGGGATCATACAAATCATCAAGGAGGTAAGTTCATTAAATAATTTCTAAAGTAAAAGGAAAACTTCTCGTTTTTTCATGCAAATCATCGAGAAGGTAAATTCATTCAATAATTTCTAAAGTAACAGGAAAGCTTCTCAACATCCATCCAGTAATGGATATTTCAATAAAGTTATCTTCATCAGGAGGAAGATTACTGAAATATACAAAGACATATCATACATCATAATATCCATATTTAACAGTTTTGGAAGAAGAAGTTACAAAACTTTATAATGCAATATCTTACCAAAAGTAGACAATATTTATTCACATTGTGATGCCTCTATATGTTGATTCTTGATGGGCTAACAACGTTAGAGAGTTAAGGAGACATGGGGTTATTTAAAGTTAGGATTGGAAGGGACTATTTACTGGTAACAGCTGTGAAGAAATCTACTCTGAGAGAAGAAAATAACGTCTTAAGCGGAACATGACTCCAAATTTTATAGGCACTTTTCTAAAGATAAGCGGAGAGTTCTAATTCGGAATTGAGACCTTTGGGTGGAAGTGTACCAAACTGGTAGATATAAAAAGACTCTGCGAAGTAATAGTTGCTCCATATCTATTTTTCGAAAAGGATGAGACTTGCACGTTTCTAAGACACTTTAAAATCATCGCAGATATGCCCCATTTCGACAAAATGCGAACTAAAGGCACTTGTAAGTTTGCATGATGAATGTGTGATTGATGTTCCCCCACCCTCACCTTAAGGGGGCATGATGTTTGACCGATATATGCTTTGTTACAAGAACAGAGTAAAAGGTATACACAATTGGACATGGTTTACTAACATGGTTACGATCCCGGGATCGAGATTCTCACTAGAATTAACTGAGTTCAGCAATTGTACCACGTCCAATTGTGTATACCTTTTACTCTGTTCTTGTAACAAAGCATATATCACAAAGCATATTTCACTGCCTCAGCAGTGAAAAAAACCAAACTTAATGCTAGGGATCGTATAGAAAATAAGTCAGCAAGTGTAATTTTGCCTCTTTATAAATCTATGGTGAGGCCCCATCTGGAATACAGGGGACTGGAACACCTTCCTTACCATCTGAGGCTGCAATGGTTGGGCCTCTTCACTCTTGAACGACAGCGTCTAAGAGGTGACCTGATTGAAGTTTATAATATCATGCACAGTGTGAACAAAGTAGATAAGGAAAAACTGTTTTCCCTATCGCACAACACTATAACTAGGGGGCACTCCATGAAACTTTTGGGTACTAGTTCTCAAACAATTAAGAGAAAGTACTTTTTCACCCAGAGGATCATTGGTCTATGGAACTCCCTGCCAGAAGAAGTGGTGACAGCTGTCAGTCTTGACAGCTTTAAGAAAGGATTAGACAAGTTCATGGAGGACAAGGGTATCAATGGCTATAATTATGGATACCTAAGGACAACCTCCGGGTTGGAGAGATAGGCAGGATATCTCTCAATGCCATTTCCAGGGAATCCTAAGCAGGTGAAGGCATCTGCTTGGGAATACCCTGAAGCAAATGGTGAGCCACTGTGTGAGACAGAATGCTGGACTGGATGGGCTGTGGCCTGTTCCAGCAAGGCTGTTCTTATGTACATATGTACTTTTTGCAATTATAGAGAGTGGTTTTGCTTTTTTTCCACTTTAAAAACTAACTGCTATATTTTTACTGTGAACTTTCATGGATCAAGTCCGAAGAAATGGACTTGATCCACGAAAGCTCACAGTAAAAATATAGCAGTTAGCCTTTAAAGTGCTGCAGTGGTTTTTTGTTTTTTTTTTGCCTCTAAAGGTTACACCATCTGTGTAGCAGAGGATTTTAGCCACTGCATCACTGATAATCCTGGCTGCTTTCTACACTCCTAACAATGTGGGTAATTATCTTATTTCTACCTGATACTGTAGTTAAACCAATGCTGCAACATATATTCACAAATCACAAACTTTCCTGGAATGTAGACATGGACTAGTTTCCTGTTCATGGAGCACAGCATTCCTACATGTGGAGTATTCCACTTGTAGTAATGCTGATTCCTAACTTGCAATTAAGGAATTGCTTTAAATGTGGATTCAATTCACACAGTGGCTTGCTGGATTTCCCCCTTGAACAAACAGCAGGGAAAGAAGAACCATACATTGACTTGACTTTTCCACAGCACAGTTGCAAGTAGCAGGGTGCTAGCCAGTATGACGTTTGCATGAATACAGCAATACTTTTGTTGACACCATCAAATTAAAATCAACTACAGTGGTTACATTTTGAAGGATCTGCTATTCTCTCTGATCCATCTATAATCTTAACCTATAAATCCAAGGGTTAACCATTGGAACTGGCTATAGGTTGCTATGCCTCGCCCTACTTGCCTGCACTCACCCTTCGTGCACACGGCCAATCTGGGTACGTAGGTCAACGAAGGATTGAGAAAACCGGCAGTGGGGCAACAGCCCCACAAATGCGAAGAAAGGGAAACAACTTCAATACCCAAAAAGCATTGCGTTTTGCCGTGGTTCTCTGAGCGGCAGCCAATTACGATGAGAAAAACAACGCTCTCAGTCGTTTGCTGCCGCGCCGCAGCCAATCCAAACATGCGTTTCAAAACCTTGCCAAGGCACGAACGCAGAAACCAGATGGAAAAATACATATCCCAGCGTCCTTTTCACATTAATACCATTTAAGGAGTTATACTACAAATCACACCATGCTACGTATTCACAGTAATATAGCCAATCATCTGCTTGGGAGCGAACGCGTCAAACATGACGAAACAAAGGAACACCCAACGGTACAAAAGGAGCTCCCTTGCCTTGCTAACCCCTCATAGTTACGTACTTTTGCGTTTGCGTATTGGTACGGAGCTAAAACAATTGCGAGCTTTGAGCAGAGACCGTTGACTACGAAAATATTAATTTATCCTTTCAAAATAATTTATTATTCTAAATTTACCATCCACTTTACATTTACTCATTTGCTATTAATTAATTTTAATTTCTTATTTTATTTTATTTAGTGGAGCAAAAACCAGAATTACAGTTTTTAGTTTAAGATTTTAAGTTAAGGTTAACATTAACTTTGTTTACGTTAAAAATAATTTCATTTCTTTTCATTTACTTTTCATTTTCGAAAATACTCTCCAAAAACGTATATTTTAGAATTAACATCCCGATTCACTTCTCAATCCCGAAACACTTCTCAACACGCATAAGGCGAACGCGAAGGATTGATTCCTACTAAACTAGAAATCGTTACGCAAACCGTAATGCATCAGAGCAAATGAAAAGCACATTATTAACGCAGCACACTCCATTCTCTAAATTAATTATTTAAGTTACAAAAACCATCAACCATAAAAGAATTAGCGAAAATACATTAAATCTATTTTAATAAACTTCAAATAAAGCAAACACGATAGAAAAATACAATTGAGAAAAAAACAAAGCGCATTTAAAAACTGAAAGCAGCAGTTTAAACTAAAGGCAATTAAGGAACACAATACCTTCACAAAATCCAAAATAACACAGGGAAATATATTTAAACCACACCATACCATTCCTTGAAGACAATAAATCAGCACTTTGCACTCTATTTTAAAGAGAAAAGACCGTTTTAAAAACAGATAACATCAACTTCAGAAAATAAAATACTTTCCCACCATACTTTTAAAGTTTTAAAAAATTGCAATAATACACATTTTTAAAACAACAACAGAAAAGTTTTCAATTTTTAAAAACTATACAGCCCTATTTAAAGACTACAACCTTCGACTTTCAATTACACCTAATTTACAAAACTATTCACTGACCAGAATCCATTTTGTCTAAACTATTCACTGACCAGAATCCATTTTGTCTAAGCCAAAATCCATTTACTGTGCTGAAAATTTAAAAACAAATATCCAAACTGCCTTTAAAAACAGAAGACTTACACTTTATACCATTTCAATATTTATCAAAAATACACTTATCAGATTTCACAATATTGCAAAAACAGTAATCAAATTTAAAATAATTCAAATAAGAGAACAATTACTGAAAAACAACAACGCAGAACATATCTATCATTTAACAAGATACAGCCCAATTTAAAAATTGCAACCTTCTACTGCAGATCATAATAGAAACAATTATAAAAATACATAATACTTTAATTTACCTTAAACCAAATTCAGGACAAATATTGCACTACAACAAGAAAGAAAGGAAAGAAACTAAACACTGTTTAGATTCCATTCAGTCTCCAACACACTCCAATTACTCTGCTGAAAATTAAATACAACAAATACTACACATCATTTGATATAAATATATAATTACAAAAAATCCATTACATTGAATATCAAAATGCCACCAAAGAAAAGAGTAAATATAGCACAAAGAACAAGTGAAAGATTAAAAAGGAAAATCCAAACCACACAACAGACAGCAGAAGAAAGGGAAGAAAATCTTACTAAACGTAGAAAGGCATATTCAGAAAAGGCACAACAAACAAATTCTGAACAACATGAAAACATGTTAGCAGAACGTAGACAAATAGATAGTGCTTCAAGGGCAAATGAAAGTAATAGAAGACATGTAAACAGATTAAAACAGAATAAGGAAACAAGAGAAAAAAGAAGGGAGAAGAGTAAAGGACAGAAATTAACATTAAAAATGGCTGCCTTTTCCTATGATCCAGAAACAGATTATTCACAAGAATATAATTTACACATTGGAAATCTAGACAACATATGCAAATTCTGCAATGCAAGAAAATTTAAAACTGAAACAAAATCCTTATGTTGTAAGGAGGGAAAAATCAAAATACAGCAACAATTGCCACCACAACAGCTTTTGGAATACACCAGTGGAGAAACACAAGATTCAAAACATTTCTTAAAGAACATTAGAAAATACAACTCATGTTTTCAAATGACCTCATTTGGAGCCACAAATATTATACAACACAAAGGTTTCAATCCAACATTTACCATACAAGGACAGGTGTACCACCAGATTGGATCACTTCTACCACTACCAGAAGAAGATCCAAAATTCCTTCAAATTTATTTCATGGGAGATGAGGAAAAAGAAACAGCCCAACGATGTACATACTTTGAGGGAACCCAAAAACATATAGTACTAAACATACAGAGAATGCTACATGAACACAATAACCTCATCCGTACTTTCAAGAATGCAATGGAAAATATGCCACAAGAGCAATACAAAATTGTCATAGCTGCAGACAAAACACCAATAGGAGAGCATATACGCAGATATAATGCTCCAGAAACAAATGAAGTGGCAGCCCTCATTTCAGGAGACACTTTCCATCCAAGAGATATTATACTGAAAACACATGATAAAAAACTCCAACGAATTTCAGAAACACATCGCTCTTATGATGCTCTACAGTATCCCATTCTTTTTCCATATGGTGAAGATGGGTATCACTTTAATTTAAAACAAAATGATCCCAAAACAGGAACAGAAACTTGCAAAAAAATATCTGCAATGGACTACTACTCATACATTTTGATGATTAGAAATGAGGAACAAAATCACATACTACACTGCAAAAAATTGTTAAACCAATTTGTGGTAGATATGTATGCAAAAATAGAATCTGAAAGACTACTTTACATTAGAACCAATCAAAAATCACTCAGAGCTGAACAATACATACACTTAAAAGATGCTGTGGCAAAAGATGGAAACACAGCTAATGTCGGAACACTACTCATACTCCCCGCAACATACACTGGAAGCCCAAGACATATGCATGAATACACTCAGGATGCCATGACATATGTTAGGAAACATGGGAGACCAGATTTATTCATTACTCTTACATGCAACCCAACATGGCCTGAAATAAAAAATAACCTCAGAAACAATGAGACATCTAATGACAGACACGATTTAATTGCAAGAGTATTCAGACAAAAACAAACACAATTAATTAATCTGATCACCAAAAATCATTTATTTGGAGAATCGATTTGTCATATGTTCACGATTGAATGGCAAAAACGTGGGCTGCCACATGCGCACAATTTAATATGGCTCAAAAACAAAATACATCCAACAGAAATTGATAAAATAATATCTGCAGAAATACCAGACGAAAATGAAGACATTGAACTACATGCAATAGTGGAAAAAAAACATGATTCATGGTCCATGTGGATTTCTTAACCCACAATCACCATGTATGAAAGATAAAAGCTGCACAAAAAGATATCCCAGAGCATTATTGAAAGAAACACAAACATCAGAAGATGGATACCCACAATACAGAAGACGTTCAGAAGAGGATGGAGGAAAAACAACCAAAATTACTATGAAAAAACAAGGGGAGGTAGTAATTGACAACACATGGATAGTCCCATACAGTCCATTACTATCAAAAATATTCAATGCTCACATAAATATAGAATATTGTAATAGTGTTAAATCAATAAAATATGTCTGCAAGTACATAAATAAAGGCAGTGACATGGCCGTTTATGATGTCAGAAACCAAAACAAAAATGATGAGATATTACAGTACCAATGTGGCAGGTACATTAGCACAAACGAAGGTTTCTGGCGTATTCTGGGATTCCATATTCATGAAAGATATTCCCACAGTCCTACATTTAAGTGTACATCTTGAAAATGGCCAAAGAGTTTATTTCACACCAGAATCAGCAACAAGTGTGGCAGAAAATCCAAAAGAAACAACTTTAACAGCATTTTTTAATTTGTGCCAGACTGATGAATTTGCACAAACGATCCTATATAATGATGTCGCTACTTATTACACATGGAATAAAACTAAGAGACAATTCTTCCGCAGAAAGACTGGCACTTATATTCCAGAACTTGACATGTATCAAAGTGATGCAATAGGAAGACTATATACTGTGCACCCAAACAATAGTGAATGTTTCTATCTCAGAATGCTGCTACACACAATACCTGGACCTAAATCTTTCCAGGAACTAAAAACTGTGAATGGAAAAATAATGGAAACATACAGAGAAGTTTGTCAGCATATGGGGTTATTGGAAGCAGACCAACATTGGGAAACAACTTTGGAAGAAGCCAACATATTTTCTATGCCACAACAAATGAGAACATTGATAGCTATAATACTGACTTCATGTAGTCCATCAAATCCACTACATTTGTGGGAAATGTTCAAAAACCAACTAAGTGAAGACCACCTACTCAAAGCAAAAAAAGAGAATCCATCTTTAAACATTGACTACACAGCACACATCTACAATATTGCATTAATACAAATTGAAGACCAATGCATACGCATGGCAAATAAAACACTTAAACAAGTTGGCCTTCCAGAACCAACAAGGGACAAAGGAGATGCACTAAATGCTGATTATATAAGAGAGACCACATATAACATAGACGAATTAAAACAATACATAACTCTAAATAAACCACTACTAAATGATGAACAGAAAGCTGCCTATGAAACAATAATGACACAAATAAATTCAGAAACTGGAGGAATAATATTCTTACAAGCAGCAGGAGGAACAGGAAAAACATTCCTTACCAACCTAATTTTGGCAGAAATAAGATCAGAAAGCCATGTGGCTTTAGCAATAGCATCATCTGGCATAGCAGCCACTTTAATGGAAGGTGGTCGAACAGCACATTCTGCTCTCCAAATACCACTTGACATAGCAAAACAAGAAACACCCACATGTAATATTACAAAAGATAGCTCACGTGCTAAGGTACTTAAAGAAGCAAAAATAATAATATGGGATGAATGTACTATGGTACATAAAAAATCAATTGAAGCTTTGCACAGAACTCTTCAAGATATTAATGACAATCAAAAATTAATGGGAGGACTTCTATTACTACTTTGTGGTGATTTCAGGCAAACACTCCCTGTAATTGCAAAATCAACTCCAGCAGATCAAATAAACGCATGCATAAACCAATCCTTTTTATGGAAACATGTGCAAAGCATAACATTGACAGAAAACATGAGAGTAAGACAGAACAGTAACACTAAAATGTTTACTGACTTTCTACTAAATATTGGAGAAGGCAAGGTCCAAAAAAATGAGGACAACAACATAACATTCCCAGATTACTTCTGCACAATGGTACACTCAGAAACCGAACTGATCAATGCAATTTACACAGATATTTCCAACAATTATCATCGGCATGAATGGCTAATACAAAGAGTAATCTTAGCAGCCAGAAATGATGATGTTAACAATATTAATTACGAAATTCTAGACATGTTACCAGACCAACCAACTGTATATAAATCCATTGATACAGTGGTTGACAAAGATGATGCTGTAAATTTCCCCACAGAATTTTTGAACTCATTAGAACTTCCTGGAATGCCATCTCATCACCTATTACTAAAACAAGGTGCACCAATTATTTTACTTAGAAATATGAACCCTCCAAACCTATGTAATGGCACAAGACTATGTGTTAAAAACCTAATGCCAAATGTAATAGAAGCTATAATTATTACAGGGAAAGGAGCAGGTGAATCAGTATGCATTCCTAGAATACCACTTATACCAACTGATCAAACTATTCCATTTAGAAGACTCCAATTCCCAGTTAAACTAGCATTCGCAATTACAATTAATAAATCACAAGGACAGACACTGCAACATTGCGGAGTTCACCTCACCAAACCATGTTTTGCTCACGGACAATTATATGTTGCGTGCTCTAGAGTTGTAGCTGCAGAAAACTTATTCATACTAGCAGAAAACGAGGAAACCAAAAACATTGTCTACCAACAAGTACTGCAAAAAATAAAAGAATAAGCACAACATTAATCGCGACTCCTAAAACTTTCAAAAAGCGAGCCCAAGTACACTCACAGACACTCCAATAGGAAGCAAAACACGCCTAACATTACTGCAAAATACAAATTCACTTACAGCCATACCTTCTCCACAGCCAAACAGCAACGCGGAAAAGAGACACACCTCCAAACATGCAAAACAGCGACGCTAACCTTGCTCTCCCTAACTCCAAAAACAGCGAGGGAAATTAACGCGAGAACGAGAGCTTGAAAACACACAGGCTACAAACAGCAAAGAAACGAAACCAATCCATCGACGGAGCCTGGCAAAAGTCGTGGGTGAAATCTTAACGACGTAAAAAACAAACGCAGCCAAAATTAAAACGTGGCGATGGAGGCACACAGTGAAAATACGACAAACCTCAAATCAGGACAAACCGATGATCTGAAGGAAGCAGAACTTTCCGAAAACCACTATACCACAGGACCATTGAGCGCCAGTAAACAAATTCTACATCACTCCAACGGTACAGACTGCTCTAAAATTATTACACATGTAGAGTTTTACATGGATGACTGCCAAATTATTTGCATGCAAGATTATGAGTCGGACAGCGAGGAGGGAGAAGAAGAACAAGAGGAACAAGAGCAAAAAATAGATGAACACCAAAAAATTTACAATATTACCCCAAAAAATTCAAGTATACCAGAGGAGACCCAAAGAAGAATTACAGAAATTATTGAAAAAATTAATCTAAAACAATCAGCATCCACAAAATACCAAAAAAGCACAACAAGACAACATGAACTCAAAACAATAAATAACCAAATACCAAAACAGGAATTAGAAAAATCTCACACTAAAGACACTGAAATTGTGCTAAAAAAGGAAACACTGGAAATAATTGATCTAATAAATCAAAAACAGACAATATATAATACCTCAAAAAATTACACAGACAACACAACTAAAGAACAACAAAAAACAACCACACACAAACAAATGAACAACCAAGAAAAGACAGAAAATCAAGAAACAGAAATGCTAATTGTCAGAAAAAAAGAAACACAAACCACATCCAAAGCAAAATTAATACTGCCATGGAAACAAGAAACAACAGAAAATGCAGACAATAAATCCAAAAGTTACAGAGACAACACAACAGAAGAACAACAGAAAACAAACACAAACAAACAAATTAACAAACAAGAAGAGACAGAAAATAAACAACCAGAAATGCTAATTGTCAGGAAGAAAGAAATACAAACAACATCCAAACCAAAATTAATATTGCCATGGAAACATCAAACCACAGAAATTGCAGACAAGGATTTCAAAAGTTACAAAGAGAACACAACTAAACAAAAACAAAAAACAACCACAAACAAACAATTTTACAAACAAGAAGAGACAGAAAAACAGCAACCAGAAATGCTAATTGTCAGGAAAAAAGAAATACAAACAACATCCATACCAGAATTAGTATTGCCATGGAAACAACAAACAACAACAATTATAGAAAATAATGAGACAGCACACAAAGATTATCAAAAAAACCTACAAGAAAAGGACACAGAATTACAACAACACCAAAAGAAACAAACATTAGAAAAAATAATACAGCAAATAAACAACAAACAAATACAGCAACATGAAAAACACTCAACCAATGAGAAACAACATGAAAAACAGCAACAACCACAACAAAACAACCCACAACTAACCAGGAACCATGATGTAGATATAGATTCCATAATAAAAAGACATCTCCTCATCATGAAGAATCCACCCTCTACATTCAACCAGCCATTAGCAGAATTAATGCTCAACCATTTTCTGAAAATCAAAATTCAACAGAGCCAGGAAAAAACAGGTAAATAACAAAAAAAAATTAATTACCAAATTTTATGGGAAAAAACAAAAATAATAAATCTCTAATTCTTCTCATTTCACAGATGCCCCAACAAAGCCAAAGTCAACAAACTGAACCACAAATACCAACCACAATGAAGGTAAATAAAATTTTATGCAGACAATTTATTGGGAAATTTTTTTACTATTTTCTAAATATAAATATAACAAAACCTTTATTACAAACACTCCATTAAAAACAAAAACCATCATTACTTTAATGTCACATCACACTAGACAAATATCAATATCTCTCCCTATATATTCTGTTTTACAGATGCAACAGACACATCGCTGGAGCAAAAGAAACAACACAAATGTTTAAAAATTACAAAAAGTTAAATGTTTAAAATGTTTTTAACAAAACAAATTAACATAGTTTACTATGCAACTTAAAGAAATGTTACACCAGTTTTAAAAAAATTACTATGTTCACAGTATATTTTTTGAAAAAACAAAAAATTTTTTAAAAAATTAACAATTGCATTCAAAAAAAATTCAATAAAAAACTATTGAAAAAATTAATTGGTTCAGATTTTATTAAAAGACACACACACAAAAAAAGGCCGGCAACGCCAGGCAACCCTTGCTAGTCATACATAAGAAAAATGGTTTCTCTATGACCACTGTGCCAAAGGAGGTGGTGGAATATGTGCCCTTTTGAAGGAAATCAAGCATGGAGGGACAGCATCCAAACTAAGAACTAAAGTCAGAATTGTATTAAGGGCCAAACGAGCCAGCCTATAATTAGAAGCAGGATTTCTTTAACTGCTGAAAGCATTTGAGTGTGGAACAGAAGCTTTTCTCAGTCTATGTTGTTGGATCGGGGCCGCGGGGCGGCCGTGAGGTCCCAGAGGAGACTGGTCAAGGAACAACACGAGACAAGATGGAGCGAAGACCAGTGGTTTATTGAGGGGAAATCATCATCATATATAGGAATTCAAGGCAGCGTGTGATAGAATCATCATCTGACAGAAAATCACATCACCCATTTACCCGGGTTAATTGGGAACCTCTCTTGGGGAAGTTAATTAACTAAGGCAAATACTGACAGGGGAAATCCATTGTTCATGGCTTGCACAAGAGTAAACATGGCCACTATTTGCGCTAGGGCTTGGGCTAATCTGCAAGTGCGGAATTACCTAATTCCTAACTCAAATTAGATATTCAACTTCCTCCTGCCGAACTGCCTGCCAGGTCAGATATGGGTGAATCAATCTTATGACTATTAATCCGCTCCCCAATTTCTGTTCCCGCAGAGGCCAGTGACCAGGAGCCTTCTCGACCGGTGTAACCTCTGTCAGGGACAGTTATGCCAATTGTGCTCGCGTATACCACACTATGTAATTTGTAAATCAAAACTGCTTGAATCACATCTCTCCAACAGCAGAGTATTTTCACTCTAATCATGGCCTATTTCTAATGTTTGTTTCTGCCCTTAAATGTGCATTCAGTCTACACCCCATAATGCATGATCCAAATAAATTTTCATAAGATTGGTTACAAAGGTAGTTTTGCTTTCCTTGATAGCTATGAAGATGCTGCAGTTAGTGTCCCTGTTTACCCGTTTTGCTGTTATAGTTGCAAGCAGGAATGATTAAAACATTTTTCAAACCGTCAGGAAATTCAGGCTTAAAAGAGAAACTGCAGAAACTTTCATTTGTGTGCTGCATCATTGTTATACTATATCTTGCTTATAAGATAATTTGGGAGATAAAAAAAGTATAAAGTACAATTAACATGACCTGCAGGCATGGATAAAAAGCATGGGAATGGTTCAAATAGCATCATTTGGTACTCTCCCTTTCTCACTTAAATAATTCTTTTCTTTTAAAAAAAGTTCTTAAACCCGAAGGGAATGAGTATCAAGAGACAGCATCAGCTACAAAAGCAGCTGGAAAACCAACTGGATTCCCTTCCTCAGGGAAAGTGTAACAGCAAAACAGTTAGATTGAAGATTAAAGATGTATTTTTATTTCCTTCCTAAACCATTTTTGCATGCATTTGCAAAACAACTTACTCTGAAAATTACTTTTATCTCTTAACAAAACAAAAGGCAGATTGCATTGCTATGAATAAAATCTCACCGATTATTGCTAGAAATGAACAACACTAGACTTCTGATCCTTTCCAGGGTTACAGATCCTGCTCTGTGGTAAGGTAAAGGTAAAGGTCACCCTTGTTCAAAAGCCAGTCATATCCAAATATAGGGTGCAGTGCTCATCTCAGTATCAAAGCCGAAGAGCCAGCGCTGTCTGCTTCTGCAGACATTTCTGTGGTCATGTGCAGGCATGACTAGACACCGGAGAGCACGGAACGCTGCTACCTTCCCACCAAAGTGGTCCCCTTTATCTACTTGCAATTTCTTGCTTTTGAACTGCTAGGTTGGCAGGAGCTGAGACAGAAACGGGAGCTCACTCCATCATGCAGTACCCAGGAATCAAACTTCAACCTTCTAGCTCTGTGGTACATGTGCCTTAACACACACTCTCTGTGTGTGTTAACACACACTCTTCTGATGCAATGCAAAGAGCCAGCTGTCCAGATAATCTGCAAACCAGAATAGCAAGGTTATATTATTATTTTGGTCACAGCATCTATATTGTTCAAGGCCACACAAAGAATCAGACTCATTAAGGTGATGGAGCAATGGGTCTCATCTGCACTAGAAACATACCGTATTTATTCGAGTATAACGCGCACTCGTGTATAACGCGCACCCCTAATTTTCCATGAAATATTGGTATAAAATTTTTTTTCACACGCCTCGTCTCCCGCGCCACCCAATCAGATCCCGCCAGCCGCGCGCCCCTGGGCCCGTGGGTGGGGCAGACGGTGCATCTCAGCAGTGCCTACCGTACTCGGCGCCGGCTCCTTGAGTCGCGCGGCCCGGGTAGGCGTGGAGCACGGCGCGGCCCTCTCCCGTAGGGTTCCCTTCTCGACCCGGCGGGTGCGTGCAGGTGAGCGGCGGCGGCAGCGGGACCTGGGCGCCTGGGAGGAGGGCCGCGGTGTGCTCCGCGCCTACCCGGCGCCGGCTCCTTGAGTCGCGCGGCCCGGGTAGGCGTGGAGCACGCCGCGGCCCTCTCCCGTAGGGTTCCCTTCTCGGCGGGTGTGTGCAGGTGAGCGGCGGTGGCAGCGGGACCTGGGCGCCTGGGAGGAGGGCCGCGGCGTGCTCCGCGCCTACCCGGCGCCGGCTCCTTGAGTCGCGCGGCCCGGGTAGGCGTGGAGCACGCCGCGGCCCTCTCCCGTAGGGTTCCCTTCTCGGCAGGTGCGTGCAGGTGAGCGGCGGCGGCAGCGGGACCTGGGCGCCTGGGAGGAGGGCCGCGGCGTGCTCCGCGCCTACCCGGCGCCGGCTCCTTGAGTCGCGCGGCCCGGGTAGGCGTGGAGCACGCCGCGGCCCTCTCCCGTAGGGTTCCCTTCTCGGCGGGTGCGTGCAGGTGAGCGGCGGCGGCAGCGGGACCTGGGCGCCTGGGAGGAGGGGCGCGGCGTGCTCCGCGCCTACCCGGCGCCGGCTCCTTGAGTCGCGCGGCCCGGGTAGGCGTGGAGCACGCCGCGGCCCTCTCCCGTAGGGTTCCCTTCTCGGCGGGTGCGTGCAGGTGAGCGGCGGCGGCAGCGGGACCTGGGCGCCTGGGAGGAGGGCCGCGGCGTGCTCCGCGCCTACCCGGCGCCGGCTCCTTGAGTCGCGCGGCCCGGGTAGGCGTGGAGCACGCCGCGGCCCTCTCCCGTAGGGTTCCCTTCTCGGCGGGTGCGTGCAGGTGAGCGGCGGCGGCAGCGGGACCTGGGCGCCTGGGAGGAGGGCCGCGGCGTGCTCCGCGCCTACCCGGGCCGCGCGACTCAAGAAGCCGGCGCCGGGTAGGCGCGGAGCACGCCGCGGCCCTCCCCGGAGGGTTCCCTTCTCGGCGGGTGCGTGCAGGTGAGCGGCGGCGGCAGCGGGACCTGAGCGCCTGCCCAGGTCCCGCTGCCGCCGCCGCTCACCTGCACGCACCCGCCAGGTCGAGAAGGGAACCCTCCGGGGAGGGCCGCGGCGTGCTCCGCGCCTACCCGGCGCCGGCTTCTTGAGTCGCGCGGCCCAGTCCTCGTGTATAACGCGCACCCAAACTTTGAGCCTTTTTTTGGGTATAAAATTTTGCGCGTTATACACGAATAAATACGGTAGATCATTTTTATATTAGTTGAGCTGCCATGTAGTGCTTCAGAAGAGTTTGCAAATTGTACTTTGGTGAGGTTGCTGAGATGTCTCTTGGGGCTAAAGTACACTTTATAGATAGCCAGTGATTTCAATAAACTGAAATCTATTCTGGCAGATTTTGGAGGCTGAGTACTCATACTTACAAGTAAAGGCTGTTCTTACCTCTTGATGACCAATCTCAAAATAAAACAATTTGTAACCTATGGGAAGTACTGTATAAATAGGTTCTGTTACACCAATCAGATATTCTTAGTTCTCATGGAATTCCCTCTGCTAAGGATGGACAATCTATTAATCCTTATTAATTTAATCCTCTGTAGTCCCTAGCACTTTCACAGAGCAACCATTTCCTGGAGAAAATTTTTAAAATGTATGTACCTACATACAGTGGTACCACACTTAAAGAGCATAATGTATTCCACGGGATTGCTCTTTAAGCGAGTTTGCTTTTTAAGAGACACACCATTGTAAGTGACCAATTGTGACTTCTGGCGGGGGGGATGCAAACTCCGATTTAGTTGGTAAGTGAATTTTTGGTTGGCTTTAGTTGTTAAGCGATGCGACCATTCAGATTTTTTTTTGCTCTTTAAGGTAGTTAGTCTCTAAGTGAGGCGCTCTTTATGCGAGGTTTTACTGTACGTATGTACTTGCTTACCGCTCATCTGAGAGGTTTTCCTATTCGGGCAGTTTACAACATTAGAATAACAATACAAAATTAGTAATCCTAAACCACTTTTCAATAGTGGCATATGGAATGAAAAAAACTAATCCAAATTAAATTCAAGAAAACTATAAAGAAAAATATATATAACTACAAGTTAGCATTAGGGAGGATACAGTGGTACCTTGCTTAAAGAGCATAATGCGTTCCACGGGATTGCTCTTTAAGCAAGTTTGCTCTTTAAGTGAAACACCATTGTAAGTGACCGATTGTGACTTTTGGCAGGGGGGGAGGGGATTGTAAACCCCAATTTAGTTGTTAAGTGAGTTTTTGGTTGGTTTTAGTTGTTAAGCAAGGCAACCATTCAGAGAAAATTCTGCTTTTTAAGCAAGTTAGTCTCTAAGCGAGGCACTCTTTATGTGAGGTTTTACTGTATTTGGAAAATACTCTTTAAAGAGGAAAGTCTTTAACTGCCTTTTAAATATGTCCAGGGATGGATCCTGCACAGATTTGTTGTGTAGGAATGCATCTGGATTCTGTCAGGCTGCTTCTGACACATTTTGTAAACAAAGGCCTCTTTGCCTGAGAGATAACGCTGTGCTTTAGGCATGCGTAGAAAAGTGAGAGAAATTCTTTCTCCTTATTTGGGTTATGTAGGTGAAGTTTCGTTTCTGGTATTCTCTGTCAGCCTGAGTTTCGTTTTCTGATATATACTCTGCCTGAATAAAGAAGTTAGTATCGTTTGACCAGCTGAAGAGAGCAGGCGTGTTTTTGTGTGTCTCTGTTTTCTCCCTACTCAAAGCCTAATGAAGCAGGACTTCATGGGACTGATTGCTATCTTAAAGATCTGAGGATATAAACTGCTGCTAATGAGGCTGACTGAATAAAGAAGATATCTTTACATGAAGCAGAATTCCAACAAGTGGTGCTCCGTGGTGAGGCCAATTGAATGAAATTCAAAGGAATGCTTTGAACTCTGCTTCAGCAATTAACACCTCATAATCGACCGGGGAAGGTCTCATTCACCTACGACCAGGCAAAAGGTCAGACCGGAGGAAAGGTCATTCGAGCTCGAAATTCATCCAATTTTATATTGGGTCCCATTAGGTGAGTGAAGAAAAATATAATTAATTTTAATTATGGGATGTTTGCTTTCTTCAGAAACGCAGGAACTTTGTAAAGATATCTCAGATCTTTTGCATGAGAATGGGTGAAAGGTAGATGAGAAGAAGATACAGCAGCTGGTTAAAGTTATAGCAAAATTCTGTCCTTGGTTTAAATATGAAGGTCTGGACTTAAAAGAGTGGAAACAGATTGGGAGAGAAATACAGAAGCATAATGGAATTTCTGTGTCAATATTATTTACATGGGAGGCAGTTAGGGACTGCCTTCAGAGACTTACTCCAAAAAATATTTTATTGTCTCAAAGACTTGATGGCCATCCCCTCCCACAGCTTTTGCCTTCAGAGAAAGGGGGGGCCATGGCAACCATGGCGGCCATGGCAACTGCCCCTCCATCATATGAGAAAAAACAGCCTCCTGATGGGGGTGAAGGTGGAAATGGAGATGGGACATTATGTCCTGACTTGCAAAAATCAAGCACTTTTAGCCCTACAAAGACACATTTTTCTGATGCTTTAACGGCAGCTGTGCTGGACATGCAATCTCCTGAAATATACCCAGTGATAAGGGGGGCTCCGGCTGTGGGCAACGCAATGGCTGTCCCAGATAGGTATGAAACCCTCCATTACAAATATCTGAAGGAACTAAGGGTCAGCATACGTGACTATGGATTTAATGCACCTTTTACTAAAGCTTTGTTGGAAGCCATTGCATCTCAAAAATTGCTACCAGTGGATTGGAAACAGATGATCAAAGTGCTTTTGCCCCCAGCAGAAGCCATGCTCTGCTTGCAAGAGTGGAGGGATGTGGCTTGGGAGGTTCATCATACACGCCCTGCACTCACAATGGATATGTTATGTGGGGAGGGAAATTTTGCCAACCCCACACAGCAGTTGGCACTCACGGATGCCCAGCTGGGAGAGATTGCTCAGATAGTCATGCGGGCCTGGAGTAAGATTCCTTCCAAAGGGGATAGCTCCGTTGCTGGATTTGCAGCAATTAGGCAGGGCCCTAAAGAGAATTACACTGAGTTCATTAACAGACTCATGACTGCTCTCAGCCGCCAGGTGGAAAATGTGCCGGCACGGGAAATGCTCATGAAACAACTGGCTTTTGAAAATGCCAATGAGGATTGTAAAGGGGCTCTGACAGCTGTTTATGCTAGGCCAGGAACATCTATAGCAGACATGATGAAAGTTTGTCAAAATGTGGGGACTCACAGTTACAAGGCTCAACTTCTGGCAGCTGCAGTTCAATTGCCCACAACTCAGGCTCAAAACAAACGTTGTTTTGGCTGTGGGAAGGAAGGACATTTTAAAGCACAATGTCGCTCCTCTCTAAAGCAGGCAGCACGCCCTTCAAGGAAGTGTCCCATTTGCCAGAAAGGGTACCATTGGGCCAATCAGTGCCGCTCAAATCCTGATGCCAATCCCTCAGCTGCTCAGCACAAAGACTCTGACTTTTCTCCACAGCAGCAGGGAAATGGGAGTGCGGGCCAGGCTCGGGCCCAGGCAAAATAATAGGGCTACCAGAGGTCAGTGAGGAAGCAATACAGGAGGTTTTGGAAGAAGATATGGAACTTGCCCAAGAAATGATTTCACGATATAGAAAAAACCATCCTCTAAAAGAAGGACTTTTATTGAGGTTATCTAAGGACTGTACTTTTAATATGCCAGGGTGCGTGGAGGCTCTTCCCACAATGGTTGATGATGTTAATTTCCAGGGCATGATGGGCATCGTTCTTCCCTGCCCAGACACCTTACCCGCTTCTGTACACATTGCAGCAGGGTCAGTTACATTGGGTCACCAAGAAATTGTCATCCCTGCTTCAGCCACGCAACATCTCACCCTGCCTAAGGGACAACCTGTAGGACGCCTTCATCTGCTCCCACTAGGGACCACTGTAACTCCATCCCAGGAGGGGACTGCAACAGCGGCTATGGCGGTGATACAAATCACCGAGGATAGACCGACCCGCTCGCTGATTATGGGTGGACGTTCAGTGTCTGGATTGGTCGATACAGGAGCCGATATTTCAGTGGTGGCAAAAAAAGATTGGCCGACTGGATGGGCCGTCCGCCCCTGTAGGGAAGTTTATGGGGTGGGCGGGTACGAGCCAGCACAGCAAAGTGTTCATCCAATCATCTTTGAGACCTCAGGGGGAACAAAAGTTTCTCTTCACCCACTGATTATGGATATTCCTATTACTCTGTGGGGCCGGGATCTCCTGGCTAAAACAGGGTGTACCTTGCAGACAAATTTTTGATACGGGCCTCCCCTGCAGCGCCGTTGCATGCACTTCCACTACAATGGAAAAACACCCCACCAGTGTGGACGGATCAATGGCCGCTCTCAAGAGAAAAGCTCCAAGCGGCGGAGGCCCTTGTACAGGAGCAATTAAATCTGGGACATATTCAAACAACCACTAGTCCTTGGAACTCTCCGATTTTTGTGGTGAAAAAGAAGTCTGGAAAATGGCGATTGTTACATGATTTGAGGAAAGTTAATGAGCACATCTTGCCAATGGGACCTCTACAATCTGGACTTCCTAATCCGAACATGATTCCGGAAGATCATCAACTCATGGTTATAGATTTGAAGGACTGTTTTTATACAATCTTGCTAGCGCCACAAGACAGAGAAAAATTTGCATTTACATTGCCAGTATACAATAATGAACATCCTACTCAACGGTTTGAATGGTGTGTCTTGCCTATGGGTATGGCCAACTCGCCGACTCTATGCCAACATTTTGTGAACAAGGCTTTGGAACCTTTCAGGCAACGCCATCCAGAGGTTAAAGTCTATCATTACACAGATGACATTTTATTGCATGGTCCACAAGTCACGGAGAAACACCTGCAGGACCTAGCAGACATTTTGCAACAAGCGGGCTTGATCATAGCTCCTGAAAAAGTGCAGCGGATGTATCCATTCCAATATCTGGGACATAGGCTCTCAGCTACAGCTTCAACTCCGCTATTGCCAACAATAGCTATTCCGGAGCAGTTCACTCTTGTACAATTGCAACAATTGCTAGGGAACATAAATTGGGCTCATCCTTTCTTGGCCCTGAGCACGGAGGAACTATCACCACTCTTTGCTGCTCTTTCTGGACACACTTCTCCAGCGGACATCATTCCCTGCACAACGGAGATGCGTACAGCTCTTCAACGCCTCAATGAAAAGCTGCATACCATCGCTGTGGATCGGGTGCCCTCAGGCACCATTGCGCTGGCATGCGCTCTTCTTCCTACACCGAGGCTGCCCACTGCGGTTTTGTTCGTGCCTGTCAACGCTCAGAAGGCGGCCATCGTGGAATGGCTGCACTTGGCGCACACTCCCTCGAAAAACTGTTATCGCCTGCCTGATGCGATTGCTGATCTTTTCCTCAAATGCCGTACTAGGGCAAAGCATTTGACTGGTTATGACGTTGACTTTGTTTGTTTTCCTTTTTCACAGGATCAGCTAACCGCCTTGCTACAGCATTCTGAGGCATTTCAGGTGGCCATGGCGGACTTTGTGGGACAAGTTAAATTTAACCCCCCCCAAGGATAAGCGGTTTACCTTGCTGAATCTCACTTCTTACTCCCTGTCATCCCCGCTTTGCATGCAACCTATCTTGCATGCCATTACTCTTTTCTCAGATGGCTCCCCCTCCCGTGGAGTCCTTACATGGCAGGGTCCTACTGGGGAATGGGAGGTTGTTTTTACAGGACCTCAAGCATCGGCCCAGCGGTCGGAACTGGCAGCGGTCATACTTGCTTTCTCTACGTTTTCTGATGTGCCTTTTAACCTGATTGTGGATACTCAATATGTTTACCGCCTTGTCTTTACCTTAGCTCAAGCTTATTTGTCTCCATCGATGGATAGGGATCTTTTTGCTTTATTCCAACAGCTTCAAGGTTTTCTTACTAACCGTACGGTCCCATTCTTTATTGCCCACATACGCTCTCACACAAGGATCCCAGGTTATTTGACGGAGGGCAATGCACGAGCAGATTCTGCTCTCCGAGACTCTGCTGAGGTTTTTTCTCTTTTTGACAACCCCATTGACAGTCATGCAATGTTTCATCAATCTGCTAAGGTTTTGCATAAACGGTTTTCCATTCCTATGTCACAGGCTAGAGACATTGTGTCGTCCTGTGCTTCCTGTATGAAGTCTCCTATATTCCTGCCATTTGATGCTGTTAATCCTCGAGGAACAGAAGCTAATCAGCTATGGCAGATGGATGTCACGCAAGTACCTGCTTTGGCTCCGCTTTCTAAGTTACATGTGACTGTTGATACCTTCTCTGGATTTATATGGGCTACACCCTTACGGGGTGAAACATCCAGACATGTTATACAACATTGCATTCGTTCGTTTGCGGCAATGGGTAAACCTAAAAGCCTTAAGACAGACAATGGGCCATCATATGTTTCTTCTGCCTTTCAGGACTTTTGCCGTCAGTGGGACATTAAGCTAACCCATGGAATACCCTATAACTTGTCTGGACAGGCGATTGTTGAAAGAGCCCACCTGACATTCAAAAATTTGTTACACAAGCAAGTGGGAGATAGAGGGGTTCCTGTGGCTGAAATACCTACAGCTGTTGCTAAAGTACTGTATACTCTTAATTTTCTTCTTGCTCCCCATAACAGGTCACACTCTCCAGTCGAATTGCATTTCAGGACTGAGGAGTGTCTTCCTAAACCATTGGTCGTTTATCGGCAGCAACCCAATCCTGAGTGTAAGGGTCCTGTACCTCTAATCACCTGGGGACGAGGATACGCAGCGGTTTCTACAACCTCAGGACCTGTGTGGATTCCTGCCCGAGCGATCCGCCCATGGAGAGAGAAGAAGGTTACTCAGCTCCAGGATGGTGGTTCACCAGTAAACTAAATGTGCTGACATTTGTTATTTTCTTTCTTACTGTGCTTCCAGCTGTAAGAACAATGCCTCATGGGGGCAACCCCAACTTTTGGATTCGTCATGCTAACTATATGTTTGAAGTTCATGGTAAGAATGCAACGTTATACTATGAGCATCCACTGGCAGTGTCTCAAATGGCTTTTCTTCCGGCATTGTTCAACACACCTGAGCTGGTTATTGGACATTTGCAACATCTTGATAGGTCTACACTCTTCTCTAATCCTCCAGAACAATTTAACAACACCCGTTGGCGAAGCATGACATTCAAGAAATACACTAAAGGACTTTGTTTCTGCTGTCATAGTTCTGGAGTCTGGAATAGTAAATGGAAATACTGGACTCAAGCGGAAAGGGTTTTGCAGAGTGTAGGCAATTATACGGGTTGTGATGATTATTTTTGGTTATGGGGTAGTTATAACAGTTCTTATAAGCTTAATTATACCTTGTATAACACTACTATTGAAGATATATATGATGTTTTTCCTATGTTTACTCCTGATTATTCTGCTATAGATAGTGGTTCAATTTGCAATGGATGGCAAATCAAGGATCCTAACATGTGGTTCTTTTTTAATGGAGTTGCCACGAATTTCCATCCAGGACAATATCAATGTGCAGCATTGGGTTATTTTATCTGAATAATACTATTGAGAAAGAACTTCAGAATTTACAGGAGAGCATTACTAACAATGTACGCACTGATGTTAATCTCTTTGATTGGGTGACTTCTTGGTTGCCTGATTTATCTGTCCTTAGACAAGTTTTCTTTTATGGGTTTATTATTATTATCTGCTTTATACCTTTGTATTTTTGCATTACTTGTATTCCTAATCTTATTTCTATGTGTAACACATGTCCATTGCGTAGAAGGGAGACATCGAGTTTTGCACGACGGCAATTGTACTCAATGAGGTATCATCCTCCGGAACAAAGTACCAGGAGTCAGGAGGGGTACGATGTCCAGGAGGACAGTGATGATGTATATGGAGGAGTAGTTATGGAGTATGATGACATGCAGGGGTATGATTAGCCGTCCCTCTCTCAAATTTAAATGAAAAAGGAGGACATAAGAACATAAGAACAGCCTTGCTGGAACAGGCCACAGCCCATCCAGTCCAGCATTCTGTCTCACACAGTGGCTCACCATTTCCTTCAGGTTATTCCCAAGGAGATGCCTTCACCTGCTTAGGATTCCCTGGAAATGGCATTGAGAGATATCCTGCCTATCTCTCCAACCCGGAGGTTGTCCTTAGGTAGCCATAATTATAGCCATTGATAGCCTTGTCCTCCATGAACTTGTCTAATCCTTTCTTAAAGCTGTGAAGACTGACAGCTGTCACCACTTCTTCTGGCAGGGAGTTCCATAGACCAGTAATCCTCTGGGTGAAAAAGTACTTTCTCTTATTTGTTTGAGAACTAGTACCCAAAAGTTTCATGGAGTGTCCCCTAGTTCTAGTGTTGTGCGATAGGGAAAACAGTTTTTCCTTATCTACCTTGTCCACACCGTGCATGATTTTATAAACTTAATCAGGTCACCTCTTAGACGCCGTCGTTCAAGAGTGAAAAGGCCCAACCGTTGCAGCCTCAGATGGTAAGGAAGGTGTTCCAGTCCCCTAATCATTCTGGTTGCCCTCCTCTGAACTTTCTCCAACTCCATAATATCCTTCTGGAGGTATGGCGACCAGAACTGTACACAATATTCCAGATGGGGCCTCACCATAGATTTATAAAGAGGCAAAATGACACTTGCTGACTTATTCTCTATACCCTTCCTAATGATCCCTAACATTGAGTTTGCTTTTTTCACTGCTGAGGCACACTGGGTTGACACCTTCATTGAGCTGTCCACCAGGACACCAAGGTCCCTTTCCTGGTTTGTCGCAGAGAGTTCAGACCCCATCAGTTTATAAATGTAATTGGGGTTTTTTGCCCCAACATGCATCACTCTGCACTTACTGATGTTGAAGCTCATTTGCCACTGTTTTGCCCACTCCCCCAGTGTCAAGAGATCCCTCTGGAGCTCTTCACAATCTCTCACAGTTTTCACTACCCTGTATAATTTAGTGTCGTCAGCAAATTTGGCTACCTTGCTTTTTACTCCTACCTCTAGATCATTTATGAAGAGGTTGAAAAGCAGGGGTCCCAGTACTGAACCTTGGGGGACCCCACTCTTTACTTCCCTCCACTTGGAGAAGTGTCCATTTAGTGCTACCCTCTGTTTCCTGTCCCTTAGCCAGTTGCTGATCCAGGACAAGACCTGTCCCTTTATTCCATGACTGGTAAGTTTATTCAAGAGCCTTTGGTGTGGGACCTTGTCAAAAGCCTTCTGAAAGTCCAGATAAACAATGTCAACTGGATCCCCCTTATCCACATGCTTGTTGACACTCTCAAAAAATTCCAACAGATTAGTGAGGCATGATTTGCCCTTGCAAAAGCCATGTTGGCTCTCCTTTAGCAGCGCCTTCTCTTCTATGTAACTATTAATTCTATCTTTTAGGATGGTTTCCATCACTTTACCTGGGACACATGTCAAACTGACAGGCCGGTAATTTCCTGGATCACCCCTGGATCCTTTTTTGAAAATTGGTGTTACATTCGCTACCTTCCAGTCATCAGGCACAAAGCCTGATTTGAGGGAAATATTATATATTTTGGCTAGGATATCAGCAATTTCATCTTTAAGTTCCCTGAGAACTCGTGGATGGATGCCATCTGGTCCTGGGGATTTGTTAGTGTTTAGCTTAACAAGACATGCAAGGACCTCCTCCCTGGTTATTTCTATCTTGCTTAATTCTTCGGTTTCCCTCCCTACGAAGATAGGCTCTGTTTTGGGCATGTGGTCTCTGTCTTCTTCAGTGAATACTGAAGCAAAGAATTCATTGAGTCTCTCTGCAATCTCTGTTTCCTCTTTAATAACCCCTTGCCTTCCATTGTCATCTAATGGTCCAATGGCCTTCCTAGTTGGGTTCTTACTTCTAATGTACTTAAAGAAGTCTTTGTTATTTCTCTGAGTATTTTTAGCTATACGCTCCTCAAAGTCTTGCTTTGCTTTCCTGATTGTTGCCTTGCATTTGTTCTGCCAGAATTTATGTTTCTGCCTGCTGTCCTCATTTGGACAAGCCTTCCATCTTCTAAATGAGCTTTTCTTGCTCTTGATCACTTCCCGAACAGCTCCTGTAAGCCACATCGGAGTCCTCTTGGACCTGGCAGTGCCCTTTTTCCTTTTGGGTATGCATTCCAATTGAGCCTCTGTTATTGTTTTTGTAAACAGCCTCCATGCCTCTTGGAGTGTTTGGACTCTCTCAATTTTCCCTTTCAGTTTCTTTTTTACTAGTTTCCTCATCTTTGAGAAATTTCCTTTTTGAAAATTTAAGGTCTCTGTGTTAGATTTTATCAGTGACTTGCGGTCTATGATCAAGTTAAACATAATTGAGTTGTGGTCACTGTTCCCTATTGGATCAGTCACATTAACATCTTGCACCAGATCCTGAGTATTACTCAGAATCAAGTCAAGGATTCTTGAACCTCTAGTTGGGTCTTCAACCATCTGTCCCAGGGAACAATCATTGAGCATATCTAGGAACTTTATCTCTTTATCATGTGCTGAACAACAGTTCACATGTAGGACATGTAGGAATGCATCTGGATTCTGTCAGGCTGCTTCTGACACATTTTGTAAACAAAGGCCTCTTTGCCTGAGAGACAACACTGTGCTTTAAGCATGCGTAGAAAAGTGAGAGAAATTCTTTCTCCTTATTTGGGTTATGTAGGTGAAGTTTCGTTTCTGGTATTCTCTGTCAGCCTGAGTTTCGTTTTCTGATATATACTCTGCCTGAATAAAGAAGTTAGTATCGTTTGACCAGCTGAAGAGAGCAGGCGTGTTTTTGTGTGTCTCTGTTTTCTCCCTACTCAAAGCCTAATGAAGCAGGACTTCATGGGACTGATTGCTATCTTAAAGATCTGAGGATATAAACTGCTGCTAATGAGGCTGACTGAATAAAGAAGATATCTTTACATGAAGCAGAATTCCAACATTGTTGGTAAAGTGTTTCAGAATGTGGGTGCCACCACTAAAAAGGCCCTCCTCCTTGTCAAGGTCTTCCTCACCATTCTCAGTGTAGGCTCGTGGAGCTGTCCTATTTGAGATGAACAAGGTAGCTAATCTCTGGGAGAGGCACCCCGACAGATAGCAATGTCCTAAACCATACAGGGCTTCGTAGGTCAAGCAAGACGACTACACAAGACCACCATGCTTTTCTATTCTGTCTTTGATCAGATAAGTCCTAATGGTTATAGAGTATAAAACCACTCCAATGTACTGTACATTCCTCTTCAATTGTAGATGTGACTTCTCTAAATTTACTCTAATGCTAAGATCCACAAATAGAAGTAAGATGAAGGCAACATCCCTTTGTGCATTGATGTTTGAATCTGTCACAATCAGGCCAGTATCTATGCACAAGAATACAGTTATATCATGGTCCCTGAGGTATACAAGGACTGACAGTAGTATATTGAACTTGTATATTCTGTTCAGTAAAACAATTCATAAGAGACAATGGTCTGGCCAGATCATGTTGTGAAAATATGCATTCTTGAAGTTTGGCACAACAAACCAGTTTCTTTTGAGATTGAGTCTAATGTCTTCAATCAGAATTTCTTTGTAGCTATTTATTTATTTATTCTATTTATAAACACTGCCCATCTAACAAGAATGTTACTCTGGGCAGTTTAAAATACAAAATAAACATATATTCCCAACACACCAACATAAATGAGTTAAAGTAAGAATAAACCATTATCTTAACCTATAAATCTGAGCGTTAACCGTTGGAACTTGACAAAGGATCCTACACCCGGCCATAATAGCCCGTACCGAGCATTTGTCCACTTGCACGAAATGGGTCCGGAGGTCAACAAAGATTTTAGAAATGTGCCAGTGGGGCAAGAGACCCACAAACTCGAACAAAGGAAAAGAACCTCAATTCCCAACGTTCCTTGTGCCGCGCCGCACCACAGCCAATGAGGCTGAGAGGCGCGAGCAAAAAGAACGTTGGGAAATGCGCCGCGGCCAATCAAAAACAAGCCACAGAAAAAAATGCTGCACAAACAGAAACCACAAATGCAAAACTACAAGCCCCAGTGTCCTGCGCGCCATGAGCGCACAGAATTCTGAGGAAGCCGGTGCGTGAAAAATAAAAATACAAAGTGCCGCTGGGGTTCCCGCAGCCTGGCCAGCGAGGCCAGGCTGCGGGAAGAAAAGCCCCCCTCCCCAACACCGCCTGAAGCGCCGTTGGGGTTCCCGCGACCTGGCCAGCGAGGCCACGCTGCGGAAAGGAAAGCCCCCCTCCCCAATGCCACCTGAAGCGCTGCTGGGGTTCCCGCAACCTGGCCAGCGAGGCCAGGCCACGGGAAGGAAAGTCCCCCTGCCACTGGGGTTCCCGTGGTCCAGCCAGCGAGGCCAAGCCACGGGAAGGAAAGGCCCTACCAACAACGCCACCTGAAGCGCCACTGGGGCTAAAAACAGTAACAAAAAAAACACACACCAAAATTATTCAAAAATAATAATAAATAAATAAATAAACAATTAAACCATTAATTAAAACAAAAAACACAAACAAAAACATCCACAAACACACAAAACCACTTACAAAACACCTAACAACAAAACAAAAAAACCACAAATTACACAAACAAACCAGAAAAGTAAACAAAACCAAAAATAAACAAACCAATTAAAAAACCAAAAAATAAACCAAAACAAAAAAGAACAAATACAAACACTGCCCAGCCCACCACCACAAAAGCAAAACAAAGAAAAACCCCAAAATAAAGAAAATCAGACAACTCACCACCACCTCCTTCCTCCACAACGACCGGAACACAAATGAACAAACCAAGAGACTACATACCGGAAGAAGCTCCACCCAGAGGCCAAGAGAGAAAAAACAGTCAAAGTAAAAGAGAACCACTAGCAGCCCCACCTGCAGGGCAGAAAAGTAAAAACAAGTCAAAAATACACAATAGCCCCAAACAAAAGGCCACAAAAGTAAAAAAAAATCTAAACCATAACAATACATCACACTTTTACACAAATGACAAACATGTGTAAAAAAAATTAAAAGATTTCTAAAATCATGTGTTGAGTTTCAACTCAAATAGAAACCAAAAACATCAAAACACAGTTTAAAAACATTGACATTCCTTTCACATACTTTCACATTCCTAAAGTTACCATTTTGTCTCCGGGTGCAATTCAAGGTGCTGGTTTTGACCTTTAAAGCCCTATATGGTAGTGGGCCAGGTTACCTAAGAGACCTAATTGCCCTAAGGACATCTGTCCATCCAACTAGAGCGGACCGGAGGGGCTCTCTAATTGTGCCATCAGCCAGGGGGGCTCGCCTCGCTGGCACGAGGAGGAGGGCCTTCTCCGTGTCCGCACCGGCCCTTTGGAACCTCCTGCCAGTAGAACTGCGCCTCCAGATGGAGTTGCTGCCCTTTAGGAAAGAACTAAAAACCTGGCTGGCGGGCCAAGTTTGGGGTGCAGGTAGAGGGGTGGCTTCCGTTGGGTGGTTGATATAGAGGAGTATGCCTTGCCTCACGGTTCCATCGGTACCTGCACCCCTTTTTAGGGGGGTGGGTTTTTAATTCTGTTTTATCTGTTTTATCTGTTTTATCTATGATTGTGAACCGCCCTGAGTCAGCCTTGGTCGAGTGGGTGGTATAGAAATTTAACAATTAAATTAAATTAAATTAAATTAAATTAAATTACCTACAGTACAACTATTTAAAAAAATCACATACTAAAACATTATTTGGTTAAATTTTTAAAAATTGAAAAAATTATATCATCCTTTGTTCTTTTTTTAATCCACAAAAACAAACCACCAAAAAACTGATAACAGTTTATAACAGTCAATCATCCTAAAGGTATCCTCTTCAATATCTTCTCTCTCTGATATCTTATCCACGTGCAAACTTCACTATTTTGTAAACAAACAAAATCATCCGTGTGATCCATACACAAGACAAATGTAGAAGGAGAAGGCGATACCTTTTTTATTATCACTAAACAAAAAAAATCATGGCAAGCTTTCATGATTCAAGATCACTTCTTCATGCATGCAAAGGCAGGGAAATTATAAATGAAACTCCAAATGTTCATTGTATGATGGTCTGTTTGCCAGGCTCTGTTCTTAAAAATGAATGTGAAGTAGCAGTCCATTTGATATCCTTCCCCCATTTGACAAACACAGGGAACCAGGCCTCTGCTTATTGCTTTCTCCAAATGGCTCTATTGAGGCTGTACGTCCCCCTTCTCTGGCCAGGTTAATTTGCATTGTTTTAACATTTGTTTCACTATTTTGTGTTTCTTTGTTTTGCTATTGTCCCTTCTCGTCTAAGGTTTTGGGTTTTCATAATAACTAAAAATAAAACAGAAATATCAACAAATTCCATTGTACACTAGAAGGTGGACAAACAGCAAAGTCTGAGTGTTCAACAGGGCTGACCTGGAAATAAATTTTTGCCCATGCATCAGACCAAAGATTCTGCTAAGGCCAACTTCACCTTTCTGTTACTTAGCTCCGTAAGCATTCTTTGCAAGCTGCAAACATCAAAAATTTGTTCCCTGCACGTTGAACTAACAGACATGATGAAATCTGATGCTATTGTCAGCCGCTTTATTACTTGAAAGAAGCCGAGTTGGGGGACTACTTAAAAGGAGCACAGAAATCTGCAAGACAAAAGCTATACGAAGCAGCTGTTAAAGATAGCCTAAAGTGCCTGACTTTTAACAGAAACACATCCAATTCATGAAGAAAGTAAGAACAGCATTCTGTTGGTGGAGGCATATATCATTTATTTTAAATATTTATACCCCACTTTAAAATTCCAGACACTGGCTGAATTTTCACAAACTTCTAAGATCAGGCGGCATCATCAGCATAGAGATGTCGGTCCAGCCAAAACCTCTGGATAACCTTATCAAACAGTTTCTTGCTTGACTGAAAATCCTGAGGCATCCTATGAATCTCTCATATACTGTTCTTGCCACGTCTCAGAGCGCTGGCTGAAGTCTCAGGGGACTACTAAGCTTCTCCAGGGAAAAAGACAGTTGTTAGAACAATCCATGTTGGAGGAGGAAACAGTCTGTTTTTCTACTGTTATCGTTATTATTGCTCCAACCATGTTAGTAATTTCTTGCACTGAACATACTCGCCACCCCTCCCCCTCCCCCGGGGCAGAAAAATAGAGAGAAATAAGTGGCAAAGGATTGGTTTGATAACAGAAGGGCATAAAACATGAGAAATTCGCCCCCCCCCCCCAAAAAAAGGCCTTTAAAATGTCTTTATATGACCTTCAAAAGACACTTTTGAAAATAACTAGAACCTGTTATTCCCTGCATCTAAAGTAACTTTTATAACTACATTACATTTGCTATAACTGTGTTACTATGAATTATATAGCTTGTCACCAAAAATAACCATATGCATTATCCAAAAATTGCTGATAACTATATTACCTCTAACGTTTACTTCACAGATCTGTTTGTCTCCCACTCTTTGTCCTGCTAAATCAATAGCCCACTATTTTCACTCTTTCTTGGCCCTTAATTAATTCATTAAAATGTTTGTTTATTTATTTAAATGTTAATTGCTGTATTTGCCATTTCTCAGGTTTCAACACATCCATGGTAACATTATGGCCCCATTGAATGCACAGCTTGCCATTTCATCCACTGTTTCGAACTGTTGATAAATGTTTATAGGAGAGCTATATCTTCAGGATATTTGGTAGGCAAAGGCAGCTATCTCAAGTGGCAGATTTTAAAAACTGTTGGGGGAGAAACTTGTATGCCATGTGGCCTGACCTGAGCTACTTTACCTAACTCAGTGATGACGAACCTTTTAGAGACTGAGTGCCCAAACTGCAACCCAAAACCCACTTATTTATCACAAAGTGCCAACACAGCAACAGGGGAGGAAGGAAATGCTCCCATTGGGCTGCTGTGCAGAGGGGCGTGGCAAACTCTGTGCTTGGGAGAGGGAGGAAGCGCTCACAATGGTTTGCTGGGTAGCAGGGTGGATGAACTCAGTGCTGGGTGAAGGAGGAAGCACTCCCATTGGGCTGCTGGGAGGGGCTGCTGGGAGGGGGGAGAGGCGGACTTCTCCGGTGCCCCCCTCCCTCTGTTCTAGGAGGCAGGGAGGCAGGGCGAGACGGACGTGAACGATGCCCCTCCTCCCTGTGGGTGTTGTGGGTCTCTCCTCCCCGCCTCCTTCTGCCCCGGCTAACATACCGGGTGAACTCCGCTGGGCCGGCGGTGGCGGCTTTTTAGGGCCACCGGAGAGAACCAAGATGATGTGGCAGAGGGGGAAAGGCACGCGAGTCAGCTGTTTTTTCTCACGTGCACCGGTTGTCCCGCCTCCTCCGCGCTTGTGGCCTCCTGACTGATTGGCTGAGGTGTGCTGTGGCATGGTAGATGCTGGAACTTGTAGTTTTATTTATTTTTTTGTCTGCGTTCATGGGGCGTTGGGCCCACTCTTGGCTTCTGGACCCTTGCGGGAGTGATGTTGGGGACAAAAGGTAAGTGTGCACAGCGCATTACAGGATAGGCTGGGCAGGTGTGGAAGCACATTCCACACACGCATGGCCACATTCCATTCTTATATGCATTCTGTACTTCCTCAGAAGTAAGCTGCTAAGAGTTCAGTGGTTATACTATTGAACAAGGCTTTTCTTTTTATCAACATCAAAGAAATGACACAAGGTATTTGTAACTACAGTTATAAGCAGAACTAAAGCCTTAGTCACGCTTTTTTATATCCAAGATTCAAAGTGTATTGTCCAGGCTCAAGATCCCTGCAGTGAATTGTGCAATGTCCTTAATAACAACTCTTTAACATTTGTGGTTTTGAAATGACTGAATGTTTTAAAGATCTGCAGTAAGAAAAATAGCAAATGATTTGGATCATATATCATTAGTATATTTCATGAAGTTCATTTGCACAGGTTTTCATTATGTTGCCTGTTGAAATTTATCTAGATTGCACAAACATTCATTAATTTAAATCTATCTTTACAATATTGTCAGATGCTTTCGATCAGTCCTCCCAACATCTGCCATCCTGTCATTTCCTGACATCAGCAGACTCTTCTCTGCATACTTCACTTGAACTGACGACTAAGCAAGATTATACATAGCAAGTGCTGACAGAATAATGGATCTGTGCAAAAGACATAGAAATTTCAAGTGGCATTGCAACAGAAGAGCATTTTAGACAAGTTGGATGTTTTGACAATACTTTCTAAATTATAAACAAAACAAAATCGAATTCCTATGCCTTCCAAAGGTCAACAACAAATAAGTTCACACTGGAAATCAGTAATAGTTTGTCAGAGAGATGAATCATAAAAAAGAAAGAGAAGAACAGCAGTCAGTAAAATATTTGATCACAGAAGAATCAGAATAGGAGAGGGACATTGGGACTAGATAAATTCTCTAAGGGTGTTGTTTTGACTGTCAAAAGAATCAGGTTTTCAATCTTTTTAATAAAAAAAGCCCAGTTTAAGATCACATGAACCTTATGTCAGTTTGCATGGCTTTAGTGCAGGGGTCCCCAACCTAAGGCCTGTGGGCCAGATCCAGCCCACGACACCATTTCATGTGGGCCCCCCACCCCTCCAAGGGCATTCGAGAAACAAAATAGCTGTCATTTTGAAGCTGTTGGGACATAATGGCCACCCCATCGTATAGGCAGGACAAAATGGCCATCCGGCCCTTGAAGCTGACTGAGAGAGTGTGACACTTTCCCCGGCTTGTAAAGGTTGGGCAGGCCTCCGAAGCTGTGGGGGAAAACAAAGGTTGGGAAGCCCTGCTTTAGCGAAATCTTGCTGAATAGTTTTGTTTTAACACTGTAACGGCCTCCCAACATCCTTTTTTTGCTCTGGTTCCCATAGAGTTTTCTTTCTTTTTATTACTTACTAGCATAGTTTGCCCGGCCTTGCCGGGCATTTTTAATGTGTGTGCTGGTGGTTTGGGGTGGTTTTGGTTTTGCACAACCACCACTCCTAGGAAAAAAACCACTCCAACCACCAACTCACACACTATTATTTTTTATTATGGTAGGAGTGGTGTGTGTGTGTGTTAATATTTTTGTTAACTAAAAATAGCACCCTCTGGTGGACTACATTCACTAACGTTCAGTGCGGAGGAGACGTTCGTGCAGGGAGGATGTCTTTTTTCGGTTGTTCCCTGTAGGTGAGTTTTTTGTTTGTTTTGGGTGTGTGTTAGTGTGAGTGTGTGTGGGGGGAGGGTTGGGAGGGTTTAATGTGGCCTTGCCTTGCTGGCCAGGCCACATTAACTCCTTGTGTTTGGGTGGGGGGGATTCTTTAATTTATGTTTTTTTTTAACAGGGGGGCTGGCTGGTGCCTTGCCGTAGCTTGGGTTTGGGGGGGAGAGGGGGGTATCCCCTCCCCCCCAAGCTATGGGCCAGCTTGGGCAGGCCTCCGAAGCTGTGGGGGAAAACATAGTTTTTCCCCATTGCCTCACCGAAGCATGGGTCGGGGGGAAGAGAGGGGTATCCTCTTTCCCCACCCCCATGCTACGGTGGCGACTTTTCCTGGCCTCCGAGGCTGTGGGGGAATTTTTTTCCCCTGCTGTCTTTCCAAAGCTTGGGGGGAGTGGGGGCTATCCTCCCCCCCCAAGCTATGGGGCAGTTGTGGGAGACAGAGGTGAGAACGGGTGCTCCATGCTTGGCCTTTGTCTTCCATTTTTAAGGTGTTCGTCTTTCTTGGAAGACAGGGGCCAAATCTTTTGGCCTCCGTCCTCCTAGAAAGACGAATCGGTTCCCTCTGGAAAACACTTTCCCTCCCGTTGTGGCCTTCTGCATAGGGAGAAGCACCGGACTGTCCTTTGCCACATCACCTGCAGAGACGAAGGACAGTCCAGTGCTTCTCCCTTCACAGAAGGCTGCAACTGGAGGGAAAGACTTTCAAAGACCCAGCTGGAGCCAGCAAAGGGTAAGTGCGGTCGGCGGAGGTTAGGGGGGGCTAGGTGGTGAGGCAGGGGGGTGGCATGGTTACCGGGCCATGCCTCCCCCCCCAAACCCTCATCGACCACACTTATTTTTTCCCAGCTCCGCGGTTTCCCAGGCAGGCGCGGTTTGTCTTTTAAAACCACCACGCCACGCTTTCGCAGCCTCCTCTGCACTCGCATCCCTCAGCCTGATTGGCTGAGGGGTTGCACAGCACAGAGGACTCTGGGACTCGTAGTTCTTTTTTTTGTCACGTTCGTGGGGTTGCTGCCCCATTGGCCACCACCGGAACCCCGCGGCATTGGGAAGGCGGGGGTTATGGTGAGTGTGGAGGGCTAGGTCGGAGATGGTTGGACCGGGTGTGGGAGCCTTTGAATGAATCCAATGGTTAAGGCCACTTTTTATAGGTATAGATTTCTGTTGCCACCACCAGATAGCTGTTAAGCAGCCAGCCTCCATTCTGTAGGGGGTGGTGGTGGAATCAACTATCATCAGAGACTGCAGAGACATTCATAACCTGACCAGCTTCCGGTGCTGCTCACGTTGCTGCTGCTCTCCACCCGTCAGCAGGTAACAACCCCTCCCCCTTATATTTAACTGTTATTAACACTGCAACAGTTCTTTGCTATGATAGCAATCATAGCATTATAAGTGTAAAGATCAAGGGAAATACCATTTTTGATGTGCACATGTGCACACAAAAGAATACAACAGTTCAGGAACTGGTGCCAAATAAGCAGCAGTTTTTCTAGGTTCTTGGACAGGCTCTGCCACTTCCCAAGGCAGCAGGAGGCTTTTGGAGCATGTTTGCTCCCATTCGGGATTTTTCTGACTCTTCTCCACTGCGCTTCAGCAATTAGAGCACAGCCGTGGGAAATTTCCCGTGCCGGGCAGAGCTTATGTCAGCGCCTGGGATCTCAGTGCAGGACCAGGAAGTCGCCCACAGCCGCTCTGTGGCTGCCAAAGTGCAGCCAAGAAGCGTCAGAAAAATCCCAAACAGCTAAAATGGCACAATCCCTACTGCTGATGACAACGAAAACCTAAGTAGTGGGCGCAGCCACACTTCCGTCCTCCACAGCTGAGCGCAATGGTGGGAACTGCCCCCTGGTGGTGAAACGTTGGGAACCCCTGGTGTAGACTATAACCATAATTTCTGCAAGATAATGCATGTCTCAATTGGGCATCATGTATTCCTCAGTCCTTGAATCCATTTCGAACCAGGTAAAACTAATGCAAATGTAAGAGTTTTCACTAATCAAGATGCACTCTTAAATGTTTAGTAAACTCTGGAATTGTTCCTCAAGAGAAAAACTGTTTGCTAGTAAGCAATGCATTGTCTTTACTGATCCACAGAGGGGCTTGTGCAGCTATGCAGATAACCTGAAGAATTACATGACTCAGCAATCACTGTGACTGACTCAGCAAAAATTTTCCACAGTAGTATGTAACTCCCTGGTACAAGAGCTCGTGGGGTTGCTTTGATGAGTTATAAGGACCAGCTGAAACAAACCATGAAAGTGTCAGGTATTGTTGTGTCCAAATGTTATATTGCTTTAATTACCAATTCGCCATTAAGTCTTTGCAACAAAAATGCACCCTTTCTTTTTTTCTTTTTTAAATAATATTTTTATTAAGTTTTTCAAAAAAAATACAAATGATATATTTCAAAAATACAACAAATACAAGAAATTACAAATCAGAAAATTTCTAATTTAATTTTCCCAGAAACTCATATGTTGAGGTACCGGCTTATCCCTTTTATCACTCACAAGGACAAATTCCACAAATGGTTTCCATATTTCCCAAAATTTGTTCTCTTTTAAGATACCTTTCTTCACATTCAATTCACTTGTCAATTTATCATTTAATGCAATTTCCCATATTTCTTTATACCATTCATCAATTTTTAACCTTAAATCACTTTTCCATTTTCTCGCAGTCTTGCAGCCGTTAACATTATTGACACCAGTTCTTTTTTGTTTGTACTCATATTTATATCATCCAATCCCATCAGCAAGGCGATACCTGGCTCCAGTTTTATATCGACTTTAGTAATCGCTGAAATTTCTTTCTCAATTAGTTTCCAAAAAATCTTAACCACTTTACAACTCCACCACATGTGTTCAAATGTTCCAAGCTCACTTTTACATTTCCAGCAATCTCTTGATTTACTATTATCCATTCGATACAATTTAACTGGAGTCAGGTACCACCTCCACAATATTTTATAATTATGTTATTTTAATCTTATAGAAAGATTTTTCATAATTCTTCTCCTCCATTTATTCTTCCACTGTGATTCCGAAATTCTTATATTTAAATCTTCTTCCCATAATGTTCTCAACACATTTTGTGAGCTTTCATCCTTATTCAAAATTCTATATATTTTACTTACTAAACCTTTTATCTCCATTTCTCCTTTTCTTATTTTACAAATCATCTCCTCAAATTCTGTTTTCCCTCTCTGTAAACTGAGCTCCTCTTTATATCTCTTCCCCCATTTTTTTACCAAAATTATTTTAACCAGTTAAATTTCATCTGTTTCAACACTTCATCTCTTAATTCCAAGTTATCCATCATTTTTATCCAATCTTTTAACAGAAACACATCATTTCTCAAAAGTATATCCTTTATTCTTTTGTCTACTTTCAAAGGGAAAGTCTTAACATCTTCCAAATCCATTATGAGGGAAATTCCCGGCACTATTTTCTCATCTTCCAAATCCATTATCGGGGAAATTCCCGGCACTATTTTCTCTTTAATATTTTTCAAAACCTCCATCATTGCTTTCGGTAATGGATTATTTACCTTTATTTTCATCCCCTTATCCAAAAAAATTGCCTTCCCAAATTGTTGTAATTCTTTTATTTCTATCTTGTCCCAAATAACATCAGGTTTTGTTATAATTTTTACAACATTTTTTAACTGAAATGCTCTATAATAGTGTTTAATATTTGGAATACCCAATCCACCTTCTTTTTGCGATATATACCATAAACTTTTTGTAATTCTCGGTCTTTTCCCCCCGTTACAAAAAGTATTTATCATGCTCTGAAAAATCTTTATATCTTTTTCTTTTAAATGAATTGGTAGGGCATCAAACAAAAAATTAATCTTTGGCAATAATTTCAAACCAAGACAAATTTAACTTATTATATTGCTTTATTTTCCCCTTTATTTCCATTCTTTGTTTATCATAATTTAGTCTCTTAAGTTCTTCTATTTTATTTGCAATATTAATTCCCAAATATTTCACACTGTCTTTAATTTGTATATTATATCTTTCCTTTATCTTCTTCATTTCCATTACAAATAATCATTTCAGATTTATCCCAATTCACTTTTAAACCCGTCATTTCCTCAAATTCCCTCAAATGTACCTGGATATGTTCCATTGTTTTCACAGGGTTTTTCATTATGACCATTGTATCATCAGCATATAAACTAATTTTTACTCCTTCTGTTCCCTCAATCTTTCTATCTTCTCTTATAAGTGTCGCTAATAATTCCATGGCCATCACGAAAAGTATAGGCGACAATGGACAACCTTGCCAAGTACCCACTTCTAATTTTATATCTTCTGTAAATGTTTCATTCACTTTTACTCTAGTTATTCCTTTCTGATATAGTTGATCAATTAAATTTATAAATTTCATACCAAACCCAAACTTTCTTATAATTTCTTTAATCGTAATCCATTGCAAAGAATCAAAGGCTTTAAAAATATCTAAAGATAATAATCCAATCTTTTCCTTTTTTTTTTGTTCTGCTATATTCACCAAATCAATTACCCTTCTAGTAAGATCTGCCATATATCTACCCTTCAGAAAACCAGCCTGATCCTTATTTATATATTCTTTCATGAATTCATTTAGTCTATTTGCCAATATTGCAGTAAAAACTTTTGCATCTTAATTAATCAATTAAACTGGCCTATAAGACTCTATCTTATTCAAATCTTTCCCTGGTTTAGGAATCAAAGCAATTACTGATCTATACCATGAAGTCGGTAATAAACCTCCATCCAATATATAATTAAACAGCTTCAGGAGTCTTGGTATTACCAATTCTTTAAATTATTTATAAAATTCCACTGAGAATCCATCCTCGCCAGGCACCTTACCACTTTTCAATCTCTGTATCACCCCTCTTATCTTTTTTTCCTGTTATTGGTGTTTCCATTCTATCTTTATGCTCCTCCTTTATTCTGATTCCCTTCCATTTATCCAAATAATCCCTTAATTTTCCTACTCTTATATATTTTTTTTAGAATATAAATCTTGATAAAAACCTTTTATTATTTCCACCTTCTCATTTGTTTTGTTACATCTCACTCCTTGTTCGTTTATTAAAACACAAATTTCTCTTCTAACACTCTTTTCTTTCGCAGCTCTAGCTAATAATTTTGAATTCTTGTTGCTATATTCAAAATATTCCCTTTTTAAGTATATCAAATCTTTTTTAACTTTTTCTATGTCCTTGCCAATCTGTTCTTTTCTCAATTTCTGGATATTTAATAATGTTTCTTTCCTCCCTGTTCTTATATGTTCCTCCTGAAGTTGTCCAATTTTCCTTTCAATTTTCTCATATTTATCCTTTAAATGTTTATTTCTTATACTATTTAGTTTAATACATTCTCCCCTAAAAACCGACTTCATAGCATCCCACACTACGTTATATGTTACTTCGCCTGTATCGTTCCATTGCCAATATTGATTCCAAACTTTTTCCATATTTTCCTTATTTACAGGCTCATTAAACAATTTTGAATCATATCTCCAACTACTTTTTCCCCTCTCTGATTTCCCAATTCCCAATTGCATTAAAAGTTTAGCATGGTCTGATTCTTTGAAAATTCCAATATCTATTTCTTCTATATTCTTAAATATATCTTCAGTAACAAAAAAATAGTCTGTTCTAGAATATGAGTTGTATACATGTGAAAAATAAGTATATTTTCTTTCTGTTCCTTTAAATTCTCTCCACGCATCTGTTAACCCTAAAGGTTTTATCCAATTATCTAATATCTTCGTTTTTGATACCATTTTGTCCCTATCTACGTTAGTGCAATCCATACTAGACTGAATTAAATTAAAATCACCTGCTACTATCATTTTAACCGTCTTTTCTTTTTCCAAAATTCGATATACCTTGTCTAAAAACTTATCCTGATGTTCATTTGGAGCATATATATTCACCAAGGTCACTTCTTCATCGTCTATTGTACCCTTTCCAATCAAAAACCAACCTTCCGGATCAGAAATACTCTTAGTCAAAACAAAACCCAATCTGGTTGAAATCAGTGTTGCCACCTCTCTTGCTTTAGACGTTCCATCTGCTTTTTCATATATCTGTATCCAACCCAGAAATAATTTGTTGGTATCTTCTGATTTTTGATGTGTTTCCTGTAAAAAAATTATATCTGGACGATCTTTTCTAAGAGCTGCTTGTAATCTTTTATGTTTAACTTGGGAACCCGTACCTTTCACATTCCATGAAGTTTATTAAGTGCAGGGGGAAGTGACGTAATGTCGGGCTGAGCAGAAGGGACCTTCTGTTCTCTCTCAAAGGTGGGCCACTAAAGGTGGATTTAAATGAAGAAATCCTTCTAAAAATGTTTTTAAAAGTAAGGTGAAAGTTACCTGATGTGAGACAATCTCAAAAAATAATTTTTTGGAGAAGCGGCAGGTCAGATTACTGGAGGATAGCAAGGTAAACAACTGGAGTGGAGCGGAGACGGTGCGCAGTGATTAGAAGGCAGTGGAGGGGCTTGAAGAGGGAGAGAGAGTGGAGATTCTACTCCTCTCTTTAATTCGAGAAACAAAGAGCTTGTTCACCGAGCCTTGAATGTGGATGGAGGAGGAGACACAGGCAAGATACTGGTTGTGGAGACAGAAGCAAGTGATTGAAAGCAGAAGGAGACAACTGGCAATGGTAAGTCCAGCGGGAGCGAGAGTCATGGTTGGCTGGTATCGCTGGCACTGAAGTGGATTGAAGTTTGGTCTCTCTCTGGAACGGAGTGGAATGGAGTAAGGAGGGAGGAGAATAAAGCGGAGATTGTGGACCTTGCATTCTGTCTGAGTTACTACTGTTACTACCTAACAGTTTGAGTTGAGTTCTGTTGGTTAAAAGGGATTGAAGAAGGGTGTAAAACCTCAATGATTGTGGTGGATTCAGATGCTGCTGTGCTGTGGTTTGCAGTTAAAATGGCGCTGCAAGATTGAGAGTGGAACGGAATGGAATTTGAGCTTGTGACGCAGTTAAGAAAAGTTCTCTTTGCCTGACCTTATTAACTGAGACTGGGAACAGCTGGAAGATAGCCGACTGGACTAAGTTTTGTTTTTTGTAAGTCTTTTTTTGTTTTTGCTTTAACCGCGAAGATTGTAAAGTGACTTAGATGGAGTGAATTTACTTAAAAGGGGAGCCTATATGTGCATGTGATTTTTTCTTTCCTTTCACTTACTTTTTGGAAGGGAATTTTTTCCTGGTAGCTACGGCTGGAGTGAGTGGAGTGAGAACAGACACTATAAGAAAGAAGATATTCTATCTCTATGTGGTTGAGTCAAGTTATTTTGTTTTTATTTTCATTGATAGAATTCTCATTTTTGGCCGTTACTGAATTGGCTCATTTGTAAGGGGAAGGACTTCATCAAATAGAGAATAATCAAAAGAACACCCAAGTTTCAACTGTAGGACTTATTTTTTTTAATTTTTAATTTTTAATTTTGTTCAGATGGAACTGGCCTATTGATATAATTTTTGGCAGTTAAAGCTATTATTATTATTATTATTATTATTATTATTATTATTATTATTATTATTATTATTATTATTATTATTATTATTATTATTATTATTATTATTATTATTATTATTATTATTATTATTATTATTATTATTATTATTATTATTATTATTATTATTATTTTAATTTTTAATTTGTAATTATTATTTTTTATTATTATTTATATATTTTTTCTCTTTCCCCCCTTTTTCTCCATTTTTCCACTTTTTTATTTTCCCTTTCCCTTTCCCCTTCTTTCTTTCTTTCTTTTTCTTCTTTTTTCCCCCCCTTTTTTTGCTTGTTGCAGCAACAGTAACACCAGCAAAGAAATTAGTGACAACTATACTAACATCACCGACAACAGCATCTATGGTACCAGTGACAACAACAACAGCTCCAGTAATAAAGACAATAAAGACAACAGTACCTACAACACCGGTGACAACAACAACAGTCTCAGTAACAAAGATGACATCAACACCAACGGTAGCAGCAACAACGACTACAATTACTACAACAGCAATATCTACAGTAGCAGTAACAGCAGTAACTACAACATTAGTAGCAATGACCCCAATCAAAGCAACTATGGCAGGTGGTACAGTAACATCTGGTGCCATAAGGAAAAGCCCTATGGGGCCTAAGAGCGAATATGAATTAGTAGGAATGGAGTCATTAATTAAAGATGGACAGAAGCAAATGGGAGCAATGTCTGATAAATTTGATAAAAGATTTGATGATATAGAAAAAGGACAAGCTACCTTAAAGAAAGATCAAGAAGAAATCAAAAAAGAACAGAAGGAAATTAAATTGGACGTTAAGATGTTGAAAGAGAGAGATGAGAGAAACTTCTGGAGAAATGTGTTGCAACAATGGAGGAGCAGATGAAATGTCCGAACATAGTGATCCGTAACTTACCTGAGAAAAATCCAGACATGTTAAGAGATAGGATTTTTGGAGTGGTTAAACGACATGGCGATGGAGTACAGTTATTCTTCAGAAGACATTGTAAGTCTGTATCATCTCGGACAGAAGAGAGGGAGAACCGCTCCAAGGAATGTGTTGTTAAAATTTGCTTGTGCAGTAGATAAGATGAGATTAATGGCCCATATTAAACAAATGGGTTCAACAGTTTTGAAGATTGACGGAGCAGATGTTAAAGTTTACAATGACATTGCACAGGAGAAAAGAATTTGGCGGCAAACTATGAAACCTATTACAAAATATTTGAGTGGTAAAGGTGTTAAATATTATTGGAAATTTCCAAAAATGTTGACTTTTTGACACCTAGGTAGGAGATATGTTGTGAGGGAGAATGCTTTTGTATTGGATATACTTGTTGAGGCTAAATTATTGAAGAATGATACTCAAGAATGGGAATTATTGAAGCAAGAACTGTTAACATTTGGTGGCTTACATTTTGGTGGACAGGAGGATGATAATGTGCCTGAGGGAGCAGAGGGAGGGACTTAGTGATCTTCAGCTCCCATTGACGCGCTTTTCCCCCTCCCCTCTTTGGTTATCAAAGGCTTCTTTTTTCTTGGAAAAGTGGGGAGGGTAAAATTTTTATTTTTATTTTTTCCTGATTTTTGTTATTGTTTGTTCTTGTTTGAAAATTATTGTTTCATTATTGTCTAGGGTAAGAGGTTTAGTTAAATGCACTACTCATGAGGATCATGTTAGAAATGGAAGGATTGAGGTAAAAATTTCCCATGAAGTTTATTAAGTGCACCCTTTCTTTAAGGCGCGTAATTCATATAACAATCATCGTTATCTGATTGGCTCTAACACAGGTTCCCGCGTTTTCGGTAGCCCAGGCAAATGTATCTCTGTAACTGCCGTTTTGTCTGTATATAAGTAGCCACCTCATCCCCTTCCCACCAAAGTGGTCCCTATTTATCTACAGTAATCCTCATCCCCTTCCCACCAAAGTGGTCCCTATTTATCTACAGTACTTGCAATTTCTTGCTTTCAAACTGCTAGGTTGGCAGGAGCTGGGGCAGAGATGGGAAAAGAAATAAAAATAGAACCATCAAGAATCATCTTTTGCAGGAAGAATCAAATGGGAAACAACCTCTTGACTACAGCTTTTTTTAAACTGATGGTGGCTGCGTGCCCTGGACAGGGATTCTGTTGGGTCTTAGAGCTACGGTCTCCATGACACATGCACAGTTTGAAGAATGCAATGATGTCACATGGCTGTCCCGGTTTGGTGGGAGAGAATTATGGCAACCCTATCTGAACAGATGTGAGGCTCGAGTCTGCCGGCTCAGATCCAGGAAGGGCTTTATGGCAAGAACAAACACTCTTGAGGGTACATAAGAGCAAAACCAAATTAGAAGATAGAGGAAGGAGCTCACTGAACAAGGAATAAAATTAAAGGAGGATATCACTGAAGAACTCAACATCCCCTATGTCTCAGGGAGGACCCTGAATAAGCTAAGGGTCGGAGAGCCTAATGCAGGAGTTCTCAACCTTTTTAGGCCATGGGGTCAGGTCACACTTCCTCAGACAGCTTCAGGGGCTGGATGGCCATTTTGCCCTTCCTCCACCACATGGCACTTCCTGGTGTGGTGGAGGCAGTGGGGGGGGGCACATGAAATGGTGCCAGGGGCCAAACATGGCCCAGGGGCCGCAGGTTAAAAATCCCTGGCCTAATGTGTAAGATCAAAATGCTCAAGAGGGTGCTGCTGGTGGCTGACAACATGCTGTGTGAATGTGGAAAGAGACAGAATCCAGCTCATCTGTTTGTCTGCCAGTTACTACCAGAAACATTTACCGATGAGGATTTAAGTTTAGCCAATGATACAGCCAAGAAAGTGGCTTCATTTGATATGCTTGAAACACTGACTAAAATGGCTACCGTTTTTAAAAAAAATGAAAATACAGTAGTTAGTCTTTAAGGTCCCCCAAAGTTTTTTGCCTTTTTTGTTTTGTTGACTCTGTTTATTCGTTTTAGATGCACCACCAGCAAAGAATAACATACAAAGTTAAAATGAACACATCTAAAAACAAAATAGAATTAAAAAGGGCTAGATGACATCTGCCTAATATCGGGAATATTGACTCTCAGACACAGATTAAAGGTAAGCTTGACTCAGGGCAGGAACAGCCAAATGCAAAGGGATGGTTGGGATGGGGGTTAATTATAATAATAATAATAATAATAATAATAATAATAATAATAATAATAATAATAATAATAATAATAATAATAATAATAATAATAATAATAATAATAATAATAATAATAATAATAATAATTTTGTGCCAGAAATTATTCTGTAAAGGAAAAGGTCTCCCTTGCTCGAAAGCCAGTCGTATCTGACTCTAGGGTTCAGTGCTTATCTCTGTTTCATAGCTGAAGATCCAGCACTGTCTGCTTCTACAGACGTTTCTGTGGTCATGTGGCAGGCATGACTAGACACCGGAGCGCACAGAACACTGTTTTACCTTCCACACCGAATTGGTCCCTATTTATCTACTTGAAATTTCTTGCTTTCGAAATGCTACATTGGCAGGAGCCAGGACAGAGACGGGAGCTCATTCCATCCCGCAGTACTCGGGACATAACTGTCAAGTTTCAGGAAATTTCTGTCAAACCCCTGTATTTTACACTCTTTCCTGCCATCATCCCGTATTAGTTAGACTGCAACTAGACTGGAGTTAGACTGGAGACCAGCACAGGATAAGTATAGCTGTCCAGTTTCCTGTTTTGTCCGGGAGATTTCCTTTATTTGACAGAAATTTCCCGAACCTTGGCAGGTATGACTTGGGAATCGAACTGCTGACCTCCCACATCCACCTTCCAGCCAGCGTCTTAGCCACTTGAGCCACTGCAGTCCCTATTCAATTCAATCAGAGTTGAGAGGATTTTTGCGGGAGTAACTCCACTCAGGGGCATACCTGTCAACCGTGGCTCCGACGAATCCGGGACCTGCGCAAACCGTGTCTGCACAGGTTGCATTGTACGCATGCATGTAGCCTTCTACGCAGGGAGCGTAGCCTTCTGCGCATGCGTGGAAGGGAGCTACGGAAGTGTAGAGCCCATCCATGCATGCATGCAACATGACCTGCGCAGATGGGCTGCTTTAGAGTCTTGCACGGAAGACAATGAAGGAGCTGCAGTAAGGGCTAAAACACAACTTTATTGCATGATGGTCAGGATGAACATGTGGTAATGGCAGAGGTACAGCTCCTTTTATAATGCAACAATACATTTGAACCTGGTTACACGGTAGAGTATTCGCTGCTACGTGCGTGACGTCATTCTGAGTCACGCCCTTCTTCTCCAGATGTTCCTTGCGCGGGAAGGTTCACGCGGCTGACGGTAATTGGGGAATTTGTACCATGTGAGCTGAATGCTCGCAGTTGCCCTCTATTGGTAGCTAGCTCACGTTCCATTAAACAGCTGAGATACATTGTGATCATTGTTAGGTTACATTTGGACATTGCAGTGGCTACATTCATTCTTAGAGTAATACAGCTTCATACACAACACTCCTCCCCCCTAGGATGGGACAAAGTCCCTCAACCATTGTGGCTTCCCGCATGTGCGCTTGGGGCGAACGACTGCTTGGCTGAGCTCAGGGGAACTAGGGGCTCCGAGTTCCGCAGACTCTCATCCTGCAACGGAAAGGGGGGACTCATTAGTCACCTGGCGGGGACTCTGTGGCAACCTTGCACTTGGAGAGAGAAACGGGAGATGTAGCTAGGATGTGAACCCCTGCCTATCGCTCGTGGCACCTGGCGACCCCCCCAACACGAATCTAGGAACCGATGAGGAGACCCTTGCTGTCTCGCCCCAATTTCTTGCACCTGCAACTAGCATACTTGTGCTACCCCCTGCTGCCGGAGTCGGGGGTCTTGGTGATGGGGTGAACGTACTTCCCCCTGCTGCCTGGGCCGGGGGTCTTGGCGATGGGGTGAACTCTAGAACAAAAAGACTGGGAGGACTGGAAATACCAGGGGCTGAACTAAAACCCCTCTTCTCGCTCGGACGGGTGGGGGACCACTCCGCAACACCCCCCTGGTATGGCAACATAAAATTAAACTCCCCAGGTAAGTCCGCATCCCACTCTTTCAAAGTATCCTCCTCCCCATGTGAGAATCCAGGGTATGCATTTGTAATTGGGGATGTCCCTGTGTCTCCCCCTTAGGCTAAACGGGTGGGGGAGAACCCTAACGTTGATTCTCTTTCACTGGTAACTCGCCGTCTGAGTTGGTCAGCGTGCCTTCTCCACAGCAGCCCTGTACTGGTTTCAACCCTGTATGACACTGGCCCCATTTGTTCAATAACCACTCCTGGAACCCACGTTGGTCCTGAGGTTGCGTAGTTCCTGCAATGAACCGGGTCCCCTACCGCAAAACCTCTGGAGCTCTCTATCTCTATATTTCTCCCCTCATCCTCCACCCTGGTAGGATCCAACCGATCAAAAAGTGTTACCGGCTTCCTCCACATGAGGAGCTCAGCCGGCAAAAGTCCTGAAGCCAGGGGAGTTGCCCTATAACAAATGAGGAATTGACACAGCTGGAGATTCAATTCACCGGGACCCATGCGCCGCAGTGCGTCTTTCGTAGTGCGCACTTGGCGCTCTACCTGACCGTTCGTGGTGGGGTGAAACGGGGCAGAGGTAATGTGCCGGATGGCATTCCTCTCGCTGAACACCTTGAATTCCGCAGACATGAAAGTACTGGCGTTATCGCTCACTAGCACGTCCTGCAGGCCGAAGAACTGAACACCCTGCGCAATTGTTTAATTGTTGCGGCAGATGAGGTGTTGGACATGGGAATGACTTCTAGCCATTTGGAATACGAATCTACTATCAGCAGAAAAAGGGAACCCCGGAAGGGGCCAGCGAAGTCGACGTGCACCCAGGACCATGGCCCACGGGTCATGTCCCATTCCCTGTGGGGCAGCCGTGACTCCTCAGGCCGAGAGCTCTGGCAGCTCTCACACGTGCCCACCAAATGCTCAATATCCACGTCTATCTGGGGCCACCAGAAGTAGCTCCTGGCCAGGGCTTTGGAGCGCACTATTCCCGGCTGGCTGGTGTGCAGTAGCCTGAGTACCTTTGCGTGTAACTTCTCTGGAATGACCACCCGTTAGCCCCAGAGGAGGCAGCCCCTTTCAAGGTAAAGCTCTACTCTGTGTCTGAAAAACGGTTTGAATTCATCCTCGGGGGGAGTTGTGGGCCACCCTTTTCTAACCCAGGAACTGACTTGGGACAGGACTTTGTCGACCGCAGTGGCTTTGGTGAGGTCTGCGGGGACAATGGGGGGCGAGTCGAGAGACTCGATCAGCAGGACTTGGTGATCCTGCTCCACCTCGCATTTGGGGTCTCCTAATCTAGGGAGGGGAGATCGGGACAGCGCATCTGCATGGGAGATCTCCTTCCCTGGGCGATGGACCAGTTCGTACTGGTAGGCATTGAGGAAAATCGCCCAACGCAGCATTCTGGGGGACAGGATTTGTGGGGTGGGCTTGCCTGTAGTAAAAATTCCCAAAAGGGGTTTGTGATTGGTCACAATTGTGAACTTGTGGCCGTACAGGAAATTGTGGAACTTCTTTGTTCCCGCAATTATGGCCAGAGCCTCTCTATCTGTTTGCGCAAAATTGCGCTTTGCCTTTAAAAGCGACCTGGAATAGAAGGCAACCGGGGCTTCCCGCCCATTCTCTAACACATGGCACAGCACGGCCCCCACCCCCACTGGTGATGCATCACAGACCAAGGTTACAGGTTTCCTTGGATCAAAATGGGTCAGAACGGTGTCTGAGGACAAGAGCCCCTTGAGCTCCTCGAACGCTTTCTCTTGCCTATCCCCCCACCGCCAAACCTCATCTTTCTTTAGCAACCCATGCAGTGGCTCCACAACCGATGCTTTCCTTGGCAAGAAGGAATGGTAAAAATTCAGGAGCCCTAAAAATGACTGCAGCTCCGGTTTTGCGGTGGGGCGAGGTGCGTTTTGCACAGCTTCAACCTTGGACTCGGATAGCCTGACACCCTCTGGGGTTATCTTGAACCCGAGAAACTCAACCTCCCTTGCAAAGAACACACATTTATCCCTTCTTAACCTCAGACCTGCTTTCTCGAATATGGTTAGGACCTTGTCCAGCCTTTTCGCTAGTTCCGATTCACTCCCTGCTGTTATCAAAACATCGTCAAAATATTGAAACACACCTGGAAACCCCTTTAAAAGGTGTTCTACGAGGGCCTGAAAGAGTCCGGGGGCCGAATTTACACCGAACTGTAGGCGCGTTACCTTGAATGCCCCCTTGTGCATGACAATAGTTTGCGCAGTGGCAGCAGCTGGAGTTACAGTGAGCTGCTGGTACGCCTGCGCCAAGTCTAACTTTGCGAAACACTTACCCCCGTGCAAGGTGGCTAGTAAGTGGCTAACTACCGGCACCAGGTAAGCATTTGGCCAAATGGCCTTGTTAATTGTACATTTGTAGTCAGCGCAAATCCTAACCTCCCCGTTGGATTTTAAAGCTGTAACAATTGGAGTTTCCCACTCTGCAGAATCACCTGGAACCAAAATCCCCTGCCCCACCAATCTGTCCAATTCTGCCTCAATCTTGTCCTTGAGGGCGAAGGGGACTCTTCTTGGCTTGAGTCGTATGGGCTGGATTTCTGGGTCCAACTCAAACAAGACCAGGGCCCCCCTGTAAGTCCCGAGCCCCTTCTTGAAAACTGCAGAGAGCACATTGCACACGTCCCAAATTGGGTCAGTCTTGATGCCGTTTATGCCGGACAGTTCAATTCCCAGGGGAGCAAACCACTGGGTTCCCAAAAGGCAACAGGACCCCTCCTTGAGCACTACTAGGGGCAGCTTTTCTGTGAACCTTTTAAACTTCACTGTGAAGTTTCCCACCCCCAACACTGGGATCCCATAAACCTGCACATCTTGTAGGTTTGATTTCATGGCCCACAACTTGGGCCGCGCATTTGGGGGAATGCGCAGGAACTCCTTTTGGGAAAGGATGGAGTAGGATGACCCTGAGTCTATTTCCATCCTAACTGGGACCCCTTGTATCAGTACCTCTACAAAGAAACGCCGATGCTTCAGGCCCACGCGGTTTACGGCCACCGCGTTGTCATCGGCTGAGACCTTTCCAATTCCGGCTGCCTTGCGTTGGGGTGTGTGAGGATGTCTCGACAAACCCTTGTCCTCCACTTGATGACCCGCAACCCGCAGACCCTGGCGATGTGACCTCTCTGCCCGCAGTTGTGGCACTCAGCTTTCCGGAATGGGCATGTCTTTCGGTCGTGAGATGCCCCGCAGCCATCGCAACGGTGGTTTCCCCGCTCGCTGGCTTGACTCTCTGCACATCGTCGTCCTCGCTGGAGAAGGAGTCCGCAGTCGTGGACGACTCATTGGAGGTTGCTGGAGTGCCAGTGGGTGGCCGGCGCCAGGCCGCTTGCGCCGAAGTCCACCGGGATGCTTGCACAGGTGACTTGGCCCTCTCAGGTGCGGCCCCTCGAGACTTAAAGACTTTGACCCTGCTCCTCGCCGCCTCTGCCGCCTGGGCCTCTCACAGTACCTCGTTGAACGTGAGGCGATGGTTGCGGGTCATCAACTTCCTCTGGACCTCCTCGTCCCTTAGGCCACACAGCATGCGGTCTTGAAGGGCTATGTCCAGGTCCTCCCATTGGCAGTGGAAGGCCGCCAGCCTGAGGGCTGCCGCGTAGGCGGACATGGATTCTCCTGGGTGCTGGTCTCGCCTGTGGAACGCGACCCGGGCTGGAAAAATGGAGACCGGTGGCTGGAAGTGCTCGCTCAACGTTGTGAGGATGCGGTCAATGGGCACTGCGTCAACCCTCCGGGGAGCCAGCAGGTTCATCAGGATGTGCAGCGTGGCCGGCCCAGCCTGGGCTAGGAAGTGCGACTGCATCTTCCCTTCGTCGTCGATGCTGCAGCATCCATCGCGTGCCGAAACTGGCACTCATACAGCTCCCATTGCTCAAGATCGCTGATGTCGAATTGGTGAGGCTTGATCTTGGGATACGCCATCGATCCCACCTTCGTCGCCAATTTAGAGCCTTGCATGGAAGACAATGAAAGGATCCGCAGTAAGGGCAAAAACACAACTTTATTGCATGATGGTCAGGATGAACATGTGGTAATGGCTCAACCGTGGCTCCGACGAATCTGGGACCTGTGCAAACCGGGTCTGCGCAGGTTGCATTGTATGCATGCACGTGGAGGGCTACGCCACTTGCGCAGCCTTCTACGCAGGCAGCGTAGCCTTCTGCGCATGCGTGGAAGGGAGCTACGGAAGTGGAGCCCTTCCACGCATGCATGCAACGCGACCTGCGCAGATGGGCTGCTTTAGAGTCTTGCACGGAAGACAATGAAGGAGCTGCAGTAAGGGCTAAAACACAACTTTATTGCATGATGGTCAGGATGAACATGTGGTAATGGCAGAGGTACAGCTCCTTTTATAATGCAACAATACATTTGAACCTGGTTACACGGTAGCGTATTGGCTGCTACCTGCGTGACGTCATTCTGAGTCACGCCCTTCTTCTCCAGATGTTCCTTGCGCGGGAAGGTTCCCGTGGCTGACGGTAATTGGGGAATTTGTACCATGTGAGCTGAACGCTCGCAGCTGCCCTCTATTGGTAGCTAGCTCGCGTTCCATTAAACAGCTGAGATACATTGTGATCATTGTTAGGTTACATTCGGACATTGCAGTGGCTACATTCATTCTTAGAGTAATACAGCTTCATACACAACAGCTGCACAGTGCCTCCTTTCCCCCGCTGCCAAATTACGGGGTTTTGGCAGCGGGGGTCAGGAAATGGCGCAAATCGGCGCCGAATTACAGGGTAATCCTGGCCAAATTGGTATGGTTGGCAGGTATGCTCAGGGGACGCCCAAACGAGGCACCTTTCGTCATGTCCCCCAAGAGCTGGGACAGAGACGGGCGCTCAATCATACCTGTCAAGTTTCGGGACATTTCTGTCAAATAAGGGAAATTTCCCGGCCAAAACGGGAAACTGGACAGCTATGCTTATCCTGTGCTGGCCTCCAGTCTAATTGTAGTCTAACTAATATGGGATGACGGTGGGAAAGAGTGTAAAATACGGGGGCTTGACAGAAATTTCCTGAAACTTGACAGGTATGCGCTCAATCCATCATGCAGTTCCGGGGTCTTGAAAACTGCCAAGTTGCCAGCCTTCCAGCTAACAAGGCGAGCTTCTTCATCACCGAGCCGCTGCCGCCCTCGCCCCATTGGTCGGTTAACTCCATAGAGAGGTGTGTGTGTGTGTGTGTGTTTGTGTGTGTGTGTCTCTCTCTCTCTCTCTGAGTTATATATATATATATATATATATATATATATATATATATATATATATATATATATATATATATATATATATATATATATATATTAGATAGATAGATAGATAGATAGATATAGATAGATAGATATAGATATATAAACTCCGAGAGGGAATGAAAAAGACTACGTTTCCCAGCAGGCCGCGGGCGTGCGGTCGCGTCACGCGCCTGCGCCGTGTACCATAGAGACAGGAGGAAGCCGACGGGAAAGAGCGACGGGGGTGTGGTGTTTGTGGCCGAGAAACCGAACCGGCGCCTTTGATATGGAGCCCGTAGCCGGGTCGCAGCAGGAGCCACTCCAGGGCTCCCCTTCGGCCTCCTTGCCCTCCCGGCCTCGAGAGCAAGAGCGGCAGCAGGAGAAGCTCTCCGGGGTGGTGAAAAGCGTCCACCGGCGCCTTCGGAAGAAATACCGGGAAGGTAACCGGAGGGGGGGGGGGGCTGGGCCGGGCCGCTGTGGTAGGTGGGTGGGTGGGTGGGTGGGAAGCTTCAAGCCGTGCAGCAGCAGCAACAGCAGCCCGGGCGCCGCCCCCTTCCTTCTCCCACTCGAGGCCCTTCGCTCGGGAGGCGTGGCTGCGAGGAGGGAGTCTGGTGGAGGAGGAGGAGAGTCTTCTTCCCACCCAGGCTCAGTCTTGAGACGGAGAGGGTCGCCTATGGCCTCCTCGCATCCCCCCTGGAGCCGGGGTGGAGGTCGGAGCCCCCACCCACCCCGGAAACAGCGAGGCCGAGCAGGAGGGGGAGAAAAAGCACGTCGTCTTGAATTCTAATTCCCCGAAGGTCGGGGCTGCGGTGGCTCGGCGCTTAAGAAGCTCGCCTTGTTAGCCTGGGGTCGCCGGTTCGAGACCCGGGGGGCTTGCGCGACGGAGTGAGCGCCCGTCGTCCGTCCCAGCTCCTGCCGGCCTCGCCGCTTCGAAAGCGAGACGCTTTGCAAGTAGGTAAACATGGACTTGGGGTGCGAGAGGGTGAAGAAAATAAATAAAGATCATGGGGGAACATGAAAAGATGCCTCCTTTGGGTGTCCCTTGAGTGGAGTTCCTCCAGCCAAGATCCTTTCAACCCCAGAATAAGTTCTGACACGAAATTATTAGATACCCCGAAGGTGGGTCTCTTCGGTGGGAAAGGTAACTGGGGGAGCTCTTGGCTTTTACTTGACTAGTCCTCCCCACCACCACCCAGAGTCTGGGGTCTCTTTTTAACTCTTTGGATATGACAACTGTTTTATTTCAGGGGAGGGGGTTCCTAAACTGGGTGGAAGAGGAGACTGTGATGGCTTCGTAGTTAAGGCACCGATGATGACCTCAAGGTTGGCAGGTCAGCACTTCGAGACCCGGTGCCCCGTGTCCTTTATTAACCGGTTCGTCATCTGACCATGTCAGGTTAAAATGTGATAAAATACGTCGGATAAAAATGTGATTGCAAAACGAACCGAGAAGAAAAACAGATTGCCATAATACCTCATACAAAGTCCGCTTCGTACAACGTCGGATTCATACGGCATCGCCTAATTCCTTGAAAAAAAGTTGCCTCATACAAAGTCGCTGCGACTTTGTATGAGGCATTGGGGTTTTTCCCAGGTTGCATTGTGCCCGGGCAGTATAAAAGGCAGGGCGCATGCGTGCATTGCTCTTGTGGGTTTTGCACGAGGCAAAGAGTGTTTAGGAGTGGTTTTGAGCGCGATTTTGGATTTTTTGGAATTTTTTCATCAGAATTTTTAGAAGCATTCCTGGGATTCTTGCAGCATTCTTCAGGTTCTTGGACAATCCGGGTTGTTTGACATGTTTTTGTAATGTTTTTAGCCTTTAGACAATGTTTTCTTAAAGTTCTGTCAGTTTCCTGTCTGTTTCCTTGACTTTGCCCTGAAGTCTGTGCTGTTACAGTACAACGTATCTCTATGGAAACAACGTTGTATAAGGCATTGCGGCAAGGATTTGGACGTTGTATGAGGCATCGCAGTTAGGATTTTGCATGCCTCATACAAAGTCCAAATCCGTATAAAGTCCAAACTTGTGGAACCAAGTTTGGACGTTGCATGAGGTATCACTGTAAAAGCAGAATGATACCAACACAATAAAACGAAATCTAAAATGTACTCAATAAAATTCGCCTCACCCGCTTTGAGACCTGAGTGCTGCAGGACAGAGTGAGCTCCTGCTGTCTGCCCCCGCTCCTGCCAACCTAGTAGTTCAAAAGCAAGAAGATTGATAGTAGATAAATAGGTACTGCTTCAGTGGGAACGGTAACAGTGTTCTGTCTAGTCATGCCTGCCACAAGACCACGGAAACAGTGCTGGTTCTTTGGCTGGAAATGGAGATGAGCACCGCACCCTAGAGTCAGATATGACTGGCTTTAGAGCAAGAGAGGCCTTTACCTAAACTAGAGGGTGCTCTTTTTTTTACACCATGAGCATTAACAGCGTCTTAGTGGTCTTTTAACAAGGAATCAACTGGCTAATTGCATTATTTTTGTTAGGGAAGCAGCTGATTTTCATGGGCTGCCCTAGTATGGTGTTTTCTTCTTTCTTTCTTTTTTCTGATTGGAGCCAGCTTGGGTCAAAGAGTCCAGGGAAGTAACTGCAGAAAGGGTGTTGGGCAAGAGTGGACAAAAGTAGAAAGAAAGAAAAAGATAGATAAAATGCACGTAAGAGTACTGGACTTGAATCCAAAGGTTTAGATCTATTTTCACAGCTATATCTCAACTATTTCCAGATAAAATGGGAAGTGTATTGGTGCTGTAAAGGTATCACAGTTATGGATAAAGTCTATTAAGATATTTGTTCACAAGAAAATTCTGGGGTAAATTGTTAATAGGATTCCTTCATATATTAAAAGGTTTTGTTGTAAAGGGCCATTCAACAATTACGTGATCCTTGAGGGGGTCTGCCATCTGAATTACGGAAAATTACGTGACGTTCAGGTCAAAGATTATGGAATCCATTTGGAGCTGTTGTGGTTTCAAAACATGGCACTTTTTTAGGTTTAAAAATGATCTCTGGGAATTTTGATCCGATTTGAGATTATTGAATTGCTTGTCTGCATTAGGGGGAGGGGGTCAATCTCCCCCCCCCCAAAAAAAAAATGGATCACGTAATTGTTGAACGGCCCCTAAAGAGGGTTGCTTGCTCCAGGATCTGTAAACTTTAGTGGATATTGTTCTTTGTTCTAGTCTTGTTATTCCAGAGGATTTTAGTTTTACTGATTCATCTAACAGTCTGATATTCAATTCAATTCAATTTTAATTTGTACCCCGTCCTACTCAGCTTGTAGGCCGACTCAGGGCGGCTTCCAAAATAATTAAAGATACAACAAAACAAAATATAATAAACATACAAAATGTCAATAAAAATAAATATCATTCAATCGGAACAAAAATGCAATGAACACAATTCCTATTAAAAAACAGCATATAAACCGAGTATCAGCAAACCCTGAAACACAGTAACAAAAATAAAGCAATCAGGCAAAAATACATCAAAAATACAATAATCAGAGCATGAATACATAAGTCATGAATCGAACAACAATACAATAATAATACAATACACTAAGGAAATCAGAAAAAAAACATATGTAGTTGGGCACCCAGAGGAAGTCTTTTCCTATTTTTCCACTTTTGGATGAGAAACCCTACTGAATTTGGTATTCTTCCTTGTGCTGTGTATGGACAGGAAAACAGGCCAGGTCTTCAGTAGGTTCTCGGGCAGGCTTTGACAAACTCACTCACTGTGACAAGACTGCCATTATCTTGTGAGCATGAGAGATAATAGCCATCATCCATCCCAGCACTGAAGCCTGAACGACTGAAGATCACCACCTACCTCCTCCTGGGCTTTACATTTGACAGAAATGTTGAGAGTTGGTTGGCATCAAGGTACGGTATTTAGAAAGATCCTTTTCCATCAAAAAGCCTAGAATAGAAATCTCTTTGGTGGCAAGCAAATTGTAGAAAAGGGGTAATCTGGAAACTTGAATTTTGGAATTATCAGTTTCTCTGTTTTCTCCTTAGCAAGTTGACTCTTCCCACTTTGCCTCCTTGACAAGAGCTGGGCTTTATGATCCACAGGATTCTTTCCAGCTCTGCAGTTCTAGGATGAGAGGTGGTGGTGATTGTGATTGCCATTTACCATTGAGTTTTCCAACTCAAAGCCTTTCTGTCCTAAAAAGGGACTCTCCTCCAGTTGCAATTGAATAAATTTTATCAGTTGAGTCAACTAATGCAAACGTGTTTTGTATAATGTCTGATAATGCAGCTTATCTGGTAATACATCTGTCAGATAACACACAGGTTTGTTTCTGGTCTCTTTGATGAGATTTAATCAGATGGCCTTTTTGAGATTATTTTCTTGCCTCTGACAAGTATTTCTGCAATGTTTGGGCCTTCTAGTATCCCTTCTTGAAACCTCTTATTGTTAACTATTTATGCCATTTGTTTTTTGGTGGCAGGGTTTAGAAAAGACAATAAAATATTATTGTGTCCTAGGATAACCAATAATGGTATGTGCAAGTCAACTCTACTGATTATTTGCAATGCCATCATACATATGACTTCAAAAGTCGCTTCTGTGCGATCATTGGGACTTATTCCATGAGTATGTGAATATCTCATCCAAATTACTGTAATAAGTAATATTTGATATGTACAGTACTATATTTTCTGTAGTATAGCTATGTATATACCACAGGTTTTTCTTTACCAGCAGGCCTCATTTTAGTGGCTAGTAAATGTGCACTATAAATGTGCAGTATATTTGGATAATATGTAAATATGAACCAAATCAGTGGTATTAATGAATATCTTGGGCCACCATAAAATAGAATAAATAGCCCTATAAAGGACTACAGATTGCTCATGTTAAATCTGTCATTTCCCCCATCACAGTTAGAAATGGGGAAAGGGAAAGTAAAAGCTAAGGAAGATGTCAAACCTTAGGTTTTTTTTTCTCCAGCAGCTGAAGAAGAAATTACCAAACCTCCTATCCCTCAAAAAAGAAATAAACAATAAAATCAAACACCTAGCTCTGAGAATTGCTGCTATTGCATTTCTGTCCTGCTAGCACAATGCAATCTATGATCTGGTCCTGTTAATATCTCCCTAGTTATGGAAGTGGGATTTTCACAGCAAACCGGAAACACAAGTGCTATCATAGATTTGGGCAATGGTTGAGTTAAGATGTCTGCCCGAAGACCCCAGCGTGGTCAGGTGTTAAATCAGTGGGTCCTTATTTTGTCACAGAAGGGGTCCAGTGTACATATTTAATACAGGACAGGCTATAGTTAATCATGTGTCATTAAGTCAACCACACACCTCTGCTACTTCCTTACATACAAGAGGAGCTCCTGCCAACAGAAAACTAGTCTTGAGAGTGCCAGATTTCACATTGTTGTCTTGAAAATGTTTTTAATGTTCTACTAGTATCATCCTCATTGTGTTGGGATTCTAGCATGCTAGTGAAACTGTACAGTTCATTGCCTGTGTTTTCAGACGAATCCTTCGTCATGAAATTTCCCCACTGATCTTAAAAACAGAACTCTATTTTCTGTTGTAATGTGAGTCTTTCTCTATTGTAAGAGGCCAAAAACTAAATTTCAAGAGGAGTAATATCGCAGGATGTATTTCTTACATTTTGGTGACATTTGATTTGGCAATTATATAGGCAGTCTCTCAATAGCATACTTCTGAGTTTTCAGCTTTGAATAAAATTTGAAAGTACTATAATTTGGTGAACAAACTTGTCATTCAAAGAGTGCACTGGCAAATAAAATAAAACGAAATACAGTAAAATCTCGCATAAAGAGTGCCTCGCTTAGAGACTAACTCGCTTAAAGAGCAGAATTTTCTCTGAATGGTCACCTTGCTTAACAACTAAACCCAACCAAAAACTCGCTTAACAACTAAATCGTGGTTCTCAATCTCCCCCCCCCCCCCACGTCAAAAGTCACAATTGGTCACTTACTTACAATAGTGTTTCGCTTAAAGAGCAAACTTGCTTAAAGAGCAGTCCCATGGAACGCATTATGCTCTTTAAGCGAGGTACCACTGTGTGGTGATATCTATTTCAGAAGCCATTTCCAGAGAAGTAGTTGCCATGTTAGTCTGTTTCAACATGCTGTATTGGCAAATTTAATGGGGTAAAAGAAGGTAGGTAGAATGGAAAAAAGACAAAATATTGTGGCACTTTAAAAACAGATTTATTTTAGTGTCTGAATAATTTCAGTAATTACTTTTGTGTGACTAGATTGAATTAGATGTTCAAAAGCCATTTCTGTTACATTGAATACTTCTAATTGGGATTCTGAGGCCATTATGTCCATTTTTGACTGAATGAAGCTTATGTTTGTGTAACTGCTTGTTTGTAATTGCTTATTTTTATTCTTGCCACTCCCTCTTTTTCCTCCCCTAATGTTTTGCCCTTCCCATCTAAATGTTGATGTTATATCCTGGGGGCAGGGACTCATCTTGTTTACACTATAAAATGCTAAGTACACTGATAAATCTGTTTTATGGTTGTATAAGTTATGAACTATTTTTGGGTTGGTGGCTAGATCATCATCATAATTGAATGCCTCAAGTTGATTACGACTTAAAACCAACCCTTCCAGGGTTTTCTTGGTAGAGAATACACAGAAGTAGTTTACCTTTCCCTTATTTTGGGAGATGTAAACACACAGGCTAGGTCTGCTCCAGGAGACAAAGTGGGGAATTTAATTCCAAACCTCTGGCTATTCTGAACCACAGAGCTATCCAGCCAGATCATCGTTGCTGTTATAAAATCCTCCTGTCTCCTGTCTTGGATTCTCCATTAACTGCTATGGAAGCTGCTTTCCAGGCGTGCTCTCCTATATACGTCTTTTCATTTCCTTCATTTTTGTGAGTTTAGATTTGTTCTAGCCCTCTGTCTTTGAAATTGAAGGAGAGAGTAGGTGTATGCAATAAAACTTTTTAGTTTGTTTTAAAGTAATAACTAATAAATACACGCTTCACTGGGTAGTGGATCCTTACCTATGTTATGGGCGGCGGCCGCTTTCAGCAGCCTTGCCTCAAATGGTGGTGGTGCCATGGTGGGCACTGCGGCGGCCTTGCCGCTGTGGTTCCCCACGCCTGTGGCGGCCTCGGCTCAGCCGCCGGTGCATATTGCCGACCGGAGCACCCTATTTGGAGCTCTCCATCTGGCAGGTATCCTCTGTATTACCGCCTCCCCACTTGGGAGGCTCCCCTGGCTGGCTGGCATTTCAGCCGGAGAACGGAGGGCAGCCCTTCTCCGGAAGGCAGGGGCCGCCAGGAGTGCTCCGGTCGGCCCATGGCTGCCAGAGAAGGCAAGGCCCTTCTTCGGCAGGCATGGGCCGAACGGGGCACTCCGGTTGGCCCATGCATTCCGGAGAAGGGTAGCCCTCCGTCCACTGGCTGCAATGGCAACCAGCCAGTGGTGCCTCCCAAGCGGGGAGGCGGTAATACGCATGTACGCGAATCCGCGCAAGCGCAGAAGCCTGCCCAAAGTTCGAGGGATATAGATATAGATAATAGATAGAAGAAGATACTTTCTTAGTATCTTAGGTTATTCTTACAAATATTTCCTTAAACCAGGCATGCAGGTATTTAAAATCAGAACAATTGCTATCATTTTGTTTGTCTGTAAAAGGAATCGTCAGTATTTTTCTTGGTACTGTGACTCGGATGTGCTCCCATTGGCTCCAGAGTAAGACTGATGGGGAAACTTGGCATCTACCAAAAAGATACTTCCTCATCTCACTCTCAACAAGACTTTCAGTTATCCTAGCTGTAGATAAAAGTAAGAAATGGAAACGTTCAGCTCATAGTTATAGAACCTTTTTATAATGCAAAAAAATTAAATAATAGGAAGACTTCGAGCTAGCTAGAACTAATATTTTGGCTTTTACTTTTATACTTACCTCTCTGCATACTGGGGTATGGGGAAATAATAGATGAATGTGTGTTAATTTTTTGAGATGAAATATATCTCCACAAGAAACAAAGTGTTCATTTATCAATTTACTTGATATATACACAAACCAGTTGTGTCTATCTTGTGAAAAGAGCTTATATATTAGAGATGTCATGGTTGCACAGTGTGAATTATAGTTTGAACTTAATAAGCCAGTGTATATATTCTCAAGAAGCCCGTGGAAATGTGTTTCTTTTGTTGCATTTGAGACAAGAAATTTAGAGGAAACCTTGGCGATTTTAAACTAATCCTAAATTATTTGTGGAAGTGAGTTTTGTGATGTTACCATTATTGTTTTGGCCTTGCAACAATGTCATATTTTTGTAACATGTTTCTATCACTTGCATTGATGATGATGTTGGCCTAAGCATTGGTCTATTAATTCTCTTTATTTTGTATAATCACAATCTTGAGTCTTGCATTTTTGTTTTTGACCAGTCTGTAAGAAATCTTGGAACTTGTGTTCATCATTAAAGTTCTGTTCTTACTAAAGGCCGTGGGTTTCTCAGAATGTGTTATTGTGCTACAAGCAGATACATGTAGGGCTTTTAGATGAAAATGAAAGTGAATCAACAGAGATGCATCAAAGGAACACATTCTTTGGCACAGAATAATTCGTTTTAATTACCTCTCAACTGTGTCTCCAGACAGAGCTGCTGCCCATCAGGAAAGAGCTGAAAACCTGGCTGGCAGAGCAGTGGCTCAAGTGGCTAAGACGCTGACTGGGAAGCAGAAGGTCAGCAGTTCGATTCCCGAGTACTGCAGGACGGAAATGAGCTCCCGTCTTCATCCCAGCTCCTGCCAACCTAGCAGTTCGAAAGCAAGAAATTGCAAGTAGATAAATAGGGACCACTTTGGTGGGAAGGAAACAGCGTTCCGTGCGCTCTGGTGTCTAGTCATGCCTGCCACATGACCACGGAAATGTCTGCAGAAGCAGACAGCGCTGGCTCTTCGGCTTAGAAACAGATGAGCACTGCACCCTAGAGTCGGATACGACTGGCTTTCGAGCAAGGGAATCTTTTACCTTTACTAGGGCATGTGTGGGGAGGTGGAGGGGGAGCGTGCGCGCGCACACGCACACACAGGCTCACTTAGAGCAGGATCACTCATGTTTTAAAATGTTTTTAACTAGATTTTTAATTGGTGCAGGTGGGAGGCAGTTTTTCAGTGTTTTTAGGAATTTTAAGGGTTTCTATAGTTTAAACGTTGTGGATTTTATTTACGACGCCCAGAGTCGCATGTCTATTGGGGTGGCTATACAAATTGAATAAATAAATAAATAATCTTTGTCACCAAATCATCTAACATGAGCAGAGTGCTTCGGGGAGCTCTGGTGGCGTAGTGGCTAAACTGTTGTACTGCAGCCCAAATGTGAGTTTGATCCTGAAGGGATTCCACATTGACTCAGCCTTTGTTCGGTAAAATGAGTACTCAGCATGTTGAGGGCAAAATGCTAATCAACTTGCGACCCACCCAGAAAGTGCTTTAAGCACTACGCGGCGGTATACAAGTGTAATTGCCATTTGCTATCGCCTCTCTAGCACGAAAAGGACGGGCTTTTCTGTGTCTGCTCCGGCCCTGTGGAACCTCCTGCCGACTGAGTTTCATCTCCAGGCAGAGCTTTTATCCTTTTGTAAAAACCTCAAAACCTGGCTGGCACAACGGGTGTGTGGGGCAGCTGGGGAGAAATGCCACTCTGGGCTGGCTCGTATAAGTGTCTCTCAAGCTTCCATCTTTTAGTGTTTAGTATTAATTTTCCCCCAATAAATTTTTATTGATTATAACAACATCACAATATAACAGAAGAAAAATTAAAAAATACAAAAATGCAAATCAAATTACCAATACTAATGTCAAAAAAACAAGTAAAATACATTATATAAAATAAATTCATATAAATTCAATTAAAATACTGACTTAAATGTATAGCCAAACCCCTCTTATTTATTAATTAAATTATACATATTCAAATCAGATCGTACTCTCAACTCTTCCGTTACCATTTTCAATTTTATAAGTCTTATTACATCAATATTTCTCATTAACCCATATTAATTATTACCTCTATATATTGCTATACCATTGCTATAGACTAAAACATAAATCCAATTACTAAATTATATTAAACAATTTTACAATAAACACCCTGTGTATTTACACTATAAAGGAGTCTGCGGGATGTCACATTTATTTTCACCATTTCCAGAAATGTATCTGATCTGATGCATGACTGCTCCCCTGCTCTCCTTTCAGAGAGTGATCCACAAATGGTTGCCAAATTTTCCAGAATCTATTTTCTTTAACTTTACCCTTATATTTATTTATTTCCCATGTTAATTTATCGTTCAATGCAAGATCCCACATCTCTTTATACCATTCTTCTATTCTTAAAGTTCTTTCTGATTTCCAGTTTCTTGCAATACACTGTGTTAGTTTTAGTGTTGGTTTTAGAAATCTGAAGATGCGGCATTGGGGAAGGCATTTTTAATTCTTTAAAACTTCAAACAATTTAATATTTTAACGTTTTTCATCTTAATGTTTTTGTAGAATTTTTATCTGTCATGTTTTGTATGTGTAAGCCACCCAGAGTCGCCTCGGCAAGGGAGCGGCGGTAGAAATGTGATTAAATAAATAAATAAATAAATAAATAAATAAATAAATAAATAAATAAATAAATAAATAAATAAATAAATAAATAAATAAATAAATAAATAAATAAATAAATCTTTTCCGTTTGTGACATACTTTGGCTACCAGAAGCAATGTGCTTCTCACTGCATTTTTCTTAATGTCCACATAAGGAACAGACTTGTGTTACTAAACTAAATTGACCATGAACCAGAAGAACTGTGGGTTGAAATCTGAAATATTATAAGAGAAGGATTAAAAAAAGAAAAACTGAGATGGATGACATAAGTAACCTCAAAATTGCAAATGAAAGGCAAGAAGCAAAAGTAAAAGATGACAGAAATAGAGTCCGAACCCTGAAATCAGTTTTTCAGTTACTGACATGTAGAGAGAAAGAAGTGTTGCAGTAACCAGTACAAAATAAATAAATAGAGGAGAATAACAAAAAGGAAAAATAAGAGATCTCTTCCAGAAGATCCAAGAAATCAAAGGAAATTCAAGTCTAGATTGACCAGGAGAAAATAAAGAGAAGGTGCAAATTGTATATCAAAGACCTATACAGAGAAGCTAAAAGGAAGACAGACTTCTTTGAAAAGGAATCCTATGACAAAGAGCCTTCAGTTCTACAAAGTGAAATGTAACCTGCTCTGAAAGCATTAGGAAAAAATAATTGTTTTAGGGTAGTTGGGGTACCAATAGAACTGTTTCAAGCCACAGGGATTGAATCTCAAAATCCTATAAAAGATATGTCAGCAAATATGGAAAACAAAACAATGGCCCACAGACTGCCAACATTCAGTATACATTCCAATCCCCACGAAGGGAGAAGCCAAGCAGTGAAGTAACTATATAGGACCATTGCTATAATTTCCAATGCATGGAAAGTGATGCTCAAGGTGCTGCAACAAAGGCTTTTACCTTATATGGAGGGAGAAGTGCCTGGTGGTCAAACTGGATTCCAAAAAGGAAGAGGCAGTCAAGACCTTATTGTAAATCCACTGGCAACCAAAGAATTTCAGAAGATCTGTCTATGCTTTATAGCAGGGGTTCTCTACCTTTTAAAGCTGTGGGCCGGACCACACACCCTCAGACAGCTAAGCGGGCCAGACTGGTGGCTTCCCGCCATAAACACTGCCGTAAAACACATCTGTGGCTGTCATAAACGCATTTATGACAGCCACAGGTGCATTTATGGCTGTCATAAACACATTCGCTTCCATTGGTGGTGGCGGCGATGCGGGCCATATGAAATGGTGTTGTGGGCCAGGGCCAGCCCACAGGCCATAGGTTGAGAATCCCTGCTTCATAGGCTACAGCAAATACTGTGTGGATCATGAGGAATGATGGGTTGTTCTGAAAGAAATGGGTATTGCTCAGTATTTGATTGTCCTGATGTGTAACCTGTATTATGCACAAGGAGCTACTGTTAGGACAGAGTACAGAGAGAGAATGGTTTCCAATAAGCAAAGATGTCAGGTAAGAGTTATTTTGTCATCTTATTTGTTCAATTTGTACTCAGAACATATCATTACAGAGAGCTGAACTCTATTCAGATGAAGGAAGAATTAAAATTGGTGGAAGAAGCATCGGTAATTTAAATATGTAGATGGCACCATTTTACTGGCAGAACGCATCAATGTTTTGTGAAAATGAAAAGTTTTAAAGCAGAGACTGGTTTGAACTTTAAGAAGACAAAACTCAGGACTACAGAAGAGCTACACAACTTAATGTTGCCAATCAAGAAATTGGAAGAGTAAAAGACTTTATATCAATCATCCATCCAAATGGAGACTGCCTTGTTCCTGGTTTCTATAAGATCTCCTGCCTTTTTCCTTATTCCCGCTCCTGAAGACCTCTGCCCAGTTCCTGTTTCCTGTGGGCTGTTGCCGTGCCTCAGTAACAAAAGTCAGCAGACTTGCAGTTGCTTGGCTTCCGGATTTCTTGCCTTGTTCCTGATTCCTGCTTCTGAAGACCTACCCAGTTCCTGGTTCCTGATGGACCTCAGCAATGAAGGACAGCAGACCTGCAGGTATTTGGTTCTTGGATCTCCTGCCTTGTCCCTGTTTTCTGGAAGTCCTCTTGCCTTGTCCCTGATTCCAAAGATATTCTGCCTTGTTCCTGGTTTCCAGAAGATCACCTGCCTTGTTCCTACTCCTGTAAACTCCCTGCTTTGATCCTGGTTCCTGTGGACTGTTGCTGCACCTTGTCTGGCTCCTAGAAGTCCATCTTTGCCTTGCTCCAGCCCCTGAAAATACTCTGCCTTGTCTGGTCTGCCGGTCACTTGACGTCTGGCTCATTTGGACTATGCTTTCATCTTCTGGACTAATTCTTCTTCCCTGGCTTGATTTGGTTTTGGACTCTGGACTGAGATACGGTTACGGTTCTGCCTGTTACCTGTTTGTCCTGGTGTTTGTGTTATCTGTTAGTTGCCCACACACTGAACCCCAACAATGGGTTTGAAAGCTGGACAGTATAGAAAGCTGACAGGGAAAAAAACTGGTTCATTTGAAATGTAACGCTGGGAATATCTCTGGATACCCTGGACTGCTAGGAAAACAAGCACATGGATCCTTGAACAAATCAGGCCTAGAGACAAAAATGATGAAACTGAGGCTCTCCTGCTTTTGACACATCATGAGAAGGAAAATTCTCTGGACAAGACAATGATGCTGGAAAATGTTGAAAGTAGAAGGAAAAGAAGAAAACTAAATATGAGATGGATTGGCTCTGTAAAGAAAGCCTCAAGTTTGCATTCACAAGAGCTGAGCAGGGCTGATGTGAACTAGACACTTTATAAGTCACTCATTCAAGTCATAGGAGATTTGATGACATCTAACAACAGCAACACAATCTGATGTACAAGGAAATATCTCTTCAGTGAATGACTAGAGTCTCAGCACTAGTATGTGAGTGAGATGGTTCTAGTGCAATTTCTTACACAGTAGAGTCTGCTTATAGACATATCCAATACAATTTTTTCCAATCTCATTTTAACACTGTCTTGCTTGATGACATCACCACATCCTGTGGAAATGGCTCTTCAAATTAATAGATACTGTGGACATCCAGTGGCTTACTAGTTAACATAATCGTACTCCATTGCGAAGTTACTTCCTGTTAAGGCGAATCTCTGCATTGCTAAAACTCTTGCAAAATCTAGACAGTATTTAGAGTAGCTGACAAATAGTATGTGTCAGCAATGTGGTATTTTTGCGTCTAAGAGCAAAATTATCTTAAACAGTGTGCACGTGACTGATTGTGGTATGACAGCACTGATCTGATAAACACTGGTAAAACCTTTGTCTAAATTGTCCTTTTCAGTAGTAAGTTCTGTGTTTCAGTCAAATAGCTATGAGGATATAGAGAGCATGGAGGATGTGTGGTTTAATTAGGCTATAACAAAAGAGTGAACAAGGGTCTCTCAGAAAATGAATGGCAAAATAGCCTACTGTGTATTATTCCATAATACACAGAGTAGGCAAAGATGTCCCCACTCTCACATTAATCAAAACAGCTATATCATACTTAACTTTGAAGATTTAAATGTTTTACAGAATACTGTATTCTTGAAAGACCCCCATACATTATCTCTAGTTTCTTTTTTTTTAAAAAAAAGCTTCATGAGCCAAATCCAGTGGTAGTCCCCACAAGACTAACTTCAAGAGTAGACTCTTGAAGTCAGTGGACTCGTGTAAGTTGTAGCTAGCAAGTTCCATTCATTTCAGTAGGTCTGCTCTAGTTGTGAGTAAATTGAAACTTAATTTACTCCTACATTCCCTAATAAATTATTCCTTTTATACTTAAAAACTCTTTCAGACATATAAGAAACTTTGCAGCTTTCCAGTGTGGGTTACATCAGCATAGTTAGAAGATTCAGGAAATGGTGGTTTGAGTAAACTTCAATCTTGGACAGTAAATGGTTTGTGTTCCTAAGAATCAGATATTGCAGTTTGCTTGTGAAACCAGAAAAACAAGCAGAAAAATTCCATTAAGATACTGAAAGCCTTTCTCTGAACATGGAAAGGTAAAGAGTGAATTGATCAGTACCTACAGCATGTGTCGCTTCACTAGCATCAGACTGAAAGAGGTAGTATAACAAAGGAGACACTTTGTCAAGTTTGTTCTTTGAGCTGTACACTTGATGCAACAACATGTTCTGAAAATACTAGGTTATGTGGATAGATTACTGGTTTGGAAGAATGATGGGCATTTCTTAATCTGAAGTTGTGTTCTTTTTCCAGTACTATGAATAATTTTAAAAGGTCAGAGTAAACATATTGATGTTGTGAAACCTTCAGCAGAATGGCTCCTTTCAAAAAGACTCTCAAGTTAGTTCTTTGAAATAACTTATTTGTACTGGAAAAATTCTTAACAGTTTACATGAGTGGTTTGTTTTTCCTGTTATGCAAGAGGGAGAGATGGAGCAAGAATTCATTCCTCTATAAATATATATTAAAGTTTTGCCCTTTAGTGTTCAGAAACTTTTAATGGAATTTTTGGTTAGCATTCAAGAAGAATATTTCTTATTTTCCCTTATAGTATTAACAGAAGATCTAAACTGAATTTCTTAGGTGAAGGTATACACTAGAAATTCAGGTAGCTGTTATTCTGTTCTCAGAATATCAGAGAGTCATTAATTCTGTTTCTGAACATCTACGTTTAGGAAGAAAACATCCTTTGTTGTATAGCTGTTTTGTTACTATTGAATTTTGGTAGCTGTTTCCCTGTTGCTCATATCATTGTGTCTCTATTGTGTGTTTTAGTGGGAGACTTTGATAAAATCTGGCGTGAACACTGTGAAGATGAAGAAACTCTTTGTGAATATGCTGAGGCAATGAAAAACCTTGCTGATAATCACTGGGCTAAAACCTGTGAAGGAGAAGGTCGTATTGAGTGGTGTTGCAGGTAAGTCTTTGCAATGAGAATAATGGAACTTTGGTGGTAAACTTGAAGCCACAGTCTACTGGAGAATAGTTTATGAAATGATACTTGCACAGAATTTTTCTGTGTATAATTTCCCCCCAGACCATAGATTTTTGTAATTGTAACATTCACTTGTATTTAAGCAGCTAGTGAACAGAAATGTGTATTAGTCAGAGGTATTCAACAGGAAGTTTGCATCTATTGAACCTGTTTGCTGGCAGTCATTATTCTCAAATCATATGACTGACGCTGAACTGGACTATGGATTAAGACTATGTGTTGCTAGACATGTGAAGATTAAAAGGAATCTTAGTTTGCTCTAGGTATGCAAACAGCTCATTCTGATTCCTAGAGTAAATGTTTCCTGTGATGGTATAATGTTGGCATTTAGGGACTCTACTAATGCATATGTGTAGGAGTATAGCAGTATGATGTGCAAATCAATTAGTGTACTTGAGTTTAAGAATCAGCAACTTTGTAGCTATTAGAGATTTAAATAACACATTCTAAAATAAAATACCGTATATATTCGACTATAAGTAGTTCAGAATATAAATCGAGGTACCTAATTTGGACCGCTAAAACTAGGAAAATAGATCAACCCGAGTATAAATCAGGGGAGGAAAATACAGCAGCTGCTAGTGAGTTTCAATAATTAAAATATATGAAAATACCGTAAAATTAATTAATTTAGACATTTGTGTGGGTATGTTTTTGAGTGTTTACATTGACCCGAGAACAAGTTGAGTCCTATTTTGGGACCTCATTTTGGGGGCTAAAAAACCCGACTTGTACTCAAGTATATATGGTATTGTTGAAAGCGCAGGATGACAAAAAACAAAATAAACTGCAAGCAAGGAAGAGCAAAGCAATCACACTTCTGTACTACTCCATAGCACTTAGGGCACACTCTCTGGGCAGTTCACAAGTTAATTAGCATTTTAACCTCGACATGCTGGGTACTCATTTTACCAACTTTTACAGTTGATATGTTGAAGATTAAGTCTTTCAAATTATACTGCTTAGACAAGGAATAATATTTTGATCCAAATTACATGAGTACTAAAGTGCCTCGTGTAATAAAAATATGACAACTATAATTCTGAGTTGTCTTGCCTTTTTTTTTAAAGTGTGTCACGAGAATATTTTCAAAATGGTGGAAAACGGAAAGCTCTGGAAAAAGATGAGAAGAGAGCAATCCTTACAGCCGAAAGTGTTCATCCAACTTCAAAGACAGAAGATTCCTCAGAAAATTCAAACCACAGTTCTGTAACAAATGAGTAAGTGCCTAATAGAGAACAAATGGTGGTTTCATGTATGATTGTGAAGAAAGAGTTCATTTAATTCTTACTGAATTCAAGGGACATGAAGTCATGTCACCTAATTTTCCCAGTGATAAAGGAGACTTCAGCACACACAGGAAACACCAATATGGATTAAAAAGTCTAATATGAATTTAATAAATAACTGAATTTTTGTAACGTGAAAAAGGCAACATATTTTCTTGCTGTGAGTCTATAAATCTATCATGTAATCACACATGCCACTTCATTCTAAACTTGTCATGATTCAGAAAATTAAATAGTTTTAACATAACTGTCAACTTGCTGGGTAGTCTCAAGAAGAAGCTCTTTGTCTCAGTTTCTGCAGTAATAAGGAGATAACGCACTTACTGCATAATAAAATTGTTGAAAGTATCTTTGAGAGGATGATGACAGTAAAGTTGAACTACTGTAATATTTAGTCTAGGACCAAATATAAAACATTCATGTAGTACTTTCCCCAAGAAGTCAAGTTTTAATATTGAATGATATGTGTCTAATATCATTGTAAGATACAGTAAAATACATGCCTATTTGCCTCACTTGGTCTGTGAAGCAATGTAGAAATTAAACTACTAGAATACCTTGTAGCCCTATATTGTTTTGCTAGACAATTGTATGTCTAAATGATCTTTTAGGAAGCATAAAGCATAATATGCTGAACAATAGTAATAAACCTGTGGGGTTTTAAAAAATAAAAGCAGTTAAAACCACTGAAATTCTGCTAGTAGCTAAAAGCAATATTCTGTTTTCAGACACAGACACTTGGACCTACACAGCTTAATTAGAACAATAATCCTGCCAAGAGTAATAGACTGAGAAGAATGTGTGTGTTATGAAGAGATGCGTTGCTCACCAAACTTGGGAAACCTTTATTTCCAATTTTTGTGATGGCCTGTTTGTTTTCTCTTAAATATTTATATGCTGTTTTTTCCAGTCAAATAAAACAGCCAAAAGTGGTCTACAAACAAGTAGTTTGATTATAGAAAGAGGAAACACTCTCCTTCCTTTTCTTACTCAGTGGCTGCTCATTGGTTAATTCAGTTTATAGAGGGGGGGAGGTATGAGGTGGTTTGGAGCATGTTGATAGAAAGGGTTAGACCAGGGGTGGCCAAACTATGGCCTGCGGTGCCAGATCATCTGGCCCGTGCCGCTACCGGAAGTGAAAATAAAACACACAAACACTACTGGAAGCAGTAGCAAAATGCGCCCCCACACACGCAAATGCTGCCGTAAATGCACCCACGGCTGTCGTAAACATGTTTACGACAGCCACAGACGCATTTTACAGTGGGAGGAACCACGTGACCAGCCCGTGGTGCATAAAGTTTAGGAACCCCTGAGTTAGACTAAACTTCTTTGAAAAAGCTATAGCTTCCGTTTATATTTGGACTACTTAGATGTGGAGTATCAGCATTGATTATCTTTAAAACTGCAGGTATAATAATAGTCTTCATTATGGTCTTTTCCCCAGACACACAAATGGGCTTTTCGCCTGCATTAAACAATTGATGAAAAGCTCTCGTGCCGGGATCAGCAAACCTGGTGCTCCAGATGTTCTTGGACTTCAATTCCCAGAAGCCCTGATCAGCAGGTGCACTGGGTAGCTGCAACATGGCCACAAACATTGACTTTTCTGAAATACTGTAAACTTGATCTGCATGAACACAAGGATGCATGAACACAAGGATGCTTCATTTGGCTGTGCAGTTCTCTCTTCGATTTTGGCATGGCATCCTTCCATCTGATAACAGCTTGCCAGTCACCCATTTGTGTGAATCACAGAGATGCAATGAAGAACAGGTTCCTTGTAACTAGTTCTCGGAGTAGTCATCTTTGAATTCACACAACCCACCCATCTGCCCACACTTGTCCCAATTTTAAATGTATGTTTTTTCAGCAGAAAGAGGGGGGTTGAGGAAAGAGGGCTGGGCATGCAGTCTGTATTGAGGGAGAAAGGACTAGAAGCTGTTAACTCTGGAACGTTCTGTGGATTGTTTAGTGCAAGTGCAAAACCCATTTGTCTGAATTCATAGATGATCACTCAAAGAACTACAGTTACAGATAAGTAAACTTTCCTCCCTATTTCAGGCAGACTTGCTGATTAAAAGAAACTGTTTTGCATCTTAAAAGGTTGTTTTATAAACTGCTTTCCTCTCCATTTAGATCACTCCATCCTTCGGGGAAAATTAGATTACTTGATGTTGGCAGCTGTTTTAATCCATTTTTGAAGTTTGAAGGATTTTTGACTGTTGGCATCGATATTGTCCCAGCTGTTGAGGTATGAAAGGTATAATCAGAAGAATAAATCATGACATACCAACTGAATGCTAGTTTCTAATAGCATTTGGTTTTTTTTATAAACTGTTTTTAAGCTTTGTATTTTCCCAGGAACAGTGTCAGATAATGTATTAAAAAAGTAAAACTTTTAATAAAATTAATAGCATTAGATGCCATAACAGTTTTGCCTTAGTTTTGGTGGATATCTAATAAGGTACTCTTTTTATCAATCAAATTATTTATTACAACCCAAGGCCAGTGTGGTACTCTTTTTATTTTTATACATATATGTTTCTAAATTTGGTATAGATATGGCAAAACTTGAGCAATCACTAGTCTGCCCAGATGTATGAACATACTTTTTTTGCTAGATATTTTGCAGTGTTTAACTTTCTTAGTTTGGTGTTTTTCACACTTACAGCGTTTAGTACATTTTATGTTTCAGATCAGTGCAGGTATGTTTAGTTGGTTAAATTTATTTTAAATATGTTTATTGCCTTGTCCAATAATAGGCAGCATTATTTCTTTGTGGGGGGATAGCAGTAGCATTTACACTTATATACCGCTCCACAGCACTTAGTCCAATGTAAAATCATTGCATGCTAAATTCCAGCTTAGGAAGCATTTTCCTTTATTGCTCGCATTGAATGAAATCCCTCTTTTAAACTAATTTAAGCTATCAGATATATGCCTTACCTGAATATTTTACCCATCTGAAAACTGAATAGTGCAAAAATTGGAAATTAAAGATATGATACAAAAATATAAAAAGTTGAATTTGTCTTGGTTTGGCAGGATTGCAATGTGTAAAATGAAATTGTTACCAAAACAATTTCTTTGTTTGATGTCCTGCCAATCCAACGGAAGGAAAAAGAAATGGCAGTATTTCAACATATGTTAAATAATTATTGTAATGGAGGAAAAAGATCAAGAATAATATTTTTAAAAAATCTGGTATTTACCACAGAACGAAAGTGGATTGGGACTGCCAAATGTTAAGAATTATTATATGGCTTTTCAACTAAAAAAATGTGGTAAAGATTTTAATGAAGGAAGAGGTAATTTGGGAAGAGGTAGAGTTGAAAGATATACGAAGAAAAGGAAATGTAATTTTTTTAGAGAAAGATATGACAAAAGTAAAGCTAAGGTATAAAACAACAAAAGCAATGATGGAGGTTTTGAAAATATTTAAGAAGAAATTAGCTCCAGACATTTCCCCAATTGTGGAATTGGAAGATATTGAATCTTTTCCAATTAGAATAGATATGAGAATAAAAGAAATACTCCTGAAAAAATGGTGTGGTCCTGCTGAAAGATTGGATACGGGTATGTAAGGATGATGAAAAAAGATTGGAAATATATACCATATTTTTTGGACCATAAGACACACTTTTTCTCCCCCAAAAGTGGGGAGAAAATGAGGGTGCGTCTTATAGTCCAAATGCTGGTCTTTGGCCAGCTGTGGCTGTTGTAAAAGGATACTTTACAAGAGCCCGCAGCTGGCTGTTCGGGGCAGGGGGAAAAACATGAAAAACAAGTGGCCACTAGAGGGAGAAAATCGCAATTTCCCATTTAAATGTATTGGAAATAAATTTCTTGTATTCAAACGTTTTCTGTTTGTATGTTCCCAAAACATTTAAGTGGGAAACCAAACCTGTGCTTAAAAAGAAAGGGTTTCACTTACCTTGATGTCTTTGTCTCTACTCCACATGGACAAAATGGAGGGGGGAAACATGCTTCCTGGTTGAAAGGAGAGCAAGAAGCTAGGCTAGAGTATCACTTCCTTCCTCAGTGCAATTGGCCTGGCCTGCCCATTTCCCCTGCAGCGCCACCACTGGTTGCTGGTGCAAAATACAGTATTATTATTTTTTTGTTTTCCTGCTCTGAAAACTGGGTGCGTCTTATGGTCAGGTGCATCTTATGGTCCAAAAATATGGTAATCAAATGGATTTTCAAAAAGCGTTAGTGAATAAATGGAGTAGCAAATATATGGATGTAACCAGTTTAAAAAGAAAAATGGCAGATTTTGAAGAATTAATCTATAAAATAAAAGGTTTAATAGGAATTAAAGGGCTGGTAAGTAAGATATATAAAATATTAAACCAGGAAGGAAATCCACAAGATACATTGAGATTAATTTTGGAGCAAGATTTAAAAATAAAAATTACGGAAGCAAATTGGAAAAGTAAATGGAGAAAAAGAATTATGAGGACTCTGTCTGTCAGGATTAAAGAACACAATTATAAAATGCTGTGGAGGTGGTACCTGACTCCAGTTCAGTTACATCAAATGGATAACACAAAAACAAAATATTGCTGGAGATATAATAATTCATGGGGTGGTGTTTCCCACCAGGAGGGCGGGATATAAATTACATAAATAAATAAATACAATTATGATGAACACGTGTGGTGGAGTTGTAATGTGACAAGAGATTTTTGGACAAAGATTGAAAAGGAGATATCAGATATAATGGGTTTTGACCTTAAGCTGGAACTGGGTGCCACCTTATTGGCAGATGTTGAGGATATAGACATAGATGTTAATAAAAAAGAATTATTATTATTTTTTTGACAACTGCAAGACAATGTATTGCAAGAAATTGGAAAAATAACCAAAGTTTGAAAGTGAAGGAATGGTATAAAGAAATATGGAATATTGCGTTGAATGATAAATTGACATGGGAATTGAACCAAAAAAAAGTATAATTAAAGAAAATAAATTTTCGCAAATATGGAAACTATTTGTGGATTATACATTGTATAAAGGTAAAGGTGGCAGACCAGTGCCAGATCAACTGCGTTTGGAAGTTGCAATATATCTGCTAAGGCAAACGCAGTCTTCGGGGCTTTGTAAATATCACTGGTGTTTTTTGATTTTTTAAAAATACTCACATTATTTTATATTGCTGGATTATTTGATATAACAGAGTAGATATTGTATAATTAAATATTATTCATAGACATTAATAATTTAGTAATATAGGAATTGCTCTTTATATCAGAGAAAATTTTCTCCTTTCTTCTTGGTTTGTATTTTATGTTTGTCTGTATAATGTAATGTTTGTTTGGCTGTTTGATGTTTCCTTTTTATTTTGTATGTTATATCTTAAAATTTAATAATAATGAAAACTGAATAGAGGATTAGTAGACTAAAATTCTTAAGATAATTTCCCCCCTTACTTTAAACCAGATGTTTGCAACCTTCAGCCCGCGGGCCTAATTAAGCCTGTGCATATCATTAATTTGGTCCACGGTGGTCACCTGGGCACCTCTAGGACCACCCACCACTACCGGAAGTCAAAAGACACCACTTACCGCGTGGGGGGTAGGGTTGGGTTGTTCCTTTATTCAGGGTTTTTACACAGTCTCCACCACTTCTCCTGGCAGTGGGAGCCTTTGGGGAGCATAATTGCTCCATTTTGGGGTTTGTCCAATGCTCCTCCATGGTGCTTTGGCAGGGAAAGCATGCCGTTCTGGGAGTTATGATGCCGGGTGAAGCTTACATCAGCACCTGCAGTCCCAGTGCAGAACCAGGAAGTCCCACAGCAGCGCACTTTCTCTGCCAAAGTGCCAGGAGTAGCATCGGACAAACCCAAAATGGAGCGATTATGCGCCCCGGCCCCCCCCCCCCCAATTCTCCTGCTGCCGGGAGAAGTGGCGGAGACTGTGGAAGAAGCCACAAAATCGACATGATTGCTGCTGCTGATGATGACAAAAATGCACGTACCGGGCGCAGCCACGCCTCCGAGCCCCGCAGCTGTGGGTTGGTAGCAGGACTGGCCCCTGGCAGGAAAATATTGCAAACCCCTACTTTAAACAATGGATTGTAATATGATCTACCTATTCTGAACATATGTAATTCTATTTGTGTTTCTTCCATCAGAGTGTCTACAAATGTGACTTCTTAAACCTTCAGATTCAGCAGCCTCTTCAACTAGCACAAGATGCTATTGATGCTTTTCTCAAACAGCTAAAAAATCCAATTGATTCCCTCCCTGGAGAATTATTCCATGTTGTGGTTTTCTCACTTCTCCTTTCTTACTTCCCTTCACCCTACCAACGATGGATCTGTTGCAAAAAGGCTCATGAACTTCTAGTATTAAATGGATTGCTGCTTATTATCACTCCTGACTCTTCCCATCAGAATCGCCATGCTATGATGATGAAAAGCTGGAAAATTGCTATAGAATCTTTGGGTTTTAAACGTTTCAAGTACTCAAAGTTTTCTCATATGCATCTGATGGCATTTAGGAAGATCTCGCTTAAAACGACGAGTGACTTGGTGAGCAGGAACTACCCAGGAATGTTATACATCCCCCAGGATTTTAATAATATAGAAGAAGAGGGATTTTCTAATAATTCCTGTTACATCCGATCAGATGCTGAAGATGAACAACTGGCATACAGCTTCATGGAGCTTCCAGATGCTCCCTATGACTCAGACTCAGGGGAAAGCCAGGCCAGCTCTATCCCATTTTATGAGCTAGAAGATCCTATATTGCTTCTCAGTTAATGTAACAAAGTCCAAACTACTGTAAAACTAATTTTGCTAAACTGACATTGTCTCTGTGCATAATGCATTTGCAAAAAAGCAAGTACAGTACAAAGGTTTTTGAGAACTGTCCCTATTTTTTTCTACTTAGGATTTTTAAAATTTATTCTTGTATTGAAATGTTGAAGTATATGTTATGCAGAATGGCTTAGATCATAGCATAAACAAGGTTGACTCTTAATATTTCTATCAGTAAAATACTCCAGAAAGGTACATACATCCCCGCCTCAGTGCTGTGAACTGTGATTCTGCAATATATGCTGACGTCTCTTGATTTAGTATTTTTATATCTCTTTTTTTGATTGAGGTTCATGCTATGAGTTTGCAGAAGTTTGAGCAAAAAGATACCGTAATTGGCCAAGTTAAGTGTCTAAGAAAGAAGTTTGGACAGCTTTATTAGCTTTTGACTTGAACAAAAACATGACATTAAGAGGAATTTTTGTTTGAGTTGGTCTTCATGAAATGAAGTAAGAATATTTACAAAGTGTCTTCACTGAATTTGTCTTTAGTTCTGCAGTTGAATTTCTGTGCAAAAAAAAAATATTGTTATCTGTAGAATAATCCATAATATGCATAGGCTTAAACATTATTTTCCATCCCTTCAAAGTGAGAATATTATTGCCTCTTTTATGAGTATGCTAACATTTATATTAGTTTTTCACCATGTTCTGTTTTCACAAAGCATTCTGCCTTAAAGAACCTGAGTAATGAATGGTCACTTCCAAAAGTCTCAAGTTAAACTAAACTAACAAAGATTTGATCACTTCACTTCTAGTAAGTTTGATTAACATTTTTGTAAGCTGTTCCGTCACATGTGAGTGAAAATAATAGAAAACATCTTAATGCTTTGAAGATTGGCTCGTAGCCTGGAATGTTTATTTGCATAATGTATTTTTAAAAGATAATCAGAAGTTCAGAAACTAAGAATTATGTTTCTTTGATAGTAAATAAAAAAGTGCACCTTGGGATAAATCTTGTACTAGTCACACCATCTGTAGACTTATTGAAATCAGTAGAATTTAAGAATAAATAATACCTCATTAATTTCAGTGGGTCTGATTAAGATAGGACTAGATTGGATTTAGCCCAATTTCTTCACAAGTCTGTATGGTTAATTTTAATAGCAACATTAATATCACCTAATTTGCACCAGTTTCTTCACTCCTGTAGTTAAGAGTCACTTAGCATTGGCTTCAAAGCATTTGTATTTGTTTGTCTGGATTTGTAAAGGCCAAAAGACATAATAATTCTGTAATTTCAAAAATGACAGTGGTAGCATTATCTAAGTATTACAAAGATACTGTAAATGCAATTTCAGGAGGCAGCATGGAAGGGCATGGTGATTTTTTAAATGGAGCTTTTACACTCCCACCAAATTCTGCACAGAAATTACATGATTGATTTCTGGATTTGATTTTTGCATATTTCACTAAGCAGCTAATTTATAGTTTTCATACATTATACTATTGCTTGTCCTTTAAACCCTTCCATGCAACAGAGGCCATAATCCTATTAGTTATGTCCATAGGCATGCCAAATAGCATAACAGCAAATGCCTGTGGTTATTTTTATTACTATCTTGCAGCCATTTGTAACAGATTTATGCTAGTAGTTATGTTTGCATAAATATGTACTAGGGCTCTGTCCATAGCTGCTAACCAGTGGCAATAACTATTTTAAAAATTGGCCTAAAATAAAATCCTAGTGCAGTGATGGCGAACCTTGGCACTCCAGCTGTTCTTGGACTTCAATTCCCAGAAGCCCAAGTCCCTGTGAATCCGCACAAATCCACACGTATGCGCAGTAAACCCATTCGTGTGGATTCACGGGGACTTGGGCTTCTGGAAATTGAAGCCCAAGAACAGCTGGAGTGCCAGTGTGGATCCACAGAGACATGGGCTTCTGGGAATTGAAGTATAAGAACAGCTGGAGTGCCAAGGTTCACCATCACTGCCCTAGTGGCTGACAGTAAGGTCTCCATCCTTATCCAGCTGTAAACCTTCAACTATAGCAAGAGACACAATAATAAATATGGTAAGTAACAAGTAAAGATAAGCTGGTTTCACATCCAAGCCTGCTCTTAGTTCTCCGTGAGTGATGGGCCTGGAGGCTCTCAGTGACAGGGGCTGAAAGTAGGTATTCTTGCTGACACCTCCCCCTCTAGTCTCTCTTTCTATAGCCTTTCTGTGCTCAGGGTTTTTGCTTGAGTCAAAGCTGAGGGCAGCTGCTGTAATGAGTGTTGGTGCCAAGAACCAGCCTAAGTGCAAGATGACACATTTCCCTTTGCACCAGCACTGAAACTCCAGCCCTTCATCCTATCAACCTGAGTGTGTAACAGATGTAAGCTCTTAAAACTCTGCATACCAAATGTGTCCTAAGATTTTGTTTTAGCTAGCTGCCATGTAAGAGAAGTTAATGGTTATAGTCTGAGTTAAAAATAATGTGTAGGCTAGATATGGCCACTCATTTGCCAATCCCACAGCCAAAGGTGTAAGACTAAGTGAATGAGTTTTACCTAGGACAGTGGGTGATATTAGGCAATCTTGTAGGGTGGTTATTGACAATGGTTGACATATCACAGCCCACAAGTTTCAGTAGCCCTTGAACAAAGCAAATTGCTGATCAGACAAATAGAGGTTGCTAAATATACATACTTAGCTCTTTATAAGGTTTCTAGTTCCTTTTTTTTAGTATCGTTGCAGTTGTTAAAATGAACTTGTTGGGTGCTATCTTTCCTTATTACAAAATACTGTTTACTTCTTCAAAATGTGTATGATGTGCTATTTAATATTAGCAAAATTCTTTAAGACTTTGCATGATGCATTTTTGTTATGTTGTGTATGTCAATGTCATTGTTTCCTTACTCATTTACATGCTGGAATCTGAATCATGGTGTATGTAGATGAAATAGCTTAAGGGTTGGCCAGTAATACCTGATGGAGTGGCAAAAGTGTTATGAATCCTTCATTAGAGAAGCAAAGGGGGTGGGAGTGGCAGTGGCCTCATGGTAGTAGATATCTTTTACAGTGCCCCCAGGTGATAGTAATGGACGTGGTTATTGTTTTTTTAAGGAACAATTTATTGGATAAACTGTCTTACTGAAAATGAAGCTTTCAAGACAGTAGTACAGTATAGATCTGAAAGACCTCTCAAGAGTCTAGGTTTATTGATATCTCTCCAGGTCTATGCAAGGAAGAAAGAATGCTACCAAATTTTGTATTTGTTTTTGGTTTGTTAATTTCTGTGAGAGAGCACATTAAAAAAGTCTTTAAAAATCTTTTCTAGTGTTGGTGTGTGTACTGTTTCATCCAGTTATGTGTGCTATTTTATCACAGAGACTAGTATTTTATGGTTACACTTTTTACCTGATTTTATGCACAAGGTAAAAGTGATTGGAGGCTTTCGGCTGGCTTTCGAGAAAGGGCAACCTTTATCTTTACCTAAAATAGATTGTTTACCAAGATGAACAACCATAATGAAAAGGAAGTTTATTAAGAAAAATTACTGCATTGAAGAATATTTTTAAAACATAACCATATTATAAGTATTAAAAACATTTTAGTGTAGGAAATGGCAGTTGCGTAGTAAAGGTCTGCTTTGCTCGAAAGCCAGTTGTGTCTGACTCTAGGGTATGTTGCTCATTTCCGATTACAGCCAAAGAGGCAGCACTGTTTGCGTCTGCAGACATTTCTGTCATCATGTGGCAGGTGTGACTATATGTCACTGCACGGAACACTGTTGCCTTTTCTGCTGAAGCAGTACCTATTTACCTACTTAAAATGTCTTGCTTTCGAACTGCTAGTTTGGCAGGAGCTGGGACATGTCGGGAGCTCACTCCGTCACACAGCACTCAGGTCTTGGACTGCTGACCTGTCTACTTTCCAGTCATCAAAAGTCTTAGGAGAAAGATGGGATATAAATGAGGGAAATACCTCAGTTGTTATAGGTCTCTTTCACAATCTTTCCATCATTCATATGCCCAGATTAGGTTGAGATTTGATTATCAGCAGGTTGGGTCCAGAAGACGTGGGCACTTGCAACTAAACTGGCAAAACTAAACTGCCATAGTGCTATACAGAGAACCCCTCTGAATGCTGGGGAAGAGGAAATTCTCCCAAACCAGGCAGACATCTTTGCATTAGTCCAGCTCAGAAGGTGCCTCTGCTTAGTTTTGGAGGATCCCTGACCCACAGTCCATCCCATTCAGGTGGTCCCCTGATTCCACGTATCAGGACAACGGCTAGATGGGTTATTGGTGGGGAGAAAGTGGGCTGGCCCCTTCTGCCAAAGATGCCTAGATTTGATTCCGACTTTGTCCCTTTTCAGTTACAATTGGTATGAGCTCCAATTTAAACCAAGTTCCCTTTGAGCAAGATGATAGGGTTCCATCTAATGCTGACTACCTGCCAACAAAATAAACCATTTTCCTGTCAGTACTGCAGGCCACTCTCCCCCCTCCCCTCTTAAAAAAATTATTGAGATCTTGGAGAACCCTCTAAAGCAATGGTCCCCAACCTTTGGTTTTTTGACTTCAATTCCCAGAAGCCTAAGTCAGTACATTGGCTGATCAGTGCTTTGGGGAATTGACTTAGGCTTCTGTGAATTGAAGTCCCAAAACCAATGGTTGGGGCCCACTGCTCAAAAGCAGATACATGGTGTAGAGAGGGAAGAGGAAGTATTATACCATGATCATAAGGCTTCCTGTATGCTCCAGACAATATTAAGCAACAAACATCTCTGCTTCTGTTTATGCCTGTTATAATTTCCTTCCATCTAGAGGAGAGTAGTGTAAATATCTGTCAAGTACATTTCTATATACTGCATAATAGCTCTATTTAGCGTGTTGTTTGTAAAAGTGCATCACAGCATTGAGTGCTGTTTTATATAATGAATTACGAATCTCCACTTTTAATTTACTGTTAATAGATAACTATTCTCAGAATATTTTCTCATGTCTTTTTCATTATTTTCCACTGTTTTAAAAACATTTTTAAAGATAGTGTCTACAAATATATTGGTTAAGCCATTCTAGCAGAAAGAAACAAAAAGAAAAAGGATGTTTCAAATCCAGATTTGTTTAGCTAATTTTTTTGTGTGGATTCATATTGCATTGTTAGATTTTTAAAGCGCCATGTAACTAGCTTTTTTTCATGCTACCCAAATACAAACTTTGGGGAATTGTTAGCATTTAATAATGTTCTATACGTAAAGAATATTGCATTTGAACTAGTTTTTAAGAAACACTACTGACTCAAATAAGACTAGCTAAACTGTTTCTATTCCTATTCTTCAAGAAAACATTTCCATCGTTTATGGGCTGAAAAGCTGTTCCTGCTTATGTTACAGCGCATATAGTTGGACAACTTGCCTAGTTGTCAAAATGAGATAAAAATGCAATCATTTGGATTAAAAGAAATTTCTATGTTTAATTTACCGGTGCCATCTATTTGCCAGCTTAACGTGTAGGGGCTTTATTGCCTTACTGAGTCTCTCGACAAACACCACTACCAAGAATATGATTTGCTAGTACTGTATAGTCCCATTCTATTAGTAGTGACATTCCTTTTCCCCAGGCATTTTGTCCTCTGAGCCCACTGCTGGAATTGAGCAGCATCAAGCCAGAAAAACAGCAATCTTGTACATGCTAATTTTGTTATCACTGTGGAGCTGCCCAGTACCTATATACTGAAACTCTTGAAAATAAGCCTCAAGTGTCACAGAGAAAGAAGCCTAAGTTATGCTTCATTCTTCACATTGTTACCTAGAGTTAAGTTTGGTTAAAGTTATTAAAGTTTTAACTACAGTATAGTACACTGCCCAGAGTGGGAAAATATCCCAGATGGGGTGGTATAGAAATTTAATAAATGACTAGGGTGAACGCATGATGTCTCCGGGATTTAAAGAGCCAGTGGAATGACAATTTGAGTGGCTACTTTGCTCAGAAGACAGAAAGTGCCAGCTTCCAATTCTATAACGATAAAGAAAATATTCTGTGGTATGGGTACAGTAGCACTGAGCATACCCTGTCAAGCGCAGCTCCGGAGATTACGCATGCGTAAAAGCCTACACATGCGTAGAAGTGACCTGCGCAGAAACGTTCTGCGCAGGTCGCTTTTACGCATGCGTAGAAGGCTTTTACGCAAGGGTAGGCTTTTACGCATCCCCTTCTGCACAGAAGTCTTCTACGCATGCATAGAAGGGTTCTACGCATGTGTAGAAAGGACCTGTGCAGAAGGGATGCGCAGTAACTCCCCCCCCCCCCGCTGCCAAATTACGGGATAGCGGCAGCTCCGGGCGGGAAATGGAGAAAATCGGCGCGGAAATATGGGAAATCCCGGCCAATCCGGGACACTTGACGTGTATGGCACTGAGACGATCAGTCCTCTGTTCCTCTTGGACCTTTTTGAAAACACTCCTAAGAGCAAGTCAAGCTTGACCTTTCTCTGGGGACAAAAATGATGGCGCTGGGCCTGTTCCTACTTTGGGCACATCATGAAAAGGCAAGACTCTCTGGAAAAGACAATAATGCCAGGAAAGGTGGAAAGCAGCAGGAAAAGAGGAAAATCAAATGCAAAATGGAGCATCCAATACCTGGAAACGTGCTGTGATGGGAGTGGTTGTTATGTTTCATGCCTGTCTTTGTTGTGCAGTTGTACATTTTGCAATTAGCAGCGGTTACCTTGGTGAGATTATTATCTGCGACACAGCATCAGGCAGGTGTGGATGAACAGGAGGCCACACCTAGCTAGCTCTCCATGATCCCTCGCCATCGGCTATGTTGTTTAAGGCTGCTGGGTGCTGCAGCCCAAAAGACTGGGTGGAGGAACAGATGATCAGAGGCTGCCTACCCCTCTACTAATGCATCTCTTTCACGAAGAAAATCTTCCACTGACAAGTCACGAGCAGAGTAATACCATGCACAGTTAACTGCACTCCTGGGTTTTGTGGAGGAGGTAACTGGGAAAGAGATTGGGACAGGCAAGAGCTGAGAAAGCCAATATCCCCACCCACTTTCTTAGCAAACATGAGCTCCAACATCAGAGCTTCACTCTTGACTAGGTAAGGTGAAAATCTCCCTAGCTCAAAAACCAGTTATGTCCAGTGGGTGGGCTCCAAAAACGTTTACTACCACACTGGGCGTGGTATGGTGGGTGTGCCCAGGGAGAAAGCTCTGCGTTGCACCCAAATTAGGACTACTTTATTCAAAACTTGGATGGGCGGGACCAGCCAGAATTTCTGCGAACTGGTGCGAACCTGCTGATGCCCACCACTGGTTATGTCCAACTCCTGTGACAGGCACAACTAGACACCAGAGTGCACGGTACACTGTTATCTTTCCCATCAAAGTGGTGCCTATTTATCTACTTGCAATTCCTTGTTTTCGAACTGGTAGGTTGGTAGGAGCTGGGGCAGACAGCAGCTCACTTCGTCGTGCAGTACTCTGGTCTCAAACTGACCTACTGACCCTCTGGACATCAAGCTCAGTGTCTTTAACCACTTAGGTACCATGGCTGTCTCGACTTATCTCCCCAAATTCCCAACCCTACTAACTTGGCTGCAACCTTTTAATGGTTATCTACTGCCCTACCTCATTTGTTGTTCAGTCGCACAGTCAATTCCAACCCCTTGCAACCCCATGGACCATTGCCTGCCAGGCACCTCTGTCCACCATCTTCCTTAACGTGCCCATTGTGTCTACAATACTGGCTGTCCATCTCATTTTCTGCCACCCCCTTCTTCTTTTGCCATCCACCTTTCCCAGCATCAAGGCTTTCTCAAGTGAATTCTCTCTTCTCATTTGATGTCTAAATTACTTAAAGGTAAAGGTAAAGGTTTCCCTTCCTTGAAAGCCAGTCGTATCCGACTCTAGGGTGCAGTGCTCATCTCTGTTTCTAAGTCGAAGAGCCGGCGCTGTCTGCTTCTGCAGACATTTCTGTGGTCATGTGGCATGCATGACTAGACACCGGAGCGTACGGAACGCTGTTACCTTCCCACCGAAGTGGTCCCTATTTATCTACTTGCAATTTCTTGCTTTCGAACTGCTAGGTTGGCCGGAGCTGGGATGAAGACGGGAGCTCATTTCCGTCCTGCAGTACTTTAGCTTCATCTTTACTATTTGACCTTCTAGAGAGCAGTCAGGGTTGATTTCTTCTAGGATCGCCCTATTTGTTCTCCTCGCTGTCCAGAGGACTGTCCTCCAACACCACAGCTCCTGCCAACCTAGCAGTTCGAAAGCAAAAAAAAAAAATTGCAAGTAGAATAAATAGGGACCACTTCGGTGGGAAGGTGAACAGCATTCCGTGCGCTCCGGTGTCTAGCCATGCCTGCCACATGACCGCGGAAACGTCTGCAGAAGCTCTTCGGCTTTAAAACAGAGATGAGCACTGCACCCTAGAGTCGGATACGACTGGCTTTCGAGCAAGGGAAACCTTTACCTTTACTAAGCGCGGTAACGCGGTATATATGAGTCTTATTGCTCCCCCCCCCCCCGCCGCTTTCCATTCTGGGCGCCATGCTCTGCTTGCTTGCTTTGAGGCCTTCTCGCTCGCCGTAGCCGGCCACGGCGCCAAAGAGGAAGAGCTAAAATGGCGGCGGGAGGGGACCTTTTTGGAACAAACGCCGGATGGTGAGTTTCTGAGGGGCCAGATACCGAGCGTGGCAGCCCGAGTGGCGAGGCCTTCGGTGGGGCGTTACGTTAGGAGCCTGAAAGGGAAAAAAAGACGGTGTGGCAAGGAACTGGGAGCTCTAGAGAAAGAGAACCTTTTGGGCCTGCCCCGCTTTGGGTTTGTGACACCAGTCAGTGCGAAGTACTGTATTTGCTCTGCCCGAGCTCCTGCCAACCTAGCAGTTCGAAAGCAAGAAATTGCAAGTTGATAAATAGGGACCACTTGGGTGGGAAGGTAACAGCGTTCCATGCGCTCCGGTGTCTAGTCATGCCTGCCGTCATGGAAACGTCTGCAGCAGCAGACAACGCTGGCTCTTCGGCTTGAAAACAGATGAGCACTGCACCCTAGAGTCGGATACGACTAGCTTTCGAGCAAGAGAAAACTTTACCTCTACCTTTAAGCTACAGGTGGCGGGGATTTCCCTCCTGGGAGAAACCCACTCTTCTCTCTCTCTTTTTTTTTTTAATCCGTAGCCTCGTTACTTTTCGTTACTCCTGCAACTCGCACGTCCCGCTCAGCGGGCCGGGGCAAACTTGGCCTTGGCCAAAATGCGGAGCAAGGCAGGAGGGAAATCATATGTTTCTTGGGGGGTGGGGGTGGCGGGAGAACCAGTCATGCATCTCTGCATCCACCCCAACCCCCCCATAAATGAGCAGAAGGATGCGCCCCAAACTTATATTTTTCCAAAACACCTGGAATCATTCACGTTTCCCTGATGGGGATAGCAGTCGCAGTAGCAACAATGACAGCCATAGCAAGAGGCTATGTGCTTGATTGCCTAGCACTGCAGGGCGGAATGAGTCCCAGCTCCTGCCAACCTAGCAGTTTGAAAGCAAGAAATTGCAAGTAGGTAAATAGGGACCACTTCAGTGGGAAAGGTAACAGCGTTCCGTGCACTCCGGTGTCTAGTCATGCCTGCCACATGACCACGGTCTGCAGAAGCAGATAGCGCTGGCTCTTTGGCTTGGAAGCAGAGATGAGCACTGCACCCTAGAGTTGGATACGACTGGTTTTCCAGCAAGGGAAACCTTTACCTTTACAAGAGGGGAGGGGAAAAAAACCCAATAGGAATGCTGCCATGGTCATCCGTTAATATGCTTGGACTTGTGAGAATCACAGGGTTTTTGAGTTCTCAGGGGTGTAGAGGGAAGGAGACTCGGTTGTGAATGATTCTGTGTGCTTTGAAAATATGGAAATAGGTACAGGCTCTAATTTGTTTTTATTACCAACTGTTCTGCCTCTGTCTTTTGTGTTATTAGGAGTCATTGTAGGCCAGGGGCACCCAAACTACAGCCTGTGGGCTGGATCTGGCCCCCAACGTTAATTCATCCGGCCCACGAAGCCTTCATTCCCGGAAGCGGAAGTAAAACGCGCCCATATGGGTGTGTTTTATTTCCGCTTCCGGGAATGAGGGCTTTGTGGGCCAGATGAATTTGTGGTGGGGCCAGATCTGGCCCACGGGCCATAGTGACTAGCCTCGTGAATCACGTGACTGGCCTACGGCCCAAAAGGTTTGGGCACCCCTGCCGTACTTTGGGAAAGTTTTTAAAGTGAAAGTTTTTAAAGTGAGAGCCGAGTCAGCCTGTGCAAGCATATCAGAGAGGAAACAAAACAAAAAGACAAAAACAGTGTGGCACCTTAAATGACTAGCTGCTGTATTTTAATGTTAGCTTTCATGGATTAAGTCCACTACATCAGACATAAGAGTGAGGCTTAATGGCATCAATTTATACACACCAGGTACAGAGGCAAACAATGGTTGGCTAGCATAAAGCATAATAGATAAGTTTACAAATGTGTGTGGCTTTTTACAACTGGTTGAGAGCAAAAGAAGAAGGGAGCGACAGAATTAGATGGCTAGATGGTATTGTTGACAGCAACAAGATGGACGGGTTGAGGAGGATGGAGGATAGGGGTGCCTGGCATGCAGTGGTCCACGGGGTAGCAACACCCTCTTTCCCAGGAGAGAGAAGAGACAATGAGCCAATCGGCTTCAAGTATATTTGCATACAACATAAAGAGGATATTTCCGTGGTCCTGCCTTAAACACAGAGTTTTTAAAAATGAAATTGAGGGTACATAAGGCTAAGATAGTAGACAATTAAGTGATATAAGTGTAAAAAACGGTTCCGTGAAAAATCACCATAATATGAAATGCTGTCGCAGCAGAGAATGAGGAAAGAGATTTAAAATAGAATTATTACAGTAAGGCTGGCCTGCTTCCTTGTTCTCGGTGAGGGGAAGCAGTCGTGCTAAGGGGAGTGCCTAGGGGGCAGTTCTTCCTCCACCAGGAGGAGCCCAACACTCCTCCCTGGCTCTGGTATGAGGAACATGCCTCATAAATAAAGATATAATAATACAATAATATACAGGAGATTTATATGCCCCTACGGGAGATTATTTTAAAAATATGTGATGGCGGGAAGAGGCTAAATTATGGGGTTTTCCCCATAATAAATTATGGGGGTTTCCCGGGCAATATGGGATACTTGACAGCTATGAGGGAATTTCCAGCCTTCATTCAGCCTGTTGGAATTTTCCAGACCAAATTGCAGTCCAATCTGCTGAAAAGAGGGGAAGTTTGCTTTACCATTATTGTCTCTACAACAGGTGAAGAGTAAAGCTGCCTAAACACAGCCCCTACTTACAGAGCTAGTTTGTAAAATTATGGCTAAGTGCGCTCAGATTCTCTTTCCTCTCATCTTCCTCACACAGGAGGAACAAGCAGGAAAGCGATGATGCTAATTTGATTTCTGGCATAAATGTTGAATATGCTCTCCACCCCCCCGACATCCATCTTTCCTACACAAAGATGACCAAAGACAAGTAAGCGGGGAATCAGTAACATCAGAGGTCTTGAACAAATCTCTTGATATTGCCTTCCCTGGTGTGAACATCTTATCACAACAAACTGGTTTCCTTCCCTTTCCCCCAAAGGTTCAGCCTGATTTGAAAGTTCAAGATATAAAGTAAATGCCACTTTCGAAATGATATATTTTAGAACAAAGTTTTAGGTTTCCAAAGCTATATCATACCAGTAATTAGGCTGTTGTATATAATCACAATGATTGCGATGATGACGATTGCGCACCATCAGGTCAATTCTAAGTTGCGACAACTTTCCACGGCTTTCTAGACAGAAAATAATCAGAAATGGTCTACCATTTCTTTCTGGGAGCACCATGGGGTTGTGCAGCTTTCCCAGTCTCTTCTGGGATGCACATTAGGGAACTGAATTCCTAGCCTCTGGTTCTGCAGTCAGATACATAACTCACTGAGCTATCCATCCAGGTGTGTAGTATATACTGTATGCATGCATGTTTATTGTGGCCAAGATCTAGTAGAATGTTTTTGTGGACCCAACTGCTTCTGTTAGCAGAAACAAAGGAAAAAGTTCTGCTTCAGCCCCCAGTTTACCTTAAGCCCATGAGCACTGAATGTTCTGTTGCACTTGGTGAAAGGGCTTTTATTTCCCATTAGAACTATGAAACTCTAGATACATGGGGAGGGAGGGGGAAGGGCAGATGAAGACAGAAAGCACTGTCTCAGAAGGGCATAATTAGATTTATTCCAAAATATGTAAGCTTGGTTTTAACTATAACCTGATTATTTTTTATTTTTTAGGATTTTAGTCATCTCTGGCAACTGTTGGTGAAGCAACACTACAAAAGGCTGTTTTTGTCTCCCGTATCCTGGATGAAATTCAAACAGTTTTTTCTATTAAGTGAACACCATCTTTATTGCTTACATGTGTAGGTCGCTGCGCTACTGTGTTAGCCATTGTCTGTATGCAGCAATGACAAAACTGGAAGAAGCAAACCGAGAAGTGAACATGCATTCCTCTGTCCGGTATCTGGGCTATTTAGCCAGAATTAATTTATTAGTTGCAATATGTTTGGGCCTCTATGTCAGATGGGAGAAGACTGCAGATGCATTAATACTTGTTATTTTTATCTTGGGACTTTTTGTTCTTGGAATTGCCAGTATACTTTATTATTATTTTTCGATGGAAGCAGCAAGTTTAAGTCTCTCTAATCTTTGGTCTGGATTTTTACTTGGCCTTCTCTGTTTTCTTGATAATGTTTCTTTTAAAAACGATGTTAAGGAGGAAGCAACCAAATATTTGCTGCTTTCGTCAATAATTATAAGGATATTGTATGCTTTTGTGCAGAGGATATGTGGATGTGTTCATCACCGACCCACTTTGCTGACAACAGTTGAGTTTCTTGAGCTAGTTGGATTTGCAATTGCCAGCACAACCATGCTAGTTGAAGAATCCATGAGTATTATCTTACTAGTTTTGGCTTTGGCAATGCTGATTATTGACTTGCGGATGAAGTCCCTCCTTGCAATTCCTAATTTAGTGATCTTTGCAGTTCTTGCCTCATTATTGTTTTTCCCATCTTTAGAAATACCAACCAACCCATTTGCCTTGGGATATTTTTTTAGCAGTCTAATAACAAAGCCTCTTCTTGACATCTACTTCAGTGGACTTTCAGTTACAGAACGTTGGACGCCATATTTGTTTCGCGGTAGAGTCTGCCGAAGATTTTCAGTCATTTTTGTTGGGCTTGTTGAACTTATTTTTTTCATTCTGTCGGCCTTTAAACTCAGTGACTTGGATCTCTGGTATTTTGTGATACCGGGGTTTTCCATTTTTGGCATTTTCTGGATGGTCTGCCACATAATTTTTCTTATAACTCTCTGGGGATTTCATTCAAAATTAAATGATTGCCACAAAATCTATTATACACACAGGACAGAGAACAGCAGCCTTGATAGAGTTATGGCATCTAAAGGAATGCGCCATTTTTGTTTAATTTCAGAGAGACTTGTGTTTTTCAGCCTTCTTTCAACAGCAGTTTTGGGTGCTGTATGTTGGCAGGTACGTTATAAAGCTTTTACATCCTGCTTTGTTGCTGGCATTTGAAACAATGGTGAGAGAGGAGTTATGTTTCTTAATTTTTTGATGTGTTAACCACATCAGATATGTACAACTGAACAAGTGAGCATATCAACCAAATATTCGCCTTAGAGGTCTGATCCTTAATGACATGTAAACCGCAAAATGTTCCCGGTTTACTAAAAACATTACTTCAGGTTAGAATCAGTGTTTTAAATTTTTTCATTTATATTATTAGAAGCTAGCTATGTCGCTGCACTAGCTTTTGTCATGATAATGGGGGCAGGGGGTGGGGGAGAGTAGAAATCTTATAATAAAAACAAAAATACAGTAAGAGTTGTGGCCCGAGACTGGCAGATTTATTTCAATGTGAGCTTTCATTGATTGTGAGCCATTTCACATTCGACTCACACTAAATTAAATGTGTTAAGTCTTAAAGGTTGCAGGGCGAGGGGCCCCCAAACATGTTTACATCTCTGAAAATAGGCTGGTACTGTATAGTATCTATCAGTTTGAGTCCAATATAGAAATCCCATCTATTGTTGACCAGTAGCCAGTGAAGCCTGGCTTTGAATGAAGTAGTGGGAATGATATCTTACTTCCAGTTATAAAATGCTTAGAGTCTGTGGGCGCTGGGTGGTTGCCGTGTTTGGGGAGTGGGCTTTTATTTAGTCTCTAAGTCCGTGGTTCGCACAGGGGGCAATTTGATTTTTAAGGGGGAAGGCAATTTGAAAGCTTGTTTAGACCAAGTTAATGGCCTTTTAGGCTTCCTCCACGTAGACAGTTCAGTTTTTGAATAATAAGAATTACCATATTTGCTGGTGTATAAGACCCACTCCCACCCCCCTTAAAATACACCTGAAAAAATGGAGTGTATGTATTTTGGTAATAACGGGGTGTGTCTTATACTCCAATGTGTCTTATACACCAGCAAATATGGTGTATGTCCCTGGGAGGATCAGGCTTTTAGAGATGCTTAGGTGGGGCATGGCCAAAAAAAGGTTGGGAACCACTGCTGTAAATGCAGCTGTTTGTTTCACTGTATACGAGCAATGTTTGACTGGGAATAAAGCAAAGCAATCACACTTATATACCACCACATAGTGCTTATTGCACACTGTCTGGTTCACAAGTTAATTAGCATTTTGCCCCCAACATGCTGGGTATTCGTTTTAACAACCTCGGAAGGATGGAAGGCTGAGTTAACCTTGAGTCCTGGTCAGGATTGAACTCACAAACTTTTGGTTGCAGTACAGCAGTTTAACCATTGTGCCACCAGGGCTATTTGGCCACTCTTTAACTGTGTACTATAGAACTCACTAAGAATAATCTTAACCTATAAAACCAAGTGTTCACCGTTGGAATGGGCTATGGGCTGCTATACGTCGCCTTACTTACCCGTTCCCTCCCTTCGAGAGCACGGGCTAAGTGCCTACGCAGGTCAACGAATGGTTTAAAAAATCGCGATTGGGGCATCAGCCCCACTAACGGCAAGAAACGTAAAGAACTTCACTTCCCGAAAGTCCTTGCGCCGCGCCGCGCCAGAGCCAATCAGGCTGAGAGGCTCTCGCACGGAGCAGCGTTCGAACACGCGCCGCAGCCAATCAAAAGAAAAGGATTTTAAAAAAACGCAGCACAAACACAAAGCACCAACACATTACTACAAGCCCCAGCGTCCTGCGCGCAATGTGCGAGCAGAACGAGGAGGCAGCCGGCGCGCAAAAACAAAACTAAAAAAAACCCGCCTCCGCAACCATTCAACCCCACGGGCGAGCCAGCATGGCCCGTGGGGGGGGGGGGGAAGAAACCAGCGCCGCTACTCTTCCGTTCGAAGGGCCGGCGCACGAAAAATAACAGTTAAAAAAAAGCCCACCGCCGAGCCAGCATGGCCCGTGGGGGAAACCCCCCCCCCACCGCCACCATGGCCCTTCCGATCGAAGGGCCAGCCGGCGGGCCAAAAAAACGAGAAACAAACAAAAAAATAATGCACCCCCGGCCGCCGCTGCCCTTCCCTTCGAAGGGCCAGCCACAGCACCAAAAATTAAAGCAAAAAACCCACCCACCCAGCCCCCGCAACTGCCCTTCTTTCCCACCGGGCCAGCCAGTATGGCCCGCGGGAAAAAAGAATGAACACCCCACTGCCTCTGCCCTTCCTTCCCATGGGCCAGCAAGTATGGCCCGTGGGAACGAAAGCCTCCCCGCAAATGCCTATCCTTCCCACGGGCCATCCAGCATGGCCCATGGGGAAAAAAACATCCCCGCAATTGGCCTTCCTTCCCACGGGCCATCCAGCATGGCCTGCGAGAAAGAAAGCCACCCCCCCCACACACACACACTTGAAAAAACACAAACAATCACAAAACAAAACCATTCAAAAACACACCAAAACCAAAACAATAAACACACAAACAGCCAAATATGAAGAAGATAAACACACACATACACCCCCCAAAAAGAATCAACCCCGAACCCCTCCCCCCAAAAAACCCCCCACATACCTGACAAAAAGACGTCTTCCTACTACGAGAACCAGAACACAAATGAGAAAGAGGAAACTTACAGCTCAAAAGCTCAACACCACCACCCAGTGGCCAAAACAGAAACAAAATTCTACAATATTTAACACATAATAATTCAACATTTAATAACATAATTTATACAAACATTCAAAAAAAAACACCACACTAATCTCAAAAATTACCAAAATAAAGCCACTTTTCACTATGAAAAACCAAAACAAAAAATAAGGAACATTTTAAAAAACAAAATTAAATTTAAAAATAAATAATATTATTCAAAAAAAATACACCACCATTTAAAACAGCACATCACCATTGCTTCAACAAATAAACAAAAGCCTTTAGTATCCAACACGATAGGACACACTCCCTCAGACAGCTTTGGGGGCCGGATGGACATTTTGCCCTTCCTCCACCACATGGCACTTCCACGTGTGGTGCAGGAGTGTTTATTAAAAAAAAAACCCCAAAAAGGCATTGTTTTATTTTTTAAAAAAGCCCGGCATCGCCGGGCAACCCATGCTAGTTAAAAACTAAGTCTGCTTTTGTCTGTTCATGATTATTCTGTGATAAGTTTGGGAACTGGCTTTTATATACAGTATTTTGATAAATGTACACATTTTTGTCTATTTTATCTAGACTAAGGTTGTATGCTTTTGCAATGTCAGTTGTTAATTACTTGGTAATCCTTGTTAAGTTGCTTAATGCGTTTTGCATATTTAGTTGAATATAAGAAATATATTTATAGGAGCTTCTGGCTTCCTTCCACAATTTGTTCTCATTTTTTTAAAAAAAGATCAATCTAAGTAAAATAAATGTGCATTTCTCTGGTCCAAAATACAGTTGAAAAAAACTACATGTGTAAAAATAATCATATAGTTCTTTCTTTTCTTTCATGCAGTCATTTTCTTTTTTTCATGCAATCACCACGGTGGATAGGAATCAATTTTTTTAATATATATATATTAGAATTTTTTAAAAATTAAAACAGATTTTTAAAATTTAAATTGGATTTTAAAAATAAAATACTTTTTGAGGGAAAAATATATATAAAGAAAAAAATATCCATAAAGATAGCTTTCTATCTAAGATACATCATAGTCCAAAGGTTATTCATCATGAAATAAAGATTAGCTTTTAGTTATGTACCTTGAAGCTGTATATTCATACAGTATTTAATTTTCTTGGTAAACAAATTCCATCAATCCTTTTACAGAACCCTCTTCCAGAGGGTTCTGTAAGATTATTTGACATTTTTTTCTATAGGAGATAGTATCACAGATGCTTGTTTTTACAGTTCTCCGAACATAATTTGTATCTGCAGAGATCACATGCCACTTCTTCACAAGAACAATGTTATAAAACAAGTACACAGAGTTGAGAAAAATACCTTAATCTCATTGTTCCTTTGCAAATTTATGGACACACTGCTTAAATTTTAAAAAAATCACTTAATAGAAGAAGATTGTTGGGAATGAAATAGATCTGCACAAAAATCTAACTGAGAGGGAGGGGAAAGCAGTAAAAATGAAAGTGAAACCTTTTTAGCCTCTCTGAGTCTTTATGTAGAAAACTATGATTTAAATCAAATCCTACTGACTATTTATTCACTAGCATGGGTTGCCCGGCGATGCCGGGCTTTTTTTGGGGTTTTTTTTTAAAATAAAACAATGCCTTTTTGGGGTTTTTTTTTTAATAAACACTCCTGCACCACACGTGGAAGTGCCATGTGGTGGAGGAAGGGCAAAATGTCCATCCGGCCCCCAAAGCTGTCTGAGGGAGTGTGTCCTATCGTGTTGGATACTAAAGGCTTTTGTTTATTTGTTGAAGCAATGGTGATGTGCTGTTTTAAATGGTGGTGTATTTTTTTTGAATAATATTATTTATTTTTAAATTTAATTTTGTTTTTTAAAATGTTCCTTATTTTTTGTTTTGGTTTTTCATAGTGAAAAGTGGCTTTATTTTGGTAATTTTTGAGATTAGTGTGGTGTTTTTTTTTTGAATGTTTGTATAAATTATGTTATTAAATGTTGAATTATTATGTGTTAAATATTGTAGAATTTTGTTTCTGTTTTGGCCACTGGGTGGTGGTGTTGAGCTTTTGAGCTGTAAGTTTCCTCTTTCTCATTTGTGTTCTGGTTCTCGTAGTAGGAAGACGTCTTTTTGTCAGGTATGTGGGGGGTTTTTTGGGGGGAGGGGTTCGGGGTTGATTCTTTTTGGGGGGTGTATGTGTGTGTTTATCTTCTTCATATTTGGCTGTTTGTGTGTTTATTGTTTTGGTTTTGGTGTGTTTTTGAATGGTTTTGTTTTGTGATTGTTTGTGTTTTTTCAAGTGTGTGTGTGTGTGGGGGGTGGCTTTCTTTCTCGCAGGCCATGCTGGATGGCCCGTGGGAAGGAAGGCCAATTGCGGGGATGTTTTTTTCCCCATGGGCCATGCTGGATGGCCCGTGGGAAGGATAGGCATTTGCGGGGAGGCTTTCGTTCCCACGGGCCATACTTGCTGGCCCATGGGAAGGAAGGGCAGAGGCAGTGGGGTGTTCATTCTTTTTTCCCGCGGGCCATACTGGCTGGCCCGGTGGGAAAGAAGGGCAGTTGCGGGGGCTGGGTGGGTGGGTTTTTTGCTTTAATTTTTGGTGCTGTGGCTGGCCCTTCGAAGGGAAGGGCAGCGGCGGCCGGGGGTGCATTATTTTTTTGTTTGTTTCTCGTTTTTTTGGCCCGCCGGCTGGCCCTTCGATCGGAAGGGCCATGGTGGCGGTGGGGGGGGGGGTTTCCCCCACGGGCCATGCTGGCTCGGCGGTGGGCTTTTTTTTAACTGTTATTTTTCGTGCGCCGGCCCTTCGAACGGAAGAGTAGCGGCGCTGGTTTCTTCCCCCCCCCCCCCACGGGCCATGCTGGCTCGCCCGTGGGGTTGAATGGTTGCGGAGGCGGGTTTTTTTTAGTTTTGTTTTTGCGCGCCGGCTGCCTCCTCGTTCTGCTCGCACATTGCGCGCAGGACGCTGGGGCTTGTAGTAATGTGTTGGTGCTTTGTGTTTGTGCTGCGTTTTTTTAAAATCCTTTTCTTTTGATTGGCTGCGGCGTGTGTTCGAACGCTGCTCCGTGCGAGAGCCTCTCAGCCTGATTGGCTCTGGCGCGGCGCGGCGCAAGGACTTTCGGGAAGTGAAGTTCTTTACGTTTCTTGCCGTTAGTGGGGCTGATGCCCCAATCGCGATTTTTTAAACCATTCGTTGACCTGCGTAGGCACTTAGCCCGTGCTCTCGAAGGGAGGGAACGGGTAAGTAAGGCGACGTATAGCAGCCCATAGCCCATTCCAACGGTGAACACTTGGTTTTATAGGTTAAGATTCATTCATTCATTCATTCAATTTGAATAGCACATTCAATGTGCAACTCTGGGCAGTATGCATAAAATCCCCAACGTTTAAACTCTAGAAACACTTAAAATTCCTAAAAACACTGAAAAACTACCTCCCACCCACACAAATTAAAAATCTAGTTAAAAACTTTTAAAAGCATGAGTGATCCTCCTCTAAATGAGCCAGTGGGAGGGGGGGGGGTTAAATTGTGATTTAAATAAAATCCACCATCCTGGTCACACAACAGAGTTGTAATCAGTACTTGCTGAAGGCAGGAGAGCACTTACGTTATTGAGTAAGCAAATAGAATTCTGGCCTATATATTTATTAGAATCCTAGCAGTCTAATTTGTAACTGCTGCTATCACATCAGTATGTAAATGGCAGTGTTATCAACATTTGAGTTACAGTAAAACCCCTACTTACAAAAAAAAAAGTCCGTTCCGTAGGCTTTTTGCTTAAATTGGCTTTTTATGTAACTCGAAGCAAACCATAGGAAAAATTATTATTTTTTACGTAACTCGAAACAAACCCATAGGAAAAATGAAATTTTTATGTAAATCGAAGCAAACCCATAGGCAAATGAATGTTTACGTAACTCGAAGCAAACCTATAGGAAAAAGAATCTTTATGTAACTCAAAGCAACCCCATAGGAAATCGTGCAAATCGGGACATGGTTTTAGCACAAAATCATTATGTAAGTCGAATTTTATGTAACTCGAGGCATTTGTAAGTCGGGTTTTACTGTATTTCAAAAGGTTGCAATACTTAATTATTCTGTTCAGCTATGTTGTTAATGCATACGAATCTACACAAGGGCCATTTGACAAAACATTTTTTAATTTATCAGAATACATACCCCAGATTAAGCCATTCCAGATGTTTCCTTTTGAATTTGGCAGGGATATAAATAATCGAATATATAAGTAAATAAACATTTGTATACATGAGTTGTTATATAAATTCTGTTTTAACATCTATTCAATTATTTATACATCTGAGCCCTCGTGGTACAGTGGTTAAACTGCCATATTACAGTCAAACTCTGCTCACACTTTAATCCCAAACTCAGCCTTCCATCCTTCTGAGGTCTGTAAAAATGAATACCCAACTTGTTTAAGGGAAAGGGCAAGCTGTAGTTTGTTTAATTATTGTGTGAACTGCCCAGAGAATTCTTAGTACTACAGGGCAGTATATATGTGTGCAAACAACATCAGTGCTAATTCTATATTTACAGAAGTAATCATTTTAGAGCTTGAGTCAGTTAACCAGAATGTTTATAGCAGGGGTTCTCAAACTATGGCCCATAGGCCAGGTCCGCCCCCTGATGCCAATTCACCCGCCCCTATAGAAAATGTACGGGTGTGTTTTACTTCTGCTTCTGGAAGCGACGATGGCAGCAGGGACAGATGAATTAGTGTCGGGGGCCCGATCTGGCCCACAGGCCATAGTTTGGACACCTCTGGTTTACAGCATGAGGACTTAATGGCTATCAGTAGTTGTGAAAGCCATCTTTTCAGGTCATGTTTAAAGATCAGTCAATTCATTTGATATTGTATCATCACAAAGTTACGAAGTGTGATTGGGGTTTTATTTTTTAAGTTGTATTTAGTATCTTGTGAAGTTAGATTCATGGGAGACTTGAAGACCCTAGAAATGACATGTTAGGATGCCAAAGCACTTGCCCAAGACTAAAACTACTGGATATCCCTTGCTGGCTGATATCCTACAGGGTCTAAGTCTAAAAAATTAGATTGTTACACTTGTGGTTGTGGAAAATATCTCAGTTACATTTTTTTAAAATGCATTAATAAATTGCTCCACTGTAAGTATAAATCTGTCTTGTTCATTGTAGAAATCCAATGGAATCTTCATGAGTGTGTTCTTAATTGTGTTGCCTCTTGAATCGATGGCGCATGGCCTATTTCATGAACTGGGAAATTGTTTGGGAGGAACATGTGTTGGCTATGCAGTTGTGATTCCTACAAATTTCTGCAGGTACAGTATCTTGATTAGTAGTTTGCACCTTGACCATGAATTAAAATGTTGCAAGTTACTTTGTGTTTCATTATCTTCCTCTACCCACTCAATATTCATATTGTCATTAGAGCTGTGTAAACCTTTTTTTTTTAATTCTTTAAGCTTTGTGTATTGCTGCATCTGTGTTGAATTGGAAGGGACCATATGTATGTCTTCTTACTTAAAAGTAAAAATCATAATTATGTCAGACAAGGCTGAGAATACAGCCAATTCACCTGCCTCACAGCAGATTAGTTTGAAAACTCATCTTTCTGTGTGACCGTCTGTGACAGTTGAGAGATGCGGGGCATGAAAACAAGGGGCATGGCTTTTCTTTATTTGTGTCACATATACCACCAGCATATAGCAACATACAAAGCTAAAATTAACACATGTAAAACAAAATATAATTGAAAAGGGCTAGATGATATCTGCCCAATATCGGGCCATATAAATTCAACAGCATTTTCTTTTACCAACGTAAGGTCCTCCTCAATGCATGTTGAGGGGCATTGTGTGCATTGTGTCACATGGGAGATAGCTTGTATTTCTCCGCATTCACACGGGCTTTCATCTACAGGGAAATCCCACTTTCTCAGATTAGCCCTTGATCTTCCTACCCCTGCACCAGTCTATTTAAAGCTTTCCACACAGGCCATGGTGGCCAGGCACTAGAGAGTCAGGTGGTTCTGCCCAGTTATCTGGTAGCTCCAACAAGCATGTGGATAAGGGGGATCCAGTTGACATTGTTTATCTGGACTTTCAGAAGGCTTTGGCAAGGTCTCGCACCAAAGGCTCTTGAATAAACTTGCCAGTCATGGAATAAAGGGACAGATCTTGTTCTGGATCAGCAACTGGCTAAGGGACAGGAAACCGAGGGTAGAACTCAATGGACATTTCTCCAAGTAGAGGGAAGTAAAGAGTGGGGTCCCCCAAGGTTCAGTACTGGGACCCCTGCTTTTCAACCTCTTCATAAATGATCTAGAAGTAGGAGTAAATAGCAAGGTAGCCAAGTTTGCTGATGACACTAAATTATACAGGGTAGTGAAAACTGTGAGAGATTGTGAGGAGCTCCAGAGGGATCTCTTCACACTGGGGGAGTGGGCAAAACAGTGGCAAATCAGCTTCAACATTAGTAAGTGCAGAGTGATGCATGTTGGGGCAAAAAACCCCAATTACATTTATAAACTGATGGGTTCTGAACTCTGCGACAAACCAGGAAAGGGATCTTGGTGTCCTGGTGGACAGCTCAATGAAGGTGTCAACCCAATGTGCCTCAGTAGTGAAAAAAGCAAACTCAATGCTAGGGATCATTAGGAAGGGTATAGAAAATAAGTCAGCAAGTGTCATTTTGCCTCTTTATAAATCTATGGTGAGGCCCCATCTGGAATACTGTGTACAGTTCTGGTCGCCACACCTCCAGAAGGATATTATGGAGTTGGAAAAAGTGCAGAGGAGGGCAACCAAAATGATTAGGGGACTGGAACACCTTCCTTACCATCTGAGGCTGCAACGGTTGGGCCTTTTCACCCTTGAACGACGGCATCTAAGAGGTGACCTGATTGAAGTTTATAAAATCATGAATTGGTGTGGACAAAGTAGATAAGGAAAAACTGTTTTCCCTATCGCACAACACTATAACTAGTGGACACCCCATGAAACATTTGGGTACTAGTTCTCAAACAAATAAGAGAAAGTACTTTTTCACCCAGAGGATTACTGGACTATGGAACTCCCTGCCAGAAGAAGTGGTGACAGCTGTCAGTCTTGACAGCTTTAAGAACGGATTAGACAAGTTCATGGAGGACAAGGGTATCAATGGCTATAATTATGGATACTTAAGGACAACCTCGGGGTTGGAGAGATAGGCAGGATGCCATTTCCAGGGAATCCTAAGCAGGTGAAGGCATCTCCTTGGGAATACCCTGAAGGAAATGGTGAGCCACTGTGTGAGACTGGATGGGCTGTGGCCTGTTCCAGCAAGGCTGTTCTTATGTTCCTTGCTCGCCTTCCATAGTTCTAAGGCAGTCTTTAGGGACATGGCTAGGTGTTTATGACTGCAAATTTGAGGATGGATGATCCTCTCTTAAACTCTTTGGAAGGCTGTGTCAGGTAGCTAATGGCACTGATAGGAAATGAGTGATTTTTCTTTTAACTATAACAATGTATTGTTTTTGTGCACTTGCTGACTGTGACCAATCTTTGTTCAGGTGATAAACCACTGTCTGAGCTGAACATCTTTTTGTACAAAGATACTTTCTTTGTATAAAATACAGCATGTCAGGGAGATGATTGTAAAAAGATTTGTGTGAACCGCTTTGATAAGAGACAGGCTTACATTAGAAGCTAATGTGGATGTATGCCATCTACAAACACAGATATGCTTTGCATTTGAATAATCTTATTTGAAAATGTTTATAACTGGACACTGTAACATTAAATTATGAGCAATCACAGTGGTGAGGAAGACCAAAATTTACCTCTGAGTGAACTATATTGTAAAGCACACTTAAGTACCATAAATAACAAGTTTATTCATGTAAACATCTCTTTTCTCCCCATCTCAATCTTCCCGCAGTCCTGATGGCCAGCCAACCTTGCTTCCACCCGAGCATGTACAAGAGCTTAACCTGAGATCAACAGGCATGCTTAATGCCATCCAGAGGTTTTTTGCATATCATATGATTGAGACTTACGGCTGTGATTATTCTACAAGTGGGCTTTCTTTTGATACACTTCATTCTAAACTGAAATCTTTCCTTGAACTTCGGACACCTGATGGACCGAGACATGATACCTATGTGTTATATTACAGTGGACATTCTCACAGTTCTGGGGAATGGGCACTTGCAGGTAATCATCTTTTGATCATCTTTTCTTCAATTTGTGTGCTCATATAGTTGAGGGACTGCAGTGGCTCAAGTGGATAAGACGATGACTGGGAGGCGGAAGGTCAGCAGTTCGATTCCCGAGTACTGCAGGACGGATTGAGCTCCTGTCTTTGTCCCAGCTCCTGCCAACCTAGCAGTTCGAAAGCAAGAAATTGCAAGTAGATAAATAGGGACCACTTTGATGGGAAGGTAACAGCGTTCCATGCGCTCTGGTGTCTAGTCATGCCTGCCACATGACCATGGACACGTCTGCAGAAGCAGACAACGTTGGCTCTTCGGCTTTGAAACAGAGATGAGCACTGCACCCTAGAGTCGGATACGACTGGCTTTCGAGCAAGGGAAACCTTTACCTTTATATATAGTTGATTCAGACTTATGGATGCTTTAGGTATAAATTACTCAGTAGTGCTTTACCAGCCCCTCCTTCAGGGACCATGTAGTCATACATGCTCTGAATGATCTCAGCTGGCCCTTATCCTAGCTCCACAATCACTCATTTATCCTTAGGGGTAGTTTTCAATATTAAAAATGGGATCATATTTTGTAGATGCTTACAAAGTAACAACTATAATTGTGGCCATTTCAGGCTGACTTGCCTGTGGTTTCAACAAATTAAACCCATCACTTGTTTTCTAGCACCTCTCAAGTTCTTCAGGAAATCTCAACTGTTAGAGTCAGTGGCTTTGAAGCAACATCCGCAAGCTCTCATCATGACTGATATATGAATTACATCATTATATGTAATTCATACGGCATCAATTCTTGGGCAGTGCTATACAATTAAGATTTCCTGTTCATCCTGTTTGTTTCTCATACACCATGCACTATTATATAGAGGCACGGGGTGTTGCATCTAGGTTCCCCTGCAGGTGAAAAGATTAATAAGAGATTGCAACAATGAAAATATAAACATCCAGTTAGCATTCCAAACAATTCCCCAGGTGGAATTATTTTGCATTGCATAACAGCATTGTCTGTGGGCTTTAATGACATCATTAGGTGTGATTTACGATATTCTAGTTTTATGATGCTTCTGCATTGTCAGAGGTTTAGTTATTTCACAGTGGTATGTAAAATAAACCAATAAACTATACATAAACTATGAGCAACAAAACAGCATGGAAAGTTGAGTTCACTAACTGAATGTAGAAACAAGATTTGGTCAATAATTTTTATTTATTTATTTTTATTTATTTCAATTTTTATGCCGCCCACTCAGGTAAAAACCCGACTCAATAAAGCTTTTTCTATATTAATCCAACTCCTAGTTAACTGCCATCTTTGAACAAGTATACCTCTTATCTGTGGGGGATATGTTTCAAAACCTACCATGGATACCTGAAACCACAGATAACAGCAAACCTCATATTTACAATGCAGACAGTGGCTTCTAGTGGCCAGCTTTGGTAATGCATCATATAAATATATATTATGTATTTCAGGGATTCTTAACTGAATATTTTTAGACCTGCGGATACTGACCCTGCAGATGTGGGAGGCGATCTATATATAATAATGGAACATCCTATGGATAAATGATACGGGGGGAGAAGCAGGAACTGATGATCCTTTGTCAACATAAATTATGCACCAGATTATGCACAAGATTTTTCTCCTAATAAATGTTGCTTATTATAGTGGCATGTGATGTTTTGGTATTTTTCCTTATCTGGGCTTTCAAAATCTACTGCGCAGAAATAGACATTGGGAAATGATTGTGATGCTTGGATTCTGCTACCTTGGAATATTTTCATTCTGAATAACATTTCTCCACTATTTTGTTCAAGTATTGAGATATCTCTTGACTGAAAAAAACAGCATAAGGAGCTTTGCAGTTTCTTTAGTCACTTACAAGTTTGATAGTGGAAATCCTTCCATTTTTAAATTTCTTTTTTTTAAAAAAATTATTTAATGATAAACATATATTTTTGCCATGGTTGCATATACAGCTGCAGTGCTGCGAACGTCACCCTTTTGATCTGTAAGATTGTAGTGTAGAAATTGATCTGAATGAGAGATAGTATTACAGACATTTAAAGTGTTTCACAAGTACCTAAATTTCATGAATTAAAATTACTACATTAATAAAGGCTGATTTGGATCAGCAAGTTGACTTAATATGAACATGTTTTGCTTGTCTCTAAGGAGAATGTTTCTGGCTTTCCCACAGGTGGTGATACATTACGGCTTGACACCCTTGTAGACTGGTGGAGAGAGAAGAACAGTTCTTTTTGTTCACGGCTTATTATAGTGTTGGATTGTGAGAACTCCCTGTCTTGGGTTAAAGAAGTGAGAAAAGTGAGTGACCAATATATTGCAATTCAAGGAGCAGAACTGGCTAAAGTGATAGACGTAGAAGAAACAGACCCTCCGCACCTTGGTGACTTTACCAGAGAATGGGTTGAATACAACTGTAACCCTGACAGTGGCATCTGCTGGTTTGAAAAGGGGCGCACAGTGAAAGCTATGTATGGAGTGTCAAAACGGTGGAGTGACTACACTTTACACTTGCCAACTGAAAGTGACGTTGCCAAACACTGGATGATATATTTCCCCCGAATTACTTACCCATTGGTACATCTGGCAAACTGGTTCTGTGGTCTTAATCTTTTCTGGATCTGCAAAGTTTGTTTTCAGTGTTTGAAAAGATTAAAAATGAGTTGGTTTCTTCCCACAGTATTGGACACGGGACAAGGCTTCAAACTCGTGAGATCGTGATTATGAACCAAAGATAAATAGGGATAAAAACTCTTGGAACTTGAAAACGTGACACATGTATCTTTTTAACATTTGTAACCGTTCACTGTTTGGACAAATATTGTTACTTTTGTACTTATATTCCCTTTGCTTATTCTGAGCAGCTGTAATATTTGTGAAGGGTAAAAAAGAAACCTCTGGAAAACAAGGGCAGCCTGGATATTAACTAAAAATTGTTACTGAGTTGGATCTGAGTTCTGTAAAGGCCATTAAAAGTGCACTTCAGAGACAGGTTTGTGTCCTCATTTTCATTAGAGCTGTCTGACCTAAATTGGCTCAAACTCCTCACTTTTGAAAAATTTTAGATTCCTAATACAGTATTGTACAGTGATACCTCATACAACGTCCAAACTTGGTTCCACAAGTTTGGACTTTATATGGATTTGGACTTTGTATGAGGCATGCAAAATCCTAACCGCGATGCCTCATACAACGTCCAAATCCTTGCCTCATACAACATCATTTCCATAGAGATACATTGTACTGTAACAGCACAGACTTCAGGGCAAAGCCAAGGAAACTGACAGAACTTTAAGAAATCATTGTCTAAAGGCTAAAAACATTACAAAAACATGTCAAACAACCCTGATTGTCCAAGAACCTGAAGAATGCTGCAAAATCCCAGGAATGCTTCTAAAAATTCTGATAAAAAACCCCCACCAAAATCGCACTCAAAACCACTCCTAAACACTCTTCGCCTCATGCAAAACCCACAAGAGCAATGCACGCATGTGTCCTGCCTTTTATACTGCCCAGGCACAATGCAACCTGGGAAAACCCCAATGCCTCATACAAAGTCGCATGACTTTGTGTGAGGCAACTTTTTTCAAGGAATTAGGCGATGTTGTATGAATCCAATGTTGTATGAAGCAGACTTTGTATGAGGTATTACTGAATTTTATAAGCACTCCACATGACATGTGTATCTACATTAGTCCCATGGGGGGAAATCCCTCCAATTAAAGTTTGTTTTTCTGCGGATGTTTAATTACCAAGTTCCTTTCAGTTTTATCTCTCTTTTAGCATGTATTCATTCATTGTGTCAGAGATTACTTTTGGTTTGAAGCTTGATGAAAATATACATACCAAGGCCAAGAATATTGATTGATGTTTGCAAATATAACAGAACTCATCTAAATTCTTTACAATAACAATCTCTTTTATAACTAAGCTAGCTGTGTTTTAGCTTTGAACATGCCTTGTTATGCTCTGTACAAGAAGTGTTACTTTTGCTTGCATTAAGAACACGTCTCATGTTCAGGCTGTCTGCTATGAGTTACAGAATGTTCATTTAGAATGTCAGTTTAACAGTAATAATGATGGACCTGAAACCTTGTTAATGGTAGCTTCCTAGGATAGAAAACCTTTCTCTTCAGTTGATTATGGTTTTAAAGTTTAAGATTAGCATCTTCGTTGGAGCAGAAGAGCAGAACCATTAGCATCCTCCACATCCAGCAATTACATGACAGTTCTTGCAACCAGTGTGAAATCAAGCGTGCAAACTGGAGGGTGGGGGCACTTACATGGTCACCCTTGTGCAATTAGGTAAACCTTAGGATACTAGGCTGAAGAATTTGAAAGTGCTTATTCCTTCTTTGCATAGCTTCCATTAGCAGTAATGTTCTTCAGGCTTTGTTGGCCCTAAACTGGCATTTGTACCTAGCAATGATGAGAGATGCAGGTAAAATAATTTACACATTGTGAAACACAGGCTAATTGTGCCTCTGGTGATTAAATTGGATTGAAATCTACTTAGAGGTCAAGGATGATAATCCAAAATTATTGTGTACACATTTGGCTAAGAAGCACTAGAAGTCATCTTGAAGTTGGTAACTGGTTTATTAACAGAATTTCAGGATTGCTAAGGCATTTTCATAGGTCTAATGAAGGTCAACAGGAGAAAATTTGCCTTGCACTGACAAAAGAAAAGATTGAAAATATTGTGGTTCCACTGCAGGTTCAGGCAAGACATCGTTTTCATTCCAAGACTATTAACTTCCCATCATTCAGCTAGCCTTGTATTGAAGGGAGTTGAAAGAACAAGATTAAAGCTTATTCTCTGACACCTAACTTCTTCTTGTTCTTATTTTAATCTTTTAGTTTGAAGCAATTCTGTGCACAAATTATCTTGGCTGTTCACATTTAATTTCTCTTTTTTTATATCGTTCATTTCCGGTAATGTATAAGTGTTGATTTCTCCAAATAATTTGTATCTAATTCTCCAAATAATATTGAAAAGAGAACATTTTGGTTAGATACATTGTGCTTCCTTGGGGTTATAAAACGGACTAATAATGAGCTAAACTTGACCGTTTAATGTATATTGCCAGCATTGGATGACATTACTGTACAGGTGAAACACAGAAAATTAGAATTTCATGCAAATGTTCATTCAGTTCAATAATGCAACTTAAAAGGTGAAACACATATATAAGATAGACTCATTACATGCAAAGCGAGATAGTTCAAGTCTTACTTTGTTATAATATCAATGTTTATGGCTTACAGCTTATGAAAACCCCAACCCCCCAATCTCATGTACCCCATAATCATCACATAATCTCATGTACGCTGTACGCCATGATCATCACAATTATAACGAATTAAGGCATGACATCTCTCGCTTTGCATGTAGTGAGTATCTCATATTTGTTTCACCTTTTAAGTAAAATGAATTAACATTTGCACAATATTCTAATTTTTCAAATGACCCTTAGAGGCAATAAGGCGGCTTTCTGAGCCAACGTTTCTAAAAACAATTTTCCTTAATGAGTTTGGGGCTGCATGTGTCCTGCGCAATGCAGTTAGCCTACCCTTCTTTTAAGGCATTTAAGGCATGTGCTATAGTTGCAAGTGAACATAACTTGAGGGCAAATGTCTCAGTTGGGCTCCTTGCTGAAAATTACTTGTCAGTGTGTCTATATACTGCTGATAGTTGGTCATCCATCAAATATGAAACAGATTCAACATAAATTCCTGGATTTTTTTTCTAGGAAGGGTGTGCAGTAAAAAAGATTTATTTCCTAGTGTTAGTAGATATCTTTTCCTTCAGAAGAGTAACCTTAGTCTGGAATTGCTGTATGGCTAATAAGTTGTGTCTCCTTTTAGCACAACAGTTTTTGTGTCTGCCTCTCTTGTCTGTTCTCCTTCAATTTAATGTTGGCAATTTCAAGCAGCTGGCTCTCACCCTTCAACCATCTACTGCCTATGCATTTAAACTGCAGCATTACTGTTTTGTGTCTGAGACTTTACAGAATATTTGGGATATTCACTGAAGAAACTGTGTGTGTGTGTGTGTGTGTGTGTGTGTGTGTGTGTGTGTGTGTGTGTGTGTGTGTGTGTGTGTAGCAGATCAAATATTCTGTGTATGGCATGATATAAACATGGTCTGTATAGATAGGCACAAATAAAAGGCATTTTCTTTCAGCAGTGTCCATGCTGAGGTGAGTCCCAATGCTTTCAATGGGCAGTGTTAAGCACATGATTAACTACTACTTTAAAATTAATGGTTTTAATGGTTTTTCTTCTGGATTCGTAATGATTGCTGGATTGATTGATTCATATATTTTCCGTTTTGGATCAAAGCTGGCTTTAGGGCTGGGTGAGCCCCATAGATTGCCTAGAACACTAAACTGAGTTGAGGAAGTTCCCAAGCTGAGCAGAAGGGAGTGGCAACCTGAGCTTTGTGTTGTATTTAGTTTTCAAACATACAGTACTGCCTTCTTTATTATTGAGAACCAGATCAACTACACAGTCATGAATAAAGACATATCCCCCCCACACACACACCTTGGTAGAGAGGGTGATATCAGTCTTTTCTGTGCTACAAACTGGTTGGCATACAAGGCAGCTGCTAAGTTTGGTCACATGGTTAGGGTGGCTCCATATTTTGAGACAAAGTCATTTTCAAGAGTCTGGCCAGGTTATCCTGCTATGGTAATAGAGTAGATCATACTGCCAGTGACTCAGCACTAACTCACCTGACAATCCTGAGGACTAACAGTCTTGGTGAAGTCCATAAGGAAGGATGATGGTCCTCAAGTGGATTAAATCCCACTTGAGTCCATCTTGATGGAGGGCAGCAGCTTCATCAATACTGGCTTGGGGGCCGATGAGGACTTTGTGTGCCAAAAGGGCTTGAGGCCAGAAATTGATTCGCAGAGCTGGATCAGTGGTACAGGTGTCACGCTGCGATGTGGTAGGCAGATGAAAGGCCAATGCATTATATTGTTCCCAAAACAATCTTCATGGCTGATCGCCATGAAGGTAGCCAATATTCAGAATTGGATACAACACAAGAAGAAGAAAAAGCTAGTTCAAAAAGGCTAGGGAAGAATTAATACTATTAAAAAGGATAGCATGCTATTTGCTCATGGTGCTGTTTATTCTAGGGTTGTTCCTCATTCAGATGTTAACCTTGAAATTAACTCAACATGTCTTAAAGGTATCTTTTTGCAACCCACTCCTTGTATATTTAAGTCCCAATATGTAGTGAAGGCTTCCTTCCAAGCACATGTGCCTAGCCTGCACCTCCAGTATCTGAATAGCTTTATGGCTGTTGTTTACTCTTGGTCAGATGTGGCTCGACTGTTTCCCCACACTGCTTCATTTCAGTTTGTGCATAATACAGCTCCTTTTGAACTGCATTTCTTCTTTCAGTGTAAAAAAATGAACGTTGTGCAAATATAATGACTTAGAACAGTCTAGCAAACATAGTTTTCTGTGCCTTTTTTCAAATGTAATTTGCAAAACACTCGATTGTATTGATTTGCTTTCCCTTGTAAACAAGTTATTTTGTGCCCTTGAACAGCAGTATCTAGGCTTCTCTGAATAGCTAACTTCATTGCAAAAATGCCATCACACTGTGAAACTCACCTGGCAAAATCTCATTTACGAATAAAGGTAAACTGTCAACCTAAATATATTCCTAAGGTTTCAGAGTTCAGTGGGCTTTCCCCTTTTAAGAGGTCACCTATTTGTCTTTCCTTTAACTACAAATGAAGAATGTAGCAAGAAAATACTGGGTTCTCAAATACAGAATATTTACAGTTACTTGAGCTTCAGGCAGGGTATTATTGCATGACAGGCATGCTTTAGCCAAGAATTGTACTACTATTCTTAGTAACAAACCAAAAAGAAGGACCCATGAAGAGAGGGAAGAGTAATGGGCACGATAAGCATGTGCCTGAACCTTGCTCCCACAGCAGTAGAGGTTCAGACAAATCAAAACTCTGCCTCTTGCTGTCATGCAAGTACCAGTAATGTTATTTCAATGTGGGGAGGGAAAAATAACCAACTAGGAAACTTGTAATGACTGCTCAGATTACAATAGGTACCAATGGAGTATGCCATTGATGGTGAACCTTTTAGAGCCGGAGTACCCAAACTGCAACCCAAAACTGACTTATTTATTGCAAAGTGTCAACAGGGGAGGGAGAAAACGACCCCATTGGGCTGCTGGGCAGAGCAAACTCTATGCTGGGGTGAGAGAGGAAGCGCTCCCATTGGGCTGCTGGGCAGAGGGGCAGGGTGAACTCTGTGCTGGGGCAACCACACGGGTGCCCACAGAGAGGGCTGAGTGCCACCTCTGGTAAGTGTGCCATAGGTTCGCCACCACTGGAGTATGAATTTGCTCAGGCTCTGGCTTACATAACAGCTAGTTCCCTTATTGATCTCCCCTTTTCCTTGAATCAATAAATGCATGATACTTGCTGAGATGAATAAACATTATTAAGGATTAAGTTAAAGCAGCAGCACACCAGAAGCCTTGAACAGACTTTTGCAGGAAATCAGTGAAGGCCAGAAACAACAAAGGTAGTTAAATGCCAAGAACATGCAATAGCATCACTCTTAAAATCATTGTAGTAACTCTAATAGGGCTTGCAAGGTGAGTGGCTCTTCTCCGGGAGGTACAGTGGCGATTCAGACTTCCAACCTCTGGCTTCCTAACCAGATAGCTAAACCACTGAGCTATCCAGCCAGTAAAACCCCTACATACGTTTTTCCCCCTGTTCCACAAGGTTATTTGTATGTCGAAAAAAATTGTATGCCGAGAACACATTGGGTTACTAGAAGAGGCCTCTACATGTCACCACAAATTTTTTTTGTATGTCAAATTTTTCCTATTAAAAAGTTGTGTGTCATTTTTTTTTAGCCAGGATTTCTATTTGTACGTCGAATTTTTTGTAATTCGAACCATTTGTATGCCGGGGTTCCACTGTACGCTCAAACATTAGGCTTTTTCAAGGAATAGAAGAGTTTTAAAATATCACTTAAGTGATTGGAATTTTCTTTTTAGTATTGTTTTTGGTTGTATATGTGTGTGTGTGTGTGTAATTATGGTTGTGTTTGTAATTTTGGAGTAAGTTATGTTTTCAGAAAGATCAGGATACTTTTTGCAGGGTTTTTTATTGCTCAGTTCTGTGCCATACACAAACATTGTTACACCTCAGCCGATCCTACACCACCATGCTACTGTTGGATTTGATCCCAGTCTACTTCTGCATTTGATCCCTTTATAACTGGTTCCAGTGTGCTGATGAACTCCGTCCTTTTTTCACAGATTTTCTGGCCATACTTACTTCAGGAGTCTTTGAACTTTCACCTCCTAAAGAACAGGATGAAAATTACTCACCTTAGTACAATTCTATTTTATATGTAGTCATGCTTTAAATCAGTGGTGTCAAACCTATGGCATGCATGCCAGAGGTGGCACTCAAAGCCCTATCTGTGCAGTCATCCCAGCACAGAGTTTGCCCCACCCCTCTGCCCAGCAGCCCAATGGGAGCGGTTCCTCCCTCCCCTGTTGCTGTGTTGGCACTTTGAGAAAAATAAGTGAGGTTTGGGTTGCAGTTTGGGCACTCAGTCTCTAAAAGGTTTGCCATCACTGCTTTAAATGATCACATTTTAAACAGTCCACAACCTATTTATAATAGTCATACTTCACTCTATTGATTTCTGTCAAAACAATGCTCAATGTAGACTTCGTTTCTCTGTCAGCTTGAAGACTAATAATGGTGTTCTCTAATTGTGCAGTAAACTTAACCAAAAATGTTGTGAGCCATATGGACAAATACATGTGGTGATCATACTCAAAAATCAGAGCTCTAGCAGGTGGTGGGTGCTAAGAAGCTCTACTGCTAAATGGTTCTATATCTTTTTGTATACACACACTGCCTCTTTGGATCCCCCAAGATATTTTTGGATCTAAGGTTCTTCAGTAAAATAAATAAATAAAGCAGAGGAGGGCTCTATCGGCTAAAAAGAATTGCTTAAAAGGACATAAAATGGAAAAAAATATTCATTTTTTCACAATGAAAGAAAGTAAGTACAGTACTATGGTTCTGTGGCCACATCCGTCCCATTCTAAAGTCCCATGCTGTTTAATCTGTTTGGGTCTGATCTGCTGTAGGTGGTAATACTTGAGTTGGTAACCTGTGAGATGGTGCCGTGTTATCTAGAACAGTGTAATCTCAACGAGTGAGAGTCAAGACCAGCAGTAAAATTACAGGCACAAGCTCTGTTTGAAACTCCCATTGCTGCTGCAATCAATAAAATTGTGGCCTTACTTTTCTCAATATTATGTACACGAGTGTGTTATTTTGCCTTGGACCAGCTTTGTTTTAGGAGCACAACAAGCAGTGAATCGAGATGAAAAGTTTGCATTTGTCATCATTTTTTAAGACTACCATTCTATACTCACTATAGCTGGGGATAAATCTCAAAGAAGTCAGTGGGAATTTGTCCCAAGCATACACTTAACCAGGACTCCACTGTAAACCTGCAGTGGCAGTGCAAAATGTTTTTCCTGCAAAATATCCCTGGATCTGCATTTCCTAGCTTGGCAATGGGTATAGGCATGTCAGATATGGATTTTCTCAACATTTAAAATAGATCTTGCAGAAACCTATTGTAATAATTACTTTCCAAAGACTGTTGTGCAGTCTTTTGGGGGTGGCGAGAAAGTTTTTGGGGCAAGAAAATTTTATATGAGTCTTCCACAATGTTGCCTCCTCCCCCACTCTTCCTTTAATATGTCTTCTCTGCCTGTACCAATCATAAAAACAGACACAGGCGGATCCCTCCCTGAAGAGCGGGAAGCATTGTAGGTATACTTGGCATCTCCCGGGCAACAGCATAGAGCAGGGTTTACCAACCTTGGGCACCCAGATGTTCTTGGACTTCAATTCCTAGTAGCCCTGATCAGCAGGTGTGTTCACTTGGGCTTCTGGGAACTGAAGTCCAAAAACACCTGGGGCCCTGAGGTTGAGAAACCCTGGCATAGAGCCAGCCTATCCTTCCAAACCAGAAACATTGCAATATAATTGAGCAAACCTCTGACATGTATAAAGACCAACCAGGCATAAACAATGTGAAGGGGGCAGATGTTTAGAGCTGCACAATTAGGAAAAATGGATAATGATGTTGAAGATACATTCATGCCAATGGATGATCCATATGCCAAACAAACGTGGTGTATGAGGTTTAGATGACAAGTTGTAGGCTGAATTAGTGTTAGGGTAGGACTGTGTCAAGCCCCAATAACTGTCCAAGATGGTTTGAAGGACGACAAGGACGCATCCTGCAGTACGCCTCTGTAAGCATTATTATACGTTGCAGCAGTGCAGGACCTCAGTACATGTCAGAGCATCTCTCTCAAGTAATTGCTACCCATTGAATCTATTCATAAAAGACAGGAGGTCTCAACCTTTTAAAACTTATATATAAACCAATAGGAATGTTGAAATTAATAACTATGAATGAAAATAAAAGTTACCCGATTCATGTACTACTGAATAATTTGAATCCTTCTTCACTGCAGACAACGGCCAAATGAAAAAAAGCAAACATAGAGATGTGTTAGGAAAGCAGTAGTAACCAAACCAGAAGATATCCACAACATATTATACTAATCAGGTACATTATTTGATTAAGTGGTCAGAGTCCTATGGCTTATGAACAGTAGCATAAGTTAAGGTTTCAAAAGTCAGTCATGTCTGACTCTAGGGTTCAGTGTTCATCTCCTTTTATAGCCAAAGAGACAGCGCTGTCTGCAGATGTTTCCATGGTTATGTGGCAGATGCCAGAGCTCACAGAACACTTGCCTTTCCCACCAAAGCGGTGCCTATTTATCTACTTTCAATTTCTTGCTTTCCAACTGCTAAGTTAGCAGGAGCTGAGACAGACAACAGAAGCTCAGTCCATTGGTATCGACACTCAGGTATCGAACTGCTGACCTGCTGACCTTCTGGTCTTCAAACTCAGTCTCTTAACCACTAAGCCACAACAGCCCCACTAGTACAAGCAAAACAATGTGGGAGACTGCCACTAAGTAAGGAGCTGCCACTTGTATTCCCAATCACATGACAAGTCACACAACTGGCATGCAGTGAAGAATAAAAGTGGCCACTCCCTAACTAGCAGCAATTTGCCACTGTGATTTAGATGATTGCACTTAAATGGAGTTCATAAGCAACAGGATTTTGGCCATTTTGTGGTTTTTGGTTGTTATTCAGTCACACAGTTGATTCCGACCCTTTGCAAACCTATGGACCATTGCACGCCAGGCACCTCTGTCTTCCACCATCCTCCTCAACCCGCCCAGCTCTGTGCCCATTGCGTCTTTTGGGCCACTCCCTTCTAGTGGGCTGCTAGTATTGCTGAGAATGGTCTGAGAAAAAGCACTGGCAAAAACACCCCCAGACATTCACAAGCAAACATGAATTTAAAATATATGTTTAAATTCTCCAAATATTATCATTGGCTTTTAAATATGCTTGTGTTGTTTAGTCAATCAGCTAACCTCTTCAAAAATTCGAAGGACCTAAAAAGTTGCCACTGAAAAGGGACTTTATCTCACATGCTTACCTTTTTAATACTGATGATGATGAAAATTGCAAGTGCACTAACTTGTGAGAAATTCTCCCCGTTTCTCTGGCTGCAATCCTATTGTGCAGTTCCACAACATCTTTTCAATGGGAATTGCCATAACTCAGTATGCCATTACTCAGTATGCAACAGATAATGTCTATGGAAATGTCTTAACTTTTAACAGCAATTTGCAGTTAAAAGTTATGGCGTTTATGTAACTGCACCACAGAATGTTAGACTCTTGTTTCTTTCATGTAAAAGAATGGCATTTGTAAGATTATGATAGCCTCAGTTTAGTAATTTTGGCTTCTATCATGAATTCTGGTTCAATTTGACATACAACCCATTTGTCTGTCTGTCTGGCAGTCTATGGTCTCTATAAAGCTCTCTTTCAACACCATATTTCAAGTTAAACCATTTTTGATTCTCACCTTTATTCATCATCCATACACAGACAGTTGGAATACCATACTGATGCACCTAGCCTAGGGCATCAATACAAATATCCAACAATATATATATATATATATATATATATATATATATATATATATATATATATATATATATATATATATATATATATATATATATATATATATATATATATATATATATATATATATATATATATATATATATATATATATATATATATATATATATATATATGTAAAAACTGGCTTTTTTGATCCACAGGCCGATTGCTACATAATACGATCAAATTCAAATCTACATATTCAGCCAATCATCTACTGTTAGTTCCTCTTCAGTACTCCAGTTCTTAAGTGATTCAAACATTCATTCATTGGATTGCTGGCTCCTGGAAGCCATAAAGAAAGCCTAGCAGGGGAAGAGGGTTTAGCTGGCTGATGTCTAGATCCCCATAGATTAGGATCTGAAATTTGATTTCTGCAATGTCTATTAAATCTTGGGGACTTGTTGAATAATTTTTTAAAAATTAGATACTACATTTTGAAATAGCTTATACTGAAAACAGACAAACAATAATAAGAAATAATTACCTGCTCGCTGACTGGAAGGTTTTGTAGCTGAAAATGGCAGTCCAACATTCAGTTGCGGTAAATAGTGAATATTACAATTTATTAGGAAAGTAATAGGAAATTAATCTGATAATTCTGGTTCACATCAGTTCAGATTCTCTCCCTCTCTATAAGCCAACCAAGAATTTGTGGACTGGAGAGTAGATTTTACAACCACTTTAATCAAGTTGTTCAATGCAATCTAGCCCAAAATATATACTTCTTGATATTATAGACGGTAAGAAGACAGCCTTCTGTCTAGGAGTCATTTGAAGTATACTCTTCCAAGTATCATGTGTTACACATTCAGTATTTTTGCAACCCAAAATCAAACAGCCAATTTTTTCAGTGCTATAAATAGAAATTCTCTTCCACCTGCGCTGTCATGCCAGTTCTGAAGATCCAAGCTCAGATAAAGTTTATGACCTATGATGCATTGACCAGCTCCTCTTTGTGAGATCAGTTCATAAATTATTCCAACATGCTGGGTCAAATTATATGTTACAGATCACGCTTTATTAGAAGATACAATTTCTCAATTGCTAAAATGTGTCTGATTGCCCCAGCAAGAACTTTTCAAATGTCCTGTAATTTGCACACTAACATGCTTTGTTTGTGATTAGTATGATTACTCAGATGCTGAGATGTGCTGGAATCCCATCTCTAGAACACTATCATGTTTCCAGCTGCTAATAATGTACCATCTGTATAACCTGACCATCATAGCAATAGCATTTACACTGTATATTACCACCCCATAGCTCTTAGTGCAGTCTCTGGGCAGTTCACAAGGTAATTAGCATTTTGCCCCCAACATGCTGGGTACTGATTTTACCGACCTTGGAAGGATGGAAGGCTGAGTCACCCTTGAGCCCTGGTCACAATCGAACTCGCAACGTTTTGGCTGCAGTATAGTAGTTTAAGTACTGTGCCACCAAGGTTCTTGTGCCACTCATTATTTATTATTCACAGAAGTTCCATGACTTGGAAAAATATGATTCCTGGATGACTCCACATAAGACAGTTTTAGGCTTCCAGAAATCTTTGGGCAAATGGGAGAGGACCTGATAGGTAGGTAGTACACCTAGTTGACAATAAGCATTGCTAGTAGGGAATAGTGTTCAGATGTTGACATACAAGTTCTTGCCAGGTGCTGAGGAGTTTTAGATTGCCCATATGGTACAAAGTAGATCATATTTTTTTTGTTTTCATTTCTGCCACATCTTTTAAATTTTGGGTACTTATTGACTAAGTTAATGCATTCAAATCCCAGATTTTGAAACAGTCCCTGTAGTAACAAGAATTAATAAAATAAGAAATACTGATTACCAGAAGATGCTCCTGATGAACTTGGGCCTTTTTTCACTGGATAACACAGTCAAGTATTCAGATAATAAAAAGACAAATGTTAGAATTTATTAGCACGTCATTAACAGAAAACAAAGGCAAAAAAACCCCCAAATAAACAGAAACTATCAATAAGCTTTTGTGTAAATTTGCCATTGATTTACTCTAGAGTAAGGGCATTAATCTATGTTGATGTTTAATTAATTTAATTTTCATTGTACTTAAGTTATCACTCTCTGGTTCTCTGATATCATATCTTGGAAATATTTCTAAACACAGAAAAGAATACTTGCCTCGTCTCTTCGGATTAATAAAGGAATGACAGAAAACCTGAAAAATTCCTGTCAAAATGGTTCTAAAAATCCCTTAAAATGTCTGATAAATGTAACATAGGTGTTACTCATTGCACCTAAAACATAATGTAACTACCAGTTGTATCAGCAATTGGCCATTTTCTGTATGACAACTACAAGTTAAAGCACTTGATAAAGGCCAAGATGATCAGCTAAAAAGAAAGAAAAAATAGTCTATTTGTTCTTCATTTGTTTGAGTACTCTTGCTTTGGTGTATGTGTTTCTCTTGAGACATCCAGTACCATGCATCTGGTTTTCAATAGTGAGGTATATTTTATAGCATGGGTCATGGTGCTTCTACTTGCATCTAAGTAGAAATGGAGGGAGATGGCCATCTTGAAAGGAACTATATTTTATAAGTTTACACCAGAATCTTGATTATCTAGTCAGACAGACAGACGGGCGGGCGGGCGGACGGACGGATGAGAAGAAATGCTTATTTTTTAGATAAGTTAGTTATTTTCTTATTTTATTAGATTGTTTAAGTCTAGTGTTGATTTTAGGAGATCCGCCTTGGATCATGATAGAGTAGTGAGGGGGAAAGTGTGAAGTTAGACAAGGCTGCATTTTATCACCCTGCTTATTCAATCTATACACAGAGCACATAATGTGCAATGCAGGGATGGAGGAATCACAATATGAGATCAAAATTGCTGGGAGAAACATCAACAATTTGAGATATGCAGACAATACCACCCTAATGGCAGAAAGTGAGGAAGACCTAAAGAACCTCTTGATTGGATTGAAGGAGGAGAGTGCAAAAGCTGGCTTGAGACTTAATATCTAGAAAACCAAGATAATGGCAACAGGCAAATCATGCCTCACTAATCTGTTGGAATTTTTTGAGAGTGTCAACAAGCATGTGGATAAGGGGGATCCAGTTGACATTGTTTATCTGGACTTTCAGAAGGCTTTTGACAAGGTCCCACACCAAAGGCTCTTGAATAAACTTACCAGTCATGGAATAAAGGGACAGGTCTTGTCCTGGATCAGCAACTGGCTAAGGGACAGGAAACAGAGGGTAGCACTAAATGGACACTTCTCCAAGTGGAGGGAAGTAAAGAGTGGGGTCCCCCAAGGTTCAGTACTGGGACCCCTGCTTTTCAACCTCTTCATAAATGATCTAGAGGTAGGAGTAAAAAGCAAGGTAGCCAAATTTGCTGACGACACTAAATTATACAGGGTAGTGAAAACTGTGAGAGATTGTGAAGAGCTCCAGAGGGATCTCTTGACACTGGGGGAGTGGGCAAAACAGTGGCAAATGAGCTTCAACATCAGTAAGTGCAGAGTGATGCATGTTGGGGCAAAAAACCCCAATTACATTTATAAACTGATGGGGTCTGAACTCTCTGCGACAAACCAGGAAAGGGACCTTGGTGTCCTGGTGGACAGCTCAATGAAGTGTCAACCCAGTGTGCCTCAGCAGTGAAAAAAGCAAACTCAATGTTAGGGATCATTAGGAAGGGTATAGAAAATAAGTCAGCAAGTGTCATTTTGCCTCTTTATAAATCTATGGTGAGGCCCCATCTGGAATATTGTGTACAGTTCTGGTCGCCATACCTCCAGAAGGATATTATGGAGTTGGAGAAAGTACAGAGGAGGGCAACCAGAATGATTAGGGGACTGGAACACCTTCCTTACCATCTGAGGCTGCAACGGTTGGGCCTTTTCACTCTTGAACGACGGCGTCTAAGAGGTGACCTGATTGAAGTTTATAAAATCATGCACGGTGTGGACAAGGTAGATAAGGAAAAACTGTTTTCCCTATCGCACAACACTAGAACTAGGGGACACTCCATGAAACTTTTGGGTACTAGTTCTCAAACAAATAAGAGAAAGTACTTTTTCACCCAGAGGATTACTGGTCTATGGAACTCCCTGCCAGAAGAAGTGGTGACAGCTGTCAGTCTTCACTGCTTTAAGAAAGGATTAGACAAGTTCATGGAGGACAAGGCTATCAATGGCTATAATTATGGCTACCTAAGGACAACCTCCGGGTTGGAGAGATAGGCAGGATATCTCTCAATGCCATTTCCAGGGAATCCTAAGCAGGTGAAGGCATCTCCTTGGGAATACCCTGAAGGAAATGGTGAGCCACTGTGTGAGACAGAATGCTGGACTGGATGGGCTGTGGCCTGTTCCAGCAAGGCTGTTCTTATGTTCTTATAGGTCCGATCAGTCCCTGGAAAATAGATGGGGAAGAAGTAGAAGCAGTGACAGATTTTACTTTCCTAGGATCTAAGATCACTGCAGATGGCAACTGTAGCCATGAAATAAAAAGACGACTGATTATGGGAAGACAAGCTATTAGAAACCTGGGTAATATAGTGAAAAGCAGAGACATCACCTTGAAAACAAAAATTCACATAGTCAAAGCAATGGTATTCCCGGTGGTAATGTATGGGTTGAGAGCTGGACCATTGGGAAAGCTGAGTGCAGAAGAATAGATGCCTTTGAAATGTGGTGTTGGAGGAGAGTCCCTGAGAGTCCCCTGGACAGCAAAGAGAACAAATAGGTCAATCAAAAGAAATCAACCCTAACTGTTCATTGGAGGGACAAATAGTGAAGATGAAGCTAAAGTACTTTGGACATCAAATGAGAAGGGAGGACTCACTTGAGAAGGCCTTGATTCTGGGAAAGGTGGAGGGCAAGAGAAGAAGGGGGCATCCAAAGATGAGATGGCTAGATGGTATTGTGGACACCATTGGCACAGAGCTGGGCGGGCTGAGGAGGATGGTGGAGGACAGAGGTGCCTGGAGAAAAATGGTCCATAGGGTCGCAAAGGGTCGGAACTGACTGTGCAACTGAACAACAACAACAACCTGGATTTTGAATACTTCTGCAAATAAACCTTGGAAACGACACCACAAGCCTCGTTCTTGGAGATGAAAGGAGCAGTGTTGGAGCCTTTGCAGAGATACCAGATTCAGGAGTAGCCTAGCCTTGTGGCTACACTTCACACGGACACAGCCTTGACTGAATGGGTAAAAGAGGGGGTGTAGGGAATCGGAGTGAGAATAATATTTCTTGCTAAAGGCAAGATAAGGGGTTGCCAGGATGATTCTGGAGGAGTTACATCTGCACCCTTAGTTGAAGGCTTGGGGAAAAACTGACCACTTGTTTCCCATAATCTTCAAAGAGTAAAAATAAACTCTTGAAGCGGTTTCCCAGAAATCAGCCTGTTCCATTCCATATCTCTACTCAGAAGGTGGCATTTAAAAAGGGGATGTTCGTGCCAGCTAGATACCATAGCAAAAAGCTTCATAAGAAGTATATTGTCTGAGAATATATGTGTGTGAAAGCCTGCCTAAATAGATCTCCGAGTCTGTGGAACTTTGCTAAATCTCACCATTCGGGAGGTTCGGTTCCTCTTGGGGGTGTACAGAAAGAGCCTCCTCAAAGATTGTGGTATTTCTGAACCACAATTGGGAGTTCCCCGGACAATGGCCACCTTGTGCTGGCTAATCTTTCTCACACGGGGTTATGCAAAAGGAACTACAGAATGAACTCTCCAAAGGTGGCTTAGTTTTGGCAGTTTCACATCTGGCCTAGACACAGAAGAAGAAAAAGTTCCTCTTGGACTTTTAAATGAACTCAGCGGATTTACTTCAGTTCATAGTAACACTCAGAACTACTGTACAGGTATTGCTTTATATTTAAGAATCTATGCAATTATTACCATTAATTCCTGTGGCAGATCCCACATTTGATTTTAGAGACGTTTTCCTCCTTAATAAGAAGTTGCTGTTGCTGTTGCTGTTGCTGTTGCTGCTGGAATATGGTGGAACAGAGCCACATCTAAATGGTCTCCTGTTGCTCATATCATTCGGATCCATGCTTGTTTGTGTTACTAATTCAGAAATATTATTTGTGAAAAGGTTTGTCAATTAAAGGACCACCAGAAATGGGGAAAAAAGGGGGGGGCACCTTTAAATCTTGGGAAGAGGAGATATATATATATATATCAGAAGTGTTTGTTTGTATATGGTCTATAGGCTCCCTGGACCAATCCCGCTGAAATTTGGCACATACGTACCTTGGGCTGGGGAGATCAGCACTGCTGGGGTCTCAAAACCATGGAGAGGGGGTGTACACCACCCAAATTGGGATGCAATTGATCTATACAATGTGTGTGTTTCCCAGTGATGCAATTGAGCTGATGTCATAGTCCCAGGTAGGTTGAGATTGTGACATCATCTGACTAGCTCAGCTGTAGCCCCTCTGAGTTCAGCTGTAGTTTTCACAGTAGGTGGAAGGCAAATAGGCATGCAAGATCAGCACTGTAAGTGACCGTGGCCTACGTTAAAGAAAAAAAACCCGAGCGAAGCCGAGTAATCAGCTAGTAATAAATAATAACCAAATTACAGCAACCTTTGACTGGGTTTTCTATGTAGAAAACACTTAGAAGTAATTTATAAGTATCTTGTTCTGTGGTGCTCTAGGACAGGGGTGCCCAAACTATGGCCAGTGGGCCAGATCTAGTCCACAGCATCAAATCATCCAGCCTGCATTGCCCATGCCGCTTCTGGTGGGAGGAACCATATGACCCGCCTGCTGAACCATGTGACCAGCCCGTGGCCCGAAAGGTTTGGGCACCCCTGCTCTAGGACCTTGCATCTTGCTCAAGGCTGTACAGACTAGCTCTTCTTCCACAAGGCACAATGGAAAAGACCTCTTGACCCCTTGTTCTGCAGTCTGATACTCAACAAACTAAGCCACTGAGCCAGCTATTATACTCATTCCTGAAATAAGAGCTCTTTAGCAGTCTACATTTGTCTTAATCTGGAGTTCTATTTAGTGCAATAGTTGTATAGTTCTAATTAAATTAATTAAGTTTACTTATTAAAAAAGCTGTTGCCCAAAATAACATTTCTATAAACAGGGCAGATAAAATAAAGATCAATTTACTTGCACAGATTGATGATAACTAGAATCTTACTGTGTATCAATGAGAAGTGGGGCTTGGAAATAGTACATTAAAAATTAACATGTTGAGTCCCCAGTTTGCTGAATTTTATAACACTGATATTAAAAGGCATTATTAAACTAGTAAATGATAATTATGCTATTGGGCTAGGGAACAATTACAGTTTCACAATATTTTAACTCATTACTTTTGCAAGATAATAGGTGGTTTGGACATTTTAATAATTTAAGATCATTTAAAAAAGAAAGGAACAACATAATAAATCAACTTCATAGTCATTTAGTGAAACACTTACTATTAACAGATTGTCTTCCCAATTACTTTCAGTTTCAGCAATAATAAATCAGTTTTATCACTAATGTTTCCAACTCTGAGTAATGCATCAATGACAGAGCACCATGGCAGGAAAAATAGATGGAGGGAGGAATTGATGTTTGAATTATGCAGCAAGATCTTTTAACATAGAGTTTAGAGGGACTGCAGTGGCTCAAGTGGTTAAGATGCTGAACTCGCTGACTGGTAGGTTGGAGTTCGATTCCCGGGTACTGCATGTCGGAGTGAGCTCCCATCTCTGTCCCAGCTCCTGCCAACCTAGCAGTTTAAAAGGAAGAAATTGCAAGTAGATGAATAGGGACCACTTCGGTGGGTAGGTAAACAGCATTCTGTGCACTCTGGTGTTGAGGCAGGTCTGCCACACGTCCTTGGAAATGTCTGCACACGCAGAGAGCACTGGCTCTTTAGCTATAAAAAGAGATGAGCACTGAACCCTTATACGACTGGCATTCGAGCAAGGGCGACCTAGTGGCAGAGTGGAGAGAGAAAAAGGTGATGTGGGCTGTGCTTTAGAGAACTTGGATCGCCCCACTGATAGCTTCTGAAGGAAATAACCCTGGTTATGTTTCAGAAGGAAGGAATGGTATACCTTTGGCATTCCAGATGTTTTGGACTACACATCACAAAACTCCCAGACTGTACTACCAATGATATAGGACATTGGGAGCTGTAGCTCAAAACATCTGGAGTGCAAAAGATTTGCCTGCCTAAAAGAGGCAGGTTTTTCTTTGTTTTCAAATTCTTTCCAATAGTGAGCCTCTGAAACCCAATAATTTTTGCTTCTGAAAGGACAGGGTCCCCAAAATATCAAGTTTCTATTGAACTTCTTCTATTGGGTTACTTCTGCTTGACATACTGTATATGTAAAGTCTTTTCCCCTTTCCTTTTGTTTCAGCAATGCTGCCATTTTTGTTGTTAAATCGCATAGTCGAGTCCGACCCTTTGCGACCCCATGGACCACTACACGCCAGGTACCCCTATCCTCCACCATCCTCTGCAGACCACTCAGCTCTTCACCCATTGCTTCAACAATGCCATCTAGCCATCTCATCCTCTGCCGCCCCTTCTCCTTTTGCCCTCGATCTTTCCCAGCATCAAGGCCTTGAGTGAGTCCTCTCTTCTCATTTGCTGTCCAAAGTATGTTAGCTTCAAATTCAGCTGCCATTACCCGAGCTCAAGTCTTTCTCTCCCCAATTCTCTGTCACTACCACCTCTCCCCCAGTCCTGATCTTCCCCCACCCTCTCCTGGTCTTTCTAGTCCCACAATCCCAAATGGGAACCCTGGAACAAAATAACCCAATATAGTTTTCCCCTTTTGGGTTTTCCAGAGTAACTGGTTCCTGAAAAGACTTAAAACAAAAAGAGGATGGTGATGGTGATGATCGTATGTCATAAAAGTAAATTCTGACTTATGGCGACCCTTTCCAGGATTTTCTAGACAGAGAGCACTCAGAAGTAGCTTCCCATTCCCTTCTTCCTGTGGGAACCCCGGGACTGTGTAGCTTGCCTATGGCCAAACAGGCCGACTCTTCTCCTGGAAAGCACACTGAGGAATTGAACTCCCAGCCTCTGGCTTCAGAACCAGATACCTAAACCACTGAGATAAAGAAACAAAAACAAATGAATCCCAAAGGTTTTCCCCTGAACATCCTTAAAAGCTGGGAAGAGGGAGGTATGCACTTCATAGGTTTTTCAATTAGATCCTTACAGAAATGTCCTAATATGTCTAACCTGCTAAAACGTTTTCTATAGTTCTGTAATGAACTTAACTAGAAGAAACATAGAGCAAAGTATTGCACAGATGCTTCAAATAAATTCACTTCCACTTACCCCTGGGCATGTATGACGCTCCAGCAAATAAGTTGATTTCCATTATAGTGTGGAAAGCATTTAGAGACCACAGGAATCTACAATTATCAGAAGATTAAAAAAAACTTTGATAGCATATATATTTCTAATTTAATACAGTCATGCCCTATGTTTGTTTATTTTATTCTCAAGCCCTTCACACTTGGTAGTACATGATGATTTTGCTTTGGAAATGTTTATTCTATAGCTATTTACCTGGGAGGACATTACAGCATATTTGGGAGGAGTCCCCTATAAATAGATGAGCAAGTATAGCAAGATGCCCTTCCAGATGTTGCTGAACTATGGTTTCCATAATCTCATATATTTGACAGTTCTGACTAGTGCTGATGGAGCTAGCATCCAACAAGTTGAGGACTACAAGTTCCCAGCCCCTAGTTGTAATATTGCTTACTCGGTGTTACCATTTACTGTAATTAGCAACAGATAAAAGACCTCAGCGAGGACTGTGTCAAATAAAATTTGATTTAAGTCTCCTAAAGAAAAATGGTTGAAGATGGCTTGAAAATTAGTGTAAACTACTTATGCTGGTCATGGACCGTAAACGAATAAAAGTAAAAGTGCTGCTAATAGCACAGGCAATAGGAGCCATTCTGTGGAAAACAATATTGACTGGCTACTAGTCTTTGGAAGCCTTACATGGATTAACACCTAAGATGCCTGAAAAACCCTTTTCTCCCCAGTCAGAGGCAGGGAACACCAGTCCTCCAGAGTAGACTCTGGATCTTTTGGGGTTCCAGCCTAGACCTTCCCGTTATCCTTTAGTGTTTTCCCAAGTCCTGTACAGTATAGGTCACCCCCACATTATAAAAGGTTGATACACATCTCCTCCTCATTAATAGAATGGTTAAAGCTAAAATATTGTGATATTTTCAATCCTATTCTTTCATCTTTGGTTCCATCCACTACTGGAATGAAAACCCAAGGAGTTCACTGGAGTTGAATCTGGTCCATGGGCTGGGAAAAAATCTCAATTTGTTTCAAGTTGTATTTAGAAGTCCCTTATGTAGTTTCTGTATAAGCAATTAGGTTGATGGTTTACTAGGAAAAGGCATTTTTAGTTGTGGGGTCCTCTTTCTCCATTGCTTTTTATAGGGAGGCTCAACTGCTATGAACTTTAACATTAGACAAAGAGCATTGAAATGCTTCTGTATAGAGCCTTTCGCAAACTTGGTTAAACTGGCTTTCATCCCACTGCTGCAATGTTATGGTATTCTCTTTCTGTTTTACTCACATATATTGTCACTTCAATTTTATGTTTTTCTACAGTTCTCTTCTGCATTTAAAACCATGGTTTGTGAAGTTTATTCAAGGTCTCACTTTCCATGGAAAAACAGGAACTGACCAGCTAAGGAGTTATTAAGGCATAGGAATATATTCTATGCTACTGTAGTACTGAATAGGTAGTAAGCAAAATAATTTAAAGCAAAAGCTGTAGGAAGGATTTAATTAAAGTTGCAGGGAATGTTCATTGGATGGGACTTCTAATTCAGTATTAAAAAATACTGCCATTTTCCTCATTGTCATATTCTAAAGTAAAGGTAAAGGTTTCCCTTGCTCGAAAGCCAGTTGTATCTGACTCTAGGGTTCAGTGCTCATCTCTGTTTCAAAGCCGAAGAGCCAGTGCTGTCTGCTCCTACAGACGTTTCCGTAGTCATGTGGCCGGCATGACTAGACACCAGAGTGCATGGAACGCTGTTTACCTTCCCCACCAAAGTGGTCCCTATTTATCTACTTGCAATTTCATGCTTTAGAACTGCTAGGTTGGCAGGAGCTGGGACAAAGACAGGAGCTCATTCCATCCTGCAGTACTTGGGAATCGAACTGCTGACCTCTCGCCTTCCAGTCAGCGTCTTAGCCACTTGAGCCACTGCAGTCCTTTGTCATATTCTACTTATGGCTAATAAGCAGCTAAAACTCAGCCACTGTACTTGCATTTTATGGAGGAGTACAGCACCAGTGTTCCGTGCACTCCATTGTCTAGTCATGTCTGCCACATGACCACAGAGACGTCTGCAGAAGCAGACAACGCTAGCTCTTCAGCTTTGAAAGAGATGAGCACTGAACCCTAGAGTCAGATATGACTGGCTTTTGAGCAAGGGAAACCTTTACGTTACCTTTACCTTACAGCACCACAGTAAAACTACTACTGTATGTAAAATGGGCAATATAAAATAAAATGTGTAGTTTAATCTTATATGCAGCTGTGTAGTTTAATACTGTATGCAACAGTTACTCCTATTTATACTTACTTATCATAGAAAGAGGGCATTTTAGGACTGTAAAAGTCTTCCACATCAAAGAAAGGAATGCTCTCCCGGCAGAGTTTAGCGGCCTATTCGGGGGAAATACAAGATAATAATCTATACAGCTGGGTACCTTTAATGTTCAATTTACACTGGCAGGGTAGTATTGGAAATAGGATTGTTAACAATTCTATAATTAATAAATATTTGTAATAAATAAACATTATAGCTACAGCTGATTACAAATGGCCTCTCAACATTCATCTGCTTTACTAGACAGACAAGCGGGGGACAATCACGTACGTTTCCCCAGGTGAATAGAAATTAGTGGTTGAAAAAACACTATTTTATTTATTTATGTGAGTTTTTCCTCCTGTACTTCCACTTCATTTCGCGACCACCCCATACCTGTCAAGCGCAGCTCCGGACAATACGGGACCTGCACAGAAGGCTTCTTCGCAGAACCCTTCGACGAATGTGTAGAACCCTTCTATGTATGCGTAGAAGGGTTCTGCACAGAAGGGGATGCACAGTAACTACATTCCCCCACCGTCAAATTACGGGATGGTGGCGGGTCTGGACGGGAAAGTAGAAAATGTGGCGCTGAATTACGGGAAATCCTGGCCAATACGGGATACTTGACAGGTATGGACCTCCCTCTCTCACACATTCTCCTAAGGAGAAAATTTGTGGAAAAGCCACTGTGAGTTGTTAGAGGATGCTTGAGGGATGTTTTCTCTTCTCTTTGCCATCATCACTCTAAAGCACCCTTCACTGTCTGTGCTTCCTGGCCTCAGAAAGTCCCCAAAAGAGGAGATACCCTATGGCCATGATGCCGAACCTTGGCACTCCAGCTGTCCTTGGACTTCAATTCCCAGAAGCCCAGTCTCTGTGAATCCACACAAATGGGGTTACTGCTTACATGCAAGCACCTTTTTGTTGTTTGGCTTGACAAGTTACAAGAACAAACCTTTCTCTTCTGCCTTGTATTCCTTATGCCTACTTTTTTGTGCCTGTTCTACTGGTTCTCAGAAATGTCTGCATTTTAAAAAAAAGAATAAGGAAGGGGGTCCTTCAAATAAGAAACATTCACATGTACAATTACAAGTCAAATCTAGTACATAATTATAATCTGAGGAACTTAACTTTTCATGATCTTTACTTTGCTCAGAAATGGGCACTCCTCCAAGAGATTTTAAAATAGCTCCCCTTAAGATCAAAGTGCACACATGAGATGCATTTATCCTGGAACTGAGGTTCAAATCAAGAAGGGCTCTTCTTTTTTCTTTTGCTGAGCTCCACACAAGAGCTCTGATACAGTACACATCCTAGGAAATGGGAAGCATAGCAATAAGCATAAACTGAAAATAACTAAACACAGTTTAATTCTTTCCACACAAAAAAATGCTATCTGAGGAGCATTGGTTAAGAACAAACCAGTGGCGTTCTGCTCCCGGTTCCCACTGGTTACTGGGAACCAGTGGGAAAACCAGCTGGCCATGCCCCCTCCCTCCCACACCACGCCCCCCTCACCTCCTCCTCCTCCGCTGCTGGAAGCTGGTGTGCTGGCTGCCTCCCCCTCCCAGTGCTGCTTGAAACGCATCCCTTCCTATGCACTTAGCTGTGGAATCCACCACACAATTGGTATACTGGCCCTGACAGAACCCCGGTAAGGGGTGATCACATCGTTACCAGGGGTTCCTGAAAGGACAGAAATTGGGGGAGTGGTGTTAGAGGGTTTCCGAAGGTTCGGCCCAAAGACCCCAGTACTCATTCATTTGCCTTTATAGTTTTTTATTTCCACTGGCCGCATGGCGGTCAGTGATGATCAGTGGTCAGGATAGGAGAGAGGGTCGTTGGGTAGGTGAGGGTCCTTTAATAGGGTTAGGTGAGGTCAGAGGAGGTCAGAGGGGGTAGGGTTACACGAGCGGTGCATTACGGTACATGTAGTTCATGGCAGTATGATATCACCCCTGACAAAACCCCTTCTGAGATCATACGGACAGAACGTGATGTGATTTGGATTTGTTGTTCTCCTACTCACTAAGGCGTAGGCCATTTAGCAAATAACTGTGTTGGGCTAATGGGAGTGGTTTGGTCAGGATATCCGCTATCTGTTCTTGAGTTTCACAATGTATCAGGTCTATGAAGCCTCCCCCTATGAGTTCCCTTACTTTTTTGTACTTGATGTCGATGTGTCGGGATCGCCTGGCTAAACATTCGGCCCTTGCCATGTCTATGGCTGCTTTGTTGTCCTCGTGAATGATAATGGGAAGGCTGGGTTTTTCCCAGATGAGGGAGATTAGCTCGTTTATCCAGATCAGGTCATCTGCTGCGTTAGACAGACAGACGTACTCTGCTTCAGCGGTGGAGGAGGAGACCAGTTTTTGTTTTTCAGTGCGCCAATATATGGGGCTGCCATTCAGCATCACTATGTAGCCGGATGTACTCCTTCTGGTCTTTGTACATCCGGCCCAGTCGGCATCAGCATAGCATGAAATGTTTATCCTGTCATTTATTTGAGGGGTTAGCAGTAACTTTCTGTCCATGGTACCCTTCAAGTACCTCAACAGCCTTTTGACGGCCACCCAATGGTGGGCCCTTGGGTTGCCGGAGTGACGTGAGAGAAGGTTCACTGCCAACGAGATGTCCGGTCTGGTCCAGTTGGCGATGTGCAAGAGTGATCCGATGATGGATCTATAGAGTGTGATGTCCTCGAATGGTTCTCCCTCCTTGTGGGAGTTTTTTACGAAATCCGTCTGCATGGGGGTCCCACATGGGTGGGCGTCGGACATATTACACTTGTTAAGGAGCTCGATTATCTTCTCCTTCTGAGATATGGCAAAGCCGTCCGTTATCCTTGACACATGTACCCCTAGGTATTTGTTCACCTTTCCTAGACTCTTCAGTGAGAACTCGTTTTGTAGGCCTTTGGCGAACTCATCGCATCTAGACTTGCTTTTCCCAAAGTACAACAGGTCGTCGACGTAAACCAGAACCTTTTCTACCCCTTCTGGAGATTTTCTTAAGAAGACACATTTGTCTTCTCTAACTGGAGAGAAGTTCAATTTCTTCATGGTTTCAGCTAGGCACTCGTACCATCTTCTGCCAGATTGCTTGAGTCCGTAAAGGCTCTTGTTTAGCAGCCATGTTTCTCCACTGCTGCATCCAAAACCGGGTGGAGCCCTGACGTATATCTCCTTATCCAGTTGTGCTTGTAAGTACGCTGTCTGTACGTCGAATTGATATACTTGTTCTCCAAGTACTGTTGCCATTACTAATGCGGCCTTAACACTTTCTGGTTTCACCGTTGGAGAATATGTGTCCTCGTAGTCATCTGGGTATCGTTGAGTGAAACCTTGGGCCACTAGTCTGGCCTTGTACAGGATCTGTTCGTCCTCTAGCTGTTTGACCTTGAATACCCACTTTGTTCCCACCGTCTTTTGTCCTTCAGGTACCCTTGCAGGTGTATATACGTCGAGGTCTTCGAGACTTTCCATTTCCTTCTCCATGGCCGCCCTCCACTTGTCCTGTTCTTCAGATGGTAGCTCTGCTATGTCTTCGTAGCTCGCTGGTGTTTCGGGGTAGGTCTCCATGCTCAGAACATAATCCTCCAGTCTTCTCGGGGTTTGGTTTTTGGTCGACCTGGTTGACCTTCTAGGCGCTTCTTTTGTGGGACTTGGGGATTTGACGTCTGCTGCGTCTGTGGTGCTTGTGCGTGCTCCTTGTGTTTCAGACTTGCCACATATTGTATCTCCTGGTTGGTCAGCCCTTGCCACGGGCAGTGCTGCCTTGACCCCTTCATGCTCTGGGTCGCTCATCAATACTTCATTCGCGTGTATCTTGCCCCAGTTCGCGTGCTCGTGGAATGTGGCTGATCTTGAAACTACCAGCCTCTGGTTGTGGTCTATGAACCGGTACGCCTTCGAACCTGGCTCATAGCCTAGGAACCTTAGCCTTCTGGTTATCTTGTCCCCTTTCTTTCTAAGTTGCTTGGGTATGTGCACGTCTGCAGGTACGCCGAAGACGTGGAGGTGCGCCAGCTTGGGTTTTCGGTTGTACATTGCCTCGTAGGGTGTCTTACCGAGAACACTAGACCACAGCCTGTTTAACGTGTAGTTGGAGTACAACAGCGCCTCTCCCCAATATGAGAAGCTTAGACCTGCGTCTTCTATTGCACATCTGATCATGGTTTGTAGTACCCCGTTTCTTCTCTCAGCCACCCCATTTTGGAAGGCTGAGAATGGTGCAGTCTTGAAGTGCAGCATCCCCTTCTCCTTTATCCATTCTTCAAACTCTTTTGACAGGAATTCCGAACCTCTGTCCATCATCATTTGCTTCACGTTCACGTTGTGTTGAGTCCACACCCTTGTGTGGAATTCCTTAAACTTGCTGAACGCCTCATCCTTACTATTAAGCGTGTATACGTAACCGTACCTGCTGAAGTCGTCAACTATTGTTAGGAAAAATCTCTTCTGGCCTATTGATCTTCTAAGAGGTCCTACCAAGTCGAGGTGTACGAGCTGGAATGGGTGGTCTGACTTCCTGGCCGAAGTTTTTGGTCGTGGCTCAGTTTTGGACTTCGAGCTCTTGCATACAGAACAGTCCAGGTAGTTCTTGCAGCCTTTGACCTTCAGTCCCTCTGAGCATTCCAACATTTTCTTGACGGTGGGAAAACCTATGTGTCCTAACTTTCTGTGTAGTAAGTGTGCACACTCATCATGGTCTGGTTTCCCTATGGTTATCCTTGGTGTTTTTTTCTTCGTTCTGTTGACCTCTCCATCCCTGGTGGAGTTGTAGAGGTCATCCGCTTCCGCTTCTGGTCCTTCATTTTGTTGTTCCTCGGGTTCATCTGATGTGCCTTCCTGTGCTTCTTCTTCTTCATTACTGTCGAGCGATCCTATGGTGACTTGTTTCTCTTCGTCTTCCCCTGCAATGAAGTATGGTAGTCCGCCTATGATTTCCACTCTTCCAATTTCCTTTCCCCTTCTTTCAATGGATGCTTTCTTGTTTCCGAAGATTATTCTCAGGTCTGGGTCCTCTGTGAGTCTAGTAGTGGCTAAAACATTGTATGGAATACGTGGGGCATAAAGGACGTTTTGGACCAGTCCAATTTCAGGGATGTGTATGTCGCCTCTGCCTTCTACCTTAGCGTGTGCCTGATTGGCAACCTTGATGCTAAAAGAGTCTTCTTCAAAAGAATCAAATATTTCTCTGTGGCATGATGTGTGTGTGGTGGCCCCGGAATCGATCAGCCAGCGTTGCGGGCGGGTGCCCGTGGGCCTGGTTGTCTCATGGCGTCTACTTCCTTTGCCGTGTTTCACTGCATTTATAGAATCAGGCTCGTGTCTCTCTTGGTCTCTTTGGGGCCTAGGGCGCCTGCCTGGACTGGGTGATCTCCACCGCTTATTATCTCTATCCTCGTTGTCTCTCGGTTTGCTTGAGTACTCGTCTCGTGACTCGCGTCTCGGCCTCGGTGTGTCATCATGGCGTGTTCGGTCATGTGAAGGGCTGTATCTCGCATCCCTCCTGTCTTTGGCATATCTTGGGCAGTCCCTTTTAATATGTCTTCTGGAATCACATGTGTAGCATTCCCGTGTTGGGCTGGTTTGCTCTGTGAATACTGCCCTCCTGCGTGGCCTGTCTTCCCTACGTGTTGTGGGTTCTGTGAAAACTACCCTTTTGTGTGGCCTATTCTCCCTGCGTATGGCGGCCCTGTCTCTCCTGAGGTTGTCTTCGGCTATAAGTTTCCTGGTGACATAGTCCAGTGTGACATTGTCACCGCTGGTGTTGTCTAATTGGGTCAGGAAGTCGTCCCAACTTGGGTCGAAAGAATTGTAGATGATGCTGATCAGGTGCTGTTCAGTAACGGTTTCGCCCCTTCTTATGAGATCAGACCTCATGTTGCTTAATCTCATAAAATGCTCACCCATGCTATCTCCCTCTTTAATCTTGTATGCGTACAGCTCCCTCAGCAGTAAGCACGTTGTGCTCCTGTTCTTGCAATAAAACATGTTATACAATTTCCCCCAAACATCATAGACAGTTGACTCACTTGGAATACACCCATACATAGTTGCATCTATGGTACCCAAAAGCAGGCAAAATGCCCTGTGATGCAGTCTGTCCACCTCCATGGACCATGGCTTCTCTGGTGGGTCTTGAATTGGGTGTAAAGCCCCCTCCCTCATTAACAGTACCTGAAATTGTTGGTTCCAGTCCATAAAGTTCTTCCCAGTCATGCCGAGGGTTGGGAAGTTATTTGGCAGTTGGCTCTGTTGGGCTTGGTTGCTTGAATAGTTCTGGTGTCCTGGTCTGCCTTTAAACTGGCAGAAGGGTATGGGGATGCATATTGTTGGTTTTGAAAGTCCCGCCTGTTCCCCTTTTGGTTGCCAGTAGGGGGAGCCCGTTCTCCTCTCGGTGCTTGGCTGGTCTGTTGGGGCTTGTACTTCTCCTTCTTCGCCAGCGGGGGAGCTCTGCTGCCTTATCTGCGTCTGCGCAGAGCTCATTCGTCGTTGGTCTTCGAGGTGGGTGGATCTCTGTTCCGGAGGTCCTGCTTGCCTTGACTGGAGCCTCGCCGGGAGTGCAGTTCCGTCGCTGGGGCTGCTTTCCTGGTTGGGAGGCCAGGCGGAGTCGTAGGAGGGATGTCGCCTTCTTTGTTGGGCCGGGGGAGTTCCGTAGCGCCAGGACTCCGCCTCCTCAGATCGTGGCCTGGCGTGGGGGTCTGCATCATCCTCGGAGCCTCTCCCGCGGTCGGGTCGGATGGGCAAAAGGTCTCGGTAGGTTTCTGCTTCTCTCATTTCCCTTGCTTGTGTTCTCAGTTCCCCATGCCCCTTGCGTCCGCTTTGACCTTTTGTCATGGGGGAGGCCTCTGCCCCCCCTTGAGACTCAGCCATGCTGCTGGTGGTGTCCCTTTTAGGTGCTTGTCTTCCTCTTGGGGTTTCCCACTCCCCTTCTATTGTCTGGGGGCTGAGGATTGGCATAGCCCACGTTTCTGGGGTTCCTGCGTCCAGCCTCCCGGGTCCCAGGGTCCCTTCCTTTTTATGCATTGCCGGCCCGCTTGGGTTGTCCCTGGGTATCGTTAGCCCGATGGGGTTTCCCACCAGATGATTTGAATCTGAGGCCACCATCTGTAATTGGTCGGCCAGATTTGGGATCGGCGTTGTGTCTGGTGTTCCCGCCACAGAGGTCCCCGGGGTGGAGCTTACCGCGCTGTCGTTGGAATGTTCGCCTCCGTCGTTTATCAGGGCCAGTAGCTCTGCCATGGAGATTGTCTCTTTCCCGGCGATTATTTTCTGGAGCTCGGTTACCTGGATCGTGTGCGGGTCATCTCCGGTTTTGGATCCATCTTTGAGCCCCTTGGGTTTGGCCTGCATCTTGGCCCCCCCTTTGCTTGTCTGGGTCTTCCGTTTGGTCATTTTTGCTTTCTGGGGTTAATTATGGGCAAAACCAAAGCCTCTGCTACCAATTGTTAGAGGGTTTCCGAAGGTTCGGCCCAAAGACCCCAGTACTCATTCATTTGCCTTTATAGTTCTTTATTTCCACTGGCCGCATGGCGGTCAGTGATGATCAGTGGTCAGGATAGGAGAGAGGGTCGTTGGGTAGGTGAGGGTCCTTTAATAGGGTTAGGTGAGGTCAGAAGAGGTCAGAGGGGGTAGGGTTACACGAGCGGTGCATTACGGTACATGTAGTTCATGGCAGTATGATATCACCCCTGACAAGTGGAATATTAGATAAGGTTTAATTCATCACTAACTGATCTGACAAACTGCTCGGTCAACAGAGAGCTAATGACTAACATGTTTGGTGCATAATAGGCAATCTCGTGCCTGTGGATTACCTTTAGCCCTAAAACCAATACCAGCCACATGTTTACCCCAGATAACATGGAACAATGTATTTTCCCTGCCGTTAATTAAGTTAGTTAATTAACTTCCCCTGTAGACTTCCCCAATTAACTTGTGTAAACACGGAGTGTGAATTCTGCCAGATCGCGGTGCTTTTACATGCAGCCTGTACATGATAAATACTGATGATTTGCATTCATTAAATCACTGGTCTTCGCTCCATCTTGCCTTGTGTCTCATTGCTTGACCAGTCTCTTCCGGGACCCAACAGCCGCTTCGCGGTGCCGATCCAGCTTGCACAATCTGCTTCGCGGCCCACATCCAACACTTAGCCCCGGGCTGAAGGCGTGTAGGAAGTGCCGAGGTGAAAGCGCGCCTGCCTGCTTCAGCCCTGGGCAAGGCACCGCTGGAAACGCATCACTTCCCATGCACCTTGCCCAGGGCTGAAGCAGGCACTTGGCACTTCCCATACACCTTCAGCCTGGAGCTAAGTGCATGGGAAGGGATGTGTTTCCAGCAGCACTGGGAGGGGGAGGCAGCCAGCACACCACACCACCCTGCCCATGCCGCCCGGACGGTGAGGGGCTGACCCGGGAGAAGCAAGGTAGGCTTTCTTTTCTTTTTTCTTTTTTTTTCTTGGGGGTTGGGGGTGGGGTTTGAGGCCATGCCCACAGCCACAGCCACACACCCAAAGCCACCCCCAGGGAGCCGGTAGTAGACAAATTTGCAGTGCACCACTGGGACAAACTATATATGAAGTGCAACTCACAATTAGAAAATTAAATTTGTTGTGTGCTAGAAATATCTGATTGTCACATAAGGAACTCTTCAGATTTTCTATGCCTTGCATCTTAGCTTGCTGTATTTTCTGACTGGCCATTGGGAGATAACACAGGCTTTACCTGCAAGTGTGAATGCTCAGTCCCAAAGGTTTCATGTCTCTGGCATGCCAAGAGATAACTTCTAATTACAAGTTATGGGTAACATACAGTTTGTACCATAGAATAGGTCAGTAATCAGTTTGAAACTAGTCCACTTTCACATCCCTACTCAGGCATGAAGGCCCTCTCTACCAGGCACTTGTCTCTCACTCTGCTTCACAGGGTTGCTATCACAATAAGCCAACCTAAAATGGGGAAATGCTAATTAACTTGTGAACCACCCAGAGAGTGCATTAAGTGCTATGGGGTGGTATGTAAGTGTGATTGCTTTGCTTTTTGCTTTTTACTTAAAAGTAAAGATAAAGGTCTCCCTTGCTCGAAAGCCAGTTGTGTCTGACTCTAGGAGGTGCTGCTCATCGCAGTTTGCAGCCCAAGAGCTAGCACTCTCTGTATCTGCAGACATTTCCATGGTCATGTGGCAAACAGGACTCGACACTGGAGTGCACAGAACACTGTTACCTTTCCCACCGAAGTGGTACCTATTTATCTACTTGCAATTTTTTGCTTTTGAACTGTTTGATTGGTAGGAGCTGGGACAGACAACAGGCACTCACTCCATAGCACAACACTCAGGTCTTGAACTGCTGACTTGTCAACTTTCCAGTCATCAAGCCCAACATCTTAACCACTAAGACAGTGCGACCTCATAAATGCATACTCAGGCACATCCAAATACAGAATTAGCTGCTTTCCCAAATTGTGCTATTCAGAGTAGCCTTTCCTTCTGTGTTTAGGCCAGACATGAAACTGCCAAAATGAAGCCACTCATTCGTGAATTTATTCTGTAGTTCCTTTTGCCTGACCTAGTGTGAGAAAGAGTAGCTGGCACAAGGTTGCCATTGCCCAGGGTATGCCTAATTATGGTTCAAAAATACCACAACCTTTGAGGAGGCTCTTTCTATGTGCCCTCTTCAGAGTAGTTTACAGTAAAATACAGGCGCAAACCAGTCCTTTGAATTATATCTTGAAAATAACTGGAAGCCAGCGTAAAACAGATCATTCACCAAAGATGCAATGCCCATACTGTACTGGATTCATATCGAAAGCTTCACCATTTTCAAGGCTGTTCCAGGAAAGAGTTTACAATATATGGACTTTAAAAAAAAAGCCATAAGATCTGATATGGAAGATTTTCCCCATCTCAAGAAATATATTTCTACATGAGAACAAAATAGTGGATCCTAAAGCACACAGATTATTACATTTTTACTCACAGGATTTGAAGGATCTAAATGCACAGCTCTCATAGCATCACTTATCGCTTCCTTGATCTTGTCTAGAAAGAATGTAGAAAACAACAGAAATATAATGCATAATGTATAAATTCTGAACTAGGATCTAGTTGTATACACATGATTTCCTTTGAGCTTGAGGGCTCATGCTTTCCCAGTTTGCATGCTTGGATTACATTCATTTAATAGTCCCAAATGGGATTGAATGGATCCTAATGATGAGATTTATTAAATGAACATTTATGTAAGCCCCACAGATTTAACAGATCTATTCTTTAGATAAATACACACTATCTAGTTAGTTTGTTTAGTAAATAGACCAGCAGTGCTTTATTTAGACGCCTGCCCTCGCCCACCTGGCTGGAGGGAGAAGTGGCTGCAGCTGCCAGGGCTTGGCGGCTTTAAGAACGGGACTTTTTCCCTCGGCCAGCCCTGGCCCTGAGGGGAAGGAGGAGGAGCTGTGCGGCACGGCAGGCCGGCCATAAGAATGCCGCCGCCGACATCAGACTTTTCCCTCAACCATCCCCGCCCGGCCTGAGGGAAAGGAGGAACTGTTACCGGACTTTTTCCCTCAGCTGGTTAGCCTGGAGGGAAGTGGACAAGTCTGAATTTTTGCAATGAATTTGTTCTTTGTTCTCCCCCCCCCCTGTTTATTGCTTTGAAATGTGTATTGCTTTTGGAATATGTATTGTTCTTGAAATGCTTTTTTATATATTGTGTTGATGTGATAGTTTTTTAAATAATTTTTATTGGGTTTTTTCACAAAATACAAAATATAAACACATCAAAATTATATATAAAACTAGTGAAGAAAAGAAGAAGAAAGAAAAAAACATATAGCGCAAACATAAAAAACAATGATCAATTGATTAAACAAAAACTAAGTTTACCTAATGCTGCGTAGTTGTTACATGCCAACATTTAATCTCTAGTTTACCCTTTTCTTAGATTCTTATTAAAAGGCTTAGACCACAACATCAACCTTCATATTTTGTTTCTCTTACATAAGAGTAGTAATTAAAGATATATATAAGAATAAAAATCAATATAAAAAGAAGAGGAAAAAAGAAGGAAAAAAATTAATAAAAAATTTGAAGAGAGAAAGAGAGAAAAGAAAGGGGAAAAAAGGGGGGAACCCCAATCCTTCCCCTCCCCCGCTCTTCCTCCTTCCCTCTTTTTACAAAAAACAATTAAACAGTTCACCATGTGATATATACAATGCCTTTGGGGGGAAGCGGCTCATCTCATCATTCTTTCAATATTTCCAGAAGTCCAATTGATCTGGTACTGGCCTACTTCCAACTCCTTGCTTTAATGCGAAATCCACAAATGGTTTCCAAATTGACCAGAATCTATTCTCTGTGATTAATCCTTTTTTCTCCTTCAAATCCCAAATTAATTTATCATTTAAAGCCAATTGCCAAGTTTCCTTATACCATTCTTCTATGTTAATTATGTTTGTTCCTTTCTACTTCCTTGCTATACACTGTCTGCCAGTTGTCATCAGAATTGAAACCAATTCTATTTTGTCCTTATCAAGTTTTTTTCTCTTCTAAATCTGCAAACATGGCGGTACCTGAACCAATTTCTATACTCACACCTAGTATTCCCATAATCTCTTTTTTCCACCTCATTCCAAAACTTCTTTACTACAATGCAATTTCACCACATATGTATATATGTTCCCATTGTTTTTCCACATCTCCAACAATTATTACTTTTAGTTTTATCAATTTGATTCAGTCGAACTGGAGTCAGGTACCACCTCCACAACAATTTATAATTATGTTCCTTAACTCTTACCGATAAAGTACTCATTATCCTCCTTTTCCAAATAGATCTCCATTTTGTTTCCGTAATTTTTATATTAAGATCCTGTTCCCAAATTTTTCTCAATGTCTCCTGTGGATTTCCCTCTATATTTACGATCTTATATATTTTACTCACCAGACCCTTTAATCCTACGTCACCTTGTCTTATATTCCATAACAATTTTTCAAATTCCATTCTATTTCTTTCCAGACTTTGATCCGATATGTACTTATTATTCCATTTGTTTAATCTTATTTTCTGCAGCCAATTCAACTTCAATTCTGCATACAAGCCTAATTTTTTATCTTTATTCTTACAGATTTGTATCCAATCTCTCAACAAGAACGCATCCTTACTTGTCAACACAGCTCTTAACCTCTTGTCATTTTTTAAAGGAAAGCTTTGAATATCCTCTACTTCAATTATTGGGAATATACCTGGGGCTAATTTCTTCCTAGTTTTTCCCCAAACATCCCACAATGTTTTCAGCATCTTATTCTTATTCACCCCCACCCCAGAGGGAGGAAGCATCCAGGGAAGAAAGGCCTGGCAGAAACCATTGAGGGTAAAAGACCTATTCCAAAGGTCCCATCCCCACCCCAGAGGGAGGAAGCATCTAAGGAAGAAAAGCCTGGGAGAAACCATTGAGGGTAAGAGGCCTATTCCAAAGGCCCCATCCCCACCCCAGAGGGAGGAAGCATTCAGGGAAGAAAGGCCTGGCAGAAACCATTGAGGATAAGAGGCCTACTCCAAAGGCCACACCCCCACCCCAGAGGGAGGAAGCATCCAGGGTAGAACGGCCTGGCAGAAACCACTGAGGGTAAGAGGCCTATTCCAAAGGCCCCATCCCCACCCCAGAGGGAGGAAGCATCCAGGGAAGAAAGGCCTGGCAGAAGCCACTGAGGGTAAGAGGCTTATTCCATCGCCTGCAGCAACAGAACCACCATTGCCCGCCGCCACCTCCGCTCGCACCCTGGGCAGCGGAGGTGAGGGAGGCGGAGGAGGGAGGACCTGGCAGGCTGCCCACCACCAGCCATAATCAAAGAAGCATGCAAGTAACTTAACTAAAACAATGTAGTCTGCAACTATAGCAATGTAGAGACTTGATATAGTGGACTTTTCCTTCATACTAAGTTTTTACTTTTACTTTCATAACAAATGAAGTAGAACTGTGTTTTTTATTTTAAACTGATAATATTCATGATAATACTTTGTTTTGAACTGTAACAACATGTATGATGTGATGATACTGGTGTAGGAACCGGCAAACCATGCCAAGAGAACCCTATGGACCAGAACAAAAGGCAAAACAAAAGAGGCAAGTTAGATGAAACAGGATGCTTAACACAGATCAAAAGAAGGGGAGAGATGGGAGAGGGGGAGGAGAAATACAGTGTTGCAAAGAACAATACTGCATAGGAACATGGAATGTGAGGTCGATGAACCAAGGAAAACTGGAAGTGGTGAAAATGAGATGGAAAGAACAAACATTGACATCTTGGGAATCAGCGAGCTAAAATGGACAGGGATGGGTGAATTCAACTCAGGAAACCATCACATCTACTACTGTGGTCAATAAAACTTCAGAAAAAATGGAGTAGCTGTAATTGTCAACAAAAGAGTGAGAAAAGCAGTAATGGGATACAATCTCAAAAATGATAGAATGATGTCAGTCAGAATACAAGGCAAATCTTTTAATATCACTGTAATCCAAATATACGCACCAACCACGGGCGCAGATGAAGCCACAGTAGACCAGTTCTATGAGGACCTACAAGACCTCGCAGAACAGACACCAAGAAATGATGTCCACATTATCTTGGGAGATTGGAATGCCAAAGTAGGAAATCAAAAAGTAGATGGAATAACAGGCAAGTTTGGTCTTGGAACACAGAATGAAGCAGGGCTAAGATTGATAGAGTTCTTTCAAGATAACACACTGGTCATAGCAAACACCCTCTTCCAGCAACACAAGAGGTGACTTTACACATGGACATCACCAGATTGATTACATACTCTGCAGCCAAAGATGGAGAACCTCCATACAGTCAGCAAAAACAAGACCTGGAGCAGACTGTGGCTCAGATCACAACCTACTAATAGCAAAATTCAGACTTAGACTAAAGAAAATAGGGAAAAGAATCAGGCCAGACAGATATGACCTAGACAACATCCCTAAGGAATACATGGTGGAGGTGAGGAACAGATTTAATAGTTTAGAATTGATAGACAGAGTGCCAGAAGAATTCTGGACAGATGTGCGGGACATCATGCAGGAGGCAGCAAGGAAAACCATACCAAAAGAAAAGAAGCATAACAAAGAAAGTGGTTGTCTGATGAGACTCTTAAAATAGCAGAGGAAAGAAAGAATGCAAAAGGCAAAGGAGAAAAGAAAAAATACAGTCACTTGAACACAGAATTTCAAAGAAAAGCAAGGAGAGACAAGGAAATCTATTTAAATGAACAGTGCAAAGAAATAGAGGAAAGCAACACAAGAGGCCGGGCTAGAGATCTTTTCAAAAAAATTGGGGAAATCAAGGGAACATTCAAAGCAAAAATGACCATGATAAGGGACAAAGACGGCAAGGAGTTAGCTGATGCAGAAGAGATTAAGAAAAGATGGAAAGAATACACAGAGGAACTTTACAAAAAGGACCTCAAAACCACTGATAATCACAATGATGAGAACATTGAGCCAGACATCCTAGAGAGTGAAGTCAGAAAGGCCCTAAAAAGCACTGCAAACAACAAAGCTAGTGGAGATGACAGTCAGGAAAGCAAAGCAAGACTTTGAGGAGCGTATAGCTAAAAATACTCAGAGAAATAACAAAGACTTCTTTAAGTACATTAGAGGTAAGAACCCAACTAGGAAGGCCATTGGACCATTAGATGACAATGGAAGGCAAGGGGTTATTAAACAGGAAACAGAGATTGCAGAAAGACTCAATGAATTCTTTGCTTCAGTATTCACTGAAGAAGACAGAGACCACATGCCCAAAACAGAGCCTATCTTCGTAGGGAGGGAAACCGAAGAATTAAGCCAGATAGAAATAACCAGGGAGGAGGTCCTCGCATGTCTTGTTAAACTAAACACTAACAAATCACCGGGACCAGATGGCATCCATCCACGAGTTCTCAGGGAACTTAAAGATGAAATTGCTGATCTCCTAGCCAAAATATATAATCTTTCCCTCAAATCAGGCTTTGTGCCTGATGACTGGAAGGTAGCGAATGTAACACCAATTTTCAAAAAAGGATCCAGGGGTGATCCAGGAAATTACCGACTTGTCAGTTTGACATGTGTCCCAGGTAAAGTGATGGAAACCATCCTAAAAGATAGAATTAATAGGCACATAGAAGAGAAGGTGCTGCTAAAGGAGAGCCAACATGGCTTTTACAAGGGCAAATCATGCCTCACTAATCTGTTGGAATTTTTTGAGAGTGTCAACAAGCATGTGGATAAGGGGGATCCAGTTGACATTGTTTATCTGGACTTTTAGAAGGCTTTTGACAAGGTCCCACACCAAAGGCTCTTGAATAAACTTACCAGTCATGGAATAAAGGGACAGGTCTTGTCCTGGATCAGCAACTGGCTAAGGGACAGGAAACAGAGGGTAGCACTAAATGGACACTTCTCCAAGTGGAGGGAAGTAAAGAGTGGGGTCCCCCAATGTTCAGTACTGGGACCCCTGCTTTTCAACCTCTTCATAAATGATCTAGAGGTAGGAGTAAAAAGCAAGGTAGCCAAATTTGCTGACGACACTAAATTATACAGGGTAGTGAAAACTGTGAGAGATTGTGAGGAGCTCCAGAGGGATCTCTTGACACTGGGGGAGTGGGCAAAACAGTGGCAAATGAGCTTCAACATTAGTAAGTGCAGAGTGATGCATGTTGGGGCAAAGAACCCCAATTACATTTATAAACTGATGGGGTCTGAACTCTCTGCGACAAACCAGGAAAGGGACCTTGGTGTCCTGGTGGACAACTCAATGAAGGTGTCAACCCAGTGTGCCTCAGCAGTGAAAAAAGCAAACTCAATGCTAGGGATCATTAGGAAGGGTATAGAAAATAAGTCAGCAAGTGTCATTTTGCCTCTTTATAAATCTATGGTGAAGCCCCATCTGGAATACTGTGTACAGTTCTGGTCGCCATACCTCCAGAAGGATATTATGGAGTTGGAAAAAGTGCAGAGGAGGGCAACCAGAATGATTAGGGGACTGGAACACCTTCCTTACCATCTGAGGCTGCAACGGTTGGGCCTTTTCACTCTTGAATGACGACGTCTAAGAGGTGACCTGATTGAAGTTTATAAAATCATGCACGGTGTGGACAAAGTAGATAAGGAAAAACTGTTTTCCCTATCGCATAACACTAGAACTAGGGGACACTCCATGAAACTTTTGGGTACTAGTTCTCAAACAAATAAGAGAAAGTACTTTTTCACCCAGAGGATTACTGGTCTATGGAACTCCCTGCCAGAAGAAGTGGTGATAGCTGTCAGTCTTGACAGCTTTAAGAAAGGATTAGACAAGTTCATGGAGGACAAGGGTATCAATGGCTATAATTATGGATACTTAAGGACAACCTCCGGGTTGGAGAGATAGGCAGGATATCTCTCAATGCCATTTCCAGGGAATCCTAAGCAGGTGAAGGCATCTGCTTGGGAATACCCTGAAGGAAATGGTGAGCCACTGTGTGAGACAGAATGCTGGACTGGATGGGCTATGGCCTGTTCCAGCAAGGCTGTTCTTATGTTCTTATGACAGTATCCCAGTTGAATTTTTCAAAGCTCTAAAAGATGACGGAATCAAATTACTGCATTCGATATGCCAGCAGATCTGGAAATCAAAACAGTGGCCACAGGATTGGAAAAGATCAGTATATGTTCCAATCCCAAAGAAGGGTAGTGCCAAAGAGTGTTCAAATTATCGAACAATTGAGCTCATCCCACACGCCAGTAAGGTGATGCTCAAGATAATACAGGATAGACTTCAGCAGCACGTGGAGAGAGAATTGCCAGAGGTGCAGGCGGGTTTCAGAAGAGGCAGGGGGACTAGAGATCACATTGCTAATATACGGTGGATCATGGAGAAAACAAAAGAATATCAGAAACAAGTATACCTCTGCTTTATTGACTACACCAAGGCCTTTGACTGCATGGACCACAATAAAATGTGGCAAGTACTTAAAGAAATGGGAATACCAGAACACCTCATATGCCTCATGAGAAATCTGTACAAGAGTCAAGAAGCAACAGTTAGGACAGAACATGGAATGACAGAATGGTTTGGAATAGGAAAAGGAGTAAGACAAGGCTGCATTTTATCACCCTACCTTTTCAACCTATACACAGAGCACATAATGCGCAATGCAGGGATGGAGGAATCACAATATGGGATAAAAATTGCTGGGAGAAACATCAACAATTTGAGATATGCAGACGATACCACCCTAATGGCAGAAAGTGAGGAAGATTTAAAGAAGCTACTGATTAGGTTGAAAGAAGAGAGTGCAAAAGCTGGCCTGAGACTTAACATCAAGAAAACCAAGATAATGGCAACAGGCCCTATCAGCACCTGAAAAGTAGATGGGGAAGAAGTAGAAGCAGTGACGGATTTTACTTTCTTGGGATCTAGGATCACTGCAGATGGTGACTGCAGCCATGAAATAAAGAGGCGGCTGATTCTAGGGAGACAAGCCATGAGAAATCTGGGGAACATAGTGAAAAGTAGAGACATCATCTTGCAAACAAAAATCCGTATAGTCAAAGCAATGGTATTCCTGGTGGTGATGTATGGATGTGAGAGCTGGATCATTATGAAGGCTGAGCGCAGAAGAATAGACGCCTTTGAGATGTGGTGTTGGAGGAGAGTTTTGAGAGTACCCTGGACAGTGAGGAGAACAAATAAGTCAATCTTGAAAGAAATCAGTCCTGACTGCTCCTTAGAAGGTCAAATAGTAAAGATGAAGACGAAGTACTTTGGACACCAAATGAGAAGAGAGGATTCACTTGAGAAAGCCTTGATGCTGGGAAAGGTGGAGGGCAAAAGAAAAAGGGGACGGCCAAGGATGAGATGGCTGGATGGCATTGTGGACGCAGCGGGCACCAAGCTGAGCGGGCTGAGGAGGATGGTGGAGGACAGGGGTACCTGGAGATAAATGGTCCATAGGGTCGCAAAGGGTCGGAATCGACTGTGCGACTGAACAACAACAACAATTCTTAATAATAATTTTCCCAATATTCTTATCTAAGAAGGCCGCATTACCTATATGTCTAAACTCCTCTGTCTCCAGCTCCTCCCAGATGGCCTTTTCTTTCATCAAAATTTTAATTATATTTTTAATCTGAAATGATCGATAATAATTTTTAAGATTGTGCATTCCTAATCCACCTTCCTTTTGCGGCAAATACCACAGACTTTTTGAAATTCTCAATTTACTTCCACCACTACAAAAATTATTTAACATATTTTGATACTTCTTAATTTCTTTGTCATTAAGTTGTATCGGCAGGGCATCAAATAAAAAATTCATTTGTGGTAACAACATCATCTTGCACAATGCAACCCTGCCGAACCACGACAATTTCAATTTCTTATAGCGACCAATTTGTTCTTTAATCAATTTTTCCTGTTTATCATAATTTAATTTTTTAAGATTTTCCCATTTATCAGTAATGTTAACACCCAAATATTTCAAACTGTCCTGGATTTGTATTTTAAATTTTTCAGATATCCTCCTCTGCTCTTCCTCTTCAATATTACAAGTTACCATTTCAGATTTCTCCCAATTTATTTTTAGCCCCGTCACATTCTCAAAATTTGTTAAATGCTCATGAATTTTTCCCATAGACTTCATTGGATGTTTCATGATCACCAAGGTGTCGTCGGCATATAAACTTATTTTGCTTCCCATCAATCCCTCTATGTTATTATCATATCTAATAGCCATTGCAAGTAATTCCATTGACATTATAAATAAAATTGGATAATGGACATCCCTGCCTAGTCCCTGCTTCCAATAGTATATCTTCTGTGTAAGAGTTATTAACTTTAACTTTTGCTGTACCTTGCTGATACAATTGCTCTATAACATTTTTAAACTTAAAACCAAATCCGTAGACAGATATCATTTCTTTGATTGTTACCCATTGAATTGAATCAAATGCTTTAAAAATGTCCAGTGACACTAAACCTATCTTTTCTTTATTTCGTATAGCAATATCTAATAAATTCAATACTCTCCTTGTTAAATCCGTCATGTGCCTGTCTTTTATAAATCCAACTTGATCCGTATTAATGTAATTTCCCATAAACGTATTCAACCTTTTTGCCAGTATAGAGGTAAATATTTTAGCATCTTGATTTATTAAAGATATCGGTCTGTAAGACTCAATTTTTTCAAAATTTTCCCCAGGTTTGGGGATCAATACAATCACTGATCTGAACCAGGAGGTAGAAATTATTCCCCCCTCTAGAATATAGTTAAACAATTTTTTTCAACCTTGGAATAACCATGTCCTTAAAATCTTTATAAAATTCTGAAGATAAGCCATCCTCCCCGGGTGATTTACCTATTTTCAATCTTGTAATAGCATCACTAATTTCAAATTCACTTATTCTATCCTCCATTAAGTCTTTGTGCTCCTGACTTATTTTTTGTTTTAAATGCTTTCTCAGGTAATCTCTTAATCTTTCTGTATTAACCTCCTTTGTTGAGTATAACTCCTGATAGAAATCCTTAATAATTTCAATTTTATCTTTGATCTTGTTACACCTAATTCCAGCTTTAGAAATCAGAACACCTATCTCTCTTTTTTCTTTAGCCATCCTTGCCAATAACCTAGAATTCTTGTTGCTATATTCAAAGTAATCTCTTTTAAGGTATAATAAGTTTCTTTTCACTTTGTCAATATCCTTCCCCACCATTTCCTTTTTCAGTTTCTCCATGCAATCTAAAATCTTTATGTTCTTTGTCTTCACATGTTCCTCTTGTAATCTCCTTATTTCTTGCTCAGTTTCCCTTTGTTTTACCTTAACTTGTTTACTTTTGAAACTGGATAACGTAATACTTTCCCCTCTGAATATCGCCTTCATAGTATCCCACACCGTGTGATAACCTACTTCCCCATTATCATTCCACCTCCAGCTTTCTTCCCATTTTTCCATAATCCAATCTCTACTCTTAATATCCTTGTATGTGCTGGAATCATATCCCCAAGTGTTCCTCGCTTCGTTTACCCCTTCTAATCTCATTTCCAACATTAATCGTGCATGATCTGATTCTTTAAATATCCCATTTTCAATCTGTTCTATATTTCTGATCAAGTTCTCTGATACAAATATGTAATCAATCCTAGAATACGTGTTATAAACCTGAGAGAAGAAGGTATATGCTCTTTCCATTCCGTGGAGTTCTCTCCATGTATCTTTCAATCCTAAAGCTATCATCCAATTATCTATAATCTGACATTTTGTGCCTTTACTACACCTGATCGTATTTGTACAATCAATTGCTGATCTAATTAAGTTAAAATCCCCTGCTACAATCAACTTAGAACATCTTTCTCTCTCCAGGACTTCATACACTTTATCCCAAAAAAAATTCTGCTGATCATTTGGTGCATATATATTAACCAACGTTATCCCCTTGTCCTCCATTTTCCCATTAATTATCAAATATCTTCCCTCCGGGTCTGAAATGATCTTAGTTACTACAAAATCCAATCTGGTTGAGATAGGAATCACAACTCCTCTAGACTTTTATGTTCCATATGCTTTTTCATAAATCTTAGTCCAGCCTAAAAATAGCCTATTTACCTCTCCTGACTTTTGATGCATTTCCTGTAAAAAAATTATGTCTGGTTTTTCTCTCCTGAGTGCTGCTTCTATTCTTTTTCTCTTAATCTGACAGCCAGTACCTTTCACATTCCACGATACTACCTTCACTGTCTTCATTATTTATCTATAACTTCCTCATTTCTACAGTTGCCACTTCCCCCGAAAGGCGTGAAAAAATACAATCTAAAAAACCTTAACCCCAAACATAAAAAATTACAAAAACAAAACATACCAAAATACATTTTTACCCTCCCCACTTTTTTCAAGAAAAAGAGGCCTTTGATAAACAAAGAGGGGAGGGGGGAAGCACGTCAAATGAGGGTGGAGCATTACTGAGTTCCACCCTCCACTCCCTCAGGCACGATATCATCATCCTTCCTGCCAAAATGTAGACCTCCTGATGTTAACAATTCTTGCTTCAAGGATTCCCATTCTTGAGTGCCATTCTCCAATAATTTTGCCTCAACTAATATGTCCATTACAAAGGCATTCTCCCTCACAACGTATCTTCTGCGTAGTGCCAAAAAGTTAACAATTTTGGAAATTTCCAGTTATATTTGATACCTTTGCCAATCAAATATTTTGTGAACGGTTTCATAGTTTGGTGCCAAATTCTTTCTTCCAGCACTATATCATTGTAGATTTCAACATCTGCACCATCAATTCTCAAAACTGTTGATCCCATTTGTTTGATGTGAGCCATTAATCTCATCTTGTCTACTGCACAAGCAAATTTTACCAGTACATTCCTTGGAGCAGTTCTTCCTCTCTTCTGACCTAGACGGTACACACTTACAATATCTTCCGAAAAATAACTATACTCCATCGTCATACCGTTCAGCCAATCCAATATCCTGTCCCATAACATATCTGGGTTTTTCTCCGGTAAATTGCGGATCACTATATTGGAATGTCTCATCTGCTCCTCCATTGTTGCAACTCGCTTTTCCAATAAGTCCACCTTGGTATCTCTCACCGTCTCTCTCTGTTTCAACATTTTAACCTCCAGTTTGATTCCCTTCTGCTCTACTTTAATTTCTTCTTGAACTTTTTTTAAGTCATCTTGTCCTTTTTCTATATCATCAAATCTTTTATCAAATTTATCAGACAGTGCTCCCAATTGCTTTTGTGCATCACCTTGCCCATCTTTGATTAGTGACTCCATTCTTCTAGCCTTTCAAAAATCAATTCAAATTCACTCTTGGATCCCAAAGGAGTTTTCCTTATAGCACCTAATACTGCTGTGCCACCTGCCGTAGTTGCTGTGATTGAAGTCATTGCTGCTAATGTTGATGTTACTGCTGTTACTGCTGCTGTAGTCGCTGCTGTTGTAATAATTGTGGTCATTGTCCCTGCTACCGTTGAAAATGGTGTCATCTTTGTTGCTGAGGCTGATGTTGTTACTGTTGTTACTGCTGCTGTGGTTGCTGCTGTTGTAGTAATTGTAGTAGTTGTCCCTGCAACCGTTGAAATTGGTGTCATCTTTGTTGCTGAGGCTGTTGTTGTTGTCACTAGTGCCGTGGGTGCTGTTGTTGTTGATATTGATGTAGTTGTCGTTGGCTTTTTTGCTGGTGTTGCTGTTGCTACGGTGAGTGAACCTTGTGTCTGCTTTTGTTGCTGCTGCTGTTGTAACATCTTTTTCACTTTCTCCTGTTCCTCTGCTTCTTTAACCTCCTGAAACAATGTCTTCTTCATATCTTTGGGCTCTTCTTGTAACCGAACCAGCCTGTTATAACTTCTATCAGATGATGTCTCCCTGTCTCTTGACCAGCCCACTTTCTTCTCCTTATCTTTACCACGACCATAGCAGCTCATCCACTTGCACTTCCAGTTATGCTTCCAGTTACAACTCATAAACAAACTCAGAAAACTTCATTAATATATATTGAACCTCTAGCCACTTTATCTCCAACTCATCAGTGAAAGAAAGAAGGAAGAAAAAAGAAAACAATAATAATAATAAAATAAATAGAAAAGAAATAATAACAGAGGGAAAGAAAAGGAAAAGGGAGAAAACAGTAACACTAAACTTTTTTATATATCCCCTCCCACCCTGTTTACTCCCAATATTCATTCTACTAGAATTCCAATACTCAAATAATAGAATAAGTGTTCTATCAACTGCAAAATAAAAATATAGGGGAAAAAAATTTTTGACTTGAAATAATGAATATATATTTAAAAAGAAAAAGAAAAAAGGAGTTAAAAATCCCTTCTCTTATTACAAATATCCAATACTTTATCAACCAAAAAAAGAAAAGAAAAAAGAAAAAGAATTGTTTAAAGGAAAAAACAAGTCCGTCCAAACAACAACAACAACAACAACAATAACAATAACAATACCAACAACAATAACAATAACAACAACAACAACAATAATAATAATAAATTGGGGGGGAAATAACTCCTACAAACAAAGCTTGGATGTTCTCTTTTTTCCTCTTCTTCCTCTTTATTGTAATCCGTTCCCCTTTGCTCAAATTCCAGTTCCGTCCAAAACCAAAAAATCTCTCAGTAAAAATAGAAACAAAATAATTTAACTCCGCAACTTAGAAATAAAGTATCCCTTTCTTATAAAGTCCGTTCTCTTCCACTAAGACTACAGCCATAGCTGCCAACAAACAGCTCCAACCAAAAGAGTGTGTAAGGAAATGAAAAAAAAGTTGCTCAGTCACATATATATCCCTTTGAATAAATCCACTTGGTCTATTTCACCTTGAAAATTCTGCAGATAAAACAAAAAAGAAAATAAAAAGAAAAAAGCAGGAAAACTAATCCAAATGTCTATCTTCTGACTATTCCCAGTCCAAAAAGTAAAGTCAGGAGACAAAACATTTCTTGACTGTGTCACAGGCTCAGGTTCCATTCTCACTTCCTCAGCGCCATTTTGGCAATAAACCTCAACAGTATTCTTTCTTTGGGCAACAAGGTTCAAACATCCATCCGTTAAATTCTAATAAACAGGAGATAAGGCAATCAGAACTCCACTTTTTGTAATCCGGCAAATCTTGAACTGGTTTACCCCAGACAGAATGTAAGCTCTGCGAAAACTCCACTTGATTCTCCTCCACTTGATGTGATACTTTGACTCTCTCCACCTGGTCCCAAGGAGGGGAGGCCAAGGGCCACCGCCGCGTCTCCGCCCTCCAAGCCCCGGAGTGCTCAAAAGGGAAGCTGCTGCCGCACAGCCCGCTGTGCCACCCGAGGACTCATCTTCCTCTCCCTGGTAACTCTCTCCACCTGGTTCCAGGGAGGGGAGGCCAAGGGCCCTGCCACGTCTCTGCCCTCTAAGCCCCGGAGAGCTCAAAAGGGAAGCCATTGCCGCACTGCCCACTGTGCCACCTGAGGACTCGCCTGCCTCTGGGCCACCCGGGCCAAGCCAGAGACCAATGCCGCAATTCCATGCCCCTCCCTCCATTTCCATCGGCAAGAGGAGGATAAAGGGAGCCCCTGAGGCTATGGGGAGCTCTGAAAAGCCGCTGCCACTGCCATGTTGCTGCACCCCTCCCGGCCCTGTTTATTGGACTTGGTGGGTCTCCTAGGATGAGATTTTCCCTTCCGCTCTTTGAAATGTTTTCATATTATATTGTACTAGCAGATTTTGCTCGGATATGCCGAGCTTTTTAAAATTGTGTTGGATAGTGAAGGGTTTGGTTTTTTCTTCTTGAAGAAATGGTGCCGGGCTGTTTTAAATGGTGTTGAAAGTTTTTGTGAATTTGTGGCTTCGAGGCACTGCATCTGCCTGTGGCAGACTTGTGCTCCCAGTGTGTTGTTTATTTTTATTTTTTGCGCACCGGCTTCCTCAGTGCCGGGCTCTTTAAAATGGTTTTGGAAGGGTTTTGTTTTATTTTTATGCAAATGAGGTTAGTTTTTAATTGTGTTTTTTTAATTTTTTATTTTTACGGATGGGTTGTTCGAAACTGTGGTTTTTTTATTTTTTTGTTTTGGTTTTTTGGTTTATCAAAAGAGGAAAGGATGATATAATTTTTTATACTTATTGTATTTAACCAAATAATGTGTTACTATGTGTATTTTTTTAAAATAGTTGTGCTTTGGGGGGCGTGGCTAAGATGGTCGGCGAGTAACATCTTGATTTATGCGCTTGCGCTTATCAATGTGGTAATTGAAGAGAATAAGGAATTAACGAGGCAAATTACTGAGGTATTTTGGTGGCGATAAGTCTCCTTCTTGCCTGGTGGAAAAAGCTGTTGCAGGGTGGTCAAAGTTCAGGAGGTATCCTCGGCAGGAGAGGAAGCGACGGAAGCCGCGGTTTCTCCTGACCGAGGAGCTGAGAATGGGGCCGGCGAGACGGTGGTGAACTGATAAAAGTGGCACCAGCAAGAAAGTGAGTTAAACAACTGATATATATATATTGATGGGAGCTTGAGGTGGCAGCGGATTGTTTTGCCCTGAAGTGATTGGAAGTGGCAAGAGTCGGCAGGAGAGAATAGAGGGGCGTTGTACTAGGAGATAATGGCGGCGATCCTGGAAATCGAAAGTGAAGTTTGCTTTTTGGACAATGGCTTTTGAGAGACCCAGGGGAGCTGCAGATTGATTTGAGGTGTGTGGCAGTGGCTATTGAAGAAAAGTGTTTGGTTTTGGGGCGCTAGTCATCTCAGCATTTTGAAGCCGAGGCTGAAGTAAAGAAGAGTGGTTCTTTTTTTTTTAAGTTTGCCGAGTTGGGGAAGAAGAAGGAGGAGGGGCTTCCCCCTTGAAGCCTGAAGCCGTCGCAGCCGCTGGGAAAAGGGCTTTTGTTTCGTTTGCCCTAAGAGTGGATTTACTGTTTTCTTTTTTACTCCTTCACTATGTGGATTATAGCTTTTAATTTTTTCTTGGGAATTTTTCTCCTTTCTCTTTCTCTCCCCTGCTGAGCTGATATAAGTGGATATATTGGGGCATTTGCTCCCTGAAAATACTGGGCATGTTTAGTGGCTGATTTTAGTGGTTGGCTCCGTTGGATTACAAATACTTACTGGTTGTTTGGTTCCTGCTTCCTGCTTCTTGTGGATTACAACAATTGATTTGCTGGCTCTTCTCCATTAACTTGTTGTTGTTCAGTCGCACAGTCGATTCCGACCCTTTGCGACCCTATGGACCATTGTTCTCCAGGCGCCTCTGTCCTCCACCATCCCCCTCAGTCCTCCCAGCTCTGTGCCCATTGTGTCTACAATGCCATCTAGCCATCTCATCTTTGGCCTCGCCCTTCTTCTTTTGCCCTCCACCTTTCCCAACATCAATGCCTTCTCAAGTGAATCCTCCCTTCTCATTTGATGTCCAAAGTATTTTAGCTTCATCTTTACTATTTGACCTTCCAATGAGCAGTCAGTGTTGATTTCTTCTAAGATTGACCTATTTGTTCTCCTCGCTGTCCAGGGGACTCTCAAAACCCTCCTCCAACACCACATTTCAAAGGCATCTATTCTTCTGTGTTCAGCCTTCCTAATTGTCCAGCTCTCACATCCGTACATTACTACTGGGAAAATCATTGCTTTGACTATTCTAATTTTTGTTTTCAATGTGATGTCTCTGCTTTTCACTATGTTCCCCAGGTTTCTCATTGCTTGTCTCCCAAGAATCAGTCGCCTTTTTATTTCATGGCTACAATCCCCATCTGCAGTGATCTTTGATCCTAAGAAAGTAAAATCTGTCACTGCTTCTACTTCTTCCCCATCTATTTTCCAGGACCTGATTGGGCCTGTTGCCATTATCTTGGTCTTCTTGATATTTAATCTCAAGCCAGTTTTTGCACTCTCCTCCTTCAGCCCAATCAAGAGATTCTTTAGGTCTTCCTCACTTTCTGCCATTAGGGTGGTATCGTCTGCATATCTCAGATTGTTGATGTTTCTCCCAGCGATTTTAATCCCATATTGTGATTCCTCCATCCCTGCACTGCGCATTATGTACTCTGTGTATAGGTTGAATAGGCATGGTGATAAAATGCAGCCTTGTCTTACTCCTTTTCCTATTCCAAACCACTCTGTCATTCCGTGTTCGGTCCTAACTGTTGCTTCTTGGTTCATGTACAGATTTCTCAGGAGGCATATGAGGTGCTCTGGTATTCCCATCACTTTAATTACTTGCCACATCTTGTTGTGGTCCACACAGTCAAATGCCTTAGTGTAGTCAATAAAACAAAAGTAAACTTGTTTCTGGTATTCCTTTGTTTTCTCCATGATCCAGCGTATGTTGGCAATGTGGTCTCTAGTCCCCCTGCCTCTTCTGAAACCAGCCTGCACCTCTGGTAATTCTCTTTCCACATGCTGCTGAAGTCTATCCTGTATTATCTTGAGCATCACCTTACTGGCATGTGGGATGAGCGCGATTGTTCGATAATTTGAACATTCTTTGGCATTGCCCTTTTTTGGAATTGGGACGTATACTGATCTTTTCCAATCCTGTGGCCATTGTTTTGTTTTCCAAATCTGCTGGCATATTGAATGCAGTAATTTGACGCCGTCATCTTTTAGCGCTTTGAAAAATTCAACTGGGATACCATCATCTCCACTAGCTTTGTTGTTTGCAGTGCTCTTTAGGGCCTTTATGACTTCGCTCTCCAGGATGTCTGGCTCAAGTTCTACTTCTTCATCATTGTGATTGTCAGGAGTGTTGAGGTCTTTTTTGTAGAGTTCCTCTGTGTACTCTTTCCATCTTTTCTTAATCTCTTCTTTCCCCTCCCCCTTTCCTGTCCCTCCCCTTCCTCCCCTCTGTGGTGTTAAGCATCCTGTATCACCTAGCCTGCCCCTTTGTTTTGCCTTTTGTTTTGGTCAATAGGGTTCTCTTGGCAAGATTTGTGGCGTGGTTTGCCGGTGTCTACGCCATTTTCCCCTCCTCATACATTTTATCACAGTTTTTAAAAGTTTAAAACATTTTAGACAACATATTATCATGCATATTATTACACTTTAAAACACAGTCTCTATGTCAGTTTCTATGTTTAGTCAGTATAAAGTCTCTATGTCAGTTGCTATATTAGGTCTTCTACATTTGCATATCAGCTACTTATCCTTTGCCTGAGACTCTGGCTCTCCTCCTCCTCTTTGCCCCCCGGCTGGGGATGGCTGCCCGGCTGTGGATGGCTGCCCGGCTGGGGATGGCTGCCCGGCGCCGGCGGCTGCAGGCCCCTTCGCCGCTTGCCCGGCTCTCCTCCTCCTCTTCACCCCCCGGCTGTGGATGGCTGCCCGGCTGGGGATGGATGCCTGGCAGCGGCGGCGGCAAGCCCCTTCGCCGCTCAGCCATCCCCAGCCAGGGGGGCGAAGAGGAGGAGGAGAGCCGGGCAGCCATCCCCAGCCAGGGGGGCGAAGAGGAGGAGGAGAGCCGGGCGAGCGGTGAAGGGGCCTGCCGCCGCCACCGCTGGGCAGCCATCCCAAGCCGGGCAGCCATCCCCAGCCAGGGGGCGAAGAGGAGGAGGAGAGCCGGGCGAGCGGCGAAGGGGCCTGCCGCCGCCGGCGCCGGGCAGCCATCCCAAGCCGGACAGCCATCCCCAGCCACGGGGGCGAAGAGGAGGAGGAGAGCCGGGCGAGCGGCGAAGGGGCTTGCCGCCACCGGCACCGGGCAGCCATCCACAGCCGGGCAGCCATCCACAGCCGAGCAGCCATCCCCAGCCAGGGGGGCGAAGAGGAGGAGGAGAGCCGGGCGAGCGGCAAAGGGGCCTGCCGCCGCCGCCGCCGGGCAGCCATCCCAAGCCGGGCAGCCATCGCCAGCCAGGGGGCGAAGAGGAGGAGGAGAGCCAGGCGAGCGGTGAAGGGGCTTGCCGCCGCCAGCACCGGGCAGCCATCCCCAGCCGGGCAGCCATCCCCAGCTGAGCAGCCACCCCCAGCCAGGGGGGCGAAGAGGAGGAGGAGAGCCGGGCGAGCGGCGAAGGGGCTTGCCGCCGCCAGCACCGGGCAGCCATCCCCAGCCGGGCAGCCATCCCCAGCTGAGCAGCCACCCCCACCCAGGGGGGCGAAGAGGAGGAGGAGAGCCGGGCGAGCGGCGAAGGGGATTGCCGCCGCCACCGCCAGGCAGCCATCCCAAGCCGGGCAGCCATCCCCAGCCAGGGGGGCGAAGAGGAGGAGGAGAGCCAGGCGAGCGGTGAAGGGGCTTGCCGCCGCCGGCGCCAGGCAGCCATCCCCAGCCGGGCAGCCATCCACAGCCTGGGGGTGAAGAGGAGGAGGAGAGCCGGACGAGCGGCGAAGGGGCCTGCTGGCGCCGGCGCCGGGCAGCCATCCCCAGCCGGGCAGCCATCCACAGCCGGGCAGCCATCCCCAGCCGAGCAGCTACCCCCAGCCAGGGGGGCGAAGAGGAGGAGGAGAGCCGGGCGAGCGGCGAAGGGGCTTGCCGGCGCCGGCGCCGGGCAGCCATCCACAGCCGGGCAGCCATCCACAGCCGGGGGGTGAAGAGGAGGATGAGAGCCAGGCGAGCGGCGAAGGGGCCTGCTGCTGCCGGCGCCGGGCAGCCATTCCCAGCCGGGCAGCCATCCACAGCCGGGCAGCCATCCCCAGCCGAGCAGCCACCCCCAGCCAGGGGGCGAAGAGGAGGAGGAGAGCCGGGCGAGCGGCGAAGGGGATTGCTGCCGCCACCGCCAGGCAGCCATCCCAAGCCGGGCAGCCATCCCCAGCCAGGGGGGCAAAGAGGAGGAGGAGAGCCAGGCGAGCGGCGAAGGGGCTTGCCGCCGCCGGCGCCAGGCAGCCATCCCCAGCCGGGCAGCCATCCACAGCCGGGGGGTGAAGAGGAGGAGGAGAGCCGGGTGAGCGGCGAAGGGGCCTGCCGGCGCCGGCGCCGGGCAGCCATCCCCAGCCGGGCAGCCATCCACAGCCAGGCAGCCATCCCCAGCCGAGCAGCTACCCCCAGCCAGGGGGGCGAAGAGGAGGAGGAGAGCCGGGCGAGCGGCGAAGGGGCCTGCTGCCGCCGCCACCGGGCAGCCATCCCAAGCTGGGCAGCCATCGCCAGCCAGGGGGGTGAAGAGGAGGAGGAGAGCCGGGCGAGCAGCGAAGGGGCTTGTCGTCGCCGGCGCCAGGCAGCCATCCCCAGCCAGGCAGCCATCCACAGCCGGGGGTGAAGAGGAGGAGGAGAGCCAGGCGAGCGGTGAAGGGGCCTGCCGCCGGCGGCACCGGGCAGCCATCCCCAGCCGGGCAGCCATCCACAGCCGGGCAGCCATCCCCAGCCAGGCAGCCATCCACAGCCGGCCAGCCATCCCCAGCCGAGCAGCCACCCCCAGCCAGGGGGGCGAAGAGGAGGAGGAGAGCCGGGCGAGCGGCGAAGGGGCCTGCCGCCGCCGCCGCCGGGCAGCCATCCCAAGCCGGACAGCCATCCCCAGCCACGGGGGCGAAGAGGAGGAGGAGAGCCGGGCGAGCGGCGAAGGGGCTTGCCGCCACCGGCACCGGGCAGCCATCCACAGCCGGGCAGCCATCCACAGCCGAGCAGCCATCCCCAGCCAGGGGGGCGAAGAGGAGGAGGAGAGCCGGGCGAGCGGCAAAGGGGCCTGCCGCCGCCGCCGCCGGGCAGCCATCCCAAGCCGGGCAGCCATCGCCAGCCAGGGGGCGAAGAGGAGGAGGAGAGCCGGGCAAGCGGCGAAGGGGCTTGCCGCCGCCGGCGCCGGGCAGCCATCCCCAGCCGGGCAGCCATCCACAGCCAGGGGGTGAAGAGGAGGAGGAGAGCCGGGCGAGCGGCGAAGGGGCCTGCCGCCGTCGGCACCGGGCAGCCATCCCCAGCCGGGCAGCCATCCACAGCCGGGCAGCCATCCCCAGCCGAGCAGCCACCCCCAGCCAGGGGGGCGAAGAGGAGGAGGAGAGCCGGGCGAGCGGCGAAGGGGCCTGCCGCCGCTGGCACCGGGCAGCCATCCCCAGCCGGGCAGCCATCCCCAGCCGGGCAGCCATCCCCAGCCGAGCAGCCACCCCCAGCCAGGGGGGCGAAGAGGAGGAGGAGAGCCGGGCGAGCGGCGAAGGGGCCTGCTGCCACCGCCGCCGGGCAGCCATCCCAAGCCGGGCAGCCATCCCCAGCCAGGGGGCGAAGAGGAGGAGGAGAGCTGGGCGAGCGGCGAAGGGACCTGCCGCCACCGCCGCCGGGCAGCCATCCCAAGCCGGGCAGCCATCCCCAGCCAGGGGGGCGAAGAGGAGGAGGAGAGCCGGGCGAGCGGCGAAGGGGCTTGCCGCCGCCGCCGCCGGGCAGCCATCCCAAGCCGGGCAGCCATCCCCAGCCAGGGGGGCAAACAGGAGGAGGAGAGGCGGGCGAGCGGCGAAGGGGCTTGCCGCCGCCAGCACCGGGCAGCCATCCCCAGCCGGGCAGCCATCCACAGCCGGGCAGCCATCCACAACCGGGCAGCCACCCCCAGCCAGGGGGACGAAGAGGAGGAGGAGAGCCGGGCGAGCGGCGAAGGGGCCTGCCGCCGCCGCCGCCGGGCAGCCATCCCCAGCCGGGCAGCCATCCCAAGCCGGGCAGCCATCCCCAGCCAGGGGGCGAAGAGGAGGAGGAGAGCCGGGCGAGCGGCGAAGGGGATTGCCGCCGCCACCGCCAGGCAGCCATCCTAAGCCGGGCAGCCATCCCCAGCCAGGGGGGCGAAGAGGATGAGGAGAGCCGGGTGAGCGGCGAAGGGGCCTGCCGCCACCGCCGCCGGGCAGCCATCCCAAGCCTGGCAGCCATCCCCAGCCAGGGGGGCGAAGAGGAGGAGGAGAGCCGGGCGAGCGGCGAAGATATGATGAGAAAACAGAATATTGTTATACATCACGTGGTTGAACGGACGCCAGACCTCTTAAGAGAGGGTGGTCCAGTGGTTAAACAATTTAAGTATGGGAAAGGAATTTGTACAGGAAGACATTGTGAGTGATACAGGGTGGGCTCAAGAAGAGGGAAAGTGGTCCAAATAAATGTTTTGGTTAAATTTGCAAATTGGGGTGACAAACTTAGAGTAATGGCTTTTTTAAAAGAAGCAGGTTCTGGCGCCCTGAAAATTGATGGTTTTGATGTGGAAGTGTATAACGATATTTCTATTAAGGAAAGAGCTTGGAGGTATAAGATGAAACCAGTAACCAAACTGTTGATGACTAAAGGTGTAAGGTACAATTGGAGATTTCCACAGCAATTGCGTTTGGTTTTTTTGGGGGAAAAAATGCAAGTTATTGATGAGAGGACCGACCCATTGGAGTATTTGTGTCTGCTTGATTTGGTTAAAATGGGTTCGGAGGAGTGGCTAACTCTTAGAAAAGATTTGCTGGATTCGGGGGCCATAAGAAGAGATTATGAGGGGGCGGATGCTGGTGGTGCTACGGGTGGGGCACAGCAGGGGAGAGAGGAAAAGAAAAGGAAATAAAACAACTACAGGAAGAACATTCAAAACACAAGGATAAAAAAATCTTTGCTAAATTACAAAGATTGAAGGTAGAGTTATTGGGTAAGGATATAGAAAAAGTAAAAAGAGATCTGATATATCTAAAAAGAGAGTATTTTGAATTTAGCAATAAGAATTCAAGATTACTAGCAAGAGTGGCCAAAGTTAAAAAGGAAAAAAGGGAAATTGGGGTTTTGGTCAACAAACAAGGAATAAGGTGTAATAAAGCTAGTGATAAATGCAAACTTGTGAAGGATTTTTATCAAGCATTATATGCAAAAAAAGAGATAGATGTGGAGAAGCTTAAAGGGATTTTGGAAAGGCAATTAGGGAGTGGAATAAAGCAGGATCATTGGGACAAAATGGAAGAACAAGTTTCAGAGAAAGAGGTGAAGGAAGTAATCAGCGGTCTGAAGCTGGGGAAAGCTCCGGGAGATGATGGACTCCCATCCGAGTTTTATAAGGAATTCAAAGATGTTGTGGTGCCAAAGTTGGTAAAGCTATATAATTACATTTTAGATAGTGGACAAATACCAACTTCGTGGTATAGCACTATTATCGTTCTGCTGCCAAAAGTGGGAATTTTTTTTGGAAAAAGTGGAATCCTATAGACCAATCTCTCTTATAAATCAAGATGCCAAAATCTTCACAGCAATATTGGCTAATCGCTTAAATAAATTTATGGGAGAATATATAAATGTTGATCAAGTAGGTTTTTTAAAAGGAAGGCACATGGCTGATTTGACTAGGAGGGTGTTAGATCTAATTGACAACGTTAATCAAATGAAGGAAAAGGTGGGGTTAATATCTTTAGATATTTTTAAGGCATTTGATTCACTACAATGGTCTTTGATCAAGGAAATAGTTAATGGCTATGGATTTGGGGATAGATTTAGAAGGGTAATTGATTTGTTATATCAGAAAGGGTTTGCTAGGATTAGAGTTAATGATGAGGTTACAGATGAGGTAAAGCTGGAGGCTGGTACTAGACAGGGTTGTCCCTTGTCCCCTATCTGGTTCATCATGGCAATGGAAATCTTGGCTAAAAATATAAGGGAGGATTTAAGTATAGAAGGGATAATGGGTAATAAAGTAAGTATGTATGCAGATGATACATTATTAATGGTGAAGCATCCGGAGGGGGCAATGGATAGGATTAAAGCACAAATCGAGGATTTTGAGGCTATAACAGGGTTGATGATAAATTGGGACAAATCGGAAATGATGTTGTGTAATGTGGGGGAAGAGGAGAAGGAAAGGATGGAGGGGCTATCTAAAATACAAATTAAAGGTAATTTGAAATATTTGGGGACAATTATTTCCCAAATATTTCAAATAAAGTGGAAGAACTCAAAAGATTGAACTACGACAGCCTGAAGGCAGAATTTAAGATTAGAATACAGAGTTTTCAAAAGTTGAAGTTGTCATGGTTTGGGAGAATTGCAATGTGCAAAATGATGTTGTTGCCGAGGATTATTTTTTTATTTGATGCACTTGCAATCCAATTGAAGGAAAAGGAGATTAGTGAGTTTCAAAAAATGTTTAATAATTTTTGTAACGGGGGTAAAAAAATCTAGATTGCCAAAGAAATTCTGGTACCTGCCTCAGAAAGAAGGGGGTTTGGGAATGCCAAATTTGTTAGCGTATTACTGGGCATTTCAAATTAAGAATGTTGTGAAGATTTTGGCAAGGGGAAAAGCAATTTGGGAGGAGATTGAGATGAATGATTATAGGAAAATTGGTAAAATGATCTTTTTAGGGGACAAAGTTAAAATGACAGTTTCTAGTAATATTATGATGAGGGGACTCATGAATGTGTGGAAAAAATTAAAGAAGGATTTGGCTCCGGGTGCCTCTCCAATTTTGGAACTGGCAGATATGGTGTGTTTTCTGATAAAAATAGATAAAAAATAAAGGAAATATTGGATAAAAATGAAGTTTCTCTGGTGAAAGAATGGTTAAGAAGTTGTGGAGATGAAACCAAGAAAGAACAATTGTTTGTGCAGTTAAAATTGGACTGGTTTCAGAAACTGAAGGTTAATAATTGGAACAAAAAATATGGAAGAGAATTATGTATAGATAGGGAAATGACGGATTTTGAAGAATTGGTTTTGAAAATTCGAAAAGGAGATAAGAGCATTAAGGGTCTAGTAAGCAAACTCTATGTTTTAATAAATAAGGGGAGTGATCCACAGGAAGATTTGAAATTGAAGTGGGAACAGGATTTGAATATAAAGCTAGGCAATGATGAATGGAGAAATAAGTGGAAAAAGAGGATAACGAGAACTATGTCAGTAAGAATTAAGGAACATAATTATAAAATGCTGTGGCAATGGTACTTGACACCACAGAGGTTACATCAGATTGATAATAAAAGGGATAATTTATGTTGGAGATGTAAAGAGACTGTTGGAACCTACGAACTGTAGGTGTAAAATGATAAATGATTTTTTGGAAAAGAATAGAAAACGAGGCAGGGGAAATAATGGGTAAGAAAATCAAACTGGTGTCAGGTACCATTATGTTAACGGATGTGGAGGGTATGTGTTTAAATAAGGAGGGAAAAGAGTTATTAGAAATTATGTTAACCACGGGTAGACAATGTATTGCTAGAAATTGGAAAAATAATGTTACTATACAATTGGGGGAGTGGTATAAGGAAATGTGGAATCTAGCATTGAATGATAAATTGACATGGGAGATAAAAGTAAAAAGAGATAAACTGAAGGCAAATAGATTTTGGAATATCTGGAAGCCCTTTGTTGATCACTCCCTTATGGGTATGGAATATAGCAGACCTGTACCATCTCAGAGTAGTTTTTGGAGATAACATTGAGTACGAACTCTCCGGGGCATTGTAAATAAACACTGGGTGATGTGTAGTTGAAAATTAAAAGTTGATAGTTGCAAACAAGTTATAGTACTGTGGTAAGGTTTTATGAATTGGTTATTGGCGCTGTGTTAATTGTTAATGTGTTTATTAAATGGTATGTGTATTATAACAGACAATAATGCAATTATCATTTATGCGATTATTTTTTATGAAGCTTATGTATTTCTGTTATGTCATATTATATATATGTTTGTATTTTTTTTGAAAATTAATCAATAAAAAATTTATTAACAAAAAAATAGTTGTGCCTTGGATAATAATTTTTAAAATGTGTAAGAATATGTTTTTTTAATCAATGTTTCCATACTGTGTTTAGATGTTTTGTTTTGTTTTTGGGGTGAAAACTTATTTCTTCTCTTTTTGGGGGGATTTTTTTGTGATTAGTGTGAATATTTTTGAATGATTTGATAACTTTTTTCAGTGTTTTTGGAATTAATCTTATTATTTTGAATATTTTGGGATGTTTTTACTCTTGTGGCCACTGGGTGGGGCTGGTGAGCTTTTCGTCTACTCTACAATTTTCCTCTACTGTCCTCTGGGTGTGGCTTCTTCTTCCGGTAAGTATTGTCTTTTTTTCTCATTTGAGTTCCGGTGGTCATGGAGTGAAGACATCTCATGGTAAGCTCTCTGGTTTTATTTTTATTTATTTATTTTTTTGGGGGGTTGGGTTTTTTTGGGGGGGGGTCTGTGTGTTTTTTCTTGTTTGTTTTCGGCTGTTTTGGTGTTTCCTTTTTGTCTTTTTGATTTTTGATTTTGAGTGTTTTTAACTGTTTTTGGTTTGTGTTTACTTTTTTAGGCTGGGGGTCTTTCTTTTCCATGGGCCATGCTGGCTGGCCCGTGGGAAGGAAGGGCAGTGGTGGCGGGGGGGTTTCTTTTCCGTGGGCCATGCTGGCTGGCCCGTGGGAAGGAAGGGCAGCAGGGGTGGGGGGACCTTTCTTTTCCACAGGCCATGCTGGCTGGCCCGTGGGAAGGAAGGGCAGCAGCGGGGGGGGGGGGGGCTTTCTTTTCCACGGACCATGCTGGTTGGCCTGTGGGAAGGAAGGGCAGCGGGGGGGGCCCTTTCTCTTCCACGGGCCATGCTGGCTGGCCCATGGGAAGGAAGGGCAGCGGCGGCAGGGGGACCTTTATTTTCCACGGGCCATGCTGGCTGGCATGTGGGAAGGAAGGGCAGCGGTGGCCGGGGGGGGCTTTCTTTTCCACGGGCCATGCTGGCTGGCCTTTTTTTCCCACGGGCCAGGCTCGATGCCTGGCCTGTGGAAAGGAAAGGGTGGGAACGTTGGGAATTGAAGTTCCCTTTTTTTGTTTGCGTCCGTGGGGCTCCTGCCCCACTGGCGCAAATTTCAACCCGACAGTTACCTGCGAACCCCATTTGGGCGAGTGCACGGAGGCTCAGACGGGGCTAGTGGGGCTTGGTGCAACATCCTTTGTCACATTCCAACAGTTAACACACCATTTTATAGGTATAGATTATTGATACCTTGTATTGCTGCTGCCTTTGTTTTATGGGGCTATATTGTATCCTATTGTTATTGAATTTTTACTGTTTATGGTTGAGTATATGTGTATTGAACTGTGGAACTCGGTATTGTATGTGGTATGTTTTTTGCTCTGTCATTCGTATCTTATGTAAACCGCCTTGAGTCGGCCATTGGCCTGAGAAAGGCGGTATATAAATATTAAAATGAGTGAAATTAAATGAATGAACTGTAATTTGTAATACTCTATTTCTTTGTCAGCCGCCCAGAGTCGCATTGCAAGTAGGGCGGCATACAAGTCAAAATATTGTGATGATGATGATGTTAATAATAATAATAATAATAATAATAATAATAATAATAATAATAATAATAATAATAATAATAATAATAATAATAATAATAATAATAATAATAATAATAATAATAATAATAATAATAGGTTTATTTATATCTCGCTCTCCTGGCACGAGTGCCACTCAGAGCGGCCACAACTTAAGCAAATGAAAGCTTTCTTCAACAAAAAGAAAAGCTATCTTACAATATATAATGCATTACAACACCAAAACCAATTACAGCTCACAAAGTTACATGTCAAAAGTATAATATCAAAAGTTACAAGGTTACAATATAGCAATAGATATGGAAGACACATTATAACAAAAAAAATACAAATTATATATATACAACTTATGAGCAAAAGGGCATAGTTTATACCTAAAACACAGTTTGACACTAGGATCGAAAAAATCAAGGTCCTCAAGCAGAGCCCGGTCTCAACACTACCAGTGGAGCCCAGGGTCAATGTTGCCCACAAAGGTTATGGTTATAAATTGCACCCTGCCATGCATTTTCATCTTATGGGGAAAGTTTATGGGCTATTTCAGATGAAGCATTTGTTTTCTGTTATGCAGCTGTTGGTTGCTGATGTTATCACTATTGTTCCCACCATCCATATGAAGTAACACATGTCTCAATAACAACAATGACAAAATCTATGCTTTCTCAAGCTTTTTTGTTCCTTCTTTCTTCTTCCATGCCTAGGCCAGACATGAAACTGCCAAAATGAAGCCACCTTTTGATGAGTTCCTTTCACCTGACCTAGTGTGAGAAAGATTAGCCAGTAGCACAAGTTTGCCGGTACCAGGGTACACTTGATTATGGTTCAAAAATGCCACAGTCTTTGAGGAGGCTCTTTCTGTGTACCCCTTTGTTCCTTCTAAGGCAGGCATTTGCAACCTATGGTCCACGGGCCGAATCTGGCCCACAAAACTCATTAATCCGGCTTGCAGTGGCCACCCAGGCACTGCCAGAAACCCCTCCCACCCCCTGAAGTTAAAAACATCACTTACCGTAGTGGCAGCAGCAATTGTGCCATTTTCTGGCTTCTTGCACAACCTCCGCCACTTCCCACAGCAACAAGAGGGTTTAGGGACCATTTTTGCTCTGTTTTGGGATTTTTCTGCCACTTCTCTGCTGCATTTCAGCACCTAAACCATGGCGGTTGGTAACTTCCGATGCCGGGTGGAGCTTACGTCACCGCCTGGGTTACCAGAGTGGAACCAGGAAGTTGCCAACTGCCACAGTTTAGGTGCCGGAACGCAATGGAGAAACAGTGGAAAAAATCCAAAATTGAGTGAATATGTTCCACAAACCCTCCCGCTGGCATGGGAAGCGGCGGAGGCTGTGCAAGAAGCCAAAAATAATGTCACGATTGCTGCCACCGCCACTGTTGAAAACATAAGCAGTGGGCGCTACCACGCCTCCAACCCATACAGCTGAGTGTTGGGGGCGTGACTGGCCTGTGGCGAGAAAACATTGTGAAGCCCTGTTCTAAGGCATTGATTGCTTTCTTCCTGGATTGACTCTAAGTGCTGTGGCACTTTCCATTATAGTTGACTTCTGAGGTCGAAAACTTTCCATTAGCTTCAAGTTATCAGAGAAACAAAGAAGCAAGCAAGCTTTAGAAAAAAGCTATAGCATAAAAATGGATGTCTTGCATATTTATAAATAGTAAAATTTTATGAGAAATGGTTTTTAACAGTGAATTCTGGATATATATTCTAATAAACTCTGTACTCCTTCACAATGACTTGTGTAGAACTTTCCTCCTACCTGGAAGTATGTATAACTGACAAATGTGTGCAAGTCATGTTGGATATAGACACAGTGACCTCTGAAAATACAAACTACATAACATCATAGAGTGCTCAGTTCCTGTGTTAACCTTCAAGGGGAATACATGGGAGGCTAAGGAGCTGAGCCAAAGGTTATGACCATAATCTCCACATCATCCCCAGATCAAAACTAAAGACTGAAATGCACGTGCTTAGGACTTCTAATGCAGAAGCATACTATACAAAACACTCCTTGCTTATGCTTCTGCACTTAAGTCAAGGCTAAACAACTGTATTTCAGTTTTGTTTTGTTTTTTCCTTATGCCACTATTTTGGGCTCAGTGACAAAAATGGATCATCTTACCACGTTTTACATAAGCATAAGCTCTCCTTGCAAATGCAGGTGTCTGGTAGAAAGGAACGGAAGGACAGCCCACGTTACAGGCAGCCTGGAGAGAAGAGGATATCATTGTGAACGCAAATGTCATGATACTTAGCACAGCTGAACAATACACTCTAACTAAGGCCACAGTGGCTTAGTGGTTAAGCTTGACAACTGGAAGATCAACAGGTCAGCAGTTCGAGGCCCGAGTGCTGCATGACAGAGTGAGCTCCCGTCTTTGTCCGAGCTCCTGCCAACCTAGCAGCTCAAAAGCAAGAAAATGCAAGTAGATAAATCGGCACTGCTTTGTCAGGAAAGGCAACAGTATTCTGTTCACTCTGGTGTCTAGTCATGCCTGCCACATGACCATGGAAATGTCTGCAGACACAGACAACGCTGGCTCTTGGGCTCTACACGGAGATGAGCACTGCTCCCTAGAGTCAGACACAACTGGCTTTTGAGCAAGGGCGACCTTTACAATACACTCTACTGTCTTGCAATATATTAATATAGTGGTACCTCGGATAAAGTCTGATTCGGATAAAGTCTGATTTGGATAAAGTTGCGGTTTTCATGTACACGTGGTGCCACGCATAAAGTCCAAAACTGCTTTTAAAAGGATGTCATCCAAGGTATTTGGTATAGGAACCTCGGATAACATCCATTTTTGGACGTTATCCGATGGATCACTCAATTGATTCGGATAAAGTCCAAATTCGGATAAAGTCCAAACTTGTGGAATGGAGTTTGGACTTTATCCGAGGTTCTAGTGTACTGCCATTGTGACTATAATAAAATTCTTGATACTCTTCACATTAGCTCCGTTGCTTTTTTAAAAATTAATTTCAAATTCTTGGTCTTATTTATCTCATCAGGGTTCTGTGATATTATTCCCCAGACTTTTCAGGATCCTATGGGGATGATTAATGGCATCATTCCAGAGTAGTGTTTCCCATAATTGTAGCAAGTTTAAAAACTGCCTTGCCGGGCAGTTTTTTGGGTTGTTGTTTTTTTGTTAGGGGTGGTTTGGTTGGTGGTGATTTGAATTTGTGTTTTTTTATTAATTATCTATTGGGTTTGTTTAATTATTTTTTGACTGTTTTTACCCTTCCGGCCTCTAGGTGAGGCTGTGGTTAAGAGTACTGCTTTTGTTTTTTTAATAATTTTTTTACTGTTTTTACTCTTCCGGCCTCTAGATGGGGCTGTGGTTAAGAGTACTGCTTTTGCTTTTTTATTTAATAATTATTTGTTTGACTGTTTTTACTCTTCCGGCCTCTAGATGGGGCTGTGGTTAAGAGTAGTCTTTCTTTGTTGTTTGTTCAGTTCTGTCCCGGACTCGTGAAAGAAAGACGTGTTTGGTGAGTTCTCTTGATTTTTTGTTCTGGGTTTTTTTTGTTTTTATTTTGTGGTGTTAGGCTGGGGGGGTTAAGTAGAGTTTCTACTTAAACCCCCTAAAGTGTTTCTGCTTGTTCTTTTGTTTTTATTTTGGGTTTTAGATATGTTTAATTTTTTATTTATTTTTGTTTGTTATTTATTTTTCTTATTTCTTTCATCTTTTTTTGTTTAATTTGTGATATTTTTGTTGTTTGAGTTAGGTATTTTCGTGTTGTAGATAGGGGTTTCTAGTGTGCTTTTATGGTATTTTGGGTGTTTTTTTTATTTTGTTGTTTATTGTTTTGTTGTTTAATGGGTATATTTTATTTATTTATTTATTTATTTGTGTTTTATTAATTTTGGTGCTTTGCATTTTGGTTTACTGTTTATTTTTGTTGTTGTTGTGTTTTGTTGTGTGAAGAACGGCCTGTCTGTTGTTTCTTCTTTTTTCCCATTGCTGCTTCGAAATTAGGTTTCGATGCAGCGATGGGGAAAAGGAAGAGTCAGCAATCAACTCGCTCTTTGTCCGGTAAGGTTCGTTAGGTAGGTTGAGTGAAAAGGAGGCAGAGAAGAGCTATCTGCTTCACAATGGTTCTCTCCTCTCTGTCTCCTTTTTCTCCTAGCTTACCTAACTGGAGATAGGCAGGCAGCGATCCGTAAAGGGCGGTGCTCTTCTTTGCGGATTGCTGGCTGCTGCTTTTCTATTACCTCCACCGCTGTTTCGTGCTAGTTCTCGAAATAGCGGTGTGGGTAGTAGAAAGGCAGAATCCAGTCATCCGCTAGGGAGGGTGCTTCCCCTGACAAATTGCTGACTGCTGTTTTTCCCCCCACCCTAGCTCAACTTACCTTGAGGCCAGCAATGGTCTCGCCATGTCTTCAACGGGGTAGTGGGTAGGAGAGGTAGTCCCTCTTCTCCCCATTGCTCTGGAAAAGAAGGGTGGCATTTGTCTCATAGTGGTTGTTTGCAGGGGTTTTTTTTTGTTTGCGAGGCCGTGAGGCGCTGCATCCACCTGCGGCGGCCTTGCGCTCCCGTTGCTTGAGGCAGTTTTTTTTGTACGCCAGCTTTTTTAGTGTTCTGCACGCTCACGCCCTTCAGCCTGATTGGCTGAAGTGGTCACGGCGTGGAGGAGGCTGGGCCTTGGAGTTTAGTTTATTTTGGTTGCGTTTGTGCTGCGGCTTTTTTTCTGCAGCTCGGTTTCAATTGGGAGTGCTGCATTTCCCAATGTTCTCTTTGCTCTCGCCTGTTAGCCTGATTGGCTGAGAGGCAGCGCGGCACAGAGGATGTTGGGAATTGAAGTTGTTTTCCTTTGTTTACGTTCTTTTGGCTATTGCCCCACTGCCGACTGTGGGACCATTGCAGCGCTCTGCGGGCCGGGTTAAGGCGAGTGCAGGCGGCTCAGTACGAGATACTATAGTCGGGTGCGGGCGTATATGCCCGAGTCCAACCGTTAATGTCCCTCCTTATAGGTAAAGATGTAACCCCTGGTAGAGAGAGAAAATCAAAAATAATTTAATGGGATTGTTCAGGAACTACAAAGGCACCACACTGTATTAGAACTTATATATAATATAAAGGTAAAGGTCTCCCTTGCTCAAAAGCCAGTCGTATCCAACTCTAGGGTTCAGTGCTCATCTCTGTTTACAGCTAAAGAGCCAGTGCCTGCAGACGTTTCTGTGGACATGTGGCAGGCGTGCCTAGATACCGGAGTGCATGGGACACTGTTTATCTTCCCACTGAAGTGGTATCTGTTTATCTACTTGCAATTCCTTCCTTTCAAACTGCTAGGTTGGCAGGAGTTGGGACAGAGATGGGAGCTCAATCCTTCGTGCAGTACTCGGGACTCGAGTCAGCCTTCCAGTCAGCATCTTAACCACTTGAGCCACCGCAGTCCCCAGAATTTATATAAATATAATCAGGCATATGACAAGATCTCAGGAATAAATCCTAAAAGTAAAACAGTGTTCACAGACATTCTTCTAGAGCTTAAACCAAATAAATAAATAGTGACCCTAGGGACTACAAGATTTTAATGTATTTTTCAATTACCTCATATATTTTATGATTAAATCATATATTATATGATTTATATATACAGTATTATAAAGGCCAGTTTGAATGCCATTTGTCTATTTGATCCTAAGAAAATATTGCCCAAGCGTGGGGTTTTTTGAAATGTAGCAATTGTTTCCTATTATCTCATGTCCCACATTAGCATTATGGTTAAACTTTGGAGGATGTCTAAAAGTATCATAATTTTAAACATGGGATGGGGCCCAAGACCTAGTTCCTGAGATTCAACAAAAGCTGTCTTTATATTACAAGTATCTATCAGACCTGCAGAACTCAATACCTATAGCAAAATTAAGCATGATCTAAAGCATGTGAACATCCAAGAGCTTCCATTAGTAAGGCTGGCACAAGCTTCATTTATTCCCTATAAAACGAGTTAAGGACTTCCTAATCTTTAATTGAGTTTTAATTATGGCAGTGATAATCTGTTGGTAAATATCTGAAAGCAGGTCTCTCTAAAAAATGGTGCCTGATCCCAAAGAAGGCTAAAGCAATCACACTTATAGACCACCCCATAGCACTTAGTACACTCTCTGGGCAATTCACAAGCTAATTAGCCTTTTGTCCCCAACATGCTGGGTACTCATTTTACCGACCTTGGAAGGAGGGAAGGCTGAGTCAACCAGGCGGTCAGGATCGAACTCACAACCTTTTGGTTAAAGTATGGAATCAGGCTTCTGCTTATACAGTACTAATTATCTTGGCCAGAATCCCATTTACATACGCTGGGGTTAAACTGCACAGCTAATTGCTGCTAATTAACAGCTGGTGCTGTATTTGTTGTAACACATTGTTAACAGCACCCTGCTGTCCCAATCAACTGAGCACAAAAATATACCATCTAAAATATGCAGAATAGAACTGCATCTCTTTGATAGATTCACTCCCTAAGAGACTGAATTTAATGAATTCAAGATGCTTGTATCCTGAAAAGAAAAGAAAAGAAAAAAAAAGGGGGGGGGGCTGCAGCTCAATGAATATTATACAAAGGACAACCAGTATGAAAGTTCCCTACTTTAGAGCTGTATCCAGATTGTATTGCCTTTGTAAGCTCTTCTGAAGCTTCATAGTGGTAGTCTAGTTTCTGGAAAGCAATAGCTATGTGATAATAGGTTTCAAACACCTGAAATAAAAGAACCAGGATTATTTATCATATTTTAGTGATAATAACCCCCCCCCCCATTTTTCAATTCCATGTTTTTATAAACACGCCTAAGCACTAATGCTATTTGCTATGAAAATTTGCTGTTAAAATTATTTTACATTTTTTAAAATCCTAGAGTTTTTAGTATCAATAGCAAACTCCAGCTGTTCCTTATTATAGTAATGAAATCTTTGCAACATAAGCTTGCAGCTGGGACAATGAAGAATCAAGAAATGTTTTGTTTAGCACCAAAATAATAGTGATTGCATGATTAATATTTATGGATGCTACATTTTCAAGAGTGGAAACATAAATCCTACTACCCATTGTGCACCTAATTCTCTTAATCCAATTTCATCAGTTCAACCTTCATTGTTAACTTTTATAAATGGCACAGTTTGGGATAATATAATGTTCATTGCTCTTCCCATTTTACCATCCAGCCATGATCAGCCAATTTAGAAAACTCAAAGCTGTCGGAACCTCGTAGCCTTACTGTTTCTCACTACAATACCCAGCATCCTTTAAATCAGTCATGGCGAACCTTGGCACTCCAGGTGTTCTTGGACTTCAATTCCCAGAAGCCCAAGTCTTTGTGAATCCACATGAATGGGTTTACTGCATGTAGAAAACCCATTCATGTGGATTCACAGAGACTTGGGCTTCTGGGAATTGAAATCCAAGAACACCTGGAACAATCCACACAAATGGTTGTACTGCAACCCAGGATACTTGGCAGGTATGGTCACCATTAGTTATGCCAGGTAAGATTGTTGGGATTTGTAATGCAGTAACATTAGGAGGCATTGTCTCAAAGGGGAGGCATGAGAGTGCTGTATCTCAAACATTTCAGGGTGGTATCTATCTGTTATGTATGTACAATGTTGCTTTAAGAAATGTATGAATGTAACCTGACCACAATTACAATGTAGCACAGCTGTTAAAGGAACGCGAGTTAGCTGCCCATAGAGGGCAGCTGCGAGCGTTCAACTCACATGGTTCTCATTCCTCAAATCACCGGCAGCCGCGGGAACTCCCCCGCACGACCAAACAACTACAGAAGATGGGCGTGACTTGGATGACGTCACGCCGGTAGCAGCCAATGAGCTACCGTGCAGCAAGATTCAAATGTATTGTACTACTGTATATAATGTGAGGTACCTCCGCCATTACCACATGTTCGTTCTGATCATCAACCAATAAACCTGTGTTAGTCCTTACTGCGACTCCTCCTATGTCTTCCGTAAAAGACACTAAACTATCCCAGTCACAAACTGCTCTTGTCTGGAGGATAACACACTCCCTACCCTTATTGTGGGCAGAAAGACCACTTGAGCAGATCATAATGGACTGTGGTAGTCTTTAGGTACCTATGAGTTCCTTGAATAAAAATCTAAATATAGCCCACGAGCAGACAACCACACTAAATACAAGGCTGGCTAAAGGCAGAGCTAGGGTGTCATTCTGTATGTGCAATGTGGCCGGTGGGAGACACAACTGTGCCCCCCAAGTAATACGTGAAGGCAGCTGTGGTAGGGGGGGTGCACCTTATGCTACTACAGCACTGACACTCTGGCTAAAGGTTAATCCTTCCCACCTCTGCTTAGCATAGATATAGAACCAAGCTGTGTTTCTCCAACAATCAGTCCCAGCCAACCTAGCAAATAGTCAACAATGCTGAGAATCCTAGTTTTGCATCATATAGAGAAAGTTCGGTTTCACTTACCAGTGATAACTTTCGTTCTTCGAGTATATAGTTTGTGAATACACACTCATGGGTTATGCGCCTGCGCAGAACAGCCGATCGGAGGCTTGAAAAGCTATTGGTCAAAAGTTTTGGCGGTAAGACCGCCCACCGTACCGCCCACCCTGAGGCGCCCGCGCGCCATTTTACCTCAGTTCCATACTTAAGCTAAGCACAGGATAAACCAACTGATCTCATCCGTGCAGCTCAAGAGGGGAGGCAGGGTGGGTAGTGTGTATTCACAAACTATATACTCGAAGAACGAAAGTTATCACTGGTAAGTGAAACCGAACTTTCTCCTTCGTATAGTTTGTGAATCCACACTCATGGGAGATTAGCAAGCTCACACTTACTTGGTCGGTGGGCAGTCAGATGAGATGATCCCACGATGAGCTGAAGATCCCCTAGGTGGACCCGTCAGGGGCGTTGAGTCCGGAGCCCTCTGGTGAGGACGACACGGCCAAGCCTGGCGTCCGCAGTGGCTCTGGTGTCCACCCTGTAATGCTGGACAAATGTGGAAGGTCTGGACCAGGTGGCAGCCTTACATATGTCCTCAAGCGGTGTGCCCTCCAGAAAGGCAGTGGATGTGGCAACCGCCCTGGTGGAATGCGCCCTGACATGCGGTGGAGGTGGCAGTGAGGCTGACTCGTAGGCCAGGTAGATGGTAGAGGTGATCCATTTGGAGAACCTTTGAGCAGAGATGGGTTCACCCTTGGACTTTCCCCCATAGGCCACAAAGAGGCGTTGCGACTTCCTGAACTCTCTAGTCCTGCTGGTGTAAAACAATAAAGCTCGTTTCACATCCAGCGTGTGCCAAGTCCTTTCTTGGGCGTTAGTGGGGTTCTGAAAGAAGGTTGGCAAGGAGATAGTTTGTGCCATGTGAAACTTGGAGACCACCTTGGGCAGGAAGGTGATGTCCGCTTGGAGGACGACGCGGTCGTTGAAGAACTGGAGAAAAGGTGCGTCTGCTCGCAGGGCAACCAGCTCACCAGCTCGTCGTGCAGACGTGATAGCCACTAGGAATGCCGCCTTCCATGTGAGGAGGCGAACATCGGCGGTAGCCATGGGCTCGAATGGGGTCCTGGTGAGCGCGTTGAGCACGGTAGACAATGACCATTGAGCCGTAGGAGTTCTGACCGGGGGGAAAGCGTTCCGTAGTCCCTTGAGGAAGCGCTTCACCGTTTGGTCACGGAAAGCCCCAGCAGCGGGCGAACCAGCCGGGGAGTGTGCCACCACTGCTGCGAGGTGCACTCGGATGGAGGTGATGCTAAGGCCAGACTCCGCCAAATGGAGGAGGTATGTTAAAACGTCCTGCAGTCCCGCCTGCGGGGGAGGCATGTGCTGGGAAGCCAGGAAAGCACAAAAGCGCCTGTATTTGGAAGCGTAGGACCTCCTTGTGGAGGGGCGCCGCGCTAGCTCGAGGATCCTGGACAGTCTGGGGTTATCCTCCACGCGGTGAGGTGGAGGCTGGGCAGGTCCGAATGGTGCAGCTGGCCGTGCTCCATTTGGAGAAGCGTCGGTGACTCCGGCAGTGTGCGATACTGTGACGACATGCGCAACAGTAGCGGAAACCAGGGTTGGCGCGGCCATGCCGGCGCCACCAGAATTGCATTGGTTCTGTGTTGGTACATCCTGGTGAGTACTTTCTGGACCAGAGGAAACGGAGGGAAGGCATAGAGATAGTCCTGATCCCACCGTTTCATGAAGGCATCGCCTTCGGAGTTCAGTCCGATGCCTGCTCTGGAGCAGTACCTGCTGAGTTTCCTGTTGGACTCCGATGCAAAGAGGTCGATGCTCGGCGTCCCCCATGCCTCGCAAAGCGACCGGAACACCCCGTCGTCCAGCTCCCATTCGTGGGTCGTCGAGGTGAGACGGCTCAGGTGGTCTGCCAAAACATTCAGTGTGCCCTGAATGTGCACTCCAATTGGGAAAATGTGCCTCTCCAGGCACCATTCCCATAACTGCACTGCGAGGTACAGGAGGGTGGTGGACCGTGTTCCTCCCTGCTTGTTGAGGTACGCCACCGCCGTGGTATTGTCCGAGGCCACTTGAACCGCCTTGCCGGTGAGCAGCGTCTCGAAGGAACGCAGGGCCCTCCAGATGGCCAGCAGTTCCAAGTAATTTATGTGGTGCACCGTTTCGTGTGGTGTCCAGGTGTCGTTGACCGTGAGAGTCCCGCAAGCAGCGCCCCAGCCGAGGTTGCTCGCGTCGGTCAGTATCTGCAACGAGGGTTGCGGGGGGTAGAAGCTTTTTCCCGTGGCCACGTTGAGTGGTGTAGACCACCACAGCAGTTGGTCCCTCAGTTCTGGAGATGGGGTCAACCGTTTGGACTGGCTCTCCCGAAGTGCGTCGAACTCGTGAAGGAGCCACGATTGCAGGGACCTGAATTTCAACTTGGCATGGGGAATCACTGCCGTCGTTGAGGCCATAAGGCCTAGAAGTCTCTGAGCCTTCTTCGCCCGGATGCACGGTTTGGTGCGTAGTTCGCTCACCCCCTGCGCAATGTCCTGTAAGCGTTTCTGGGGGGCGTAGGCTCTCGTAGCAAGCGAGTCGAGTACCGCTCCAATGTACTCGACGCGTTGAGTGGGAGTCAACTTCGATTTGGTGAAGTTGATCCTGAGGCCGAGACTCTCCATGAGGTGGACCGTGTATTGTGTGTCCCGAATGGCTGACGATTTGGAGGGGGAGACGATCAACCAATCGTCGATGTACGGGAAGACCCTGATGCTCCGTTGACGGAGGAATGCAGCCACCGGAGCCATGCATTTGGTGAAGACCCGCGGTGCCGTGGCCAGACCGAACGGTAAGCACCGGTACTGGTACACGGACTTGTCGATACGGAAGCGGAGAAATCGTCTGTGTTCCTCGAGGATGGAGACGTGGAAGTAGGCATCCTTGAGGTCTATGACTGTGAACCAGTCCCCTTTGTTGATGAGGGGGAGGACGGTCTGCAAGGTCACCATCCGGAACTTCCTGGTGTGGATGCATTTGTTCAGGCGGCGCAGATCCAGGATAGGGCGAAGGCCTCCGTCCTTCTTCTGGACCACGAAGTACCTCGAGTAGAAGCCGTTGTCCCAGTCGGACGGTGTTACCCGCTCGATGGCTCCCTTGGAGAGAAGGGTTGATATTTCTTCCTCCAAATGGGGGGACGAGGTGGTGAGACGATGTCTTCCTACCCGAGGCACCCGCACGAACTCGATGGCGTAGCCAGAGGACAAGATCTTTAAGACCCACTGGTCGTCCGTGATGCCCGACCATACCTGGAGGAAGTTCCGGAGGGGGAGGTACGGGATGTGGAGCGAGAGAGACTCGGCCGTCGCAGCTTCAAACGCGGGGCTTGGGCCTCGCGCCCGAACGTTTGTCCTGTCCATAGGGTCGGTAACGGGGTTTGTGCTGCCGCCGTTGTTTGTAGGAGCTGGATCTAGGCTGCTCCGTCGGTCCCTGCTGCTGCGGATTGCCCTGGAACCGCCGTGTGAAGGGCTGGAACCTCGGCCTGGCGGAAGTAGCCGGCGTGGTGAGCCCCAGGAACTTCGCCGTGGAATTGGTCTGGCGCATCTCATTCAGGACTTTGTCGGTGTCCTGACCGAAGAGGCCCTGCCCGTCGAAGGGAAACTCCTCGATGAGCTTTTTCATAGCGTCATCGAGGGAGGTGTCCCTGAGCCAAGCATGGCGACGGAGGTAGATTGCGGAGGCCATGTCTTTTGCCGCATAATCGTTGATATGCCGGGCAGTGCGCATCAGTTGCTCGGCGACGAAGTCCCCCTCGGTGGCCAGTGCGTCAATCCGCTTTTGGGCATCCGCGGGCAGTTTCGCCGTCTCAACCTTCACCTGCTCCCAGAGGTGAGATTGATACAGGCCCATGGCGGCCGAGTAGTTGGCGGCACGGAAGAATAGGGAGCCGGTGGCGTAGAACTTACGCCCCACCGCGTCCAGTTTCTTTCCCTCCGGCGTCGATGGGACCGGAAACCCGCTGGTGGCCGTCCTATGCTGGAAAGCCTTGACCACCAGGGAATTCGGCAGGGGGTGAGCCTGCAAGAACTCGACGTTCTCGTCCAGGACCCGGTACATGCTGTCGAGCCTGGACGAAACGGAGTGGGCCGCCAAAGGTTTCTTCCACGTCGCCCTCGCCGAAGTCATCATGGAGGGGAGCATGGTTATGTGGACTGGCCGCACAGCACGTCTGTCGAGCTTCGCGGTCATCTGATCCTCACCCTCCAACGGCGGTTGATCGACCTTGAGGTTGAGTGCGGTGCCCAGCCTTGTGAGCATGGCGGTCAGTGAGCGTTGGTCCTCACCACGCGGTGGGTCCACTGAGCCGATAGCCTGCTCCGGCGTGCGCTCGGCGTCGACGTCTCCCTCGTCCTCCTCCGACGACGAGCTGGACTCATCGGAAGACGAGGGAGGCAGTCTTTCATCCACGTCGGGACCGCGCCAGTACGGCCTGGGCGGGCCGGCGGGATGGGGTTCCACCGCCTCGACGTCCGGACCACACCATGACGGGTTGGGTGGGCCGGCGGAGCGGGCACTCAACCCACGAGAGGTCGGTGGGGCCACGGCAGGGCCGGGATGCCCGGGGCTTGCGGTGGTCGGAACCGGAGCCGCAGAGGCCGCAGGCATGGGGGCTTGGAGCTTGGCCGCAAATGACGCCATGACCTGGAACATCTCTCGGACGAGGGCCATCTGAGATCCGTCCGAGTCCGCTGGAGGCAGAGCCCCGGTAGCCGGCGGGTTGGTGGTCCACGAAACGGTGGGTGTCGAAACGGTGGCCGGCGTCGGTGTCGGCGAAACGGTCGTCGGAACGGTGACGACCGCGTCGTCCGTCGGCGTTCTGGGCCTTGGAGAGACGGAGGCCTGCCTCGGCGAGCGGTTTCTTCCCCGAGGAGGAGAGGGGAGCACCTGAAGTGGGCGAGCTGGAGCCCCAGCCCTGCGTCCTTTATCAGGTGACCCGGAAGACGACCGTCCTCCCCAGATGGAGGATCCCGGAGAAGGACATCGGGCAGTCGAGAACGGCGGCGAAGGCCCGGGAGAGGCGGGTGTGCGCGGGGTGGGAGGAAGCGACCGTATCTTCTCCGACCCATGCTTGCGCTTCTTCTCGCCGTTCCTGTCCTTCTTTTTCTTCTTCCTAATCGGAAGCACGGAGGAAGAGGCCGGCGGCGGCTGGGCGGCAGCGGCGGAGGTGGAAGCGGGAGCGGCGGGAGCCAGAGCGAGCTCCATCATATGCGCCTTGAGGCGATTGCTTCGGTTCTGCACCGCGAGGCGCGTAAACTTTTTGCAATGCGGGCAAGACTGGCTCTGGTGCGACTCTCCCAAGCAGAACAGGCACAGGCTGTGTCCGTCGGAAGCTGGGAACTTCTTAAGGCAAGCCCTGCACTGTTTAAACGCTGCAGCCATGAACCGCGGAAAAATTCTTCCAGTGGAAGTTTCTGGAGGCGAGTACCCCGAAGGGCGGACCAGCCGCCACCCCCTTGAGGGGGGAGACGGTGATCGATGCGAAGAAAAATTGGCTACTGAATCCACTCGAAAGAAGAGACAGAGCCGGGGTGGCGATCCTGCCCGGAGGACAGAATCACCGAGAAAAATTGTTGAAATTTGCCAAAAAGACTTTCCCTCAGAAGGGCGAAAAAATTGAGGAAGCTCTCAACGATCGTCCTGCTGCTACGGCGGAAAGAAGAGAACTGAGGTAAAATGGCGCGCGGGCGCCTCAGGGTGGGCGGTACGGTGGGCGGTCTTACCGCCAAAACTTTTGACCAATAGCTTTTCAAGCCTCCGATCGGCTGTTCTGCGCAGGCGCATAACCCATGAGTGTGGATTCACAAACTATACGAAGGAGAACCACAGATTTCTCATCTCTGTTTCCTCTAAGCAGGTCATATTTAATACCCTGAAGCAAATGGTGAGCCACTGTGTGAGACAGAATGCTGGACTGGATGGGCTGTGGCCTGTTCCAGCAAGGCTTTTCTTATGTTCTTATGTTCTTAATAAAATGCCATTTGACATTGAGTGAGTTTTTCCTTCCGGTGCATCTAAAATGTTATATTGACATTTACCAGCTGGATACAGTCAGGACCAGGTACATAGGCTGGTGGAAAGTTCCTTTGGTCCAAGGAATTTAGTAGATGTCTATAATGTTCAATCGCCTGAAAAAGAGAGTAAAAATAGTGCAAGGAGTCTGGGAGAAGGTGAGTGTATTCAGGAACATGTATAACAGGAATGGAGTCTGGAAAATTATTCTGAGTTATTCAAGTTCTTGCAGGTTTTGACCATGGAAGAACACAAAGTATGGGATTCTAAAAGGAACTACCATAATTCCAAAACCTTCAGGTAGGCAGAAAACTGTCTAAAACAGGGGTGGCCAAACTATGGCCCATGGACCAGACCCAGCCTATGGCACCATTTAATGTGGCCCGTGGCTGTCCACATCACTTATGGAAGCAGAAGTAAGTGCATTTATGACAGCCATTAAATGTGCACGCAGATGCGTAAACGTGCCCGTGCCTGCCATAAATGCTGCCATCAATGCACCCGCAGCTGTCATAAACGCATTTTATGGTGGGAGGAACCACATGACCAGGCCACTCAACCACATGACAAACCCGTGGTGTAAAAAGTTTGGCCACCCCGGTCTAAAGGATAGTCATGTTAACTGGTGCCAGAACCAAAGAGTCCTGTGACATCTTAAAGATTATATGGTTTTCACTCCATGTTATTTTGTTTTAAAACATGTTCTCAAAGTATTCAAGGGCTCTTGCTGTTCTAGGCTGGAGAAAAATTATCCACCCTCTGGCAGAGGAACCAGTCCCCCAGCTGCTTCCTGTTTCATTGCAGCCTCCTCTTGTTTGTGTCTTAAAATGGACATGGGTTGCCATTTCTCTCCACCCACTGGATAAAAGCGGCGACTGAAACTTGTTGCCACCTTTGGACAAAGTGAAGCAGTGGATTTTGGAGGTTGATAGGGAAATGGTGGTGTACTGGGTGCTGAGTTCAAATCTAGCAGAGTGTAGTAGTTAGCTATGAGCAACAGCGGAGGTGCCCATTTAAGTTTCTCCTTTACACCCAGTCAATAGTAGCAGAGACTCAGTTGATCGGTGCAAAACATAAAGAGCTTTTACTCAGCAGAGGTGGTGATGAAAAGAACATAAACAGTAGAATCTTATCTGTGAACAACTATGCAAACAAACTTAGTCTTTCAATTTCACAGGAAGTACTTGCACACAGCAAAAACTCCTGCTGCAGCCTAGCTCTTCCCTGGCTCGGCTTGCTGAGTATGGCAAACAAATTCAGTCCCGGTTTGCTCAAGTATTTACAGTCTTTAACAAAGCACTCTCTCTGTCCTGGAGAGTAAACATATAGCAATCAGTAAGGCTATGCTGGCACACTTTCTCTGTCCTAGAAAGCCAACATATAGCCAGCAGCTTCTCCCCTTTCAGGTATGCAAAAACAGTACCCTAGGAAGATTACCTGGAAGACAGTCCTTCTTGCTGTAATCCAATTCACAAGCTATTTGCATAAGAGCTTCAGGTAACACAGTTCAGCAGAACTTCACTACAGCTTCATGGCATAAGTCCAAGAGCATTAGTCCGTGTGCAGTAGCATGGTAGGTAGGTTAAATCCAGAGCATTCAGGCAGCGTGGCTACAAGATTCAATCCAGAGCAAAGAAGCAAACTACTCGGCTCTATTTTATGCAGTGACAAATGCTGATTCATTCCATCATTACCATTACCTGTCCACAGTTCAGTAAGTTACTCTTAAAGCTGTAGTACCACATATCATGTATTATTTACAATACCAGGGTGGTCCCCATGACATCCCTAACAGAGGTTCTGAAAGGTCAGTAAACATTTAGTTGTTTGACCTGTTCTTGTTATATTTTAAGAGTAATAGAAGAGATGTTGGCAGGGTTTTCAGCCTCGCTTACCAAAACAACTTGACTGCCTTTGGACCACCAGGTGCTTTAACTGTTGAGTATTATAGTGCAACCCCAGCATATAGTGGGTGTTAGTATAATAAACATAGAGACAGAAATTCTAGGCTAAACTAAACGTTGTTTTATATTGTTTGACCCTAAGTAACCAATTGGAAAGTTTCCTGTCTTCTCGCCTCTAGTGGTCATTTGACCCATTTGCATGTATTAAGGCTTTGCATGTTCTGGCCTTCTCGCTCTTGTTTTTTTCCTCTTCCCCTTTCAGAGAAGAAAGATGTCTATTTGAGCATCTCTATTTTGCGGGTCACATGGCAAGCCTAAAAGACTTAAAAGACCTAAAGACTTTACTTTAACTATACAGTAAAACCCCTACTTACGAAAAAAGTCCATTCCATAGACTTTTGCTTAAATCTTTTTTATGTAACTTGAAGCAAGCCCATAGAAAAAAAATATTTTTACGTAACTCGAAGCAAACCCATAGGAAAAAGAATCTTAATGTAAGTCAAAGCAAACCCATAGGAAATCATGTTAATCGGGACATGGTTTTAGCACAAAATCATTATTTTAGTGTTCAGGGAATGAAGAAGCAGACGAGTGAAGTAATGAAATTCAGCTCTTTAATAGTGGGGTTTGAACACAGTTTGGATGGGGCAAAACTCTGACTTATATACACTATAAACAGTAACAGTAACAATAATACAACAAGCCCATTGGCTAACAGAGTGTGTACATTTTTGATCCACTTATTTGCATAAGAATAGATACATGAGAAAAGATACATTCCACTCCTATCAGAAAACACAGTTACAGTGATACCTCATACAACGTCCAAACTTGGTTCCACAAGTTTGGACTTTATACGGATTTGGACTTTGTATGAGGCATGCAAAATCCTAGATGAGATGCCTCATACAACGTCCAAATCCTTGCCGCGATGCCTCGTACAATGTCGTTTCCCTAGAGATACATTGTACTGTAACGGCACAGACTTCAGGGCAAAGCCAAGGAAACAGACAGGAAACTGACAGAACTTTAAGAAATCATTGTCTAAGGGCTAAATACATTACAAAAACATGTCAAACAACCATGATTGTCCAAGAACCTGAAGAATTCTGCAAAAATCCCAGGAATGCTTCTAAAAAGTCTGACAAAAAAATTCAAAAAAATCTAAAACCGTGCTCAAAACCACTCCTAAACACTCTTTGCCTTGTGCAAAACCCAAAAGAGCAATGCACGCATGTGTCCTGCCTTTTATACTGCCCAGGCACAATGCAACCTGGGAAAAACTCCAGTGCCTCATACAAAGTCACAGTGACTTTGTATGAGGCAACTTTTTTCTTTTTTTGATTTTTATTAAAAAAATTTAAACAGACATACAGAAAAAAAAAGAAAACAATAACATTACAATACAGTAATACCTCAAAGATAACCTCAATACAATATTAACTCACATTCATAGAGGCTAGCACATAACAGTACTTATACTGATTGTTTACCATTTAACCACAATATTAGATACCACAATGTAAAATATTATTCAATCAAACAATAAAAGTTTTCTAAGCTACCTCTATTATAATTTTTTAATAATTACAAATCACCCTGTGAATATATACAATGCCCGGAGAGTTTAGTTGCTATTTCAACTCCAAAAACCTCTTTGCGATGGTGCAGGTCCTGAACTGTCATTTACCATAAGAGAATGATCCACAAACGGTTTCCATATATTCCAAAACCTATTCTCTTTTAAATTATCTCGTTTCACTTTAATCTCCCATGTCAATTTGTCATTCAATGCTAGGCTCCACATTTCCTTGTACCATTCTCCGATCTGTATATCTACATCATTTTTCCAATGTCTAGCTATACATTGTCTACCTGTGGTCAATACAATTTCCAATAATTCTTTTTCCTCCTTATTCAAACCCAAACCTTCCACATTTGTTAAAAGAATGGTACCTGACACCAACTTGACCTTTTTGCCCAATATTTCACCAAACTCCCCTTCTATTCTTCCCCAAAAATCCCTTATTTTTTACAACTCCACCACATGTGTTCATATGTTCCATCTGTTTCTTTACATCTCCAACATAACTTATCTCTTTTATTGTCCATCTGATAAAACCTTAGTGGTGTCAAGTACCATTGCCACAACATTTTAAAATTATGTTCTTTAATTCTTACAGACATTGTTCTCATAATCCTCTTTTTCCATTTATTTCTCCAATCAACCTCCCCAATTTTTATATTCAAATTTTGTTCCCACTTCCGCTTCAAGTCTTCCTGTGGATCATTACCCTTGTTCAATATAATATAAAGTTTGCTTACAAGACCCTCCTCCTTCCCCTTTTCTGATCTTTATTACCAAATCCTCAAATTCCGTCTTATTTCTATCTAACCCTGCTTCTCTTTTATATTTTTTATTCCAGTTATCCGCCTTCAATTTCTGAAACCAATCCAAATTTAGCTTCTCAAATATTTTTTTCCTCTTAGTATCATCATCACACACTTTTAACCAATCCTTCAATAAAAGCACCCCATTTTTATCCAATATTTCCATTTTTTCCTTATCTATTTTTATTGGGAAACACCCCATATCCGTCAATTCCAAAATTGGAGAGTGATTTGGGACTATATCTTTCTTTACTTTCTTCCACACTTCCATGAGACCTCTCATCATAATATTATTTGACCTTTTCACCTTGTCCTTTGTTCCCAAAAAAATCATACTACCAATGTCTCTATATTCTTTCATCTCCAGTTGCTCCCAAATTGTGTTTTCTCTTGCCAAGATCTTCACAACATTCTTAATTTGAAATGCTCAATAGTATGCTAACAAATTTGGCATACCCAAACCCCCTTTTTTCTGAGACAAGTACCATAGTTTCTTTGGAAGTCTAGATTTTTTACCACCATTACAAAAGCCATTGAACATCTTTTGAAAGTCATTAATTTCCTTCTCCTTCAGATGGATCGCTAGTGCATCAAATAAAAAATTAATCTTTGGCAACAATATCATTTTACAAATAGCGATCCTTCTGAACCATGACAGCTTCAACTTCTGAAACTCTTGTATTTTATTCTTAAATTCCACTCTCAAGCTGTCATAGTTCAATCATTTAAGTTCTTCTAATTTATTTGAGATAATTATCCCCAAGTACTTCAGCTTATCTTTAATTTGTATATTAAGTGTCTCCACATTCCTACCCATCTCACTTGCTCCCAAATTACACAACATCAATTCTGATTTATCCCAATTTATCATTAATCCAGTTATAGCTTCAAATACCTGTAAGTGATCTTTGATCCTGTCCATTACCAGCTCCGGATGTTTCACCATAAGCAATGTATCATCCGCATACATGCTCACTTGTTACCCATAATCCCTTCTATATTTAAATCATCCCTTATATTTTTAGCTAGAATCTCCATTGCCATAATAAATAAGATAGGAGATAATGGACAGCCCTGCCTAGTACCAGCCTCTAAATTTACCACATCAGTAAGCTCCTCATTTACTCTAACCCTAGCATTCCCTTTTTGATATAATAAATCTATTACCCTATTGAATCTATCCCCAAACCCATATTTTTTAACTATTTCTTTAATTGAAGACCACTGTAATGAGTCGAATGCCTTAAAAATATCCAATGATAATAAGCCCACCTTTTCCTTAGTTTGGTTAACGTTATGAGGCATAAGAGGCAACTTTTTTCAAGGAATTAGGCGATGTTGTATGAATTTGATGTTGTATGAAGCAGACTTTGTATGAGGTATGACTGTAACATACATAACAATTATGTAAGTCGAATTTTATGTAACTCAAGGCATTTGTAAGTCGGGGTTTTACTGTACTTCTTTCTAAAAACACTCACCAAGAATCCTGAGCACATATACAGTATATTTCTCTAACCTAATTGTGAGTAAAGCAATATTTTGTTCTTTATCTAAGCATTTAGCGCAAGTGTATTCATTGGCTGGCTAAACAAGGAGAAACTTTGGGAGAAATTGCATTCAAACTTAGATTTGCCTAAAACCTGCCCCCACTTTACTGTGCTGCTGCTGCTGCTACATATAACATAGCATTAACATGGGTGAGAGATGCCATTTGATTCTCTACCTCCGGCAGCTGCATGCTGTTGGCCAACTCTGGAGGGAAATATCCAAACTGGAGGTCAGTTTTCTTACCCTCACGCTGGGCAAGCCCAGCAGATTATGTCATTTTAAAGGCATGTCTGAATCACCAGAGAACGACTAAGGTTCACTCCGGATACCTTTCTGTGTTCTACTTTTTTCACAGGCACATTCCCAGCCATCTCCCTCCAACCTGAGACAGGGGCAGCTTACCGGAATCCAGCGTCTGGCCCGTTCACTGGCTACAGCAGCATTCAACTGTGCTTGTGCTTGCACCTGCACTTTTGCTATAGAAGTCAAGAAAGCTGGTGGAATGGCAGATCTGGCTTCTTTGGCAGATGGGAGCGGAGGTGGGTTGGGTGAAGGGCCCGTGCCTTTCTGTCCTGACTCATGTTGGCGGTACTGGATGGAGCCTTGTGCCACCGCCATCTGACACCCCACCCCCACCCCCAGCCTGCTGAAGTGGGGATGGAGTGGACTGAATGACGTCGCCATGGTAGCTGCAAGACAAGTGCAGAGCAAACTCCACGCACACATTCCAAAGCCCCAGCTAGTGTAACCATTGAGATAGAATGGAAAGGTGGGCCAGAATCCTGTTAGTTCATGTGAACACAGGGAGGTGATTGTGTCGGCCAGGGGCGCCCAAATTTTTTGTGCCTCTGGCCAGTCACATGGTTGAGTAGGTCGGTCATGTGGTTCCTTCCATCAACATGTACACATGTTGAAGCTCAGCCCACAGTTCCTAGTTTCATGGCAGACAATTTCTCGACCATCCTAAAAATGAAAAAAGTGAAGAAAGAGCAGAAATATGGTTCTTTCTTCAAATGACTATGATAATTTTTACCGTTTGTTGTAACAATAGAGAAAGAATGGAAGTTACTAGTTAGTTCCCTTCGTCATAAATGAATCACTTAGAACATTTCAGTAAGACCTTTAAACATAAGTTTAAATACTTCCCCTTGAAGCTCTGAAACTATGTCAGGATCCAGTCATTATTTAGCCAATTGTCTCCAGTGCACTTTGAGGGGAGTACCTCACAACTCCTCTCTTTTTTGTCACTTTCTCCATTGAAGAAGCCAATGTATATCCTCTGCATGGATTGTGTGTGGGCTTTCTAACTGAGAGGATATCAGAGAGTAAACAAAACAAAAAACAAAAAAGCTGTGGCACCTTAAAGACTAATGCCTGTATTTTAATGTTACAACACGGACTGATAACTTTGTTTGTGTCAGGAACAGCTCCTTGGGATTAGTTTCACTGTTAATACCGTTCTGCCCAGAACTTCGCTATAAATGCACCCACAGCTGTTGTAAATGCGTTTACGACAGCCACAGGTGCTTTACGGTAATGTTTTGCACTTCCGCTTTTGGGAGTGGTGAGGGAGGTGCAGACCAGATTATTAGGCCCGTGAGGCATAGTTTGGGCACCCCTGGTGTAGGCTGTCCCAGTCCCCTGAAATGTCTCCTCAAGTGAAGTGACTGGCAGACTGGCAGTACATTAGTTGCAAGATCAAACATGTGAAGAATAGCCAGCCAGAGGGGAGGGATGACAGTGAAGTGTATATAGAGTAGATTCATGTAAGGAATTAACGCATGCACACATGGAAAGATATGTCATCAGAGGTGCGATACGCGCGAGTAACGCTATGTTAGGTACGTACCTTGTCCGCTTGTACATTAGAGTTAGATTTTGATATATATGCTTTTGTATATATTTGCTATATTATACATGTACGTTCGGAACACAATTTTAGTTACAGGTTTGTGTACTTTGTGTTATGATTGTAGACGCTTGAGAAAGCTATTCGAAATGTCCCGTTACCGGAAGGGCATCGGAAATCTGTCTACAACTGCCTGATGCTGCCCGCCGCATGGGAACCCACAGATGGAATGTTACACTTTGGCCCCCGACGTTTATCTCAAGAACAGCCTATATAGTGACTCAGTGCACCTAGTGACTTTGCCATGGACTATGATATATGATATATAGACTTTCTTTGTTGTCATACACCAACTTCGAGGTGAACCGTGTTGCCTTTTCGGGTGATTGCCAACACGTGTATAATTTGTATAATTTGTAGTATTGTGGGTTCTCATTAGTGCGTTTTGTATGGTAGAGGCTTATCGTATGTCGTTGCACTTTTGGTTTATGGGTGTAGTGTATTGTGTTATACATGGATGCTGACATATGACATACCAGATATGACTGCGTCTAGTTTATACACCCTAACCTTCCTCTCAGATACCTCACCATAGGACTAGTATGTGAATACTTTCTTTTATTAAAGACACATTCCTGATTTTCTCTAAAAAAAGATTTTCTCTAATTTCCATTTGGGAGTGTTGTTGCTTCCCGGGCTTAGAGGGGAGGGATGGGCAGCCACACACGAACAAATTGCCCTTTTACATGCCTTGGTGGCATATCTGTCAACCGCAGCTCCGGCGAATCCGGGACCTGCGCAAACCGGGTCTGCGCAGGTGGCGTTGTACGCATGCGCATGGAGGGCTACGCCGCTTGCGTAGCCTAAGCAGGTGGCATAGCCTCCTGCGCATGCGTGGAAGGGAGCTACAGAAGTGTAGAGCCCTTCCACGCATGCGTGCAACGTGACCTGCACAGATGGGCTGCGCAGTGCCTCCTTTCCCCCGCTGCCAAATTACTGGGTTTTGGCAGCGCGGGTCGGGAAATGACGTCAATCGGCGCAGGATTACGGGGTAATCCCAGCCAAATCGGGATGGTTGACAGGTATACTTGGTGGTGCAGAGATTAAACTGCTGTGCTGCAGCCAAGATGTTGTGAGTTTGATCCTGACATGGAACAAGTTTAACTCAGCCTTCCATCCTTTAGAGATCCATAAAATGTGTAGCCAGCATGTTGGGGATAAAATGCTAATTAAGTCATTAACCACCCACGGAGTGTTCTAAGTGATGTTGACATAACAAAAAAAATCTACTGTCTGAAATGCTTCCTAAAGCAGCCACTTGTCTTTGCAGCATGTTACCTGCTAACCCTTTCTCCAGACTGCATAAATGCTCCATATTCAGCACATTGTTCTAGCTCTGGAAACACTACATTGTGCCAGCACCACAGCTGAAAGACTACCCTTGTTAAGTGTCAGTACTGCAGAAAAAAATTGCTATTGCTCACAATCTGAGCCTGATGCCGGTGGGCTCAAGGTTGACTCAGCTTTCCATCCTTTTAAGGTCAGTAAAATGAGTCCCCAGCATGTTGGGGGCAAAATGCTAATTAAGGTGTGAACTGCCCAGAGAGTGCACTACGCACTATGGGATGGTATATAAGTGTAATAGCTAATGCAAGGATTCTCAACCTGTGGCCTGTGGTCCACATGCAGCCCACAACGCCATTTCATGTGGGCCCCCCACTACCTCCACCACACCAGGAAGTGCCATGTGGTGGAGGAAGGACAAAATGGCCATCTTGCCCCCAAAGCTGTCTGAGGGAGCATGATCTGGCCCCTGGCTTTAAAAGGTTGATAACTCCTCAGCTATTGCAATTGCTACACATGTTATATGATGAATCTTATTTCTATAGTTAATTTTTTTGGAATAGTAGCCATGTTAGTCTGTGTTTCAAGAATATCAGATAATAAACTGCCAGGTGCAAAAGTTGCAGACATCACAAGAAATCTAGATAGATTGTTAGAGAGAACTGGGAACGAGCCAGTTGTCATGGTACACGTTGGTACCAATGATGTTGGGAAGGCCAAGCGGTCTGTCCTGGAAGCCAAATTTAGGTTGTTAGGAAGAAGATTGAAGTCCCGGACTTCCAAGGTAGCATTTTCAGAAGTGCTGCCTGTCCCTCGCGCAGGACCTACCAGGCAGGCAGAGCTCAGAAGCCTCAATGCGTGGATGAGGCGGTGGTGTCGAGAGGAGGGCTTCAGATTTGTCAGGAACTGGAGAACATTTTGGGACAAGCCAAATCTGTTCAGGAGGGATGGGTTGCATTTAAACCATGATGGGACCAGATTGCTGGCATTCAACATCAAAAAGGCTGCAGAGCAGCTTTTAAACTGATAACTGGGGGAAAGCCGACAGGAGCTGGGCAGCATCCGGTTCGGGAAAGTGTGTACTTGAGTAGTGAGGAGGATGCAAAAATTACTGAGCAGAGCAAGGAGCTAGTCACCAGCACTCTAGCAGAAGGATGCAAGAGGCAGTCTAGCAATGCAACTGGATTCAAAAGACTGTATCAGGAAAGCATATATAAATGCTTGTATACAAATGCCAGAAGCCTCCGGAACAAAATAGGGGAGCTGGAATACTTAGCAATAGATAAGAATATTGATATTATTGGTATCACTGAAACCTGGTGGACGGATGATAACCAATGGGATACAGTTATCCCAGGCTACAAACTGTACAGGAAGGATAGGAAGGGGCAAACAGGAGGTGGTGTAGCCTTGTATGTCAAAGAAGTGATAAAATCGTATGAATTGGAATATCTAGGTGATTTAGAGTCACCATTAGAAGCTCTGTGGGTAAGACTACCAGGCCACAAGGATGGTCTAACAGTAGGCATATACTATCGGCCTCCGACCCAAACTCTTGAGGGAGACTGGCAGTTGGAGAGTGTTGTAAAGGAGGCATCCAGGAAGGGAAGCCTGGTTATAATGGGGGACTTCAATTACCCTCACATAGACTGGGTAAACTGTTGTTCAGCACATGATAAAGAGATAAAGTTCCTAGATATGCTAAATGATTGTTCCCTGGGACAGATGGTTGAAGACCCAACTAGAGGTACAAGAATCCTTGACTTGATCCTGAGTAATACTCAGGATCTGGTGCAAGATGTTAATGTGGCTGATCCAATAGGGAACAGTGACCACAACTCAATTATGTTTAACTTGATCATAGACTGCAAGTATGGATTCCCCGTGCCCCACAGGACACGGAATAGACCAGAGACCACTGCGGTGAGACAGGCTCCCGACCAGTGGGCTCACCGGTCGCCAAATTAAGGGGGGTGAATAAAGTATAGGGTTTGATTCACCCAATTAAGGTGACCTGACCCGCGACTCTGCCGAGTAAGCAGATAGCTGATTCATGAACCATAATGACTCACCTCCCGGTTTGGGGAAATCCCTGGTGCAAACAAGCCATGTTTACCCCTGCCTAAGCCCCAAGACAATGGTCAATCTTGTTCCCTGTTTACCCGAGTTAATTAACTTCCTCTTTGAAGGTTTTCCCATTAACATGTGTCAACGCATGAGGTAATGCCTTGCCAGAGGGCAGTTTGCCACCGTTGCACTTTTTCCCTATAAATGATTCTGCCTTTGACCAATAAAGTGTCTGATCGATCCAGCAGCTTGTCTCGTGTCGTTACTTGATCAGTCCTCCTCCGGGACCTTCCGGCCCCCAGCGGCCCCGATTCCTACATCTGGTGACCCCCGACGTGATGCTACTCGTGAGTAAGAGGACCCCGGAGAGGTCTACTCGTGAGTAACGATCCACGCGGTCCGGTTCAACGCCTGAACCGCGACCCGTTGTCCCGGAGGACTGCGCGGCACTCTGGTCGGCAGCCAGCCGGACAGAGGAGTGGCCGCGGCGAGGCATTCCCAAGAGACTTTCCTACCTACCTTTTTCCCGGCTTTGGGGAGGTTCGCGAAGGGAAAAACGCGTTCCGGTCAGGGCAGGCTGTGAGCCCCTGACATTGCAGTGGCCGCCGAGGGCCCGGGACAGGAAGATCCACGCTCCGACAGCTACCCCAGACACTCGTCGCCAGAACTGTTACCTGTAAAAGGACGCGTCGACTCTCGGCCCGAGAAGGAAACTTCGAGGGACCCATCACAGGTAATATGGGGACTTGCTCTCATAGACCAAGTCCGTCCGCTAGCCAAAGAACTCGTGAGGAAGAGTTCAGAATCCTGGCCAGGGTTTTTAAGTTGCGATTTCACAGCGGAGAGCTAGCGAGACTTTTGGCGTACCTCAGGGGACACTGCCTACTTTACCCAGAAGTAGGTACGTTAACCTTGAAGCTCTGGGATCAGATAGGAGACTGCATCCAGCAGCCCCCCAAAGCGCCCGGCAGGGTAGTCAGCACATGGAAAAAGTGTAGAAGGCTCTTAGAGCAGATCGAGCCAGCCCGGACAGAGGCCCTAGAACCCCCGTTAGAAGAGCCCTCAGGCCAGCCAGTCCACCCGGCTGCGCCCACGGCGCTCTGTCCGTCATTCAGCTATCAGCAGAGCAGCGAGGGAAGCCTTCCCCCGGTGACAGCTGCAGACGTCACCGAAGGAATGCAAGGAATGAGGAGCGCAGGCGTTCCTCTGACAGCGCCAGCTTCCCTAGTTGTAAAGAGTGCCCTTCAGCGCACAGCAGAGATAGAGCTTAAGAAGGGGGAATTGTCAGCAGAACAACTAGCTGAGCTTAGACAGATTTGTCCAATCCGAATGGAGATGGACGCGCTCACAGGCGCGCAACAGATAGTTCATTCCCCAGTCCCGTACAAGCTTCTCATGGCTTTACGGAAAGCAATCTCAGAGACAGGGCTCCAAAGTCGTTTTACTAGGGGCACGCTTCAGCAAGCGTGCGAGACCACCATGTGGATTCCTCACGACTGGAAAGCCGTCATGAGGATGATGCTAACCCCTAGCCAGTACATGATCTGGGACAGCGAGTACCGGCTCGAGGCACAGGCCAGAGCCGCGAGAATGGGAGGCGCGGTAATCGCTGAGCAGCTATATGGCTCAGGTGCCTTTGAGGCCATTAACGCCCAAATCAACTTGCCTCTCGCCACTCTCGAAATGTCCGCTGAAGCCGCCTATAGGGCGTACTTCAAGATCCCAGCATCTGGCAAAGCGGCTAAGAATTATACCGCTATCAAGCAGGGAGCCCAGGAACCCTACATGGACTTCATCAATCGCCTGGAAGAAGCCATCACCAGGCAGATTGACAATGAGCAAGCCCAGCAAGAGCTCATGATCAAGCTAGCCAAGGACAATGCCAACTTGGACTGCCGTAGGATTTTGCAGTCCCTAGGCAATCGTCCTGACCTGACACTGTCGGACATGATTAGAGCCTGTTCTGACGTCGGCACGGACTCCTACAAGATGGGTCTGCTAGCGGCGGCAGTACAGGGGGGAAAGAGATCTCACCCCAAGGGAAAGACCAGGGGAACTTGTTACACTTGTGGCAAGGTCGGGCACTTCGCTAAAGAATGCCGATCAAAGGGAGGCGGACAAAGGTCCAGCCAGTCCACAGCCCCGAAAACCCCATGTCCAAAGTGCAGGAAAGGCTATCATTGGGCCAAGTTTTGTCCGAGTTCGGGAAACCGGAACGCGGGCATGTCTCTGGCCCCAGTCCAAACAGAGACTTCTCTCATTCCCCAGAATCCGGACTTCCCAGAGCTGGACTAGGTTCCAGGCACATTCCAGGCACTACGAGGGCACAGGCCAGCCCCAAGGGTAGCACAGGGCTAGAATTGACTTGTCAGGTAGACGTTACATGCGACCTGCCAGGCACAGTCTATCTGGTCGATTCCCAGTACATGGGTCCCCTGCCCAGAGGCTTTTTAGGTTTAGTTTTGCCCCGTAGTGTAGCTGGAGCACGCGGAATTTTCATAATTCCAGGAGTCGTTGACTCGAATTTTTCAGGCGTTCTCCAGGTCCAACTCTGGACACACCTGCCCCAGACCATTCACAAGGGAGATTCCTTAGCGCAACTGATCATGGTTCCTTGTCACTCGCCAGCAGGCAGCCAGGGGAGGCTCAGTGACAGCTCAGAGCCCGGCTCAGCAGGCCGCTTGAGCGCGGTTGAGGCAGTGCAAGGATACCAGGTCTTAGCGACAGTGGAGACCAACATTGAGTGGAGGCAGCGCCCCGTTATCGAGGTATTTTTGAACAAAAGGGTGTTCTCAGGCCTCCTCGATACCGGAGCTGACGTATCCGTGATAAGCAGGAGCCAGTGGCCGAGGGAGTGGGCCATTGAGCCGGTCTCCGATGTGTGGGGGGTAGGTGGCGTTCAGGAAGCGTTTAGGAGCAGAGAGTGGGTAGAAGTCACCATCCCAGGGGCTGACGGCACGGCGGTAGTTCGGCCGCACATTCTTGACGTGCACGTCAACCTTTGGGGGCGAGACATTCTCCAGCAGTACGGTGCCACCCTTACCTTCGGGTAATGGCGTTGCCACTTAAATGGCTCACCGATACTCCGGTCTGGGTAGAACAATGGCCGGTTGTGGGAGAGAAACTGGTTGCCTTAAAGCAGCTAGTGAAGGAACAGCTAGACGCAGGGCATATAGAGCAGTCCACCAGTCCCTGGAATTCGCCAGTTTTTGTAATTAAGAAGAAGTCGGGGAAGTGGCGACTCCTCCACGATCTCAGAGAGATCAATAAATGTATTCAGCCCATGGGTCCGCTTCAATGCGGCATCCCGAATCCAAATATGATTCCCGAGGGGTGGGAGATTCTAGTTGTAGATCTCAAGGATTGCTTCTATACAATCCCCTTAGACCCCCGGGACCGGGAAAGGTTCGCCTTTACAGTGCCGGTTGTGAACCACGGAGAGCCCACGCAGCGTTACGCGTGGAAATTTTTGCCACAGGGCATGCTCAATTCGCCCACCCTGTGCCAAATTTATGTTCACAACGCGCTGGCAAAGTTTCGAAGCCTTTACCCTAAAGCTATTGTGTGTCATTTCATGGATGATATCTTAGTGGCGTTGCCGCAACTCGGCAGCGCAGTGTTTTCTGACCTCCAGGCCAGCCTGGGGGACAAGGGTCTACTCATAGCCCCAGAGAAGGTGCAGAAAACCGAGCCCTTTTCATACTTGGGTCATCGGCTTCTCCGTTCTTTTGCCGCACCGGTTTTACCCCAGATAGCTTTACAGGACTCAGTCACCCTGGTAGAGTTACAGCAGATTTTAGGGAATATTAATTGGGCCAGACCGTATTTCCGATTGGATACGGATCTCTTAAAGCCGCTCTTCTCGCTGCTAACTTTAGGTAAGCAGCCGGCAGACCGGATAAAATTCTCTCGAGACGCGCGCTTGGCGCTCGAGAAAGTGAACCAAGTTCTCAGCCAGAGGTGGGTGGATAGGATCGCCCAGGGGCCTTACGCCCCGATCCTGAATTTGTACATCGTACGGTCAGGGTCCATGTTCACTGGGGCGTTAGGCGTAGACTCAGAGAAGGGAGCGAAGATTGTGGAGTGGGTTTATTTGCCTAACACATCACCACGGAACATCGTTCCGCCCCAAGAGCTGGTTTCCGCGGTGATTTACCGCGGCAGGCTGAGAGCTAGGGACATTTCAGGAAATGATTTGGCCAAAATTGTGGTTCCTTTCACCAAGGAACAAATTCACCAGTTAATGCAGCTAGGTGACTCGCTTCCGATAGCCTTGGAAGGTTTCACTGGGAGTTTAGCGTACCACTTGCCCAAGGACCCTAGACTCGTTTCCCTGCAGACAGGAACAGTCAGCTTGTTCGAATTGCTCTCGCTGGTCCCGCTTCAGGGGGCCAGGACAGTTTTCACAGACGGAGGTCGCACCTATGGTGTTTTGACCTGGCAGGAGGGCGAAGCTTGGCACACGCTGCTAACTCTTCCACAGAAGTCCGCTCAGCGGGCGGAGTTGGCAGCCGTGAACCTTGCCTTGCGCACCTTCGCCCAGGAGCGTTTGAATATTATTACTGACAGCCTGTACGTAAGGAATTTGTTGCACAGTCTACCGGGAGCTTACATCACTCCCGCGATAGACAAGAATTTACTAAGTCTGTTTCTCACCGCTCAATTTCATTTGCGTAACCGCACGGAGCCGCTTTATATTGCCCACATCCGAAGTCACCAAGACCTACCGGGTCCAATTTCCGCGGGCAATAGCAGAGCGGACGCGGCCGCAAAGGAAATTCAGCAACGTTCAGTTTTGGGAGTTTTCACTACTCCAATCCAAAGTCATGCTTTTTTTCACCAAAATGCCAAGGCACTCGCCAGACAGTTCAATCTGCCGCTTTCTCAAGCCCAGGGTATAGTCCGCTCCTGCCAGCATTGCGCAGGGGCGCCGGGGGGGCCCTCGTGGGGGGTCAACCCACGGGGGACGGAGGCCAACCAGGTATGGCAGATGGACGTCACGCATGTGCCGCAGTTTGGCAGGTGGCAATACATGCACGTCTGCATTGATACCTTTTCCCAGTTCGTTTGGGCCACGGCGCAGAAAGGGGAGACGGCTACCCACGTGGAGCAGCACCTCCTTTCCTGCATCGCGGCGATGGGCAAGCCACGGCACGTGAAAACGGATAACGCACCGTCCTACTGCTCTAGGCAGTTGGCCGCCTTCATGGCGACTTGGGACATCAAGCACACTTTTGGAATCCCCTACAATCCGCAAGGGCAGGCGATTGTAGAGCGTGTCAATCGGACGCTAAAGTCCTATCTTGACAAACAAATAGAAAGGGGGGAACCTCCTGCCCTCCCCAAGTCACAAGGAGCAGCACAGTTTTGCTTAAACAAGGTTTTGTTCACATATAATCACCTTAATGTTTTTTCGGATTGCACGCCGCAGGAGAGGCATTTCCGCCGTTCGGAAGCTCTCCCGCGACCAATGGTCCGGTACCGAGTGCCACCGGACCCCACTTGGAGGGGGCCGGTGCCGCTCGTCACCTGGGGGAGAGGGTATGCTGCAGTTATGTCTCCTACAGGTGTCATCTGGATCCCAGCTCGGTGTGTCAAACCCCACACGGAACCGCATGGCGTGGAACCAGACCGACCCGAGTCCGATACCGGAGATGAAGGACCTCACCCTGCACGAGAGGATCCGTCGGAGGAGGCGACAGCCGATCCCTAAAGTCACCTGGGGGATGGTCAAGGTTCTTTGCCATGACGCTCAGGACGCCGTCCAGCGCGAGGGGAAGGAACCGACGCCGGAGAACCTCACAGCAGCAGTCTTGGCCCAGATTCACGCCAACACCGTGGCGATCTCCATAGTCCTGGCCCTCTCCCTGCTTTTGGGGGGAGGCGCCCAGGCAGCCTCAATCCAGGCCGACGGTTTGTCGCCTGGTGAAGACCTGTCTACACGAATGCAGTACAACTTGTGGGAAAGGTTGGCGGGTTTCGTCAACCAGTCCGATTTTTGCTTACAACAGGACGTTGGTTCTGCATCCATGCTCAGCACCTGTCTCATCCCGGTGTGCCATACTCCGGACGAGCACACCGAGGACAGTGCCTGGTTGCGAAAAGCATCCTTTGCCCCTCACTCTCCTACCGCCTTCTCGGCATATGCACGCTGGGGGGGACAGCAACTTACCCCAACCTTGCCGGCTGATGCAGCCACCCTCCATACCCCTCGGGTGGCGGTCAGCCCGAGCGCCGCCTGTACCCGCATGACCGGTTGCACCGCAGACGGTCAGGCACGGCGCCGCTGTATTGACCCTGGCGTTGGCAACTGGACTTGCAGTAAACCGGAGACCCTCATCTCATTGTACGCTCATGTCACCCTGCCCTCAGGGTGGTTCTTTACCTGCAACCAGCACACCTGGAACTACATCCCTGCCAATCTGTCGGACTCAATGTGTTGCATTAGTCGCTTGACACTTGTACTCCCTACCAGGGACATGATTGCCCCACGTTCTAGTGACACAAATGTATCCCATGTGAATGTTTCCCCGCTCATTCGGCACACACGCACAACCCAGTTAGACAGCTCTTGTGACAGCAGCATCAGAGTAATGAGTCCCGCTGAGTATGTTTCCCTATCCGTCAGTTTGATCGGCGTGCCGGGGTTGGCCACCGGCAACGCACGGAGAATTGGTCATTTGGCCTGCGGTTTAGCAAAAACCATCAATCATACCTCCTCAGCGATAGCGCTCCTTAATCAAGAGCAGGTGGAACTCCGCCAAGCCGTTCTTGATAATCGAGCGGCTATCGACTACCTCCTCTTATTGCACCACCTGGGGTGCGAATCTGTCCATGGGATGTGCTGTTTTAACCTTACTGACAACTCCCGGAAAATACAAAACCAGATCAAGGACCTGCATTCCCTTGTTGCAGGCATTACGGAAGGCTCCGCGTGGGGAGCCTGGTGGGATTCCCTATGGAATTGGATGTGGTCATGGATCCCCTGGGGGTGGCTACAGACGGTGCTTCAGATAGTGGTGGGAATAGCCATACTAGGCATTACGCTCTGTTGCTTTGCTCAGTGTATTCCCTCGCTGATCTCCAAGTGCCGCCCCAGAGGGAAATCCCGTGACGTCATCCCAGCTCAACAGCTGATGCCTATCTTGCGTAAGGTCGCCGGTCAGGTTCTTAAATAGAAAATAAAGGGGAGATATGGATTCCCCGTGCCCCACAGGACACGGAATAGACCAGAGACCACTGCGGTGAGACAGGCTCCCGACCAGTGGGCTCACCGGTCGCCAAATTAAGGGGGGTGAATAAAGTATAGGGTTTGATTCACCCAATTAAGGTGACCTGACCCGCGACTCTGCCGAGTAAGCAGATAGCTGATTCATGAACCATAATGACTCACCTCCCGGTTTGGGGAAATCCCTGGTGCAAACAAGCCATGTTTACCCCTGCCTAAGCCCCAAGACAATGGTCAATCTTGTTCCCTGTTTACCCGAGTTAATTAACTTCCCCTTTGAAGGTTTTCCCATTAACATGTGTCAACGCATGAGGTAATGCCTTGCCAGAGGGCAGTTTGCCACCGTTGCACTTTTTCCCTATAAATGATTCTGCCTTTGACCAATAAAGTGTCTGATCGATCCAGCAGCTTGTCTCGTGTCGTTACTTGATCAGTCCTCCTCCGGGACCTTCCGGCCCCCAGCGGCCCCGATTCCTACATGCAAGTCATTGATAAAATCTAAAACAGAGACCTTAAATTTTCAAAAAGGAAATTTCCCAAAGATGAGGAAACTAGTAAAAAAGAAACTGAAAGGGAAAATTGAGAGAGTCCAAACACTCCGAGAGGCATGGAGGTTGTTTACAAAAACAATAACAGAGGCCCAATTGGAATGCATACCCAAAAGGAAAAAGGGCACTGCCAGGTCCAAGAGGACTCCGATGTGGCTTACAGGAGCTGTTCGGGAAGTGATCAAGAGCAAGAAAAGCTCATTTAGAAGATGGAAGGCTTGTCCGAATGAGGACAGCAGGCAGAAACATAAATTCTGGCAGAACAAATGCAAGGCAACAATCAGGAAAGCAAAGCAAGACTTTGAGGAGCGTATAGCTAAAAATACTCAGAGAAATAACAAGGACTTCTTTAAGTACATTAGAAGTAAGAACCCAACTAGGAAGGCCATTGGACCATTAGATGACAATGGAAGGCAAGGGGTTATTAAAGAGGAAACAGAGATTGCAGAGAGACTCAATGAATTCTTTGCTTCAGTATTCACTGAAGAAGACAGAGACCACATGCCCAAAACAGAGCCTATCTTCGTAGGGAGGGAAAGCGAAGAATTAAGCAAGATAGAAATAACCAGGGAGGAGGTCCTTGCATGTCTTGTTAAGCTAAACACTAACAAATCACCAGGACCAGATGGCATCCATCCACGAGTTCTCAGGGAACTTAAAGACGAAATTGCTGATCTCCTAGCCAAAATATATAATATTTCCCTCAAATCAGGCTTTGTGCCTGATGACTGGAAGGTAGCGAATGTAACACCAATTTTCAAAAAAGGATCCAGGGGTGATCCAGGAAATTACCGACCTGTCAGTTTGACATGTGTCCCAGGTAAAGTGATGGAAACCATCCTAAAAGATAGAATTAATAGGTACATAGAAGAGAAGGCGCTGCTAAAGGAGAGCCAACATGGCTTTTACAAGGGCAAATCATGCCTCACTAATCTGTTGGAATTTTTTGAGAGTGTCAACAAGCATGTGGATAAGGGGGATCCAGTTGACATTGTTTATCTGGACTTTCAGAAGGCTTTTGACAAGGTCCCACACCAAAGGCTCTTGAATAAACTTACCAGTCATGGAATAAAGGGACAGGTCTTGTCCTGGATCAGCAACTGGCTAAGGGACAGGAAACAGAGGGTAGCACTAAATGGACACTTCTCCAAGTGGAGGGAAGTAAAGAGTGGGGTCCCCCAAGGTTCAGTACTGGGACCCCTGCTTTTCAACCTCTTCATAAATGATCTAGAGGTAGGAGTAAAAAGCAAGGTAGCCAAATTTGCTGACGACACTAAATTATACAGGGTAGTGAAAACTGAGAGAGATTGTGAAGAGCTCCAGAGGGATCTCTTGACACTGGGGCAGTGGGCAAAACAGTGGCAAATGAGCTTCAACATCAGTAAGTGCAGAGTGATGCATGTTGGGGCAAAAAACCCCAATTACATTTATAAACTGATGGGGTCTGAACTCTCTGCGACAAACCAGGAAAGGGACCTTGGTGTCCTGGTGGACAGCTCAATGAAGATGTCAACCCAGTGTGCCTCAGCAGTGAAAAAAGCAAACTCAATGTTAGGGATCATTAGGAAGGGTATAGAAAATAAGTCAGCAAGTGTCATTTTGCCTCTTTATAAATCTATGGTGAGGCCCCATCTGGAATATTGTGTACAGTTCTGGTCGCCATACCTCCAGAAGGATATTATGGAGTTGGAGAAAGTACAGAGGAGGGCAACCAGAATGATTAGGGGACTGGAACACCTTCCTTACCATCTGAGGCTGCAACGGTTGGGCCTTTTCACTCTTGAACGACGGCGTCTAAGAGGTGACCTGATTGAAGTTTATAAAATCATGCACGGTGTGGACAAAGTAGATAAGGAAAAACTGTTTTCCCTATCGCACAACACTAGAACTAGGGGACACTCCATGAAACTTTTGGGTACTAGTTCTCAAACAAATAAGAGAAAGTACTTTTTCACCCAGAGGATTACTGGTCTATGGAACTCCCTGCCAGAAGAAGTGGTGACAGCTGTCAGACTTGACAGCTTTAAGAAAGGATTAGACAAGTTCATGGAGGACAAGTGTATCAATGGCTATAATTATGGCTACCTAAGGACAACCTCCGGGTTGGAGAGATAGGCAGGATATCTCTCAATGCCATTTCCAGGGAATCCTAAGCAGGTGAAGGCATCTCCTTGGGAATACCCTGAAGGAAATGGTGAGCCACTGTGTGAGACAGAATGCTGGACTGGATGGGCTGTGGCCTGTTCCAGCAAGGCTGTTCTTATGTTCTTATGTTCTTAAACAAAACAAAACATTAAAAAGTGCTACATTTTTGGTTTTGTTTACTCTCTTATTTCTATAATGACCTTTGAAGCCCAGAATAGTTGCTATTAATGGATTCTTGGCAGGGGTATTACTTTAAATCATATTTCCACTCTGCCAGGTGTGCAGCGTACACGAGAATTAATTCCTCTCCTTAGAAGGAAAGGCTATAAGAAACCCATCATCTTTGTCCTAGTCAGAGATAGATAGATAGATTTTTATTTATATCCCACTTGGGCGCATTTTACTTCTGCTTCCAGAAGCGATGGGGGTGGCGTGGGCCTGATGAATCGCAGTAAACCCATTTGTGTGGACTCATGGGGGCTTGGGCTTCTGAGAAATGAAGTCCAAGAACATCTGGAGTACCAAGGTTTGCCATCACGAGCTTAGGGCAGAAATGTGGAAAGATCAATTTCCTGAGTGCTGTGAAATCCCAAACTGACCTTAGCTGTAAAGATAAAATGGATCTTCAGAGTGACTCCATCTGAATGTACAATGTACAATTTCTGTCTATAGATAACTGCTCCAATCTCCCCTATCCTCCTTGCAGGCATAAGTACCACCAAGAATAATACCTTCTAGGTAAATTCATTCAGAAACCAGGACCTAAGAGGCTTGAAAGGAGAGTACATGAGTGCTCTGAGTGCCATAGAGAGCCCTCCTTGAGAGGCCAGTGAGCTACTTGCAGAAAGCCCTTCATTTAGGGATGTTGACATGACAAATATATATCTCTACAATCTAAAATACTTCCTAAGGCAGCCAGTTGTCTTTGCGGCATGTTACCTGCTAACCCTTTCTCCAGACTGCACACATTCTCTATATTCAGCACATTACCCAGCTCTGGAATCACTGCATTGTATCAGCACCACTGCTGAAAGACCACCCTTGTAAAGTGGTTCAGCGTCAGTATTACAGCCAAAACATTGCTCACAATCTGATGGGCTCAAGGTTGACTCAGCCTTCCATCTTTCCAAGGTCAGTAAAATGAGTACCCAGTGTTTTGGGGGCAAAATGCTAATTACCTTATGAATCACACAGAGAGTACACTAAGTGCTATGCAGTGGCATATAAGTGTAATTGCGATTGCTACTCATGTTATATGATGGATCTTATATCTATAATGACCTTTAAAGCCCAGTATAGTAGGAGTGACTTTTTGCTTGCAGACTTGAATCTATCCTTTCAGGATTTGAAGTTTCACTCACTCATGCAATGCAACATTCATCTCTCTTTCTTCCAACAGCAATCTTTCAGTCATGGACGTGATAGCTTTCCACCAAACCTCTATCTGTAGGACAGGGGTGCTGAAACCTTTCAGGCCATGGGCTGGTCATGTGGTTCAGGGAGCCGGTCACTATGGTCTGGGGCCTGGATCCAGCCCCTGACACCAATTCATCCAGCCCACGAAGCCCTCATCGCTCCTGGAAGCGGAAATAAAACGCACCCATATGTGAGCTGGATGAATTGGTATCAGGGGCCAGATCCAGCCCTTGGGCCATAGTTTGGGCACCCCTGCTGTAGGATAACTCGAATAAAGTTTGGTACAGGAGAGGGGTCCCCCTTCAACAGATGCCAGGAGAGGGATATGAAACTATGCCCAATGACTTGAATTGATGGCTGAGAACATGGATCCCTGAACCTGAGCTGAGAAAGTCCCGAAAATTCACCCTCTACTCTGCTTGTCTTTCATGTCTATTATTATTTCCACATGTTCCCTGTGATAGCATAAAGTAACTTTTGTTCTTATTGACTTTTGTTCTTATTGACTCCAAACTTCACCGAAATGTAGAGAGGATTGAGAGGAGTTCAAACAGAGAATTCACTCCAATTATGGTATGTTTAGGTGGCTGAGGAGTTGAGTTATACCTCCCCAAACAACTCATTGAATTTTCCTAAAACTAGCTGGTAGTGGTCTAAGACAAATATAAATACATGTTTATGATACATGATTCATTAAATTAAATTAACATTAGCTTAGCTTTAATTAACATACGTATCTTAGCTTTCTTGTAATTTTTGCAAACAACTTGATAAATAAAGGTCTGAAAGGTAGTGCATTAATTGTCAGCCACTTCCCCTATGTCTGACAGCACTTCTGGTCCTTCAGTTGATGTACCTGGTATTAACTAATTCAAGTGGCCAGGCGGAAAAAAATTTCTTTCAGAACATAATATTCTTTTTCCATTTATGAAAAAGAACATTGAACTGTAATAGCTGCCACACTTGGAAGTAGCAAGAAATGAACACCTACCGCTGACAGAAGAAAAGAACCAAGCTTGAATAAAACTGATTTTTTTTTAAAAAGGAAATAAATTGAAAATGACAACACTGTATATGGCAACTTGATCTCAGGGCAAAGGTTCAAAGAATCAAGAGAAGATTTTGAGAATTCTGTTTGCTCCCTGAACATTTCCTGGGAAAGGCAGGGGACTGTGGGGTAGGGGAGATTATAACAGAGGTAGAAATCACCCCTAAATGGTTGGGAATATCTCCTCATGTAGCTTCAGGATAACACTGATTGTTGTTCTTATTCTTGTGTGACTTCTTGTGAACCACTAGCCCAAATATAAACCAAGGTTCCTAATTTTGACCTGAAAACCCAGGAAAATAGATTGACCTGATTATAAGCCGAGGGTGGGAAATGCAGCAGCTGCTAGTGAGTTTCAGTAATCAAAATACATGAAAATATTGTAAATTTAATTAAATTGTTGGCGCATCTCAACCCATAGCTGTCAAGTATCCCTTATTGGCCAGGAAAACCCCTTATTTTACCTTCTTTCCCGCCGACATCCTTATTAATTACACTGCAATGCCCTATTGCCGCCATTGGAGGGCAGCACAGGATAAGCATAGCTGTCAAGTATCCCGTATTTGCCGGGAAATTTCCCTTATTTCCAAATCCAAAACTTGACATGTATGTCTCAACCCTCATTGAGTATTGGGACCGTCGTATTGGGATCCTCATGGTCATTGACCCGAGTATAAGCCGTGTCCCCCTTTTTGGAGCTCATTTTGGGGCTAAAAACTTGGCTTATACTCGAGTATATAAGGAAAGAGAGCAAAATTGCTGCACCCACTCCATTGCCATTTTGGTCACAGGAAGTGATAGGTATGAAGATGGGGAAAAATCAGATCTGTGGAGGCCTTCCAGACAAACACAGGGAAATCAATGTTCTGGCTCATAAATAGCACCTCCATTGAGTAACAAGCTTCTCTTCTTTGGCTCTGTCTCTGTGTGAGGCAAACCAACAACAGATGGGGTAAGGCAAGCTTACTCTCCTTCTTTGATGTTCTGGTAGAAACACGAAGCAGCCAGCATAACAGGACTAAACCATTTATTGGGTAGTCAGAACATGGAGAACAGTGGCTCAGCACTGCTCATTATATACACTCAGAAATTGATACATTTGGGTGGGAAGAGGCAGGAAGTGAGAGGGGTAACTTGAAGGTTATCGGACCGGAGTGAAAACTGTACAAACTACATAGTTTAGGCGGGAATGCAGTCCCGCGATATTTACAAGACCAAGAAGAAGGAGACAAAATGGAGGATTGTAATGATCCTAAATAGTTTACAAATGTTACAGAATAAATTGTATTCAAACACAACAACTTCCTTGCACATTTAGTGTTCTAAATTATGAACAACTAGCAGAGTTGCCCGGCCTTCATCCGGGATGGACCCAACCCTGGCACCCTGGCCTATGTGGTGTATACCTTCCGAGGGGGAGGCTCTTGGTGAAGGTATCTTCTGAGGCAGAGGCTGGGCGGCGCAGCAGGGCTGGACACCTTTGGCCGGGTGTGGTTTTGGGGGGATGTTGGGTGTCCTACAGGGGTATGGGTTGTTTTTGTTATGGTAAGGGGTTCCCCATTTATTCAGTGACACCCTGAGTTTTCCCTCTGTAATGTACTCATATGTTATTTGTCCTTCTCTTCCCTCCACTTTCTTCTGTCCCTTTTTCTTGTTCCTCAATTCTCCTCCTCTTTCCCCTCCCCCTTCCCTCCTTCCCTTTCCCCGTTATTTTTCCATTTGCCTTCTCCCTTCTTCCTCCTCCCACCCCCACTTGTCCTCATTAATTCTCCCCTTATCTTTCTTCATCTAGTTTCCCCTTTTCCTGGTTTTCCTTCCATGTCCTTTTTATTTTCCTCTGGTCGCCGTCCTTCTTTTATTCCTGTAACTTTCCAGCCATTCTTGTTTCCCCCTTTCCCCCTTTGCTTTTCCTCCCCCTCCCCATCACTATTTCTGTATGGGGCAGCTGCCCAACGCTCTCTGCTCATGCCCTGTCTCATTCCCCTGCGTTCGCTTGGTTGTGTCGTCTGTCCCGGCGTGTTGATTTTTGGGGCAGGCAGAGGCGGCAAAGTGGGCTGGCTGGCTGCTCTCTGTGCCAACCGCCTTTCTTCCCTGTGTGAGTGCATGGTCTGTGCCCAGCCTCTCCTGTGCTCGTGCCGGCCTCTCTGATTGGCTGGGGCATGGCGCAGGGGTTGCAGGGGCATGTAGTTTTGGCCTTCTTTACCCATGTGTGGGGCTGACACCCCACCAGTGGCCTCTGGACCCCCCTCTTCAGAGGCTGAGATGGGGAAGGCAGCCGGGTGTTGAAGGGCAAGGTGGTCTTTGGTGGGGTGCAGAAATGCATACCGGACACTCGAACCCATGTTCCGGCTTTATAGATATGGATGAATACAGTTACTGTGGCAACCTGATATAAGTATCTATACCTATAAATCTGAGCATTAACCGTTGTGATTTGACAAAGGATCCTTAGCCAGGCTCTACTAGCCCGTACCGAGCATTCGTGCACTCGTCCGAACTGGGTACGGAGGTTAATGGGGGTTGGAGAAATGTGCCAGTGGGGCAGGAGACCCACTAACGCCAACAAAAAGAAAGTACTTCAATTCCCAACATTCCTTGCGCCATGCCGCGCCACAGCCAATCAGGCTGAGAGGTGCGAGCAAAAAGAACGTTGGGAAACACGCCGCGGCCAATCAAAAATGAGCCACAGAAAAAAACCGCCACATAAACAGAAACCACAAACACATAATTACAAGCCCCCTAGTCCTGCATGCCATGAGCGCACAGAACGCTGAGAAAGCCAGAGCGAGAAAAATAAAAATAAAAAACACAATGAGAATGCAAGTCCGCCACAGGTGGACGCAGCACCTCACAGCCATGCTACCCTGCCAAAGGCAAGGCAAGACTACCACCGGCCCCAAGAAAGGTTGAGCTGGGGTGGGGAAAAACACAAAAATGGGGGGGAGGATTCAAGGGGGGAAGGTACTAATGCCTTGCCCCCCCCCAAAAAAAGAAAGCAAAACAAATCCTCCAGAAAGGAAAGGCAGTGAACAGCGCTCCAGTCGCTGCCTTTACTTTCCGAGTAAGTGTTTCGCTTTCAAGGGAGGGTGAAGGCATCAGTGCCTTCAAACCCTCCCCCCCTGAAAGCGAAACAAATCCTCCAGAAAGGAAAGGCAGAGAACGGCACTCCGGCCGCTGCCTTCGCCTACCAGAGGTACTCAACCAGCAGCAGCCTCCTCTCTCTCCCTCACACACTCAGACACACACATACACACACCCTAACACCTAACAGAAATAAAACCATAATTAAAAACAACCATTACTTGAAACAAAAATCACAAAAAAACACAAAACCACTTACAAAACAATTAAGTACCAAATGAAAAAAACACAAATTACACAAACAAGAAAAAGAAAATAAAAACACAAAAAACCAAACCAATTAAACCTAAAAATAAAACAATACAACAACAACCAAACAGAAAAACCTCCCACACAACAACCACAAAAGCAAAATAAACCAAACCCCCAAAATAAAGGAAAACAGCCAACTCACCAGACGTCCTGCCTCCACGACAACCGGAACACAAATAAAGACACAAAGAGATGACCTACCAGAAGAAGCACCACCCAGAGGCCAGGAGAGAAAAAACAGTCAAGGTAAACGAGATCCACTAGCAGCCCCACCTGCAGGCCACAATAGTAAAAACAATTCAAAAAGACACAACAGCCCCAAACAAAAGGCCACAAGAGTAAAAACAAGTCAAAAACATAACACAACATCACAATTTTACACAAAAGGCCACAAGAGTAAAAAAAGTCAAAAACATAACACAAAATCACAATTTTACACAAATCACACACATATGTCAATACAATAAAATAAAAACATTTCTAAAATCCTGTGTGGAGTTTTAACTCAAATAAAAAGCCAAAACATCTAAACACAGTTTAAAAACATTGAATGTAAAAAACATGTACTTTTACATTTTTAAAATTATTACTTACGGTACAACTATTTAAAAACCCCACAAACTAAAACATTATTCGGTTAAATAAAACAATTTGAAAAAATTATCATACTTTGTTCTTTTTTTAATCCACAAAAAAAAACCAAAAAGCTGATCACAGTTTATAACAGCCCAGACAAAAAAATTTTTGTATAAATAAACATTTTAAAAATAACAATTACAGACTAAGCAATTATTTACAAACATTAAAAAATAACCTTCCAAAACAATTTAAAACAGCCCGGCACCACCAGGCAAAATCTACTAGTATTCTATAAGATGACTGGGGCAGCAGGGGAGGGGATGATATATTGCTTTTACAACTTGGTTATTCTGACGCATCACAAAGGAAAATGTTAAAATAAGTTGGCCAAGGTCATATGGTTAGTTCCAATTAGAGTCGATCCATTGTCTCAAAGAGATCTCCATACATATTGACTTACCACTCAACAGCTGGTGAAATGGGTGTCTTCTTTAGTGGTGACTCTCAACCGGATACTGACCATTTATTTTGAAATGTATTTATTTTATTTTATTCTATTTTATTTAAACAATTATAGTCTGCACTATGTCATAGGATTCTTGGGCAGGTTACAAAACTATATTAAAACAATTTAAAAAATAATAATTTATAGATCATACAACAAAAGTTTTTTTAAAAACCATCATTCCAACATTAGAAACATTTTAAAACATCAAATATATTTAAACCATTGCACTTTAAACTATGCAAGCCATAATATTCAATCTGAAATAAATAAGTACTTCTTGACTTGGTGCCCCTTCAAGAGCTGTGACTTTATATTATTTATGTAGGAATGAGCTCCGTTAAATTCACTGGGACTTATTTTTGAATAAACTTCCATATTACCAGGTTACCCATCAGCCAGTAAATGCAGGAGATAATGATACCTTGAAAATCAGTAAAATTGACCCTTGTGCAGAGACCAAATAATTATTAATTTTTCTTGAATTATCGCTTTTCCTCTTTGGAAACACCAGAAAACTTTCAAGTGATATTTTAGCCTATAAGGCAGAGTCAGAATTAGGAATAATTCACTAGGATAGTCTCTCCAGCAGTCAATGAATTTCTTGCAGAAGGGTTTTGTCTATAAACAGCCCCTCCTTTCATCAACCATTTCTGTAATGATGGCAGATTTCCACCATCTAGTGGTTAAATTCTTTGCTATGTGAAATTCCGTGCAAACGTCTACTCATCTGAAATCTGCCCAGGAGGTTTTGCTGTAGGATCTAGTGTTTATGAGCCATTGTTATTCTTCAACATGAACATACTCATAAATGCTACCATGTGAGACTCAAACAAAAGCAGAATTAAAAGCATGTGTGCTGAATCCATTATTTGGTTAGTATGAGAGCTTTTCATTAAACATTTTGTGTTTCAGGTACAGGTAAGGTAAAGGTCGCCCTTGCTCAGAAGCCAGTCGTATCCAATTCTAAGGTTCAGTGCTCATAAGATAAGATAAGATAAATCTTTATTGTCATTGTCCCCTTGAGGGAACAACGAAATTTCTCGGTTGCTATATATCAACTCAAAAAGGAATACCCCATAATTTAAAACAGCTACCGAAACACTAATTAAGACAATACCATACAGTACAATATAAAATTTAAAAATTTGAAATAAGATAAAATGACTTTAGAGTCCAGAGTTTCCATTTAAAGCCAAAATTGCTCTGGAGAAGAAACTGTTCTTGAGACGGCTGGTTTTTACCTTCATTGTTCTATATCTCCGTCCTGATGGCAGAAGCTCAAAGAAGCACTGGCCAGGATGCGATGGTTTTCCTACTATATCTAATGCTTTTCTGTGGCACCTGATGGTGTAAAAAATTTTTTAAAGTGGAGAGTGGACTGTTTTAATAATTCTCATCTCTGTTTATAAGTGCTGTCTGCATCTGCAGATGTTTCCATGGACACAGAATGCTGTTTACCTTCCCACTGAAGTGGTCCCTATATATCTACTTGTAATTTCTTGCTTTCAATCTGCTAGGTAAGTTGGCAGGAGCTGGAACAGAGACTAGAGCTCACTCTGTCATGCAGTGCCCAGGAATCGAACTCTGACTTTCCAGTCAGGTACAGTGTACAGGTAGTCAGGTGCAAATTTCACACATATTGGTCAAAATCCTGTAAGTTTCGGTTTATTCCTTGCTAGTATAGTGCCCCTGGTATAATATTTGAGTGTATACACACATGTACCAAGCTAGTATATGTGCATGTATAACCCCTATGGACTGTCGGATGCAGCCCAATGGCTATGGAAATCTTAGGAAGATGCTATGATTGAGGATTTGAGTTAGAAGAGCTGGAGAAGCAGGAACCTCCGTTTCTTTCTCCAGAACCAGAGCAGGAGTTGCTTGAAAAATTAAAGACAATTCAAATGTCTCTTTGAAACCAAATGAAAACAAAGTTGAAGATACTGTATATTTATCTACCAAAGTAGGACATTCACAACATAGAATAATCCTGTAAAATCTCTGAAACCCTAAAAATAAAATGCAAATACATAAGATCATTTATGTGTATTCATCATTCCAGTGCTCTTCTTGCACAAACATACTGAAATTCTACTACCTAAACCAAAGAGGCAAGGACTTTATCATCCCATGTGGGGAAACAGCAGATTTATTATATACATAGCACTTTGTTTTTGGAACTTTGCTTTTGGAACAGGGTATTCCCAAGCAGGTGAAGGCATCTGCTTGGGAATACTCTAAAGCAAATGGTGAGCCACTGTGTGAGACAGAATGCTGGACTGGATGGGCTGTTGCCTGTTCCAGCAAGGCTGTTCTTATGTTCTTATGTAACTGAAAATCACATAAATTTCATAATAGAGTTGACAAAGAGTTGTTCTAAGTCTAAAGGAGACTTTGTAAAAAAAAAACAGAGCAAACAAAACAAAAAGTCACAAACTGTTATTGTACTTTAAAGACTAACTGCTGTATTTTAATGTTAGCTTTTGTGGATCAAGTCCACTTTGTCAAAATCCCACTAGTCAAGCCTATCTATTGTGTAGTCCAGGAGTTCTCAACCTTTTTAAGCCGGAGGTCAGGTCACACTCTCTCAGACAGCTATGGGGACCAGACAGCCATTTTGCCCTTTCTCCACCACATGCCAGTTCCTGGTGTGGTGGAGCCAGTGTGGGGGCACATGAATGGTGGTGCGGGCCGCATCCGACCCATGGGCCGCAGGTTGAGAATCCTTGGTGTAGTCAAAGGAGCCATTTGGCTTCTATCCATTGTGTATAGGGCAGAAGAAAGATGAAAATACCATTTTATGTCACTTGTGAAATTGCCTTAAATGTTTATGTCCCTGATTTTGAATTACTCTGGCTACCACCAGGTGTCCTTCCTCTCTTAACAGTGTGCAGGTTGCAGCTGGAAAAGGATTTGGCACCTAGGTGGTTACTCTCCTTTTTACCCATGCAACTGATAGTCATTTCAAAACCATTGATGGGTGGAATTGATAATTTTAAAAGCCTAAAATACCACTCAACATTTTAAAGGAAGTCATGTATCTTCATAGAAGTGTTAGAGGGGATATCAAAAAATATTTGTGGGAGGTTGCAGTAGAATTTTGCTACCATCCCACCCCCAAAACATGAGGAATGTTGTAACATTTTGGATTACAAAATATTTTATTTCAGAATGATGAATAAAATGTGTAAGGCAAGATGTTCTTCTCAACCCTAGTCTTTTTCCTACACCATGAGGGCAACGGTTTACTTCTCACCTGTTTCAGATTCACCTGTCTTCTGCAGAATAAGAAAGAAGGATCATTGCTTACAATGGTGGAACCAATGACTGTCAAGGAAACAGCATTGGGGTCAGTGGCCCTCACTGAGGGAATACCCTTCCAAATGAGATATTGCTGACATCTCTGTTAGATACAGTTAGACACCAAAATATGTCCCTTTTTGGCAATGATTTAATTAAATGATTTCATTTGGATTTAATTTAGACCAAAGTGTACTTCAAGAGTAACATGATTTTGATGTGTAAAAAGGCACTGAAAATGTCTATTTTTACCTTTCCGATTTAGGTTTTCCTCCTAGATATTACTCTAAGTTTTAACTTTAACCTTTAACAGGATGCTGTTTGGGCTGATTTTTTAATTTTAATTGGAAAGTCCATTAGGTTTTTGTTTTTATAATAACTGCATGCTGCACTGGGAATATGTGCCACTGGGAAATATGTGCCACTTCCAAGGGCACCACTGCCCTTGGAATTTGCCTGTGGCTAGGGTGGAGAGGCTGTTATAGGACTGTGTTGTGGTATATTATGTTGTGGTATATTATTATATTATTATATGCTGTTTGGTAGATTGAATTTTGTATATTGTATTACTGTGTATTTACTGTGCATATTGTGTACTAGCTGGTTACCTGGCCTTGCTCATGGTTTTTTCCCCCATACATGTATCTGGCCACCTGTGTCAGGCCCCTGCCCAGCTCATGGTGATGTCACAATCAGGTGATCTACCTGGGGCTATGACATTAGCATCACTATGTGTCAGGCCACCTGTGTCAGGCCCCTGCCCAGCTCAATTACATTACAATGATGTCACAATCGGGTGACACACCTGGGGCTATCACTATGGATACTACCACTGGGACACACACACACCCTCCTGTTGAGTAGACATCCCTTTGTAGATCCATTTAGGGGCATACACCCCCAGCATGGCCAAGATACGTGTGTGCCACGTTACAGCGTGATCGGTGCAGGAGTGTAGATTTGTGTTCTTCACATACAAGAGGACACCTCTGCTTTATATATATAAATTTTATATTGTGTATATTGTTTATTTACCATGTGAACCTCCCTGAGTCGGGTTCCCTGATTGGGCGGCATACAAGTGTGAAAATTAAATTAAATTAAATTTTCATAAACAAACATCTGAAATAAGATAAACAAGTAAGAAATTACTTGTTTATCTTCTTTCAGATGTTTGTTTATGAAATTGGAATTACACAATCATGGAAATCTTCAATTTTTAGCCATCCATAAAGATGATAAATGCTGTATAGCCAGGGGGCAGGAGTTTAAACCCCTGATGCACCTCCCCAGAGACAAGTTCGCTGAGATCACCCAGAGCATGTATGGCTAAGTGGGCTACATGTCCTGCCACATGAGTGACCTTGGGCAAACTGTATTGTTGGATCGGGGCCGCAGGGCGGCCGTGAGGTCCTGGAGGAGACTGGTCAAGGAACGACACGAGACAAGATGGAGCGAAGACCAGTGGTTTATTGAGGGAAAATCATCATCATATATAGGAATTCAAGGCAGCGTGTGATAGAATCGTCATCTGACAGAAAATCACATCACCCATTTACCCGGGTTAATTGGGAATCTCTCTTGGGGAAGTTAATTAACTAAGGCAAATACTGACAGGGGGAATCCATTGTTCATGGCTTGCACCAGAGTAAACATGGCCACTATTTGCGCTAGGGCTTGGGCTAATCTGCAAGTGCGGAATTACCTAATTCCTAACTCGAGTTAGATATTCAACTTCCTCCTGCCGAACTGCCTGCCAGGTCAGATATGGGTGAATCAATCTTATGACTATTAATCCGCTCCCCAATTTCTGTTCCCGCAGAGGCCAGTGACCAGGAGCCTTCTCGACCGGTGTAACCTCTGTCAGGGACAGTTATGCCAATTGTGCTCGCGGATACCACACTCCCCCTTTATTTGTTGTGGACCTGACAGACGGCCCTGCGTAGGAGGGGCATCAGCTGGTGTGGGGGGATGACGTTTCGGGGTTCCCTCCATGGGGGACATCTCGATAGCAGCGAGGGAATACATTGCACGAAACAACACACTGTTGTGCCCAGTATTACCACCCCCACAATCAGCTTGAGTGTCGTCTGAAGCCAACCCCATGGGAACCACGACCACAACGAATCCCACCACCCCCATGAAGCATCCTCCTTGATGTTCTTGACCAGGGTGCGGAGGTCCGTGAGCTGGCTCTGTACTTTGTGTGTGTTGTCTGTGAGATTAAAGCAACACATGCCGTGGACAGACTCGCAACCCAAATGATGTAGCAACAGAAGGTAATCGATAGCTGCTCGATTGTCTAGTATGGCATGGCGAAGCTCTGTCTGCTCCTGGTTGAGCAGCGCTATGGCCGAGGAGGTGTGGTTAATGGCCTTTGCTAACCCGCAAGCCAATTGACCAATTCTCCGAGCGTTGCCAACGGCTAAGCCTGGCACGCCAAGTATGCTGACTGCCAACGAGATGTACTCAGCTTGACTCAAAACCCTAATGTTACTATCACATGAGCTGTCTAGCTGGGTGGTGCGAGCGCGCGGTATGGGTGAGGAAACATTTGTGCTTGGAACAATCATATCCCTAGTGGGGAGTAACAATGTTAAGCAACTGATACAACATGTGGAGTCTGATACATTGGCGGGAATGTAATTCCAAGTGTACTGATTGCATGTAAAGAATCAACCTGAAGGCAGGGTAACATGAGCATACATTGAACCAATTGTCTCTGGGTTATCACAAGTCCAATTGCCGCTGCCAGTGTCGAGGCAGCGACGCTGAGTCCGGCCGACTGCGGAGCAGCCGGTCATTCGAGCACATGTAGCGTTCGGGCTGACCGCCACTCGAGGGGTGTAGAGAGTGGCTGCATCAGCCGGCAAAGTCATGGTTAACTGGGCTCCCCAGCGAGCGTACGTTGAGAAACCAATTGGGTAAAGCGGGCCGAAAATCCGCTTCACCAGCCAGTCGCCGTTCCTGGTGTGCGCCTCCGGAGTATGGCACACCGGGATGAGGCAGGTGCTCAAGATTGAGGCAGAACCTCTGCTTTAGGCAAAAATCGGACTGGTTGATGAGAGTCGCCAATCTTCCCCATAGGTTGTAGTGCATCCGGGCAGAGAGGTCTCCGCCTGGCATCAGATCGCTGGCCTTCAGCGAAGCTGCCTGAACGCCTCCCCCCGCAAGTAGGGAGAGGGTCAGGATGATGGTGACCGCCATGGTGTTGGCGGTAATCAGGGCAAAGACTGCAGACACGATGTTCTCCGGTGTCGGTTCCCCGTCCTCGCGTTGGACGACGTCCTTGGCCTCATGGCAAAGGGTCTTGACCATCCCCCAGGTGACCTTCGCCGCTGTCATCTGCTGTCGCCACTTCCTCTGCCGGGTCCCCTCGGTCAGGGTGAGGTCCTCCATCTCCAGGATCGGACTCGGGTCGGTCTGCGTCCATGCCATGTGGCTTCAAGTGGGGCTTGACGCACCGGGCTGGAATCCAGATGACACCTGTAGGAGACATAACTGCAGCATACCCTCTTCCCCAGGTTACGAGTGGCTCCGGGCCCCTCCAAGAAGGATCCGGTGGCACTCGGTAACGCACCATCGGCCGCGGGAGAGCTTCCGAGCTGTGGAAGTGCTTCTCCTGTGGCGTGCAATCCGAAAAAACATTAAGGTGATTGTACGTGAACAACACCTTGTTCAGACAATGCTGTGCCTGACCCTGAGACTTGGGGAGGGCTGGTGGCTCCCCCTTTCTGTTTGTTTGTCAATGTATGACTTGAGTGTCCGATTGACTCGTTCCACAATCGCTTGCCCCTGCGGATTGTACGGAACGCCAAAGGTACGTTTGATATCCCAGGTGGCCATGAAGTCGGCCAGCTGATGGAGCTGTAGGCTGGGCCGTTATCGGTTTTCACATGCCGTGGTTTGCCCATCGCCGCAAAGCAGGAAAGGAGATGCTGCTCCACGTGGGAAGCTGTCTCCCCTTTTTGTGCCATTGCCCAAACGAATTGTGAAAAAGTATCAATGCAAACGTGCATGTACTGCCATCTGCCAAATTGCGGGACATGTGTGACGTCCATTTGCCACACCTGGTTAGCCTCTGTCCCTCGTGGGTTGACCCCCCACGAGGGCCCCCCCGGTGCCCCTGCACAATGCTGACAAGAGCGAACTATGCCTTGGGCTTGAGAAAGTGGCAGGCTGAACTGTCTGGCGAGCGCTTTGGCATTCTGATGAAAGAATGCATGACTCTGAATTGGAGTTGTGAATACTGACCGCTGCTGAATTTCCTTTGCGGCCGCATCCGCTCTGCTATTGCCCGCTGAAATCGGACCAGGTAGGTCCTGGTGACTTCGGATGTGGGCGATATAGAGCGCTTCTGTGCGGTTCCGCAAGTGAAATTGAGCTGTGAGAAACAAACTCAGCAAATTTTTGTCTATCGCGGGAGTGATGTATGCTCCCGGTAGACTGTGAAGCAAATTCCTAATGTATTGACTGTCAGTAATAATGTTGAGGCGTTCTTTGGCGAAGGTGCACCACTGCCAACTCTGCCCGCTGCGCGGACTTCTGTGGAAGAGTTAGAAGCGTGCGCCAATCCTGGCCCTCCTGCCAAGTTAAGACACCATATGTGCGACCCCCATCAGTGAAGACTGTCCTGGCCCCCTGAAGTGGTACCAGTGATATCAATTCATACAAGCTGACTGTCTGCGTTTGAAGCGAGACGAGTCTGGGGTCCTTTGGCAAGTGGTATGCCAAGCATCCGGTGAATCCTTCCAAGGCAATTGGAAGCGAGTCACCGAGCTGCATCAGCTGCTGAACTTGCTCTTTGGTGAATGGGATCACGATTTTTGCTAAGTCGTGCCCTGAAATGTCCCTTGCCCTCAGCCGTCCACGGTAGACCACCGCGGAGACCAACTCTTGGGGGGGAACGATGTTTCAGGAAGAGGTGTTCGGTAAATACACCCATTCCACGATACTCGCTCCTCGCTCGGAGTCCACTCCTAGGGCTCCGGTGAACATGGATCCGGCCCAAACGATGTACAAGTTCCGGATCGGGGCATATGGCCCCTGAGCAATCCTGTCCACCCACCTTTGGCTGAGAATTTGGTTGACCTTCTCGAGAGTCAAGCGTGCCTCTCGAGGAATTTGTATCCGGTCTGCCGGCTGCTTACCTAACGTTAGCAGCGAGAAGAGTGGCTTTAAAAGATCCGTATCCAATCTGAAATACGGTCTGGCCCAATTAATGTTACCTAAAACCTGCTGCAACTCTACCAAGGTGACTGAGTCTTTTAAGTTGATCTGGGGCAAAACTGGTGCTGCGAAAGAATGGAGAAGCCGATGACCCAAATATGAGAATGGCTCGGTTCTCTGCACTTTCTCTGGGGCAATGAGTAACCCTTTCTCCCCCAGGGTGGCCTGGAGGTCTTTAAACATTTCGCTGCCGAGTTGCGGTGCTGCGACCAAGATGTCGTCCATGAAATGACACACTAAAGCTGTGGGGTGAAGGTTTCAAAACTTTGCCAGTGCGTTGTGAACATAAATTTGGCACAGGGTGGGCGAATTGAGCATCCCCTGTGGCAAAAAATTCCACGCGTAACGCTGCGTGGGGTCACTGTGGTTCACAACCGGCACCGTAAAGGCGAACCTTTCCCAATCCCTCGGATCTAGGGGAATGGTATAAAAACAATCCTTAAGGTCTACGACCAGGATCTCCCAACCCTCGGGGATCATATTTGGATTCGGAATGCCGCATTGAAGCGGACCCATTGGCTGAATACATTTATTGATCTCTCTGAGATCGTGGAGGAGTCGCCACTTCCCCGACTTTTTCTTGATGACAAAAATGGGCGAATTCCAAGGACTGATGGACTGCTCTATATGTCCTGCGTCTAGCTGTTCCTTAACCAGTTGCTTTAGGGTGACTAATTTCTCCCCCACTACCGGCCATTGTTCCACCCAGACTGGCGTGTTGGTGAGCCATTTAAGTGGCAGAGCCATTACCCGAAGGTAAGAGTGGCACGGTATTGCTGCAAAATGTCTCGCCCCCAAAGGTTGACGTGCACATCCAGAATGTGCGTTCGAATGACCGCTGTGCCGTCAGCCCTAGGGATCGTGACTTCCACCCACTCCTGGCTCCTAAACGCTTCTTGGATGCCGCCTACCCCCCACACATCGGAGACCGGCTCAATGGCCCACTCCTGCGGCCACTGACTTCGGCTGACCACGCTGACGTCAGCTCCAGTATCTAGCAGCCCTGAGAACAATTTTTTATTCAAAAATACCTCAATAACTGGCCGCCATTTCCATTCTATGTTGATCTCCACTGTCGCTAAGACCTGGTATCCTTGCACTGCCTCACTTGCGCTCGAGAGGTCTTCCGACCCAGACTCTGAGCTGTCCCTGAGCCTTCCCTGGCTATCTGCTGGCGAGTTATAAGGAACCATAATCAGTTGCGCTAGCGTGTCTCCCTTGTGAATGGTCTGGGGTAGGTGCGTCCAGAGTTGGACTTGGAGAACACCCGAAAAATTGGAGTCAATGACTCCCGGAATTACAAGAATTCCGCGTGCTCCTGCGACACTACAAGGCAAAACTAAGCCTATGAAGCCTTTGGGCAGGGGTCCCATGTACTGGGAATCCACCAGATAGACTGTGCCTGGCAAGTCGCATGTGACGTCTGCCTGGCAAGTCAATTCTAGCCCTGTACTACCCTTGGGGCTGGCCTGCGCCTTCGCAATGTCTGGAATGTGATTGGAATCTAATCCAGCTCTGGCTCGCCCAGAGCGAGGGAAGCCTCTGTTTGGACCAGGGCCAGAGACGTGCCCGCGTTCCGGTTTCCCCAATTCGGACAGAATTTGGACCAATGGAAGCCTTTGTTACACTTTGGACATGGGGTGGTTGGAGCCTTGGAACGGCCAGAATGTTGTCCGCCGCCCTTGGATCAGCACTCCCTAACGAAGTGGCCGACCTTGCCACAATTGTGACATGCCCCTAGGTTTTTGTTCTTGGGTTTCCTACCCCCTTGCACCGCCACTGCCAGCAGACCCATTTTGTAGGAGTCTGTGCCAACGTCGGCGCAAGCCTTAATCATGTCCGTGAGAGTCAAGTCGGGACGATTGTCCAGTGACTGCAAGATCTTACGGCAGTCGAGATTGGCGTTGTCTTTAGCCAACTTCATCATGAGCTCTTGCTGGGCTTGCTCATTATCGATCTGTCTACTGATCGCTTCCTCTAAGCGATTGATAAAGTCCATGTAGGACTCCTGGGCGCCCTGTTTGACTGCGGTGTAATTTTTGGTTGCTTTGCCAGTTGCTGGGACCTTGAGAAAAGCCCTGAAGGCCGTCTCAGCTGACAACTGAAGGGTGGCGAGCGGCAAGGCGGTCTGCGCATCGATGGATTCGAAGGCACCTGAGCCATATAGTTGGTCAGGAATTATTGCCCCACCCATCCTGGCAGCCCTTGCCTGAGCCTCGAGGCGATACTCACTGTCCCATAACAAATACTGGCTGGGGTTGAGCATCATCCGCATGACGGCTTTCCAGTCGTGCGGAATGAACATCGTGTTCTCACACACTTGCTGAAGCGTGCCCCTAGTGAAACGACTCTGTAGTCCTGTCTCTGAAATGGCCTTCCGTATAGCCAAGAGGAGCTTATACGGGACTGGTGAATGAACTATCTGCTGCTGCCCTGTGAGGGCATCTACCTCCAAGCGAATTGGACAAATCTGACTAAGCTCAGCTAGTTCTTCTGCTGGCAATTCCCCCTTCCTGATCTCTTCCTCAACCGTGCGCTGAAGGGCACTCTGGTAGTTCGGGAACCTGTAGCTATCAGAGAAGCGCCAGCGCTCCCCATTCCATGCATTCCACTGGTGACGTCTGCAGCTGTCACCGAGGGAAAGCTCCCTACACTGCTTAAACTGAAATGACGGATAGAGCGCCGTGGGCGCCAATGGCTCTGCTGGCACTGGGGGTTCTTTGGCCTCTACCCAGACTGGGTCCACCTCTGCTAAGAGTTTCCTACATTTGCTCCATGTGTGAATTACGCCATCTGGAGCTTTCGGGGGTTGCTGAATGCAGACTCCTATCTGATCCCAGAGCTGAAGGGATAACGTACCTACTTCTGGGTAAAGCAGGCAGTGTTCCCTCAAGAACACCAAAAGCCGCGCTAGTTCTCCGCTGTGAAAGCTTATCTGGTATACCCTGGCCAGGGTCTTGAATTCTTCCTCATGAATTCTTTGACTAGCGGATGGACGTTGCCGCTGAGGACAAGTCCCCATATTACCTGCCGGTCCTTTGAAGTCTCCTTCTCGGGATGAGTCGACGCGTCTGAAGTTCAGGCAATAGGTTTTGCGTGACGAATCTCTGGGTAGAGCTCGGAGCATGGACTGCTGCCACGGGCCCTCAGTGGCCTCTGCGTTGTCAGGGGTTCACAGACGACCCTGAGCGGAACGCGTTTTTCCATGCTGCAAGCCGCCGCGATAGCCGGAGCAAGCTGTAGGAAGCCTCTCTGAGATGCCTCGCCGCGGAGCTGTCTTCCCGATCGGCTGGCTTTCCGACCGGGCTGCCGCGCTGTCCTCCGGGGTGATCGGACACAGTTCTAGTGTAGAACCGGACCGCGTAGATCGCTTACTCACGAGTAGGATCACGTCTCGGGGTCACCAGATGTTGGATCGGGGCCGCGGGGCGGCCGTGAGGTCCTGGAGGAGACTGGTCAAGGAACGACACGAGACAAGATGGAGCGAAGACCAGTGGTTTATTGAGGGAAAATCATCATCATATATAGGAATTCAAGGCAGCGTGTGATAGAATCGTCATCTGACAGAAAATCACATCACCCATTTACCTGGGTTAATTGGGAATCTCTCTTGGGGAAGTTAATTAACTAAGGCAAATACTGACAGGGGAAATCCATTGTTCATGGCTTGCACCAGAGTAAACATGGCCACTATTTGCGCTAGGGCTTGGGCTAATCTGCAAGTGCGGAATTACCTAATTCCTAACTCGAGTTAGATATTCAACTTCCTCCTGCCGAACTGCCTGCCAGGTCAGATATGGGTGAATCAATCTTATGACTATTAATCCGCTCCCCAATTTCTGTTCCCGCAGAGGCCAGTGACCAGGAGCCTTCTCGACCGGTGTAACCTCTGTCAGGGACAGTTATGCCAATTGTGCTCGCGGATACCACACTGTATGGTACCAGAGCTCCATCAGAAGGAAGGACTGGTAAACCATTCCTGAGTATAACTAGGAAAACCTGGATAGTGTCAAAACTGATCTGGCAGCATGCCATGAAAATGAAGAAGCTGAAAAAACAAAGCAAAGCAACAGCAGCAGCAGCAGCAGCAGCAGCAAGAACAACAACAACCAGATAATGATTTAACACGGTATAATGAAACAAAATTAGTATTTTGTGTATCTTGGATCTACCTTGTTTACATCAGTGCTGTGGGGGGGGGGGGTGTTGATTGGTTCCTATGTCTGCCTGACAGTGAAAAGGAGGACTTTGTTTAGGATGCATAACAACACTCTTTGTTCCATTGCAATGTTGATTAGTTCTTTTGTTTTTGACTTTTTACTGGCAAAAACTAGGTTCCTTCAGAGTGCCACAGCTGATAACCTCATTTGTAACAAAAGCACCAGCCTTTAAAAGTACATTAAACTAGTAAACTTGTAATTTTTGTCTCAGTAGACCAGACATTTGTATTTAATGCCATGACAATTTTTATGAGAAACCAAATTCTGCTTAATGTGCTACCTCTAGTGCTGAACCGCTGTTTTTGCAAGAGTGAAATCCAGCATGGAGGGATTTCCTCCTCTCCGCTTATGACATGCTATAACTTCAGATGTTCTGTATCTAAATATTGAAAATGTTACATTTTGGACTCCTGATTATTATGTTGGCTGGTGAATTCTGGAGATTATAGAAAAATCTTCTTCCTCCTCCTCCTCCTCTTCAGGCTTTGATTCTGAGCGTTCTTAAAGCTGCTGGTAGGCCAAACTTGGTAGCATTTACTGCTTACTACCAGTCCTGAAAACAGGTGATTATAGCTAGAAATGCTCTTTGGATATGCTGGGAATCCGTGTTCCACTTCTGAAGTACAACAATAATCAGAACAGAGATAGGGAGAGGCAGAAGGGAAGGCTTGTAGTTTCAACTGTGAAAGAAGCTGAGAAAAGATTCCCTGCTTCTTTAAGCTCAGAAAAGGTGTCTTGTTATTTTGCAGGTAAACTTTTTTCCTAAAAGTGAGTAAACACAACAAAAAAATCAACAAGAAAAGCTCATAATTTGGAAAAGGGAAGAAACCATGATTATTCATAGAGTTTAAAATTTATTTTCCCCTGTCTGCAAGACTGTTACATATTCTTCAGAATTAGAAACCAGCAGCACAGATGTGAGCCTTTTTCTTCTGGAATAAGCTCATTGTTATTCAAGACTTTAAGGCTGCATACCGTGAAGTGCATTTCAAATAGTGAATCAGTAGCTGAAAAGGTAGAAAGGAACTAAAAATAAAATAAAAATAGAGTTCTATAAATCTTTTTATGAACTACAAACCCTAGGGCTGATTCTGCAGTTGTTTGTGATTCATTCCTTTTTATAACATAGAGTTCACATGGATTCTCTGATGTAATGCTTCAGCTCTAGGAGCCTGAAATGCAGGCTGTAAAATGTTTCCTGTTTACTTTCCTTCCCTTTCGACAAAAAGCACTAATTGTAACCATGCCAGAACTGGACAGTTAAGTACCTAATTTTGCAGTTGTCAAATTAAAGGGATGTAGGGAAAATGATTCTCCTTCAGCCTAGCATGCGTTCATTTGCAGGGAAGAGTCGCAAAAACATATAAGTGAATCTCAGTAATGAGCAATACACTTTATTAGCTTTCAAAAGCAATATTGTGTTCATGTAACTCAATTTTCTGAAGCTAATAACAGATATTATCTATTATTGAGTTCTACACTGTGTTAAAGCAAAAGCAAAGCAATCACACTTATATACCACCCCATAACGCTTAGTGCACTCTCTGGGCGGATCACAAGTTAATTAGCATTTTGCCCCCAACAATGGGTACTCATTTTACTGACCTTGGAAGGATGGAAGGCTGAGTCAACCTTGATCCCTGGTCAGGATCAAACTCACAACCTTTTGATTGCAGAACAGCAGCTTAACCCCTGTGCCACTGTTTTGTGACCCTACCAGACATGACTAAAAATTGGGCTGAAGGACAATCGCTTCCCCCACAGGAGAAAAAGAAAAAAGAGGGAAAGACAAAATACTGATTTTATATTTGTTCAGCTGCCATTATTTGCTACATATGTTTCAGGACAGAGCTGAGATGGTAGCCCCAGCCAGGGAATTTGGGACACATGAAAATGTGCCTAATTGGTAGCTAGCAAGCTTATTTAAACTCCAGACTGGTGCCCTACCACAAGTCTTTCAAATGCACATGTAGCATGGAAGATCATGACTTGATTGTCTGGTTTCCATTGTGCTAAGGTTTTCTGTATTATCCATCACTTCTGTACTGTAAAATCATATTATTAAATGTCTTAAGGTCTTCAATGCTCTTCCTTTCTAGCACAATTTTTCTTGACACTTCATCTATCTTGTCTCCAGTGTGAACTACAAGAGAAAGAAAGGCAATGCTTCAATAAACAGTCAAAGTAAACGCAGACCATAAAATATAGCATGCTAAATAAACAGTCCTAACCCTATCATAAAGCAGGATGAAGCAACAATGTTGCTGATGGCATGAAAAGGAAGGGGTATAAAGGAAAGCAGGAATTGGGTGTCTGAAGGTGACTGTGTATCAAGTGATAACTGACAGGAAAATCTTTTAATAATAGCATAGTAAGCATGAGATACCCAGCGTTGTATAGTGTATAGCAGGGGTTCCCAACCTTATCAAGCCGGGGGCCAGGTCACACTCTCTCAGTCAGCTTCAAGGGCTGGACAGCCATTTTGCCCTGCCTGCACAATGGGGGTGGCCATTTTATCCCAACAGCTGGTAGAAGATAAGTAGAATTATTTGGGGTCAGGTCAGTGGTGGGCATCATTTTTTTTTTGCTACTACACCGTGGGTGGAGCCTATGCTATGGGCGGAGCCTACGCTGGGGGCAGAGCTTACGCTGTGGGTGGAGCCATGTGGGTGGGTTATCTAGTCATGCCTGCCACATGGCCATGAAGACGTCTGCAAACACAAACAGCACTGGTTCTTTGGCTGTAAATGGAGATGAGCACTGCAGTCCTAGAGTCAGATATGACTGGTTTTTGAGCAAGGGCAGCCTTTAACTAAACTGGACCAAAACCTCACAGCACATTTGAATACCAATCAGGGATCTTCTGTTATTAGGTAAAGCCATAAATGTAAAGGTTCCCTTTGCTCGAAAGCCAGTCGTATCCAACTCTAGGGTTCAGTGCTCATCTCTGATTACAGCTAAAGAGCCAGTAGACTTGATCCACAAAAGCTCACATTAAAATGCAGCAGTTACTCTTTATGGTGCCACAACATTTTTGTCTTTGTGTTTTGTTTGCTCTCTGATATGCTTGCACAGAATAAAATTTTTGAAATCGTAGCTGTGTTAATCTGTGTTTCAAGCATATCAGGAAAAAATAAAAATACCTCTCCCTCCCCTCCCCCCCCCCCCGGAACTTAAAAGCGAAGAGCTCTCTCTCTGGGCTCTCCCCCCCACCCCAACTCTGTTTAAGTAAAAGCTCTCTCTCTCTCCTCTCCACCCCACCCCACCCTCACGGAACTCTGTTTAAATTAAAAGCTCTCTCTCCTCTCCCACCACCACCACCACCACCCACGGAACTCTGTTTACCTTCCCAGTGAAATGGTACCTGTTCTCCCCACACCTGCTCTTCCTCCTCCTCAAGCTGCTGCTGCTGTGGTTAGTGCTCAAGCGGCTGGGGAAAGGGGTGGGAAGAGCCTTGTCCTGCCTGGAGCAGCCCATGCTGCCGCCATTTCTAGCAGCAGCAGCAGCAGCATGCGCTGTAGGAATGGCTGGCCGCAAGGAAGACACGTGGAGGCAGTTGTGCAGTAAAGTTTAGCCCCGACTTAGAGTCGGGGGTACGTATTTATTACCCTGCCTTGGGGTGATACGTGCCTATGATGCGCATGATCCCCTAATACAGAAAGCTTGCATACGTGGCATTTTCCAGTGGTCAGAGACAATACCTGCTCTTGGACATTGCCCTGTGGTTAATGGATAGCCCACAACTAATTAAGATTTGGGCTGGCGAAACCCATTGTTCCTGCCATATCGCGGAGCTTTATGTGTATTGACTCCAGGTACCTAGCTTGTCCGCTGTCTGGCACAGCTTATTTGCCCATCTTAATCTGCAGCCAGAAGCTAAGGATTGTGTGTTTCCACTAGAATCATCATCTTGGTTTTTGCCCCATTTCTATCATAGCCATCAGCCAAGGCTTTCTGATTCACCCCCCAAACTAACTAACTAGCCCGCACCCCAATTGCCTTTCCTGCCAAGCCTGGTTGATCCCCGGATCTGTTGAAGGCTGAGCAAACCTCTTGGGAAAGGTTTGGCCAATTATTCCCCCGGGCAACGCACAATGCGCAGCCTGGGCCTGGACTTGTAGGTGGAGGAGGAAGAGGGCAGGGCAGGGAGGGGGCATGGTCAGCAAATTTTACTACCCCTCTGGCGGACCGGTGTGGACCGGTAGCTGCCCACCACTGGAAGTAGTGGAAGTACTTGGTCAGGTGGAAGTATTATCTTCAAATCCAAATTGCACACTGGCACTCAAGTGACCCCATTTGGTCAAGCTCCTTCTTTTTCTACCTTCCGATATCGAGAAGTAGCTTAATAAACGAGCCACTGCAGGATATCAGCAAATCGAACACTTCCTATGCTCCTTGCCAGTGGTTAAAGGTAAAGTATTTCCTTGCTTGAAAGCCACTCATATCCGACTCTAGGGTTCAGTGCTCATCTCTGTTTCAAAGCCGAAGAGCCAGCACTGTCTGCTTCTGCAGACATTTCTGTGGTCATGTGGCAGGCATGACTAGACACCAGAGCATACGGAACACTGTTACCTTCCCACCGAAGTAGTCCCTATTTATCTACTTGCAATTTATTGCTTTCGAACTGCTAGGTGGGCTGGAGCTGGGACAAAGACGGGAGCTCATTCCGTCCTGCAGTACTCGAGAATCGAACTGCTGACCTTCCACCTCCCAGTCAGCATCTTAGCCACTTGAGCCACTGCTAGTGGCAGTGAATTTTTAAAAAGATTCTGGTAGACCATTATTGATGTGCTGCATTACTTCTATTAATTGTTTTTTTTAAAAAAAAAATTACTTCCTTTATGATGTCTGAAGAACTGGTTGAGAAACTGCCAAAAAGACAGAGATGCAGAGTGACTGAGTAGGGGCAGGAAGAAAAGTAAAATTTGAGAGAAAGGCATATGTGAGACAAAATTTTCAAACAGCATTTTCAAAATACAAGAGGTAAAATAATCTGATCACTTTATCCAACTCTCTTGCCATATAAGACACCTAGTCCTGTTCATGCCAGCTGGGAAATAAACTAATTTTAACTGAATAGTATGCTTTCCAGTTCTCTCACCGGTGGAAACCCCCCCAGCTTTTTAGTTATTCACAAAGTTCTTTATAAAAGAACTTCCTCATTAAAAGTGTGGATTGTTATTCCATGATCTTATCCAAATGGCACACGGGAAAGTTATGAACATGTTATATAACATGCAGTACATCATCAAATTTACGCCACTCCTTCCCTCATAGTCAATATCCTAAGAAGACAAGATGTGTTTACTTACCAATTAAGATTATTACAAACGAAACAAGCACTAGGCTGACAATTAAAGTAATGATCAATGTGACGAAGTACCAGCTTTGGCATCTCATGCTGTGTTGTGTTGTCATACAGTCAACATTACCTGAGTTCTCGTCCCAGACAGCTGCAAAGCAAAAACAAAAAAGGGAAGAAAAGCAGTTAATAGACTCTAAGAATAACATGGCAGAATTACTCTAAGAAGAGAATAACAAATTCCTATGGACACCTTCTCAGGGGTTTCTAGGTACAGAGTACTCAGAATTGGTTTACCATTCTCTTTTTGTGGGGTGGCTCTGGAAATGTGCAGCTTCCTGTATATTACACAGGCTCGTTCTTCTCCTACAAAGCACAATAGGAATTGAATTCCCAACCTTCTGGCTTCAGTGTCAGGTGTGCTTATTCAGTGCACTTTCAAGACAGCTTGCCTTTCCTGAACCTAATTAGAATTCTAGTACCATCATGAATAGGATCGACCTTCTGCCAACAAGATCTACATGCCTGCCACTGAGCACCATGATTTGCTGAAAAATAGTGACTAACATGACTTGTCCCAATACATCTTTTTAACTGAGGGAATAAAATGGCTTCTATCTTGTGCCCTGCTATGCCTGTTTTCAGAGGAGGCTTATCATTTAAGTTGGTAAAATAAGATGCTACCTTGATCATATCACTATAACTGGGACAGAAGGTAGCCCAATGGCAACAAACCTAATAGATCTGTTGAAATTATATTTGCTCAATGTATGCCACCTCTCTACTAAGTACAACACACACACTTGCACATAGCAAGTGCTTGAAATCTTAGAATATTTTTTTATCACAGCTAAGGTGGCAATCATACCTGTCAACTATCCTGTTTTTCCCAGGAAAACCCCTTATTTTTACCCCTCTTCCCGCCCCTTCCCATTTTATTAATTTTCCCTTAATATCCCTTTTTTAATAAAAAAAATCCTGACCGGAACCCTCACAGGGGAAGCTGCATTATGTTTTTCCTGCCACCAGAGGCCATTGTCTGTGGCTTTTCGCTGAGAGAGAAGGGGGTAGGGGCCCTCCCTGTAAATTCTCTTTCATTTCCCTGCTACCACATAGTCATGGGGAGGCTTCGTTTTTGCTGCTGAGCTGGACGGGATGGGGAGTCTACTCTAGGTGAGCGATATTTCATATATGCAGGGGCAAATCAGTTCTTGGTCTCTCACTCTCATGGTTTATTGAGCTGTTTCTGCCCTGCCTCCTGGCTGGAGGATTTCATTTCTGTTCTAGAGTTAACTTGGGAGGGGGGAGTTTGCTTGATCACTATATGAGAGAGAGAGAGAGAGAGGGAGGTTTTGTTTCTGTTCTAGAGTTAACTTGGGAGGCCGGAGTTTGCTTGATCACTATATGAGAGAGGGGTTTTTATTTCTGTTCTAGAGTTAACTTGGGAAGGGGGGAGTTTGCTTGATCACTATATGAGAGAGAGGGGGGTTTCGTTTCTGCTCTAGAGTTAACTTGGGAGGGGGGAGTTTGCTTGATCACTATATGACAGGGAGGGGGGTTTGTTTCTGTTCTAGAGTTAACTTGGGAGGGTGGAGTTTGCTTGATCACTATATGAGAGAGGGGGGTTTCGTTTCTGTTCTAGAGTTAACTTGGGAGGGGGAGTTTGCTTGATCACTATATGAGAGAGGGGTTTTTTTGTTTCTGTTCTAGAGTTAACTTGGGAGGGTGGAGTTTGCTTGATCACTATATGAGAGAGAGAGGGGGGTTTCATTTCTGTTCTAGAGTTAACTTGGGAGGGGGAGTTTGCTTGATCACTATATGAGAGAGGGGGGTTTGTTTCTGTTCTAGAGTTAACTTGGGAGGGGGAGTTTGCTTGATCACTATATGAGAGAGAGGGGGGTTTCGTTTCTGTTCTAGAGTTAACTTGCGAGGGGAGAGTTTGCTTGATCACTATATGAGAGAGGGGGGGTTTCGTTTCATTTCTGTTCTAGAGTTAAATTGGGAGGGGGGAGTTTGCTTGATCACTATATGAGAGAGGGGAGGTTCGTTTCTGTTCAAGAGTTAACTTGGGAGGGGGGAGTTTTCTTGATCACTATATGAGAGAGAGGGGGGTTTCGTTTCTGTTCTAGAGTTAACTTGGGAGGGGGGAGGTTGCTTGATCACTATATGAGAGAGGGGGGGTTCGTTTCTGTTCTAGAGTTAACTTGGGAGGGGAGAGGTTGCTTGATCACTATATGAGAGAGAGAGAGAGAGAGAGAGAGCAAATTAATTAAAAATGAGTGAGGTAAAGGTAAAGGTTTCCCTTGCTCGAACGCCAGTCGTATCCGACTCTAGGGTTCAGTGCCCATCTCTGTTTCAAAGCCAAAGAGCTAGCATTGTCTGCGTCTACAGACATTTCCGTGGTCATGTGGCAGGCATGACTAGACACCAGAGCGCACGGAATGCTGTTACCTTCCCACCAAAGTGGTCCCTATTTATCTACTTGCAATTTCTTGCTTTCGAACTGCTAGGATGGCAGAAGCTGGGACAAAGACGGGAGCTCATTCCGTCCTGCAGTACTCGGGAATCGAACTGCTGACCTTCTGCCTCCCAGTCAGCATCTTAATCACTTAAGCCACTGAGTAAACAAGAAAGAAAACAAAACAAAAGTCCCCTGAGAAGATGGGGAAAGGGTTCTTTGGCCCACACAGCTTTGTGCCCATTGCATCTACAATACCATCTAGCCATCTTATTTTTGGCCACCCTCTTCTTTTGTCCTACACCTTTCCCAGCATCAAGGCCTTCTCAAGTGAATCCTCTCTTCTCATTTGATGTCCAAAGTACTTTAGCGTCATCTTTACAATTTGACCTTTAATGAGCAGTCGTGGTTGATTTCTTCTAGGATTGACCTATTTCTAACACCACATTTCAAAGGCATCTATTTTTCTGCGCTCAGCTTTCCTAATGGTCCAGATCTCACACCCATACATTAACACTGGGAATACCATTGCTTTGACTATGCAATTTTTTGTTTGCAAGGTGATGCCTCTACTTTTAACTATGTTCCCCAGGTTTCTCATAGCTTGTTTCCCAAGCATCAGTCGCCTTTTTATTTCATGGCTGCAATCACCATCTGCAGCGATCTTTGATCCTAAGAAAGTAAAATCTGCCAGTCGTATCCAACTCTAGGGTGCAGTGCTCATCTCCATTTACAGCCAAAGAGCCAGTGTTGTCTGTGTTTGCAGACATTTTCATGGCCATGTGGCAGGCATGACTAGAGCCCAGCAAGTCACATGGCTATATTTGGCCACGCCCACAGATTTGGCCACACCCACAGAGGGGCATGGCCAAAATTTCCCTTATTTTCAAATCCAAAAGTTGATAGGTATGGTGGCAATGCGACAGAATCTCTCCATTGTTGAATCTAGCCTAGGGTGGATTCTGCAACAACAACATCAAACATGACTCTGAAGGAATTAAAACATCTCATCTTGGTACATGAAGTTTAATAGAGTGCTATCATTAGAACTAGGAAGGTATAGTAATTAGATTACTGGACTGGGCTTTTGGGAGATTCAGTTTTTAGTTTTTGCACTAAGCCATGGCATTCATTGGATGACCTTGCACCAGCAAGGACTTATGTTTGGCCAACGACAAAGCCTTTGCATGCCTGAAGAAGTGATTTGAATCACAAAAGCTCGCAATTATTTTTTTTATTTAGTGATCCAAAGAAAAGGTATCATCTTCTTCCATAGCTGTCAAGTATCTTGTTTTGGCTGGGAAATTACCGTATTTTACCCCTCCTTCCCACAACCCATATTTTCCATAAATCTCCCATATTATTATATTATTATTTATATATATATATTATTTTTATTTATTTTACTTTTATTTTATTTTTTATAAAACCAAGGTGTCATGGGGTATGTTCCTCATAACAGAGCCTGGGAGGAGGAGTGTTGGGCTCCTGGGGGGGGGGAGGAATCACCCCCTAGACACTCCCCTTAGCACCACTGCTGCCCTCACCGGGAACAATACAGAAAGCCAGCCCCCACAGGCAAGCCTCAGCTGCAGTGGAAGAGATAAATACTGTAATTTTAAACCCCTTTCCCCATTCACTCCCACATCATTTCATAATATGGTGATTTTTTTTATGGAACTGTTTTTTGCACTCATATCAGTTAATCTGTGTTTAAGACAGGACCACTGAAATATCCTCTTTATGTTGTATGCAAATATACTTGAAGCCGATTGGCTCATTGTCTATTCTGTCTCCTGGAAAAGACGGTGTTAAAGGGTCCTGTCTTAAACACAGATTTTTTTAAAAAATGAAATTGAGATACACAAGGCTAAGACAGTAGACAATTAACTGATATAAGTGTAAAAAACAGTTCCATAAAAAATCACCATATTATGAAACGATGTGGGAGCAAATGGGGAAAGGGGTTTAAAATTACAATATTTACCTCCTCCCTGGCTCTTGTGGCTCCTCCTCTTCTAGGCTCTTGGATGTCCCTGGATTGTGGGGAGGAGGTATGGCCTGGTGGGGAGGGGGCACGGCCCAAAATGCCCCTTATTTTCAAATCCAAAACTTGATACCTGTCAAGTTTTGGATTTGAAAATAAGGGGCATTTTGGGCCGTGCCCCCTCCCCACCAGGCCATACCTCCTCCCCACAATCCAGGGACATCCAAGAGCCTAGAAGAGGAGGAGCCACAAGAGCCAGGGAGGATTTGATCAGGACACGAAAGAAGAATTCTATACCAGCATCTGGAGGAAGATTTAAGTTTTCTCATCCCTCCTTTAACAGCACTTAACTTATCTTACTTCACTGAGTTACCAGGTGAAAATGGAAGCTCATGCATTTTCATAGTTTTATCATCTGTTCATAATTCAACAATGGCATTGTATACTAGCCTGTTAAGCTTAAGAGTTGATTCAGCACCTTAAGAAGGCTGGAGAAAAGTGACAAGTGGCCAGTTTTTGAAAATGAGTTACTAATGGGAACAAAAAATATCCTTGCTTATGAATTTGTCATTTCAGTGTGTGTGTAATTTGAAAGTACATATAAACACATCACCCAAGCATTTGTTTTCAGTGTTGTGTCACTGGATGAATGATCAAACCATACATTACAGAGAAAATGTCATTAGAAGAAGGAATTTCTTAAGTCAAGGTTTGCATTTAGACTGTAGTTTATAAAGCCACTTTTCTGGAAGCCTCGTCTGCCTAAACAAAACCTCTTGGAAACTTGTAGACCTTTCAAGATTATTTTAAAAGAACTTGCTTGTCCTTCTCTTCTGAAGAATGTGTCGTTGCTAATTTTATATCTAATTGAAGGCTTCCAGCTAAGAACTCTGACCACCAATTTCCACCCACTTATCATCCATTAGCTCCAAGGAACAGAACAAATTCTTTAGAAAAAGCACATTCTCTGCTGAGACTTCTTTGTTTATTTGTTTCGCTCTTCAAAATGTACACTGAAACTTTCCGATAAGAATGCAAGCGCGGCGCCAAAATGGCCGCCACGCTCTTTGCGGGGCCCCCCACCGGACGAAGGCATCCGGGTAGTTAGGGAGCGTGGCCAGCACCCTTATAAAAGGGGTGGCCACGAGGCAGCCGAGCTGCCATTTTGCGAAGCGACGGAGCGGAGAAGTTTTTCCCTCTTACCTCCGTCGCTCTTGCCTTTCGCCGGGAAGCCTCTTTGGACGCAGTTTTTCTTCATCTTTAACCGGCTTCCCAGCAGATAGCAGCTATGCCCTCTAAGAAGAAGGCAACTGCGAATGCGGTTCGCTCAGCGCGGAGGCGCCAGCCGGGTCGGAAGACCGCAACTGCGCCTTCCCAGCAGCCTCCCTTGCCAGAGCCCACCGGGACCGGTGGGATGGGGTTGATAGCCCCCTGGCCTGAGGCGGGGCGTCCGCATACCGGCCCGGCAGGGGCCGTGGCCCCCGGCCCGCAAGCAATGGCCACTGCCCCTGGCATGGTCCATTCCTCGGGGCCTTCTCCTCTTGGTACGCAGCTTCCTGCGGGGGGTTTCAGCCATGGGGGGTGGTTGGGTCCCCTCCCCTGGCAGGGCATGCCCCCGGCCCCGCAGGGGCCGGGCCTGGTCTCGTGGCCGTATTCGGGCCCCGGGGTCCAGGGACCTGGACCGGCGCCTGCAACCTGTGGGCCGGCTGGCCCTTTGCCCCCCCCCTTGGCACCAGGGGCTATGTCAATGTTGAGGCCCTTCTGGCCCGCGTTGCGGCCCTCGAGGCATCGCTCGCGAGGGTCAACCACCCAGGGGCGCCTTTTGGAGCGCAGGTTGATGCTTCGTCTGCCGGGCAGCGGCAGGCGGCGGGATGGGTCGAGCTGCCCGAGGCGCATGGGCCGGCGTCGGCCACTGCCTCGCAGCTCCCCGCTCAACAGGCTGGTGCTGATCAGGCCCATCGACGAGCTCAGTCGCGATCGTGAGCTCCGATGCCCCCAGTGGGCCGGAACCCCCGGTGGGGGCGGCCCTTGGGGTGCAGCATGTGAGTATGCGGTTCAATCTAGTGCACCCACACACCTAACTACATTGGGGGGAGCAATTCAGTGGCCATGGCCTCGCACGGGTGGCGCGACGGTTCAGTCGCCGCCGGCCCACCCGGCGACTTCACCTCCAACCCAGGGCCCTGTTTGGGGTGGTGCCTCCTGCTCAGTCGGGAACGTGTTAGGGGTGACGGGGTTGGTCCAGGCTCCTTTTACAATGCCCACAGTTCCCACCGTGCCGGTGTCGGCATTGCCGACAGCGGGGTATTCCTTGCCCCTTGGGGATCATCTGGCCAGGTCTACTAAAGAGAAGGTCTGGCGTGGGGAGTATGTGGACATCTTCTCCCTTCTTACAGAGAGCCCACCAAGGAGGTGAGGGAGGGGCAGGATGAGAAGGATAAGGAACAGGCACGTCGACGTAAGCCGCCACGCACGTGGGCCAACTGGTTGCCAGCGTACCTCATATACATGGCGGTTTACCTCAGGGCCAGGCTGGGTCTGGCACTCCCGATGGTCCAGTATTTGGACAACGTCTACCGGGCTATGGTTGACTTCCCAGGCCCGTCGTGGTTGGCTTACGATGAAGAATTCCGTAGGCGAATTCCCCTGCACCCAGAGATGAGGTGGGACGAGCCCTGCCAGAAGCTGTGGCTTCTGTACATGACCCCCACGCGCCCTGCGCCTGGGGAAAGATACCATTGCGGACATGCAGTCCAGCGAGCGGCCACAGCACAGACACCCCGCCAGGTGGCGGGGCATGGGCTCCCAGCCCGCCTGCTGTGCTGGACATTCTCGTCCAATGGTTCCTGCAATAGGAAGAATTGCCGGTACAGGCATGAGTGTCCCTCTTGTGCTGGCCCCCATGCTGCCTCCGCCTGCCCCAGGCCGGGAGGGATGCGGGGCAGAGATGGGGGTGGACAAGGGGCTGGCTAGACTACCGCAGAGGGAGCTGGTCCACCGAAAGGCCCCCTCCCCAATTAAGGTGGACATGTTGGAGCGTTGGCTCGCATTGTACCCGAGGAAGGCAGACGTGGCTTGCCTGCTTCAGGGTTTTCGACTGGGGTTTCGTATTCCTTTCACGGGTGATAGGTCCCCCCAAGACGCCCCCAACCTTTGGTACCTTAGGGGAAGGGAGGAGGTGGCTGCTGTCAGCATTACTAAGGAGGTTGATGCGGGCAGGGTCGCTGGCCCTTTCCCTGCACCCCCGTTTCCCAACCTTAAAGTGTCCCCCTTGTGCTTAGTGCACAAGAAGTCACCGGGCGAGTCCGCCTGCCCAGCCGGCCGATTGGTCGGTGATGCTATCCCTGATGACCTTTGCTCGGTCAGGTATGCATCCTTTGACTGAGCGCTGCGCATGGTGAGCTCATGTGGCCCGGGTGCGCTGTTAGCTAAGTGCGACATTAAGTCTGCCTTTCATCTCCTGCCGGTCCACCCGGGTGACTTTGAGTTGCTGGGTTTCAAGTTCCGGGGTGGATATTATTTCGATAAGGCCATGCCTTTTGGCTGTTCCATATCATGCTCGGCCTTCGAGCATTTCCGCACCTTCCTACAGTGGGCTTTTGTCCGCAGGTCAGGGTCTCGGTCTGTAGCCCATTGCCTGGATGATTTTTTATTCGGGGTGAACGGGGCTGGGACACATGCACACGTCTCCTCAACACATTTCAGACGCTAATGGAGGAACTTGGTGTCCCTTTAGCGCCCGAAAAGACCGAGGGCCCATCTACTCAGCTAGTCTTCCTGGGGGTGGAGATTGACACGGTAGTGCAGGCTTCTAGGTTACCGGGGGATGAGGTGTCAAGGATAGTGGCCCTCATCTCGGACTTGCTTGCTAACCGCAAGGCATCCCTGCGGGAACTGCAGGTGCTACATGGTCACCTCAATTTCGCTTGCAGGGTGGTCGCACCGGGCAGGGCATTTGCTCGGCGCTTGTGCGACGCATGGATAAGCCCCACCATAGGGTGAGACTGACCCGGGGTATCAGGGCAGATATGCTTATCTGGCTCCAGTTCCTGAGGGAGTTCAATGGGGTGTCATTTTGGAGGTCCGACCTTCTGGCTTCACCTCGTTTCCAGATACAGTCCGATGCCTCTGGATCCCTGGGTTATGGGATGTACTTCAATGGGAAGTGGGCCTATGGTGGGTGGCCGCCAGCCTGGTCGGGCACGGGTCGCCTGCGAGATCTTACGTAGCTGGAATTTTTCCCATCCTGGGGGCTTTGATGCTATGGGGTGCGGAGTGGGCCAACTCGGTGGTTCAATTCTGGTGTGACAATGCGGCCGTTGTCCACATTGTCAACTCACAGTCTTCTGAAACACCCAGGGTCATGGACCTGGTGCGCCAGTTTGTATTGTGCAGCCTGCGCCTCAATGTGCTGTTCAGGGCCAGGCATGTCCCAGGTGTCAATAATGATATCGCTGGCGCTTTGTCCCGCTTGCAGATCCCCCGGTTCCACGCCTTGGCCCCGGATGCGGAGGAATTTCCCTCACCACTCCCGGACGAGATATGGACCCTTGGCAGGGAGAGGTGAACCGGGCGATCGGCATGTCGCTGGCGCCACGCACGCGTAAGGCGTATCACCACGCATTCATTTCTTTCCAAGCATTCTGTGCCCAATTTCAGCTGCCAGACACCTGGCCGATCCCAGTGGCCCACATCCTTCGATTAATGGTTTACCTACGTGCCCAGGGCCTCGCACCTCGCAACATAGCATCCAGGCTGTCAGCGCTGGCTTTTATGGCCAAAGTAGGCGGTCATGCGGACAAGACCGCTGACTTCAGTGTGAGACACGTTTTGGAGGGGTGGGTGCGGGAGCGTGGGCGTAGCCTGGACGACCGCCACCCAATTTCCCCAGGGGTTCTTACCCAACTGGCACGGGGCTGGCAGGACCTATGTTTGATAGGTATGAGGCAGCCCTGTTTCATGCGGCTACAACGGTGGCCTTTTTTGGAGCGCTCCGCATCAGCGAGCTTGTGATGCTGTCTAAGGCGGATGCAAGTCGTAGGGCATCGGAACTCGACGATGTCTATGTTTGCAATGATTGGGTCAGTTGAGGATACGCTCCTCTAAAACAGATCAGCACGGCGTAGGCAGTGGAGTTAGACTGCTACGATGTTCCTTGGCAGACATCTGTCCGGTTGGTGCCCTACAGGAGTTCCTTGCACTGCGTGGCACGCACCATGGCCCGTTTTTCTGTCACCAAGGTGGGTCTCCCCTTACTAAATTTCAATTTTGGAGGGTGCCGGGAAGGCGCTAGCCAGTGTTGGCCTCCCTGGGGCTCGTTGCGGCACCCATTCATTCAGGATGGGGGCGGCTTCTACTGCAGCTGTTTTTGGGTACTCCGGGGCTGAAATACGCCGCATGGGAGGGTGGGGATCACAATGTTTTCAGTTTTGTGTTCGCCCTCTTCAACCGTGAGTACCAGTTTAGTCACTGCACTGTTTCTCCCCCCCCTTTTTTTTTCTTGACAGACCCTGGGTGTCGTATTACACCGGTGACAGTGTGGCTGGTGGGCCATAGCCACATGCACAGGGCAGCGCGTTACGCTGCACAGGGCAGCGCGTTACGCTGCACAGGGCAGCGCGTTACGCTGCACGGGGCAGCGCGTTACGCTGCACGGGGCAGCGCGTTACGCTGCACAGGGCAGCGCGTTACGCTGCACAGGGCAGCGCGTTACGCTGCACAGGGCAGCGCGTTACGCTGCGGCGACAGAGTGGGGACCCCGACTGGGACTGGGTGCATCCGCACATCTCAGGTGGTATGTTAAGCGCGGCATGTTATGGCGGGAACTGTTGCCATTCCTTTTCTACATCAGGGATGCTGACTCGCCTGATGTCCTGGTTATGTACCTTGTGGGCAATGGCTTGGGGCGGGTCACTGGCCTATCGCGGAAGCTGGCGATTTGCAGTGACCTGCCCTACTCACATTATGTGTGGCCTGCCACATCCCTCAATTGGTCGGACATGATACCGCGGTACGCTTACAGGGGGGCGTTCGGCCTCGAGGCTCTTGACCGAGCCGATGCTCCGTGAACGGGGTTATTGCCCGGTTCCTTTTCGACAAGGGTGGGGGACGCGTCATTCGCCTCCCCGCCATCAGTCTGCAACATTACGAGCTTTACTCAGGGGATGGGGCCCATCTGTCGCAGGGAGGTATGGACCTCTTGTTAGTGGACTGGCGAGCAGGCCTGTTGACCGAGCTGACGGTCTTGGGGGGGGGTTGAGCCTTTTGGGAAGCCTCCCCGTGTGGCGGGTAGCACTGGTAAGGTAAACATTTATGACCCACAGGTATCCGGCAGGTTCGCAATTGACTGGACAACACTAGACAGGCATAAGTTGGTTAAACGTTGTCCGGTCAACGACGAACCAGGCGACGGGGTGATGGCTACAGCTAGACAGCATGCATCACCCCGTGATTTTACGGATACGCGTCAGAGGGTGGGGTCATTAGTTAGATATTGACTACGGTCAACAATTTGTTTGTTGTCAACAAACAAATTGATACAAATAGATACATTGTAACAATTGCCGTTGGCAATTTTGGGTGGCACCTTACCAGTGTTACCTCGGCCTGCTTGCCTTAAGAATTATAATTGGTCAAATACCAATAGAAATTTATAATTCGGACTAGGGCATGAATCAATAAATGTGGCCCAATGCCGTTATCCACTTTCACCAGTGTCTGAGTCCTTTATTGGGGGGGGGGGTGCCTGCAATGCAAGCGCAGCGCCAAAATGGCCGCCGCGCTCTTTGCGCCCCCCCCCCACCGGACGAAGGCATCCGGGTAGTTAGGGGGCGTGGCCAGCACCCTTATAAAAGGGGTGGCCACGAGGCAGCCGAGCTGCCATTTTGCGAAGCGACAGAGCGGAGAAGTTTTTCCCCTCCACCCCCTCCCTAGTTAACAGTGTGATATTTTGGTCGCTTCGGGGCCGGGTGGGAATTTTTGGCTGGGACTCACAATTGGCTCTCGGGTCCTGGCTTTTTCGCCCATCCCACACTGTTGCTATGGTTTGATATAGGGGTTTCTGTTGCTGCTGTTGACTTTGGTCACATGGGCGGGTAGCACTGGTAAGGTAAACATTTATGACCCACAGGTATCCGGCAGGTTCGCAATTGACTGGACAACACTAGACAGGCATAAGTTGGTTAAACGTTGTCCGGTCAACGACGAACCAGGCGACGGGATGATGGCTACAGCTAGACAGCATGCATCATCCCGTGATTTTACGGATACGCGTCAGAGGGTGGGGTCATTAGTTAGATATTGACTACGGTCAACAATTTGTTTGTTGTCAACAAACAAATTGATACAAATAGATACATTGTAACAATTGCCGTTGGCAATTTTGGGTGGCACCTTACCAGTGTTACTTCGGCCTGCTTGCCTTAAGAATTATAATTGGTCAAGTACCAATAGAAATTTATAATTCGGACTAGGGCATGAATCAATAAATGTGGCCCAATGCCTTTATCCACTTTCACCAGTGTCTGAGTCCTTTATTGGGGGGGGGGGGTGCCTGCAATGCAAGCGCAGCGCCAAAATGGCCGCCGCGCTCTTTGCAGGGCCCCCCCCCCCACCGGACGAAGGCATCCGGGTAGTTAGGGGGCGTGGCCAGCACCCTTATTAAAGGGGTGGCCACGAGGCAGCCGAGCTGCCATTTTGCGAAGCGACGGAGCGGATAAGTTTTTCCCCTCCACCCCCTCCCTAGTTAACAGTGTGATATTTTGGTCGCTTCGGGGCCGGGTGGGAATTTTTGGCTGGGACTCACAATTGGCTCTCGGGTCCTGGCTTTTTCGCCCATCCCACACTGTTGCTATGGTTTGATATAGGGGTTTCTGTTGCTGCTGTTGACTTTGGTCACATGGGCGGGTAGCACTGGTAAGGTAAACATTTATGACCCACAGGTATCCGGCAGGTTCGCAATTGACTGGACAACACTAAACAGGCATAAGTTGGTTAAACGTTGTCCGGTCAACGACGAACCAGGCGACGGGGTGATGGCTACAGCTAGACAGCATGCATCACCCCGTGATTTTACGGATACGCGTCAGAGGGTGTGGTCATTAGTTAGATATTGACTACGGTCAACAATTTGTTTGTTGTCAACAAACAAATTGATAACAAATAGATACATTGAAACAATTGCCGTTGGCAATTTTGGGTGGCACCTTACCAGTGTTACTTCGGCCTGCTTGCCTTAAGAATTATAATTGGTCAAATACCAATAGAAATTTATAATTCGGACTAGGGCATGAATCAATAAATGTGGCCCAATACCGTTATCCACTTTCACCAGTGTCTGAGTCCTTTATTGGGGGGGGGTGCCTGCAAAGCTGGCATTGTGCTAAACTTGACTCCATAACAAGCCTGGATTAAAAAAAGAAAAGAAGCATGTCTTAGAAGAGGGATGTCTTTCCACGGGAAGTCTCAGTTCATGCCACTATCACCTGCCCCTTCAAGCCAAGCCTTATATCTGGCGTGCCCAAACTATGGCCCATGGGCCAGATCTGGCCTGCAGGTTCAAATCATCCAGACCGACCCATCCTCGCCGCTTCTGGAATCAGAAGTAAAATGCACCCACACATGCACAAAACACTGCCGTAAATGCACCCATGGGCACAGGTGCATTTACAGCAGTGTTTTGCACATGTGTGGCCATGTTTTACTTCCGCTTCTGGTGGGAGGAACCGCGTGACTGGCCCTTGGCCCAAAATGTTTGGGCACCCCTGCCTTATATCATTGGCAATGTGAGGGGAAAAACAGGAAACTTCAGGGACCAATCAGAGCACAGACAGACAGGCAGACAGAACAAAGACATAGGCAGGCTAGCAAGCATTCTGACTTGCACAAATAGATGATCAATCACATTCTCCCCCACTTCCCCCCCCCCCCCCAAAAAAAAAAAAACACCATCTAAGGGCATTATGCTGGGAAGCCACCTCTGGGATTCGTATCTGGTTGATTAGAATCAGATCTGCAATTTATGCTTTACAGGTAATCTTCAGATTGGCTTTATACCAACCCACTTACAAAGTTAGAGAGGTGTCGCGGGATTCCATAACTACTTGAACAACAAAATTGCGTTTGTTGCTAAGATGCAATGATTACCAAAGACAGGAAGGTAGTTGGACTTGAGCAGCTAAAAATAATCTTGTTGCCATGTGTACGTGGGAGACAAATATGCATGTGCATAGAATTAGGGTGAAGCAAGTGAAGAATTATTCCCTGACAAAGACACATGGAATGAAGGCGGCCTAGTTGGGAGAATATTATGTTCAGCTGAATCCCCTGCCAGGGAAATGCCGTTCATCAGAATGAATTGCATTCATTCTTTCTCTTTAGAGAAAAAGGGAATTCCTCGTCAATTTGTTAAAATCAAAATAGAATTAACAGGGGCATGGCTGGAGGACACCAGAAGCTAAAGCTAAGTAAATTTACCCGATCAATACCTGGATGGGGACAGCTGACAAATTTCACAGGTGCTCCTTTGAGTTCCATGGGGAAATAAAGGTAGAATATAAATCACTCAAATAAAATAATTACTCTCCAGTTGACAGCCTAAGCACCTTTTATTGGCAGCAAATCTCCCTTAATTAATTCCTATGTAAACTTGTATGAAATGTACATAGTTGAAATATTTCAGGAGGAAACTATGCAGTAGCTTTAAAAAAAATCACAAGAGATACAAATCAAAAGCAACTAATGAGAACTCTTCAGTGTTCAAAGTTTTAATAAGAAGTAGGCCACTCCCCAACTTTTGGTAGGGCAAGACTTCATAGAAGGCAATGATTACCAGTTCAGTTCCATGCTTGCTTTCAGCCAACAATACTACCATACAGGTGAGTAAACAGATGAAACAGTAGACATGTTAGTGATATTTTAACTACCAATACAGATGAGAAATGTATGCCCCTGGAGTTTCAGTAATGCCTCCAGCATAATGTCATGAGTCATGGCAAACACCATCTACTCCAGTTTTTCCCTCAACAGAACTTTAGGGATGCCACAGACTCCCTCTTCAGTTGGGCTGATCACCATTTACAAGTTGTAGAGTGAGTAAAGGTAAAGGTCGCCCAAACCAGTCGTGTCCAACTGGTGTGTGTGTGGGGGGGGGGGGGGGGGCGTTTACAGCCAAAGAGCCAATGTTCTCTGCAGACATTTCCATGGTCATGTAGCAGGCATGACTAGACTAGGTGCACATAATGATGTTACCTTTCCCACCAAAGTGGTACCTATTTATCTACTTGCAATTTCTTGCTTTCGAACAGCAAGGTTGGCAGGGGGTAGAGTGAGTACAGTATGTGGGTGTATATTTTGAAATGTCATCTTCAAAATTTATCCAAAACATTAGGTGGATTTAAGCTACATCCCAGACCTACATGCCACCCTTCTTTTGTGAGTGTTAACATTTTTTCCCCATTTAATATTGCAGAGAGACAATGTGGCTATTGTGTGGGACTGGGAGTCAGCAGATTCATGTTCTAGCTCTTGCCATGATATGAAATTCACTGGACAACCTTTAGCTAGTTACTCTTTCTTTGCCTGACCTACTTTGCTGGACCTGTTGCTCTGAGTGTGAAGTCGCCAAGATGAAAAGTAGAATAAAAATGTAACCAGCAAATGAACAATAAGTGTTCAGTTTCATTCTTCTCATTCAGTTTCATTCAGGGCCATAGCCAGAGGGTGGCCAGGGTACTGCTAGGCAGAGGGGTGGAGCAAACTATGTGCTGGAGTGACTGCATGGGTGCCCATAGAGAGGGCTTCGAGTGACACCTCTGGCACGCATGCCATAGGTTTCCCACCACTGCACTAGCACATTACTAGTGTAATTGGGGGGTAGGGAGAGAGAATAATTGTAGACGTACCACGGACTCATTTACGGCCATCGTAAATGGGTTTACTACAGCTGTAAATGAGTCCACAGCCATCATCAACACATCTATTACAGATGAAAATGAGTCCATGGCTGTCGATAGCCACAGCATACCTGTCAAGTTTTGGGAAATTTCTGTCAAATAAGGGAAATATCCCAACCAAAATGGGAAACTGGACAGCTATGCTTATCCTGTATTGGCCTCCAGTCTAACTCCAGTCTAATTGCAGTCTAACTAATATGGATGATGGCGGGAAAGAGTGTAAAATACTGGGGTTTGACAGAAATTTCCCAAAACTTGACAGGTATGAGCCACGGACATGTTTTACGGCAGCGTTTATGGCTGGGGGAAACACCAGTTTGGCCTGCTCAGCTGTCTGAGGGGGCATAGTCTGGCCCATGGCTAAAAAAAGTGCAGTAAGACTCAGAAAACAAGATTGAACATAAAATAAATATCCCAATAAATTAGGAATGAGAACCGCACAATCCTTAGCATGAAGGCTGGAAATGCTCCCCATTTTTAGGGTTGGCCGGATTCAGGGCCCTGGCATCTTGGGGAATGGCTGTGTTCTCTAGGCCTCCAGGCAAGGAGACAGATGGTAGGGCAAGCAGTGTGGGAGAAGAATATTCAATATAGTGTGTGCAAAGTAACTTTTAAGTGTGGTCATCATTTCCACCCATTCCCAACTAGCCCCCAGGCTAACTGGCTCAGCATAAAGGGGTTTGTGCACATATCATCCCAACTGCTACAATGGGTCCAGTTCATGAATCCTGTGGTTTCCTCTGGTCTTTCCCACTCCTCATGGCTTTTTTGCATGCTTATGTTGGGCCCATTGTGTCATTTAGGAGAAAGCTGGTGTAAGTCAAGAATGTGTTTCATAGACACACACACTGGCAGAAAATCCAGGGGGTGGGACTCCTTTTGCTTGTCCTGCTTCTATTACATCACAAGGTTCTTCACCCTGGGAAGTTCTGGCCCTAAAAATTGCTACTCGCCTGGCAACCATAATATGGACAGACTGTTTAGATCAAGGATTCTCAACCTGCGGCGTGTGGGCAGAATGCGGCCCACGGCACCATTTCATGTGGCCCCCCACTGTTTCTACCACACCAGGATGTGCCATGTGGTGGAGGAAAGGGGAAAAGACTGTCTGGCCCCCAAAGCTATCTGAGGGAGTACGACCCGGCCCCCGGCTTTAAAAGATTGAGAACTTCTGGTTTAGATACATGAATTAGAACTAGATATTTTCTGCCTAAACCATTGAAAGAACACATTTATTTCATTACATTTCATAAGATCCTTATTGATCTTCTGGTATCTTGAGAAATGTATGGTAAGTGGTGTACAGTGTACCTACGTGGGTGCTGAGGTCCCTCTAGACAAAGAGTTTGCCCATTTAAGTTGTTTAAAGAATCGACTGCATACAGCTTCTGTTCTTCACGTAAAATTTGGCCGTCACTTTCAGCAGAAGAGCTCTCCATCATTCCTATGAAATAATAACATAGTTATTACTATTTTTGGGAGGGAAAACTGTTTTGAAAGATTGAGATTTTAAAATAGATATACGGTTTCAAGTACATGAATGTGTTTTCAGTTGACATCTGATTAGTTCCTTTTACAGCTGTCTCTGAGTTAGAGGGAATTATTCTATTATCTATTAAAAATTAGATTGTCAAATCTACATGCATTTTATTATAGCCAAAATATGAGAAGACAGGTAAAAGTAAAGGTCGCCCTTGCTCAAAAGCCAGTAGTATCTGACTCTAGGGTTCAGTGCTCATCTCTGCTTATAGCCAAAGAGCCAGCGCTATCTGTGTTTGCAGACGTTTCCATAGACATGTGAAAGGCATGCCTCAATACCAGAGTGCACGGAACGCTGTTTACCTATTTATCTACTTGCAATTTCTTGCTTTCGAACTGCTAGGTTGGCAGGAGCTGGGCACAGACGGGAGCTCACTCCATTGTGCAGTACCCAAGAATTGAACTTCAACCTTGCAGTCGTTGAGTTCAGCTTCTGAACCACTTGAGGTTGATTGCACAATAAATCCGTTCACTATAGTGGGAAACGAAATCACAGATTCAAAATAAGCAATTGGAAATTGTTTGATTCACAAGTATATCTCTTTACTAACTTAAATGTTCTCAATCTTAATTCAAAATAGTTCACAAATAAATGGTACTTTTCTTCAGTAAAAATAAATGGTACTTATGGTACTTCTCTTCAGTAAAAGTAAATGTGTAAATGCTGAACCACTTGAGCCACCGCAGTCCCCCGCTTGAGAAGACAGTCAGCTCTTCTACAAATGACTAGTGCAATGTTCGATAATCTGATGTTTTTATGTGTTGTGAAATTGGAATTGACTTATGGTGACCCTAATGAGGCTTTCAAAGTAAATGAGATATTTTAGGAGTGGTTTTACCAGTTCTACACCCAATGAGTTTCTATAGCTGTGCAGCTATTCAAACCCAGGCCTCCCGAGTCCTTGTACACCACTCTGTCCGCTACATCGCACTGGATAGCCCATAATCTTTGATATTGCATGTTAAATGATGTTGTTTCTCTCTTTTTGATGACTGTTACCAAAAGTAGGCAACAGCTAAATCCAGTTTTAGTCTCGACCATAGTAAATCCATTGAAAACAATGAGACATTGCTGATGACTACTCCCATTCATGTCTATAGATCTACTCTAGTTGGAACTCTGTGACTTGTGAGCAGCACCCCAAAGGAGTTCACATATTGTCACCCCCTGTGGATTCTGGCCCAGAGTTCCAACATTTCTGGTTGAATGGGGAACAGATGATCTTGAGGGGGCTAGTGCTCTTGTGGTAAAGGAGGAAGAGTTAGGAGAGAAGGAGACTAACGATGAAAGGGCTGGGGGGAGTGGAGTTAAAAGATGTACACAAGGGAGTGGAACAAATGGGATTGAAAGGGGAAAGAGTATGCATACCTGTCAAGTATCCCAGATTGGCCGGGATTTCCCGTATTTCTGCGCAGATTTTCGTCATTTTCCGCCCGGAACTGCCGCTACCCCGTAATTTGGCAGCGGGGGGAAAGGAGTTACTGCGCATCCCTTCTGCGCAGGTCCTTTCTACGCATGCATAGAACCCTTCTACGCATGCGTAGAACCCTTCTACGCATGCGTAGAAGGCTTCTGTGCAGAAGGGGATGCGTAGAAGCCTTCTATGCATGCGTAGAAGTGAGCTGCGCAGAAACGTTCTGCGCAGGTCCCGTAATCTCCGGAGCTGCGCTTGACAGTTATGAGTATGGGGTGAGGAGAAGGATAAAAGTGTGGGAAAGGTGAGGAGGAGCAGCAGAGGAATAGCACCTGGAGGAAGATCTGGAAGGTCTACCTCAAGGATGGAATCTATCTTTAAACAGGACCTCTGGATTAGGGCCTGAGTACAAATGAGCATATCCTTTGCTGAGGCAGAAAAACAAGGCTGCAGAAAAGTGATAGTAAAACCCACATACTGGGAAGAAAAGGGAAGGAGAGAAGGAGAGAGAAGAATAGAGGTAGCCAAAAGTGATAGGATACAGAAGAAAGATGGTGCCTAAGGGGGATAAAATGATTCCACTTGCCCTACCTGTCACCAACATATAACCTGATTTTAAAGGGGTCGAATAGAGACTGTTAGAAAGGCTGTAGGAGAGAGAGCTCCTGGTTAAGTCGTACAAAGTGGTTAAAGAGACTTTTGTAAGGAGTGGAGTTGTTTATGTGCTCTTGTGATTCAAGTTTGCTATTGCATTGCTTTTGAGACACCCAGGTTGTTGTTTACATATGGAGGAAGGTGGGTGGGCCACAGATTGAAAGCTCAAATTTTGATCTATTATGTAAAGACAAAGAGATTACAAAATTGCTGACCAAGCACAATCTGTTGTTTAGCAATTTTGATTATTCTGACTGGACTGTCCTCCTAAGGTTTGCTACTGCCAGGCACTCCCACCACATGTGCAAATATGTTCTAAACCTGGGGTGCCCAGACTACAGCCCATGGCTGGGCTGGATCCGGCCCCCAATGCCAATTTATCTGGCCCACGCTGCCCTTGATGCTTCTGGAAGCGGAAGTAAAATGCACCCGTACTTCTACTTCCAGGAGCAGCAAGGGTGGTGTGGGACAGATGAATTGGCATTGGGGACCAGATCTGGCCCCCAGGCCATAGTTTGGGCACCCCTGGTTCAAGCAGAGAAAATGGCAGCCTAAAAATCCATCTCACTCCATTGCAAAACAGATTGCAAAGCACATTTTACTTCTGCTTCCGGTGGGAGGAACTACGTGACTGGCCTGCAGAACCGTGTGACCGGCCATGGCCCGAAAAGTTTGGGAACCCCTGTTATAAACCCACTATGCCTCTCCAACTTATCCCTGAACTGGACACTATTAAACTAGGCTTGCTAATTCACGAGAGTGTCATATCTCACCGATAAAAAGATGGCATGAAATTATTTGAACATCTAAATGTAGCATGTGAGGCTTTGTTTGTAATTTTTATAACTGACACTGTGATGTGAAACTAAAATAGTTCTGTTTGACTATGTATTGAAAAAGTAAACTGGAAAAGCAGGAGGCAAAAGCCTATGCTGGTTGGCAATAGTAATGTTAGCGGAGAATCTGTTTTGCTTAAGCGAGCTTTTGTTGTTGTTCAGTCGCACAGTCGATTCCAACCCTTTGCAACCCTATGGACCATTGTCCTCCAGGCACCGTTGTCCTCCACCATCCTCCTCAACCCGCCCAGCTCTATGCCCATTGCGTTTACAATACCATCTAGCCATCTCATTCTCTGCCCCCCCCCCTCTTCTTTTGCCATCCACCTTTCCCAGCATCAAGGCTTTCTCGAGTGAATCCTCTCTTCTCATTTGATGTCCAAAGTACTTTAGTTTCTTCTTTACTATTTGACTTTCTAAATAGCAGTCAGGGTTGATTTCTTCTAAGATCAACCTATTTGTTCTTCTCGCTATCCAGGGGACTCTCAGAACTCTCCTCCAACACCACATTTCAAAGGCATCTATTCTTCTGTGCTCAGCTTTCCTTATGGTCCAGCTCTCACAACCATACATTACCATCGGAAATACTATTGCTTTGACTATGTGAATTTTTGTTTGCAAGGTGATGTCTCTACTTTTCACTATGTTCCCCAGGATTTTCATAGCTTGTCTCCCAAGCATCAGTCGCCTTTTTATTTCATAGCTGCAATCCCCATCTGCAGTGATCTTGGATCCTAAGAAAGTAAAATCTGTCACTGCTTCTACTTCTTCCCCATCTATTTCCCAGGGACTGATCGGTCCTGTTGCCATTATCTGCGTCTCAAGCCAGCTTTTGCACTCTCCTCCTTCAACCCAATCAAGAGATTCTTTAGGTCTTCACTTTCTGTCATTAGGGTGGCATCATCTGCATATCTCAAATTGTTGATGTTTCTCCCAGCAATTTTGATCCCAACTTGTGATTTTTCCATCCCTGCGTTGCTCTTTATCTGCTCCGTAAATAAGTTGAGTAGGCAGGGTGACAAAATGCAGCCTTGCCTTACTCCTTTTCCTATTCCAAACCACTCCATCATTCCGTATCCTGTCCTAACTGTTGCTTCTTGACTCATGTACAGATTTCTCATGAGGCATATAAGGTGTTCTGGTATTCCCATCTCTTTACTTGCCACATTTTGTTGTGGTACTAAGCGAACCCAGGGACCACGCACAAAGAACAAGTGGATCCATGAGGAAGATAATGTAAGCATGCTTTGTTGCTTTCTTTTATAATCTTACTAGAACCGACCCGTCACCATCTCCCCCGCACCCTGAAATGGGCACGTTTACATCAGCCGTAAAATGCACCCACACAGGCGCATACACAACTGCAACTAACATAAACTTGGATGTGGGCGCATTTACGACAGCCGTAAATGCGCCTGCTTCTGAATGGGTGGTCTGGCCCGCTCAGCTGTTCCAGGGGCGTGGTCAGACCCATGGCGCAAAAAGGCTGGCCACCCCTGTACTAGATATTTAACTGAGGAAAGCAGATGAATGAAATGCATTTCTTAAAATGTACTAACAGTATATGCTTACTTAAGTCTACTGTGCTGTACTGAGGGAACAGAGACAGTATGCATATCTGTGAATCCTCATTCCGCAGAGGTACTGGGAATTCAGTCTCAATATTTTTCTTTAAAACCTTTGTCAGTCCAAATGATCTTAGCTTCTGAAGAGGTTAGGATTGTGTCTAAACAGGGATCCTTTCTCTTCCTTTCTCCCAAAGAGGGATTAGGCAGATGCTCTCAAGGAAGATTGCTAGTAACACTTCTGTGAACTGAGGACATTGGGGTTTTTTTTACCTTCATCTGCACCAAAGGTTTTAACCCTGAAAATCAGAGGGGCTCCTAGCATGAAGAACATAAAATGGATGAAAACAAAGAAGAAACTGATTACCGAAATGGAGAAAAAACACAGAAAGCAGGGCTTTGTTCCCAAACTCATGGAAGACTTTCTCTTTTGACCTTATTGTTGCAGTTTGTAAGCCTGCTCAGCTTTACTCTTTGCCCTTTTGGCAATCCACCAAGGGCATCCGGAATAGCATGAGCGTCTTGTCAGCTGTCTTCCCTTTGCCCTATTTTGTGTGTCACTAAACATGTTTAGAGTCATCCTTCTTCAGTCCTTGCAGCAAGAGTCGTCTTCCGCTTTCATCCGGCTTCCTTCTAAGTAATGTATGTACGTTTGATCTAACTTATGACCACAGTGCCTTCAGGATGTTTACAACTTGTGTCCCATCCTCTGCTGTAGAGCACCATAGGTTGTACACTCACAACTGACAATGTAGTAAAATCTAACCTTGCTCCACAAGCCTTACTAGTTAGTTCACTGCAAATTGCTACATAAGTCTGAATTTCATAAGCTTCACTCCATTTTGCTATTTCTTTGCTTACAGTCTTAGAATTACGGTGTACACCAGGGGTTCCAAACCTTTTGGTACCGCGGGCCTGACCACACCCCCAAACAGCTGAGCAGGCCTGACAACACCCACCGGAAGCAGGCACATTTACAACAGCAGTAAACGTGTCCATTTCCACATTTACGACAGCTGTGGGCGCGTTCATGCATGCGCGGGTGCGTTTTATGGTTGACGTAAATGCGTCCGCTTCCACTACCAGGTGTGGGTGTGGTGGCAGCGGCGGGCCAGATGAAATGGTGCCATGGGCTAGGTACGGCCTGTGGGCCGTAGTTTGCGAACCCCTGGTGTAGACTGTAGAGCAATTAAAATTTAGGCTACTGATTATTTGAAAAATGGAAGAGGGGATGGAAAGGTAAAGGAACAATTCTAGGCTAAGGATTTGATTTAATTCTTAAATTTTTATGCCGCCCACTCGGGCGAACTTCACTTAGGGCGGCGTACAACAGTTAAAAAACATATTAAAACAAGTTAAAAACCCTAAGTCACCCACCCACCTACCCTCCCTCCTACCCCCACCCCACTTAAAAAACTAAAAGGGCAATAGGAAGAATACAGAAATACAGAAGAAGGGACACTAACTGGACTCTAGCTGGAGATGAGCCAGCAGGCTGGGACCATATTTCCATTAGGGCCCCACACCTTCCCTGCCAGCCAGGTTTTCAAACCTTTCCTGAAAGGCAACAATTCTGTCTGTAACCTCAATTCTGTTGGCAGGAGGTTCCAGAGGGCTGGTGCGGACACGGAGAAGGCCCTTCTTTGTGTGCCAGAGAGGCGAGCCCCTCTAACTGAAGGCACAACTCGGGAGCCCCTCCAGTCCGCTCTTGTTGGATGGGCACACTCTTGGGGTGATGCGGTCTCTCAGGTATCCTGGCCCACTGCCATATAGGGCTTTAAAGGTCAAAACCAGCACCTTGAATTGCACCTGGAGGCAAAGGATTTCCAAACAAAAGACCAGAGGAAAAGGCACCATTCAGTGAAGCAAAATTTGCTAGCGAAGAGGAAAACTCATCTCGTCCCAAAATGCAGTGAGTCACAAAGAGAATCGCAGCCCTCAGGGAAGTAACTTTCTCAAAATCTTGAAACAAAAAACCCTCCACCTCTTAAAAAACACCATGCGTTCTGATCAAAGTATTGAGTATTACAAGGAGAGGCTCCAGTTGCAACGGTCAATTATTTTATGGTAGAAAATATTCAATTTGTGCAAGACCAAGTTCAGGATAGTTAGGCTACTGCACCACGTAGTCTTTTTGTCATTATTGCTACGTTTAGTTTACTTCATGAAACCATTCATGGACGGTCAGTCAGGACACACCATTCCGACATGAGTTGCACTGGATTCTAGAGACTAATCACCAACACTCAGCAATCTTCTCCATGTTTTATCTCAACTTTTCCTGCTTCAAAGATAAGCTGCAAACCCCAATAGAGGCTCGCAAGTCATTCTACTCTGGCAGATTTAATTTAGCTTCATTTGACTACTTTGAAATCTATGTCTTATTATGCTCTTAAGACTTATGAAATAATTTTTAAAAATAAAAAACTATCAATGTTTCTTCTGCCTAAAAAATTACTGTCGCATCACACCGACTGAAGACTTAAGCTGCTGCCATTACAACCTTTCCAGTGTTTGAGTTAGTATTGGTTTGATCACTGATTCATTACTTAATTTTCACATCCTATCTTTAAAATCAAGGTAGAGGTGAGCAGAATACAGTAGGCTTGTTATTTCAAGAAAAGTGGATTCTTTATTGATTTAAACCCGTAAAGTACTTACATCTTAATTGCGTGCGTCTCTGTGAACATCTCTATGCTTTATGTTCTAGAAGAAAATGTATGTTGCTCTTATCCTCTAGAAATCCACTGGAGTGTTTCTTCTGAACCAACAAGTACAGCTTTGAAGCTGGAATGCCCTTTCCATCTATTTTTAGTATCTGCTTCAGCCAAGTTGTCAGGTTTCAAATATTTGGCTGGATAGTGCAATTAGAAATAAAATAAACTGCAGTGCTGACCCTGTTATGACCCCATATAGATAAGAATCAGCAGCTTACTGAAATATGCTGCCAATTTTTGAATTTGAATTAGTGCCTTCAGAACAGTGGTTTCAATATATATACTAAGTATATACAGTAAAACCCCTACTTATGAAAAAAGTCCGTTCCGTAGGCTTTTGCTTACATCATTTTTTATGTAACTCGAAGCAAACCCATAAAGAAATGAATTTTTACGTAACTCGAGGCATATGTAAGTCGTGTTTTATTGTATTGCTGTTAAAGTAGTACCAGCATACTATAAGCTAGGCAGCTCAGTGGTTTAGGTATCTGACTGTGAAGCCAGAGGTTGGGAGTTTGATTCCCTGGTGTGCCTCTAGGGAAAAGACCTACTCTCCCCTGTTTTACCCTTCCCCAATTTTATAAACAGTATTTCTTTAAAATATATTTTTATCCTCCTCTTCCCAAGGAAATGTTGTATGACATTAACTCATTTCAGACAAAGATTCCACGCAAAAATAGCTTTTACAGAGAGAACTTTTATTATCTAAATTTCAGCACACTGAGTGTTACATTTCTTTGAACATTTGAGTTCTACTTCATTGTCAATGTTAGCTGAGTTTGAGGGTACCCCGCATGGCACCCAAGGTCATTACCAGGCTCAATGTTTCATTTTAAAATATTGTGTTAATTAAATAGCAGCCTGTTTTGCACCAGTTTCATTACACTGCTTAAAAACAAGGAGTTTCAGCACCATGTGTGACTAACAGTGATGTAAGAATTGTGCCAAACCCTACCCGCTATAGTGTTAGAACCACCCCTCCCAACCTTTCCACATTTTAACCTACATACACTACATATTGATCTAGACAGTTAACAATACATTGCCTACAAATCCAAAGTAAGAGGTACAGAGAATTAAAAAGCCTTGCTTCACTTTAAATAATAGAACTAAACAGGAATTGGGTTTAAGAGAAGCTAAAGATCTTCAGCAGCTCCTCTAGAACACTTCACCTACATCTGCCCTTTTGTCACGGAATTTGCTTCGAGCCTTTGTCCGAGCTTTGAAAGCAGCAGAGTTGTACAGATGCTATAAAAGGAGAAAAACAGAATTATATAAATTCTTGAAAGCTAAATCAATGGATTATATAGTCATCCTGAACAGGCATACTTAACAGAACTTGACATTAGTGAATTAATCATAAAAGATTGATTGAGACTTGTACACATGCCATGCTAGCTTCAGTTAAGGCACAAAGTTTACAGCACTCCAGATGTTAGAATACTGACTCCACCAGGGATAACAGACAGTAGCCCAAAAGTACTTCATCTGAGTTACAATTTTGCAGTGTTACAGCACCAGTTCTAAAGACAAACTTTATAATCTCAAAGTAAAGATACTAAAAAGAAAAACGCTAGCATGAAGAAACTGCTAAATGGGATAACGCTATAATTCATTGATCATTATAAAAGCTGCACACACTATTTTGCACCCAGAGCAACTATATTCTATGGACAGATTCACAAAGGCAACTGAACTTTCAATCACTGGCTTTCTCTATTACCTTAATTAATGAATTCTGGTATATGGTATTGCCCTATTTTTACTACCAAAGCATGATAGGAATGTTGAAAAATAATTGTGGCTTTACCATTAATTATTAGCAATTTAATTAACATGCTAGGTATATGGTTAAGTAGAACAGAAACACTTTAACACAGTGGCTATCAAACTTTTTCTTGCAAATGGTTTCACTGGGAGTTGAGCTGAAGGAAGATATGGTCAAAATCTCAGATAACGTGGATGCTATAGGCTCGTTACTAACACTCTTCTATTCTGCCTCATTTACCTAAAATACATTTCCCGCTTCATTTAACAGGACCAACATGCTTACTGAAGTTTATTCACAGCGTTTCATGAGCCACCTACAGATTATATCCTCTTGCCTAGCTACACTGTACAAACAATATAGCTTTTGGAGGCAAATTGCCTTAAGAAGCCACCATAAATATTACCTGTATTATGCTACTCATAAGGAGTACAAAGATTTCTTAACTTCTGACAACTCTCCTTCAAACGTTACACCATTTTGTACAACAACACATAAGAGGATTTCAGCCAATGGTTCTAAAACACTCCCTCCAGATTTTTTTTTTTTACTTTACTTCCCAGAATTCATTGTCATTAACTATGTTAGCTGGAAGCCCAAAGTATCTGGAGGACCACTTTTGAGAACCACTGAGTTATAAGCATGATCTAGAGCAGGGGTGGCCAATGTTTTCCCATCATGGGCCAGACTCGTCCCTGACACACAGCTGGCAAGGCCAGAGGCATAGTTCCTCCCTCCACTTCTGGGTTCTGTGGCAGCGGCGGTGGGTGCAATTTCAGTTTTTTCGGCTGCATTTTCAGCCTCCGCCACTTTCCCATGCCCGCGGTGGGATGAGGTGACATTTCCGCTGCATTTTGGTGATTTTGCCACATTTTTGCTGCAAAAATGCAGCGAAAACACGGCAAATACAATACAATTTTAATTTATACCCTGCCTTTCTCGGCCCAGGAGAGTCGGCCAAGGCCGACTCTCCTTTTATAGCATCTGTACAACTCTGCTGCTTTCAAAGCTTGGAAAAATTACTAAAATGTGGCGAAAATGTCCCCGTCCCCACCCACCCCCACTATCAGAAGCAGCAGAGGCTGCAAAAGCAGCCAAAAAAAGATAATTGTGCACACTGCCACCATGTTTTTGCTGCAAAAAACGTAGCAAAAAACCACCAAAATGCAGCAAAAATGTCTCCCCCACCCCCATGGGAAGCTGCAAATGCAGCCAAAATGGCATGATTGCACCTAACCCGCTGCGTTTTGGGACTTCCAGTGGCAGCGGGGAGCATCCGGCGGTGGCCACTATGGGCCGGGTTAATTGGTGCAGCAGGCTGGATTAGGCCCACGGGACCTAGGTTGGGAACCCCTGGTCTAGAGAGGTCTTCTTTTTTAAATTGCTTAACTAAGACAAACAAGTAGAAAAAAGTGTTATTTTAGTATCTCTACAAATCCCCACAGAAGGGCCACCTTGGAAAAACTGGAAAGAAGCCTTGTCAAAAGTCATTAAATCACTCTCAATGTTTGCCTGCCATTCCCAAAACACCTCCTTTCCTGCCAAACTTCCCAAATTATATAAATGCATGTGCCACATTGTTGAGAAATAAACTCACATGTAGCATGGAGTACGCAATACTGAGCCAGGGGCCCGTGTGGTTCTACTTGTGCTGCATAGCTAGCATTCTTTATTAGGCAAGCTGAGGTTCTTTCTCATGTCACTTTTCCAAGTAGGAAACTGTTAATTGCTCTGGGCAAGTAATAAATCCAAACGCAGCCATGTTATGCTGTTTAAAAGAACAGTGGTCAACATACCCTTTCAAAACGAGGGATCTTCATGTTTTTAATAGTTGCTTCATCAAGTACCAATGGTGGCCCAAGTTCAAAGACATTACGCAAAAGTTCGTTGGACTGCAAAAATAAAAATAAAAACAGTAAATCATTATGTATACTGTATATCAAAATAAATAAAAATAAATATAAACTCTGAGTATTCCCTATTAAAACTGCAGTTGTGAAAAACAAACAAAATGATTTCTTGATCCATTTTCTACAGCAGTTTGCATTTTAATACAAGAAAAGCACTGTTTTGTCTTTGGCAATGTGGTACTTAAGAACAAAAACCTCAAAACAAAGATATGAAGCTTCATATTTACCTGTAAATGATATTGTATCCCAGATCCCAAGATTTCCTTGAAAGTATCGTAGGTTTGCTTTTTGACCCAGCAGTCAATGTACATGCGCTCTGGCCCAAATCTGACTGTCTCTGTAGGGAAGTCATGTTCCTTTTTAAAAAAAAAGCAATATAAATGTAATTTTGGGAGGGAAAATACAGCTAAGCACATAGCATCAAACAAATAAATAGCATCATGTAAAACAAGACACTAATAGCTAGGTCATGCTAAGAGACAATCTCTAATGTAACATTTCCCATCGACGATTGGATTAGGGGTGTTTAAATTCATTTGTGAAACTGCCATACTGTATCTTAACTTTGACTTATTCTTGTTACACTGAGATTGGCAGAGATAGATGACAACCTTCTGGGACCCCAAATCTGAAAACCTTTACTCCCTACTTTTAAAAGTCAAAGTTACACTGGCAAGAACAAAGCAGAGAATACTTTTAAATTCCATGTGTCTTCCCATCTTAATATAAAGCAGCTGAGAACCTGTCACTGTGAACTCAAAGGCTCTTGGTGATGCAAAATTAGGTATTAAAAAGGTTTAAAGATTCTCACCCCTAGAGAAGGAAAGAAATCTAGAGGGCTTTCTCAGTCATGGGCTCTACAGACCTGCATTTAGCTCCGTCACTACCCTGTTGAGAAAGTGTTGATAACAGTTCTCTTTAAGGAGGCTTTCAGATATTTAGCTGTTAATTTAATTAAGTTGTGGCTTCCTCCCCATTTCTTTCTGATTCGTTCCGAGCCAGTTATTTTTATAGTTATGCTATATCATTTTTATTAATTTATAATTATTCTAAGTCTGCCATTATTGGTTACTATTTTAGATATTGTGGGGTGTTTCTTAGTTTGATTATTTCCCTTCTTTTTACTGTTTGTAAGGGACTGCAGTGGCTTAGTGGTTAAGACACTGAACTTGATGACTGGAAGGTTGGCAGCTCAGCATTTTTAGACTCAAGAGCTGCACAACGGAGTGAGCTCCCGTCTCTGTCCCAGTTCCTGCCAACCTAGCAGTCTGAAAACAGGAAATTGCAAGTAGAAAAATAGGTACCACTTTGGTGAGAAGGTAAATAGCATTCTGTGCACTCCGATGTCTGGTCATGCCTGCCACATGCTCACGGAATTGTCTGCAGCTATAAACATCTGTTTATGGCTTTTAGGCTATAAACAGATGAGCACTGAACTGAAGAGTCAGATATGTCCAGTTTTCAAGCAAGGGCAACCTTTACCTTAGGGCAGTGGTTCCCAAAGTGGGGCATACGCCCCATGAAGGACTTCAGTTCCCAGAAGCCTAAGTCAGTACACTGGCTGACCAGTGCTTTGGGGAATAGACTTAGGCTTCTGGGAATTGAAGTTCACAAACTAAAGTTTGGGAAACACTGCCTTAGGGCATGGATTCTCATCCTGCGGCACCATCTCATGTGCCCCCCCCCCCACCTACACCACACCAGGAAGCGTCATGTGGTGGAAGAAGGGCAAAAATGGCTGTCCAGCCCCCCAAAGCTGTCTGAGGGAGTGTGACTCCAGCCCCTGGCTTAAAGATGTTAAGAACTCCTGCCTTAGGGCTTATATGCCTATTTTTGTCTTAAATTTTGTTCACCACCCAGAGTAGTTACTAGTGAGCAGTATACAAGCATAACAAAAGAATGACTAAATTAATGACTTCTGACAGTAGTCTACATCCTTACACTGAGATGGACAATTGCAACCTTCTACATTCTTTTAATCTGCAAATCTCATCAGCCCTTGGCAGAAATGCCTATAACGAGGAACAATGGGGACTGCAAACTAGTAACACCTAATGTGAAATAATGAGTTACCTATACCTGTACTTTAGACAAGCAAAACAGTATCTAATTAAATAAAAAGGTGGGGGAATTTCCTGAAACCTTTCTCCGTCACCCAAACAACAAAACAATGGAGCTAGCTCAATACTCAAGGTACTGCTAATGCCACCTGAAAATGGAACAAGATGAAGAGCTCTAACATGGAAAGTATACTCTTAGCATCGATCCCAAAATTGGCTTTCCAAATTAAATGTTTTGGAAGATGAAGTCTCAATCAGCAATATGACTTATACTTCTTGCTCTTTACCTCCACAGCCCGCAAAACATCTCTGAAGACGGAGCGCTGTTTCCTCTTGTCTACCTTCGCACGGTGCTTATTTCCATCTGTAGCCAGAGCCTTCAATGTCTGCGTTAGAAGCTCCATATCTTCATAAAAGAAATCCTAACCAAAAGGAAAAGTAATAGAACATTTGTTTCTGGTGTCACTTTGTAAACGCTCATGCTGCAAAACATCCATAGCACTGACTTCATGAAATTATTTCTCTCTTTGCAACTAAACACACAGCAATGCAAATGGCCAATTCAGCAAACTAAGATCAGCTTATTAAAATACTGTACTGAAAAGTGAAAAGTTTTAAGCTGAAGGAGTAAACAGGCCCTCTAAGTCCTCTACATAGGAAGCCCCCATTTGAAGGCTGTATTTGTTTATCCCGGCCATCCTCACAACCTAATGCTCTGAAAATAAGCTGCTTATCTCACAAGCATGTGTAATGCTGCATTAGCCACATCTGTGATTATTGGGGAATTTTTGTCATAATAGCACATAGGCTATCACCAATATATTGTTTAAATCAAATAATGTTTTATTGAGTAAGGACGACATAGACTATATGCAGTTGATGTTAATGAAGCCTAAACATGTATTTACCAAACCCACATATATCAGATTAAAGATTTGAACATTCTTCCCTTTTATTTTAAATCTCCACAGGAGACTCAAACTGCAGCAACAGAAGACTCAAACTGCAGCAACAGAAGACTCAAACTGCAGTTTTTAATAATGGAATCAATTCATTTAAATACTGTGCAATACACTGGCTGTCTTTATTCATTTAGTCTACCTTCCCAAGACAGGCAGATAGGTAAGTTGACTATTCTTCAACACTGTCAAAGGAAATACTGTAGCAGACATTGATATAAACCTATTAAAATCTAAGGAAGCAAGCTACTGAAGTCTCAAACAATTCAAGAGACTTAAGAGTGAATTTTATGGCATAACTCCCAAAGTCTTATGAGTAAGTGTAACTGCTGGCATGTGCCTACCACAATATATCTGAGACAGCACAGGGAGCAGGACTGCAGCCATGATTAGAAGAGTCCAATTTCTAAGAAGTAAATTATTAGTTGAGCTCTTAAAATACCAACATCCCCATCATACTTTAAGATGCCAGATCATGCTTTTGCTGGGAATAAGAGACAGTAAATTAGGGCTTAAGCACAGCATTCATCCCGCCAGTAAAAAAAGTTTCAGCTGAAAACAAAACTGTATTCCCAGAAAGCATAACTCTTCATTTAATGGAGATTTTCCCACCCACGTCACAAGCCCAGAGGGAAACTCTTCAAACAAAAGGTGGCCTGTTAAGTCTCTTCCGGTGTGGAAAATGAAATGAGTGTGAACCTGGATGGTAGAAAACAGAGCAGAAGCAGCCATGGATCCTTCCTACTGCCCAACATGGCTAGAGATCTTTTGCTGTTTAGAACAGCCTCCCCCAACAGGCACGTTGGCTGCAGCTGATGGACGTTGTAGCCCAGGTGTGCCCAGCCTACAGCTGGTGGGCCAGACCCAATCCATGGCACGATTTCATCTAGCCCATTGCCACCACACCCGCATCCGGAAGTGGAAGCATTTATGTCAGCTGTAAAATGCGCCTGCGCATACTCACCCTTGGCTATTGTAAATACAGAAGTAGGTGCATTTATGGCTGTCGTAAACGTGTTCACTTCCACAGGGTGTGGTCAGGCCTGCTCAGCTGTTCAGGGGGCGGGCATGGTCAGGCCTATGGCGTAAAAAGTTTGGCAATCTGTTGTAGCCCAATACAATCTTGAGAGTGCCAGGCTAGGAAAGGCTGGTCTAATATTTATAATTAAACTATAATTTTAGTAACAGAATATAGCAAATATTATATGTATTTGTAAAAACATGACAATGGTGCATCATCCTGATCCTCCCACTTTTCTGCTCTGTGGATAAACCTACCTCATCTGCTTCCCTTGCCAATTCAAACAGAAGAGCCAGCGTTTCCCCAGCAGCAATCCTCATGTTTACATCATCACAGGACAGAAGGATAGGAAATTTATGCAAATGCCTAAGAAAATCAAAACCATCTTAGCTTATATTGGATAACCTTTTTCATGGAAAAACATATAACAATCAAGTAGGAAACCAAAAGACCAGAGGTCTGATATCAGCTGAGATAGAGAGCCGATAGCTATGTCAGATCAGAGAAGTATGTGAAGCCATCACCTTCCCAAACTTCCTATAATTGAGGGGAATGGGTTGTCTGATTCTAGCTCACTGGTGGTGGACCTATGGCACACAGAGGGGGCACTCAGAGCCCTCATTGTAGGAACGCATATCTTCGCCCCAGCACAGAGTTCACCCCGCCCCTCTCCCCAGCTGCCCAATGGGTGCGCTTCCTCCTTCTCCCCAGCAAAGAGTTCACCCCGCCCGTCTGCGGCACAGATGGCAGCCTATTGAGTTTGGGCATTCAGTCTCTAAAAGGTTCACCACCACTACTCTAGCTGGCATACACATTACCACCCACTGCAAACAAGAGAAATAATAAAGAGCAAAAGCCACCACTCCACCCCTATAAGCCTGGCAGGACTTTGAATAAGGCATTCACATCCCACCTCCCCGTTTAGATGGAATTTTCACACCCAAAACCAGTTACTAGGAAACAGAATACACACATTTCAAGTTTTTTCTTCACTTCATTCATTGGGCAGATGGTCAACAGCAGAGTCCATGCCAAGAGAGTGCTGATGTGAAGCACTGTGTTTTGAGTGCTGGGAACACTATCTGAATTTGTTTCCTTCTGATAGGATTTTGTGAAGATATTTTCTAGGCACTCCATAGTTAAATATAACTCCTGGTAATAAAAAAAACCCAGACAATCTAAGTAAGATACTAAGTAGACTTATTTAACTGTCTTTAAGCAGAACATTTACTTAAGAAGTTCTCTTACCGTGATATCATCAGTGGCAATAAAGCAACAGACTCCCAAACAGGTGGCACACTGGAAAAAGAAAGGAAAAGTCAGAATTTTTTTGATTTCGCCATCAGTTCTTACATAATCGTGTTTACTTACAACATGACAACATCTAATGGCCTACTATGGCAGATTCCGCCCCACTAGTTTAAATCCAATTAGCTTAAGCCATCTAACACCAGCTTAAGTCATCGAACTTTATCCTTCACATACAAACAAGGCAACAGGCTTGTGTGGAATAACATTTTACTTTTGACTGTTTAGTCAGGCAATGTTTTGACCGCAATCCTAACAAGCGGTTCGAAACATGATATTGTGAAATAGCCATTGGTTAATAATTTAAAATGTTAATGGCACTAATAGAGCCCTCACGGCACAGCAACTGAGCTGTTGCAGTCAAAGCTCTGCTCACGATCCAAGTTCAATCCTGAAGAAGCTCCAGGTTGACTCAGCCTTCCCTCTTTCTGAGGTCAGTAAAATGAGTACCCAGCATACTGGGGACAGTACGCTAACTGCCTTGTGAACTGCCCAGAGAGCAAAAGTGCTATACAAGTGTAATTGCTATTGCTAATTCTATCACAACAGTGACTTTCTCTATATCTTGACTTGCTGCCAATGACTACAGCATTACACTACCAAAGATCACCAGTCCTTGTGCCCAAATTTGTTCTCTCTGCTGGAAACCCAGTTTTAATATCTGTACAATCTGTTTTAACAGTCTCAACAACATGAACCACTAGATAACAAGGGCACTGTGATATTTATCAAATATGACCACAATTTAGTCAGTGAAAGTCTAGCAACATGGTCTCAGAAACCTATGTTATTGTACAAGGTCTTTTGGGACACAGCACACCTACTTGCTAGCAATGTATCAGCCGTTATTCCAAATTACAACAGCTATAACAAATCAGTGGGATTTATGTAAATGTTGATTTAAAGAATCGCTTAATTTAATGTTTAATATAGTTCGGCTATCAAAATGATGTAGCCTTTTCTACTTACAGCTTGCCTAGTTTGAATACTTGCTGACCCATCGGAAAGTATCTTCTTCAGAAGTGGCGCAAGGGTTTTGAAGACTTCCTCACACTCAATGCCTGATCCTAGTTGCACACAGAGCAGAGAGGCTAGTACTGCTGCTGCACACTGTTCATCACTCTTTCCTAAATACAGAAAAGCAATTAAAAACTTAATTAGGTAGCATCTGAATAGCCAGATTCTGACTCTAAAGAGGCCTACTTTAGGAGAAACATCACTGAGTCCTACCTTTTTTGATACTGCGCTCAATGCTATCTGTCAGCGTCATTCTCCGCTCCAGGATGAACTCGTACAGTATTTTCGATGTCATGGCATTTTTAAGACCTTCAAGGGCCGACTGTCTTGTCTTGGCACTATTGAGGAAAAACATGGGGTATCTAGTCAACAATTAGCTAAAAAAATACCTATACATCCCATCTGTTATTTCTAATTATTTATTTATTAGCATCTATACCCCACCCTTTTGGTGCAAGCACCACTCAGGCTAGCTTACAATGTGTACACACACACACACACTCCATAATAGTCAATAGAAATACAAAAAACAATTATGGTTCTTTTTTCCATCACCACTCATTTTTTTTTGAACTTTTAGGATAAAATTACAGAGGTGGCATAATGTGCAGAATCTGCAGCTGTCCAGACACTGTAGAACTGCAATGCCAATCGCTGCCAGCCAGCAAAGGAAAGTTGAGAAATGATGACAGCTGCCACCACATATCAGCTAGATGGGCACACATTCTGCAACCTTGACTTAAGGCTATGGTTAGCAAACACATTTAGCCCCACCTGTGAAAAGTATGAGAGGATATCCTTATCACAAGTCTCTTTTGTGATAAGTGCCATATGTAGCTGACCACTGTCCCTACCAGTTCCTTCTCAGCAAGGACAAGTGCCTTCATTAAAATGTTTATACATTTTTTCACTGTCCTTTTTTGGCATTTAAACCAACTCCTAATCCCACATTTCTTAGGAAAGAGAAAGGTTAAGAACATGTTAACCTAAAGGAAGCGTTACTTCAGCAAGCAATGAGCTCTCTGGAGCAAGTCTGAACTGAGGATGCCACACAAACTGTATAGCTGTAAGAGACCTAAGTGTTATTGCGTCCTGCCTCCTGCCAGTGCAGGAAATCCATAGCAAACACAGCGGCCAACCAATCTCTGCTTTAAAATTTCCAGTGAAGGAGAATCCACCATCCCTGCAGACAGTGATCTACACAGTGCCAGTAGACAATGTTACCAGCATCAATGGTTACAACACATTCTACAAACATCCAACTGCTTATTCAAAATCATGGTGACACTGAAAGACGAGACTATGAGTCAGAATCATTTGAATGGTATTGAATGAGTCAGCAGAGTAAGGTAATGAAGAATAGCTGACATAATTTAGCAAAACAACTTCCTCAAAGGTGCAACACCTAGAATTAGTCATCTTGATCAAACAAATGAGCAGCAACACATTCTGGAAAGTATTTTGACTCGATTCAAGGCTTCAATTATAGGCTTCCTATACCTCTTGTCCAATGTAAGGTCAATTAATCCCTTCAGTTTATACTCCAAATCTTCTTGAGTAGCTTCCTCATCCACTTCAGGCCCTATGGCAGAAATAACTGTTAGACATAAAGTGTTTACATCCTGGGTCGGTGTCGAGTTGGGCGGCAATAGAAATTTGAAAAATAAACAAATAAATAAACTACAATTTCCCTTTCGTCATTACCATTTAGTGGATGTAACCATTCCTGTGAGATGGGAAATAACGGGCACTAACTGAAAGATCTCTCAATTTCTGACATGTGGAAATGATACCTGTATCTGCACTGGTATACAAAATTCTGTTCTGCTTCTCTTTGGCCAGCCTTTCAGCAAATGTTCAATTCTGTCCCAAGACATCATTTATGACATTTTGAAAACCACCAGAACTAATCAGATTCTACTGTGCCTTCAGATTTAATTCTGTGTCTCCTCCCTTCTTCTCTCCAAAATAGCTATTCTATCACATTATTACCAGTCAGTAAAAACAATACAGAACTGAATAGATGTCAGTTCCCACATTCCTGTGGTGCTTAGTCAAAACTACCCTGTACAACATCTGTGCAGCTAAACTATAACCAGAATCTGATTTGCTTTTTCCTTGAAACAGCTGTGGCAGCAGTATTATGAGCACATTTGCTAAGACCAGGTGGAGAGGACATTGTTACCACTACCTGAAAGTGCTCCCTGCACCTCTAAGCACCAGCAGCCAATTCTTTATGCACTAAAATTTGGATCTTCTGTACTTCCTAGTGCACTCATCTCTTTCTTACCATTATACATTTGGATTTTTCTTCTTATTCTCTTCTACTCCCGATTCCCATTCCTAAATCTTTTACAGGTGTTTATCTCCCCATTTTTCTTTTGGCACCCATTTTTCTACATCCTCTCATCCTCCTGCTATGCTTTCCTTTCTGTGTTGCCACCTGTTCCCTTCAGTCTCTATTTTTGCTTCATCATCCATTCCCACTCAGATCTCTCTGCTGAGGTTGTCAGATAAAACCACACTGTGCTTTTAGCACTGCAGCGGCTCTAAGGACAGATGAAGTCTATTACAATTGTGCCACATACAAGCTGGCTGGACCAACTCTTATGAACCTCTGTATAAATAAAGCAGAAGCAATATCAATGGTGGGAGGAGGCAGATACTCTCCTCATTTGCCTTTGATGAGTTTGGACTGTAGTATGATGTTCCCACATAGGTGCAAACACACTAGAACAAAACAGGAACTTGGAATTCCTTTCAGCTGCTGCAAGTAAATGAGTGTGTGACTGGCCTGACATAATACAAATTATTGCTAAGATCTTTTATCCTTCTAAAATATATTCCTTTCCTATCTAGACCAGGGGTTCTCAGCCTTTTAAAGCTGAGGGCTGGGTCACGCTCCCTCAGACAGCTTCAGGGGCCGGATGGCCATTTTGCCCTTCCTCCATCACATGGCACTTTTCGGTGTGGTGGAGGCAGTGGAGGGCCATGTAAAATGGTGCCGTGGGTTGAGAACCCTGATCTAGACTCTCTCCAGAAAAAAAAACAGCTTCATTTATGCAGCAATTTCAGAATAGACATCCAAACTGACTCACCTTCCTCAGGATCACTAAAGCCACTACAATGGCTCATGGTTTCAATGGATGCATCTTCGTCGCTAAAAGGCTGCATGTTTCTGTGCTGGGCACCTAAAAACATTTTAAAGTCCATATTAGTACAAGGAAAATGTTTTGACACCTTCCTCTAACCTAACATCTTGTAACAGTTTCCTATTGCTAAATTGTAAATGCATGGCTCTATAGCAGACACATTCAGTGCTAGGATGAGATAAACTGATCACAAACTTCATTTTGATAATATACATACACTTCTGCAAGCCAAAAGAGTGCTCTAACTTACTTGATTTGACAGAAGCCTGCCTTTCAATGAACTCATGCCTTTTTTAAAGGACAGAAATCCTGTTAATTTCCCAATATTCATACATTATACCAATAGCGCACCACTATGTACATAAGGGCCCAATACAAAATTATTAGAAACAAGTCCTTAACATGATCAGCTATGAATTCTGCCCTCAGCAAAAGTACCTATGGCCAAAGAATAACTTTACAGGAGCAGGACGTAGCCTTTAAGTAAAATACAGGACACATAGACTTTAGCAGATTTCTGGATTGTGAATATACACCATTTTCATGGGAAGCAGTTTAAAGCAGGAGTGCCCAAACTATGGCTCACAGGCCGGATCCAGCCCAACACCATTTCATCTGGCCTGCACTGCTCTCGTCGCACCCAGAAGCAAAAGGAAAACACGCATGCATATTACGTGCATGTGCGTTTTACTTCCGCTTCCCGTGGGAGGAATCATGGGACTGGCACACAGCCCAAATGTTTAGGCACCCCTGGTTTAAATGATAGATTTCTACTTTACACAAACATGTTTTACGTGTCCTGTCTTGTTTCAACAGACTGTATATCCATGGTTACACTTACTTTCAACATTTAAATAGGGTTATTACCATGTGACAAAACCAAAACAGGTTGTACACTTGCAAACAAAAAATTCAGAACTCTTGCCAAACTCAAGCAATAAAAACAGAAAATATCAAAGTTTTGAACTGCCTGAAGTAGCAAGCCATACTTAGATATGGTAAAAAGACTGTTGCTACCTTATCAAAATGATGTTGCTATATCATTGTTCTCAATTATACACAGTAAAACCACCAAGATACTTAAGTCTAAGTTGCTTTAAAAGTCTAGTGACTAACCTTTTCCTAGCATGGTAAAAAACACAATGTAGGCAGGGCTATAAAATTATTTAACTTCTTTTCACTTAGTTTAAAGCAATACTGTACACTGCTTTTTCCTCTACTTGTTGAATGACACTGTCATGGCCTGCTACCGTTCATACCTAGACTGCTATGAGAACCAAAGAATTATCTTGTGTTAACTATTTAAGGGACTACATGCAGTCAGTTTTTAGTGCTTTCTTGCATTTTTAAAGCAACTGGATTTTTTAAAATACTTGTATAATGAACACATCTAAACAAGCAGCCTGAATAAGCTAGGGTCCAAATGCCTAAATGTAAGATCAATATGCTCAAATGGGGGCTGCTGGACAGCAACATGCTGTGAATGTGGAGAGATACAGTATCCGCCTAATTTACTGGCTATTGCTACCAGAACCATGGATCCACAAGGATTTAATTATGGCCAACCATAAAACCAAGAAAGCGGCTTCATTTTGGCAGATTAAAGTTTGATCTGGACACGAAGTAGAAGAAATTGAGAAGCAATACAAAAGAGTGATGGACAAGTAGACTCTGCTCATGTGATGCACTACTGCCTGGATTTAATGGGCACGTGAGGATGGACTGGTGCCACACTAATTAACATAGGGATATTAATGGGACTGGGCAGGGCCAACGGGTCTTAACACCACCCACTTACATCGACTATGTCTCAAAGTGGGGGATTTTCCCTCCCTCTCCAGCAGCCACCAGCTTCTTCAACACCCTATCACACATCATAACATATTAAGATCTTGATAAACGTGAACTCTGGGCTACAATCAACAAAATGAAATTTAACAGGAAGTGCAACGTTTTACACCTAGGGAACAAACTTGGCTCGGTAATACTATAAGGAGGATCTTTGAATTGTTGTAGATCACAGGCTAATGCAGTTAGGTCCAATGCAGTTTTAGGGTGCATCAAGAGAAGTATAGTCTCCACAATCCGTAAGGTACAAATTCCCCTCTATGTAGCATAAGTTAGACCACATCTACTGTGTCCAATTCTAGGCATGACACTTTAAGAAATATCCGAACAAACTGGAGTAGGTACAGGGAAGGGCAAAAAGGAGGATTGGACGACTGGAAACCAATCCATATAAAGAAAGACTGAAGGAACTTGCCATGTTTAGCCTTCAGAAAATGAGGTTGAGAAGGGATATGATAGCACTCTTCAAATACCTGAAAGATAATCATAAAGAGGAAGGGCAGGATATGACCCCAATCATCCCAGAGTGCAGGACAAACATGGGTTCAAACGAAAGGAATCCAGATATAGACTGAATATCAGGAAAAACATTTTAAAGGAGAGAGCAGTAAGACAGTGAAACCAACTACATTGAGGATGGTGAGTGCTCTACCACTGGAAGCATTTCAGAGAGAATTGGACAACTATCTGTCAGTTCTGCTTTGATTTTGATTCCTGCATTGAGCAGGGGGTTGGACTCGATAACCTAAAAAGCCCCTTCCAACTCACTTAGTCTGTGGTTCAATGATTCTAATGCCATGTAAATAATCTTTGTTTCACAGAGCCAGAAAAGCAAAGCAATAAAGACTTTCTACTCCATCTGACTAAACCACTCTCAATAAGAACAGCCTTGCTGGAACAGGCCACAGCCCATCCAGTCCAGCATTCTGTCTCACACAGTGGCTCACCATTTGCTACAGGGTATTCCCAAGGAGATGCCTTCACCTGCTTAGGTTTCCCTGGAAATGGCATTGAGAGATATCCTGCCTATCTCTCCAACCCAGAGGTTGTCCTTAAGTATCCATAATTATACCCATTGATACCCTTGTCCTCCATGAACTTGTCTAATCCGTTCTTAAAGCTGTCAAGACTGACAGCTGTCACCACTTCTTCTGGCAGGGAGTTCCATAGACCAGTAATCCTCTGGGTGAAAAAGTACTTTCTCTTATTTGTTTGAGAATTAGTACCCAAAAGTTTCATGGAGTGTCCCCTAGTTCTAGTGTTGTGCAATAGGGAAAACAGTTTTTCCTTATCTACTTTGTCCACACCGTGCATGATTTTATAAACTTCAATCAGGTCACCTCTTAGACGTCGTCGTTCAAGAGTGAAGAGGTCCAACCGTTGCAGCCTCAGATGGTAAGGAAGGTGTTCCAGTCCCCTAATCATTTTGGTTGCCCTCCTCTGCACTTTCTCCAACTCCATAATATCCTTTTGGAGATATGGCGACCAGAACTGTACACAGTATTCCAGATGGGGCCTCACCATAGATTTATAAAGAGGCAAAATGACACTTGCTGACTTATTTTCTATACCCTTCCTAATGATCCCTAGCATTGAGTTTGCTTTTTTCACTGCTGAGGCACACTGGGTTGACACCTTCATTGAGCTGTCCAACAGGACACCAAGGTCCCTTTCCTGGTTTGTCGCAGAGAGTTCAGACCCCATCAGTTTATAAATGTAATTGGGGTTCTTTGCCCCAACATGCATCACTCTGCACTTACTAGTGTTGAAGCTCATTTGTCACTGTTTTGCCCACTCCCTGAGTGTCAAGAGATTTCTCTGGAGCTCCTCACAATATCTGCTTTCACTACCCTGTATAATTTAGTGTAGTCAGCAAATTTGGCTACCTTGCTATTAACTCCTACTTCTAGATCAATGCTTAACTTTGTTCTCAGTCATCCAGAAGAGACACAAGTACAGTACTAAGAATAGATCACAGCTGGTGAGAAATCAAAAGTGAGAAATCTATGTCCTCCAGCTCATGCTTGATCATATTTGCCATCAAGACTAAAGATGAGGGGAGCTTAACAAATAACATCCAGTTTCCCCAGCTACTGCTACAAGGTAAATGGTTTGCACTGCTACTGTTTGCCTAGAACAGGGGTTCTCAACCTATGGCCCTTGGGCTGGATCCAGGCTGTGGTGCCATTTCATGTGGGCCACCACCCTCGCTGCCGCAAACAGTGGAAAGAGCCACATCCGCATTTACAACAGCCATTAGTCGCCCGCAGCTGTCATAAACATGTTTACGACAGCCACAGATGTGGTTTACGGCATTTACAGCAGGGGGAACCACCAGTCCGGCCCTCCCAGGTATCTGAGGGTGAGGGACCCGGCCCATGGCTTGAAAAGGTTGAAAATCCTCGACCTGAGACCTTGTACAATAATTGTGCATCTTACATTCTATGGGCCACAAAGTGCTATGGAAACAGACAAATCCACATTGGCATCACTAGGTATGGTTGCTCCCTGACCATTTCTTCATGTCACTTCTACCCCCAAACCACAGGATTCATAGGTACTCTTGTCTTCTGAATGGTTTAAATTAACTTCGGAACACAGTTCTAAACTTTTCAGTCTTTGCTTTCCTACAGACGAGGAGAGCATCCCGAGAAGAACTGGTTTTAAAACTCGCATACCATCTGAAAAGTCCTACCAAGTGTGAGAAGTGCCTCAAACACAGGAGGGGGGGGGGCTACCACAAGCAACACTTAAGAGCATGCTACACTTCAAGAAACAGCTATATTCACGCCTCAAAAACTGAAGCATTGCTTTTGGTTCCCTTTTCTTGGCACATGTCCAAGTACTGTACAGTCCTTTTTATTTTTACTGATTTAATATAAACAGGAGTAAAATACATAATTCACTAACAATACAACAGTAAAGATGTAAAAGAAGAAAAATCAACATCTAATATGTGCACCTATCATCAAGGTAAATTTTTCCCTTGCTCGAAAGCCATTCGTATCTGACTCTAGGGTTCAGTGCTCATCTGTTTCAAAGCCAAAGCTTCTGCAGACATTTCCGTGGTCATGTGGCAGGCATGACTAGACACCAGAGTGCTGTTCACCTCCCCACGAAAGTGGTCCCTATTATCTACTTGCAATTTCTTCCTTTCAAACTGCTAGGTTGGCAGGAGCTGGGACAAAGACGGGAGCTCATTCCGTCCTGCAGTACTCGGGAGTTGAACTGCTGACCTCCCACCTTCCAGTCAGCATCTTAGCCACTTGAGCCACTGCAGTCCCTGATTTAATATAAACAGGAGTAAAAATACATAACTCACGAACAATGCAACAGCAAAATTATGTAAAAGAAAAAACTACATCTAATATGTGCACCCATCACCAACAGGACGTTAATATCCTAACAAGCAATATTAACAAAAGCCTCACTGACTTATTCTTATCCTCTATTTCCAAGAACATAAATATAAATATTAAACTAATAGTCATGCACAGGTTTTATCCCTTTAGTTTTATTTTTTAAATGGGAGCGCTTCCTCCCTCCCTCCAGCAGAGTTTGTCCCACCTCTCTGTTTGGGTACTCAGTCTCTAACAGGTCTTGTGCCCTAGAGAGCCACAAGACACATTTGCTGACCCTTAGCCCGGTCATTCATTCTCACTCTGGCCTACCTTGTCAAGTTGTTGTGGCAAATCAAGTGATGAGAAGGAAAGCCGGGCAGGGCAGGTGTGGGGCCTCCATGGGAACAGTCCCCACCTGCTGGCTTATGTAAACAATTAAAGAACCCTCTCTTCTCTTTTATACTGGGTGGGATATGGGTTTTTTTAAAGTGTTTTTATATGTTTTTAGAATTTGTTGTAATGCCGCCCTGAGCTGGGTTTTACCTGAGTGGGCGGCATATACAGTGATACCTCATACAACGTCCAAACTTGGTTCCACAAGTTTGGACTTTATACGGATTTGGACTTTGTATGAGGCATGCAAAATCCTAGCCGCGATGCCTCATACAACGTCAAAATCCTTGCCGCGATGCCTCATACGTCGTTTCCATAGAGATACATTGTACTGTAACAGCACAGACTTCAGGGAAAAGTCAAGGAAATAGACAGGAAACTGACAGAACTTTAAGAAATCATTGTCTGAAGGCTAAATACATTACAAAAACATGTCAAACAACCCTGATTGTCCAAGAACCTGAAGAATGCTGCAAAAATCCCAGGAATGCTTCTAAAAATTCTGACGAAAAAATTCAAAAAATCCAAAATCGTGCTAAAACCACTCCTAAACACTCTTCGCCTCATGCAAAACCCACAAGAGCAATGCACAAGTGCCCTGCCTTTTATGCTGCCCAGGCACGATGCAACCTGGGAAAACCCCAATGCCTCATACAATGTCGCATGACTTTGTATGAGGCAACTTTATAAGTATGACTATTAAATTAAATTAAAATGGAAGGGAAATGCTCTAGCAATATCAAAGTAGCTCATTGTAATTTTTCATATTGATGAATAGACTATTAAATTAAATTAAAAATTAAATTAAAATGAACCCTCCCACATATATTTATAAAGTCGGTTTTTTTCATCACACCTTACTTTAATCTTATTTCACATGTCAATTTATAATTTAGGACAGCGTTTCCAAACCTTTGGGACTCCAATACCCAGAAGCCGAAGCCAATTCCCAAAGCACTCCTGGGAATTGAGGTTCTCCCCCCTGTGGGGCGTGGGCCCCACGTTGGGAAGCCTTGGTTTTTAGGGCCATGTTCCACAGGTCTTTATACCAATTTTCCCCTGGGTGTCCAAGTACAGCCCTTACAACTAATACAAAGGAAGTTATCACAGGGTATTTTTTCTGAATTGAGAGCAGAAGGGATGAACTTTCGGCGCCACGAAGGCGAACTACAGCGCCCATAAGGCCACGCGGCGACGCATGCGCGCTCTGCCCGGGCTCACCTGGTGTCCCTCGCGAGTTCCCCCCTCCTCCTCCTCCTCCTCGCCGCTTGGACTTCGGCATGGCGGCGGCGGCGGCAACGGCAACCTATGGCGGGGCAAGCGCTTCCCACGCGGCTCCCTTCGGGGGTCTCCTTTTCCGGCCTGGCCTTTCTTGTTCTGCCCCCCTCGCCCAGGGGTGGCAGTTGACAATCAGCCGATGGAAGAACAGGAGCGCTTTTTACTAAAGAAACGTCTCTGTGAAGCCGGCTTTCCGGACCGAGGCAGCGGATGGGATTGAGGAAAGCAGGCGAGAGGCAAAGCTGTAGCCGCGGCAGCAGAAATCCCCGTGGAGGCCCGTGAGCGGAAACGATACATCTTTCTCTTCTCCGACGCCAGGAACTAAAGGCGGAGAGCGCGTTGTTGGCGCGGCTTATATACCTGCTGAGGCACACGCAGTGACGTCAAAGGGGGCGTGGCTTGGGATCCGCCAATGGCACCTGCGGGTCCGACGACGTGAGCGCGCGCGGATCCCTGGGAGCTGTAGTCATTGCTTCTTTTGCCTCTCTCTGTCCTTCGAAAGGGAGGTGCCTCTCTTGAGAGCTCTGGATGCTCGGCCGCCGAGGCTTTCAGTTTGCGACTCTGCGTTGCATGCTGGGGAATGTAGTCGTTGGCCTTTACGGGGGCCATTACGGAGCGTCGAGGGCTCACGTCGCCTTCCTCGTTCCTAGCCTTGTCCCGACGTGACCTCCTCCTGGCACTCGGCTCTTCTAGCAACAGAAGGGAAGGTTATGAGCTGAACTGAAGAGACCCCCCAGCAAGCTCCTAGGAGGGAGTTATTGCTGGAAGAAGGCGAAGGCTAGGCTGGCTGTGGATCTGTGTCAATTATGCCAGAGATTTCTTAGCCTATAATTGTAAATTTTATTTGTATAATTCCTACTCAACCCGGTGACTCAAGGCAACTAAAAATACAGTCACAAATCACAACATATACAAAATATAAATTCAACAATAAAACACATTTACAAAAGGTAGCATCTTACAATATTCAAAGAAATACAAACTAATAAGCAGCATAATACAGAAAAGCACAGAATAAATAATCAGCAGCACAATATGATGAAAATTTACCACAAGGCAACACAACAACACAGTAACAAGGGTGCCCAAACTTCAGGCCGCGGGCTGGTCACATAGTTCAGGAAGGCGGTCATTATGGCCCAGGGGCTGGATCCGGCCCCCAATGCCACTGCATCCAGGCCGCAACAAGGGCTTCGCAGAGCAGATGCATTGGCATCGGGGGCCGGATCCGGGCCATAGTTTGGACACCTCTGATCTATAAGCTTTGAAAGCTATAAGTAGCCTGAATGGTTTTAGCATATGGCAGTTTTACCTCACCTTCTGTTGTTCAGTTGCACTGTCAAGGCTGACCCTTTGCGACCCCAAGAACCGCTGCACGCCAGGCACCCCTATCCTCCACTGTCCTCCACAACCTGCTCAGCTTTATGCCCATTGTGTCAACAATGCCATCTAGCCATCTCATCCTCTGCCGCCCCTTCTCCTTTTGCCTTCAATCTTTTCCAGCATCAAGGATTTTTTCAAGTGAGTCCTCTCATTTGGTGGTCAAAGAACTTTAGCTTCATCTTCAATATTTGTCCTTCCAAGGAGCAGTCAGGGTTGATTTCCTTCAGGATCGACTTATTTGATCTCTTTGCTGTCCAAGGGACTCTCAAAATTCTCCAGTACCAAAGGTGTCTATTCTTCTACACTCAGCTTTCCTTATGGTCCAACTCTCACAACCATACATTAATACTGGAAATACCATTGCTTTGACTATGTGCTTTTGTTGGCAGTGTGATGTCTCTACTTTTTATTATGTTCCCTAGGTTCCTCATAGCTTGCCTCCCAAAAATTAGTTTTTTTATTTCATGGCTGCAATCACCATCTGCAGTGATCTTAGATCCTAAAAAAGTAAAGTCTGTCACTGCTTCTACTTCTTCCCCATCTGTTTTCCAGGGAGTGATAGGGCTGGTTGCCATTATCTTGGTTTTTTTGATGTTGAGTCTCAGGCCAACTTTTGCACTCTCTTCTTTCACCCTAATCATAAGGTTCTTTGGGTCTTCACTTTCTGCCATTAGGGTAGTGTCATCTGCATATCTCAGATTGTTGATGTCCCCCTCCCCCACAATTTTAATTCCAACTTGTGATTCATCCAGCCCTGCATTGCGCATTATGTACTCTGCATATAAGTTAACCTCACCTTGTAGCCTGTTATCCTGTCTAGCCAGGTTATCCTGCTATAGTAATAGAGTAGACCCTACTGCCAGCGACTCAACGCCAATCAGCAGGCAGTTGTTAACTAACTTGACCACTCTAAGGACTAAACTGCCTTGGGTGGGGAAGTTCACAGGGAAAGGTGATGGTCCCCAAGTGGATTTAATCCCACTTGAATCCATCTTGATGGAGGGCAGCAGCTTCATCAATACTGACCTGGGGCAAACGAGGACTTTGTGTGCCAAAAGGCTCAAGACCAGAAAATGACTTGTGGAACTAGATTGGTGGAACATGTGTCATGCTGCAATGCGAAAGGCAAATGGAAGACTACTGCATTATATTGTTCCCAGGACAATCTTCATGACTGATTGCTATGACGATAGCCAATATTCAAAATCAGATGCAGCACTTGAAGAAGTAACAACAACATCAGTGAAGGGTGGGGAATATTAGAGGGTCTACACACCTGGGCAATTTGGAACAAGGCATCAATGTCACAACCCATTGATCTTCTTGTATAAATCTTGATAGTGGAGCAGACCTGGGGGGAAAATTCCTCAAGGGTCATAATTAATATACAGGTAGGTAAGGCTTTGTGAGATTTCACCTTCTTAGGGAGCTTTCTCCAGCTTTTAAGTTTAGTCATCAATTGTTTACCTTAGTGCTGGGGTGCCCAAACCTTTTGGGCTGTGGGCCAGTCACGTGGTTCAACAGGCCGGTCAGGTTCCTCTCACCGGAAGTGGAAATAAAACGTGCCATACAATCTGTTTTGCAACAGGATGAGATAGATTTTTAGGCTGCCATTTTCTCTGTTTAAACCAGGGGTGCCCAAACTATGGCTGTGTGCTGGATCCAGCCCCCAACACCCATTCATCTGGCCCACACCACCCTTGCGGCTCCTGGAAGTAGAAGTAAAATGTGCCCATACGGGCGCGTTTTACTTCTGCTTCTAGGAGTGGCAAGGATGGTGCGGGCCAGATGAATGGGTGTTAGGGGCTGGAGCTGGCCCATAAGCCATAGTTTGGGCACCCCTGCCTTAGAGTGCTGAAAATTCATGCTCCATTAGGCACAGGGATAGTGAATTCTTAAGTGTATGATGTGTTCTGTGTAGAAGTACTTTAAATTGTATGTCCTGAATCTGCTACTAAAAATAGCATGGAATGACCTCGAGGAATGACCTCGAATGCAGCATTCAGGGTGATAAGAGAAACCTTTCACTCTCTAATTTCACTATATCCTGTCCAGTAGTATAAATCTGTTATGCCACTTAGCCCCTCAGAGGTCGTCTTTTCCTTCCCCAAACTAAAGATCTTGAAGTTGGGAATATGCATCATTCTCTTGCAATGTTTTAAAAATATAGGCTGATAGTTGTGAAACTTTACACCTGCTACAATTGATTTGCTTAGCACATTTTCACTTTACTGCATTTTAAGGTAATTAAAACACTGGTGGTTTTATGCTACTGTTACATTACGATTAGTGAGATGAGTCATTGAGTAGTGAAGCTTTGGATGATGGTTTGAAAGGAGCTGGCTCGTCATATGATGTTTAATGTCCATTCTTAGCTACTACATCACGTCGGACACTGCTAAAGATAGACTGTACAGTATTTCTATTATTTCTACCACATAAACAATCTATCTTGTTGCCATAGGATTAAACTGATGAATGTATAGATGTTGTAAGATACTGAGGTCAATCTATTGAGTAAGTTGTTTGTGACTATTTAAATCATACATTTCTCAACATGATGACAACTGCTTGGAATGTGTACAAACTCACTCTTTGTGTCATACCCTATGTAGTCTATTAGAAACTTTCATTACATCATCTTTTCCTTCATGTAATTACCCTAGCATAATAACGAATTATTTCCTGGAAAACAGAGCTGACAAAAGTCTGATGTGCACGTCATATTAATACAGTAGAACCTCGGATAAAGTCCAAACTCCGTTCCACAAGTTTGGACTTTATCCGATTTTGGACTTTATCCGAATCAAATGAGCAATGCATTGGATAACATCCAAAACTGGACTTTATCTGAGGTTCCTATACCAAATACCTCGGATAACGTCCATTTTTTTTAGCAGTTTTGGACTTTATGTGATGCATCACATGTGCATGAAAGCCGCAACTTTATCTGAATCGGACTTTATCCGAGGTACCACTGTACTCTAAAAACACAGGTCTAAAAACTGATGTTTTGCCCAGCACCATAATTTCTTGAAAAATTGTCAATTTCGGGGAGGGGGGAGTTAGCTTTAAAAGAAAATAATTATTTTGTTACTTTAAAGCAGGGGTGGCCAACCTACTGCCCGTGGGCCAGACCCAGTCTGCAGCACCATTTCATGTGGCCCACTGCTGCCCTCGCTGCTACCAGAAGCAGAAGCGTTTACAACAGCCGTAAAACGCACCCATGCCTGACATAAATGCACCCACAGCTGTCGTAAACACATTTACAACAGCCACGAACACATTTTAGGTCAGCATTTATGACAGGAGGAACCACAGTGTGAAAAGGTTGGGAACTCCTGCCTTAAGGTTTGTATATATTATAAGCATTAAAGCTTCTTTTATTGATCTTTCCAGAGAACCTTGGTGTTGGGTGGTAAAGAAATACAATGTAGTACAAATCTGATAAATAAACAAACTTAAACAAACTCACTTTCAAGTTGAGTTTGGGTAGTGGAGAAAGTTTTTCTTGTTTGATATTAACATTTCAGAGCAGAAGGATATTGCTGACCTTCCTTATCTTTCAGATTTTATTATGATTTATATATACAGTAAAACCCCTACTTATGAAGAAAAGTCTGTTCCGTAGTCTTTTGCTTAAATCGTTTTTTATGTAACTCGAAGCAAACACATAGGAAAAATTATTTTTTATGTAACTCGAAGCAAACCCATAGGAAAAATGAAATTTTATGTAAATCAAAGCAAACCCATAGGGAAATGAATTTTTACGTAACGTGAAACAAACCCATAGGAAAAAGAATATTTATGTAACTCGAAGCAAGCCCATAGGAAATTGTGTAAATCGGGACATGATTTTAGCACAAAATCATTATGTAAGTCGAATTGTATGTAACTCAGGGCATTTGTAAGTCGGGATTTTACTGTACAGTATAGACATTTATTGTTCATACATATAACTTTTTAGAAATAAAAAAGGTTGAGAGACAATCTGAATGAGAATTGGATTTACTTATGTTTAGCCTACATAGTATCTTATCATCTGTTTCTTGTACAGTGGCTCAAACCAACTGGCTTACTGTGAGGCAACTGGCTGTTTTGAGGGATATTCTATTGTGGTACTAGCAAAGGTTGCCCGGCGTTGCCGGGCTGTTTTAAATGGTGTTTGAAAGGTTTTGTTGTTGTTGTTGTTAATGTTTGTAAAGAAGAGGTTAGTGTATAATTGTAATTTTTAAAAATTTTATTTATACAATTTTTTTTGATGGCCTGTTATAAACTGTGATGAGTTTTCTTTGGAGTTTTGGTTTTGTGGTTAAAAAAAAGAATAAAGGATGATATACTTTTTTGAAAAACTCTTGGGGCCTTTTGTGTGGGGCTATTGTGTCTTTTTGATTTTTTTTATTATTGTGGGCAGCAAGTGGTGCTGGTAGGGGTTATCTTGTATTTTGACTGTTTTTTCTCTCGTGGCCTCTGGGTTGAGCTTCTTGCAGTAAGTAGTCTCTTTCTTTATTCATTTCTTCTCCAGTCGTTGTGGTATGAGGTCGTGTGGTGGTGAGTTAGCTGTTTTTCTTTATTTGGGGTGGTGGTGGTGGTTGGATTTTGTGGTGTTTGGGTGGGGGCTGGGTGTGTTTGGAAATGTTTGTTGTTGTTTACTTTTTTGGTGTTGTTTTTGTTTGTTTTTGTGTATTTTTGAATGTTTTTGATTGTTTGTTTTTGTGTTTTTTGGTGTCCTGGGGGGGAATCCCCTCTCTGCCATCTCCCCTGGCTCTAGAAGGCTTGGGGGGACAGGCTCCTTTTGTCCCCCCAAACCTTCCAAAGTCATGGGACCCAGGAGAGGGGATCGAATCCATGCCACCTTCTGATATTAAAAGGGAAATCTCAATTGGGGATTCCCCTTTAATATCAGTGGGGGGGTTTGTAATCCCCCTCTCCGCTGGCTTCCTTGGGTTTGGGAGGGTTGGGTTGAGAAAAGGGGTTTGTCTCCCCAACTGTTCCGCACCCAGGAGAGCCATCGGAGAGGGATATCCCCCCCCCCCAACCTCCGTTTTTAAAGAGAAGAAACCACTTGGTTTCTTCTCTTTAATATGGGGCGTGGGGGGAGGGGAATCCCCTCTCTGCCGGGTCCCCTTGGGGTCAGGAGGGTTGGGGAGACAGGCTCCTTTGGTCCCCCCAACCCTCTCAACCCCAGGGGAGCCATCAGAGAGGGGGAGCACAACACCCCCCCTCTCACCCAGTGATATTAAAGGGGAAACTCCGATTAGGAGCTTCAGGCGCTGATGGGGAGGGGGGCTTTGGTTCCCACGGCTTGGCGGACTTGCTCTCCCGGTGTTTTTGTTTTTGCTTTATTTTTTGGGTGCTGGCTTCCTCAGCGTTCTGCGCGCTCATGGCGCGCAGGATGCTGGGGCTTGTAGTTATGGGTTGGTGCTTTGTGTTTGTGCTGCATTTTTTAAAAATGGTTTTCTTTTGATTGGCTGCGGCGCGTTTCCAAATGCTGCACCATGCGAGAGCCTCTCAGCCTGATTGGCTCTGGCGCGGCGCAAGGAATGTTGGGAAGTGAAGTTGTTTCCCTTTCTTCACGTTTGTGGGGCTGTTGCCCCACTGCCGGTTTTCTCAATCCTTCGTTGACCTGCGGACCCAGATCAGCCGTGTGCATGAAGGGTGAGTGCAGGCAAGTAGGGCGAGGCATAGCAATCTATAGCCAGTTCCAACGGTTAACCCTTGGATTTATAGGTTAAGATCTGTATCACAATACAGTATATCCTCTTGTTTTACTATCGGGTTAAATTTTTACATGTGCATGGAATATGGTGATTTAAAAAAAACACAACTGCCTGTGATAATTTCAAAAGCAGCTGCTCCTGGTGACTGGTGAAATTGAATTTGCACACTTAGAGAAGGGTCAATCATAGGGATGACTGGTGCCAGATGATGAAATCCATTTTTCTTCTTCATGGGCTATCCTGCTATGGGTGAGAAAGAGAAACTCTGTAGTGTGGAAATTGCTTCTCACTGAAGGGCTAAGGTAAGGGCATTTTCCCTCTTTCCAAATTAATAAATGTGCATTGTTTATTCATCATTGTATGTTTGGGCTGCTCTACAGTTTTTGGTATGTGAAATGAGAACACCATTCCAGTGACTAGCTCTATAATTATTATTCAAAAGAAGCATGCTGAGCAGGAGAAGAATTTTATAGGCATGGTTTACTTCTTTTTAATGCACCTAAAATACATTCCGGAAATATTCCAGATATTCCAGAAATATAATATGCTGTAGATACAAAAGTTCTTCCATTACATCTTTTTAGTCACATGGAGGACTGGAAATCTGGCTAGTGGTCCTGCTGCCGCTGGCCACCTGGAGCCGAGGAGAGTGGGATGGGGTGGGAAGAGAAGGATCCTTTAAGCCTGTCCTTCCCCAGCCCACCACCAGCTGGGAAGAGTGGGATGGAGGGGGAAGGAAAGATCCTTTAAGCCCGTTTCCACCCCTTCCCTTGCCGCTGACCATCAGGAGGTGGGGAGGGAGGGAGGGATTGGCCGGGCAAGGGAGCTCCTTTGGAAGCTGCCCATCACCTGGCTCCTAGCAGTCAGTGGCAGCCGCCGAACTGCACCAGTGGGGGTGGGGTGGGGTAAGGGCAGCTTTCAAAATATAGTCAAACTTCTACATACGAATTTAATTGGTTCTTCGGGGTTGGTTGTATCTCAAAAAATTCTTATCTTGCATTTCCCATAGGAATGCATTGAATGCAATTTCCCATAAGAATGCATTGAACTTCGTATCTCCAAAAAAAAAAAATCCTATTAAAAATTTGTATCTCAAACCTGATTTTTTTCCTGATATTTCCGGATGTATCTCGAGTTTTTCTTAAGTTGAGCCGTTTTTATCTCGAGGTTTGACTGTAGCCCTTTCCTGTCTCCAGCCACCAATCATCTCTAACTGCCAAACCACACCAGGGGGAGGGAGTTTGTTAGTGGTGTATAAGATGCACTCCATTTTTCCGGTGTATTTTAATGGGGAGGAGTGCATCTTATACGGTAAGACGTATAAGATGTGGCAAATACAATAATTGGAGAGTTCACAAAACAACATTAATCATGCTCCATATGTAGCAATTCTTCGAGAGTTAAAGGCTTGCCTTTCTTTTAGAGATAGTGCATACCTCCTAAGTTGAATTCTCTGTCTATAGTATTACAGTATATACATGTTTTTCTAAAAGTTTTGAAGGCAAGTTGAATGACATAAAATTGTCGAATCATCCAAAATTTCAGAGGCCATTCAACATTCTTTATCACACACTGATATACAAATAAGGGAGCCTTCCAACAACCAACATGAGCATGGCATTCTAAGTATTCACTCAGATCTATATTTCACAATCATAATAATTTCATGTCAGAGATTACAGTGGGTTGGAATGATTTTTGCTGGAGAAACTCCACTCAGGGGACTCCCGAATGAGAGACATGTTGACACCTAACTATAATATTTTCTGGTCCTGTGTTAAGGGCAAATAGGAAGCAAAGTTCTGACAACACAGAGCAGAAGGCAAAGAGGAACCAGAATATGCATGCTAATGAGCAATTACCAAAAGAGGGAGAGAAACAGACAACAAACTTCTGTGTATGAGTAGGGCAGGTTATGGGAAACCTCTTGCAGTATTTAACCTGCAGATTTTTTCCTCCCAGCCACAATAAGACAGAAATGTTGCTAGAAAGGTTTAGTTTGTGTAGTTCTAGAATGTGTGGACTAGTCAGTATTGTCCCAGCCAGTATCACTCTTGCTTTTAAAAGTTTTTAATTAGATTTTTAATTAGTGTGGATGGGAGGTAGTTTTTCAGTGTTTTTAGGAATTTTAAGGGTTTCTATAGTTTAAACCTTGGGGATTTTATGTACGCTGTCCAGAGTCACATGTCGATTGGGGCGGCTATACAAATTGAATAAATAAATTGTCAGTGCTCACTGTTGACATGAGGACATATGGAGGATCATATGGGTCCCCACCCTTTCTATAGATGGCCCAAAGGGCTGACTCAGAAAAAGTCAACACCCTGTATACCTAGTGACTCAGCCTAAGCCTCACCCTTGCTTCTTTTTTTTATATCTCACCATTCTCATCAAGGTGGAATGGCTCATAAAACCAGAGGTAAAACAAGGTACAGTATAATAGTATCAAAGCAAATTAAACTAATTATCATATGATTAAAGTGGAAAAACATTAGCAGGAGCTATGATGTCAACTGCTACGCTGCTCACGATTCCTTCTTCCTTGTGAGCATCACTGCAGCCCTCTCAGTAGCTGGGAGAGAAATGGATTTTTCTAAGAGCAACAAGTCACCACCACATTATCTCTTGTAATGCTGGCAGGCCACAAGTCAAGGCCAGCCCTTTTCCAAGCATAGGTTGTTGCTCCAACAGTCTGCTGGTGAAGCTGAAAATTTCAGGCCAGTGAACTATTCTCCTTGCCAAACAGGCAGAAGCACAGTTGTGAGCCAATCTGGGTCGCAGGGAGTTCCAAAAAGTTTGGGCAAACAGAAAAAAAGTTTGTTTAGATGTATTTGTCTTCCACAGTCAACTAACTAAGATACATGGATTTATAGCTCTCAGCATCTCTTCCAGGCATCCCACTGTTTCCAACTCATTAACAGGAGCCCGTCTGTCCCTGAGATGTCATCTTTGTTTCTGCTTGAACAGCTGGAGCTATTGGCATTATTTTGGACAAATAGCCCACACATTTGCTGGGCTGCCTTCATCCTTTGAGTCTTCCCTGGCCGGACTGGACTCTGCCTTCTCCTCTTAAGCTTCTGAGAAGGTGCTACCAGCTGAGCCCTTGAGCTGTCGTTCTGCATTGGTTTCTTCCAGCTGTGAAAAATTGTCTTCTTCTGAAGATAACTCATCAGAGTGAGGTATGACATCCCAAGCTGTAATGTAAAACATTTGACCACAACTGTTGTTAAATGGGCAATTATGAGCCAAAAACTTTGCAAAAGATCCAATCGGAAAGTGATCAAGAGCAAGAGAAGCTCATTTAGAAGATGGAAGGCTTGTCCGAATGAGGACAGCAGGCAAAAACATAAATTCTGGCAGAACAAATGCAAGGCAACAATCAGGAAAGCAAAGCAAGACTTTGAGGAGCGTATAGCTAAAAATACTCAGAGAAATAACAAAGACTTCTTTAAGTATATTAGAAGTAAGAACCCAACTAGGAAGGCCATTGGACCATTAGATGACAATGGAAGGCAAGGGGTTATTAAAGAGGAAACAGAGATTGCAGAGAGACTCAATGAATTCTTTGCTTCAGTATTCACTGAAGAAGACAGAGGCCACATGCCCAAAACAGAGCCTATCTTCGTAGGGAGGGAAACCGAAGAATTAAGCCAGATAGAAATAACCAGGGAGGAGGTCCTTGCATGTCTTGTTAAACTAAACAGTAACAAATCACCAGGACCAGATGGCATCCATCCACGAGTTCTCAGGGAACTTGAAGATGAAATTGCTGATCTCCTAGCCAAAATATATAATCTTTCCCTCAAATCAGGCTTTGTGCCTGATGACTGGAAGGTAGCGAATATAACACCAATTTTCAAAAAAGGATCCAGGGGTGATCCAGGGAATTACCGACCTGTCAGTTTGACATGTGTCCCAGGTAAAGTGACGGAAACCATCCTAAAAGATAGAATTAATAGGCACATAGAAGAGAAGGCGCTGCTAAAGGAGAGCCAACATGGCTTTTGCAAGGGCAAATCATGCCTCACTAATCTGTTGGAATTTTTTGAGAGTGTCAACAAGCATGTGGATAAGGGGGATCCAGTTGACATTGTTTATCTGGACTTTCAGAAGGCTTTTGACAAGGTCCCACACCAAAGGCTCTTGAATAAACTTACCAGTCATGGAATAAAGGGACAGGTCTTGTCCTGGATCAGCAACTGGCTAAGGGACAGGAAACAGAGGGTAGCACTAAATGGACACTTCTCCAAGTGGAGGGAAGTAAAGAGTGGGGTCCCCCAAGGTTCAGTACTGGGACCCCTGCTTTTCAACCTCTTCATAAATGATCTAGAGGTAGGAGTAAAAAGCAAGGTAGCCAAATTTGCTGACGACACTAAATTATACAGGGTAGTGAAAACTGTGAGAGATTGTGAGGAGCTCCAGAGGGATCTCTCGACACTGGGGGAGTGGGCAAAACAGTGGCAAATGAGTTTCAACATTAGTAAGTGCAGAGTGATGCATGTTGGGGCAAAGAACCCCAATTACATTTATAAACTGATGGGATCTGAACTCTCTGCGACAAACCAGGAAAGGGACCTTGGTGTCCTGGTGGACAACTCAATGAAGGTGTCAACCCAGTGTGCCTCAGCAGTGAAAAAAGCAAACTCAATGCTAGGGATCATTAGGAAGGGTATAGAAAATAAGTCAGCAAGTGTCATTTTGCCTCTTTATAAATCTATGGTGAGGCCCCATCTGGAATACTGTGTACAGTTCTGGTCGCCATACCTCCAGAAGGATATTATGGAGCTGGAAAAAGTGCAGAGGAGGGCAACCAGAATGATTAGGGGACTGGAACACCTTCCTTACCATCTGAGGCTGCAACGGTTGGGCCTCTTCACTCTTGAACGACGACGTCTAAGAGGTGACCTGATTGAAGTTTATAAAATCATGCACGGTGTGGACAAAGTAGATAAGGAAAAACTGTTTTCCCTATCGCATAACACTAGAACTAGGGGACACTCCATGAAACTTTTGGGTACTAGTTCTCAAACAAATAAGAGAAAGTACTTTTTCACCCAGAGGATTACTGGTCTATGGAACTCCCTGCCAGAAGAAGTGGTGACAGCTGTCAGTCTTGACAGCTTTAAGAAAGGATTAGACAAGTTCATGGAGGACAAGGGTATCGATGGCTATAATTATGGATACTTAAGGACAACCTCCGGGTTGGAGAGATAGGCAGGATATCTCTCAATATCATTTCCAGGGAATCCTAAGCAGGCATCTGCTTGGGAATACCCTGAAGGAAATGGTGAGCCACTGTGTGAGACAGAATGCTGGACTGGATGGGCTGTGGCCTGTTCCAGCAAGGCTGTTCTTATGTTCTTATGTGTTGTTGTGGACCAATCTAGGTTCCTGCATTTTACAATGAGGACTGTGATTATGAGCACCTACAGTTCCAAATTTTCCATTACACCAGTGGCTGAGGCTTAGGTTTTACAAAGCTGTCACTTATTGGAGGAACAAAAACTCAATTGGTCCAAAACATTTTGATGCTTGAGCATACCTGTCAAGCGCGGTTCCAGAAAATATGGGACCTGCGCAGTACCTACTTTCCCCGCCGGTCAAATTACAGGATGGTGGTGGGAAAGTAGAGGAAGCAGCGCAGAAATACGGGAAATCTCGGCCAATCCGGGATACTTCACAGGTATGTGCTTGAGATGAGGACAATAAGTCTCTCCCCTCCCCCCAAATAGTTCTATGTGAAGTTGAATTTTACTTCAGCATTTGGCACAAGGCAGCGTAGATTTGGCTGGGCTGTGAAGGATGACAGAGGAGCCTGGTGTGTGGTGGTCCATGGGGACACAAAGGGTCGGACTTGACTGTTTGACTGAACAACAAAAAAGTACTTTTCTCCATACCTTAGGACAATGGTAGCTTAAAGCAAGGGTTCCCAACAGTGGTTGGCTCAAAAAAAAATTACTACCACACTGTGGGCATGGTATGGTGGGCGTGGCCAGGGGAAAAGTCTTGCGTTGCACCTGAATTAGGACTACTTTATTTCAAAACTTTGATGGGCGGGGCCAGCCAGAATTTCTGCTACTGGTTCTGGTGAGCTAGTGTGAACCTGCTGATACCCGCTACTGGTTCCCAACCTACGACCTATGGGCCAGCCTCAGCTCACAATGCCGTTCCATCCGGCCCGTTGCTGCCTCCACTGCACATGGAAGTGATCATGTTTATGTCTGCCATAAAATGCGCCTGTGCATGTGCGAATGCACCCACAGCTGTCATAAATGCGGAAGTGGGCACATTTGTGACAGCTTCCACTTCTGGGGGGCATGGCTCAGCTGTCCAGGGGCATGGTCAGGCCCATGGCAGAAACATTTGGTCATTCCTGGCTTAAAGGGTGCAGAACAGGGCAGGAGACACACACAAGTCTCTCCCCACTAAGCAACTATTATCTAGGTTACTGTCGTACCCATCTATACCTAAAAGAAGGGGGTTGGGCCGTGTGTGTCCGGCACACATGGCCACACCCATCCCTATTATCCCGTAATGAGCTGTCAACACTTATCTTTTGATCTTGCGAGCATCGCCGCAAGGGTCCGGAAGCCAAGAGTGGGGCCAACGCCCCACGAACCCGAACAAAAAAACCTATGCTTCCAAGAGTCCTCTGCGCCACGCCACCCCTCAGCCAATAAGGCTGAAGGACGCGAGCGCAGAGGAGGTGGGGCAGCCGGCGCGCACGTTAAAAAACCCAGAAATGAACCACTTCCCTCCGTCCTCGGCTTTCGTCTCCCGGAGGGAAGCCATCCCTGCGGCCTTGGGGACGAAGGCTGGCAGCAGCCTCACCGCAGCTTCGGCAGGGTTGCGGGGAGGAGGGGGATCCCCTCTTCTCCCCGTGGCTCCGGGGATAAAGGCCAGTGGTGGCCTCACTGCAGGGAGGCAGGGGAGTCCCTCTTCTCCCTGTGACCCTGGAGATGAAGGCCAGCACCAGCCTCGCCATGGCTTTGGCAGGGTAGCGGGGAGGAGGGGGAGCCCCTCTTCTCCTTGCATGGCTTCGGCGGGGTAGCAGGGAAATGAACCACTTCCCACTGGGAGGCGAAGGCTGAGAACGGCGCTCCGTTCTCGGCCTTTGTCTCCCAGAGGGAAGCCATCACCTTCCATGGAGGATGGGGGCCAAAAGCTTTGTCCCCCACCAACCAAGGAAAATGAACCACTTCCCTCCAAGAGACGAAGGACGAGAACGGCGCTCCCTTCCGCCTTCGCCTCCCAGAGGCAAGCAATCATCTTCCACGGGGGGTTCGCTTCTCTCTTGGTTGGCGGGGGCTGAAGCTTTCGGCCCCCGCCAACAAAGAGAAGCAAACCACTTCTCTCTGGGAGAAGGTGCCAGGCAGGGATCCGCCAGGGTAGGCTCCTCCCCTGATGGAATACTGCCTCTTGCCCTTCCAATTCTCCTTCTGCTGTTTCGAAAAAGCCCTTGAAACAACGGAGGGAGAATGTCAAGAGCGAGAGACAGGAATCCGATAGGGGAGGAGCCAACCCTGGCAGATCCCTGCCTCTCACCCTGCAATTTCCCCTCCATTGTTTTGAGGGCTGTTTTCAAAACAGCGGAAGGTTAATTGCAAGAGAGAGAGGCAGGGATCCGCCAGGGTTGGCTCCTCCTCTGACGGATTCCTCTCTCTCACCCTTGACATTCTCCCTCCGTTGTTTCGAGGGCTGTTTTTGAAACAATGGAAGGAGATTTGCAAGGGCGAGAGGCAGAAAACCGTCAGGGGAGAACCCTACCCAGGCGGATCCCTGCCTGTTACCCTTGCCATGTCTTTCACACCCAAAAATAACCCCAACACATAAAAAAAAAAAATTCCCAGCAAGGCCGGGCAAAAAATGCTAGTCTCTTATATATCAACTGGCAGAGGTTGCCCGGCGTTGCCAGGCTGTTTTAAATTGTGTTGGAATGTTAAATTGTGTTAATGTTTTTAAAAAATTGCTTAGTCTGTAATTTTAATTTTTACAATGTTTATTTATGTAAATTTTTTTTGGCTTGGCTGTTATAAACTGTGATCTACTTTTTTGGTTTTTTTAGGATTAATAAAAGAACAAAGTATGATATAATTTTTTCAAATTGTTTTATGTAACTGAATATTGTTTTAGTTTTTGGAATTTTTTTAAATAGTTGTACCGTAGGTAATGATTTAAATAATGTGAAAGTAAATATTTTTTACATTCAATGTTTTTAAAATGTGTTTAGATGTTTTGGGTTTTAATTTGAGTTAAAACTCAGCACATGATTTTAAAAAAGTTTCTATTGTATTTTATTGACATATATTTGTGATTTGTGTTAATGTTCCATGTATGGCTGCCATCCAGATATGCCTGACAGGAAGTGGTAGTTCAACCCTACTAGCTCCTTTCATCAGATTTCTAAATTGATAGAGCAATTGCAGCAACTATTGCTCTGAATGCTCCCAGTGTTGACTCTTGCCACATTTATGGTACAGGGACTGCAGTGGCTCAAGTGGCTAAGATGCTGACTGGGAGGCGGAAGGTCAGCAGTTCGATTCCCGAGTACTGCAGGATGGAATGAGCTCCCGTCTTTGTCCCAGCTCCTGCCAACCTAGCAGTTCAAAAGCAAGTAGATCAATAGGGACCACTTCGGTGGGAAAGTAACAGTGTTCTGTGCACTCCAGTGTTTAGTCATGCCTGTCACATGACCACAGAAGTGTCTGCAGAAGCAGACAACGCTGGCTCTTCAACTTTGAAACAGAGATGACCACTGAACCCTCGAGTCGGATACGACTGCCTTTTGAGCAAGGGAAACCTACCTACCTACCTATAACCACCTAGTCATTTGGAGAATAAGCCCCTTGCCACCCCATCTCTCAAGAAACTGACAGACACCAGTGTGTGGGTAAACTAAGGACCACTTTATTTAACAACAACAAACAAAAGATTCCGCAGGGGGAGAAGTACGGAAAAGTTACCCTCTTAAAGCCAACTCCAACATTGGTGGAAGGGGGAAGCTCCGGAGGGAGGTCCTATGTGCAAGCCCACACCTTCACCCTCCCCCAAAGATGTATCAAGAGTTATCCCTCCCCCCCCCAACATCCTATCCATTAACTTCTCTGAACTTTCCACGCCCCCCCCCTCCCCAAGTGACCAAACCCTCCAAAGCCAATTGCACAAGACCTCAAGAAGGCCCAATTATTTGAGGTCAAAAAATTCCCACCTGGCCCAAATATGCGACCTGCTTTCTTGTATTGATTTTCAGGGCAGGTGGGAAGGTTTTTGAAAACTCCTACTCAACAGACAACTTGTACAGAGCAATTCAAACATAAGAACATAAGAACATAAGAACAGCCTTGCTGGAACAGGCCACAGCCCATCCAGTCCAGCATTCTGTCTCACACAGTGGCTCACCATTTCCTTCAGGGTATTCCCAAGGAGATGCCTTCACCTGCTTAGGATTCCCTGGAAATGGCATTGAGAGATATCCTGCCTATCTCTCCAACCCCGAGGTTGTCCTTAAGTATCCATAATTATAGCCATTGATACCCTTGTCCTCCATGAACTTGTCTAATCCTTTCTTAAAGCTGTCAAGACTGACAGCTGTCACCACTTCTTCTGGCAGGGAGTTCCATAGACCAGTAATCCTCTGGGTGAAAAAGTACTTACTCTTATTTGTTTGAGAACTAGTACCCAAAAGTTTCATAGAGTGTCCCCTAGTTCTAGTGTTGTGTGATAGGGAAAACAGTTTTTCCTTATCTACTTTGTCCACACCGTGCATGATTTTATAAACTTCAATCAGGTCACCTCTTAGACGCCGTCATTCAAGAGTGAAAAGGCCCAACCGTTGCAGCCTCAGATGGTAAGGAAGGTGTTCCAGTCCCCTAATCATTCTGGTTGCCCTCCTCTGCACTTTCTCCAACTCCATAATATCCTTCTGGAGGTATGGTGACCAGAACTGTACACAGTATTCCAGATGGGGCCTCACCATAGATTTATAAAGAGGCAAAATGACACTTGCTGACTTATTTTCTATACCCTTCCTAATGATCCCTAACATTGAGTTTGCTTTTTTCACTGCTGAGACACACTGGGTTGACACCTTCATTGAGCTGTCCACATGTCCCCAAGCTCCTCTTACTCTATCTGCTCCCATCAATACCCTCCACGCTGGTGGTGTCATTGTACCTCACTGGGAGGCATGGCAAAGACCCCTTGCTGCCCATAGTCATGGATGCGAAGGGCACCCTTGAACTTAATGTAAATTATTTTCAAGCTGCTTGTACAGGGTTGTGCTGTATGTTATGCTATATTTTAGCAGGAGCTCTGCAAGATGATAAGAAAGAGAACTGGGGATGTCATTCCCCAAATAGCCTGTTCATAGCAATGTACGTGTGGAATGGGTCATGTCTGAGGAAACTGTGTATTTCTAGTAATGAATTAATAGTGCAGAGGTTGCTTCCCCTACCTACCTCACTAAGATATGCAGCCTTACTGATGTAACTTTGTGTGCGTGTGTGTGTGTGTGTGTGTGTGTGTGTGTGTGCGTGCGTGTATGTGCGCGTGTGTGTGGGAGAGAGAAAGAGAGATTTGCTGTGTGCTACATGCAGTTTGTAGCCTGTCAGTGTACGTCAGGGGGACCAATGACCCGTTTTTGAAGGGAGGCATAGATTATTTCAGTGAAAGTTTTCCCATGAGGACTTCCAGACATCCCAAGTCTGCCAAGTCTGTTAGTTTTGGAAGGCACACAAACCTGTGACAGGGTGAACTCATCTCTGGGATTTCCTGTTGATTAATCCCAGATTGTTACTAAATTAGAAGTGTTGGTAAATTGGAGGAAGAGTGTCCATAATAGTTTCTGGACAGAGTTTTTAGAATTCTGAGGAGTCTCATGAAGACATAAAATCACAGATGTATTTACAACTTCGATCTCATCCTGTTCTGAAAGCCTGGAGACAGCATTATTTGCAGACAAGGTATAATAAAATAATAATGCAATGGGTTACAATTCCCTCTCTCTCTCTCTCTCTCTCTCTCTCTCTCTCTCTCTCTCTCTCTCTCTCTCTCTCGGTTAACTTCACACACACACACACACACACACACACACACACACTGCCAGCATATCCAATGCTGCCTTTGTTTATCCAATTGCCTTACTGTTTGGGGAAGATGAGAGCTGTATAGTGTAACATATCTGGAGGCTGTCACAGAAGCTGATGGCCAATGAGCAAGAAAAGCAGAGATAGGAAGCCATAGTAAAGAAGAGGCTGAAAAGTTGCATATAGTTTTAAAAGGTGCGGAATTATTCTTTGAAACAGAACATACTGACACTCTTTCTTAAGTCTAAAATCAAACTTGTGGGGGCAGCACGACATAAGGTTCAGTGAAATCCTAATGCAGTGTTGCATATAGAATGGAAATAGGACAGTGGACTCTAGTAGCAGTAATATAATATAATATAATATAATATAATATAATATAATATAATATAATATAATATAATATAATATAATATAAAGCAGAGGTGTGGGTGTGGTATCCAGAATGGGCTGCCGCACCCCTTTACCAAACCCTGTGAAATTCGGCACACACGTACCTTGCGCACGTGAGCAGGTCACTTTTGGGGTCCCAAAGCCCAGGGGGGGGGGGTTATGCCTCCCAAATTGATCCTTTAGTCCTCAACCAATCATAAGGGCTGACCAGGTCTGGGCCTTTGTGATGTCATGCCCTTTGTGATGTCTTGCCCAGACCTGGTCAGCGCTTGGGAGTGGTCAGCCCTTGGGAGTGGTCAGCCAATGTGACATCACAGGGGCCTGCCCCTTGGCCATGCAGGCCAGCTGGCAGGGCGGGGCAGGAGCCCAGTGGACAGATGTCAGCCCAGGAGAAGGAGCGCCCAAGCAACGCAACCCCAGGAGGTAGGACAGCCACCACCACCCCACCCCACCAGGGTGAAGCCGGGCACCCCTGCTAGTATAATATAATATACAGTAAATCCCCGGCTTAAGGAATTAATCTTGTCTGGAAAGTTTTCTGTAAATTGGTTTTTCCATAACCTGAAGCACAATTTCCCATAGGAATGCATTGGAAATTTAAAAAATCCTTCCCAGCCCTCCAAAAATATATTTTTAAAATCCCCAAAAGTGACATGATATGATTCTCTCCCACACCTTGATCAATCTGCCCAGCTGCTGAGCAGCTGGAGTGGAGAAAATGGGGTGTTCATAGAGGATTACCCATACTCTCCCACACCTCGATTGATCAACCCTCTAAGAACTCCCCCTCCCCCAGCTGGGTAGATTGATCGAAGAAGACTGACCTAAAATAAATTACACGAAAATGCAAAAGATGAAGCTAAGCTCCCTACCTTTTCTGATGCTTCTTCCTGAGGGTCGGCGTTGGGCGCGCCTCCCTATCTGGGAGGGTGACAAACAGGAGTGGTTTGTCCGGCCGCCAGGGGAGCCGACATCCTGGGCTCTCTTACTAAAGCTGCCGACGGGCGAGCAGAGTTCCGCTTGCCCAGCAGCAGCTTCCTCACCAAAAACCCAGCTCAAAGTCCTCCCAAAGAGAGGACTTTTTGCAGCCACCGGCAGAGCCCATGTCTTTACCAAGAGAGCCCAGGACGTGGGCTCTACCGGCAGCCATGGAAAATCCTCCCGAAGAGGAGGTAAAGAAGACACTTACTGGTAAGTAAGCAGTTTCTTTACCAAGAGAAACCCATTCCATAATGCGGGTTTTTTACGTAACTTGGGATGTAATTTCCCCAGAATTTTGTTCCATAAGTCGAGTTTTCCATTACCCAAGGCATCTGTAACCCAGGGTTTTACTGTAATATAATATAATATTCCCTCAAGGTGATTCCAGCTTATGGTGACCTTCCCAGACATTAAGCACTCTTGAATGGTTTAACATTCTTTCTTTCAGATATTCACTTAGGAGGCAGGGCATGTAACTCTAAAGCTACAGTTGCTCTAGATTTTCTCAACTGGCCTCACTCTTACCATAGTAGCCACAGTGGAGATTTGTACTTCTGGCTGTTGCTGTCATGGCAAGTGCTACAATTCACTGAGATGTACCAGTGCTAATGAATTCAACTCCCTGGTAATTATGACCATTTGTTTAAAAGGACCATGCTTGAAGGGGTATGTGTGAAGAAATTGCCCCAGAGAATACCAGCAAATATTAAAGGAGTTGGTGAGTGGGGCCAGATGTCTTTGAAGGAGAAACATTGCAGCTGTCAGGAGATATTGGTGCCATTTTCCTTCGTCTGCCTTGTGTCCTGACTCCAACCTTAGTTGAAATTAGTCCTCTGAGAACAGACTTATAGCTAACACCTGTGCAGGATGATCTCACCCTTTAAGATAGGTTGCATTGAGGTCGAAGGCCAGCCATGTAACCCTGCATCCTGCAACCTATTTCACTGTTCTCTGAGTACAGGAGTCATTAGGAGATGGGACTAGGAGTATAGCTTTCCCCCAGATATGGGGGGCATATGGGGATATTTCGGGTACAGTAGGGGTGTATGTGTACCAACCGTCAAGCCTTGCTTTGCCATCCTGTTTTGTTTTGGCTTTCACTAAAGTTTTTCATTTGCAAGCCAAAGCTGATTTCCGAAGCATTTACTGACTATTCTGAGATACTTTTTCAAGTGGCCTTGTCAGGCAGGGTAAACTGGAAGTCATAATTCGGAACAGCTACTGGAGAGTAAGGGCAGGCATTGTGAACTTGCCATGTTTTTGCCCTCTCTGCAGTGTGCTCAGCTTCAGGAGCAGGAAAAGTGGGAGGGGTGAGGAGTGTGCTTTCTCCTTGGCTGGACCGCTGGGAGCCCAGGAAGCAGCTCTAATTGATCTAGAGAAGGTCTCCTTGATTCCCCTGGAGATACCTACACCTTCACAGCATGGCTAAAGATGTTGACTGTAAATATCCTGGGAAATAATAACCCATGGCATAGTATCACGGCTAAAGCAGCTAAATATACTTAAAATTGATATAAATATGTCTACCTGGCTAAGTGGTAAAACTGGGATAGGCATGTGTCCATGCCCTTTCAACCATGTGCCAGGTAGCCTATAAACACAGTCTTCATTTTCCTCACTGCCCTGGAAACTGGGTTATTCTGAGACAATCTAGTGGAGAAGAAGGAAATTGCCACAAACTGCCCTTCCTTTTTTTTCTGGCAGCAATAGCTTCTGCTGCATGCATGCACGTGGGCACACACACACATGCACGTCATCTCGTACACTCAAACACACTCTCTCCTCTTAAGTGGCTCAATGTCTAGGCTCGGGCATTTGGCGGGGAATACAGATAGTGGTTGGAAGCCTTTTACTGCTGTAGTTTATTTATTTATTTTTCGTATTTCTATTGCCGCCCAAATGACGATGACTCTGGGCGGCATTATGTATCAAATACTAAAAACACATAAAACCCCAATAAAACATCCCAAACCCCAATTAAAAACCCACCCGCACATAAAAACAGAGAGAGAGATGTCTCAGCTGTTATTTTAAACCAGCCAGCAGGCGGGGGTCACCCTTCCATTGGCACCCCACACTTGCCCCGCGAGCCAGGTTTTCAGGTCTTTCCTAAAGGGCAGCAATTCCATCTGTAGTTGGAATTCCACTGGTAGGAGGTTCCATAGGGCCAGTGCACACACAGAAAAGGCCCTCCTATGTTTGCTAGAGAGACGAGCCCCCCTAGCTGATGGTACGAGTAGAGAGCTGCTCTGGTTGGATGGACGGATGATCTCAGGGGATGCGGTCTCTTAGGTATCCTGGTCCACTACCATGTAGGGCTTTAAAGGTCATCACCAGCACCTTGAATTGCACCCAGAGGCAAATTGGTAACCAGTGCAGCTCCCGAAGCAGAGGTGAGGCGTGAGCATAATGGCCACACCCCATCACCACCCGGGCAGCCGCATTCTGGACTAACTGCAGCCTCTGAATGGTCATCAAGGGCAGCCCTATGTAGAACGCATTACAATGATCTAGTCTAGAGGTGACCAGAGCATGCGTGACCATGAGCAAGGAGTCCCTGTCCAGGAGCAGGTGCAACTGGCGAATCACCCAAAGCTGGGCGAAAGCCCTCCTGGCAACAGCCTCCACCTGCTCCTTGAGCTGCAGACGTGAATCCAGGAGGACCCCCAAGTTGCACGCCAGGTCCGTCTGGGGCAAACTAGCCCCATCCAGAACCAAGGATGGTAGCTCCCGGGATAAAACAGGGTCCCTAATCCATAGCCACTCAGTCTTGCCAGGATTCAGTTGTAGCCCGTTGTCCCCCTTCCAGACCCCCACAGCCTCCAGACACCTGGATAGGACAGCATCGCTTGGATCACCACAGGACGAGATGTACAACTGGGTGTCATCCGCGTACTGATGGTACCGCACCCCGTGGGAATGGATGATCTCACCCAACAGCTTCATGTAGATGTTGAATAGGAGAGGAGAGAGTACCAAGCCCTGATGCACCCCGTATTGAAGGGGCCTAGGGCTGGACCTCTCACTCTCCAACCACACCAACTGGGTCCGGCCCTTTAGGAATGAGGAGAACGAGGACAACACAGTGCCCTGGATCCCTAATCCTTTGAGCCATCCCAGAAGGATACCGTGGTCGACGGTATCAAAGGCTGCTGAGAAGTCAAGAAGAGCAAGGACGTTTTAAAAAAGATATACAGAAATTTTAAAAAATAATATTAGAATGTCTTACATTTTTACATTTCTAAAAGGAGACCCAGAGACTCTTTTTGTATGAGTATGTGGATGCTAATACCAGTTCTGTGCTTTGGATTCAGAGTTTGGCAAGCCACTTTGAGTTGCTATGATTTTATACACAGTTATCTTAGAGTCACTTAGTACTGAGTAAATTTGCATAGAATGAAAAGTAAAGGTCACTCTTGCTTGAAAGCCAGTCGTATCTAACTCTAGGGTTCAGTACTCATCTCTGTTTCATAGTCGAAGAGCCGGCACTGTCTGTGTTTGCAGACGTTTCCATGGTCATGTGGTAAGGCATAACTAGACACCGGAGTGCATGGAATGCTGTTTACCATCCCACTGAAGTGGTCCTAATTATCTACTTGCAATTTCTTGCTTTTAAACTGTTAGGTTGGCAGAAAGAATGAAAAGTAGAGATGTGTAAATCGTTCTTGGACTACAGTTCCCATCATCCTTAAGAAGTTTAGCCAGTGGTGAAGAATTTGTCTCCAGGATTACAAAATTGGCTTTATTTAAACCAAAGTTTCAATGATTTTCCTAAATTATAAATAGGGGCCCTCTCCTGTAGTTGATTAAGCTGATAACATTTTATTCTTGTTCTTTCTTTTTGTATGATTTTTCTCCACCATATTGCCCAAGAAGTTTGTGGAATTTTAAAGTTTTAATTTGTAAACCACCCAGGGTAGTGCTTGCACTAATGGGGCAGTATACAAATCCATTGAATAAATAAATGACAGAGCTGACCCTACCATTAGGCAGAGAGAGATGGCTGCCTCAGGCAAGAGTTTGTAAAAGAGGTAAGGTGCTTGAATGATCTTCTGTCACACATACTAGAATATGTTAAGTGCCCTAGGGCAGAGATGGTGAACCTTGGCACTCCAGGTGTTCTGGAACTTCAATTCCCAGAAGCCCTGATCAGCAGGAGTGTTGACTTGGGCTTCTGGGAATTGAAGTCAAAGAACACGTGGAGTGCCAAGGTTCGCCATCACTGTATAGTAAACAAAATCCATCCGTGTGACCCATCTATAAATTCAAAAAAAGGCAGGAGTCAGACAATACCTCTTCTAGGTCACTTTAAAAATTCCAAACTTTGCAAGTTTTCGTAACTCATAGTTACTTCTTTAGGCTATATCATGGCATGGGCTATGTAGTTCCAGCCAGGCTTTCATCTTAGATATTGAATGGGGAAACAGACAACAGCTACATCCTTTTACAGTCTAAAGGCAGGAAGCAAGAATGACCCTCTCTGAAGCTGTAGCTTTTCATGTGGCCGGAGTGTGGGGGAGGGCAGTGTAATTAAAACTCAGACCTCGTGAATTGGTCAACAAATTTACCCACTAAGCACGTCAAATTAGTCCAAATCAGTCCAATCCAAATTAAAGTCAATTAGGAATATTACCTAGTGGAAGTTCATCAAATTGGTTTTCCTGTTACTGCATTGGTTAAAAATCTCTGTTGTATGACGCGGCCATTTGGGTATCTAGGGTATTTGCCCTAGGGCAGTGGTGGTGAACCTATGGCACGCATGCCAAAGGAGGCACTCAGAGCCCTTTCTGTGGTCATGGGCACCATCATCACAGCAGAATTTGCCCCACCCCTCTGCCCAGCAGCCCATTGGGAGCGCTTCCTCCCTCCCCCAGCACAGAGTTCACCCTGCCCCTCTGCAGTGTGGACTACTACTGCCTGTTGAGTTTGGGGACTCAGTCTCTAAAAGGTTCACCATCACTGCCCTAGGGTATGATTCATATTGGTTTTGCTAGCAGGGTGGTGTCATTTGCTGCTTTGTTTCTGGCAGCAAAAAGTCTGGAGACAGCCCAAGCTGGTGATTTGTTCATTCTCTCTCTCTCTCCCTGTAGAAGATATCGAACAATAGAAGAAACTGCCAAAGGCAGCATAGAGTTTTCTTTCACAAGGCAATATTTCACTAGCCCCCTCCCACTGTTTAAGAGTTGAGAAATTGTGTCTAGGTGGGTTTTCAATTTACACATGACTGCTGTAGCATTTGCTGTGTTGTATCAGCCTCACTTGGGAGGATAAGGGTTGTGAACTATATTGATGTTTGGATAAATTCCAAGCAATCATTTAGCCGGTAATGAAGATGAATGATGACTTAGACACTGTTTTGTGACTCAAGTCCTCCTCTGGCTGACTTGTAATTGATAAGGGAGTTACTGGAGGGCAAAGCTGATTGTTATAGTTTTAGTTTCTTCACACTCCTTAATGTCTCACAGCTCACAGTAAAACAGTGATGTGCAACAAGATGAGGGAATTTAAACAGCTGTGAGTAGAGTTGTAAGGATAAAAAGGGAGTTGCTAATAGCTTGGAGCTAGAACTTTCCACACATATACAATTAAATGGCAAGATCTATGTCTTTGGGGAAAAATACTGACAGTGCCAATTATTAAAGATTCTGTCTTCTTACAACAGGGTAATTCCCCTGGTTTCCTTTGTTTGTAACTCAGGTGGTGTGTTTACAACATCATGTTGTGGATTGGTTAAAAAGTTGCAAGCATTGTAAGCCAGTGTACAACACACTGTGTGCACATGTACACACATACACACAAATAAGTAGTTGTAATTCAGTTCAAGGTTTTCTGTGTAGACAAACATCAGAATGTTTAGCTTTCTTTTCAGCATTCTTTTATTTTTCAAAAGTAAATAGACAACGTGGGAACCTGGAAATAATTTTCTCTGTGGATTCATGTCTATATGGACCATCCAGATGGCATCTCTCCATATAGCTAGATGCACTTGTGATTTTTGCTCCTTATGTTTTTGTGTAGCCCTTTCCTCCAGTGTTTTGAAGCATTTGAAGAAGTATATGACAGGCAATGTCTTGTGTGTACTTAACAGTTCTCTAAACAAGAAATTATGATCAGCAAAGAGAAAAGAACAGCACTATTTTGATTGATCACAGGTCAATTGAGTTGGAGTCTTTTCAGCTGAAGAATAGACCAGATGTATTTTAGATAAATAATGCTTCTGCAGACCTTGGGTTTCACCAAAACATGCCAATCTTCTTTTTCTTCTGTGTCTAGGCCAGACATAAACACTGCCTGAATGAAGCCACTTTTTGATGAATTCATTTTGTAGTTCCTTTTGCCTGACCAAATGTGAGAACGATTAGCTGGCATAAGGTTGCCATTGCCCAGGCTACACCTGGTTGTGGTTCAAAAATACCATAATCTTTGAGGAGGCTCTTCCTGTGTACCCCAAAACATGACGATACGCTCTATATTATTTGTTTTAGGCATATCTCTTCTTTGACTTCAATCTTGTTTATTCTTAGAAGCTGTATAGTCTCTTAGAGGGAATTGTAAATAATCTAATTGTGGGTAATGGTAGGAATGGTGAACCTCAGGCCCCAGGGCCAAAGTGACTATCCAAAAACAAACCAACTCACCTGTTTGTCCAATTACCAACCCCAATTCAGTAATATGAGCAAAGTTGAGTCTCATGGCAACAGGACCTGGACTGTCTGTTTTTAAAATACAAGCTAGGACACTAAGGACGTTTGTTTCACTTTTGGAATTGCTGGTTATTTATTTATTTATTTCAATTTTTATGCTGCCCACTCAGGTAAAAACCCGACTCAGTTATAGTTGCTTGTTCATGAAGAAGGAGGGGAGCAGCCCTCCTGAACCAGTTTTATTCATTCATTCATTCATTCATTCATTCATTCATTCATTCATTCATTCAATTTGTATAGCCACCCCAATCGACATGCGACTCTGGGCGGCGTACATAAAATCCCCAACGTTTAAACTATAGAAACCCTTAAAATTCCTAAAAACACTGAAAAACTACCTCCTGCATGTGCCATGCGCTGCTGCCGCCATGGATGTTTGTCACTGCAAAGTTGCAGGAGAAGAGGCACACATTTCTCTTTTCTTAACTATCACAGCAAGTAGTATGATTTAAATCAAGCAGATGCTACAGGATAAAGCAGGTGTTATCATTTTTATGCAGCATCTCCACGTGCGGCAAATCCCATCATTATGAAAACTCTGCAGGAGCTTTCAAATAGAAATGTGATGCATACATAGAAGAAAGTTCAGAATTGATAAAAGAAGATGCCAGGCTCATAATACAATGGCTTGTAAATTTCTAGGCTAATCACAGGCAATCACTTGCTGTCTGCTTGCCCTAAGAGCATTCAAATACTTATGAAATAATAACGCAAAGCAAAATAAACCATGTTCATCATGGGATAACCATGTAGAAAGAAGCATAAGAAAATGATTGAAGGTATAGTTTAACATTCAGTGCCTGAGAGGCTCTCGCATGGCGCAGCATTCGGAAACGCGCCACAGCCAATCAAAAGAAAACCATTTTAAAAAAATGCAGCACAAACACAAAGCACCAACCCATAACTACAAGCCCCAGTGTCCTGCGCGCCATGAGCGCGCAGAATGCTGAGGAAGCCAGCACCCAAAAAATAAAGCAAAAACAAAAACACCGGGAGAGCAAGTCCGCCAAGCCGCGGGAACCAAAGCCCCCCTCCCCATCGGCGCCTGAAGCTCCTAATCGGAGTTTCCCCTTTAATATCACTGGGTGAGAGGGGGGGTATTGTGCTCCCCCTCTCTGATGGCTCCCCTGGGGTTGAGAGGGTTGGGGGGACCAAAGGAGCCTGTCTCCCCAACCCTCCTGACCCCAAGGGGACCCGGCAGAGAGGGGATTCCCCTCCCCCCCATGCCCCATATTAAAGAGAAGAAACCAAGCGGTTACTACTCTTTAAAAACGGAGGTTGGGGGGAGGGAAATCCCCCTCTCCAATGGCTCTCCTGGGTGCGGAACGGTTGGGGAGACAAACCCCTTTTCTCAACCCAACCCTCCCAAACCCAAGGAAGCCAGCGGAGAGGGGGATTACAACTCCCCCCACACTGATATTAAAGGGGAATCCCCAATTGAGATTTCCCTTTTAATATCAGAAGGTGGCATGGATTCGATCCCCTCTCCTGGGTCCCATGACTCTGGAAGGTTAGGGGGGACAAAAGGAGCCTGTCCCACCAAGCCTTCTAGAGCCAGGGGAGATGGCAGAGAGGGGATTCCCAAAAACACAAAAACAAACAATCAAAAACATTCAAAAATACACAAAAACAAACAAAAATAACACCAAAAAAGTAAACAACAACAAACATTTCCAAACACACCCAGCACCCAGCCAAACACCACAAAATCCAACCACCACCCCCACCCCCAAATAAAGAAAAACAGCTAACTCACCACCACACGACCTCATACCACAACGACTGGAAAAGAAATGAATAAAGAAAGAGACTACTTACTGGAAGAAGCTCCACCCAGAGGCCACGAGAGAAAAAACAGTCAAAATACAAGATAACCCCTACCAGCAGCACTTGCTGCCCACAATAATAAAAAAATTCAAAAAGACACAATAGCCCCACACAAAAGGCCCCAAGAGTTTTTCGAAAAAGTATATCATCCTTTATTCTTTTTTTCATCCACAAAACCAAAACACCAAACAAAACTCATCACAGTTTATAACAGGCCATGAAAAAAAATTTGTATAAATAAAAATTATAAAATTTCAATTATAGACTAACCTCTTCTTTACAAACATTAACAACAACAACAACAACAAAAACTTTCCAACACCATTTAAAACAGCCCGGCAACACCGGGCAACCTTTGCTAGTATTATATAAATCCCCTTTAAAAATTCAATAAAACTATTTAAAACCATCTCGAATTTAAAAGACCCTCCCTTCCCACCCAACAATAAAAGGGACATATAATACTAACAGAGCCAACGAGTGGGAGTCAGCCCCCCTCCAGCCCCCCAGACTTGCCCTGCCATTGGACATGTCCTCATAAATGAAACCCAAAAAGTGATTTTTCCAAGTTCAGTGTCAATTGGTGATGTAGTTTATTCTTTACCTTAGGATCAGGAAGCTGTAGGTTACCTTAGGTTGATTGCACCTCTTACACCAGGAGTTCTCAACCTTTTAAATCAGGGGCCTGGGTCATGCTCCCTAAAACAGCTTTGGGGGCTGGATGGCCATTTTGCCCTTCCTCCACCACATGACACTTCCTGGTGTGGTGGAGATTGGAGGGGGGACATGAAATGGCACCGTGCGCTGCATCTGGCCCACGGGCCACAGTTTGAGAATTCCTGTCTTACACAATGCACTCCAATCCACCTTTGCTCAGAAACAAGTCCCATTATGTTTAAGAAAGCAAACACGCATGTAGATATCTGTCATCATATGATGAATTGGAAAGTAGACAGGGAATTATATTGTACAGAGAAACATTTCAAATATTGAAACAAGCCTTTGAGTGACACATAATTCATTTTCAGGTTTATTTGCTTATTATATCCTGCTTGTTTCAGGCTCTCAAAGGTTTAAATCCAATTGTTAGTTTTCCATCTTGTGCAACTCATTTAATCAACTGAGGCCAACTGGTTCAATGAATTACTTTAGTTGGGATTACCTAAGAATTATATTTAGACCAAACTAATTTACATAATGTTTTTCAACCATTTTATCCCATCAATGGCTTCTTTGAATAAAATTAAAAATGAACAATTATCCTTAAAGAATTCCATCACTTCCTGTTTCTGAACTGGGTACATTGTTTCCAGCAATATGTCAAAGTGTGATTAATTGTATCTTAATAATAGGCAATTCACCATTTTTCCAACAATTAGTATTTTGCCTGCTTCAACTAATTGCAAGCTAGTTCATGTATTCATTACCCCATCTTCAATATAACCTAATAACAGAACTGTGTTTTATCTGCTGGCATTCAAGATTTTCTGTTTATTGGGGTAAACTAACATAAAACATATACAGCAGTGTATAACAAGGTGTGTATCAAATTTGATAATGTCCAAGAAACCCCTGACTAATATTCAAACCTTTGTGATGGGTGCCCAGCAAATGAATGTAGGTAGATTGAAACGGAATGAAGTTGTTGCCCTTTTTGCTACTCTGAAGTGTGTGACAGAAGACAGGATAAAGCAAACAGGAGCAGCCTAAGTGTTAGACAAAGATGAGTTGGTAACCCTAAGTAATAGATTATGCGTATGATGAAAGGCCAGTCGGTTCTTAGTTATATAGTACAGTATTACTTTGTTTTTTACTGCCAGGAATGGAGAGAAATGTTGGGAATCTTCTGCCACATGCAACAATATTATCTGTCTACTATTAGGTACTACTAGCTGATAACCCGGACTTGCTTGATTTTTTTTGTTTAATCTTCCAAAAATTATTGGGTTGGTTGATAATGTTTAGAAACATTATGCCCCTTCATTCTTATTCCTATAATCCCAGTTTTCAAACTAACTTTTTAATCATAACATCAGATCTCTTTATATCAGGGATAGCCAACCTTGGTGCTTGTTATGTATGCATGTACAATGTTACTTTAAATATATGAATGTAACCAGTCCACAATCACAATGTATCTCAGCTGTTAAGGAACGCGAGCAAGCCGCCCATAGAGGGCAGCTGCGAGCGTTCAGTCTCACATGGTTCACATTCCCCAAATCACGAACAGCCGCGGGAACTTCCCCGCATGATCAAGAACTACAGAAGAACTACAGAAGAGAGGCGTGACCTGGGCGAGGTCACGCCGGTAGCAGCCAATGAGCTACCGTGCAGCAAGATTCAAATGTATTGTGCTACTGTATATAATGAGATGTACCTCCGCCATTACCACATGTTCATCCTGATCATCAACCAATAAACCTGTGTTAGTCCTCACTGCGACTCCTTCTTTGTCTTCCATGCAAGACACCAAATTGGCGACGAAGGTGGGATCGATGGCGAATCCCAAAGTCAAGCCATACCAGTTCGAAGTCAGCGAGCCCGAACAATGGGAGCTCTACGAGTGCCAGTTTCGGCACACGATGGAAGCCGCAGGCGTCGACGACGACGCGAAAATGCGCTCACACTTCCTGGCCCAGGTGGGACCGGCCGCGATGCGGATCTTGATGACCCTGGTGGCCCCCCGGAAGGTGGACGACGTGCCCATCGACCGTATCCTGGAGAGGCTTCATGAGCATTTCCAGCCACCCGTTTCAATCTTCCCAGCCCGGGTCGCGTTCCATAGGCGAGACCAGCACCCAGGCGAATCCGTGTCCGCCTACGCGGCAGCCCTCAGGCTTGCAGCGGTGCACTGCCAGTGGGATGACCTGGACCAGGCCCTCCGAGACCGCCTGCTATGCGGTTTGAGGGACGAGGAGCTTCAGAGGTGGCTGATGACCCGTGACCACCGCCTCACGTTCAACGAGGTACTGCGGGAGGCCCAAGCAGCCGAGGAGGCCAGGAGCGGGGTCAGACTGTTCAAGATCTGAGGGACCGCGTCCGAGAGGGCCAAGTCACCAGTGCAGGCGGCCCGGCGGACACCAGCGAAGACGGCCTGGTGGGCCCCCAAGCCGCCCGCCGGCTCACCAGCGACGTCCGAGGAGTCGTCCACGACGGCAGACCCCTTCCCCAGCGAGGACGACGACGTCCAATGGATAAGGAAACGCGGGGAGAAGCGCGAGACCCGCGAAAGGCAAGACCGCCGCTGCGACGGTTGTGGGGCGTCCCACGACCGCACGAGGTGCCCGTTTCGTAAGGCCGAGTGCCACAACTGCGGCCGAAAGGGACACATCGCCAGAGTATGCAGACGCGGGCGAGCCAAGGACAAGGGCGGTCCAAGCCATCCCCGGGGACACCAACGGAAGGCGACCGGCACCAGAAAGGTCTCAACCGGCTACGACGAGGAAGGCGTCAACCGCGTGGGCCTGGAGCACCAGTGTTTTTTCGTTGAGGTACAGTTACAGGGGCTCCCAGTGAGAATGGAGATAGACTCTGGGTCATCCTACTCCATCCTATCCCAGAGAGAGTATATGCGCATTCCCCCAGAGGCGTGGCCCAAACTGCGGGCCATGAAGTCACACTTGCGGGACGTGCAGGGAAATGGGATCCCAGTGTTGGGGGTGGGAAAGTTCGAGGTAAAATTCAAGAACTATTCCGAGAGACTGCCCCTAGTCATTCTCAAGGGGGGGAGATGCTGCCTTTTGGGAACACAGTGGTTTGCTCCCCTGGGAATCGAACTGTCCGGCATTAACGCCATCGAGACTGACCCAATGCGGGACGTGTGCAATGCGCACCCAGATGTTTTCAAAAAGGGGCTCGGAACGTACAGGGGCCCCCCAGTTTCCTTTGAACTGGACCCAGAAATCCGGCCCATACGCCTCAAGCCAAGGAGAGTGCCCTTCGCCTTAAAGGACAAGATCGAGGCAGAACTGGACAAGCTGGTGGGGCAGGGGATTTTGGTTCCAGTTGATTCGGTGGAATGGGAAACGCCGATTGTTACGGCCCTTAAATCAAACGGGGAGGTCAGGATTTGTGCGGACTATAAATGTACGATTAATAAGGCCATTCAGCCAAATGCATATCCGGTGCCCGTGGTCAGCCATTTACTGGCCACATTACATGGGGGAGGTGTTTCGCCAAGCTAGATTTAGCGCAGGCATATCAGCAGCTCTCGGTAACCCCAGCTGCTGCCGCCGCACAGACGATCATAACGCACAAGGGGGCCTTTAAGGTGACGCGCCTTCAGTTTGGCGTGAATTCGGCCCCTGGGATTTTCCAGGCCTTCGTGGAACGCCTATTAAAGGGACTCCCAGGCGTTCTCCCCTACTTCGACGATGTCCTGATAACAGCGGGGAGCGAGGTAGAGCTAGCTAGGAGGTTAGATGGGGTCCTCTCGGTTTTCGAAAAAGCGGGGCTTCGCCTACGAAAGGACAAATGCGTGTTTTTCGCGAGAGAGGTCGAGTTCCTCGGGTTTAAGGTAACCCCAGAGGGAATTCGGCCCTCGGAGTCCAAGGTTGCGGCTGTAAAGAACGCCCCTCGCCCCACCGCGAAGCCAGAGTTGCAGTCTTTCCTAGGGCTCCTCAATTTCTATCACTCATTCCTGCCTAGGAAGGCATCGGTCGCGGAGCCACTGCACGCGCTACTCAAGAAGGACGCGGCTTGGCGGTGGGGGGACAGGCAGGGGGGACAGGATTACAAATGCATACCCTCGGTTTTCACCCACAGCGGAGGATAACTCAGAAGAAGGGGCCGAATTTAATTATGATTTTCCATACCAGGGGGAGTTAGCGGAGTGGCCTAGGAAGGCATCGGTCGCGGAGCCACTGCACGCGCTACTCAAGAAGGACGCGGCTTGGCGGTGGGGGGACAGGCAGGGGGGACAGGATTACAAATGCATACCCTCGGTTTTCACCCACAGCGGAGGATAACTCAGAAGAAGGGGCCGAATTTAATTATGATTTTCCATACCAGGGGGAGTTAGCGGAGTGGTCCCCCACCCGTCCTAGCGAGAAGAGGGGTTTCAGTTCAGCCCCTGGTACCTCCAGCCCCCCCAGTCCTTGCGTACTAGAGTACACCATAGCTCCGGCCCCTAAAAGACAAGCACCCCAAAGACAGGCAGCCGGCGGGAGCTTGCCCGCCTCAATTTCCCGAACTCCCGAGCAGGCAGCAGGAGGTGGCGGGACCGCGAGGGCATCCTCGTCGGTCCCGAGGTTCGTGCTGGGAGGGTCCCCGGGCTCCTCAGGCAGTAGACAGGGGTTCACTTCCCAGCTGTTTATTCCATTCCCGTCCCCCAATGCAAGGGTGTCGCAGACTCCCCACAGAACCACTAACGAGTCTCCATTTTCCGTTGCAGGACGAGACTCCGCGGAACCAGGGGGCACAGGCTCCCCTGTATTAGGTCAGGCGGCCGCACGCCCCAGGCGCACATGCGGCAAGCCACAATGGTTGAGGGACTTCGTCCCATCCTAGGGGGGAGGGATGTTATGTATGCATGTACAATGTTACTTTAAATATATGAATGTAACCAGTCCACAATCACAATGTATCTCAGCTGTTAAGGAACGCGAGCAAGCCGCCCATAGAGGGCAGCTGCGAGCGTTCAGTCTCACATGGTTCACATTCCCCAAATCATGAACAGCCGCGGGAACTTCCCCGCATGATCAAGAACTACAGAAGAAGAACTACAGAAGAGAGGCGTGACCTGGGCGAGGTCACGCCGGTAGCAGCCAATGAGCTACCGTGCAGCAAGATTCAAATGTATTGTGCTACTGTATATAATGAGATGTACCTCCGCCATTACCACATGTTCATCCTGATCATCAACCAATAAACCTGTGTTAGTCCTCACTGCGACTCCTTCTTTGTCTTCCGTGCAAGACACCAAAGTGCTCCAGGTGTTTTTGGACTTCAATTCCCAGAAGACCAAGTTAGCACTCCTGCTGATCAGCGCTTCTGGGAATTGAAGTTCAAGAACACCTGGAGCACCAAAGCTGGCCACCCCTGGGTTAGCCTTACACATCTGGAAGGCATTAGGTTGGAGAAATGGTTTTCAAGGCTCATCCTCTGAATCTCCTTGATGTGCACCATCCTTCAGTGCACAGAGAAATTATGACACACCAATGGGGCAATCAGGACACCTGATCTGGAGAGGGCCTGATCCTGCTCCATCACCCTCAGGATCCTTACTTTGCCCCCTCCTCCCTAGGTGTATGGTGGGAGCCCATCATACTTTCTTGAGGACTCGATCCGCCACTGACACCCTTCCTACAGCGAAGAAGTCACGATCCCTTTCCCCCTCCTGCTCCTCCCCTCAGGAGCCCAGCACGCATGACCTCAATCTCTCCCCGTGGCCTCACCAGCTTGAGGTCGAGCACCTTGGCCTCCTGCAGAAGCGACATGAATTTGGTGGTGAGGAGCCCCAGGCTCTTCTTGTGCCAGCTCGGGGTGCCCCCTGGCAGCTGTGGCCTGGACTCTACCATCTGCCTGCCTCAGATGCCTCACCGCAGCCAGTGTAGTTCCCAGCACTCCCTTGCAGCCCCCGTGCTCTGACCCCTCCACTACTTCCAGTCAATGCACGGCAATATGGGAGGAGAAGGGGGAGTGAAGCTGCCATCTTGAGAAATGGTGGAGCACCTGGGTGCATCCTGAGGCCTGCCTCCCTTTAGCTCCACCCACTCCATAACGGAACTTTTCCTGGCCGGCAGGAGGGGCTCCCCTTTGCATCCCTTAAATGGGTTTCAAGACCCCCACAGTGCTGATCTCGCAAGCCCAAGGTAGCTGTGTGCCAAATTTCATTGAGATTGGACCAGGGGTGTGGGTTCCTTTAGAGCACATACAAGACCACATCTCTGTTTTATAGATATAGATGTACCTTGAACTCAGTGATTTTACAGTTTTGCATTTGGCACCCAAACAAGTAACAGCCATAAACCTATTGAGGATTTATGCTGATGCTAATTAGACAATTGGTACTTTCATGCTTGACCACATGCAAATTGTTCAAATTGGCACATAGCCAGGAATATGAATGGTAACTCATTAATAACTGGCAATTCACTGCCACAATTTATGATATCTACATTTAGAGCAAACTAAATCCCCTGCAAGATTCTGGCCAATGTGATTTTGAATTAAAATGGGCAAACACATGATGCCACTGCATTGTGGAGTATGGAAGCTACTCTTACAAGAGGCAAGTGGGAGAGCAAAAAAATTCTCTCCAGTCCAAATGGGATGTGCTGAAAAATCACAGTACTGTACAGTAGTTCATGGCAAAATATTGTAAGTGAGGTTGTGTTTGTTAGTGATGGAATGAAAACCTTGGTCCCACCACCCACCATCAGAAAGAATACAGCAAGAGCAGTAGAGGCTGTGGGAGGAAATTATTGCTGCCCATTTCAGCGCATCAGCCTGGAGATGCAAGCTAATGCATTGCATTAACAATGTAAACATCTAAAACGAGATTTGAGCAACATATTGGTGTTCTGTACTTCATCATGACTACAACTTAGCCATTTCCTTGATGCTGCTCGCCACTGACTTTAGTCATCATCGTTCCCTTTATTTTATAATCTTTTATCCTGTTTCTAGATCTTTTCCCCAAATCACAGGTCAAGGTCCTTAAAATGTTCTAGGTGCTATTAACTTCTGTTAATAAGTAACTACATTCCACAGCATCTTCCTTTGCTTCAGCCGGCATTGGGTTGCACTGGTTGTCTGTAACTCTCCTCTGACAGTTTGGTATTTTTTCTTGAGGGCAACTCCTTATTAGGGAGATACAGATACAGTCGTACCATTTCCAAACCTCGTCACTCTTAAAGTATTTGCATGCTTTTATTTCAGAGGTTTGGTTTTAAATTCCAATATAAGCTCTGAGGCTGATTTTCTGGGAGGCTCTTTGTTTTTCACATCTATATGACAAGGAGCTACAACTAACTCTTCTCTTCATCCTGGGAATAGCTTGGTCTACTGAAAATATTGAATAGAGGAGAAAGCACAACTGACAGATTTGGCTATCTCTACATGCCACATGTCCACGGAAATGTCTGCAGAAGCAGACAGCGTTGGTTCTTCGGCTATAAACAGAGATGAGCACTGAACCCTAGAGTCAGATATGGCTGGCTTTCGAGCAAGGGTGACCTTTACCTGCATTATTGGATCCATGTACAAGCTACAGATTAGAACTCAGCTGCTAAAGAACTTCTAAATGCATCACACACACACACACCACACACACACATTTTGACAATGTTATGGAATGTCATATAGTTGAAGTAGTTTAGGTCATCAGTGTTTCTGAAGCTGGCCTTTGGTTTTTGGACCAATTTCCAGAAGCCTAAGTCAATTCCCCAAAGCACTGATCAGCCAATGTACTGACTTAGGCATCTGGGAAGTGAAGTCCCCTTGTGGGGCATGGGGCCCACACTGGGAAACACTGGTATAGATGCAGCCACATAGCCTCAGGTGTGATGAAAGACACTGTCCTTTCACCAGTGGTGAAGTAAAGGTGCAGCCAGATGACAATTTAAGTCTGTTTTTGGAGGGTGTTCCAGGCACAGTCTGTTTTGATTTATTTTCTGGTAACTAGATGACTTTTCAGGAGATCAGTCCCATACTGATGAATGCCTAGTCTGGACCTTTTCAGTCCAGCAGCAGGGCTGTTCTTTTCTTTCTTTTTTGGGGGGAGGGAGCTGGGCTGGACTAGATTGAATATGGATAGAAAGTCATTTTAAAAGGTCAGACTGCACGCAGCAAAACAACCCTTTCTGGTACAATCCAAGGCAATCTTATATCACTACTATTGCACACTAAATTGGAAATCCCAATCTGTTCAGCAGTTTTACTTAGACCAGAGGTGGCCAAACTATAGCCCGGGAGCCAGATCTGGCCCACAGTGAATGCACAAAACACTTCCATAAGTGCACCCACGGTTGTTGTAAATGCGTTTACGACAGCTGCGAATGCATTTTACGGCAGCATTTGCAAATGCGTGAGCACGTTTTACTTCCACTTCTGGCAGGAAGAACCATGTGACTGGCCCAATCAGCTTTCTGGGTGGCGTGGTCAGGTCTGCGGCATGAAAAGCTTGGCCACCCCTGACAGACTGTGCAGAAGCCTCTAATTCTTTGCTGCTCAACTGACAAAATATTGAGGTTACTTTGGGCTTCTCAGTTTGCATCCTCTTTATTTTTAAATAAATTCAGTCCTCACCATCAGGCAGTTAATGTCTTTGTAGGTTAGTGGTTTTGCAGATGACACTTCTCTGTAATCTTTATGATATATTGTCTTTTGTATCTGTTTTACCTTAAAAGGGACTGCAGTGGCTCAAGTGGTTACGACACTGACTGGAAGGCGGCCGGTCAGCAGTTCGATACCCGAGCACTGCACGACGGAATGAGCACCCGTCTCTGTCCCAGCTCCTGCCAACCTAGCAGTTTGAAAGTACAGTAACAAATTGCAAGTAGATAAATAGGGAAGATAAACAGTGTTCCGTGCTTTCCGGTGTCTAGGCATGCCTGCCACATGCCCATGGAAACGTCTGCAGATGCAGACAGCGCTGCCTCTTTGGCTGTGAAACAGACTTGAGCACTGAACCCTAGAGTCAGATTTCGAGCAAGAGAGACTTTTACCTTTACCTATCTTATTTCAGAACAAAATATGCATGTTTACCTAGTCTTGTTTGTATATATAGTCATATCAACCTTTTGTCAAGATTAAGGATTTTTCTTAACTCTGGATTTTTTAGGAAGAGGAAAGCTGAATAGACATTTGTATGAAGTACAAAGTGTTTTGTCTATCATGCAACAGACCAACAGGGTGCAGTGCTATCCTGCTCTCTGCCTCACATGTAACATTTGCCAGCATCAACAGTTAGGGTTCTGGTGAGCAAAATGTTAACTTTTTTAAGAAGGCAGGAGAGATGGTATTTCTGTACTTTTCACATAGAAAGGGAGACACAAAATAAGTAGGAGAGGTCCTGTTGGCACAAGAATAGTAACAGCCAGCAAGAGACCAAAGCTTTTGACTCGAATTAACTCCTTTGCCAATGTTTGTCTTACAGGTTCACTTATTTCTTTCTCTGAAAAGCTGTCACTTGATAATGGCTTTCAGTTCCTGTTGAAAAAGAAATTGCATGCAGCATATCAACTCACTGACTGAGTGACCAAATGAATGAATTATTAGAAGGACCTACTGCGGACTTTTGGGAAGGAGGGGGATTTGATGATGAAAACTGTCTTGGGTTGAGGATGGCAGGAAGGGTAACATCCAATTTTGGGGTGAGGCAGAGCCTTAGTCCACATGCTGCTCCAGTTTTTGCACTGTAGGGCACACTATCTATTCGGAATTGTCAGTGTCAGTGCTGTACCGCATCAGCAAAGCGCCCAGGGATAATCCTTAGTATAGAACAGGGATTCTCAACCTACGACCTGTGGGCCAGATGTGGTCCACAGCACCATTTCATGTGGCCCCACCTCCACCACACCAGGAAGTGCAATGTGGTGGAGGAAGGGCAAAATGGCCATCTGGCCTCTAAATCTGTCTGAGGGAGTGTGACCTGGGCCCCGGCTTTAAAAGGTTGAGAACTCCTGGTATGGAAGAACACAGTCACTTCACACAAAGCCATGAACAAGGCTGAGGTACAAAATGCATCTTCATGGACATAGACATATTCATGCTATAGACAAACAACTAAACGCTGCCTTTAAGAATAACAGTTCTAATTTCTCTGAGCCTTCACATACTCCCAATCTTCTCAATATTTTCTCTTCCCATCTTTCCAGTATTTCTCCATTCATTACCTTATACAAGAGGAGAGAGAGAGAGAATGAATGAATGAATGAATGAATGAATTGGATTTATCAAAATGTACAGGGTGGCCCATAAGACCCTACCTGGCCCGTAAGTCCCTACCCATCTATATAACTTATGCATCCAATGTATCTGTGTGCTGTCCCTCATTCTCACTGCATAATATTATGCGACACCATGTTTTGTGAGACATTTCTCTCAATGTAGCAGCGGTTATTGTTTCAAATGCTGTGCTAACAGCTGCCTTTAGTATTGTTTAGACACAAAGAGAGTAGGGCTCTTCTGGGGGAGGAAGGAAGCACTCCCACTGGGCTGCCCGGCAGAGGGTTGGGGTGAAACTCTGTGCTGAGAGGAGGGAGGAAGCACACTTATTGGACTGCTGGGCAGAGTGAATCCTGGGGAGATGGCGTTTATGCTCACAGAGAGGACAGGTAGAGATTTACAGGCCAGGTAGGGACTTATGGGCCATTCTGTAGATTAACATGGCTGAATGTCTGTCACTCCTGTGACAGTGAGAAGTTGAACTGGGAAGAAAACTTTCACACATTGGCTGCATCTCCTGACTTAAACTAGAAGGCTAGCTCTCTTCCTGGAAGACACTTCAAAGGATTTATAGTCATTTCAAAGATATTTGGCTGTTTGCCCTGAGTGATATGTTAATCTGGCATGATGGCTAGCAGCCAGGCAGAGAGAATGATCTGTTTACAATAAATCAGAAAGAATGACCCATCATAAAGGATTAGCTGGTATAAAGTCAATCAGCTAGAGCAGAGGTTCGCAACCTACAGCCCACAGTGCCAAATAATCTGCCCCCGACCTTGCTCCAGCCTCCTCTTCCGCCAAAATCATTTACGTAGCCATAAATGAGTCCACAACCATTGTAAATTTGTTTACTACAGCTGTAAATGAGTCTGCGGCCATCGTAAATGCGTTGACCACAGCCGTGGACATGTTTTATGGCACCAGTCTGGCCCACTCAGCTGTCTGACGGGTCGTGATTCGGCCCGCAACTGGAAAACATTGAGAACTCCTGAGTTAGAGTCAAGGATATGAGTCCTAGTGACCTTGCAAGAAGGAAAGGGGGATGCTAGACTCCCTTAGCTTGGTCTTGCTTATGAATAGACCAAGATTTGTGCAGATATTAAGTGCAGGTTGAGAAAAATTCAGTAAGGAAAAAATTAAGACATTGTAATTTTAGCGTGGTTCTTCTGCAATGCCTAAATTGTGTCCCAATGTCTGTATTTTGCTTTGGAGAAGCTTACATCACATTTATTTGGGCATTTATAGTCTTTTAAATTGCCCTTTCTTTTTCCTTGTTTTTCTTTTTCAATGAATTTACTTAAATCTTTTTACATGGTAGGAATTTCTGTGTCCCTAAATCCAGTCTAAACAATTTGACTATTTACTAAAGAAATTGTGACATTTTTCCTTTTAAAGTTTCCTTTGTAGTTTCAGATATGAGAAAGTTATTTTTGCTCATGTTGTGTATTAAGGCACCTTTGCAAGTTGCGCAGGCAGCGCCTTGCAAAGAGAAAATGGTGGTTTTCAGCCATCCAAATTAGGAGATAAAAATGGCGTGAATTCTCCCTCTCTAAGTGCACCCAGTATGCTAATCAGAGTTCTGTGATTGGTTACAGTTTTGGATCCTGTTCCCCATTGGTTAATACATATATATCGTGTTATGATTGGTTGGTTGTGCTTGTCCGATGGGTCGCTACTTTGTATCAAGGAGCTACCGCCGGGGAGACACTATATAAGCCCCACGGGTAAACAAGGGTAGGGCCGGACCGGATCTATGTTACCCATTCTCCACAGGTAGCCAGTATGTGCTAAGCCTGGGTCTCCTCCACACGCTAACACTACTAATGTAGCTCAGTCTTTGCCAATCTTCTACAGCAAATTCTGGAGGGACTGATTTCATGGGATTCGTATAGCCATCTTTGTGTCCGGAGCGCCTTGTAAGCTTTATCTGAAATACTGTTTAATAAACGCTTGTTGCTGTTCTGTTCATTGTTGTCTCGACTATTTCTTATAATGGCCGGACGCGACAGCTCAGGAGGGCAGAAATCCCACAAGTCCCTCTTCCTGACACTGATAATAGAATGAAATTATTTTTCTTTGCACTGTACTTAATGGTGGAGCCAACCCGGCTTTTGTGAGATCTGTATGTATAAGAAACCAGTTCAAGATTGAAGTGTCAATTTTCTTTCACTTGTATTCCATTGTGTCTTACTTCACTTCTAAAAACTGGTAACTATACTGTACTTCTTTTTTACTTCTATAACAGCTCACAGAGAATTTAATTTACAGTACTCTCATGTGTATCAGCCACCCTGAGGAATTTCAGATATGTCTACTCTACTTTCCAGCTGTGATCCTATTTTATTTTATTCTTAAAATCTCATTTTTATAAAGACATTAGCTTCTAATGGCAGCACGTGTTTCCATTATCATAACTTATTTTAATGCAGGAGCAAGCAATGAAATGAGTAGTTTGTGATGTTCAGGAACATTATTTTGCAAGTTCAACCTATCTGCCCAAAGAGCCACACAATTCAACAGTGGGAGGCTGGGGCGGGGGAGGTTATGACAAAATATCTGCAGTTAATATGGGTACAAATGCATTCAGAGTGGGATTGCCTTTGAAAATGTCCCAGAATCTTCCACTTGTACTAAATAAAGCTGGCAAAAAGGCACTTGTTAACTGTGATCATAGGCAGGAAGCCATCTTTGGTCAACTCAATATATATTTCAGGCAGACTTCAAAATAGTGGTTTTGGCTTATAAAAGTCTTCATAATTTGAGATTCTAGAGAACATTTTGCTGCCAGAGTCAAAGAATAAGATGGTGCCACCTTTATTCATTCCTTGTATAGAAGTTAATCAGGAAACTGAGCCTTACTTAAACACTAGTCATGAGACAAACACTAGTCATGAGACAAATATCCTCTATCTATCTATCTATCTATCTATCTATCTGTCTGTCTGTCTGTCTGTCTGTCTGTCTCTGTCTGCCTGTCTGCCTGTCTGCCTGTCTGCCTGCCGGGTGGAACGGGGCGGCAGTAATGTGCCGGATACCATTTCGGCAAAGAAAATCTTGAAACTCTGCCGACATGAAGGTCAATGCGTTATCAGACACAACAATGTCAGGTAAGTCAAAAGAACAAAACACTCTTCTTAGATTGCGGATTATGACCGCAGAGGAAGTCCCAGACATGGGGATGAGTTCCAACCATTTGGAATACGAATCTACGACAAGCAGAAATGTGGTTCTCCTGAAGGGACCAGTGAAGTCAATATGAACTCATGACCAGGGACCCTTGGCAGTGTCCCACTCTCTACTGGGAAGATGTGTTTCCTCCGGCCTGGAGGCTTGACATTCCCTACATTGCCCGACTCATGCCTCAATGTCGAGGTCTAATCTGGGACACCAGAAATAACTACGTGCTAGCGTCTTCGACTGGACAGTTCCTGGGTGGCTCACATGTAGTGTACGAAGCACCTTGTTCCTTAGGCTTGACAGAATGACCACTCTGTACCCCCATACCAAGCACCCTCTCTCAATTGACAGTTAGTTACGTTTGCTGTAAAATACCTTGAACCCTTCAAAGACCTGTGGCGATGGCCACCCTTTCTGAACCCACATGGAGAACTTTGACAGGAGGGGATCCTTCCTTGTCTCAGCCGCGATGCCTGCAGCAGACAATGGTGGGGAGTCTAACACCTCTAACATGAAGACCTGATGGTCCATCTCAGTTTTGCCCACGATCACAACTGGGGATCTGGACATTGCATCTGCATTGCTGATCCTGGCACCTGGGCGATGCTGAAGGTCGAATTGGTATGCCTGTAGGAACATGGCCCAGCACAGCATGCGTTGTGACAGGATTTGCGGTGTAGGTTTGTATGGCACGAAAATGCCTAACAATGGCTTGTGATCTGTGACGATCGTGAGAGCCCTTCCGTAGATAAAATAGTGGAATTTCTTGGTCCAAGCGATTATTGCCAGTGCCTCTCTGTCGATCTGAGTGTAATTCTTCTCTGCTGCAGACAAGGACCTGGAATAATAAGCGACAGGTGTTTCTTTTCCTCCCCCCAGGTTGTGGCAAAGCATAGCTCCCACCCCCACAGGTGAGGCATCACAATCCAGGATAAGGGGATTTTGGGGATCGTAATGTGTGAAGACAGCATCAGAAGTTAGGAGTTTCTTGACCTCGCGAAATGCTTTTTCCTGAGACGGACCCCACTGCCACACAGTTTGCTTCTTTAGTAACTGGTGTAGTGGCTTGGCTATGTGTTTTATGTGTTTTAATTTTGTTTTTAGATGAGGTTTTTATGTAATTGTTTTATTGGTAATGGTTTTATCTTTCTTGTATTGTACATATATGTATATTTTTCTGTTGTTGCCGCCCTGAGTGGTGTGTTGCACTAGGAGGGCGGGGTAGAAATCTAGAAAAATAAATAAATAAATAAATAATGGTGGCCTTTTGAGGAAGAAACAAATGATAGAAATTCAGGAGGTCTAGAAAGGCTTGAAGTTCAGTTTTAGAAGTTGGATGGGGAGCATCCCACACAGCTTTGACCTTGGCATCAGAGGGCTTGATGCCTTCAGGGGTGATTTTGAAACTGAAGAATTCTACCTCCCATGCAAAAAACAAAAAACAAAATAATTTGTCCTTTTTCACACGTAACCCCGCATTTTGAAAATGTTCCAACACTTTACTGAGTTTGGCTGCAAGGTTCACCCTGTCCTCTCTGGCAATCAATACATCATCGAAATAAGGTAGCACCCCAGGGAGACCCTTTAGCAACCTTTCAACCAGGGCCTGGAAAATGCCAGGTGCAGCATTGACACCAAATTGTAGGTGTTTAACACAAAATGCACCCCTGTGGGTGGTGATTGTTTGACACAGTGCTGATTCAGAGGTCACAGGCAATTGTCGGTGTGCCTGGGCCAAGTCCAATTTGGCAAAACACTTTCTCCCGTGGAGGGTAGCGAGTAGGTGGCTTACCACTGGAACAGGACAAGAGTTAGTGCGAATAGCCTTATTGATAGTGCATTTATAGTCCACACAGATGCGGATGTCCGCATTGGCTTTGAGTGCGGTGACAATGGGGGTCTCCCATGGAGCAGAATCCACCGGCTCCAGAATGCCCTGGGCAACCAGTTTGTCAAGTTCCATGTCAATGTGGTCCTTGAGTGCGAAAGGCACCCGACGAGGCTTCATACAAATGGGCTGGACAGTTGGATCCAGCTCGAAGTTAACAGGGGGCCCTTTGAACGTACCCAGTCCCACACAAAAAACATCAGGGTAGTATTCACAAGCGGCTTGAATGGGGTCAGCCTGAACCCCATTAATTCCTGAAATTGCAATACCCAGGGGCCCAAACCATTGTGTACTCAAAAGGTTGTTCTTACCCACCTTGTCCATGACAAGCGGGAGTTTAGCTGCAACAGCTTTAAAGTGCATGTCAAATGTGCCAATCCCAAGCACAGGGATGTGACGACCCTGCACATCATTCACGTTGACCTCGAGAGCCCGCAGCTTCGGGCGGGCCGCAGGCGGAAGTTGAAGAAACTCTTTTTGGGAGATGATTGAGTAGGACATACCCAAGTCAACCTCCATCCAAAATGGGCAACCCTGCAGGTGGACGTCAATGAAGAACATCGCGTGGACACTGGATGAAGCACTTTACCTTGCGTAGACCTTTGAAATCGGGTACTCTGTCCAGCGATGACCTCTGTCCCCTGGACAACCCTCGGAGCGCTGGCGGCACACTTTCACAATGTGCCCCCTTCTCCCACACTTGTGGCACTCTGCAGACTTGAACCGACACTGGGCATGGAGGTGTCTGCTCCCATAGCCCTGACATGGACCGATGTAACCCTGGAAGTTTTGGAGTGTCTACGATGAACCTTACAAACGTCCTCCTCTTCTTGTATCGTCCGAAGATGACGAGAGGCTGGAGCAATGCTGATTGTGGACGGTCGCTTTGTTCGGGACCTAAGCAGCAGGCTGGGCTTGGAAGAACTTTATCCCAGCGTTGGCAACCTCGGCCACCTGGGTCTCCTTGAAAACCTGGTTGAACGTCAGTGCCTCCCTCTTCATCAGGCGACGCTGAGTTGCCTCATCCCTGAGGCCAACAAGAAGTCGGTTGCGGAGAGACTAGTTTAGATTCTGCCACTGGCAAGGCACTGTAGCTTGGCGAAGAGCAGCAATGTAGTCAGTGACCGATTCCCCTATCTTTTGATCTCACCTGTAGAAGGTCACTCTTGCCAGAAATATTAAAATCTTTGGCTTGCAGTGATTTCTCAGGATGGTCAAAATGTCTTTCAGGGGGGTGTCCTTCAGAGCTTGTGGCAGGAGAAGGTGCACGATGGGCTCGATCGTAGGCAACCCACAATGAGCCAGGAACGTTGCCTTTTGTTTCTCCTCTTCGATCTCCTTAGCGATGACAAAGTTCTCAAACTGGATCTCATACATGGGCCAAGACTGGCTTGGAGAGGTCGAAGGACCCAAACAAAGAAGCGGCGGCGGCGGCCATATCCAACCTTCATCGCCAATGTTGAGTCCGGTCAAAGAAGTATTATAACCAGCAGGATTGGGTTACACTCTGTGATCTTTATTCATCTCAGGTTCCGGACTGGGGAGTATGTACAGGGATGGCCAATATATATACAGTGTTTGAGCCGTTACAAAATAAGATACATTTCAGCGGGCTTCCAGAGGACGTACAAAGTTCAGTCTTTCCCGCTTTGAGACATCTTTGAATTTGGCACCTTTAGAAATGGTGCGCTTCTGGGTTCCTGGTTTTGGCATGGTTTGACATTTAAATATAATAAATCCTTATACACAACAACTCTGAAGCAGTGGTTCCCAATGTGGGCACCTCACCACACAGGGGGACTTCGATTCCCAGAAGCCTAAGTCAGTACACTGGCTGATCAGTACTTTGGGGAATTGGCTTAGGCTTCTGGGAATTGAAGTTCAAAAACTAAAGGTTGGGAAACACTGCTCTAAAGTCAGTGAGTACTGGACGCTGACCTAAGGTGATCAATGCATCTGGAGGAGGAAGTGAATCTTAAAGCATCAAGGAACTAAAGCAGGCATGCCCAAACTACAGCCCGTGGGCCAGGTACAGCCCCCTGAAGCCATTCCATCAGGCCCATGATGCCCTTGCCAAACCAGGAAGTAAATACAAACGCTTCTGCACATGTGCAGACATGTCTGTATTCACTTCCTGGTTCAGCATAGACGTCCTCGCGCATGCACAGAAGCGTCCATATTCACTTCCTGGTTTGGTGCGGACGTGCTCACACATGTGCAGAAGCATCCACACCAAACCAGTAAGTGAATATGGCCACTTCCGCACACATGCAGAAGCTTCCACGCCAAACCAGGAAGTGAATATGGACGCACATGCGCAAACACACCCTTTTCCAGGGGTGTGGTCTGGCCCGCTCAGCTGTTCTGGGGGCGTGGTCAGGCCCCTGGCCCAAAAAGTTTAGGCACCCCTGAGCTAAAGTGATCTTGCTAGTAGTAAAGACTTCCTTTTGTCTCTCCCCCCTCCCCATGTCTTTACTTCTCCTAAAAGGAAGTGGAGGACGGAGGGAGAGAATACAATGTTCAAAGACGGCACTCTTCAAAAGAAGCAAATGGTGAAAGCAGACTTGAAAAGAAAATGGGAGCAAAAACAAGAAGCTGGCCAAGAGCCTCATTTCAAATGAAGGGCCTGACAAATAGCTCTCTAGTTTGCCCCCACCCCCCTTTCCTGCTTATTTTGCTAAGCAGCTTTTGGGATCAGGAAGCCTGCTTTGTAAAACAAAGGCAAATGATATACATGGTGTGCCTCACTTCCAAGCACAGTTTCAGGAACAGCTGAAGCCGCACAGCAAATAGTTCCTTGCATAAAGTGAAGTTGCTGACTGGGAGGCGGAAGGTCAGTAGTTCGATTCCCCGAGTATTGCAGGACAGAACGAGCTCCCGTCTTTGCTCCAGCTCCTGCCAACCTAGCCGTTCGAAAGCAAGCAAATGCAAGCAGATAAATAGAGACCACTTCAGTGGAAAGGTAACAGTGTTCCGTGCACTCTGGTGTCTAGTCGTGCCTGCCACGATGTTGTGTTCTTTACTGTACCTTTTACAATGTATCCATTCACGTGCATCCAATGTAACCATGCTTGTGTAACATTATAACCAGCAGCTGCTTAACTGTAGCCCTTGCAATAGGACGCGAGCTAATGACCACCTGGTGGCAATAGCGAGCGTTCAAGCTCTCCTGGCCCAGACTCACCAGCAAACAACAGCGCGGGAAGTTTCCCGCCATCACCTACACCTGGACAAGAAGGGCGTGACCGTCCATGACGTCACGTGGACAGTAACCAATAGACTGTCGAGGAGCCACATTCAAAATGTATAGCCACTGTATATATTGAGCTACCCGTCCGCCATTACTTCATGTTCCCCCAGGATCATCATGCAATAAACCTGTGTTAAGCCAACCCTTCGGCTGTTTTGTTGTCTTTGGTCCCATACTCCAAATTGGCGACGAAGGTGGGATATGGCTGCCCACGGGACCAAGACATGCGCCGGTTTCGAGATCAAGAGACCGGCAGACTGGGAAATCTTCGAGATGGACTTCCAGGGAGCCCTGGTGGAATCCGAAGTCACGGATGAGGCAAAGAAAAGGGCCATCTTCACCAGGATGCTGGGGCCGGACACCAAGAGGGTCTTGGTGGACCTGATCGCGCCGAGAAGGGCGAGTGAATTCCAGGTGAAAGAGCTCATGCACATGCTGCGCGAGTACTTCCGGCCCTCGACGGCGATGTTCCCCGCTCGGAGCGCGTTTTGGAGGCGAGTCCAAGCGCCCGGGGAGACGGTCGCCGACTTCGCAGCGGCCCTGCGACTGGCTGCCGGCCCATGCAAATGGGAGAACGCAGAAATCACACTCAGAGACTGCGTGCTGTGCGGCCTGAACGACGCCGAAACTCAGCGCACATTGATGAACCGGGAGCCACCCCCCACGTTGCAGGAGGTCCTGAAGGAGGCACAAGCCGCGGAAGCTACGAAGGCCGGGGTCCAGGAGCTCCAGGACTGGCGGCCAAAGACAGGCAAGGCAGAGACTTCGGTGCACGTTTCGGTGCACGCGGCGCGGCGAGTTTCGAAGTCGTCCGCGGAGAGCAGCGACGACGAGGACGTCCGGAAGGTCCGGAAGGAAGGCCGGCGTTGCGACGGCTGCAGAGCGAACCACGACCGCACCAAATGCCCCTTCAGAAAGGCCGAGTGTCACAACTGCGGCCGCCGCGGGCACATCGCCAAGGTCTGCAGGAAACGGCGCGAGGCCCAGAAGAGCTCGAGAGACCGTGCGACGAGACCCAAGGACGGCACCCAGACCACGAGGAAGTGAGACGGCGTGGGCCGCATCGCCCACGACAGCGAAGACGACGCACCGGTGTTCATCGTGTCCGTGGGACACCCCCGTTACTTTGTTGAGGTACTAGTACAAGGGGCCCCCATTAGGATGGAAATTGACTCGGGTTCCTCATATTCCATCATTCCCCAGAAGGAGTTTCTGAAAATTGCCCCCCACGTGCGGCCCAAACTCAAAGCTTTGAGGTCCACGCTACGGGACGTGCAAGGGAACTGCATTCCAGTGTTGGGGGTTGGAAAATTTCAGGTCCAATTTAAGAAACACGCCGCGACTCTCTCCCTAGTTGTTCTTAAAGGGGGGAATTGCAGCCTCCTCGGGACTCAATTGTTCCAGCCCCTGGGTTTGTTCATTGGGGGGGGGGGGGTGCACGCCGTTGCCGTTGGGACTGACCCAATTCAGGAGGTGTGCGACGCGCACCCCGAAGTCTTCAAGAAAGGACTTGGGAAATTTAAGGGACCCCCAGTAGCCTTCGACCTAGACCCTGAGGTCCGCCCAATAAGACTCAAACCGCGCCGGGTGCCATTCGCACTCAAGGACAAAATAGAGGCGGAACTGGACAAATTGGTGGGCCAGGGGATTCTTGTTCCTGTTGATTCTGCGGAGTGGGAAACTCCAATTGTAACAGCACTAAAGGCCAATGGGGAGGTGCGCATATGCGCTGATTACAAGTGCACCATCAACAAGGCCATTCGCCCCAATGCGTATCCGGTGCCGGTAGTCAGCCATTTGCTGGCCAGGTTACATGGGGGGAAGTGTTTCGCTAAACTCGACTTAGCACAAGCCTACCAGCAGCTCTCGGTGACCCCAGCCGCAGCCGCTGCTCAAACGATAGTCACCCATAAGGGGGCGTTCCAGGTGACGCGCCTTCAATTCGGCGTAAACTCAGCGCCTGGAATTTTCCAGTCACTCGTGGAACGCCTCCTGAAGGGGCTCGAGGGGGTGTTGCCTTATTTTGATGACGTATTGATAACGGGGGGGAGTCGGGCCAAATTGGCAAAGAGGTTGGGCAAGGTTCTGGCGATATTCGAAAAGGCGGGGTTGAGGCTGCGAAAAGACAAATGCGTCTTCTTCGCGACCGAGGTCGAATTCCTAGGGTTCCGGGTCACTCCTGAGGGAATAAGGCCGTCCAAATCTAAGGTAGACGCCATCAAGAAAGCCCCTCGCCCCACCTCCAAGCCCGAGTTGCAGTCGTTCCTAGGGCTGCTGAATTTTTACCACTCTTTCCTCCCCCGGAAAGCAGCCGTGGCCGAACCGTTGCACAGATTGCTTAAAAAGGACGAGGCATGGAAGTGGGGCGACGAGCAAGAGAGGGCATTTAGTGAGCTAAAGCAGCTTCTGGCGTCTGATGCCATCCTAACCCATTTCAACCCCAAACGCCCAGTGGTCCTGATCTGTGACGCATCCCCGGTGGCGGTGGGGGCGGTGCTGTGCCACGTGCTGGAAAACGGGAGGGAGGCCCCGATAGCATTCTACTCCAGGTCCCTGTCCCAAGCGGAGAGAAACTACGCCCAGACAGACAGGGAAGCATTAGCGATAATTGCGGGAACAAAAAAGTTCCACGACTTCCTGTATGGCCGCCCCTTCACAATCGTGACCGACCACAAGCCCCTGCTAGGCATTTTTACCGCAGATAAGCCCACGCCACAGATCCTGTCCCCTAGGATGCTTAGGTGGGCCATTTTTCTCAACGCGTATCAGCACGCATTAGTTTACAGGCCCGGGAGGGAGATCAGCCATGCGGACGCTCTATCGAGGTCCCCCCTCCCCCAGGATAGCAGCCACGTGGGCGGGGAGGAGCCGGACCACCAGGTGCTGATGATAGAGGTCCTCGACTCGCCACCAATACTGCCCGCCGACATCGCCAAAGCGACCGGCAAGGACAACATTTTAGCAAAGGTCAGCTCCTGGGTGCAGAAAGGGTGGCCAGCATCCTCCCCGGCAGCGGAATTCGACCCATTTTTTCGAAAGAAGTTAGAATTGTCCCTTGAGAGGGGGTGCCTTCTCTGGGGCCAGCGAGTAGTGATCCCGGCGTCCTTACGACCGCGGGTCCTCAAACTCCTGCACGTCAGCCACCCTGGAATTGTGCGCTCCAAAGCCCTGGCACGGAGCTATTTCTGGTGGCCCCAGCTAGATGCCGACATCGAGCACATGGTCGGCACTTGTGAACCCTGCCAAAGCTCCAGGCCAGAAGAAGCCCGCCTGCCTCACCGGGAGTGGGACGCGGCGAAGGGACCGTGGTCCCGGATTCATGTAGACTTTGCTGGCCCGTTCCGTGGGACGCTGTTTCTCCTTGTGGTGGATGCTTTCTCCAAGTGGTTGGAGGTCATTCCAGTTACAAGCACGTCCACGGCCACAACCATAAAGCATTTGCGGAGGGTTTTTTCCACGTTCGGTTTACCCGACACCCTCATAAGCGACAACGCAAGTTGTTTCACGTCCTCTGAGTTTAGGGCATTCACAGAAATCAACGCCATTCGGCACATCACCTCCGCTCCTTTCCACCCTGCCACAAACGGCCAAGTAGAGCGCCTTGTGCGTACCACCAAGGACGCGCTGCGGCGCATGGGGCCCGGGGACCTAAACCATCAAGTGTGCCAGTTTCTGCTAGGTTATAGAGTGACTCCCCTAGCGTCAGGATACTCCCCCGCGGAGCTGCTTATGCGCAGGAAACTGACCACCATACTAACTAGGCTAGACCCCACGAGGGTGGAGCACAAGGGGAAGAACATTGGGATAGAGGACACAAAGAGTTTCGACGTGGGTGCCACCGTGTATTGCAGGAATTACGCCAGCGCGGGTCCGGCCTGGGTACCGGGCGTCATCTTAGAGCAGACCGGTCCCATCTCGTACCGCGTCGAGACCAGCACAGGTCTACTCTGGAGGCGGCACGCAGACCAGCTCCGGCGCAGGGTCCCCGACGAGTGGGGCACGGACCGCGGGAAACAGGATTCAGCGTTAGGGTTCTCCCCCACCCGTTCAGCCCAAGGGGGAGGAAAGGGGGGCCATGGGTCCCCACCAAGGGGGGAGGAAAGGGAATCTGTCCTCATAGATACCCTGCGGGATCGGTCAGCAGAGAGAAGGGAAGCCGATCTCATAGATATTCCGCGGGATCTCCCCACAAATACGGATACCCAAACAGAGTTAGATTTTGATTTTCAGAACCGGGGAAGTTTTGCGGAGTGGTCCCCCACCCGTCCAAGCGAGAATAGGGGTTTTTCGTTAGCCCCGAGTGTCTCCGGTCTGCCCACAATGGAGTTTTTCCCTTCCCCCAAAACCGCCAAACCACGGCAAGCCTCTAACAAGCCTCCCTCTCCCGTTTCAGGACAAGGGACCAGGGAACGAGGAAGCAGTAGCGCCCCTGGGGCAGGTCAGCCCACATCGCGGCCCAAACGCGTTTGCAATAAGCCATCTTGGCTGAGGGACTTCGTCCCATCCTAGGGGGGAGGGATGTTGTGTTCTTTACTGTACCTTTTACAATGTATCCATTCACGTGCATCCAATGTAACCATGCTTGTGTAACATTATAACCAGCAGCTGCTTAACTGTAGCCCTTGCAATAGGACGCGAGCTAATGACCACCTGGTGGCAATAGCGAGCGTTCAAGCTCTCCTGGCCCAGACTCACCAGCAAACAACAGCGCGGGAAGTTTCCCGCCATCACCTACACCTGGACAAGAAGGGCGTGACCGTCCATGACGTCACGCGGACAGTAACCAATAGACTGTCGAGGAGCCACATTCAAAATGTATAGCCACTGTATATATTGAGCTACCCGTCCGCCATTACCTCATGTTCCCCCCGGATCATCATGCAATAAACCTGTGTTAAGCCAACCCTTCGGCTGTTTTGTTGTCTTTGGTCCCATACTCCAAACACATGACCATGGAAACATCTGCAGAAGCAGACAGCGCTGGTTCTTCGGCTTTGAAACAGAGATGAGCACTGAACTCTAGAGTCAGATACAACTGGCTTTCAAGCAAGGGAAACCTTTACTACCATTTTATTTATTATATGTGTTCTTGTATTTACGTCCAAGGTATCCAGGCCATGGATTATAAAACAATTACAATTACTACATCGTTAGACTTTGTTTCCACACTCACCTGAAATATTTGAAGTGGTAGCTGTGTTAGTCTGTGCAAGCATATCAGAGATTTGTTGTTCAGTCGCATAGTTGAATCCGACCCTTTGTGAGTCGACCCCATGGAACATCTCACGCCAGGCACCCCTATCCTCCACCATCTTCCTTAATCTGCCCAGCTCTGTGCCCATTGCGTCAACAATACCATCTATCCATCTCATTTTCTGCTACTCCCTTCTTCTTTTGCCCTTGACCTTTCCCAGCATCAAGGCTTTCTCAAGTGAATCCTCTCTTCTCATTTGATGTCCAAAGTACTTTAGCTTCATCTTCAATATTTGACCTTCCACGGAGCAGTTGTGGTTGATTTCTTTTAAGATCCACCTGTTTATTCTCTTTGCTGTCCAGAGTATCAGAGAATAAACAAAACAAAACAAAACACATACATTTTGCTAAGACATGCAGGAGGGCAGTTCTCTCAGGGCAGTTGATCACTAGCTGTGCCTATCCCATAAAGCTTCCTCAATAAACCAATTCGGAGAATTGTAATGTCAAAATGTTTATTTTAGAAACCTAACTTCTCAAACTGCTTTCCACCAGAGATTTCCTGTTGTACTGGTTGTAAATAACTCATTGATTTCCATATCTAATGAACCTAGCCCAGCTACTCTGGGTCTCCAATACCAGAAATGTATAAACTTATTCCATGATATCCACTCTTATGTCTGATGAAGTGGACTCGGTCCACTAAAGCTAACATTAAAATACAGAAGTTAGTCTCTAAGTTGGCACAGCTTTTTTTTGTTGTCTTTTTTTGTTTTGTTTTGTTCACCTGAAATAGTCAGCTTTTACTCACTTGTTTTTAAAATGAAGAATCCAGGCAATTCAACAACTTAATGCATTCCAATGTGTTTTCTGATGCTCTCAGATCTTTTTTCATAGTTGGTTTATAGTGGTTTCTTAAGAAACCATTACAATGTTAAGACGTCGTGTCTTTAATTAGATGCTTCCTTCTTATGGCCTTTGTGCCCATATTTACTGTTTGTTGACAGTGGCTTTCTGAAGAATTGACCTCTTAATTGTTCCTTATTTATTCAATTTATTTTCCCGTAGAGTGTATAAATTTCTGGATTCCTCCCCCCACCCCCACACCATTTTTGTCATCAAACAGCCATATTTAGCAAATGAGTGGGGGAAAGTTAACAAATGAAGCCAGTAAATTACAGTCTTTGTGTTTTGGGAGCAACAGAACTAATTAATAGGAATGTATCATCTGACCCAGCTCCTGCCAACCTAGCAGTTCAAAAGCAGCATCGTATTGCAGCATCGGGTTACCTTTGACCTACGGCAACCCTGTGAATGAGTGACTTCCAGAATGTCCTGTCCACAAGAGCCCTGATCTGTTTTTGTAAACTAAAGCCTGTAGCTTCCTTTAGGAAGTCAACCCATCTCATATTTCATCTTCTTTTCCCTAGCATTGTCTTTTCCAGAGAATTTGGCCTTCTCATGATGTGCCTAAAGTAGGACAGCCTATTTCCCCTGACCACACACCCCGGGCAGTTGATCACGTGGTTCCTCCCACCGGAAGCAGAAGTAAAACATGTTGCAAATGTTTATGACAGTCATGGGTAATTTATGGCAGCATTCTGCACATGCGCGGGTGCATTACACACACATGCATACATGTTTTGCTTCCACTTTCGGGAGCAGCAAGGGCATCAGGGGCCAGATGAAATGGCTTTGGGGGATGGATCTGGCCCACAGGCCGTAGTTTGGGCACTCCTGTTCTACAGGGTTGTGATATTTACTGCATTAGTTGACACCAAAGTCTCCCAGTGATAAAATTCTTAGTACCTCCAGTTTGGATCAGAACACCCTCTGCTAAAGTTTGGAGAGTAGCAAGAGAGATTTTAGTGATTTTCATATCCGCAGACATTGCTTTAAAGAGTGTGTCTAAATCTTAGCCTTCTTTCTCTTCTTCTTCTTCTTCAGTCTTCCAGGGCAGGAGGCAGTGGTGAACTTTTCCATGCTTGACCACCTTTTTCACCTGTGTTTTCCTAGAAGTCGTAAAATCAAAGCACCAGCAGCCTAGTTTTACAAAACTAAAGTGTTTGCCCGCTTTCCTAAAGAAGACATTAGAACTGGGGCAGTGGTTAGGATCAAACATCATGTTAAAACAGGAAAAGAGCAGCTGAAAATAGAACTGGATCAGCACACTATTTTGGTCAGACATCAAGCTTGGCCAGACAGTTCATTCAGAGCCTCCGCAGTGATCCAGTTCCACAGAGTATATGGAAAGCTATCTGTTTTCCACTTTTGTCAGGTTATATAGGTGCCACAAGCCTTTTTTCTTTCTTTTTACCCTTTCACACATGGTGGTTCTCAATATGTGACATGCCAGCCGTTCCAGACTTTAGCTCCAGGATCACTGGCTGTTGGCCATCATGGCTGTAGCTTCTGGGAACTACAGTTCAGAACATTTGGAGGACCAAAAAATTGAGAACCATTCTTCATTATTACTCACTGACTGTATACCACCAAATCTGTCCAACCCATGGAAACGTGTGACAGGGATGCCTAGGTATAGAATACTCAAAAGTGCTTTACCATTTCCCCTTCCTTTGATGGCATTCTGGGATTGTGCAGTTTGTCCAAGACTACACAGGCTGGCTCTTTTCCCGTGATGAATTGAACTCCAAACCTTGAATTCCACATAGAGATATTGCAACTCAGCTAGTTGATTAGATTATTAGGGAATGAGTAATCCTAGACAGGATGTGCACGTGCTCCCTGCCCCAGATATGTACCATGTTTAACTGTAAGTTACTAATTCTACTTTTGTACAATCTTTTGCCACTGGCCATTATGGCTGGCGATGAGGGCCACTGTAGTTTAACACATCTGGAAGGAGTGTAGTTGTTTTAAAATTACATACTGGCTAGATTTTTTCCAGGAACTATTGGCATTACTTCATCTTGGAAATGAAATATAACCATTCTAGAAAATTATAATTATTGCATTTGTAAGCCTACAGGCCTGATTTGCTGAAGTGCAGCTTACTCTGGATCTGTGTGCGGAAGCAAAAAGTATATCCCTTCTGAAAGATACTTTTTTTTAAAAAAAAAGGTCATGTGCACTGAACATTATTTTGCCGCAAACTGAATTGGACAAGCCCAGCAAATATGAGAATGAAATAACTCATGTGTTTGTGTACATAGGTGCTTTCTAGTTGCCAGTAATCTTGATTTATTGAGCAAACTTCTGTTCCTGAGCCATCTGGTTGGAGAAGCACCTGTGAAATTGATAACACTACTATTCTGCCATGTGCTCAGTCACTGTTAGCTTAGTGGCTGAGTCTAATTTGGTGTCGACTGTGCCTGGGCACTGTGCATGATGTCAGGCAGTCATCTGGTGCAAAGGCAGGAGAGCATTTCATTGTCCATTATTTACACATTGATTAGGGTTGTGTGGAGAGCAAGAAAATAGCATAATTAAGGCACAGCAATGCATCCCACAGCTCTCCATGCTATTATATTGGCATAATAAAAAAGACCTCTTGAAAGTCAGTGTAGCTGCAATACAGTGACTACATTTTGCTATCTTTTACTCACAAGTACCCACTGAGGCAAGCGATCCAAAAGCATGCCGAAATTCTCTCTCTCTTCTTCCCACGTTCCAATATATCAGAACACATTTTCTCCACTCATTCCTCCTCTTCCAGAATTTCAGCCAATTAAAGCACAGCATACAATGTCCATCATTTTAGTTCAGTTCTCACAGTTCTTAGCCTGTTATGGCTACATTTACAGTATACCTAGCACCTGCCTTAAAGGTCGAATTTCCTAGCTCTGCCCTGGAAGTTAAGAACTGAAAGAACTACTTTACTGTACAAATGCAAAACCCCTTTATATTAATTCCTTACACATCCCAAGAGTTTCAGCTTTAAAAAAATGGCAACTGCTATCAGGAAGTCTTTTGGTGCATATATGCCGTTTCCACAAAGCCTTTTAAAAGCCCCACAGACAACTGCTATCAGGAAGTCTTTTGGTGCATATATGCCGTTTCCACAAAGCCTTTTAAAAGCCCCACAGACATGGAGTCAGCTCTAGCTATGTGTCCTAGTTGTCATTCCAAATCCATAAATGACATATCTGGCGACTACTTTCCTTCCAGAGCCTACCAGCCCTGCAAGGAAGAGTGTGGTAATTCTGGAAAAAATTTGTGGTTGTAAATCCAATCCTTTATGCATTGAATTTAAGACCAACCTACTGGAAGGTCAGCAGGTCAGCAGTTCAAGACCTGATTACTATATGACAGAGTGAGCTCCCATCATCTGTCCCAGCTCCTGCCAATGTATCAGTTCAAAAGCAAGAAATTGCAAGTAGATAGGTACTACTTCAGTGGGAAGGTAACAGTGTCCCATGTGCTCCGGTGTCTAGTCATGCTTGTCATATGACCACAGAAACATCTGCAGAAGCAGACCATGCTGGCTCTTCGGTTGAAAACAGATGAGCCCGCTAGAGTCTGATACAACTGGCTTTCAAGCAAGGGCAACGTTTACTATTCTCTACCAGACAACGAAAAATAGACAACATGGAAAAATTTTAAATGTATTTAAGAAAAGAAAAGCTAAATTACAAAAGAATAAAAAATCCTTTAAAATTAGGAAGCTAATTTCTTAAACTGGAAAAAAATATCTAAATTGCACTGATAAAAAGTAAGTAAACGGATGGGTACACAAGAAATGAAGAAAACTAGCTAGCCTGTTCTATTGACTTGGAGGACCAAATAAATATAAATAGTCAAGTCCCTGGGCTAAGCAAAGCACCAGTCTCACAGCAAACGAACATGCTGATAATGGGTTTTTATTTGGGCCCTTATTTCTTTAGTGTAATGGTTTTTAATGATAGCAGACCATTTTATTGTGATTGTGGGTTATGAATTATGAGCCGCCCAGAGTCGCTACGGCGATAGATGCAGCCATATAAATATAAATAAATAAATAAAACTCAGGACATGGGTTCCTCTTTTCTCCAGGACTTTGTCATTTTTAATTCCCCTTTCCACTTTCCCCTCAGATAACAACCAGTAAGCAAACCCGGCCAGTTTTCCCCAGAACCTTCCAGAAAGTGCACAGCTCTTCAATACCCACAGTGGTTTCCGAGCAGAATGCAGTTATGAGCTAAGGCTCAGGCCAATTGATGGCTCTTATTTTCAGATAGTTTCGATTGACAGTTGGGCACCACCTCATGACCCCTTATCTCTCACAAAACCCAGATGGCTCACTTCACAAGCTATCAATCTCCCATCAGCCTTCTTGGTGCCTCTGCTATGGATCCAGCCTGGTTCCTGGCAGAATTACTGTCATTTACAACTAAATGTTGATCTTCTTCACATGTAAATCTACACTATTATTGCCAGAGCTTTTTGGAGGATAGTTCCCCAAATCCTCATCAGAATGGGAGGACTGTAGGAAACATAGTCAAAAAGTAATTTCCATAGGCTCTGCTTGATTCTCTGCATGCTTCTTTGAGCCTCATAAGCTGTGCATGGGTGTGTACCAAATGGTAAATGATCTGAAACCTCCCTGAATGACCAGTGAGTGTTTTGAGCTGGGGTGGGTGAGTTATGGGGTAACTTTTCAGTTTTTAGTATCCCACCTCTATGTAGCAGAATCATAACTGTATGTATGTAATGCAAAAAGCATGATCACCCTATTTCTAAACTTTGGCAGTAATTGCAGTCCCTTGACTCTAAATGGCTGAGCTTGGCCCATCACAGTTCTGAAGAATTAGAAATAAAAGCCAGAAGGCTTTTTCAAAATGGTGAGCTATAGTAGCTTGGAAATAATTGCTCACCACGCTGCTTCATGAATTCTTACACAAGTGTATAGCAGGAAATACAGCAATTCTTCTTCTTCAAGTGCCGTATCTGATTCTGAATATTGGCTATTATCATGGCGATCAGTCATGAAGATTGTCCGGGGAACTTGACTGTTCAGTCAGACACTTAATCTCAGTAAAAAACCAAAATGTTAAGGAAGTTGGCAAGGCATGTGCTGTAGATCAGGGGTTGCCAACCTTTTAAAGTCGGGGGTCAGGTCATAATTTCTATTTTATTCATTCATTCATTCAATTTGTATAGCCGCCCCAATCGACATGCGATTTTGGGCAGCGTACATAAAATTCCCAACATTTAAACTATAGAAACCCTTAAAATTCCTAAAAACACCGAAAAACTACGATCCCTCAGACAGTTGAGTGGGCCGGACTGGTGGTTTCCCTAGCCGTAAACATAGCTGTAAAACACGTCCATGCCTGTCATAAATGTGTTTACAACAGCCGCGGACATGTTTATGGCTGTTGTAAACAGGCCCACATCTGCCGGTGGCAGATGATTTGGTGACATGGGCGGGGTCTGGCCCATGGGCCATAGATTGCCCACCCCTGCTGTAGGTGGTTCCATCCCACGGTTAGGACCCTTGACTGTATCTTCTGTGGCTTAGATTGGATGGAGGTGTTACAGAGTTCTTGTCCTTTAAGTTCAGGCCAATGGAAGAGCTATTTCTTTATACTGAGAGGTCATAGAATGAGGTTCTGAAGATTTCTACCTTCATCTTCTTCAAGTGCTGTATTCGATTCCAAATACATTATTGGCTCTCATCCTGGTGATCAGCCATGAAGATTGTCCTGGGAACAATATAATGCAGTGGTCTTCCATTTGACTTCCACATCAGAGCATGAAACCCGTACCACAGATCCAGTTCTGCAAGTCACTTTCTGGTCGTGACCTTTTGGCAAACAAAGTCCTTATCAGCCCCAGGCCAGTATTTATGAAGCTGCTACCCTCCATCAAGATGGATTCAAGTGGGATTTAATCTTCTTGGGACCTTCACCCTTCCCTGTGGAGTTTGCCACCCAAGGCTGTTAGTTCTCAGGGTTGTCAGGTTATCTAACTGCCACTTGATGATTGCCATTGAGTCGCTGGCAGTATGGTCTACTCTAATACCATAGCAGTATAACCTGGCCTGATGCTATTGTAGTTAATCATGGGAGGAAACGGTTTGACAGAATACAGAAAGCTGTCTTATACTGAGTCAATTTGAAACTAAAATGGGTCATTTTAGCCAGCATTGTCAGTTTTGGTAATAGTTCCTTAACGTTTCAGGCAGGATTCTTTCTTAGCCCTGGCTGTATATGGGACTATAGGTATTAAATTGTAAATGGAAATAGAATACTTTCCTGAGTGATTAAAATACCCTTATTATTGCTTGGTGGTCTCTAATCCCAATACTAACTAGGGCCAGCCTGCTTAGCCTCCAAAATCAGAAAAGACTGGGTGATGCAACCGGTATGCAGTACATCAACTGCAGCCATCAAAATGCCCTTGCACAGAACATTCTTGTACCTGCAAGTAGGAAGCCCTAAGAGGCAAGCTTTTGGTAAAATCCCATTTCTGTACCCAATCATTCTTCCTGAAACTTGGCAAATATGCAGTTCCACCAGAAGGAAGCCATTGGAGTCTCAAGACATTTTACTGCCCAGGTTAGAGGGACAAAAAGTTTCCCTCCATTTCATGTATAGAAACAAAATAGGCGGATAATTGATTTTTACTTCAACATTGTTTGGAGACAGTGTCTTCCTCTGTGCCTGAGGACAGGTAGCTAAATTACAGGTTGTGGTGCAGGCTGTGCCACTATTGCTTTCCACTTTTAAACACGCACTACCAGAGGCAGCTATTTTATTGTCCCCCATAGATGAGCTGGTTGAGCTCCTTCTGTCTGTATAACTAGCATCAACTGTCATTTGTAATCCCCTTTGAGAACTTTTTTAAACAATAGTAAACCTATTTGAATGCACCTTTTCCATGCCACCTCTCTTCTGCCTTTTTGCGTCATTATTCATTTGCGAGCCATTCTTTTAAAAGAGTACCTTGGCAAAAAGTTATTTGTAAATACAAGCAAGAAAGCTACAAAATCAATAAATAACACTGAAAAAGGATACAATTGCAATTATTGTACATACTGATGCCTAATTACATGCTAGGGGCTGCAGTGGCTAAGTGGTTAAGAAGCTTGCCTTGTAAGCTGGAAAGTCGGCAGTTCAAGACCCGGGTACTGCACGACGGACTGAGTGCCCGTCTCTGTCCCAGCTCTTGGGGACATGAAAGGAGCCTCATTCGGGCATTCCCTGAGCAGAGTTTCTTCCACAAAAATCCTTTCAACCCAGAATAATTTCTGACATGAAATTATTATTACATGCTTAGGCAGATTTGATTTGAAGCAATAGTTTGTTGCTTTTGTAAGGCAAAACCAAAGTTTTCTCGGTAGCTAAAGGGATTTATTTCTCTCTCTCTTTCGGCGTGTCTGTACGCACACACATCCAACACTCATGTATACACCAAACGTAGCATTTTGCATGAAAACCAGGAGAGCAAGAGATCAATGAACAGATTAGCTGCAAAAACCTGGTTCCTGTTGATACAAAAGTGTAGTCAAAATATTCCAGCTCTGCCCTAGCCATACAGTAATACCTCGGATAACGGTTGCATCAGATAATGCTAAAACCACATAACTTTAAGCAATCTGAAAAAAAAATTGCATCGCTTAACGTTAAAATCCTATGGGATGCATCGGATAACGTTCACTAAAGCCTGTGCCAGTTACAATGTATCTCTATGGAGTTTTAACGTTATGTGATTCATCCCATAGGATTTTAACGGTATCCAATGCATGCATTGGATGTTAGAAATCAGATAACACTAAGACTTGTGGAACCAAATTTTAGCGTTATCTGGGGTTTTACTGTATTTATATTTTAGCTTTCTTTATTCATCTACATCTGGGACTTACGCCTGGCGAAAGTGGCAAAAGTCCTACTGATTTCCATGGTAACAAGCTTCAAAACACTGTGTAAATGGTCTGTAATGTTGTTTACTCTCTCAACAATAATGAAAAAATATTAGTCTTTTCTGGTTTTTTTAAAAATCTGTTCTTTCCCACTCTTCTCTTTGCTCTTGACAGTCATTTTTAACTAGTATATCTTTGAAAGATCAGGGAATGAATCGAATACAGTAGTGCCTCTTCATCAAGATGCTGGAGAGATCAGTGCCGAGCCAGAGGTTGGGAGTTCAATTCCCTACTGTACATCTTTGATGGGGACTGGACACAATGATCCATAGGGTACATTTCACTTCTGCAATTCTAAGATAATGATGGTGGTGGCAAACCATTTCTAATTTATCTTCCGAAACATCTGTATGTCAATATTTCCATTTGGGATTCTTGGAGGCTAAATGGCATTTCCTGTTTATGTGCCACTTTTGATTTTTCATGTCTAGTCTGCAAAGATTGATTTAGCAGAAGCATTTCCACCCTCCCCCAAGTTTCAAGGCTTCTGCCAGTGGGTTAAATGACAGCAATTGATGCGGAAAACCTATGGCACAATGCCTGTGTTTTCAAGGAATGTAGTTTCCTGCAGCTTGTCACAGGTGCCAAAGCCTTTTTTAAAAAACAGGAGAACAAATGTGAACATCCCTTAAAGGTTGCCTTAAGTTCATTAATCAGGGACCAACAGGCTGCTGACAGGCTGTTGCGCGACAGTTCCTTTGGAACTGCTCAGTAATTACTCACTGGGTTTCTGGAAGTTAGCATCAATTTGTCACAAGCCAGCTGCCGCAGGCCACTACTGTACATGTATCTGCACAGGGAGGCTTAAGTTGGCAGGTTTCTGTACTGCCACAGTGATGGAACTACAGAGGGTTGCTTGACAGGATTAAGGGTTAGCCAAGGCCCACCCTGTTTTTGCACCAAGTAGAATCAGAAACCTGATACTGAGATAATCATAAAGCAATTAGGGCAAACAAGTTGGAAAAACCTTTTGAGCAGCCATTGTGATTGCAAAAGTTGTTTTTCAAACTATTGATTCCTTTTTAGCAAGCAATTTAGAGTCATACAAGGTGATAAAGGTTAATTAACATATGAAATTTTTGTCTGTGCAAGCATATGAGAGTAAAAACAAAACAAGACAAAAAATGCTGTGGCACCTTAAAGACTAACTCCTGCATTTTAATGTTAGCTTTCATGGATCAAGTCCACTTCATCAGGTATAAGAGTGGATTTTCATGGTATACAGTATACCATGGTATACATCTGATATAGAGGCCCAGTGCAGCTGGGCAGAGTTGGTTGGTTCAAAAGATGGATATGCAAATTAATGAGTTATTTACAACCAGTAATAAAATTCAATTAGTTTGTCTTTTTACAGCAATGAACCTCTGATGGAAGTCAGTTTGAGGAGTTAGGTTTGCAAAATAAACATTCTGACATTAGACATAAACAGATGAAGTAACTGCTTCTCAAGGAATGCGTACATAGTTCTAAGTTAGTAAAGAAGATTGTTTTCAGTGAAGACACAAATATCAAACTTCTCCTCCTGATGAAGAGAATGGGGTTGACTGGCTTCATCTGCGGTGGACCAGAGCATAAGGACTAATAAAATGTTATTAAAATACAGTGGTACCTTGCATAACGAACGCTTCATATAATGAAAATGTCATACAATGCAGCGTTCGTGTGGCAATCGCGGTATCCCGCATAACGCATTTTTTTGTTATGTGGGGTTTCCGCTAATCAGGGTGTAACCCAGTTAACAGAAACCCTGTATAATGAACATTTCCCCCCGTTATGCAGGGTATCGCCCATTCGATCCGTTTAGCGAAAAAATGCATAGCGAAGAGCTCCGTGGAACACAGCTTTTTCATTATGCGGGGTTCTTCTGTAACAGTGACAAAGTAACTGTTATTGCTAGGTTTTAAATTCATTGCAATCCTTACTCTATAACCTTCCTTCCCCCTCTCTCCCATCTCTCTCCCAGAGTTCAAAACCATATTTACACTAGATTCATCTACATGGATCTGCTTAAAACATACACTCCCTTTCTTCCTTTATTCTCTGATATGCCTTCCTTTCTTTAGTTTCTCTCCCAGCTAATCAGAACCATTACCAACTTTTCATGCTCCTCTCTCTCTCTCTCTCATCACATACCTATTAAAACATATAAATAATATATTTAAATATGGTCAGGGTCAGTTGCGATGTCCTCTTATTTCTGCTTCACCATTCTATCACTTCTGGTGGAAGACGAATGCTGAGAAAATGATTACAGAAAATAGATACAGATTGGCCCAATGTCCTTCCATGGCCTGCTAGACTGTCTTTATGTCTATGTGAGGCAAAGAGGTTTCCAATGAGGTCTATCATGATGCTTTTGAATTGGCTAGCCACAGTACCTTTTTATCAGCTAATATCTGAAGACTCTTGGATGAGTTACCAGAATTCTGTGAAAATACTTGCAGCCATCTGGTACAGATGGACAGTCATATATTGCTATATGATGGAGTGCCATTGCCCCTTTGTTCTTGTGGATACAGTATTTCTCTTCACTCAAGGTTAGCCTGCAATAACTGGGCTGTCAAAACAACTTCCTTTGTTTCGTAATAATCTTTATGATCAGGGATGACTAATATCTAGGTTTAGTTTCACACCTTTTGCTCATATCTCCCTATTTCCTATATTTGAATTCACACCTCAAGGTTTCTGTCATTTTTCATTTCCTTCTATGCATTTGTACTTAATCCCATTGAAATTAGGGCCTGTTTTCAAGTTCCACATTAGCACAGCTGCATATTCTTCTTATTTATCAGGATAAAATTTGTAACTTAATTTTAACCAAATAGCTTATCCCCTCAAATTGTCTTTCTACTTATTTCTGTCATGCCAAACAAAAGTTGCTTCAAGAACTAGTCAGCTATTGTTTTCATACAGACATTAGTAATTACTGATATCAGCCACATCATCTATACCTGTGATGGCCAACCTTGGCACTCCAGGTGTACTTGGACTCCAATTCCCAGAAGCCCAAGTCAGCACTCCTGCTGATCAAGGCTTCTAGGAATTGAAGTCAAAGAACATCTGGAGTGCCAAGGTTCGCCATCATGGGTCTATACTAAGTTGGAAAACATTTCAGAAAGTGAGTGAATGCAAGTGAATACAGAAACATTCTTTTGCAGTTGAATCTAATTTCTATTTACTCAGAAGTAAGCTCATAGGACTGGCTCCCAAGTACAGGATTGCAGCCTCTAACAATTCAAGAAAGTATAGATCTGTACGATTTTGAGATATCCAGGTACAAGTGGTACCTCATACAACAATTTTAATCTGCTCCATAGGACCCATTGTTGTAAGAAACAATTGCTATACGATTCATGCATCATACAGTATAGCGATTTATTTCCCCTATGGGATGCATCGCACAACGATTTTTTTCGCTAAGTGGTTTTTCCCATTGAAAAATTGTTGTAAATTTTTTCCATAGGGAAAATTGTTATGCGGGAGGTCTTTACACCAAAAAACCTAATTGTTCTGCGATTTCGTTGCAATACCGGGAGATTGTTGTATGATGTTTCACTGTATCTGCAAACAAGTCTCTTCTTGCACTGCACAACTATAGTAAAAAAAAGTCCTTGCGCCCCAAACATAATTAAATAACAACAACCATAATAATGCCCTCACCTCTGGCTTATATCAATCCTTTTCAGGGTTTCCTAGGTAGAGACTATTCAGAAGAGGAAAAAAGGGTTTTTTAGGTTGAGAAAAAAAGTACAGTACTACATTTTGCCTGACCATTTTCAATATAACTACTATGGCCCTGGCCTATGTACAGCAGTACATTGGAGTTATTTCGAGAAAGTCCTATTTAAATCAGCACCAGACTGCAAACTGTGGTACTGGTTGCTGGCTGAAATCCAATAGTATGTTACACCCACTGCATCTATGGTGATTTGGTGAGTTAACAACACCTATGTAAATTCCACTGATTCAGTGGGCCCACTCTAGTAGCAATGTTCTACTAGATTTAAGCTGCTCTGCTCAAACATCCTAAAATCTAAACTTACTTGCTCAAGCTTTAATTAGAAATTTTAAAACTGCAGATTGTGTGGCTAAAATCTTGAGATGGATGACAGAGCTGAGATTAAAGATATGTAAAGGAATTAAATATAAGAGGAGGGAGTATTTTCAATACTGCATAAATATATTGGACTCATCAGGATTATAACATGGAATGCAGTACCAGGACTAACCCAAAAATATATGAGACAAAGTGTCTGTGAGCCTATATGGAGGGGCAATGGAAGAGGAAATACAGACACAGATAAGTAAGAGTAATAATAAAAGAGACCTGGTTGGGCAGCTCAGTGAGTTAGGTATCTGGCTGCAGTGCCAGTGGATGGAGTCCCCACTGTAGATCCCAGCCTGTGTGACCAGGGGCAAGCTGCCCTAGAAGCAGGGAATGGTAAACCACTTCAAAGCATTCTCTACCTAGAACACCCTGAAAGGGATTGCCATAAATCCAAATTGTCTTGATGGCACATGATTAATATTTAGAGAACAGTGGTAGGGAATATATGGCTCCCCAGATGTAATTGGCCTTCTTCAACAATAGCCAATAGTTATGAGGGGCATTAAACCGAACATCTGGAGGGACAACAGAAGCTACCCATATCTAGTATAGATTTCTCTTCACAACATACAGGTGAAACTTGGAAAATTAGAATATCGTGCAAATGTTCATTCAGTTCAGTAATGCAACTTAAAAGGTGAAACAAATATATGAGATAGATTCATTACATGCAAAGAGAGATAGTTCAAGCCTTACTTTGTTATAATATTGATGCTTATGGCTTACAGTTTATGAAAACCCCAACCCCCCAATCTCATGTACCCCATAATCATCACATAATCTCATGTACGCTGTACTCATGATCATCACAATTATAACGAATTAAGGCATGACATATCTCGCTTTGCATGTAGTGAGTCTATCTCATATATTTGTTTCACCTTTTAAGTGAAATGAATGAACATTTGCACAATATTCTAATTTTCCGAGTTTCACCTGTATGTGGTGGGGAAACCAAGGCAGGTACCTTAACTTACAATTTGCATATTTAATGTCGAGCGAATTCATAATATAATGATTTCTTGGAGTAGCCATATCATTTCAACTTAGCATAAATTCCATGTGGGAAAGCACTTTATTAAACTGTCAAAAGCTGAGATAAAAACAGAGCCAGGAGCCAAGATAACAAATCTTTTCGGCCCACCAGCTAATTGTAAAAAAGGAACTCAAGAGTCAAAAATATCTAGGCAAAATGGAAAGGAGACAAAGAGAGGAATAAAGAGGTCACAAGAGCAGCAGGAAAAAGCAGCAGATTGTGTATATTATGGCTATAATGTCTGGATGTTTTGGCTCTGATGTGTAAAGGATCTCACTGCTAGGACACTACACTGGGGTGTGAAGGAAAGCCAAACTAGAACAGAACTTCCAACAGACAGCCAAAATAATATTACTCTAAAACAGGAGTACCCAAACTTTTTGGGCCATGGGCCAGTCCCGTGGTTCAGGGGGGCAGTCACTATGGCCTGTGGGTTGGATCTGGCCCTGATGCAGACTCATCTGGCCCACAAAGCCCTCGTTGGTCCCATACGGGCGCATTTTACTTCTGCTTCCAGGAGCAACGAGGGCTTCACGGGCCAGATGAATTGGCTTTGGGGGCTGGATCCATCCCATTGGCCATAGTTTGTGCATCTCTGCTCTAAAAGGCCTTTGGCACTTAAACCCAAAGAACATTTGAAATCTGCTTAAACTGTTTTAATCTGTTTTAAAAATACTTTAAAATTGGTATTTAACTGTTTAAATCTATTGTACCTGGTGAGTAGAAAAGCAATAACCAAAGAGTAACAAACAAACAAATAGCCCTCTGGCACAAATATTTTGCTCAATTTTCTCCTAAATATTAAATTCACTTTAACAGATTTGATCAGAAAAGAAGCCTGCAGGAGTGGGTTCTTAAACTAACTCCACTGAGGATTCTACACTCCCATGCCTCTCTGCAGTAAATGTGCAAAAGTTTACAGTAAAACTGCTTAAAAAAACAAAGGAACTGAAGTGCAGTTGCTTTTCAAATGCTCATTTTTATTTGAGCCTCCCTCTCAATTAGTTAGTCTATTACAAGTCATGGATTCATATTACATTGGTAAATTACCAAATCAAATTCTGCTCTGCAAGGTAATTGTCTCCATATTAAGGGAGAAAAAGTGATTTGACATTAAGGTTCTTCATTATTTATCTCATCACGCAGAAGCTGATTTAATATGCTGCTCTTTTTCAAAGCCTCTATGTTAGAAATGTCCTCGCTAATGACTGGCACATCCTCGCTGGCTCTCCCCAACGTCAGCTCCTCCTCACTGTCCGAGAGAGTGCAGAGAAGAGTATCGTTTTCATAAGTAGGAAAATAATATCTAAGAAATAGGAAGAAAAACACGAGACTTGGTCAGGTTGTAATATTAGTTCCCTTTATGCATGAATCTTGGGGTGTTGGATTGGTTGTTCTTTCTTTACTGATGCTTGGAAAAGTTCCTTTCCCCCCCACCTTCAAGATTAGGAAGTGCTTGGCATGCATCTGTGATCCTGGAAACTGAAGTCCAGAAATGTAATCTTTCCAAGTTCTGCTCATGGCGCCACCTTATGTGCCTGAATTCTGTAGGTTTATATGTCAGGGTGGTGAAACTTTTTTGGTTTGTGGGCTCAACTGGTTATAGGCAAGTACACTAGGGCCACAGCCTAATGTGAGCACAGCCAGCACTATTGTTGGCATACAGCCTCCAATGTGCTTGCATCCAATCTTCTTACAGGCTAACACAGACACATGCATCATGGACAACCTGCTGGAACACAATCTGCTTCACCAACCTCTTGCCCTCCCCCAAAGAGATGCCCATTGAGCCTTATGGCTGCCAGACTCCAGTCCTCTCTTGCTTCTCTAAAGGACAAAGTCTTAATGGAAGCTTACGTGGACCAGATGGTGAATTTGGCTTGCAGGTAAAGTGTTTCCTGTACACTTTACCTGCAAGCCAAATTCACCATCTGGTCCATGTAGGCTTCCATTAGGATTTTGTCCTTTAGAGAAGCAAGAGATGACTGGAGGCTGGAAGCCACTGAATGCAGTAGGTACTGTAATATCAACAACCCAAGAAAGACTTCTGTGATCTGGCTGCCCCACAAGATTGCAGTACAGTACTTGCAATCTTAATTTCTTAATGACACAGGGGGGCATTATGTGGGGATGGCTTCAGCATCAACACATAATTTGTTGGCTTCATACAAATCAGGGGTGGGCAAAGCTTGGCTCGAATTTATTCAGTCTCCAAGCACTATTTAGCTTCTATATATGTTGCAGGGGCCCTGTGCAACATTTAAAGTTTAAACCATGGCAAGACAATTTTTAAGATAAAATAGCTTTCCATCTGTTTCTGGTTTCAAACCCCCCCCCCCACACACACACACACAATTTTTTTGGACAATCTATGCAGATCTGGATAATTCTGGGGCTAAATTCCCACCAGCCCCCAACAAATTAACAGAAGATGTCCACCTTGATATAAATTTATTCATTAGAAGTCCTAGTTGCACTTACCTTATTCCCATCATAAACTGGTACACTGCCGTTCCACAAGTCTAGTAGTTATCCGATTTTAAGCATTATCCTGCATCGGATATTGCTTTTGAAAAAGCCGGCTGCCTCTGGGAGGGTTGGGGGACCCGATCCACGCTATTTCCGGTGTCCCCCAACCTTGCCAGGCGCTGCTGCAAGGCAAAATGCTGGGGAAACTCCTTCCTCGGCTGCAGGTTTTGCCTTGCAACAGCGCCTGGCAAGGACGGGGGGGCATCCGAAACAGCGCAAATTAGGTCCCCCGACCCTTGTAGAGGTGGAGGCGGCGGGGGTAGATCTGCGCTCACCCGCCGCCGCTGCGGGCAGGGAGCCGGGTGAGCACAGAAAAACTATGCATCGCATAATGCTAAAATAGTGTTATCTGATGCAATTCCCCCCACCCAAAATAATAATAATCAGGTTGTTATTCGATTTTAGCGTTATGCGATGTGGTCATTATCTGAGGTATTACTGTATGGTCATTTGGTCAGACATGAGGAAAGTTATTTTTCTGGACTGAACTCCCAGAAGACAACAAAAACAACATCCTTTGCATCTGGTGTGCAGAAAACTCAAAGTAGGCTTGAACAATACATCTAAGGCAAAGAATTTAATTTAATTTAAATTAAATTAAATTAATCTAAGGCAAAGAATTCCTCTGGATCGGCTACACGATTCATCTGAGGCGCTGGTTGACCTGTGACCCTCCCCTGTCGGGAGGGGACCAGAGCTCAGTCTGGCTGTGTTATCTGGGGTCAATTTGATCCAGTTGTCCTTGAGGAAGTGGACAGGCTTTTTGAAGCCACCTCCTGCCCTTTGGATCCCTGTGCAACCTGGTTGGTGAAAGCCTCTAAGGTGGTGACAGGAGGCTGGGTCGGGGCTATAATCAATGCATCACTACAGGAGGGGGATGTTTCCTGCACCTTTAAAATATGCTTTGGTGTGCCCCCTCCTGAAGAAACAATCCCTCGACCCAGCAGTTCCAGCTAATTATAGGCTGGTCTCCAACCTCCCCTTTTTGGGGACGGTATTGGAGAAGGTGGTGATGCAGCAGTTGCAGGGGGTCCTGGATAAAACGGATTATCTGGACCCCTTTCAATCAGGTTTCAGGCCTGGATATGGTACAGAGACGGCATTGGTCGCACTGGTAGATGATCTCTGACGGGAGTAGGACGGTGGCCATTCGTCCATCCTTGCTCTTCTTGACCTCTCAGCGGCCTTCGATACCGTCAACCACGGTATCCTTCTGAAACGACTCAAAGGATTGGGGATCCAGGGCACTGTGTTGTCCTGGTTTTTCTCATTTCTGGAGGCCGGACCCAGTCGGTGTGGTTGGAGAGTGAGAGGTCCAGCCCTAGGCCCCTACATTATGGGGTGCCTCAGGGTTTGGTGCTCTCTCCTCTCCTATTCAACATCTACATGAAGCCGTTGGGCGAGATTATCCGTTCCCATGGGGTGAGGTATCATCAGTATGCTGATGATACCCAGCTGTGTATCTCGGCCCGTGGGGACCCCAGTGATGTGGTCAATGTCCTATCCAGATGTCTGGAAGCTGTTGGGGTCTGGATGGGGGACAACAGGATACAACTGAATCCCTCCAAGACTGAGTGGCTATGGATAGGGGGCCCTGCGTTATCAAGTGGCAAATACATTAATAAGGATCAAGTGGGATTTATGAGGGATCGGTATATGTCGGATTTGACAAGAAGGATGGTTGACTTGACAATTATTGCTCAGGAACAAGAGGAGCATGTGGGTTTCTTCTCCCTGGATATATTCAAAGCTTTTGACTCGATCCAATGGATAACTATAAAGGAAATTATAAAGAAATACGGATTCGGACAAAAATTTTGTGGAGTAATTGAGCAGTTGTATCAGCAAGGCTCGGCTAGGGTTAAATTAAATGAGGAATTAACAGGGGAGATTAAACTGGAAGCGGGCACAAGGCAAGGAGATCTATTGTCGGCATCTTTATTTATAATGGCCATGGAATTGTTAGCTAATGTAATAAGGGAAGATAAGGAATTAATTGGAATTGAGGGTATAAAAATTAGCCAATATGCTGATGACACCCTAATAACAATAAAAAATCCACAGAATGCACTAGGGAAGATATATGGACATTTAGAGGAATTTCAAAGGGTGACGGGACTTAAGGTAAACTGGGATAAGTCAGAAGCAATTCTTTTTAATGTGGATTTGGACATACAAGAAAGTTTAAAGGCTAAATTTAAAATACAAATTAGAGATAATATAAAATACCTGGGGATAAACATTTCAAATAAATACGATGATTTAAAAAGGTTAAATTATGATAAATTGGAAAAAGAATTAAAAGAAATGATTTTACGGTATAAGAAGCTAAATTTGTCGTGGTTTGGACGCGTTTCGCTATGTAAAATGAAGCTTTTACCCAAATTAAATTTCTTATTTGATACCCTGCAAATATATATGAAAGAGAAGGAATTAAAGGTTTTTCAAACTATATTAAATAATTTTTGTAACGGTGGAAAAAGGACCAGGATACCAAAGTTTTTATGGTATTCATCACAAAAAAAGGGCGGGTTAGGAATTCCAAATATTAAAAATTATTATTGGGCATTTCAATTGAAGAATATTTGTAAAATTTTAGTGAAAGAAGAATCGATTTGGGGAAAAATTGAATTGCGAGAGAACCTGGGTGAAGAAATATTAATGTTTTTGGGCAAAGGGAAAGCAAAAATTAATGTTACAAATAAATTGTTAAAAGCTCTTTTAAAAACTTGGACATTATTGAAAAATAAATTGGCACCAGGGTTGTCCCCAATATTAGGCCTGAGTGATATGAAATCATTCCCACTGAGAATGGAAAGGAGATTAGAAGAAGTATTGAATAAGAATAATATAACTTTATTAAAGGATTGGATAACAGCATGTAGAGACAAGGAAAGAAAGTTAGATATAGGAAGACAACTTAAATTGAATTGGCTTCAATTGATGTCTATTGACAGTTGGAATAAAAGATATTTAGATGAAACGAGCTTGGATAGGGAGCGGACGAAATTTGAAGAGTTGGTACTTAGTCTAAAAAGTGGGCAGGTAAAAGTTAAGGGGTTAGTAAGCAAAATTTATAAGGTTTTAGATGACTCAGATCAGCATCAGAAAGCTTTAAAAGAAACATGGGAGCTAGATTTGAATATCATAATTACAGACGAGCAGTGGAATGCTAAATGGAAAAGGAGAATAATGAGGTCTTTGTCTGTAAGAATAAAAGAGCACAATTATAAATTATTGTGGAAGTGGTACTTGACTCCGGTACGACTATACCAAATTGACAATACAAAGTCAAAATTTTGTTGGAGGTGTAAGGGGGAAATTGGAACATATGAGCATATGTGGTGGGGGTGTAAAGAGACGAAGTCATTCTGGTTGAAGGTGGAACACGAAATTGGGAGAATTCTAGATGTAAGAATGAAATTGGATGTAATTTTAATTTTGTTAACAGATGTGGAGGTGGTAGAGCAACAAAAAAGGGAATTATTAGCAATTATGTTATCCAGTGCTAGACAGTGTATAGCGCGATATTGGAAATGTGATGTTACCCCAAAAATAGAGGATTGGTATAAGGAGTTGTGGAATACTGCGCTGAATGATAAGCTCACCTGGGAGTTAAATTTAAGAAAAGGGTTAATTAAAGAAAGCAAATTTCAGGAAATTTGGAAATGTTTGATAGATTATACCTTGATTAATGGTCATGGGCAACTGCCGGTGCCGGATTACATTGCATTTTTGAGACGATAATAGATAAAAGGGGAAATTCTGTCTCCGTAGCATTGTATATAGCACGTGGTGATATTTTGTTCTGTTTCTTTTTTTTCTTTTCTCTCCTTCTCTGCTTATTTATATTATTGTGTATTTTGTCTTTTATTTTCTTATATTGTTCTGTGTGTTATCTCTTGTTTTTTAATTATTGGATGTGTATCGAGAAATAAAATTTAAAAAAAATTAAAAAAAAAGAAAAAAAAAGGAAAGACATTGTAAGTCTGCCCTGTAGTGCCATGACATTTAGAAAATAATTAAAATTTAAAGTTTCCTCTTATGAGGAAGAGGAAACAGGAGAAAATGTGGATGGGGAACTTTTTTGTTGTTATTTTGTTATTTTTTCTTTCATTTCCCCCCCTAAAGATAAGTGGACCAAATGTAGTCCCTTGAGGCATGACATGTTTTTTTTTTTACATTAAACCACCTGACCCTTGCACGTGAATGCAGCTATAACTGTTCTGTTTATCCTGCTCAAATTTGGCTGTCTAGTCACACTCTGTGTTCCGAGCTGGACATAGGAATCCACACTCCAAACAAAACTGAGTGTTGAAAGTAATGTTGAAAGAAATATAAGTGGACATCTGGATGATGCAAAAAAAAAAGAATAACTGTTATCATTAGTAATGGTAGCAAGACAACTAATTGGAAAGGTGGAGTAGGTATCAGTAAAGCCAGATGGTATTCAGATGTTTGGCAATTGGCACTTAATGAGAAATTAACCATGCAAATGCATCAGAGAAAAGGGATAATGGTGAAGACCCCATTTTGGGATATTTGGGGTCCTTTTGTTGAATTTGCACTATCAGATGACAATGAGATTAACCCGAGCCCTGACACATTCCTATTTTGGAAAGAGAAATGAGATTAATTGGCACAGAATTCCTCGCGGACACTCCCAACAGATCACTGGTGTTATCTTCATCCCCATTTACAAATGTCAATGGGGGTTAATTATTTTCTTCTTGTTTTTCTTATGTTGTTCCAGTTTAAGTCTTTTTTTTCTCCCTCTCTTTTATTTTTGTTATGGAATACTATATTATAAGAGGTGGATGTATATGTATTCTTTCTTATTGTATACACATATGGATCTGTATTTGTTTATATTTTCTCTTAATAAAGTTTAAAAAAAAATGCTTTGGTGTGCCCCCTCCTGAAGAAACAATCCCTCAACCCAGCAGTTCCAGCTAATTATAGGCCGGTCTCCAACCTCCCCTTTTTGGGGACGGTATTGGAGAAGGTGGTGATGCAGCAGTTGCAGGGGGTCCTGGATAAAACGGATTATCTGGACCCCTTTCAATCAGGTTTCAGGCCTGGATATGGTACAGAGACGGCATTGGTCGCACTGGTAGATGATCTCTGACGGGAGTAGGACGGCGGCCATTCGTCCATCCTTGCTCTTCTTGACCTCTCAGCGGCCTTCGATACCGTCAACCACGGTATCCTTCTGAAACGACTCAAAGGATTGGGGATCCAGGGCACTGTGTTGTCCTGGTTTTTCTCATTTCTGGAGGGCAGGACCCAGTCGGTGTGGTTGGAGAGTGAGAGGTCCAGCCCTAGGCCCCTACATTATGGGGTGCCTCAGGGTTTGGTGCTCTCTCCTCTCCTATTCAACATCTACATGAAGCCGTTGGGCAAGATTATCCGTTCCCATGGGGTGAGGTATCATCAGTATGCTGATGATACCCAGCTGTGTATCTCGGCCCGTGGGGACCCCAGTGATGTGGTCAATGTCCTATCCAGATGTCTGGAAGCTGTTGGGGTCTGGATGGGGGACAACAGGCTACAACTGAATCCCTCCAAGACTGAGTGGCTATGGATAGGGGGCCCTGCGTTATCAAGGGAGCTGCCAACTTTGGTCTTGGATGGGGCTGCTTTGCCCCAGACAGACCCGGGACACAACTTAGGGGTCCTCCTGGATTCACGACTGCTGCTTGCAGAGAAGGTAGCGGTCGTGACCAGGAGGGTTTTTGCACAGCTTCAAGTCATCTATCAGTTGTGTTCGCTCCTGGACCAGGACTTCCTGCTCATGGTCACACATGCTCTGGTCACCTCCAGGCTAGACTATTGTAATGCGCTCTACATGAGGCTGCCCTTGACGACCATTTGGAGGCTGCAGCTGGTCCAGAATGCGGCAGCCCGGGTGGTGATGGGGTGCGGGAGCTATGCTCGCGCCTCACCATTGCTCTGGGAGCTCCACTGGTTACCAGTTTGCCTCCGGGTACAATTCAAGGTGCTGGTTTTGACCTTTAAAGCCCTACATGGTAGTGGGCCAGGATACCTAAGAGACCGCATTGTCCCAAGAATGTCGGCCCGTCCAACCAGAGTGGACCTGAGGGGCTCTCTAATTGTTCCATCAGCCAGAGGGGCTCACCTCTCTGGCACACGAAGGAGGACCTTTTCTGTGTCCGCACCAGCCCTGTGGAACCTCCTGCCAGTAGAGCTACGGGTGCAGACCGAGCTGCTGCCTTTCAGAAAAAGGTCTTAAAACCTGACTGGTGGGGCAGGTGTGGGGTCCGGATGGAAAGGTGGCCCCTGCCTGTTGGCTTATAAAATAAAGCTTCCCTTTTAATGCGGATAGTTTTTAATGTGGATAGCTCTTAATCTGGTTTTATTCTGTTTTATAGTATATACCTTTGATTGTTTTTAATTGTTTTTTGATTATGATATTAACTGCCCTGAGTCAGGTTTGCCTCAGTGGGTGGCATAGAAGTTTAAAGAATAGATAGATAGATAGATAGATAGATAGATAGATAGATAGAATGTAACACCCACCCCTTTTCATTTTTTAGATACGTATTGTTCACGTCTTGCCTATAGATGCAGAAGAAAACCAAATACATTCTTACTGGGGCTGATCCCACATGGACCTTGATGGCAGTAATGTTATGTGTTTGGTCTCTTCCATATGAGTTACCAACTCCTTTTTCGATGGGAATTTTTCCTGGCAACTGTAACATCGGCACTGGTGGACTTCTCTCCTAACAAAGTTCACTAACTTCACCTGTTGGTAGAAATTTAACCCTGGAGAACAGAAACAGTTTTTAAAAAAGCATAAATAAATATATATCTGAAAGACATATAAATAAAAAAAGATTATTAGAACAAAGAAAGACTGGTGCGAATGAGAAAATGGTAAATAGAAGACATGTCATAGCTATATGTTGCTTAACTGGACCAGAAGGCTATCTATGATCTAGTTTAGATACAGTAATACCTCATACAAAGTCCGCTTCATACAACATCGAATTCATACAACATCGCCTAATTTCTTGAAAAAAGTTACCTCATACAAAGTCGTTTGACTTTGTATGAGGCATTCAGTTTTTCCCAGGTTGCATTGTCCCTGGGAAGTATAAAAGACAGGACACATGTGTGCATTGCTCTTGTGGGTTTTGCACAAGGCAAAGAGTGGTTTTGAGCATGATTTTGGATTTTTTTAAAATTTTTCATCAGAATTTTTAGAAGCATTCCTGGAATTTTTGCAGCATTCTTCAGGTTCTTGGACAATCAGGGTTGTTTGGCATGTTTTTGTAATATATTTAGCCTTTAGACAATGTTTTCTTAAAGTTCTGTCAGTTTCCTGTCTGTTTCCTTGACTTTGCCCTGAAGTCTGTGCTGTTACAGTACAATGTATCTCTATGGAAACGACGTTGTACGAGGCATCGCAGCAAGGATTTGGACGTTGTATGAGGCATTGCGTCTAGGATTTTGCATGCCTCATACAAAGTCCAAATCCGTATAAAGTCCAAACTTGTGGAACCAAGTTTGGACGTTGTATGAGGTATCACTGTAGTTAAAAAGCATGGTGTACTCAAGACACAGGTATCTGCATCCTCCTATTGCCTCATATAAACACACAGAAACACATCTGCCATGATGCAAAAATGACCTGATGGATTTAGGAAAAGGAAATTACCTGGCATAGTTTGATTTAGCATATGGCATGATTTGGCTCTGCATGATGGCTACTTGAAGTTTCATGATTTAGATCAGGAGTTCTCAACCTTTTGAAGCTAGGGGCCGGGTCTCGCTCCCTCAGACAGCTTCGGAGGCCGGATAGCCATTTTGCCCTTCCTCCACCATATGGCACTTCTGGGTGTGGTGGAGGTTGTGGGGGCCCAAATGAAATGGCGCTGTGGGCTGCATCCGGCCCATGGGGAGCAGGTTGAGAATCCCTGATTTAACCAGAAAACTGAACTTTCAGACTTCCTTACTAGTTTCTTGAGTACCACTTTAAACAGTTTCTTGGGTACCACTGTAAACAGTTGCTGCTACATTATGACAATGCAACAGAGATCAAAAATTTTCAATTACTTGGAGTCATGCAGTCACTGTCTAACTTATAAATCCTTACATTTAAAAAGCAGTGTTTCTAGTTTTACTCTAAGTATGATTGAGTTTGGAATAGATCTCTTCAGTGGAGTATTTGCTTTACTCACCATGCTCAGACTTAATTTGCAGCAGGCCAAATCCATGTCTCTCCTGCGAGTGGGCAAATGAAAAAGAGAGTTTCCAATTATAAATGTTTTAAAGTGCTCCAGGTTGGATTAAATTTAGTTTTGATGAATACTAAACTCACAATCTAAATAACAACAATAAGATGCAACGGTCACGGTTTAATGCAATAGCTTGCCTAAATGCCAGTTTAATCCTTAAAGCTGCATCATTTGAAGTCAAACCACTGTTTTACCTAGCATGGCCCTCTAGGTCAGGGTTTCCCAACCTTTTTACGCCACGGGCCTGGCCATGCCTCCTGGAGAGATGAGCGGGCCAGACTATGCCCCCCAGGAAACAGAAGTGGGCACATTTACGGCTGTCGTTTACAGTAGTCGCAGCATGTTTAAGACAGTCGTGGGTGCATTTTACTGCTATCGTAAAAACGTCCGCTTCCACTTCCGGGTGTGGTGGAGGTGGCGCGGGCCACATGAAATGGTGCCGTGGGCCACGGCTGGCCCACAGGCCATAGGTTGGAACCTCCTGCTCTAGATGATGCTGGACTGTACTGATCATATATGATGGGTGTCAATATCTGAGGGGCTATGGGTTCTTTATCCATGGGAGGAGCCCCAGTGAAAACAATGGAACAAATAAGTTTAGTTTAAATGGATTTGCTCTAAGTATGACTCAGTCCGGAGCCAACCCTATGGGTACAAGGCTTGTAAGATCCACACCAATTAAGGTCATACAGTACAAAGGAGGGAAAATCTTACAGGCCACCAAATGCAGAGTTACAGAGTTTCCAAATCTAACCAGAAAAAGCATTCCTTTAGTTTCCCAAAGCAAGGTTTAAGATAAATTCCATGTGCCTCTTACCTCCATGTGATCATAGAGCTTTTCAGTGGTGTCTGCTTGTTTCTCACAGAACAGGCAAACTGCACAAATAGGATGTTCTTCCCAGCCAGACCAGTCTCTATGAAAAAGCATAGTAAAAGCCTACTGGAATAAATGTTTGGATAGTTTTTCTGAAAGATACGGAGAATCACTATACACCCAGTTCTGCTTCAACCTGTCTGGTTTAAGATACTATTCCAGTGCGCAGGAATACAGCACACTGAAATAGTATCTTAGAAGGTATCTACAGTTTTATGCCACTGCTTACTTATGTACACACTGTTCTACAGACATTTTATGTCAGGTGCTCTCAGTCTTTAGTTTAATGTCACCTAAAACTAACAGGAACAAACTGTGCTTCTTCTCAGTCTTGAATAACACTTCTTTTTTTTTTTTTGGGGGGGGGGGGAATGAAACAACTATTTAATGTTAAACATATAGCATAATGAAAACAGGGTGCTTAATATTGAAGGATTACAAAGCTGTGTTTCCAGCCCTGTAGGAAAAATAAAAGGCAGTACCTTAGGTTCAAGGGAAGACTTTTCTGTCAATATGCTACCTCTATAGCAACTGAAACTCACTAGTGGCTACTAGCCATGCCCTGAAATAAAAACTACAAAAAGAACTGCATTCTAATCACACCCCATCTTTACCATTTCCTAACCTTGCTTCCTTCCCATACCGCAGTTAAGAACTTTAAACAGATGGTTATAGAAATTCCGTGAATTTTAGTGCAGTATACAGCTCAAGGCAAACAGCTGTAGTCGAGTACAGGGGTCCTCAAATTTGGCTCTCTAGATCAGTGATGGCTCTCCAGCTGTTCTTGAACTTCAATTCCCAGAAACCCTGACCAGCTGGTGTGTTGACTTGGGCTTCTGGGAATTGAAGTCCAAGAACAGCTGGAGGGCCAAGACTGCCCATCACTGCTCTAGATGTTCTTGGACTTCAAATCCCAGAAGCCCTGATCAGCAGGTGTGCTGATTTGAGCTCCTGGGAACTGAAGTCCAACAACAACTGGAGAAGCAAGTTTGAGGAGCCCTGCTCTAGTGTGCTGTATATTGATGAAATCTCAGACTTTTTTTAACCTGTGAAAGCATGAATGCACTACTGTTTCTCCTTCTGGTCCTAGGACAGACATCTGAGATCTTTTGCCCATCAGGTGCATTGGAATACATTTCTCCCAGGCAGTGGTGGGCATCTGCAGGTTCGCCCCAGTTCACCAGAACCAGTAGCAGAAATTCTGGCTGGCCTCATCCATCCATGTTTTGAAATAAAGTACAGTAGTTCTAATTCGGGTGCAATGCAGGGCATCCCCCCTGGCCATGCCCACCATACCACGCCCACAGTGTGATAGTAAAAAATTTTTTGGAGCCCACCACTGCCCCCAGGCAATATGGCCACTACAGCTGAATAGCAACTAACAGAAAAAACTAACCTCAGACATACATACAAAAGCTAAGCTAAGCTAAGCTAAGATTTTGAGGCTACTCTGGATCTTGCTTTTCATGCATTCTTCTGGCACTTTCTCTAAAGCCTAGTAGTATACCAAAATGGCACATCTGTGAAAATGAAAGGCTAGGATATATTGTATATGGAAGTTAATAGTTTTCTCCCCACAGTATGAATGTTATGATTGAATGTAGATCTTCTGTTTTCCAAAGGTGATATATAATTTTATGTTCTTGTATGTCCTGTAAGTGCTTCTATGTTAAATTAGCTACATGATGTCAAGATGGACCTGACATATAGCAAACCTAACAGGACTTTCAAGGAAAAGGAGACCCATTGAAATGTTCTCATTTATCTTTCAAGGTAAATGATCCCATAAATATCTCTTTTCTACACCTGGCAATAAAGATACAATAACAAATTCAGAAATTTGCTATCTCTTCATGCTGACTGAAAAGCTCAATGGTTTAGATATCAAGGTAAGTGAGATGTTTAAGGAGTGTTTTTACAAGTTTTGCCCCTCCCAGTCAGTGAGTTTCCATTGGCAGAGTAGAGAATTGAACCCAGGCCTTCTGAGACCTAGCCTGTCACTCTATCCACTAGACCACATTGGGGCACCTCTATGTTAAACTTGGTGGGAAACTACAGAGTTTAAGAGAGAAACACTCATAGGGAATAATACATTTGAGAGAAGATGTTATTAAAGAAAATCATCTAGGGAAAGTTGAACCATCTCCGATGGCCCTACAGATCCCAATCCAAATTATTACTACCTGGGCCTATTATTACCACTGGATGGCAATAGTCCAATTCTTTAATTTCCTCTCTTGTGCCACTTTATCACTCAATTGCTTACTATGAAATACTAAGTCCCAAGGCAGATATTTTCTACTTTCTAGACCCTCAACAGAATAAAAAGTCCAAATTACTCTTCCTGGTTGGGCAACAATTCTCGATCGTCTTCTGACTGAACTTCTTCCCAGGACTTTCCAAACTCCTGACAAAGAAAAGGGAAGAACAAAGAAAATAGCTTCAACAAACAAGAACCCACTTTACCCTAGGAAAAGCCCAAGTGAAAAGAAACAGAATAAGTCTTACGAGAGTGGATGTAAATATTTAAGATAAGATCATGCAACTTTTTTCATGTATAAAATATCTATCTAGCTTTCATGATCTTTTCTACAGATTCTATTCATTTTAAGGCATCTCTAAGCTATCTTTCATGGTTGATGTCTTCTTAAGAACAATGCAAATTGAAGACCTTTCTTTGCCACAGTTTTATAATCTTCAACACAATGCTTCACTCAAACCTATTGTACACTATTTTGCAAAGGATATTACTGTCCACTGAAGTGATGCCTACATCAAATGGTTCTGTTGAGCACCTATGTATCCAGGTACCAGCTGATGAGATATCCATCCCTATTAGTTGTTGTGAAGAGTCAATTGTGGCTTGGTTGTGTTTTGTGGATCTTTTCATTATCTTTTTTTTTTAGTTACAACCATATGTTTTCCCCAAGGTGTTCAAGGCAGTACTGCATATATAATCCTTTCCCCCATTTTTATCCTCATAATGACCCTATGAGGTTACAATGAAGTATTATAATTGGTTCAAGGTCCAAGTAAGGTTTTTGGAGAAGTGGGAATTAGAGCCCAACTTTTCTTAACCCTTGTCCAGCATTCTTATCTCTACACCATGCTAAGTGTCTATTCTCCAGTTTGTTATGTGTTGTTAACTTGTTTCCAACTTATGTGACCCTATGAATGAGATCTCTCCAGAATGTCCTGTCCTCCACAAGACTGCTCAACACTTGAAAACTCATTTGATATTGCTATTTATATTTATGTACATCCTGACTTATATATCATTCATTTTTATTTGCTTTTCACTTCACAATACAGAAAGAAATTTTATATCGCCTGAGAAAAATGAGTTTGAAAATTTCTCAGTAGCCTTCAAAGTAATTCTAATAAAGCAAGAATCAATCTTCCCCCTATAACCTGCATCAAAACACAGTGTCACACCAAATCCCTGACAGAAGCATCTAGAAACTCAAACAAATAGAAGACACTGTGACCAAAACCCACATGGATAGTTGTTGGATCTGGGCCACGAAGTGGGTTGCACAAGCTGGATCGGGGCAGCGATGGGCCAGTGGGTCCCGGAGGAGACTGGTCAAGCAAAGACACACGAGGCAAGATGGAGCGAAGACCAGTGTTTAATGAGCACAAATCAGAAGCATTTATGCGGTTCTGGCCGCGTGCATATGCATGTTTACACAAGTTAATTGGGGAAGTCTACACAGGGGAAGTTCATTATCTAACTTAATTAACTAGTGGGGACATACATTGTTCCACGTTATCGGGAGTAAACAAGTGGCCAACATTGACTCTAGGGCTTTAAGGAATCCACAGACGCGAGATCACCTATTACATGCCTAGCGAGTTAGTCATTAGCTCTCCATTGTCCGAGCTGCCTGTCAGATCAGCTATTGATGAATTAAACTCTATCTAATATTCCGCTCCCCCAATTTCTGTCCCCTCAGGAACCCGTGGCAACGAGGTGATCTTCATCACCAGGGTTCTGTCAGGGACAGTATACCAATTGCGCTCGCGGAACCCACAGATAGTTCTACCAACAGACCTTTTCTTTGTAGAACTGGGAGGAGGAACATTGCCCTCTTCCCAGTTCCAGCCCACTATCCATTGCCAAAACTTGCACAGAAGGGCTAGGAGGGAAGATCTGATGAGCTGATGGTCATCTGATGTCAATTTTAGAATTATATTCAAGCCTTCTATCCACAACACTGTTTGAAAGCACAGCCTGACATAAAATCGAGCAGTGACGAGACTATTTTAATATTTTGAGTCCATGAGTGAATGTAGTCCTGTGTTTGTCAGACTGTTGCTTGCAAGGGCTGCTATTATATTATACTAGCATTTTTTGCCCGGCCTTGCCAAGCAGGTATATTTAGTGTTGGTAGTGGTGGTTGTTTTTGGGTGGTACGCATGCGCGCGCGCACACACACACAGAGGGAGCGAGAGAGGGGGTGGTGGAGCTCCACATTCTGCCCCCCGGCACCGGCCTTTGGGGAGGCAGGGAGATGATGGGCTCTCCCCGCTGAAGCTGTGCGGGGAGAGGAGGGGCTCCCTCCTCCCCCATGAAGCCACAGTGAGGCCAGAGCCAGCCTACGGGATGGTGGGGAGATGATGGCTTACTTTTGGGAATCGAAGGCCGAGAGCGGAGCACTGTTCTTGGCCTTTGTCTTCCGGACGCATCAGCCATTTTTAAAAGAAAGCACGCGCTGCTTGCCCCGCCTCCTCTGCACTCGCGTCCTTCAGCCTGATTGGCTGAGAGGTGGCACGGCGCGGAGGACACTGGGAGGTGTAGTGCTTTTGTTCTGGTTTGTGGGGCAGTTGCCACACTCTCGGCTGTCAGACCCTTACAGCAATGCTCGCAGGATCTTAGGGTAAGTGTGGCTGGCTTGGTACAGGATGGTTGGCCCGGGTGTGGCCGTGCATGCCGGACATGCACGGCCCAAGCACCTTTTTATAGGTATAGATAGATCTCTGTTATTGTAACCTTTTGAAAATGGATATCCCTAATGTTCAAAGGAGTGAAAATGCTGTGGAATATGGATAACATTTTAAAGAACGGGAAGCCTTTAAAATAAAGCAGCAGTATCTTTTCCCAATAAAATAACTACATGCCATCAAGTCAATTTCACCCTATGACAATCCTTTCCAGAGTTTTTCTAAGCATAGATTATTCAAAAGGAGTTCACCAGTCCCTTCTTATGAGGGTGCCCTGAGATTGTGCAGTTTGCTCAAAGCTACACCAGCTGACTCTTCCTGCTTAAGATACATTGGGGAATTCAACTCTTGACTTCTAGGTTCCTTCTTCTTCTTCTTGTGCCCTATCCAATTCTGAATATTGGTGATCATCATGGCGATCAGCCATGAAGACTGTCTTGTGAATATAATGCTGAGGCCTTTCATCTGCCTTCTGCATCGAAGCGTGGCACCCATACCACTGATCCAGCTCCACAAGTCACTTTCCTGAGCCCTTTTGGCACACAAAGTCCTCCTCAGGTTCCATACCCAAATATCTACCTCAATGCATTATCCAGCCAGCTTCATCATGATACTACCTCCTAATGCCAGTCATATTAAAAGTATCTACTTTAACAAACAATATCAGGGAGGAAAATGGGGGAGAGAATAAAATGGCGAGCAAATTTGTCAATAGTTACAGCAAGAGTTTCTTACAGGTTGCAATACTTTTTATATCAAAGGGGGGAAACCATGAAACAATTCAGAATCTCACATCTATACCTTAATAGAGGTTTCAAAAGTGTTACAATGTGTCAGGTAAATTGAACACCAGCCTGAAATGTTAAAATGGCCTGTAACAAGATGTCATTATAGATTAGGGAATTAAAATCTTGTAATTAATTCAGATAGATTTTCTTTTCCAGAGTAAATTCTCCTAGTGCGCTAGTTTCATTAGCATTGTCAGGGTTGTCAGCTAATATGAAATGGTCCACATTACTCTCTCTGTGGTTTCTCCCCTCAGGACTAGCATGCAGTCTTTGATAGAAAAGGCTGCTTCTAGAAAATTAGCGGATAGATTTTAATGAAAAACTAACAGCAAGAAGAAACAAAAAAACAACAACACAAGAGCGGAGAAAGGGGTTTCTTTTCACCATCTACTTACAGTATAAATATATCAAGTAATCCACAGGTTTAAAAATGGGAGATGCTGACAGTCTTTATTGTTATTTTATGAACAGCACCAGTCTGTTGTGATTTCCAGCTGCATTAACAGCCCTGCTAATTTTGGAAGTTAATTCTATCACGGGGAAATCAAATCACTAATCTGTTTAATAGCTTGTTCCTACCCTTCACCAGAGGAATGGAAAATCCACCAGGACCAATTTATCTGAGCAACAGAGGCACATAGAAAGAGCCTCAAGGTAGGACAGTATCATGAAGGGCTATTCATTCTCCATCATCATGCTCATTATTGGGCCAATTTCATGCCCCTCCTGCTTTTCTCTGTATTTAGATCTAGGTCAGTGGTAGCAAACCTATGGCATGCGCGCTAGAGGTGGCACTTGGAGCCATCTCTGTGGGCACCCGTGCAGTCACCCCAGCACAGAGTTCACCCCACTGCCCAGCAACCCAATGGGAGCACTTCCTCCTTCCTCCCCAGCACAAAGTTCACCCCACCCTTCTGCCCAGCAGTCCAATGGGAGCATTTCCTTCCTCCCCTGTTGCTGTGTTGGCACTTTGCAATAAATAAGTGGGTTTTGGGTTGCAGTTTGGGCATTCGGTCTCTAAAAGGTTTGCCATCACTGATCTAGGTTTTGATTCTTGGCTTGCTTCTGTAACTTGGCATAATGAGCAGAAGCCTGAGCTTTTTTGCAAATTGGGCCTTGGAAAGTCTTAACACAAGAAAGATCAGTTCACTATGAAACACAGAGCAAAACTACTTCAAAATAACAGGCAGTCTTCCTGTGTTGTAAGCCATAAGCAACGGAATTAAGCTACATTATAGAATACTAGCTTGATTAGAGAGTTTACTACTGATATTATGGGTAACTGCTGCCTCTTTTAACCATGTTTATTTCCAGATAAAAATCATTGTAAAGCAATAATATTAGATTTTTTTGATTGGGGAGGGAAACAAACAAATAAATGGTTTCAAAGACCTGCTTCGTGATCCTTGAATGCTTCAGGGTGTGCAATAATGAGCAATAAGGAGCTAGATATGTGTCATTTCCACGGTGGCAGGCACTAAAACAGAAGGGGAAACTACTTTCATGGTGGCTGCCTAGGAAACTAATGCAGCTCAGTGTTGTTAGCCTCAGGGAACTCAATTTCACACTTACTGGGAATCTGGCTTGGATAAACATACACTTAAGGCAGAGATGGAAGCATACCTAACTCTCCAGATGTCATTGGACTGTAATTCTCATCAGTTCTAGTCAGCACAGCAAGTGACGAAGGATGATGGGCACAACAACCGAGAAGCCACAAATTTTCCATCAGTGACTTACAGAACATAAGCAGGGGCGGAGAGATCTATTGATCAGGAGTTCTCAACCTTTTAAAGCCAGGTCATGCTCCCTCAGACAGCTTCGGGGGCCAGACAGCCTTTTGGTCCTTCCTCCACCACATGGCGCTTCCTGGTGTGGTGGTGGGCCACATGAAATGGTGCCGTGGGCTGCATCTGGCGTACGGGCCACAGGTTGACAATCACTGAAACAGATAGTAAGACTTCTTGTACACAATAGTTGTGTTGAGAAGCCAGAACACTTTCCCCCTGATTATTACAAGGTTAAATCCACTTGTTAATCCCAAATAGAGTTCACTCACTGAACGAATGGACCTTACATAACCATTAACCTTTTAAAAAGTTCCATTCATTCAGTCGGTCTACTCTAGGAGAGGTTACTAGCTGGATTTAGCCCAATGACCTATAGCAGAAAGAGCTTTATTTGGTGAAATGGTCTTTTCTGTCCGTTCTATTCATAGAGTTTCAGCTGTTTTTAACAGCCTAGTCTGCAGCCATGTAGCCTGGATTACTGAGCATCACTACTAACTAACCACAGCTAAATAGTGACCAACTTAAGACGGACAGTAAAGCAGAGCAAAGATCCTGACAAATGAGGGGGCGAGAGCAGAGCAGGAATGGTATTGGGAGGCTAGAGAGGTTGTTTCCTGGTTTATATTTCCATTACTGAAGAAAACAAGAGTAAATGAGATAAAATGTCAGATTGCTATCCCCCCCACAATCTTATAATAAACCTATTAATGAACACTGGTGTTATGTATGCATGTACAATGTTACTTTAAATATATGAATGTAACCAGTCCACAATCACAATGTATCTCAGCTGTTAAGGAACGCGAGCAAGCCGCCCATAAAGGGCAGCTGCGAGCGTTCAGTCTCACATGGTCCACATTGCCCAAATCACAAACAGCCGCGGGAATTTCCCCACATGATCAGGAGCTACAGAAAACAACTGCAGAAGAGAAAACAACTGCAGAAGAGAGGCGTGACCTGGGCGAGGCCACGCCGGTAGCAGCCAATAAGCTACCGTGCAACAAGATTCAAATGTATTGTGTTATAGTATATAATGAGATGTATCTCCGCCATTACCTCATGTTCATACTGACCATCAATGAATAAACCTGTGTTAGTCCTTCCTGCGACTCCTTCTTTGTCTTCCGTGCGAGACACTAAATTGGCGACGAGGATGGGATCAGTTTGATGATGATTATGAGTTGCAGTACCAGGGGGAGGTAGCGGAGTGGTCCCCCACCCGTCCTAGCGAGAAGAGGGGTTTCAGTTCAGCCCCTGGTACTTCCAGTCCCCCTAGCCCTTTTGTGTTAGAGTATACCATTGCTCCCGCTCCCCGGAGACCAACATCCCCAAGACAGGCAACAGGGGCGAGTCCGCCCACCACAGTCTCTAGCACGCCCGGACAGGCAGCGGGGGGTGGCGAGGCCACGAGGGCCTCTTCGTCGGTCCCGAGATTCGTACTGGGGGGGTCCCCAAACACCTCAAACGGCAGGCAGGGATTCACGTCCCAACTATTCATTCCATTCCCGTCCCCCAACGCAAGGTTACCACAGACGCCACGCAGAGCCGCTAACGAGTCCCCCCTTTCCACTGCAGGGCAGGACTCCACGGAACCAGGAGCCGCCGGCTCCCCTGTGTTAAGTCAAGCGGCCACACGCCCAAGGTGCACGTGCGGCAAGCCACAATGGTTGAGGGACTTCGTCCCATCCTAGGGGGGAGGGATGTTATGTATGCATGTACAATGTTACTTTAAATATATGAATGTAACCAGTCCACAATCACAATGTATCTCAGCTGTTAAGGAATGTGAGCAAGCCGTCCATAGAGGGCAGCTGCGAGCGTTCAGTCTCACATGGTCCACATTGCCCAAATCACAAACAGCCGCGGGAATTTCCCCACATGATCAGGAGCTACAGAAAACAACTGCAGAAGAGAAAACAACTGCAGAAGAGAGGCGTGACCTGGGCGAGGCCACGCCGGTAGCAGCCAATAAGCTACCGTGCAACAAGATTCAAATGTATTGTGTTATAGTATAGAATGAGATGTATCTCCGCCATTACCTCATGTTCATACTGACCATCAATGAATAAACCTGTGTTAGTCCTTCCTGCGACTCCTTCTTTGTCTTCCGTGCGAGACACTAAAACTATCCAAAATGATCTGTTCTCAACAGTCCTGCCTGGATCTTGCAAACTCAAGGCTGCAGGTTCCTTTAGAGCAGTATTCCTTAATCTTTGATGTTTGGACTTCAATTCCCAGAAGCCTAAGTCAATTCCCCAAAGTACTTATCAGGCAACGCATGTAGGCTTCTGGGAATTGAAGTCCCCAAACCCAAGGTTGGGGAACAATGCTCTAGAGCAGTTCTCAACCTTTTTAAGCCGGGGGCCGGGTCACGCTCCCTGAGACAGCTTCGAGGTCTGGATGGCCATTTTGCCCTTCCTCCACTACACGGCACTTCCTGGTGTACATACCTGTCAAGTATCCTGTATTGGCCGGGATTTCCCGTATTCCAGTGCTCGTTCCTCTCCTTTCCCGCCACCGTCCCATATTTTGAATGGCGGGGAAAGGGGTTACTGTGCATACGCGCCCATCAGAGGCAGCACTGCATATGCACAAAGGTGTTCTGTGCATGCGCAAAGGGGTTCTGTGCATGAGCAAAGGGGTTCTGCGTATGCGCAAAGGAGTTGTTGCTGTGCATGCGCGCTTGGGTCGGAGCAGTTCCTGTATTTTCCGGAGCCGCACTTGATGGGTATGGGTGTGGTGGTGGTGGGGGGCTACATGAAATGGCGACACGGGCCACAGGTTGAGAATCCCAGCTCTAGAGAACCAATCCATCTCATGTTTGCTTTTCCTCTTTTCCTATTGCATTTAACTTTTCCCATCATTCTTTTTTCCAGAGATTCTTCTCTTCTCATGATGTGCCCAAGGTATGACAGCCTCAATTTCAGGTAGATGGTGATAAATTTACTGTTTTTCTTCACCCTCCTCCATTTCATAGGTAATCTATATTAAAGGCCTACTTTTAAAAACGTCCCTCATTTTTACCCTGCCATGAGTTTGCAAAGCAGGAACCCTTAGGTAAGAGTGAGGAAGTTTTGTAAGGGATGAAGCCAGCACAATGAAGTTTAATGCAGTGACAAAAGGAGGTACTGTGGCAGTTGTGCAACATGTCTTGGGTGAGGCTGCATTGATTAGTGTTTCCTAAACTATGTTCCACGGAACACTGGTGGACTTCATTTCCCAGAAGCCTAAGTCTGTATATTGGCTGATCAGTGCTTTAGGGAATTGACTTAGGCTTCTGGGAATTGAAGTCCCAAAACTAAGGATTGGGAAACACTGGATTAATGTATCCACTTCACTGTCTTTTATTGTATGTACTGTATATCCCCCAGCCATCAGCTGCCCAAGCCCTTTCATATTATAAGTAGATATTGGCTGGCCACAAAAAGACTTTTTAATAACGTGAACCTGTAGATATAATGTATTTAATTTGCACAGCATCTCCTCTGACACTGTGAAGCTATTATCGAGCTGTCTTGGCTCTCTATCTAATATTGAGGCGGGATAGAAGTGTAATTGCTAATATTATTTTTGACTATTCTCATTTTGAATTCCCCAAGGACTAAAGCAAATTTTTTCTGCCTATTTAATTCTGTAAAAACTTATACTACATTTAGAGATGTCGTATCTCTTTCCTCTACCTGCATATGTCCTTGGAAATTATCTACTGTGTAAATTTTTCTTTAAGTACTTAACAGTTTCTGTAGATTAATAATAATTTTATATTGATCTATTACAGATAAAATGTTAAAATTTCCCTCTGAGGATACGTCCTCTTCAACTAAATTATTATGAAGTCCCTCTGAGCAAATAGATTCAAGTTGAATACATTTACCAATTAAGTCTATGAGGATACTTCCAAACTTATAATTACTTTCCCTCCTTTTTCTTCAATAGGTAAATTCTCAAAGGATGTACCTGCAATTAGATTTACCATTGTACTGCTAAGATCCTGGGAAATGTCAATTGTTATAGATTTCCTATTTATTGGTGTTTCTTGGATTGTATCTAGATTGCCTGGCCAGTTCTCTGTATTAGAATCATTCTTCTAAAATGGGGATAAAACCAAACAGGGAGTTTCATATTTTAAATGAACTGTCTCATTGCATTCTATGGTTTGCTGTACTGGAGATTTTCTCTCTATTTTTTACCTCATTTACAATAACCAGACAACTCATGAGACATTTATCAATTTCTCTAGCACTCCCATGCTCTGACAATTGATTATTTGAGGATGGGGGGATGAGAGGGATTGGGCACAATTATCTGAAGTAATGCCTCATTCTTATTCCAATTCAATTGAATAGAACATTGTTTCTAACGATAACATTTGCTACCTGTTTATTGGTATGCTATTATTGCTCTGACATTGTTTTAATCATAAAATTGCATAAATTCATAAAATTCATCACAGTTATTATAAAACTAAATATATTCCACTGACTGGATTCCACAACAAAGCCCACCTCCTCCAGCTTCAGGTTCTGTAATAAATGTAATTTCCACTGATACTGAATTAATACTCCTCTAAGTTTAGAGAGACTGCGGTGGCTCAAGTGGTTATATGCTGAACTTGACGACTGGAAGGTCGGAATTCGATTCCCGAGTAATGCATGACAGAGTGAGCTCACGTCTCTGTCCTAGCTCCTGCCAACCTAGCAGTTTGAAAGCAAGAAATTGTAAATAGATAAATAGGTATCTCTTCAGTGGGAAGGTTAACAGTGTTCCGTGTTGAGGCATGCCTGCCATGTGTCCACAGAAACATCTGTAGATGCAGACAATGCTGGCTCTTTGGCTATAAACAGAGATGAGCACTGAACCCTAGAGTTGGATACAACTAGCTATCGAGCAAGGACGACCTTTACCTAAGTTTAGCATAACTACACAAATGACCTGGCATTTCATCAAAATGAGACCAAAAGATTATTTAATCTTTCATACTGCCATAGGTTTTTGACCACAAAATTATTTGCTGTATCTATGAAAAACCTTTCTGCAACAATAAATCCCCAAAATAATTCAAACTTCATAGACAGGAGGAAGCAAGGGGAGTTTCTATTGTCTCTTATTATCCTTCTAGGGGTCTTCTTTAGAAATATATTGGTTCCTATTTTTAATCTCGGTCTTCTTAAATCTCTTTCCAGCCATTATTTTTCCTCTTATCCAGATTTTCAAAGAGTCTATTTTCACATTTGAAATACAGTAATACCTCATACAAAGTCCACTTCGTACAATATCGAATTCATACATCGCTTAATTCCTTGAAAAAAGTTGCCTCATACAAAGTCGATGCAACTTTGTATGAGGCATTGGTGTTTTTCCCAGGTTGCATTGTGCCTGGGCAGTATAAAAGGCAGGACGCATGCGTGCACTGCACTTGTGGGTTTTGCATGAGGTGAAGAGTGGGGAGGTAGATGGGGGAAGGCAATTTTTGGTGGGGTGTGCAATTGTTTGGCGTTTGCTGTTGTGGTTTTTAAAAACAGATTGCATGCTCCATAATTTTTCTTATGTTGGTCTTTTTTTGGGGAGCACTGTTTGGTGGGGTGGGCAATTGTTTGGTGTTTGCTGCTGTTTGGATGATTAACACTGTGCTGCATGATGGGGCATGTTGGTATCCATTTTGTCCTTGCTTCCATCCAGTAAATGTTTACAGTAGCTTGTACAAAATGGATGATCGGCCGCATAGCTGCAGATTAACACTGTGCCGCATGATGGGACATGTTAACTTTTAAACCTGCACTTCATAGTTTTCAAAAGTTAAAAACGTGTTGTATAGTTTGTCCCCTAAAATCAGGGTTGTTTGACATTTTTTTGTAATGTATTTAGCCTTTAGAAAATGATTTCCTAAAGTTCTGTCAGTTTTCTTGACTTTGCCCTGAAGTCTGTGCTGTTACAGTACAATGTATCTCTATGGAAATGACGTTGTATGAGGCACCGCGGCAAGGATTTGGACGTTGTATGAGGCATCGCGGCTAGGATTTTGCATGCCTCATACAAAGACCAAATCCATATAAAGACCAAACTTGTGGAACCAAGTTTGGACGTTGTATGAGGTATCACTGTATTTCCTTTTTCAATTATTAAAACCACCATTTTTAACTCTAAAACTTTTGGATTCCCCAGAATTACTATGAGGTGATGGCTTGCCAGATCCAGAATGAAACTTTTTTAGGCTTACAAGCGCTGTTTCCACATTCAGAATATCAAAATTTAGAATTGAAGCTTGTTGGCTTTCCATCTTTTGCATTTTCCGAGTACTGAATTATTTTTAAGTCTTATAATTTGGCTATAATTATGGCTACCTAAGGACAACCTCCGGGTTGGAGAGATAGGCAGAATATCTCTCAATGCCATTTCCAGGGAATCCTAAGCAGGTGAGGGCATCTCCTTGGGAATACCCTGAAGGAAATGGTGAGCCACTGTGTGAGACAGAATGCTGGACTGGATGGGCTGTGGCCTGTTCCAGCAAGGCTGTTCTTATGTTCTTATGTTCTTATAATTCTTCAGACAGTTTTTATACCCAGCGTCGTTGCAATATATATTGTGAATTGAGAAACTCCATAATCTGAATAATTATACAATCCATTCTCATCCAAGACAGAGGTAGGTTCCATGTGAAAAGATGGTATATCTTCTAAAATATTGAGGTCTTTCAAATTAGGTGTGTGTTCATCCATAGGGACACTTTTATTGGTCTGAGATGATAAAACATCCATTTGGGCATTCATTTCTGTTACTTGTGTCATATGTTGTAGCATTAAGGTGGAACTTGTATATATCCCCCCCCCCCCCGCCCAACAAGATAAAGTAATTAAACTCTGGTCTGCTGCTTACTTAGCCAAGGTTTTCTCCTGGTTCTGGATATAACCATATTGTATGTGTACTTAAACAATGTACAAAAGCTAAAGTACCTGTAGGCTCTAATATTTCATAAGCTACAACAGTCTCTTGAACATTTATAGCCACTTACCTAAATTGCCTAAGATACCATTAGGCAAATAGGTTAGTTAAAGCTTAATGGAGCATGTCAGGCCCTGGACAGCATCATGTCATTAATTCATATACTATTTACACATTCTATATTTCGGTATTGTGCTTCCTATTTAACTTGTTAGTTTAGTTTATTAATTTTAATGCATTTCAATTGGCTTTCAGTATTTCAGTATTCTAGTTGTTATATTCTCAAGCTGGGGTACACAGAAAGAGCCTCCTTGAAGATTGTGGTATTTTTGAACCACAATCGGGTGTACCCTGGTAACGGCAACCTTGTGTTGCCAGCTAATCTTTCTCACACTAGGCCAGGTGAAGGAAACTGCAGAATGAACTCACCAAAGGGTGGCTTCATTTTGACAATTTCATGTCTGGCCTAGACACAAGAATTATCAAGCTTGACTTTCAAACTTTGCAAAACCAAACACCTCCACTCTATCTCAGAGAACACCCTGTATCATAGTAATTACCGAACTATTTCTTTGTGATAAAAGCCACTCTTTTTGTAGTATATATTCTCTCTTTTATGTTGCTTGTACCCTGTACTAGGATCTCAATTTTCTTCCCCATTCCTTTTCTGCCTATATGTTGACTCTTTTTCTTCAAAATCTTTAAAACACTGTTTCAACGACAAGTTTATTTTCTGTTCATCAGATATTTATATCCTTATCTTCACATGTATAAATAACACACATAGCTTGATTAATGAATCAGTCAGGAAATGTCAAACAAGACTGATATAGAAAACTTCCAGCTTTTCTTAGCCACTATCTTCATTCAAAAAAGGTCCTAATCAGTATAAAGTATAACCTATAAAAAGAAAAACTAGAAAAAATAAGCAAGTGTACAACAAATAAGCGATAAGAGTAAAATGCTACTGCCACTCCAGAATCCAAATTGCTATCATTTGTTTGCCTATATCAGAAGAACTCTCACTGTCACCATCATTATTCCAGTAGTTGGTATATGTTCTATAACAATTGTGTAAATGTTCTGCTTAATAAAATAAATCATTTAAGAACCATATTTGCTGGCGTATAAGACACATCGGAGTATAAGACCCACCCAGTTATTACCAAAATAGCCCACTATATATACAGTAAAAGACACACTCCATTTTGCCAGTATATTAAAAAAAAAGGGGGGATGATGGGTTTTATACTCCAGCAAATATGGTATTTATTTTGCTAAAGAAGAGCAAGCATCTTACCAGATAGTTAATAATATAAAATCTGTCATATTCTCTATTTTTGGCATTGATTCTGCGGTGCTGCTTCTTTCTCATGTGATCCTTGAGTGTGTTCTTATCTCGAAATATTTTTTCACAGTACAGGCACTGCAAACTGAGATTAAAAAAAAAAGATGATCGGTGATGGAGGAGGGAAAGAATAATGTAATCAGTGAAATAGTTCCAGAAATTTCAACATAAACAATTAAGGTCAACAAAGCAACATACTGACCAGAAAACCACATTTAGAAGAAGGTAAGCAGTCACTTTAAGATTACTGTATTTTTCGGACCATAAGACGCACCTGACCATAAGATGCACCCAGTTTTTAAAGCAGGAAAGCAAGAAAAAAAAAACCTGAACCAAATAGTACTGTATTTGCACCACCAACCTGTGGTGGCGCTGCAGGAGAAATGGGCAGGTAAGCCAATTGCACTGAGGCAGGAAGCGATGCTCTAGCCTAGCCTCTTGCTCTCCCTGCAACCAGGAAGCATGGCTTCCTCCTCCATTTTGACGACATGGAACAGGGACAAAGGCAAAAAAGGTAAATGAAACCATTTCTTTTTATGCGCAGGTTTGGTTTCCCACTGAAATGCATTGGGAACATACAAACAGAAAAGTTTTAGAATACTGTACAAGAAATTGATTTCAAATGCATTTAAATGGGAATTTGCAATTTGCACCCTCTTGTGGCCACGTGTGGTAATGGCCCACCGAACATGTTTTTCTTTCCCCAGCCCTTCTTTCTCCGCCGGGGCGGTGGTGGTGGAGGTCTTCGGCCAGCCGCAGCTGTTGTAAAATATCCTTTTACAACAGCCTTGCTGGACAGCATTCGGACTATAAGACGCAGCCTCATTTCCCTCCCACTTTTTTTTTTGGGGGGAAGTGCATCTTATGGTCTGAAAAATACAGTAATTACAGAACAGCATAGGAACTAAGCCTATGGAGTTTAGAGGAGAAAAATAAATAAATGGAGTGTAAATACAGTAAAACCCTGACTTACATATGCCTCGAGTTACATAAAATTCGACTTACATAATGATTTTGTGCTAAAACCATGTTCCGATTTACACGATTTCCTATGGGTTTGCTTCGAGTTACATAAAGATTATTTTCCCTATGGGTTTGCTTCGAGTTATGCAAAAATTCATTTCCCTATGGGTTTGCTTTGATTTACATAAAAAATTCATTTTTTCCTATGGGTTTGCTTCGAGTTACGTAAAAAAATAATTTTTACTATGGGTTTGCTTTGAGTTACATAAAAAACGATTTAAGCAAAAGCCAATGGAATGGACTTTTTTTTCGTAAGTAAGAGTTTTATTGTATATAAAATCAGGTAAGTCCTAAAAATGTATGGTTGATCTTGTAAAGTTTATGGGATTTTTCATTTTCTGGAATCCTATTTGAGATACACATTAGTACTTTATAGTGGAATAGATCTGTGATAAAAACAACTCATTTAAGCACAGACAGTCAATGAGTCAAAGCATATTATTTGTATTAAAAAGTGAGCTAATGAGAAAACCCAGGAAATAGGTATATGCGTTACTATTCATTTGCATACATCATTGACCCACAACATTATTTTCCATTTATAGAATACTAGCAAGGGTTGCCCGGCATTGCCGGGCTTCCCCCCCCCCCTGTGTTTTAATAAAAAATGAACCAATTTTATTTTTGCAATAGTTTTACATTGTGTTGGAAGGTTAAATTGTGTTAATTTTTTTTAAAATTGCTTAGTCTGTAATTTAAATTTTTTAAATGTTTATTTATGTAAAATTTGTTTGGCTTGGCTGTTATTAACTGTGATCTGCTTTTTTGTGTTTTTTTGAGGATTAATAAAAGAAGAAAGTATGATATAATTTTTTCAAATTGTTTTATGTAAGCGAATAATGTTTTAGTTTTTTGAATTTTTTAATTAGTTGTACCGTAGGTAATAATTTTAATAATGTAAAAGTAAATGTTTTTTACATTCAATGTTTTTAAAATGTGTTTAGATGTTTTGAATTTAAATTTGAGTTATAACTCAGCACAGGATTTTTAAAAGTTTCTATTGTATTTTATTGACATATATTTGTGATTTGTGTGAAAGTGTGTTTAGTGTAATTTTTTAAACTTGTTTTTATTGGTGTGACCTTTTGTGTAAAGTTGTGAATTTGTGTTTTGTTTGGGGCTGTTGTGTGTTTTTGAATTGTTTTTACTAGTGTGGCCAGCAGGTGGTGCTGGTAGGGGTTATTGTATTTTGACTTTTTTTTCTCTCCTGGCCTCTGGGTGGAGCTTCTTCTGGTAAGTAGGGTCTTTCTTTATTCATTTCTTTTCCAGTCCTGGTGGAGGTAGCACCTCTTTTGGTAAGTTTGCTTGTTTTCTTTCTTTTGTGTGTGTGTGTGGGCGGGGGGGGGGGGGGAGGGGGGGTTGGAATTTGTATTTTTTGTCTGTTTGTTTTGTTTTTGATTGTGTCTTTGTTTACTTCGTATTGTTTTTGGTGTTTTTGTTTTTGTGTATTTTTGGATGTATTTGAGTGTTTTTAGTAATTTTTAAAAAATTATTTATTTGGTGGTGGGGAAGGTACGTGGTCATTGGGGGTTAGGAAGGGTGGGCTAGGTGGTGGGGAGGGGGGCATGGTCGTTGGGGGTTAGGAAGGGTGGGCTAGGTGGTGGGGAGGGGGGCATGGTCGTTGGGGATTAGGAAGGGTGGGTTAGGTGGTGGGGAGGGGGGCATGGTCGTTGGGGGTTAGGAAGGGTGGGCTAGGTGGTAGGGAGGGGTGCTTTATTGTTTTATGGTGCTTTGTGTGGAGTCGTGAAAGTAGATCGGGGTTTCCCCTTTAATATCAGTGGGTGGGAGGTTGCGACCCCCCTCTCCGCTGGCTCCCCTGGGGTTGGGAGGTTTGTGGGGACAAAAGAGGCATGTCCCCCCAACTCTTCTGGACCCAGTAGACCAGGCAGAGTGGATCGATTCCCTCCCCCCCTCCTTAAAACAACTTCGTTTTTAAAGAGAAGAAAAGACGGAGTTGTTTTAAGGAGGGGGGTGGGAATCGATCCCCTCTCCCTGGTGTCCTGAGTCCAGAAGGGTTTGGGAAACATACCCCTTTTGTTCCCACAAACCTCCCAACCCTAGGGTAGCCAGCGGAGAGAGGGATCGCAACCCCCACCCACTGATATTAAGGGGAAACTCCAGTCAGGACCTTCAGGCGCTGTTGGTGAGGGAAAGAAAGCCGGCTGGTGTTTGCTTGGCTGTTAGGCGGTGAGTTGTTTTTCTTTTTAATTTTTCGGGCGCCGGTTTCCTCAGCGTTCTGCGCGCTCATGGCGCGCAGGACGCTGGGGCTTGTAGCAATGGGTTGGTGCTTTGTGTTTGTGCTGCATTTTTTTAAAATGCTTTTCTTTTGATTGGCTGCGGCGCGTTTCCGAACGCTGCGCCGTGCGAGAGCCTCTCAGCCTGATTGGCTCTGGCGCGGTGCGGCGCAAGGAATGTTGGGAAGTGAAGTTGTTTCCCTTTCTTCGCGTTTGTGGGGCTGTTGCCCCACTGCCGGTTTTCTAAATCCTTCGTTGACCTGCGTACCCAGATCGGCCGTGTGCACGAAGGGTGAGTGCAGGCAAGTAGGGCGAGGCATAGCAACCTATAGCCAGTTCCAACAGTTAACCCTTGGATTTATAGGTTAAGACAATGCCTTAGAATATCCACCTTCCGTATTCTATTCCCAGGTTACCCCTTGGGACTTTCTAAAACTGTATTTTGTATCTCGAGTCAACAGTTGCATTCATCTTTTTTCACAGATCCATTATGCAGACAACTGCACTATTTCTTACTACTGATTCTACTATGAAGTCCATAGTTTAATGAACACAAGAAATAGGACAGTGGTTGCCAGCTGGTATTTTCAATGCTCCCTTCCTCTTTAGATTTCTGTAAAATGCTCAGATAATGTAAAATGAGACAGGCATTTCCTGACTAGGAAAAGTGAAAAAAGGTAGCCTCATTCATAGTGGCCTCAAAAGCTGCCAGCTTCTGCAGCTGTGATATTAACTAGGTCCAAGTGCAGGCAGATTTAAATGAATTATTGTGCAAACAGAGTGTAAAGATTTATATTAATTACAGCAATTCCCAGATGCCAGTCAATATAACAGGCAAATGAGTGAGACTGAGAACTCTTATCAGGCAACAGCCTCTCCCTTCGATCTAAAACAAGGGTGGACAATATCCCCTGCCAGATCTGAAAATGGTAAAAAAAACTGGTGTATGTGGGAGGCAAGCCCAGAAGTGACTGATATCTCTCTATGTTTATGTTTTTTAGGTGGGAAGATTTGTGAAGGTCAGGCCCTCAAAAACAATCTTGAGAACTACATGCAGCTTGGCCTAATGCTGAGGAAAAAGAATTAAGAAATATGGTCGTGATCAATAAGACATGTGGGAAAAACCTTTAAAACATGAGCACAACAGGATGTACTCACACAATAAGAGGTTAAATTCATTAGCATATGCTCTGCTTGTCAACTTCATACTTTTAAAACTGAAAAGGGGACATTTAAAACTAATTTGAATAACAAACCATGGATCATTTGTTACTGCTAGCTGTAGGAAGCTGTATTGATATGCATGCTTATCTGTCATTATGTTTGATTACTCTTTACATCTTTACCATGTAACCTCTTTACCATGTAACCTCTTTACCTCTGTATCTAGTCTAAAACATACCTGGAAATTTCACTCCTTTGTCTGAAGAAGTGGACTTGATCCACGAAAGCTCACAGTAAAAATATAGAAGTTTGTCTTTAAAGTGCTACAGTGTTTTTATTTTTTTTTTGTTTTCTTATATACAGTAAAACCCCGACTTACGAAATAACTCTGTTCCCTGGCCTCATTCGTAACTTGAGTTTTTCGTAACTCGAGGCATCCCCATAGAAAATCGTGTCATCGCCATTTTGGCACTGAAAATGTTATTTTTGCATACCAAAATGGCAGCCGTGCTATTTTTTAAAATTTCATAACCCAGGTTTTTTTTGTAAATCAGTACCCCAGGTTACGGAAAAAACCATTTCGTAACCCGGGGTTTTTCATAAAACAGTACCCCGGGTTACAAAAAACAATTTTGTAAGTCGAGTCATTCGTAAGTCGGGTTTTACTGTACTTTTAAAGCTGTGTTTCTTACTGGCATTAGCCTTCATGACGTTTAAACGAGAACACTGCTGGCAGAGCCTTCTAAAGGAAGTTACAAAGCCCTCCACATCTCCCAACACCTATGGAGAAATCAGGAGAAGAGAGGGAAAACACAGTCCCAGAATGGCAAAAAGCTCAGAAACACACTTTATGGTTTTATCTTTCAAACACTGTATGCCTCAAAGGAGTTACACCTTTTGACAGGTGAGAGAAGAGTGAAAAAAAGAGCAGCAGAGGTGTGTGTGTGTGTGTGTGTGTGTGTGTAGAGATATCAAACATCCACCTGATATGAGGTCTCAAAAATCTGATCTGCAAAGTAACTTTTCTCATTGTATGGGTCCTTGGATTGACATGGAAAGAATGCATCCACTGGACGATCACTGGAAAGAGGATTCTGTCATCTACTCCACTGACTTTTTCCCTCATAAGTTCAATTTCCTCTCCCACCTTTTTCAGGTAAGTGGAAAAGTGACATTTTCTGGTATGCTGTGAAGTGTAGTTCAAAAATTAACATATTTCACCTTGGGTCTTTTTCACACAAATTATCTTCCTTGCTTTCTCTCTCACTAGTCCACTGAGGTAAATAAATAAATAAATGGAAGTCCTGTGTATGGTAGAGTTCACATAATAAAAACCTGTTTCTAAGAGCAAAATGGTTGAATGATAATAATTAGGGACTGCTTACATACCTGTCAAGTTTCTTCTGCAGAAGATCTAAGAACTCCTTACAGCTTACAATGTTATCTGGCAGTCCTATATTGAATGCATGATCATGTGCCATGTGATTCAAAAGGACAGACCTGCAAAAAAAGAAATGCCAACCAAGAATTAGGTGCTTATTTTGTGGATTTTATGGACCACTGCAAACCTGTGTTTTAGTCAAAGACTGGTACCAAAAATTATGGAGAGTTGCTAAAAATTAATGTGCTTCACCCTTTGTTGAATAGTTCTGTTTTCACTGCAGGGATCACTGTGTAGAGAGGAAGAAAGCACTAGTTTTGTATTTGAAACAGTAAAACCCCGGGTTTCAACCTCCTCGGTTTAAGTTTGCTGCGATTTACAATGGCAAATTCTATGGCAATGCCGTCCTGGTTTAAAAAATTTCAATGTATTTTTTCCAGTTTACAACGATCAATTCAGGACCATTTTTTAATTTTTCAAAGCATCCCTATGGATGCTTTGGTTTACAATTTTTTTGGGTTACAACAGAGGCTAACCCCGGGGTTTTACTGTATTTCTAAAATCCCACAATGTATTAAATAGTATTATGAAATACTATCATACCATAACTGAGTGAATTCGCCTTTTCTTTTGTTGCCAGAAATTATTTTCTTAGCAGAAGACAATCTGAATTTCAGACATATACTGCAAAACTAAACACTGAATAAGATAATAGCAAAGTTCAGGCATTTTAGCAGCAAACACTTCTGTGCTATGGAAAAAGAAAAATCAGATTCATTTTCATGTTGCAGTAGTGTAGAATAATATGCTCACTTGCTTAAAACCGAAGCTGACACTGATTAGTACTATAAATACCCAAAGGGGAAACATTACAGATTTCAGCTGAGGAAACAAAAGATTTCAGTTCAAAGAGGAGCAAGATTTACTTACAAGAACTATAAAAATGACAGCAAGGCAAGAAACACAGTCTTTCCTAAACAAAGAACATCAGCATACAAACCAAGCATACAAGACAATTCTAATGTTTAAGACATCTTTATGTACACAAACAACATCAAAGAGTCTTGTAGCATCCTAAAGATTTACACATTCTGTTTCACACAGGCTTTCATGAACAATAGCCCATTTCATTATAACGCAGCCCATGAAGCCTAGTGTCAAATAAAATGTGTTTAGTATTTAAGGTGCTTTGCTGTTAAGACTATTTAGTTAGCTGGATAGCTCAGTGAGTTATGTAATGGCCTGTGGAGCCAGGAGTCCACTTCCTCACTGGACCCTCCCAGGAGAGGAACAACCGTGTGCAGCCTTGGGCAAGCTTCAGGGTAGCCTCCAAAGAAGGGAGTGGTAATCCACTTCTGAGTATTCTTACCTAGAAACCCTGAAGAAAGTCCGCAGACAATTAATATTATTAGACTATTTATTGTTATTACTGTGACAAGCAAACACAGCCACTACCACGACTTTGGGAACTCTATTCAGAGTGGCTAAAATCCTGTTGCTTAGTGCAGTAAGACACACTAAAGTAAGCCTCTTACATTTATGTGGATTGAGTAAGTCGACTCTTCTACAAGTTCCATTCATTCAAATGGGCTTAGTCGAGAAGCAACTTAAAGGATCATTTGAAGCAATGGAACATATGCAGGAATTGACTCACCAAATCCCTACTGATACAATGTGCCTACTCTAATGCAACTTATTACAGGGTTTCAGCTGTTAAGTACAGGGGTACACAGAAACAGCCTCCTCGAAAATTGTGGTATTTTTGAACTACAACCTGGTGTACCCTGGTAACAGCAACATTGTGTTGCCAGCTAATCTTTCACACACTAGGTCAGGCAAAAGAAACTGCAGAATGAACTCACCAAAATGTGTCTTCATTTTGGCAGTTTCACGTCTGGCCTAGACACGGAAGAAGAAGAAGCTGCTAAGTGGAGTTATCAGAAATATGGTGGTGTAAGGCAACAAGATGCTGACTGGGTTTGGTATCTGGCTGTAGAACCAGAGGTTATGAGTTCAGTTCCCTATGGTATATCCAAGAAGAGCCAGCCTGTGTGCTGGGCCAGTTCATGAAGAAATGCCAATTAAAGCAAGGTGAATCAAGGCATGGAAGAGGAGAGGGGAACCTACAAGAAAAACAGCTCATTCCCAACACCATGAAGCAGGCTTTCTTGAACTATGACTCTTCTATTTAAACTCGGCCAATAGGTAGACAAGGGTAGTGGTATCAAACGTGTCCTGTTATTATCTTCTTGGGGCCCCAGTATTCAAACTTGTTGCTTATCTTAGGTTAACAGGAAACAATGTGTTTCCCCCAATTTCTACTGCAACTGCTGAAATTTTACTTATTATTATTATTTTAGACAGTAGGCAACATAAAGTCTTAAAAAGGCTATAGCTGAATTCAAAATGCTTCAGATTTTTCTCTTCATATGTCTGTTTGCATCTCACCTTGGCCTAGGTCAGGGATTCTCAAACTGCGGCCCATTGGCCGGATGCGGCCCGCAGCACCATTTTATGTGGCTCCCCACCACCTCCACCACACCAGGAAGTGCCATGTGGTAGAGGAAGGGCGAAATGGCCATCCATCCCCTGAAGCTGTCTGAGGGAGCGCCATATGGCCCCCGGCTTTAAAAGGTTGAGAATTCCTGGCCTAGGTGCTTCACAATAGATAACGGCTATGACAGGTTTGTTTTCAGTTGTAACCTTATATGGACTGTCTCATCATAGGGTTTCCAAGGCAAGCCTTTACTATTTTGACATTCTGCACAGTACTAACAAACTTGAGTGTCACTACCGTTGCTTTCTATTCTAATGTCACTTCTAGCTACCACTGCTGTCCAGTAACTGCCCCCCATCACAATTGGAATCATCCATTTTCTTCTGCTGATGTGGCTGTTATTTTGAAGAGGGTGGTTGCATCTTAGTCTGTTGTCTCAGTTGTGACCGTTCTGCCTTTGGCGAACCTGCTAGACGTTCAGCCTTGAAATGCAATCTGGCCTCCTGAAGGTATTTCTCTCAGTTTCACTGACAGGTATGAACCCCTTCACCACATTAAGGTGTGCATCTAAGAGAGGTCTGAGCATGTACCAGTATAAAATGCTGCTATCTCTACATTAGCACCAAGTGTTCCATGCCATTTCCCCTTCTTGCTTCCTTTGCATCTACAGAACCAGATGTTCATATTCTTGAAAATGTACAGCTGGAACTTCAACACCAACCTGTTATCAGTAAATTCTCTGTCACAGAATAAGCAGGTACCACAAAAGTTTCCATCATATCTCTCTTGCTGTTGCTGCTCCAGAATGTCCCTCTGTTGAAGAATAAGAAAAACAGGAAATGCAATTAAACACATTTATCTACCCACACCCATGTACAAAATTAGTTTTACACATGATACAATCTCATGACACAATAAGCAAAATAGGGTTGAGGGAATGCTCGTTTACCACATATGATAACATAAAGATACTGAAACACAGACTTTCATCTTCTGTGGTCAGTGTTTGCTGTCTAAACATAGGCATTATTCTTCTCCAGTGTTTTTCTCCTGACATACTGAAGAAACAATGCCTCCTTTGTTTTAAGTTTCTTTTTCCAGTTTCTTGGGAGAAAAATGTACTTAAGACGATAACAAGCCCAAGTTTAGATGACATAGTGGCCAAAATCCTGTTGCTTAGCACAGTAAATCACATTAGAGTAGACCTACTGAATCAGTGAGGATTTGGAGTCAACTTCTCCCTGAAATTCCACTGAGGTAAATGAGCCTACTATAACAAAAAAACTTTAGCATAGTCAGTTAGAGTATACCCATTTGAATCAATGGAACTGAAGGGAAGAGACTCACCAAATCCCTACTGATTCAATGAGCCTACTCTAGTGCAGTTTATTACACCAAACAACAGGATGTTGTCCAGTAAATAATCTGTGCAGTGAAAGCCTCTGGTATTGTTTAGCTTTTTTTGTCACAAGCAACATGGAATTGCATACTGTCCATAGTAGGCTGGGGTTCTGAAGTTCTCTAGTCCATCACATTGCAAAGCTCTGGTCAAGATTACACACTCATCATTAAGCCAGTGAGAAACAGAACATGTGCCGGATTCATTTGAAAACATAATTCTTCCCTCCTATTAGCAATTTCAGATACTCTCAGAGAATAAATACTAACAGACAAAACTGGAAAACATAAAAACTTTAATTGCAATTTGAAGAGAAAATTTGCTGTTGTTCAGTCACATAGTTGAGTCTGACCCTTTGCAGCCCCATAGACTATCGCATGCCAACACCCCTTTCCTCCACCATCCTCCTCAACTCACCTAGCTTTGTGCCCATTGCGTCAACAATACCATCCAGCAATCTCAATTTTGGCCACCTTTCCCAGCAACAAGGCTTTCTCAAGTGAAAGCCTCTCTTCTCATTTGATGTTCAAAGTACTTTAGCTTCATGTTTACTATTTGACCTTCTAATGAGCATTCAGGGTTGATTTCTTTTAAGATTGTCCTATTTGTTCTCCTCGCTGCCCAGGGTACTCTCAGAATTCTCCTCCAACACCACATTTCAAAGGCATCTATTCTTCTGCGCTCAGCTTTCCTTATGGTCCAGCTTTCACAACCATGCATTGCTACCGGGAATACCACTGCTTTGACTATGCAAACTTTTGTTTGTAAGGTGATATCTCTACTTTTAATTATGTTCCCCAAGTTTCTCATAGCTTGTCTCCCAAGAATTAGTCATCTTTTAATTTCATGGTTGCAATCACCATCAGCAGTGATACTGGATCCTAAGAAGGGAAAGTCTGTCAACTGCTTCTACTTCTTCCCCATCTATTTTCCAGGAATTAACAGGGCCTGTTGCCATTACTGTACCTTGGTTTTTTTTTTAATGTTGAGTCTCAAGCCAGTGCTTTTGCACTCTCTTCTTTCAACCTAAGCAAGAGTTTCATTAGGCCTTCTTCATTTTCTGCCATTAGGGCAGTATTGTCTGCATATCTCAAACTGTTGATGTTTCTCCCAGCAATTTTAATTCCAACTTGTGATTTGTCCAACCCTGCATTGCGCATTATGTGCTCCGTGTATAAGTTGAATAAGCAGGGTGACAAAATGCAGCCTTGTCTTACTCCTTTTCCTATTCCAAACCACTCTGTTATTCCATACCCTGTCCTAACTGTTGCTTCTTGACTCATGTACAGATTTCTCATGAGACTTATAAGGTGTTCTGGTATTCCCATTTCTTTAATTACTTGCCACATTTTATTGTGGTCCATGCAATCAAAGGCCTTGGTGTAATCAATGTATTTCTTTGTTTTCTTCATGATCCAACATATGTTGGCAATATGGTCTCTAGTTCCTCTACCTGTTTGAAACCTTAAAATAGTGGAAAATCTGGATTTTGGATGACATACAAGGAGTGAGAGACATGGGCTGCAATAGCACCAGCTCTTTCTCCCTTGATAAGTTAATGTGACTTAATATCTGCTTGAGGAATTCATGAATGTATGTGAATAAAGAAACCATAGATAGCTAGATTTAATAGATACATTTACACCAGGGAAGCTAAATTTTCCTAATAGTTGTTTTACCTTTTTTTAAAAAAAACACCATATTTCTATTGCCATTTCTAGGGATTTTGCCTTCTCTTTTAAATAAAAGTCATATTTTTATTGCCGAGTGTTCACAGTATACAGCTGCATGTTGCTCAAGGCAAGTGTAGCCAGCAAGCGAAAACTCTAGGGCTATCCTTCCCACAAGAGAAACTGAAACAGGAAATCATTTATATTTTACACCTAAATAATAGGAGGACTAGGAGTGAGAAAACCAGAGTTGTGAAGACATTTAGATTTCTTGTTGCCACAGAAGAAATGGATGGTGTAACAACTGTAGAACATTTGGGATTGGGGAAAAAATATAAAATGTAATCATAACACATGCTACTCAGGGAAAAATCCAGTTATTTTGTGCTCCAGGGCAAAGAAACTGAGTATGCCCTCCACTTTTAAGGTCCTTAGAATTTGCTCACTTTAGGAAGGAAACAGGAAATTCGCCAGAGCACACTCAGTTGCTGTTACAACTTTTATTCTGTTTTTCCATGTGGAAGAAACATTACCTTCCATTGCAAGTCAGGAAGGATTTCATATATGCAGGATTAATTCTGCATTTTTCCACTAGAACAAAAAGGACCCAGATGTATGGGTCAGAGACAATGATCTAATGCTCTCAATGTGACCTATACTTATGTGTCTATGCATACCAATGTGCATTGCATTACCAGGAATGAAAGATTCTAAGCTGAACCTACACTGTTATATCCATTGGATTCCACTGTTAATTTTAATGGCCCTGTCTCACAGAATCTTGGGATCTCTGTAGCTTGGTACAGTTTTCTGCTAGATTGCTCTAATTCACTCCTGTAAACTACAACAGAGAACTAGATGTACCTCATTAAAATGTGAATTTGGTGATTCCTTAGGAACAAGCCACCCCAACCAAAATGGCATCAAACTGATATAACAGTGTATTGCAATGTACCTCCAATTTACACCCAACTATGGCTACTGATAAACAACAGAGAAATTGAGATTTTTGTTGACGTACCACAAAACACTCAAAGATCAACAAACAAATCTCAAGCTAATTTCTGTATACCAGCCTATTCCCCTCCCAAGAAACTAGACCAGGGGTTCTCAAGGCTTTCACGCCAGGGGCCAGACTACTCACCCCCAGACATCTCAGTGGGCCAGACACAACTTCTGGGATCATCACTGTGGTTCGGATGAAATGGCGTCAGGTGGAGGCTGGGTCTGGCCCATGGGCCATAGGTTGCGACCCCCTGAACTAGACAACCAGCTATAGCTACATCATGGGCTTATTTTATAGATACAGTACTCATAATTGGTTCAAAGTGGGGGCAAAAAGTAAAAAAACTTGCAATGAGAGCTTAGAAAAGTCCACTTTGTAGGACCACTATAATTCTCGAGCCAAGCTCTGCTGGAGCAGATGAAAGAGAAAACAAAGTGCTGAAACAACTCCTAACTTGATTGGTTCTGAATCCCATCCTAGGGTTTTCTTATTGTAAGATTCACCCCAAAGTTAGCCTCCTGCTCTTGAGTTCTCTATGAACTGTGCTCTTTACATTCTTCTTGTTAAACTTGATCTAGTTCTCACTCCTCACTTTCAAATGGATCTTTTATTCATTTTCTTCTGATGATGGATGATTTTCTAAATAGGGAGCAATTGCTGATAAATATCTTCAATTGCTCTTGGGAATGCTATGTTGGAAGACTGCTATAAATCCCAATTAGCAAAAAGAAACTAGGAGATAACATTCCAAGAATATCTAATGAATCTATTATTAATGGGAGATTTGACTGCCGGTATTCCTACCTTTTTTTAAAGCAACTGTGGAACTATAAATTACATGCAACATATAGTTTATATATAAAACTAAAGCCTTAGATTCCTTGAGTAAAGAAGCAAGACCTCCAAGACTTGGTGATTTTTTAAAAAGCTTAGCTGCTCATGACATGACTGTAATAGTATCAGAGTTTTAAAAAGCAACTTATTTTGGATTACAACTCACCAAATTGCTAAGCAAGCATGGCTGGAATTCTGATTTCTGAAATAATTGATCTAGGAATACAGTTGAATCTTGATTTGGGTATGAAATTAATCTTACTGTCACCACATGCTAGCACAAAATCAAACCTTACCAATCTCTGCTGCTGTAGCTCCTCTCTGAGTGCTCTGTCTTCAGGTAAAGCATCGCATAAAAGAAAATAATTGTCCTGGTCCGCTGTTAGAAAATGATAGATTGAATGTCACAAGAACACTTGCCACTTTCATGCACGTCTCCTATTATGTCGAACTTTCATTTATGTTTGAAGTCAGTGTGGGAGAGGAGGTACATATGACAAATTCTAGCCATTTAAATAAAGTGCACTTTCGCAATTTAAGATGACTGTTAAGATTTTTGCCAACCCAAGTAGCATTAAAGTAGACAGAAATAACTTTGTAAATATAAAAAAGAAGCACTATATCCAATAGGTATGCTTTTAGGGACAACCCCCCCCCTCCCAAAAAAAAGTAATCAACCCCTGCAATCCTTCCTCCTCATGTCTCTTACTACTGAGGGGGCCTGCTTCTAGTACAGGGGTCCCCAACCACCAGGCCACAGACCGGTACCCGGCCACAGGCTGTCCCGAACCAGGCTGTGAGGGTGGGTGGCACCTGGAGCTCTGATGGCAGCCTTCTGCCCTCAATGTGCTCCTCTGAATCTGCCCGGCGAACTGAGTGAGGGCACAGGCTTCAGACACAGCAGATAGGCAGGTGGCCAGGCCCCTCCTCCACATTGCTTTAACTACGGCGGGGCTCTGCCCCCCCCCCGCCTGTGTGCAGTGTGATACCTCACTGCCCAAGATGGACAGTTTGGCAGGCAGCTGCCCCCCCCCCCCGCACACACCTGTGCGCAGTGAGGTATCACACTGTCCATATTCAAGCTGTGGCTAGCAGACAGGAGAGATTAAAAATCCCACCACCACCACCCATGGAAAAATTGTTTAGCATAAAACCAGTCAATGGTGATAAAGAGGTTAGGGACCTCTGTTCTAGTACATAACATGTATCTATGCATAAATGCCTTAGTAAAGAAACCACCTGCATGCTGACTTTTGACCTCAAAGCATTCAGCAATAACAGGCTGAACTGGTCCTTCTGTAACCTCCATATATATACCACAATCCTTTTTTACTTCAGCCAAGGAGAAGTGCAGTCCAAACCAGCTTAGAGGTTTATGTATTCCCTTGCCACATGTTAAACAAAGTATGGCACCAAGATGGTGGTCTCCATAACAACATGGAAGTTGGATCCCAGGTGACAAATTGTATCACACAGAATATATATATATATATACTCACATAAAGGTGCTTCTGAATTTGTTCTTATTACGCAACAGAAGTCTGTAATAGGTTGCTCCGCAAATCTTTTCTTCCAATACAATGCATATCTTTAAAAGGGAAGAAGTGACATTATAAGAAGCTGTTATAATTCCTTATTTTACTTCATCACATTTTTAATATGTAGTTCTTGGTGCAACATTTGGACACTGCAGCCACTTATTTTTTGTGTGATAGCCATTTTTAAAAACCAGATGACATTTCTATTTAACCAGAACCATTTTGTCAGCTCATATGACCTGAAAATTGGATATCCATTATGAAGGCATTTTCAGATGTTCAAAGGAAGGAAACAGACACAACTTAGTGTTTCATTTTAAACACCAGCAAACTTAAGTTGCTGAAAAAGCTGAATATTTTAAAAAGGATTTTATTTGCTCTAGATCCTTTTCATCATCTTACATCGCTTTACACCTTGATATTTACTGAGATATAAATGGATGCTTTGTGCATGCTTGGTCATAAGACTCTTTAACAAAAGAATACTGCATGTAAGCTAAGACCTGCTTAGTAGTTTAATTACCCAATCGAGACAAAAATCTGTTGTCTCAACAAAGCAAATATCGAGACATTCAGCATGAGCCAGCCCTGTGGCGTATAACTGTGTGGTACCAGATGGCATTTCTATCAAAGAGGTCAGTTGCTGGATAGGTAGACACTAGACTAGAGCCACAGTCTGTCAAGAAATGGGATGGAAAGAAAGCCTGAATGAGACAGCCTCAGTGTGATGATGTGCTACACAGATGTGGAAGACAAGCTGTAGGAGAAGTGGAAAACTACATCTCCAGCAGTCAGGAAGTGTGTACTCATGGGTGCATCTTACATTAAGATGCTGAAAGGAGCTACAGTAGTTAGAACCAGCTTTTGAGGCTGAAAGCTGACAAATCCCAGAAAATGACCATGAGACATACAGTAAGTGTTGAGTAAATACCATATGCCACACCCTCAAAGGAAAATATAGTACAGTGGAAGCTCATACAACAATAGCCTCATACAGCAATGAAATTGCATAACAATTAGGTTTTGGGGGGGAAAATGGTGTCCCACATAACAATTCTCCCTATGGAAAAACCTTACAATTTTTTCAATGGGAAAAACCACTTCACACAAACACACAAAAATCGATGTACGACGCATCCCATAGGGAAAATCGCTATACGATGCATGCATCGTATAGCAATTGTTTCATGCAACGAGCCCCGTAGAACGGATTAAAATCATTGTATGAGGTACCACTGTACTGTACTTTCTACCCAAGTCAGCTGACTTTAAATATAGCTAACTCTGGGACAAGATTCTCCTAATAAACCAATGATGGGAAGCATGTAACTCTCTGGCTAACACTGGACTCCAACTCCCATTTTCCTTTGCTACTGAAAAGGGAGCCTTGCCTTTAAAAACATTAATTGGATAAACTTAGAGACCGCATCGTCCCAAGAGTGTCTGCCCGTCCAACCAGAGCGGACCGGAGGGGCTCTCTAATAGTGCCATCAGCTAGGAGTGCACATCTATCCAGCACCCAAAGAAGGGCCTTCTCCGTGTCCGCACCAACTCTCTGGAACCTCCTGCCAACAGATCTAAGACTTCAAAGAGAATTGCTGCCCTTCAGGAAAGGATTGAAGACCTGGCTGGCAGGGCAGGTGTGGGGCCCGAATGGGAACACGGTCCCCGCCTGCTGGCTTATGTAAACAATTAAGAACTCTCTCTTCTTCTTCTTTTTATAGTGGGCGGGATGGGTGGGTGGGATATGGGTCTTTTAAAGTGGGTGGGATGTGGGTCTTTTAAAGTGTTTTTATAACTTGTTGTAATGCCGCCCTGAGTCGGGTTCTGCCTGAGTGGGCGGCATATATAAATATGACTATTAAATTAAATTAAATTAAAAACTCCTTTGGGTATTCCTTGTCTTTGGTCTGTTTTGCTTTATTCTCCCTCTGTGTTGTCCCACTACTCTTCAGCCCACATCCCTCAGTTCATGCTCTCTGTCCGTGCTCTCAGACTGCACAGTACTTTGGAGGAGGGCTCACATGAAGTTCAGGACCCCCTTTTCTCCTTCCTGCTGTTTACCTGCCATAGTGACAGTGCTATTCCATAATAACGCTCATTCCAGCACTTCCTGAAGCTGTTTCTTCTTTACCTGTTGTTGTGGTCTACTTCTTTTTCAACAGTTATTGGGGTCCCCAACCCCCAAGAAACATTATGATTATTGATATTATTATTAAGTTAACAGAATGTTGCCATATGGTCCTTTATTGTGCTGGCTATAGGACTCTGGGAGTTGTAGTTTTAAAAAGTATTTGTTTGTTTGTTCAATTTCAACGGGGAAAGTGGAAATTGCCAGCAAAGACTACACTTTCAAATTAAGACAGTTTAGCAACTGTAACAGTGCCAATGTAGTGAACATGACTGAATGGCCATGCCACAAATGATACATTGGCCAAACTTCTTGTTTTATTAAAATTAGAATATCGGAGCATAGATCCAAAATACGAGCAAATGATCACCGAGCGCCTCTCACAACACATTTCCTTGAAGCAGGTCATTCCAACAAAGATATTAAGTTTGTAGTACTAGAATAAGTCCATCCTTCCAAATATGAAAAGATCAACATAAGTAAAAGACTTTTGCAGCAAGAAAGCCTTTTACATTCATTTTTTTAACACGTTAGCCCCGCAGGGTCTCAATTCGGAAATTGAACTATCTTCCTTCTTGTAGATACATTTGAATGTAACCAAGATCTGTGAGTATTGACAGTTCTATCTATACTCAAAAAGTAACGGGCGATTTTAATTAACCATTAATCAACCACCTGTATGCACGCCTTATCTATATTAACCTTTGGGAACACAGACCCATTTGACGTCCCCGAATATACAGATTCGTAAAGAGGCAATGGACGCAGGGTATACTCTTACTTAAGAAATGGTAAGCTTGTATGATTTTAGTATTGTCTTAAGAATCGATAATCTGAGCATTGTATTAATTATTTCTGTTTTTTATCAATTAATGGAAGATATTTTTGAAATCTCTATCCCCTTTGCATACTCAAAATGCTATGCAATATGTAATATTAACGCGTTGCATTCTCTAAAAAATTTACAAGCATATTTTATGCAAAAATCATGCATGTAATTTACTTTAACTACATGTTTTTAATCACTTGTAGATTCCTTGAAGAAAGACATTCAGTCTGAAAAGCTTTATTTACCAGGATAGCTTCGGAAATATCATATCTACAAGAGTTAATTGATACAAGTTTTTGTATAACATATTTATTTGGACCACGTTGTGAAAAGAGTTTTTTTCCTGAGTGTTACAGTTTTGAGAACTTTTCCTTTGAGCATATTTTTTCTCAGTATTTTTGTGACTTAAACTTGAAAAAAAAGATATTGAATTATTTTTCTTTGAACTACCTATATAGACTACCATAATAAACAGTGTTTGAACTGTTAACGAATCCACGTGCATAATAGTCTGTTTACAAGTTTCCTCTACAAACTGTTTGTTCAATTTTTACACCGCCCACTCGGCCAAGGCCGACTCAGGGCGGTTCACAATCACAAGGTAAAACAGCAAATAAAACATATACTGTCATCATAAAAAGTAATAAAAATAATCAAAACTACCCACCCCATAAAAGGTTGCAGGAACTGAAGGGGGAAAGAGTTCTGCTCTACACCAACCACCCAACGGGGATCACCCTTCCACCTGTACCCCATACTTGGCCCTCCAGCCAGGTTTTGAGTTCTTTTCTGAAGGGCAGCAGTTCTGTCTGGAGCCGTAACTCTGTTGGCAGGAGGTTCCAGAAGGCAAGTGTGGACACAGAGAAGGCCCTCCTCCTTGTGCTAGAGAGGCGAGCTCCTCTAGTGATGGTACAATTAGAGAGCCCCTCCGGTCCGCTCTGTTTGGATGGACAGATGTCCTTAGGGTGATGCAGTCTCTTAGGTATTCTGGCCCACTACCATATAGGGCTTTAAAGGTCAAAACCAGCACCTTGAATTGCACCTGGAGGCAAACTGGTAACCAGTGCAGTTCCCGAAGAAGTGGTGAGGCATGGGCATAAGGTCCAAACCCCATCACCCATCAGATAGCTTTTCCTATCTCCGGACTTGTCTTGCATCTCGAGTGAGATTTCTCATTTGTATCACACTGGTTAAACCATGTCTACCATATGTCAATTCTCCCTCCTCATATCCAAGATCATCTTCTTTCTTCTTATACCCAAGTACAATGACACGAGGGCAACTGATCTGACTGATGATTGTCTACACTGTTTGTTCATCATCTTTCCAGAGTAATCCTTTACCAATTTCTTGCTAAAATAGCACTCCTCCATTAAAAGAGCTAAAATATTAAGGCTTGGAGCCTAACATGAGAAAAGTCTTCACTACATTCCTCCATGCAAAGACATGTTCATGAGTTTCAGTTTACGCATATTCTTGTTATGGCCATTGAAAATGGAAAAGGGTTTCACTTCTTCAAACTATTTAATGTGAGCCATTCTGATGGGGTAAAAATAATTTCATACATCTCTTTGTGTTTATCCAGTGACTGAAATCTGGCACTGATGCACAATAAACAACTTGTGGAGGAAAGATCTTGAGCTTTACCATACAAAACAAGAAACTTCCAATCAAGAGTAAGTGAGCTTTACAGATTCACCGCACAAAAGTGGAAAGACAGTGATAGACAGAATACATGAACAGACTGGAACACATGTTATATGAAATTGCTAAGCAACAATGTTTCATGCTTTGAATAAGGCTTGTCAATTAGCTAAAACAAGTGCACCTTATGGAATGACACATAGCTGAAGAGCAGGAGGGATTGTTTCTCTCACATGGGATGTGGAAGTTTTCCAGCAATTTGTTTTGCAACTTTAGTCAGCAGGTTATACGGTTAACCTTGTGCCCAACACATTTGCAAAAGGGCAAGTTCATGCAAACATGGTCATTGCTTGATCACGACAATGTGCTCTATTTGTTAAGACTAGGAAGCTGTGATTTGCCAAGGCCTGTGATGTACCATATGGAACACAAGAAATCAGGGAACATGATATTCTTGATATTACTATATTCTTCTGTCAGAATATTTTACCCCATGGATTAACAGACAAAAAATGATCTAAATGCATGTGTACTATCAGCCCAAAGAGACTGCTGTGCAAGTGTTTGAATAACTGCTTTCAGTAGGTTTATAGGAAGACAAAAAGGAAAGGTATATGGTTGGGATCCAGAAACAAAGTTAAAAGAACCCATAATAAAAAACTATTACTGATATTCTGAGAGACTGTAAATCATGCATTTGTCTTTCAGAGATATCAGTCTGTCATTTTAAACATCTGATTCTGTTCCGGTCCTTCAGTTCCTGATCACAGCTTTCCCAAAGCAGAGGTATTAGTTTCTATTTCCACGGCCAATGCTATTTATATACAATGATCTAAAACTCCATTCTTTAAAATTATTAGTACAGTACTATACTTTGCTATTTGGAACTCCTTTATACTTTTTTATTACTTACTAGTATATTTGTGCCCAGCCTGGTTTTGGGTGTGCACAACCACCATCACCCATACAATATTACTCTAACCACCAACACACACATTAAAAATTCCTGGCAAGGCGTTGTGTGTGCGTGTGTGTGTAAGAGAGAGAAGCAGTGTGTGTGTGTGTATTGTCCCCCCAACCCCCCCAAACCCAGGGGACCAGGCAGAGAGGGGATCCCCCTGCAGGACACCCTGTTATTAAAGAGAAGAAACCAAGCCATTTCTTCTCTTTAAAAATGGAGTGTGTGTGTGTGGGCGATCCCCTCTCCTGGGTCTCCTGTTTCCTGGAGGGTTGGGGGGACAAAAGGGGTCTGTCCCCACAACCCTTCCAGAGCCAGGGGACCCTTCAGAGAGGGGATCCCCCCCACAGGACACCCCATTATTAAAGAGAAGAAACCAAGCGGTTTTTTCTCTTTAAAAACAGAGTGTTTGGGGGGAGGGGGGTCGATCCCCTCTCCCGGGTCTCCTGTTACCTGGAGGGTTGGGGGGACAAAAGGGGTCTCTCCCCCAACCCTTCCAGAGCCAGGGGACCCTTCAGAGAGGAGATCCCCCCGCAGGACACCCCATTATTAAAGAGAAGAAACCAAGCGGTTTCTTCTCTTTAAAAACGGAGTGTTTGGGAGGGGTGTGGATTCGATCCCCTCTCCCTGGTCCCCAGGGTATGGGAGGTTTGGGGGGACAAAAGGGGTCTGTCCCCCCAACCCTTCTGGACCCAGGGGACCCAGCGGAGAGGGGATCGATTCCACCCTCCTCCCAAACACTCCGTTTTTAAAGAGAAGAAACCGCTTGGTTTCCTCTCTTTAATAACGGGGTGTCCTATGGGGGGATCCCCTCTCAGAGGTACCTTTGCCTCCTGGAGAGAACGAATCTCCACCACGGAGGGGCTTTGCCGTTCTCTGGGTTGGCTGGGAATGGAACTTTCGTTCCCAGCCAACTCAGAGAGAAGCGAGTCCTTCTCTCCGGTAGGCCAGGAGGTGCTCCAGCCTCTCCTTTGTCCATGTGGGCGTCAAGGCCACGTGGCCCGCAGGGACAGAAGGAAAGGCTGGTGCTTCTCCCTACGCAGAAGGCTGCGCCAAAAGGGAAAGAGTTTGAAAGATCCAGCCGGAGCTGGCAAAAGGTAAGTGCGGTTGGTGGTGGGGGTTGGGGAGGGGGGGCTAGGTGAGGGGGGGCGGGGGGCGGCAGCGGTGGTGTGGTTAATGGGGCCGTGCCTCACCCACCCACCCCCTAATCCCCACCGACCGCACTTACCTTTTCCTGGCTCTGGCTGGGTCTTTCAAAGTCTTTCCCTCCAGCTCCCGGCATTTTTTTTTAAGTCAGCGCGCACGTTCCTGGCCTCCTCTGTGCTCGCATCCCTTAGCTTGATTGGAGAGGACTCTGGGAATCTTTCTTTCTTTTTGTCACGTTCGTGGGGCGGCAGCCCCACTGACGACCACCAAAACCCCACAGCGTTGGGAAGGCAAGGGTTACGGTGAGTGTCGGGGATGGTTGGGCCTGGTGCGGGAGCCTTTGAATGAACCCAACGGTTAAGGGGCCTTTTTATAGGTATAGATAAGAAAAAGTGTAACCTTGTGTCTACAGTCTTTGGCTACAGTCTCTGGTATTCATCACAAGAACATCTAACAAACATGCCTTCAGTTTGTAACTGTATTTTTTCTTAATTATCATTCTAACCCTGCACGTGGTCTACTCACATTGATATCGAATCTGAAGTCTCCAGATGTAGCTGGGCTTCAACTCTGACAAGCCCTAGCCAGCATTGCCAATGAAGAAGGACTTTGAGATGTTTATCTCAACAACATCTGGAGAACTACAGTTTGACCTATGGAATTCATTTTGTTTCTGTAGTTTCTCTTGGTTTAAGGGTTTTTTTAACCTGTGTTGCTGCAGTCCTATTCCTCACCAGCAACAGAATATTTAAAGTTTTCTTGTCTGTGGTTTTCAATATATACCACCACAGTATACACATCAGTGCTACAACATGGCATTTTCTCGCTAGCTTGCATTTATGTAATCTTTAGCATGCGGCATGAAGACATACCTCCTGAAATCTGCAACCAACTTGACGTCAGATATGACAAGCTTGTGCTCTATAATCATGTGCTTCAAAAGTTGCTTTTGTTCCGATACTGGTGAACATTCTTCACATAATAGACAAGGCACAGATGGGGAGACTTCTACAATGGATACACCACATGGACTTTCTGGCAGAGAAAGTGGCTCCAAAATATAGTCTTTGTGATCTAAAGAAATTAAACAAAACAACAACACACACATATTAAAGAGGTAAATTGTTTTCCAAGTGTCTAATGCAGTTCTCAACCTTTTTAAGCCGGGTGCCAGGTCATGCTCCCTCAGACAGCTTCGGGGGGCCGGATGGCCATTTTGCCCTTTCTGCACCACATGGCACTTCCTGGTGTGGTGGAGGCGGTGGGGCTCCACATGAAATGGCGTCATGGGCCGCATCCAGCCCATGGACCGCAGGTTGAGAATCCTTGGTCTAATGCAATCTCCATTCATTTCAAAAAGTTAGCAAATGCATAGGTATGGACTATATCAACATGTTCATTTCTATGTTTGGGTAGCTTAGTTAGATTTGTGCTATTATTGAAACTACCAAATGTTTTACTCCTCGGCCATCAGCTCTCCTACTAGTGATAGATGGATTGGTTTGGGTTGAGGTGGAAAAAGTTTATGTCTAGATACATCCCAAATACTATAAGAACATAAGAACATAAGAACAGCCTTGCTGGAACAGGCCACAGCCCATCCAGTCCAGCATTCTGTCTCACACAGTGGCTCACCATTTCCTTCAGGGTATTCCCAAGGAGATGCCCTCACCTGCTTAGGATTCCCTGGAAATGGCATTGAGAGATATCCTGCCTATCTCTCCAACCCGGAGGTTGTCCTTAGGTAGCCATAATTATAGCCATTGGTAGCCTTGTCCTCCATGAACTTGTCTAATCCTTTCTTAAAGCTGTCAAGACTGAAAGCTGTCACCACTTCTTCTGGCAGGCAGTTCCATAGACCAGTAATCCTCTGGGTGAAAAAGTACTTTCTCTTATTTGTTTGAGAACTAGTACCCAAAAGTTTCATGGAGTGTCCCCTAGTTCTAGTGTTGTGCGATAGGGAAAACAGTTTTTCCTTATCTACTTTGTCCACACCGTGCATGATTTTATAAACTTCAATCAGGTCACCTCTTAGACGCCGTCGTTCAAGAGTGAAAAGGCCCAACCGTTGCAGCCTCAGATGGTAAGGAAGGTGTTCCAGTCCCCTAATCATTGTGGTTGCCCTCTTCTGTACTTTCTCCAACTCCATAATATCCTTCTGGAGGTATGGCGACCAGAACTGTACACAATATTCCAGATGGGGCCTCACCATAGATTTATAAAGAGGCAAAATGACACTTGCTGACTTATTTTCTATACCCTTCCTAATGATCCCTAACATTGAGTTTGCTTTTTTCACTGCTGAGGCACACTGGGTTGACACCTTCATTGAGCTGTCCACCAGGACACCAAGGTCCCTTTCCTGGTTTGTCGCAGAGAGTTCAGAACCCATCAGTTTATAAATGTAATTGGGGTTTTTTGCCCCAACATGCATCACTCTGCACTTACTGATGTTGAAGCTCATTTGCCACTGTTTTGCCCACTCCCCCAGTGTCAAGAGATCCCTCTGGAGCTCTTCACAATCTCTCACAGTTTTCACTACCCTGTATAATTTAGTGTCGTCAGCAAATTTGGCTACCTTGCTTTTTACTCCTACCTCTAGATCATTTATGAAGAGGTTGAAAAGCAGGGGTCCCAGTACTATGAATGCTTGGTTTCAGTCTGGCCACTCAGCACTCAGAATAGTTAAATACGAAAGGTTTCTAATTCATCTTAGTAAAAATTGCCCTTGCTCGAAAGCCAGCTGTATCTGATTCTAGGGTGCAGTGCTCATCTCCGTGTACAGCTAAAGAGACAGTGCTGTCTGCATCTGCAAATACTTCCGTGGTCATTAGTCTAGATGTTGGAGTGCATGGAATGCTGTTACCTTTCCCGCTGAAGCAGTAACTACTTATCTATTTGCAATTTCTTGCTTTCGAACTGCTAGGTGGACAGAAGCTGGGACAGAGACAGGAGCTCACTCCATCGTGCAGCACTCTGGTTTCAAACTGCTGACCTACCGACCCTCTAGTTGCCAAGTTCAGTTTCTTAACTGCTAAGCCACTGCAGTCCCTTCATCTTAGCTGCTGGTAAACACAAACTTACTATGATGTGTATGGATATACTGTAGCTCCTTGTTGGAGGTCCACAACATCATACCCAGAAGTGAAAATCCTTTTATAGTATGAATTTAATGCACATCCTACACACCAAGTGATTTAAGGCTACATTTTCGGCTGCAATTGAAATGAAAATATTCTGCTCAGCAAAAGGAGTCAAATCTAGGGTTGCCATACGTCCCAGAAAACCGGGATTGTCTCGGATTCAAGGTCGGGAAAATTGTCCCGGCCAGTTGCCCCCCCCCCATTCCCTTTTATTTCTTTTTATTCTTTTAATTGGGGAGGGGGGTAGTAGGGTGGGGAAGTGAGTGGGCGATATGGGATTTTAAAATCTGTTTTTATACATTTTTAACTGTTGTACGCCGCCCTGTGTCGGGTTCTCCTGATTGGGCAGCATATAAATTTAAATAAATAGAAATAGAATAAAAATCTTGTTAAAGTCCCGCATTTTAAAAACTTACTGATTGTGTATTATAACACACTATTAAAATAAATTTGAACTCTCACTATCAAATGAGTGATTTCCTGCCACATTGGAGTTGGAGTATACCTGGAGACAAATCTTAATGTCCTCGCCTCTCACCACCACCACCCGATAAGTGTGACCAGTGTTTCCTGGAATTGAGGTCGTTAAGAGTTGACCACAAGGTGACTTCTCAGAAGTACAACAGATCATCTTACAGTAAGAATTAACTGTTGTAAATAAATTCATTTATGTATTGATATATTTAATGTGAAAGTGTTTTATAGCTATCATTAAATTATTATGTTTGTTTAAAAAAGACTATTTTGTAAATAACCCGCCCATTTTTGTCAAGTATACTTCTGTCCCGGTTTTGTGGGAGAGAATTATGGCAACTCTATTCCAATCAGACGTTGCATGACTGACATCCACTAAAAATGTTCAGCATTGCATTTCAACTACATTGACAGGATTTGGCCATATAAAAATCAAACCATCTCCTACTTACTAGTGCATTGCTCTGTCCTCTTTTACTTAGCACATGTGTTACAACTAGTTTTTATATGCAAAAAGATCTCACAGAGAGCTACAGAAAGGCCATATCTCCACACAAGTGTACATGTTTTCAGTCAAATTGCCAAAGGCTTCATTCCTAACATTTTACAGATGCCTTTGAGGAGGAGAGTTTTGAGGGTACCCTGGACAGCGAGGAGAACAAATAGGTCAATCTTAGAAGAAATCAACACTGACTGCTCATTGGAAGGTCAAATAGTAAAGATGAGGCTAAAGTACTTTGGACATCAAATGAGAAGGGAGGATTCACTTGAGAAGGCCGTGATGTTGGGAAAGATGGAGGGCAAAAGAAGAAGGGGGAGGCCAAGGATGAGATGGATAGATGGTATTGTAGACACAATGGGCACAGAACTGGGAGGACTGAGGGGGATGGTGGAGGACAGAGGCGCCTGGAGAACGATGGTCCATAGGGTCGCAAAGGGTCGGAATCGACTGTGCGACTGAACAACAAAAATACGTGATCTTCTTGTAAGAAACACGGGGAAATACCTGAAACCTTCGAGAACCACTGTTGCTCAGTATAGACAGTACTGAATTATCAATAGGCCAGCAATTGACAGAGCACAAAACAATTTCCTATGCTCCTCTTCAGATATTCCCACAGAAAAGGAACAATGACTTGGTTTTACATCCCAGGATGGAGGAGATGCATCAAAGGTAGAGCTCGACCTATCATTTGGCAAAGCGAGACAACTGCCTCAGGCAGCAGTGGGACAGGGGGCGCAGTGACAGCCCTTGGTTACTCTACTCTGTTGGGAGGATGAAATTGTATTTAGCCTGTCTAGCGGCTTCTCAATTAGCTGTTCTCCTCAGTGGGAACACAGTTTTATTGACGGTACTAAAAAAACATTCAACGATGATTCCAGTTTGTTTTTCCAGACAAAATGGGTGCATGTCTGTGTACGCATGCACAAACCAGATACTTTTGGGCTGGCCGTACTAGTAGGGAAAAGATACATATACATATGCAGGCAAATATGTGCATGTACTATATGAGGAAAGAACATATAACCCACTCATTCAAAAGAGTCTAGAAAGTACACATCTTTGGTTTCTTGCTAGGCCTTATGGGCATTTAGAGTAGTCTGGAAGCACAAATGTGACTTTAGCTAATGCATTTGATAAAGTGTTTCGATGGAGATCAGGAGCAATATGATAAAGCCAGAGAGCCCTTTAAGTACTACAGTACCTCCAGTGAGTACAAAGAAAGAAAAATCATTTGAAATCCAGTCTTAGCTATCCAAAACAACAAAATAAAGCCTCCCCATTGGTCAGACACAATGGATTTATAAAATGAATGTCTGTGTTATGATCTAACAAGATTTCGAGAGTATGATATATGCATATGAGTATTAATGTTTTTGTCAGCTTATTGTGTGGAACTAAAAGTGTACTGATACAAAATAAGAACATCTGCTGGAATGTTAAGTGTCAGTCTAATTAAATTCAGCAGTTGAATGAATCAATTCATTAGCAACAAGCCTAGTTTATTATCTCATTAATACAGCTGGCTAATACGAGGAGATTATCTGAAAAACATGACAACAATTCCAAAACAAGAGGAAATGCTACAACAACAAAACTATATAGCCCAGAAAACAATTTCAAACAATGAATTTTTTTCTGACCAAAAAAATCTAAAGTGATACTAAAAAAATAAAAATTTGTGTGCATGGTATGCGTCAGCAAAGATTTACCATATTTGTTGGCATATAAGATGCACTCCACCCCTTAAAATGCACTAGAAAAATGGAATGTGTCGTGTGTGCTGGCAAATACGGTATTCACTGTATATAGTAGCCTCTAGTGGGCCATTCTGGTAACAACGAGGTGTGTTTTATACTCCGATTCATCATTTACGCTAGCAAATATGGTCAACAGAGATAAAAAGTTCCCATGCATCACTCTTCCAAGGTAGAGATCCCATAAAATATGAAACAGAAAGTAAGGGCTCCAAATAATTTTGTCTATAGCTTTGGATCTAGCCCTGCACTATATACCATATTTTTTGGACCATAAGACACACTTTTCCCAAAAAAAATTTGGGGGGGGGGGAAATTGAAGGTGCGTCTTATAGTCCAAATGCTGTCAAGCAAGACTGTTGTAAAAGGATATTGTACAACAGCCGTGGCTGGCTGAAGACCTCCACTGCCGCCGCCACAGCTGCTCCGGTGCAGTTCGGCTTCAGGAGAGGGGAAAGAAAAACATATTTTTGATGGGCCATTACCACAGGTGGCCACAAGAGGGCGCAAATCACAATTTCCCATTTAATAAATGAATTGGAAATCAACTTCTTGTATTCTAAAGCTTTTCTGTTTGTATGTTCCCAATGCATTTAAGTGGGAAACCAAGCCTGTGCATAAAAGAAACAGTTTCATTTACCTTTCTTGTCCCTGCTCGTGTCCCTGCTCCATGTCGTCAAAAAGAAGGGGGAAGCCATGCTTCCTGGTTGCAGGAAGAGCAAGAGGCTAGGCTAGAGCATCGCTTTCTGCCTCAGTGCAATTGGTCTGCTCACCCATTTCCCCTGCAGTACCACCACTGGTTGGTGGTGCACATACATACAGTACTATTTGGTTTAGATTTCCCCTTTGTTTTCCTGCTCCAAAAACTGGGTGTGTCTTATGGTCAGGTGCGTCTTATGGTCCAAAAAATACAGTATGTGAAAATTACAATACAGTGATCACATGACTTGATAGCAATCTAGAGGGCTGTTTATATATTTGAGAAAACTGTGGAAAGCTGCTGAGCAAAAGGAATATCCACTGTGTGACTATGAATTAAACACTGGACTATACCATCCACTTAAGAACAGCAGTACTGGTATCTTGGTTAGGATTTCAGGGTGTGCGTATGATCTAAATGCAGTTGACTTCACTAGAAGGGGGATCTCCCAGTGAATCTGCTGCCAAAGTCACTGTTTTCATGCCAATAAGATAAGTTAAATAAGAAAAATTGAGGTGGAAAATTGCTGGAACCCAGGAGATACTTTCATTTTTATACATGCTCCCAGAAATCCCTATACAACTTGAAAGAGAGATTTAGAACTTCCCACCCTTCCTGGCAGAGAGCCAGAAATGCAAGTGTGCATCCATGGGCAGGTGGAAGTATACCATGTATCTTCTCATATGTGCACACATGGGCAGCCCTCACCAAGCTGTGCTGAAAACACAATGCTTGGCTCTCAGGGTCCAACTTCTCTGCATCTTCAATGTAGAGTGGAACCTCATACAACAATTGTGCCGTATAGCAACAAAATTGCATAACAATTAGGTTTTGGGGGGGAAATGGCGTCCCGCGTAACAATTTTCCCTATGTAAAAAATCATACAACAATTTTCAAATGGGAAAAACCACTTATAAAAAAATCGTTGTACGATGCATCCCCTAGGAGAAATCGCTATACGATGCGTGTATTGTATAGCAATTGTTTTGTACAACAACGAGCATCATGGAACGGATTAAAATCGTTGTATGAGGTACCACTGTACTGACATCTATATGTAGTGAACAGAATGTGCACTCTGTCCATCCCTTACCTTTCATGGAGGAGGTATTCTGCATATTAGACTAAGGCAACCTTTTTACTCTACACGAGTAAGCTTGAGAAATTATGTCCAAGTTCAACATGGAGTGGTGAGACAGGTACAGTCCTCATTCATCCCCTGCATTAGTTCTGCAGCTGCTAACTTTTTGGGCCATGGGCCGGTCATGTGGTTCAGCGGGCTGGTCACGTGGTTCCTTCCACCGGAAGCGGAAGTAAAACACGCCTGCACAGGTGCATCTTACTTCCGCTTCCGGGAGCAGCGAGGGTGGGGTGGGCCAGATGAATTGGCATTGGAGGCCGGATCCAGCCTGTGGGCTGTAGTTTGGGCACCCCTGACCTAACCTAATATACATTAGATCTCCTAACCACGACAGTCATAACCCTAGGTTTTCCCAATTAAGCTACTAGGCATCTGGCTAGCAGGCAAACTTTGTGAATGGAGAGTTCACATTACTGTATTTAACTTATCATCTTTTTTCACATAATGTCATGAACTTGGGCTTTCTTAATATGAAAATGATTCTTCTATATCAAATCTGATAGCAGAACTGTTTTAAAAAACTCTATACTGTACATCATGTGTGACATACAGTATCCTGTACTTATCATAACAGATACAGTAGGTTTTCTGTCACAAGGCTATTTTAAAAAATCCTCTATCATAAACATACAAGTGAACATTTTGTGAAATTCCTTTGGATCTTCCTAATATACTAAATCACCATTTTGTTCAAGCTCATGGGAATAATTTGCCTATTACTTTGCTCATTGACATGCTACTAATGCTACATGGGAATAGTCCAAAGTGTGTTTTGAGATTGCACATCCCACAGATCAATCAGCCTCAGTATTCTGCAGTGATCCACTGAATGCAAATCTAATACTTCAAAAGACTACTTCATCCTACAGCTAAACTGGGTCAATTTTACAAGAGCCACAAATCAATCTTCTTGAGCACTCACTGCCATCAATGCAAGAATTCATAGCATAAATACATAATCAGGAAAGGTGAAGAATAGCAGCAGGTCACCAGGACTTGTCATCTCAGTGTCCGAACTAAGTAGTACTACTAAACCCTATGACTGAAGGAAATGCAACTCTGTTCAACAGTCACATTTTACAGCATGGCTCAGTAAGACAGCCTTAGATGCTGCAGTTTCATTAGCATTAACAAGTGTTGCTATGGGTACCAGAGTGGAGGCGTTGGAATATAAGTGAATAGAAGAAATAGGAAGCCGATGAACAAAAATCTGAACAGTTGGGGAAAAAACAGTTTAAATTAGGCCAGGTTTAAAGCAAGACATTTTCTCTTTGCTTGTTCATAAGTCTATGCCATGTCACAGGCCCTCTTGGGAAGAGCAATGCCCTTGTACAGTATATGACTAAAGGGGTACAGAAGATCCATTACCTTTGTACAGTCCCGGAGAATGAACACACATGTCCGTTTCAGTAAAACCGTTCCAGTTCTTTCAATGTAAAAATAGTTTTGAAAAGTTTTGCCATTCACAATATATAAAACATTGTGCCAACGCTGCAGGACTGCTTTGCTATTAATTACAGGAAATAGCCAGATGCACTGCTCTAAAGGGAAAACTTACCACAAAGGTCAATGTACTACTGCCTAAAAATGTGGAGGGGAAGGATAATTGACTAAATGCCCTTCCCTTCAGCAGACCCCCCCCCCCCCCCACATTGCACATCTATTCTTTCTTCCATTTTCATACTTCTTCTAGGGCTGTGATGGTGAACCTTGTCACTCCAGATGTTCTTGGACTTCAATTCCCAGAAGCCCAAGCCCCCGTGAATCTACACGAATGGGTTTGCTGCGATTCATCCAGCCTGCGCTGCCCTCGTCACTCCCGGAAGCGGAAGTAAAACGCACCCATACGCACACATTTTTACTTCCGCTTCCTGGAGCGACAAGGGCGGCGTGGGCCGGATGAATCGCAGCAAACCCATTTGTGTGGATTCATGGAGGCTTGGGCTTCTGGGAACTGACAAGGTTCGCCATCACGGTTCTGGGGTCAGTTGCGCAAATGTTTACATAATCCCCCCCCCTCCCCCCCCGGTGTGTGGCGGGAGACCTGCTTATGTAACCGTACTTCTCCTCTGCATCTTGACAACAGGATAAAGGTCCATACATAACACTGATTAGTCCTATGCTATCATCAGTCTTATGCTATATTTTATTATTTTACATGTGTCATTGCATGGCCCGCAAATGGATTATAACAAAAAGTTATGGTCATGCTTATTTTCCAAAATGTGACTAGTAAAAGGTAAAGGTTTCCCTTGCTCGAAAGCCAGTCGTATCCGACTCTAGGGTGCAGTGCTCATCTCTGTTTCTAAGCCGAAGAGCCAGCGCTGTCTGCTCCTGCAGACGTTTCCGTGGTCATGTGGCAGGCATGACTAGACACCGGAGCGCACGGAACGCTGTTACTTTCCCACCGAAGTGGTCCCTATTTATCTACTTGCAATTTCTTGCTTTCGAACTGCTAGGTTGCAAATTATAAAGACACAGAGTGGAATAGCAAAATCGCCTGGACACCATGAATCTCAAGACCCATTTCTGTCTCAACCTGTTTTTCCACAGGAAAGCTACAGGTGAAACTCAGAAAATTAGAATATCGTGCAAATGTTTATTCATTTCACTTAAAAGGTGAAACAAATATATGAGATAGACCCACTACATGTAAAGCGAGATATGTCATGCCTTAATTCGTTATAATTGTGATGATCATGGAGTACAGCATACATGAGATTATGTGATGATTATGGGGTACATGAGATTGGGGGGGTTGGGCTTTTCATAAACTGTAAGCAATAAACATCAATATTATAACAAAGTAAGGCTTGAACTATCTCGCTTTGCATGTAATGAGTCTATCTCATATATTTGTTTCAGCTTTTAAGCTGCATTACTGGACTGAATGAACATTTGCACGATATTCTAATTTTCCGAGTTTCACCCGTATTTCAGCTTAGTTTGTGACTCACAAACTACCAAAGGGAAAATGTAAACATACGGTAGTTACAGTTATTAATACAGACTCATAACCAGACAGGTTGACTGTATTTATTACTATAGTAAAACAGGCACTTAAAGTTGGAGAGTACCAAACACTTTCTATCACACACACAATCCCTGGACTATTTTAAAAGCTAAAAGAAGAGCAGCGAGGGGGAAAATGGCTATGAAACAACCTGTAACTTGGTGCATATGTTTTTTTCTCAGGGATAATCATCTTTCTTCTTGATTGTGAAATCACCAACACAAGAAAATATCAGTAATTCCATGCTTTTACTTCCTCCACTATTTCTTTTGATCAGATTTGGGTTTTGAAGGTGGATGTGAAGGAAACTAGTCAAAAATTCTGTATTTATTCCTTCCTAAGATAAAACTCTCTCTCTTTTTTTCCTGGAAACTGCCAACTCTGAACAAAAGCCCCTTACAACTATAAATATTCCTGCGAGTTCTGCACATACTCAAACTTATTAGCATGTCACATTTCTTCCTTTCTTGTCCCAAAACCATGGTACTAACTACAAAAGATCTATATAACTGTGTTCAGCAGTCAATTGCTTAAACCTGTTTTCTCAACTAATTAACACTGAAAGCATGTTAATTTATTGCCATGAACGTTTACGTCTTTCAGAATAAATGTTCTGAAAGTGAAAACATTACAGCATAAATATACAATGAATAAAAGATAAGAAAAATCAGTGTTAATGATACAGACCACCACTAATCCAACCTGAGATTTAAATGAAAACCCACAAACAACATAGCATATTTTACACCTACAATACGGAACAAATGAGAAGATTATAGCCACATGTTAGAATAGGAAAGACTCTTATACCTGGCAGACATGAGGCTACTTGAAAACTGGAGAACTGCCGCTGGAAAAGCTCTACTTACAGATAAATTCATCTTCCCTCTAGTTGAAGGGAAACTTGAAACAACAGCCTCGTCATTAGATTGCAGTATTTCATATGAAACATCTTGTACAGGTCATATAAGTCCTTTTCCTGCCTGTAGGCCAACACAGAAAATGTAATAATTGTGTTGGAAGAGCCAGTGTTTATCCCAAATATTTTCAAGGCCAGAGTTTTCTACATGTAATATAATAAATGGATCGATCAACTTCTTTGTATCAGACATTATACTTCATATTTTTGAATTTGGAGAGTAGTAATATCAGTGTGGACTGCAGTGGCTCAAGTGGCTAAGATGCTGACTGGAAGGGGGCAGGTCAGCAGTTCGAAACCCGAATACTGTAGGAGGGAATGAGCTGCCAACCTAGCAGTTTGAAAGCAAGAAATTGCAAGTAGATAAATAGGGACCACTTTGGTGGGAAGGTAAACAGCGCTCTGTTTGCTCCGGTGTCTAGTCATACCTGCCATATGACCACGGAAACGTCTGCAGATGCAGACAGCGCTGGCTCTTCAGCTATGAAAAAGAGATGAGCACTGAACCCTAGAGTCAGATACGACTGGCTTTCGAGCAAGGATGACCTTTACCTTTAATACCAGTGTAATTTCCATGCTCACCAATGATTGCGTAGCCATACACTGGTAGCTGAAAAATGCTTCCCAAAATCAGTACTATTATTAGGTGGAGAAAAATTCACAGGCATTGTAGAGCAGTCCGTCACCAGACAGTATCACATATGTTCATTCATACATTGGAAAGCCATGTATCATGCAGTGGCTCAGTGGTTAAGAAGCTTGCCTTGTTAGCTGGAAGGCTGGCAAGTTGGCAATTCGAGACCTGGATACTGCATGACATATTGAACGCCTGTCTGTCCCAGCTCTTGGGGACATGAAAGGAGCTGCATTCGGGCATCCTCTGAGTGGAGTTTCTCCAGCAAAAATCCTTTCAACCCAGAATAATTTCTGACATGAAATTATTATTATTATTATTATTATTATTATTATTATTATTATTATTATTATTATTATTATTATGATGATGATGATGATGATGATGATGATGATGATGATGATGATGATGATGATGATGATGATGATGTTTATGTGCTGTCAAGTCTAGCAACCCTAATAAAACCTTTAAAGTAGGTGAGATATTTAAGGAGTAGATTTACTAGTGGGCTTCCCCATCAGTGAATTTCCATGACCAAGGGGACTCAAACCTAGGATTCCTGAGTCCTAGTCTAAGTATTGGGGGCAAAAAACCCCCACAATTACATTTATAAAGTGATGGGGTCTGAACTCTCTGCGACAAACCAGGAAAGGGACCTTGGTGTCCTGGGGGACAGCTCAATGAAGGTGTCAACCCAGTGTGCCTCAGCAGTGAAAAAAAGCAAACTCAATGCTAGGGATCATTAGGAAGGTTATAGAAAATAAGTCAGCAAGTGTCATTTTGCCTCTTTATAAATCTATGGTGAGGCCCCATCTGGAATACTGTGTACAGTTCTGGTTGCCATACCTCCAGAAGGAAATTATGGAGTTGGAAAAAGTGCAGAGGAGGGCAACCAGAATGATTAGGGGACTGGAACACCTTCCTTACCATCTGAGGCTGAAATGGTTGAGCCTCCTCATTCTTGAACGACAGCGTCTAATAGGTGACCTGATGGAAGTTTATAAAATCATGCATGGTGTGGACAAAGTAGATAAGGAAAAACTGTTTTCCCTATCGCACAACACTAGAACTAGGGGGCACTCCATGAAACTTTTGAGTACTAGTTCTTAAACAAATAAGAGAAAGTACTTTTTCACCCATAGGATCACTGGTCTATGGAACTCCCTGCCAGAAGAAGTGGTGACAGATGTCAGACTTGACAGATTTAAGAAAGGATTAGACAAGTTCATGGAGGACAAGGATATCAATGGCTATAATTATGGATACCTAAGGACAACCTCTGGGTTGGAGAGATAGGCAGGATATCGCCCAATGCCATTTCCAGGGAATCCTAAGCAGGTGAAGGCATCTCCTTGGGAATACCCTGAAGGAAATGGTGAGCCACTGTGTGAGACAGAATGCTGGACTAGATGGGCTGTGGCCTGTTCCAGCAAGGCTGTTCTTACTCTTCTGTCACTTTCTCCTTATGGCGGCAGCACTGTGCTGCTCCATACACTGAGACACTGTAATCTTTAGCAGGTTGTGTGATGAACATTTAAACCACCTGGAGCAGGATCCTATCTACATCATGGCAAGCTCACCTGACAGCAAGTTAAACTAAATGTAAAGTAGTACAAACTGAAGTCCAGTATCTTGGATCTGTAAGTAAGTGCAGCCCCTCCATGTAAAGGACTCACCCTGAGACCAAAAAACAGGTGCAACATGTTTTAGGATTAGTAGGATATTGTCAATGCATACTCCAATTTGCCACCCTGATGGAGTAATACTGAAGAACAAGCTTTTTCAATCTCTCAAGGAAGCACTTTGGGAAGCCCTGTTTTTGTGAGTTCAAAACTTCTCCAAGCCCGTCATCCACTAGACCAGTGTTTCCCAACAGTTGGTTTTTGGACTTCAATTCCCAGAAACCTAAGTCAATTCCCCAAAGGACTGATCAGCCAATGTACTGACGTAGACTTCTGGAAATTGAAGCCCCCTTGTGGGGCATGGAACCCACTTTGGAAAACACTGCTCTAAACTGACACTTCCGACTGAAGACGTGAGGCTACTTTAGCTCAGAATTTTGATGGAAAAGAGTGCCCTGCCCTACACTTGAGTCATACATTCAACCCTATGGAGCAAAGGTTTGCCATTATTGAAAAAAAAGAGACCCATGCAGTACAACGGGCCATTCATGCCCCACAGTATTCAGTATTCTTCTGGGGGAATACTTTCACTCTAATAGCTGACCTTGGTCCCCTTCAATGACTGTCACAAATAAAGGACACTGATCTGTGTTTCACCCACTGGTATATAGTGCTATAGCCACATGCCATTCATATCCAGTTTCAAAAAAGGGAAGACTCCAACTACTCTTGGCTATTATTCTCAACAGGAACCATGGCATGAGGAAGGTGATGCTGGTATGGCCTGCTTGGAGGGAAGCCCTGTAAAGGGGTTCCCAAACAAGCCCAGTATCAGGAGAAGTCCCACACCTTCTATCTTGATCACCCTCCAGAGTAATTTCCCCATGACCACCTTGTCCCTGGAAAGTGGCAATGCTGCACATAGTAAAGCCCACAACCCAACCAGCAGTGACCATGGAGGTGGAGAATAAGAAAATGATGAGAAGAACCTTTTTGAAGGAACAAGGCTCAATGCTAGACTGAGGGGTTGGAAGGATCTGGAAGGGAAAATGAAGAAACCAAGGGCATAAAAGGGGAAGGAGAAGGCAAAAGGGAGGATGATTGGTAGCAATCAACAGCTGAGGAAGAGGAAGCAGAAGACAATGAAGACAATGAAGGTAGATGTACTGCAGCCAGAACTGCCTTCTGTAAGTCTCATGGTTCAGGTGGCTGAGAGATACCATAGTAAAGAGAAGATGCCAGCACCCCCTAACAACCTTAACCCCAAAACACCCACTCCAATAAGCTGCAATGGTGGAGAAGGCAGACACAGTTTCATCACCTTTGACATCTTCCTCCTCAAGTTGAGAACAGCAGTAGGGACACTTTTGAGTAAGAGAGGGTGAAGTAACTACTCCCCATCTTTAGGTAATAGGGTTGCCTAGAATCAGACAGATTTGGGTAGACCAAAGAAGGGCTTAGGTCAGGAGTTCTCAACCTTTTAAAGGCAGGGGCTGGGTCACACTCCTTCAGACAGGTTTGTGCGTCAGACAGCCATTTTGTCCTTGCTCCACCACATGGCACTCCCGAGTGTGTTGGAGGCTGTGGGGGCCACATAAAATGGCACTGCAGGCCACATCCAGGCCACGGGTCACAAGTTGAGAATCCCTGGGTTAGGTGATTAATATAGCCTGGAGTTATTTTATTACTTTAGTTAATAAAGATTGTGTTAGAAAGAAACTTTAACTCCCTCCCTTATGATAGGAATCTCTGATGCTCCTCTCCCCTTAGAAGATCTGGAAGACATGCTCAAAGAGACACCAATATTTCTGTGTTATGCTATACAACTGCACACATTCTTTGCTTTCATGTACAGTCATCCTTAAGGTTTTCACTTGCTGATTTAGATTTCCCAACATGTCTTGGATTATCTAGAATACAAAGAAGGAGCACCAGCTTTGCTTCTCAAAGTGAATGTTAAAAACATAGGAATAAGACAGCATAGTCATTCTGCATGACTGGTTCAGTTCTTATTTGAAACAGCAGAGATCCTGTGTAATTCTGTGTCAGTGAAGCTTTGAATGAAGCTGGCTATTTTATTGGCATGCTATTATGCTTCCTTCATTCCAATCTTGAGAGTCTTTGTTTCATAGTGGCAAATCTAGCAGCTCTTTAAATGCTCACACAAGAGTAGTTTCTAGTTCATTAGAAAACAGGTTTGGTAGTGGCTTCAAGTCTGGCATATCATTCTCCAACTTAGCTCTTTTGGCAACCTTCAGTAAATTTTAAGAAGCACAAAAGATTTCTCCAATCCACATTGCACTAAAAAAAATCACTATGACACAGCAGTTGTTCTAGAACAAGCTGGATATAATATCCTCAGTAAAAAAAGAAGTGGTTACTGGTTTTAAATGTTTACTTTGAATAATAATTTTAAAAAGTCCAGAAAAAAAAAGATTTGGCAAAGCAGCAATGTTTCAAAATCCGTGTACTCAATAATATATTAAGGCCACAATGGCTGAAACCTTATTGCTTAGTCCACGGAGCTGCACTAGAGAAGGCCCATTGAATCAGTGGGATTTAATGAATCAACCCCTCCATAAATTCCATTAAATCAAATAGGCCTACTCTAGTTACAACCTATTATTCTAAGCAATAGGATTTCATCCATTCCTATAAATTTTTTCTTGGAGTAAGTCTCATAGAAGGAGTACACAGAAAGAGCCTCCTCGAAGATTGTGGCATTTCTGAACCACAATCCAGTGTAGTCTTTATCACACTAGGTCAGGCAAAAGAAACTGCAGAATGAACTCACCAAAAGGTGGCTTCATTTTGGCAGTTTCACGTCTGGCCTAGACACGGAAGAAGTCTCATAGAATGTAACATGACTTCTGAATGGACCTATATAAAATTTTGTTATTTGATGATAATAATAATAATAATAATAATAATAATAATAATAATAATAATAATAATAATAATAATAATAATAATAATAATAATAATAATAATAATAATGTGTCAGAGATTATTTTGGGTTGAAAGGATTTTTGCTGGAGAAACTCTGCTCAGGGGATGCCCGAATGAGGCTCCTTTCATGTCCCCAAGTGCAGTCCTCGGGTATCGAAGCCCGACCTTCCAGTCTCCAAGCTCAGCATCTTAACCACTAAGCCATGGGGGTAGCTGCCAAAGAACAGAAACAATTCCAACAGCTGTCAAGAAATGACCGCAGTCCCTGACATTGTTCCCTAGACCAGGTGCTTCCTACTTTATTTCTGTAGCCAAAGTAGCTTCCGTTCATCAAAGAGAGTAATTTGTGAAAAGGAAAGGATATATGAAATGCCATGCAACAGATCTGATGTTCTCAGGAAATCAGATGGACGCATCTCGTTCTCTCCAGATAATTTTCTCTGTTGCACTTTGGGCTGTAGAACTCTGATGACCATAGGGAACCAAAAGCGATATTGTATCATTGGAAATTACTGCACAGTAATTCAAAGCCATTACTGGCAGCAAAGGGAGAAGCAGGAGACGGGACACACCACTGAATGCGATGGTAGAGCAGGGATGAAGGACACCAAATCAAAGCAGGGATGTTTGGAATACACACATGAAATTTATAAGAAAGGACTTCATGTCAGAATCTGGTATTCTCATTCAGTTTTTTTAAACCGTGTTAGAAGCACACAAAGGTGCTTTCTGGGCTGAAAGGATTTTTGCTGGAGGAACTCTGCCCAGGGGATGCCCGAAATAAGGTTCCTTTCATATCTTCAAGACCTCACCGAAGCGGTCCCTATCTATCTACATGCAATTTCTTGCTTTCAAACTACTAGGTTGGCAGGAGCTGGGACAGAGATGGGCGCTCATTCCGTCATGCAGTATTTGGGTCTTGAACTGGTGACTTGCCGATCTTCCAGCTAACAAGGCAAGCTTCTTAACCACTGAGCCACCGCAGTCCCTGAAATTCAGTTTACTGGATACTAGATTTTCCTGCTCCAAATATCCATAACACTTAGTACCACTAGAAGATTAATAACTTCATACATTTTTAAATTAAGTGTATTTGCGTTATTTCAAATTGCCAACTCCTATTCAGCCATGCATTAAAGCAGGGGTGCCCAAACGTTTTGGACCGTGGGCTGGTCACGGGGTTAAGGGAGCTGGTCACTATGGCCCAGGGGCCAGATGAGGCCCCTGATGCCAATTCATCCAGCCCACAAAGCACTCGTTGCTCCTCGAAGTGGAAGTATGGGCGGCACGTTTTACTTCCGCTTCCAGGTGTGATGAGGGCTTCGTAGGCCAGATGAATTGGTATTGGGGCCCGCATCCGGCCCCCAGGCCATAGTTTGGGCACCCCTGCTTTAAAGTGTAGAGAACTTAGATATTAAGCAGAGTATGCTAGCGCTACCTGCTCTGCCATCTTTCAAACATGGAAAAGTGGTTGCCTTAAGAGGAAAAGGATGTTATACACAAGAGACCTCTTCCAATGAGCCTCTCCACCTCCAAAATCAAGATTTTGGCCAACATGGATAGGCTGCTCAGATACAGCAGCTTCTCTTTTTGAGACAGGTGAATTGATGAGATTAAAGAGATGGCAGACTCTCCTGGGTTTTAAAGCATGACAAGAGGAATTGGGCTACCCATGAGGCTTCAATGGGTAGTAAGTGTAGGTATCAGACTGATCCTGATCAGATGACATCGGGAAATGTCAAACTGGAAAAGACCCTGAAGAATGGACTTCAAAAAGACAATGTGCACTCCGTTCCTCTCATTCATAGCATTTTATTCCGGACTTGACAAAACATTTCCACAATAAACAACAGGTGTTTCATTTGCATCACCTCCATTTGTGTTTGGCAGCTAAGAACCTAATAAGAGCCTATCTGGATCCACATCAAAAGCCTATCTACTACAGAATCAGGGCCATAGCTAGGATTCTAGATATTGGTGGACGAATATTTATTCAGGATGGGCAACAATGTCTCTCTATATAAGCAGCTGGGAGTTTGAGGGTGGGCAAACTGCTAACTCAGCTTGGGCAAAGCCCACCCTGGCCACCCCCTGGCTACGACCCTGCTTTCTACAGTGACCAACCAGTGCCCTAAGCAGCCCATGAAGGTCATTCCTTTTTTACCACTGTCTCCCAGAAATTAATCAACCAGACTAATACCATCCTGCTTTTATGAACATCTCCAACATACATATTTATAACCATTCCCCCCTGTTTCTCTACCCTCATTGTCAAAGACATGTGTAGGAGGAAGATTTCCCAGAAGCACTCTGTTGCCATGATACAGAAGCTGTAACACTTTTGGAAGTAACGCATGGTGAGCAAACAAAAGACACAGAGTGGTCTGTGGTCTAGGAAGAAATTCACCTTAACCACCACCAAAACAATGAGGACCTATGGAAAGACAGCAGTAGCTCAGAAAAGAAAATGCTGTAACTGGAACAGGGGTCTTCATAAGCTGTACTCCATAATCATCACAATTATAACGAAGTAAGGCTTGACATATCTCGCTTTGCATGTAATGAGTCTATCTCATATATTTGTTTCAGCTTTAAAGATGCATTACTGAAATGAATGAACATTTGCACGATATTCTAATTTTTTGAATTTCACCTGTATTTTATGAAATTTGGCACTTGTCATTCCTTAAGATTTGCATAAAGAACTTCCTTATAATATTGTCTCCTTTAACTGAAGTGTAGAACACTACGTACAAGAACATGAGTCTACAATGAAAGACAAGATATACACGGATGCTCCTCTACTACTTCATGAGTAGGGCAAAACACAAGAATCTGGACTATCACATATGAGACTTTCTCTGAAATTTTTCCTGCTTTGAAAGGTGACTTCTATCAGATTGTAGGAGGAGAATGAAAATACTCATCATTATATACGAACACAGCATTATAGTAGCAATGGACAACACCTTTACTCCGTGCTAGCTGATAACTTCCAGGTAAGTTAGACTGCAAGCTCCATCATCATAAAGGCCAGTGGCTGAGGATGATGAGGAGTGTAGTCCAACACATCTGGAAGGGCAACAGCTCATGGAAGGCTACTACTGTATAAGAAATTCCTGCAACAAGGATGGCAAAGGAAATCCAGTCTTTCTCTACTAAAATGCCTAGCGGCTTAGGCATTTGGCTGCGGAGCCAGAGGCGGGGAGTTCAATTCCCTCCTGTGCCTTCTTGACATGGGCTGGTCTTGAAGATCTTAAGATTCTATAACGGGGTGCTCAAACCTTTTGGGCCGTGGGCTGGTCACTATGGCCTGTGGGCTGGATCCCCTCCCCTCATGCCAATTCAGCTGGCCCACAAAGCCCTCATCGCTCCTGGAAGCGGAAGTAAAACGCGCCTGTACGGGCACGTTTTACTTCCACTTCTGGGAGTGATGAGGGCTTCGTGGGCCAGATGAATTGGCATGGGGGGGGCAGATCTGGCCCACGGGCCGTAGTTCACACACCCCTGTTCTATAGGATCCCTTTCAGTTCTGCAATTCTGTATTTATTATTCCTCTTCTCTGAAGTGCCTGTTAAGAGTTTGCCAACCCCAGAACACGTGAGAACGCGTGTTTGGGCATAAGACACGTTATGGAAAACACCGTTTTGGAACGTTATGGAAAACACACACCCATCCTGAAACGCAAAAAAGACTTCAGAAAAGGAAACGGGACTCACCGTTCCCCCTCCTTTCTGTCTCCAAACCCGGAGCAGCAGCTGCCATGCGGGCAACCCAGTATAGTCCCAGTCTCAGCGTCAGCCAATGACATCGCCCGCTGGGGCTGGCCGCTGCCTCTACGCAAGCTTTGGAATACCGCCGGGACCAATAGGAAGCAGCGCAGCTGCTCCGACTCTCTCTCTCTCTCTCTCTCTCTCTCTCACACACACACACACCCTCCTTCCATCCTTCGTGCAAAGCACGACGGGAGCAGAGCCTCTTTTGTGTTTTTGGCTCGGCAATGGCCAAAGGGGGGGCGTGGCGTTCCCAGGCCAAAGACTACACTTCCCATGGCGCAGCGGGCGCCAGAAGGGGGGGCTGGTTGGAGAGGCGGGGCCGGAGGCGGGGCTAAGCCCGGGCTGTCCCAGAGCGGTGCGCGCGGGCGCCGCCGAGTCCACCAGAAGACAATGCCTTCTCCGTTGGCGCCGCGGAGCCCGTCGCGCCGCTGAAAGCGCTGTCCGCTGGGCGAGGGGGGACAGCCGGGGCTGGCAGAGGCTCCTGGTATTGTTGAGGGCGGAGGGGGTGTGTGTGACAAGAAGGGAGGACCCGGCGCTGCTACACGGGTTAGCATGTGGATTCCGACGGAGCACGAGAAATACGGAGTGGGTGAGTGAGACCTCCTCCCGGCAGGCGCCCGTGGGATGCCCTCTTTTTACCTTCCCTGGGACGAGTTTGCATATATATGGAATGCACTTATATTTCATGCCTCTTGTTACTCTTTGATCCTCCCCCCCCCTCCTTAAATTTTTGGCTTTGAACATGACATTTGCAATGAGATGTGTATTTGCATTACTGGTGTCACACACACACACACCGAAATATATGGGGTGCACTTATATTTCATGCCTCTTTTTACTCTTTGAACCTCCCTCCTCTTTAAATTTTGGCTCTGATCTTGGCGTTGAAAGTCATGTCATTTGCAATCAACACAAAATTATTATAGTTGATATAACATAGAATCACTAAGATTCTGGCGTGTTTCCGATGAACATCAAAGAAGACTGATCATGCAAATATTAGCTTGACAACTCTCCCCCCCACCTCCACCGAAATCGTTCCTCGGATTTACTCTTTGGAGTAGATGCTGGGCTTTGTGTTTCCATAGGAAGAAAACTGCGATTGTTTCCCCTCCACTCTTATCTCCATCCCATACACGCACACAAACACACACACCACACCAATCGCATCCTTGCCATGTGTCATATAGCAGGGGTGCTCAAGCTGCAGCCCTGGGGGCCGGATCAGGCCCCTGATGCCAATTCATCTAGCCCGTGCATTTTACTTCTGCTTCCGGGAGTGACGAGGGCTTTGCGGGCTGGTTAAATTGGCATTGGGGCCGGATCTGGCCCTCAGGCCATAGTGACCAGCCCCCTGAGCCACGTGACTGGCCTGTGGCCTAAAAGGTTTGGGCACCCCTGTCATATAGGGACTATGTTTGGTTTTAAATAGGAGAGGGGGGGCAAGAGGTCATCTCTTTCACCCACCCTTTCCCTCTAAATGAGCTTAATTTATAAAAAGAGGCTTTCTGTGACTCGTGGTATAGCCGCTTTAAATCATGTACCCTGTTAAATAGCATATTTTTTAAAGAAGAAAAAAAAGGATATTAAAGGCTGGTGGGTCGAGTCGCCTCCGAAGAAACACCGACTCAGCAGGATTTCGCGATTGTTGGAAAAATATGTGTACTGTATTTGGGCACAGGATTTCAGTACAGGCAAAAACTGCCATCTTTCTGGAAAATTGAGAGAGGCACTAGTGTGTGCCTGAACGTGGCGTGTGTGTATATATATATATATATATATATATGTCTGGGGGTAGTGTTTTTGTTTTAATCTGGATAGTAACCTACTTCCAGTAGTAATGTTTTTGTTCTCGGGTTTAATGGAGTACAAAAGTGTCTGGAATGCACGAGAAAAGAGACAGGGTGATGGATTATCAATTGGGGGAACTTAATGATCTTGTTTTGGGTAGGAGGACCGGCTCTTCCTTTCTACAAAAGGTGAACAACAAAGGACAGTCCGTTTTGAATGTAGAATTTCTCATTTTATTCTTCATTCCACCTCCCGGCAGTAGGATTTCTTCTGATGTTTTTCCTCCCTTTCCTCCTCCCTCTACTGAATTATGTCGGAACTGATATTTTATTTCTCCCACAAGATCCTTTTCACACGACTGAGACTGTTCATTTCTGCCCTTCCCATAAAATTTTCCTTCTTAAAATGGTGTTTTCCCCCAACATTGAATTTATTTTAAAATCGTGTTAATTTCTTCTTGGGTTCTAATTAGCAGTTGCTAATAGCTTCTTTCCCCCATTCCCTGTACTGTATTGGATGGTGAGGTCTAGGGACTTTTTAGTTGACAAAGTGATGAACACTCCAGTCCTTTTTCTGGGAATGTGGCTGGTGAATTTATTTCTCAGTGAACATGAGCATGATTGTACTCTTTACAATCCTTAGGCAGCATTAATAATTATTGACTAATTAACTATGCAAGAGTAGCAGTTTGCATTGTTTTACAGGCAAAAGGGCATGTCAGGAAGATTGTTAGCTTTGCATTGAGGTATGTTTGCACTGATCGGTTGTGTCTGCTAACAGAATTCACCCAGAATGCAAAGACTTTTGTGTGATTTCTCAGTGTTTAGCAATCGGCATAGGAGACAAACCCATCCTGGTATTGAAAATTGATCCCAGATGCTTCTCTCTGACCCAAGGATTAAATTATAGAGATCATGGACAGGATTTTATTTCTTGACTTCTTTATGTGCCCAGTCACAGCTGGGTTGCCAGATATTGATTAGTCCTCCTGTTGGCCTTTGAAGAGATTGAGCAAACACATGCACATATGCGCACGCGTGCATGCACATGCACATGCACACAGAGATATGCCATGGATTTAACAGCCATGCTGGTATTTCCTGGAATGGCATGTCGGGTATAACTGGTCAAGTATTTCAAGCTGTAATGCCTGCTTGCATTTAAACACACACCCGCAAACCCTACTCTGTTTGGCAGGGAATGTAATTTCTCAGCTGAAATGCTCATTTCTTAATCAAGGAACTGTCTGATTGTTACTCTTTTTAATTGAGAAGAAATATAATTTCAAATTGAATTGCCAGCCTAAAGCTGGAAAGTTATGACCTTTCACTTTAAAACAATGTGTCGATCTGTTTAATTTTGTGTTGAAAATTGTTGGCTTTTCTAAGGAAGAGGTGTGGCAGAATGAGTAACTATTATTCTTTTAATCATGGTGAAGGGAGGGATATAGCATGTCTTTTCTTTGAAATATAAACTGGGGAACATCCAGTTTGTTCATCTAAGTATTAGTTCTGCTTCCAGGAATGGTTTAAAATATAAGCCACTGTGGTATATTGAGAATGCACAAATCTATTGTTAATATTTTAAAATGCTGGTTGTACATGAGCTGTCCTATGAATGCATTCAGTGTTGAATCAGTGTTCGCTATGATGTGCTGCCTATACAACACCTTCTGTACAATCCCCTAGACCAGGGGTTCTCAACCTTTTCCAGTCGTGGGCCAGACTACGCCCCCTCAGACAGCTGAGAGGGCTGGGCACATGGTTTCCCCTGCCATAAATGTGCCATAAAATGCACCTGCGGCTGTCATTTATGGTGCATGTTTGGCTATTTTCTCCATTTCTGCTGCTTTTGGCGGCGGCAGCAGGAGCGAGGGCAGTGGGCCACATGAAATGACACTGCGGGCTGGGTCCAGCCCATGGGCTGTAGGTTGCGAACCCCTGGCCTCTAGACCTAGAGGCTCTTCAAAAAAAGAAAAGGTCAGTATATCCAGAATCCTGAGAATGTGCAGAGCATATTAAACATGTGTAAATAGAAATATTGTGCATCTTTTTGTTGCAGACATCTACAACTTCTTTTGATAAGTTGTCATCCTTTTGTTTTTGTAGGATGGTTTCAAAACACTGTTTGAAATTGATTTCATTGTTTTTAAACTCACTCCTGGGTTCTCAGTCTGATGATTCTGTGCTTGTTTGCTCAGAAGGAAATCCTGTTGAGTTCAATGGGGCTTACTCCCAAACAAGGATATGTTATACAGCAGCCTCCTAACACAATCTTAAATGTGTTTGCTCACTTGTTCATTACTCTGGCAGTTTAAGCAGAGAGGATTGCAATCACACATCCTGGTGCCATGGGGGAATGAAAAGAATTAGGTTAAAAGAAATTAGAATTTCAGTTCACCCATACTCGAAATTTTAGTCTCACAGCCAGTCGTATGCACCTGTGCCCTGCTATCCTTCTGACAACAGATAAACCTTCCTTTTTAGGCAGACATTTAGCAGTTAAAGTGGAAGAGACAAAAGATGGAGTGCTGTATGTTATTGTTTTAGGGCTAAATATTTTTATTCTATATTATTGAATTGTTTATTAGTGTTATTTATTGTGTTCTTATTGCATTTTTTAAAAAAAGAATCCATTTGTGAGCTGCTTTGGTTTCCTATGCTGGGGAAATTTACACCAGACCCACAGAAATGGAACAAAATAAATATTCAGAGGTGCATCCTATATATGTTCAACTGCTGCTTTAAAGCATAATCCTAATTGATCAGTAAAAAGATAAAGGTCAGCTGACTTGGTCCTTAAACTGTGCAGTCTAGGAACGCTGGTCATTACTTAGGACTCATCCGAGCTTAATTGTGTACTAGTGACTGTGTCCCAGGGTTGTAGAAAGTTTGGGATTAGTGTAACTTTTCTTTTCTGCCCATTTTTCAGTTCTTCTGCCACCAGTACATAGCAGAACACTTCTACTTGGCAGATCCCTGAGATCAGGCTGGAGGAAAAGATTTGGGATCCCCCAGAAGAGAATAGGAGACAGAGAGGTGATATGATAGCGCTCTTCAAATACCTAAAAGCAGTGGTGGGATTCAGCAGGTTCGCCCCAGTTCGCCAGAACTGGTAGCAGAAATTCTGGCTGGCCCTTCCCATCCAAGTTTTGAAATAAAGTAGTCCTAATTCGGGTACAACACAGGGCTTTTCCCCTAGCCACGCCCACCATACCATGCCCACAGAGTAGGTAGTACATTTTTTTGAATCCCACCACTGCCTGAAAGATAAAGATAAATACCTGAAAGATAAAGATACTGTACCTGAAAGAGAAAGAGAAAGGGCAGGATCCGTTCTCCATCATTCCAGAGTGCAGAACACATAATAACAGGCTGAAACTACAGGTAGTCAGATATAGCCTGAATATTAGGAAAGAACCTCTTAATGGTTAGAACAGTATGACAGTAGAACCAACTGCTTCGAGAGGTGACAAGCGCTCCAACACTGGAATCATTCAAGAGAGAATTGGAACATCATCTGAGCAGGGATTTGGACGGGATGGCCTAAAAGGCCCTTCCAACTAAGTTATTCTATGATTCTAAGAGGATGTCTGCCAGTACAGAGATGTATGTGCCTAACTTTAAAATCAACACAGCTAGGATTGCACTAGGTTTCCCTTGCTTGAAAGCCAGTCATATCCAACTCTAGTGTTCAGTGCTCATCTCTGTTTCAAAGCCGGTGAGCCAGCGCTGACTGCTTCTGCAGACATTTCCGTGGTCATGTGGCAGGCACCCATGCCTTCCCACCAAAGTGGTCCCTATTTATCTACTTGCAATTTGTTGCTTTCGAATTGCTAGGTTGGCAGGAGCTGGGACAAAGACGGGAGCTCATTCCATCCTCCAGTACTCGGGAATCGAACTGCTGACCTTCCGCCTCCCGGTCAGCATATTAGCCACTTGAGCTGCAATCCTAAACTCACATATCAGAGAACAAATCTCATTGAACATTTGAAAACTTTTCCTATGTACACTTAAGGCCCACTGTGTCTGGCCAGACCTTTCTCCAAAGTAAGTGGTTATTGCCTTGCAGCTTAAGGCTGTGTTCATTGCACACATAAGTATGAGCAATACCCACAGGGATATCTGTCTGAATAAATATACAGTACATAGGATTTGAAATGTAACAAGTTAAAATGGCACAAAGTGGAAAAAAGTAAAAAAACAAACCTATTCACATTTTGGCTAGAGCACGATGCATTAATCTTTGTAGAATTTATCCATAGGTCAAGAATTTTGCCTAATAACAAAACTACATTTTACAAAGAATAAATACAACAACACTCTTGTGTTTGAAGTGTGTATTAAGTATATGCACCAGCCTTACCATTAGGCAGACTGAAGGAGCTGTCCCAGATGATGATGAGGGGTATAGATTAAGCTTCATGTACTTTTCTCCTCCTGCTACTTTCAAGTGTAATGTGAAATGTGGCCAGCTGGCCATTGTTGAGTTAAGATCATACCTGTCAAGTATCCCGGATTGGCTGGGATTTCCTGTATTTTTGCGCCAATTTTCGCCATTTCCTGCCCGGAACTGTTGCTACCTTGTAATTTGGCAGTGGGGGAAATGAGTTACTGCGCATCCCTTCTGCGCAGGTCCTTTCTACGCATGCGTAGAAGGCTTTTACGCATGCGTAGAAGCTTTTACGCATGCGTAGAAGGCTTTTACGCATGTGTAAAAGCCTTCTACGCACGCATAGAAGTGAGCTGCGCAGAACGTTTCTGCGCAGGTCTGTTGTACACATGCGTAGAACGGACTTGCGCAGAAACGTTCTGTGCAGAAACCTATGCATACGTAAAAGCCTATGCATGCGTACAATGGACCTGCGCAGAAATGTTCTGCGCAGGTACCGTAATCTCCAGAGCTGTGCTTGACAGGTATGGTTAAGATTCAATTATCAATCTCGTTGCATTTTTGAATATAGACAGGAGGAGAGCACCATCTTTTTCCTTGCCTGAATTTCCTTGAACCAGTCCTGGTTGCAATGTCAAAAGATTTAGTTCTCTCTTATTTCACACCAACCTCAGCTTATTCCTTAAATAATGTCTTGGGTTTAGAGATTCCTTCAAATAACCTTTTTGTAAATCAGCTCTTATCTTGATAAAGAACATGCTCAGAACACGTTCTGTTGAGTTGTATGTTATGTTGCTGTCTTTAACTAAAGGCCGGGTAATCAAAACTGGCTGTCTGTTAAAGGTAACAGGAGAAAGGGGAGCTTCCTCTTCCTCAAATTCACAGTGAGGCACCTGGTTGAATCTGGACAGACTAATATCAGTGCTATTTTAATTTCCACATTATAATAGATTCAATCTGTTTTGTGAGAGGTGGGCTAGGTAAGAACTGTTCATGACTTCTTCTAATCAATTTGGTTTTAACAGAAAATACATTCTGAAGAAAGCTGAATATATTTTTCAAGCCACAAGCTGGTTATAGCATGTGAGCTGTCCATTGCCTTCTCCTAGATTAGAGGATTAAATTGTTATCCATTAAAAGTGAGAAGAGACTCATCTGTATATGCTTATTTTGCCAAATGGAAGTGATTTTCCCCAAATCCCTTGCCCTTCAGCTGGTTGAAAATTTGTTTTAATGTCCTAGTGCACTGAATACATCTGATGTTACATACAGTTCTGTTACTTCTAAATCTAAAGATTTCTTTATTAAACTAGTCCCAATTATTCAATATATTGAAAAATCCTTTAGAAGAGCACCTGTATGCAGAATCATTTAAGTTACATACAGTACTTAGGTCATAATTGCAAAACAAGGGTACGGCAGTAGATAGTCCTATCCTAGAAAACCCGTAGATCAGAACTGACTTGACAACACACAATTATTGCACTTGTAAGACTAACGTATAGGGCTTTTATAGGTGAAGACCAGCATTTCAGATTGTCCCCGAAGTGGACAGTCAATGAAGCTGTTATAGTACACAGTTTTGGTTCTCCCTGTAATCCACTTTGGTTGGTTGGCAGGTTACCTGCAGCATCTTTGGCTCATTGGTGTTCCAATGGATGTAACTCAGACATGTGTCACTGACCAGAATACATACCTCCAGGAATGGATACAGTTGATACATCAGTTTTAACTGTGAAATGCCTTCTTGGACACTGTCATATAGGATCAGGGATGGATCTATGAGCAAGCCGAAACTGCAAACCTTAGTTTTCTGGGCGAATGTTATTCCATGCAACAAAGGTTGAACCCCTATCCTTTGATCCATCTTTTGACTGATCAGGAGCAGCTCTCCTGTCTGAATTAAGCTTCGCTTTATCTGTCCTCATCCACTCCATTATTGACACTAGACAGAGGTTTAAAGAGAAATTGTTGGGTGTCATTTGCATTCTGGGAACACCCAATCTCAGTCTCAAATTGTTAGGCAACCTTTCTCAGTAGCTTCATTTATATGTTTAATAGCATGGAAAACAGAGCCGAGCCCTGAAGGTCCACGCAGTTCAAGACCTAGAGTGTTGAATAAGAGTCACCTGCTAAATTCACCCCTAGACTTATTGCTAAAGAATGTCTCAATATTGACTACTGAAAGCAGCCAGGAGGTCTAACTGAACTGAAAGGGACACTACTCCCCTGCCCAGTTGCCAGTATAAGCAATCCACCAAGGTGACCCAAGCAGTCTCTGTCACATAACCAGTTTGAAATGGATGTTGATAAGAACCAGCTCAGAAATAACTTGTCTCATCTAGGAATTCTTGGAGCTATGTTCAGATTGCAGCAAATACTGTATGGCCAATTTTGTTGTGCAAATTCTTCACAATAGACTGTAGTCTCTGTTCTCTGCTGGTAAGCAAGAGCATGCTAGGCACCCAATACAGCCTCATCTAATGACTCTGCAGGTAAAGGTTGGTAGAGAAGAATGACCACACCACTGTCATCACTGTCATGGTGTAGACCTGTCCTGGATTTTCCACCATTGTTGCTTTAACTTTCATCCTTCTCGTTTCATCATTGCCTAGTAAACTAGTGTGGCATCAGCTACAGGCAGTTTCAAGGTAGAAAGAGATAGTAGTGGACTTCTTCCCCTTGTTGGCTGAAAAATGGTTCTGAAAGGTCTTATAACACTTTGGAGTAAATTTTCAAGCCTCTGAAGTAAGGTCTTCATCAATGGCTACATGCAAATGAGGTCTTGGATATCAAACAATGACCACATATTTGTAAATTGCAGGTATAATTATCTAAACTGGATATGCAGGGGGAAAATGAAGGAGAAAATATGCAGGGATAAAAATGAAGTAAATCCAGTTATTTGTGAAAATATGTTACATTCAAATCTGTGATTGTGATGATGTAATAGCTACATTCTTCCAGTGTTATTCCGAGAGATTTTATGTCAAAAAACTAAATTGCACAACTCAAGAGGAATGAATTGTCTTGTGGCACCTTTAAGTCTAATGAATCTTAGTTGGCATACACTTTCTTGAATCTCTTTCATCACATATAATAGACAGATATATGCACACAAGCAAGGAAAAGAAGGAAATGCAAAGATTCCAGTATTGTGGTGATGCATTCAGTGGTTGTTAAGAATTATTGGAGTTGAGTCATATAGATCATAATGGTTGTGGTAAGAGTTCTTGAAAGGTCCTTTGTGAGTGACAGGTATGTTCAGCAAGGATTAATTGATTAATACCTTTCTGGTGAAAGTATTAAATCAGTTAATCTTTGCTGGATATACTAGTTTAGGAAAAGACATGCACAATAGATGAAGGATGCATAGTGGGTGAAGGATGAATTTGATGGTCTAGTGGGAGTAGGAGCATCAAAACTAAGTAGAGAAAAATGTCCCAAAATGAGCATGAAATTTTCACCAGGAGTGGCAATATAGAAAAGCTTGCTTAGGTAGACATGCTTAATAAATGTAGTGAGATAAAAAAAGCCAATGCAGACAGAGATGAACCTCAAGTTTAGTCCCTGGCAACTCCATGTGGATCTGGAAAAGAGTACTCTCTAGAAACCTACAGACAGACAATGAGATGATATTGAACAAGATGGTCTGATGGTCTGACTCAGTTTAGGACAGCTTCCTATAGTCCTATCTCTTTTAACAATTAACAACATGTTTTTATCTTTCTTGCTGAAATATGGTTTTGAGCAGCCAAGCACAGAGATAACATTGGGTGCTTCCTGAAAGAGTAGAGATATAAGCAGACATTTCTATTGTGTGTTGTGGGTCTGTAAAGGGAGGGACCGAACTTGTAGGTATTACTTTCCTGGACTACAACCTCCACAATTTCCTAACTAGAGTACAGTAATACCTCATACAAAGTCCGCTTCGTACAACATCGAATTCATACAACATCGCCTAATTTCTTGAAAAAAGTTACCTCATACAAAGTTGCTCGACTTTGTATGAGGCATTGGGTTTTTCCCAGGTTGCATTGTGCCTGGGCAGTATAAAAGGCAGGACACATGCGTGCATTGCTCTAGTGGGTTTTGCACGAGGCGAAGATTGTTTAGGAGTGGTTTTGAGCGTGATTTTGGATTTTTTTTATTTTTTTCATCAGAACTTTTAGAAGCATTCCTGGGATTTTTGCAGCATTCTTCAGGTTCTTGGACAATCAGGGTTGTTTGACATGTTTTTTGTAATGTATTTAGCCTTTAGAGAATGATTTCTTAAAGTTCTGTCAGTTTCCTGTCTGTTTCCTTGACTTTGCCCTGAAGTCTGTGCTGTTACAGCACAATGTATCTCTATGGAAATGACATTGTACGAGGCATTGCGGCAAGGATTTGGACGTTGTATGAGGCATCGTGGCTATGATTTTGCATGCCTCATACAAAGTCCAAATCCGTATAAAGTCCAAACTTGTGGAACGAAGTTTGGACGTTGTATGAGGTATCACTTTATTATCATCTGTAGCCGTGCTGGCTGAACAAATCCTGTGGACTGTAGTCAAAGAAAGTAGTCTCTAATCTCCTTGTGTGACCCACTGTTTCAAAAGCCTACTGTTGTTATATTGCAGCTGACTGCTTGTGTGTTTATTTATTTATTTATTTGTTTGTTTTTCTGATTTATATTGCTGCCCAACTCCGAAGACTCTGGGCGGCTCACAGAAAATAAAACCAATCACATTTTTAAGAACAATAAAAAAAACACCATTAAAACTGCCACCAAAATTTACTCTGACCCCTACAGATTAAAAGAGATTAAAAGAGGGAGAGAGTGTTCTTACTAAATCAGCCAGCATGCAGGGGTCACTACATTGCTGGTGCCCCACACTTGCTTTGTCAACCAGGTTTTTAGCCCTTTCCTGAAGGACAGCAACTCTGTCTGGAGACGCAGCTCAATTGGCATGATGTTCCAAAGGGCCAGAGCAGACATAGAGAAGGCCCTCCTTCTGGTGCTAGAGAGACGAGCCTCCCTAGCAGATGGCATAATGAGAGAGCCTCTCCGCTTTGCTATTCAGATAACAAAATAGAATGGTTGTTAATATTTTCTGGTCATCACTTGGTGTAGCCAAGGTTCTGCCTGCCTGCCATAGTGTCTTTAGGCCCGGGGTTCCCAAACTATGGCCCACGGGCTGGATCCGGCCCCCAACACAAATTCATCTGGCCCACAAAGCTCTCATCACTCCTGGAAGCGGGAGTAAAATGCGCCCATAGTTGCCGGCTCCCTGAACCATGTGACCGGCCCATGGCCCCAAAAGGTTGGGCTGTTGAAATCACCTTGTCTTTAGGCTGTTGAAATCATGCTCCAGCTATGAAAAATTGTTTAGAGAGAGAAGTAACTTGGGTAAGGCATTGTGAATATTAAAATCTGATCTTTTAAAGGAACATAACAAATGCTTAGATAGTATTATGTCTTGTAATGAAAAAATAACCTTGACATTGTGATAACAGGGCATCTGTAAATTAAATGGTTCAATTTTATTACATTATGCAAATAAGTCTTAATATCCAATAAAACCTTTCTGATAGTATTGGGGAGGGCAGCTTAGCAGTAAGGAGAACCCTATAGAATTAGAATTTGTGTTTCTTCAACAAGGCCAGTAGTGTTGAGAGACTTGAGTTGATCTGTAGATTTCCAACAGCTTATGATAATGGCAGTCATTCTGTATTAAAGCGTTCATTCTTACACGGAACATTTCACATTGCAGAAACTAGCCCCTGCTAATGGCTGCTGTTCATTTCTCAGGAGTGAAAACAGTATCAGGAGCATGTGCCTCATCATTTTTCTAGCAGTTATGCTGACCAGAACCACCTATAATGTAAAGCAGAGGTTCTCAAATTTTTCAAACTGAGGGCCAAGTCATGCTCCCTCAGACAGCTTTGGGGGCCTGAGGTCCATTTTGCCCTTCCTCCACCACATGGCACTTCCAGGTGTGGTGGAGGCGGTGGGGGACCACATGAAATGGTGCCGTGGGCTACACCCAACCCACAGACTGCAGATTGAGAATCCCTAACGGAAAGTCTCCTTGGTCGTCATGATGGAGTCATAATCTTAATGAGGCTCCTGTGGAATTTGCCAATGGAAGCTTGAAATAATTTCATGGAAACATATTGTAGAGTGGTTGGAAAACAGAAGGTCACATTATAAAACTATTTCTGGGGAGTTTGGTGGGAAATGTGACTGATGGTGCAGTACATTCTTTGCTGGGATCTTTAGGGATCTCAGATAACAGGCTTAAAAGGTCTCCTTCCTGGAGACTGCCTAGTTGGGTCTGTATTGATACAAAGAAGTTCATTTCAAGAGGCAGTTGTAAACTACAGGATATATACAGTATATATTTTGGGGATATGGGGGAGATATGGAAACTTTCTCTAGATAATGGAGAATTCTAGCCAAACCTTCTCCATAACATGTGTTATTTTACATAAAACATGTATAGGGGGAGCCCCCTCCTCTTCCAGTCTGCAATTTTATTGGTACAAACCAGAAACCCTTCCATAACAGGATTTGCTGTTCCTCAAACCAATGCTTGGGGTGGTGAACTGAAATTGGAGTATGTTCAGTACATTCTGTGAAGGTTATTCAGATATCATCATTTGGGGTATTATGAAATTTTTGAAATGGTAGGTGTGTTAGTCTGTGTTTCAATCATATCAGAGAGTAAACAAAATAAAAAGACAAAAACGTTGTGGCACTTTAAAGACTAATTGATGTAAAAGGGTGAAGCTTCACAACGAATCTGAAGAACAGGTATTACCAGATGTAAAAAAAACACACTTTGATTCGCATACTTTTCTTTTATGTTAACCATTCTGCACCTCTGCACCTGATGTGTATAAAATAAATTGATCAAGATGATAATGGGCAAAAGGTGAATAGCAATAAGAGAGGGAAAAAACCGTTTGCAACAAAATATAGTCCAATAAATGTATGTGTAATAATAATAAAGGTAACTAAAAATCCTTCCTTCAGGTAATGAAAATATGTAAACAAATATAGTCTTATCTTCAGAAAGTTTCGATGTCCTAAGTTCAGTGACTCAATAATCTTCTTACTTTTCAAGTTCAAAAAATTCAAAAAACAGCCAACTTGGAAATGGCACAATAATACAGACACATTTAGAAAGAAAGAGTGAGTGAACGAGTGAGTGTTAATAGGCTAGTAGTATTTTAAATAACAGAACAAAAGTCCTTTATGGAAAATGAGAACTTGCATTACTTTGGATTTACTATAATAAAAGCTCTCTTTAGAAGTGTTACACACACACACACACACACACACACACACACACACACACACACACACACACACACACACACACACACACACACACACACACGGTATTTATGCCTGCCTGCCTGCTCATTATGAAGGTTGATCCAAGAGACTTTTGCTGTTAAGTAACCAGAATACATCTGAGTATGTTAGAGAAAAATAACAATAACATCATTAATGTCATAATTCAAGCCGGTTTGTTATGCACCCAACACTCTGCCAAATGATATTCACTACACATTAAAATCCACTTTCCTGTATTAGCTCTCTCTCTCTCTCTCTCTATGTGTTTTCATGTGCATGTGTTTGCATGTGCATGTGTTGCTGTGGTTGTAGAACTGAGAGAGGACTTGATCTGCAGAAATTGGGTAAGATAACAGGTGAGTTGTCTCTTACCAGTTACCAAGACAACAGCAGAAGTTCTGAAAAACTTCATATCCTTTATGGACTACTCCCTAAATGAGGTTTCCATCACTTGTCTAGATTCTGTGGAAAAAGTTTCTATCGACACTGCCTGTGACATTGCTCAGTTCTCAAGTGCAGTTCTGTGTATTGATACATTGTCATGTCTCCTTCACTTTGGGTTGATGGAAAAAGAGGTAAACAATAAGGAAAATTGATCTCTTCTCCAGTAACAGCAGGCACTGGTAGATAATTGCAATCTAATACTGTATGCGGTTTTTGTCAATGGATCTGGCTGGCTCATGGGAATTAAGCATGGCAACTGGCTATCAGTTTATCCCAGGGAAGTGGGCAAAGACAACCAGTCAGAATTATATACTAATCATGAGTCTTCTCTCATAATCCTTTAGATCAGTGATTCCCAATGTGAGGCAAATTGATTTTTAAGAGGGGCAATTCGAGAATGAGTTATTGACAGTGAATGGCCTTTTAGGCTTTCTCCACGTGAATAGGACTTCACTTTTTGAATAATAAGAATTGTATGTCATGGAGGGCATCAGGATTTTAGAAATGCTTAGGTAGGGCATAATCAAAAAAAGGTTGGGAACCACTGCTTTAGATATTGATGAATGGATGAAAAAAAATTATTGCCCTGTTTTGGAAAATTCACCCCTACCCCTTACAAGCACAGTCCAACAGAAACATGGACATTCTTTTTGCTGTTTGGCTCTATGAAGGAATGATGTATAGGGTGGTACAGCTAGACTATGCTATCTGGGCATTAGCTAAGCTTTTTCTATTTGTGTGCAACAAGGAAACTCCATATCAAAGTTGTATTCAATGTTTGTGTCTGTTTCCCTCTTGATTTAGCAAAAGTCAACATTCATTCCATAAGTAATACTATTTTTGAAGCTGCCCCGACAACTGCTGTGTATAAAAAAATAACATTTAGTTGTGTATTACAGGGTAAAAAATGACAGGAGCATGCTATATATGTTTAGTGGATGTTCGTCTTTCACTGGGGAACTTCTGACAACCTTCCAAGAAAGGCTAGAGTTCCCAGAACACAGTTTGAAAACCAGTTTTAAGTGTAAACTGTAAATAATCTACTGGTTTTTACTCTTCAGAGTACAAGATGATTACCATAGCTGCTATTCATATAAAAATTCAGCAACTTGAAATCCTATGCAAATACTATAGACACAAAGTTAAGTCAGAGAATGCAGCTTTCAATGTGACATCTAGAATGTTCGTCAAATATATTAGAACCATGATGAAAAAATTGTACAGGTGTCATGTAACTTATGTTAATGTGAGCACTTTAAAGAGTTAAGATTGGGTCCCCAGTGTAGAAGCTCTGAGAACTTCCCTATCTGTTTATGGGCTACTGTTATCTTATATGTTGCAACTAAAAATCTTGCACCCATAATCAAGTGATACCTGAACTTAAACGATCTGCTCTAGGCAAATCTTCATAACTTGATTTTATAATGTTTGTGTGTACTGTATTGATTTCCTATGTGCAATAAAACAGTCTGTTTGTTGGTTGCTGCTGCTGATTTACTAGAAATTCAACATGATATTCTCTGCATGGATACAGTACTTGTATGACCTTTTATAATGATGATTTTAAACACGATTTCCTACCTCCTTATACACACATACATGTATGTACTCCCACCCACCTACCAATTAATGGAGAAAAAATATTTTTGCAAATTAAACAAATAATTTAAACTGGGATGTGCAATTGTTTTGATTAAGCTTGAGCCTTCTGGATATGATAGGCTGCACATTGTTTCTCAGCCAACCATGATCCTTTTAAACAAAGAATACCTGCTGCCACATTTTCCAGCTTCTGTATTATCTGAACTAATGACATAGAGTAGGTTTTGTGTAGCACTGTAAGCCTGTGGCTTTCTTTCGCACTGGGGATTTCTTTTCAGGTGGTGAATAAATTATAAGTTGGGAAGTTTCCTAAAGAGGTCTATGCTTTCACTGCAGTTTCTTTAAAAAAAAAACACCCCGTAAAGGAATGCACTTGAGGGAAGTAAGAATATTATCACTAATTATCTTCCTCCATCGTGTCAAACATTTTTGGTAGAAATTTGGATTAATGTTTTGTGTGCTATTAGCTATGAGTGGAAGTATTCTTTCCAGACTTGAAGACTCTGGCTCTATATTTTGTTGTGCCAATTTGACTAGGGTTTGGAAATGTCACAAATGAACTCATGATATTGTTTGATGGCTAGAACTTACAAGCTGTTCTGCCCAGGGAGTATAACTTCCATTTACTGCATGAATAAATTATTGTACAATGACACCTTTCATTGTGTGTGAATGAATAGTATTTTTTTTTTTTGCTGTGGATATTTTAAAATTTAGTGATATCGCTTTAATCCTATGCAGTCAAGATTTCTGTTATGTTTCTAGCTAAACACTTGGTTGTTCATAAAATGTTCCCCAACATCATTATAGAACTTGGTCTAGTAATTCATCTTTCTTTTTTTTATAATTGATTTTTATTTAAAAAATTAACAGACATACAGAAAAAAAAGAAAACAATAACATTACAATACAGTAATACCTCAAAGATAACCTCAATGCAATATTAACTCACATTCATAGAGGCTAGCACATAACAATACTTAAACTGATTGTTTACCATTTAACCACAATATTAGATACCACAATGTAAAATATTACTCAATCAAACAATAAAAGCTTTCTAAGCTACCTCTATTATAATTTTTTAATAATTACAAATCACCCTGTGAATATATACAATGCCCGGAGAGCTTAGTTGCTATTTCAACTCCAGAAACCTCTTTGAGATGGTGCAGGTCCTGAACTGTCATTTACCATAAGAGAATGCTCCACAAACGGTTTCCATATATTCCAAAACCTATTCTCTTTTAAATTATCTCGTTTCACTTTAATCTCCCATGTCAATTTGTCAATCAATGCTAGGCTCCACATTTCCTTGTACCATTCTCCGATCTGTATATCTACATCATTTTTCCAATTTCTAGCTATACATTGTCTACCTGTGGTCAATACAATTTCCAATAATTCTTTTTCCTCCTTATTCAAACCCAAACCTTCCACATTTGTTAAAAGAATGGTACCTGACACCAACTTGACATTTTTACCCAATATTTCACCAAACTCCCCTTCTATTCTTCCCCAAAAATCCCTTATTTTTTTGCAACTCCACCACATGTGTTCATATGTTCCATCTGTTTCTTTACATCTCCAACATAACTTATCTCTTTTATTATCCATCTGATAAAGCCTTAGTGGTGTCAAGTACCATTGCCACAACATTTTAAAATTATGTTCTTTGATTCTTACAGACATTGTTCTCATAATCCTCTTTTCCCATTTATTTCTCCATTCAACCTCCCCAATTTTTATATTCAAATTTTGTTCCTACTTCCGTTTCAATTCTTCCTGTGGATCATTACCCTTGTTCAATATAATATAAAGTTTGCTTACAAGACCCTTAATGCCTCTTTCCCCTTTTCTGATCTTTATTACCAAATCCTCAAATTCCGTCTTATTTCTATCTAACCCTACTTCTCTTTTATATTTTTTATTCAAATTATCCGCCTTCAATTTCTGAAACCAATCCAAATTTAACTTCTCAAATATTTTTTTCCTCTTAGTATCATCATCACACACTTTTAACCAATCCTTCAATAAAAGCACCCCATTTTTATCCAATATTTCCATTTTTCCTTATCTATTTTTATTGGGAAACACCCCATATCCATCAATTCCAAAATTGGAGAGAGATTTGGGACTATATCTTTCTTTACTTTCTTCCACACTTCCATGAGACCTCTCATCATAATATTATTTGACCTTTTCACCTTGTCCTTTATTCCCAAAAAAATCATACTACCAATGTCTCTATATTCTTTCATCTCCAATTGCTCCCAAATTGTCTTTTCTCTTGCCAAGATCTTCACAACATTCTTAATTTGAAATGCTCGATAGTATACTAACAAATTTGGCATACCCAAAACCCCTTTTTTCTGAGACAAGTACCATAGTTTCTTTGGAAGTCTAGATTTTTTACCACCATTACAGAAACCATTGAACATCTTTTGAAACTCATTAATTTCCTTCTCCTTCAGATGGATCGCTAGTGCATCAAATAAAAAATTAATCTTTGGCAACAATATCATTTTACAAATAGCGATCCTTCCGAACCATGACAGCTTCAACTTCTGAAACTCTTGTATTTTATTCTTAAATTCCGCTCTCAAGCTGTCATAGTTCAATCGTTTAAGTTTTTCTAATTTATTTGAAATAATTATCCCCAAATACTTCAGCTTACCTTTAATTTGTATATTAAGTGTCTCCACTATCCTACCCATCTCACTTACTCCCACATTACACAACATCAATTCTGATTTATCCCAATTTATCATTAATCCAGTTATAGCTTCAAATACCTGTATATGATCTTTGATCCTGTCCATTACCAGCTCCGGGTGTTTCACCATAAGCAATGTATCATCCGCATACATGCTCACTTTGTTACCCATAATCCCTTCTATATTTAAATCATCCCTTATATTTTTGGCTAGAATCTCCATTGCCATAATAAACAAAATAGGAGATAATGGACAGCCCTGCCTAGTACCAGCCTATTTACCACATCAGTAATTCATCTTTCTATCAATCAAAGATAGCCTTTAGGGGCAGAAATGTTGTTTGCTCAACTTTAGGGCTAAACAAAACAATCATTGGTGGTTCTTTTGCCCAATAGAAAAGATTGACTTAGCATGCTTATTATTTTTTATTCCTGGAATAGAACTTGTTGTAAACATTTGCTGCAGTTTGGATCTACAAGATTGAAGATGCATATTTTGTTAAGAGACTTCCTGAGAGTCAAAGCATAATTGTTAACACAAATCATTAAAGTGATACCCAGCATGTTATGAATGAAAAAGGACTGTTAGATAGTCTTACAACATTGCACACTGCATTTAATTGTCTCATTTGTGCGCACTGCCTTGAGAGACAGAACTATATTTTCTTGATAAATGCTTCACAGATCATGGCGGTGAGTGCAGGTTGACGATAAATATTACTTGCTAAAAACTGTGTGGTAGAGCCTGCATAGTTACATTTTGATTAAGTGGGCATAAAAACACTAAAATTAAATTAAGTGAATTCCTCCGGATTTTGGAGTCTGGGGCAGAGAATGTCGAAAGAAGAGAAGCATAAAGCACCAATCTATAGAAGGACTGGAAAGAGTAAATCTACTTTGGAGGTGCTCTGGCCATTAGCCAGATTGCAGTAATTGCAGAGTATTGAGTGTGATGATAGAGCTACCTCTAGTACTACCACCCACCATTTGCTGCCTGAGTTTGCAGTCTCTACCAGACTCTTTCTTCTGCTACACTTTTCTACTTATCTGCTTATCTTGGCTGCTTTTTTGGCTTGTGGTTCTTTGTTCCAAGCTACCATGGGAAGGGGTGACCCAACACAGATGCACATAAAGGTGATTGTTTTGACCATTCCTCCCAAAGGTCTTTGTGACCAAGGCATTATTGGTAGCACATCAATGGTGATGGCTCCATCTAAGGGGCTCCTGGGATTTGTAATTTATATGAGAAGTACTCTGTTGAATTCAGCAGAGGAATGTGAAGTAATTATTTAGTAATAGAGGAAAATTAAATACCTCACTAACTAGAGTTTCCCCCCAGGAATTGTACATTTAATGCATTTTGTTTTGATTTTATACTGTGTGCCAAGTATTGTGCGTGGAAGCAGTGGTGGTATGTGTGTACAAGCTCAGCATCCGGTAATGTACAAAGGATTTCCAGCTGCTAGGTTTAGACTAGTGTTTCCTAACCTTTGGTTTTTGGACTTCAATTCCCAGAAGCCTAAGTCAATTCCCCAAAGCACTGATCAGCCAATGTCCTGGCTTAGGCTCCTGGGAATTGAAGTATCCCTGTGGGGCGTGGGTCCCACGTTGGGAAACACTGGTTCAGACACTTTTTCTTATAAGCAGTGAGTCAATCTGACAGTGGGATCAGCAGGAGCTTTTAGGTGATCGTTGATGGTAAATGCATGGGAGTAGTTTGCTTACTGTGAGGTAAAGATAAAGGTCACCTTTGCTCGAAAGTCATTCGTATCCAACTCTAGGGTGCAGTGCTCATCTCCATTTACAGCCAAAGAGCCAGCACTATCTGTGTCTGCAGATGTTTCCGTAATCATGTGGCAGGTATAGCTAGACACTGGAGCACATGGAATGCTGTTAACCTTTCCTACCAAAGTGGTACCTATTTAGCTACTTCAATTTCTTGCTTTTGAACTGCTAGATTGGCAGGAGCTGGGACAGACTATGGGAGCTCACTCTGTCACGTAGCACTTGGGTCTCAAACTGCTGACCTCGTCATCAAGTTCAGCATCTTAATCACTAAGCGACTGCAGTCCCTCTAACTGTAAGAGTATATAAATGGGGAGATTGTTTACTTGTCACTTTGCATTGGTGTCTTCATTATGTTGAAGGTAATTTATGAAAGTAGCCTAATATATAATATGTTGTCTGAGTTTTCAGCAGTTCAGTATCCCTTTGTGTATTTCTTGGTTTCTTTTATGTCCTGCTTTTTCTTCCGACAAACCAGGTGATGTACACAGCTCTCTCTTCCCCTTCTTTACCCTCATGATGACACTGTAAAATAAGTTAGGAGGAAAGAAGAAATGAAGGAGGGACTCTGCGAGTTTCTTGGCTTATTTGTAACTGAAACTTAGGTTTTCTAGGTTTCAGTCCAGTTTTTGTGAATGGATTTGGATGAGAGAAGGTAGTATGACACTGTGAATTACTTGTACAGTCAAACCTCGCATAAAGAGTGTGGGGAGGGGAGGGTCTTTTAAAATTCTGGATGGTTTTAAATAGTTATTTATTGAATTTTTAAAGGGGATTTGTATAATACTTATGTGTGGGTGCACTGCCCTGAGTTGCCCTGGGCGAGAGGGCAGCATATAAATCCAAATAATAAATAAATAAATAACACCTCACCTAGAGACTAACTCGCCTAAAGAGCAGAATGTTCTCTGAATGGTCACTTTGCTTAACAACTAAAACCAACCAAAAAACTCGCTTAACAACTAAATCGGGGTTCGCAATCCCCCCCCCGCCAGAAGTCACAATTGGTCACTTACAATGGTGTTTCGCTTAAAGAGCAAACTTGCTTAAAGAGCAATCCCGTGAAACACATTATGCTCTTTAAGCGAGGCACCACTCTATTAAAAAGGTATTGTAGCATTTTACCTGATGAGTGGCAACTGACTTGAAATCTTGCTTTTAATATAAAGTATAAATAATATTTTAAGGAATAACTTTCTTTCTGTGTAAATAATATTTCTCCTGCCAGGAGCATGCATATAGCACACCATTTGCTGTGATATATTATGTAGCCTACAGGGAATGAAATGCCAGACAAGATGAAGCAAGCTCTTTGTCTAGAAGCTCTAGTACAGATCAGTGACATTAGAAATCTTCCCTCTGTGGATTTATCCTGTCCGTGCCAATATTCCCCTGAGTTATGAGGAAGGTTTTATCTCATGGTGGGTGTGGGGTGTAAATTCTAGTCTTCCTCTCTACAGATCTTTTGCCAACAATTCTTTGTCTCTGCCTTTAAAATGGGATAGTCATTGGGGTTTAATGGCATCTTTTTTGAACTTGTGACACAAAATATTCAAAAACCTTTCAAAGGTTTAACATAAATATACCAGGTACAGTAGATGATGGATGTGGCTTACCCTAACAGTGGCTTCCTTCTCTTTTGATCCTTCATCATATATAAAGACCTCTAATGTAGCAGTATATTTTAAGGCATAGAAATGCAACACCTTTTTTAAAAACAATAAGACATGCTTTTTGTATCAGAGAGAGAGAGAGAGAGAATCATGATGTGGTACAGGGAAGGATAAGATTTATATTCTTACATGAGAACATAGGAAGTTGCCTTATCTTGAGTCAGCACATTGGTTCACATCACCTAGTTTTTATTACCTCTAACTAGCAGCAGGTCTCAATCAAGGGTTTTAGGCTAGATTCCTTTCTATCCCTTTCTGGAGATCCCAGATACAGTATTTCTTTCTGATCTCTCATTCAAGAACAAGTGATGGAAACCATGATTAGTTTCCAAACTCAGACAAGGCTGGTTACTTTGAGCCTTTATTTGAATTGATCAAAGACATTACTGGCTCTTTGTAGAGTTGGATCTTTCTGTGTGGGTAAAGAAATGAGATCTTGTGTTAGGCTGCATAGACTTTTTCAGCCTGATTGATTTAACGTTGGAGCCATCTGATTTACCAGAGAGAGTTCCTGCTTTTCATACTTGACAGGAATCTCCATCTTCCCTTGCCAAAATGCCGTCATTATATTCTATCAAATACAGTATAGGAAAATTGATACCTGCAAATCTTTTTTTGGCTATCGTGGCAGGACAGGCAAGGTGTTCATCTTTGCAGCTGTTCTGTTTATCACAGATACCCCTTTCCAGAGCAAAACAACTGTGTAAGAATAATCCCAAGAGGAACTGAATCCAGGCTGTGGCAGGTTGTAGAACCTATGCTCACTATCTTCTAGAGCCACCTCTAGAGTAGCACCCAGTATCTGAAATGTATTCCAGCCTTTGCTTGTCTTTCCCCTCTTCCTTGACCCTCCAATCTCCTTGTTTTCCCGTTTGCTGTTTTGAACCTATGTTTTCCCCAGATTTAAGCTGCTACCTGCTCAGGTTAGTAAAATCTGGCAAAGCAGAGGAAATCTTGACCTCAGCCACTCTAGAGCAGAGTTGGCCAGCCTTGGTACTCCAGCTGTTCTTGGACTTTTACCAGAAGCCCAAGTCAGCAATCTGCTGATGAGGACTTCTGGTAATTGAAGTCCAAGAACAGCTGGAGCACCAAGGATGACCACCCTGCTCTAGAGGACAAAAATTATTTCTTCTGTAATGGGTGCCTAGATGTGGTGGGATTTGCAATCTTTTATTGTTTCCCTTTTATTTATTTTTTGTCATGACCCAGTTCAGTTATGCCTCTGATATCAAGCCACTGTACTTGTTGCTGTGCAGATCTCCTTAGATCCCCATATGTCACCAAAACTAAGGACTTTACTGTTGTCTGTCAAGTCAATTATGACTTGTGGCAACCTATTCAGGGTTTTCCAGGAAGACAATTCACAGAAGTGGTTTACCATTCCCTTCTTCTGAGGCATCCTGGGATAGTGTAGCTTGCCTATAATACTCAGACTGTTGTACTTGCAGGACGCACAGTGGCAGTACCTAAAATTCAACCTCTGCCTCCGCAGCCAGATACTTAAACCACTGAGATATCCAGCAGGCTAATCATACTATATGACAGTGATGACAAATCTTTTAGAGACCGAGTGCCCAAACTGCAACCCCAAACCCACTTATTTATCACAAAGTGCCAACACGGCAACAGGGGAGGGAGGAAACTCTCCCATTGGGCTGCCTCCGCAGAGGAGTGGTGCAAACTCTGTGCTGGTGTGTGTGGAGAGGAAGTGGTCCCATTGGGCTGCTGGGTAGAGAGGCGGGGCAAACTCTATGCTGGTGCCATAGGTTCACCACCACAATATGAGCATATTTTTCTTTTTTTGAATTGAATTGAAATTTATTCTTATATACCGCTTTCCTCGTCCAGCAGACAACCCAAAGCGGTTCACAATGCATAATGTACAGAAATACAATATAGCACCAATACAAAGCAAAATACAATTTCACAAGCAAAACAACAATGCAAAATTACACAACAGTACATGGTATTACACCAACTACAATACAAAAATGCAATAAATACAAATCAGCTAGAACCACCCACAAATTCCCATGCCTTCAGAGACCCTCGAAGGGGGAGGGCGGGGCCTGGAAGCCTCTTCGCCCCCAGCGGGGCCAGGTGTGCGGCAATGGCATTCCGCTGGGCGTCCTCCTCGCCTTTTAAGTCCTAGGGCGAGGGGGGCGGGGCCCAGGGCTCCGGCCGGTGGCGTGGCCGGGAAGCCTCTTTGCCCCAAGTGGGGCCAGGTGTGCGGCGGTGGCGTTCCGCTGGGCGTCCCCCTCACCTTTCAAGTCCTAGGGCGAGGGGGGCGGGGCCCAGGGCTCCAGCCAATGGCATGGCCGGGAAGCCTCTTTGCCCCCAGTGGGGCCAGGTGTGCGGCGGTGGCGTTCTGCTGGGCATCCCCCTCGCCTTTTAAGTCCTAGGGCGAGGAGGGGCGGGGCCCAGGGCTCCGCCCAGTGGCATGGCCGGGAAGCCTCCTCGCCCCCAGCGGGGCCAGGTGTGCAGCGATTGCATTCCGCTGGGCGTCCCCCTCACCTTTTAAGTCCTAGGGCGAGGGGGGGCGGGGCCCAGGGCTCTGGCCGGCGGCGTGGACGGGAAGCCTCTTCGCCCCCAGCGGGGCCAGGTGTGCGGCGAAGGCATTCCGCTGGGCGTCCCCTCGCCTTTTAAGTCCTAGGGCGAGGGGGCGGGGCCCAGGGCTCCGGCCGGTGGCGTGGCCAGGAAGCCTCTTCGCCCCCAGTGGGGCCAGGTGTGCAGCGGTGGCGTTCCGCTGGGCGTCCCCCTCACCTTTCAAGTCCTAGGGCGAGGGGGGGCGGGGCCCAGGGCTCCGGCCGGTGGCGTGGCCGGGAAGCCTCTTCGCCCCCAGCGGGGCCAGGTGTGCATCGGTGGCGTTCCGCTGGGCGTCCCCCTCGCCTTTTAAGTCCTAGGGCGAGGGGGGGCGGGGGCCAGGGCTCGGCCGGTGGCATGGCCAGGAAGCCTCTTCGCCCCCAGCGGGGCCTGGTTTGCGGCGGTGGCGTTCCGCTGGGCGTCCCCCTTGCCTTTCAAGTCCTAGGGCGAGGGGGGCGGGGCCCAGGGCTCCGGCCGGTGGCGTGGCCGGGAAGCCTCTTCACCCCCAGCGGGGCCAGGTGTGCGGCAGTGGCTTTTGTGGCTTTTTTTGCTTTGTGAGCGGACGTATTGTCAAAACAGAGTCCTAATAAAGACCAGATGAGCATTCCTCTGAAAGGCAAGTGTGTAAAGGTAAAGGTTTCCCTTGCTCGAAAGCCAGTCGTATCTGACTCTAGGGTGCAGTGCTCATCTCTGTTTCAAAGCCGAAGAGCCAGCGTTGTCTGCTACTGCAGACGTTTCTGTGGTCATTTGGCAGGCATGACTAGACACCGAAGCACACGGAACGCTGTTTCCTTCCCACCGAAGTGGTCCCTATTTATCTACTTGCAATTTCTTGCTTTTGAACTGCTTGGTTGGCAGGAGCTGGGACAAAGACGGGGGAGCTCATTCCATCCTGCAGTGTGTACCATGATGAAAAGTCTCATGGTGTTCTGATTCTTTACTCCCAAGTAGGATGCATCCTTCTCGAAATGAATTGGATAGTTTCTTCTTATTGATTTTTTGATGACTGCTTCTGCATGGATGCCGAACTTGTTTGAATGTTTTGAAAAGCCACAACTGGCTTTTCCCCCAAGTGTGCCAATGGGTAAGAAAGAGGATAAGTTGCTCAGGCCCCACAAAATTGAGGTCCCCCAAAAAAATAATAATTATGCAGCCTAACGTTAGTAAACAATCAAGCTTGTACTTGTTTGAGAGCTTCTTCTTATTCTTCCATGTCTAGACCAGATGTGAAACTGCCAAAGTGAAGCCATCTTTTGTTGAATTCATTCTGCAGTTCCTTTCACCCTGTGAGAAAGATTAGCCGGCACAAGGTGGCTGTTGCCCAGGGTATGCCTGATTATGGTTCAAAATACCACTATCTTTGAAGAGGCTCTTTCTGTGTCAGTGTGAGTAGGAATCATTTGTGAAATGAAATAAGATTTTTGCTGGGTGGGGGGTGGGGGGACCAAATGTCTGGTTGTATCCAAGTGTCTTCAGGGAGCAGAACAATCCTGGTCCAAGGTAGAATTGGAAAAGTTCTCATATTGTGTTTGTTTCTTTTCCTGCATGCTGAGATATAGACATGTGTAGCATTTTATGTACATATCCTACTTCTATGAGTATTCAAGATAACCTACAACAAGCAGATTAATACATGCAAATTGCTTTGGATCCATAGATCTGTTTGTACAAATAAGAACACCTTTGCTTGCTGATGGAGAGATACCCATAGTATTTTTCTGATAGAGCTCCCTATACAAGTCTGAAAGATCCCCGACTTTCTGGGGCTGCTGTTCCAGCAGTGCAGCTGAGGCGAATAATGGACATTTCTCTGATAAATCATCAGAAGTGCTCAAGTTAATAAACCTTTGGATCACAGCAATGGTTATTAAAACTATATCATATGCAAACTAGTATAGTTTCCTGTCAGAGATTACTCTGGGTTGAAAGGATTTGAAGGGGATGCCTGAACGAGGCTCCTTTCATGTCCCCAAGTGTAGCTTTCAGTTATTGAAACCCGGCTTTCCAGTCTCCAGCTCAGCATCTTAACCACTAATTTACTGGGGGAACAGCATATCTAAACTGAAATTAACTAGCACAAGCAGCAGCTTCTAATAGATCCATCAAACATGGCCAGATTAAGATATATTGAGGCCTTAAGCTCTGTTGCATTTAAGGGGCCCAATACTATTTTCTAAACCAGTGTTTCTCAACCTTTGGTTTTCGGACTTCAATTCTCAGAAACCTAAATCAGCACATTGGCTGATCAATGCTTTGGAGAATTGAAGTCCAAAAACCAAAGGTTGGGAAACACTGATCTAAAATTACGTTTCATAATGTTCCTGTATTTTTATTTTATCTGGAGGTCCATCATAATTTGAAGTCTTAATACTGTATGTAACTTGCTTATCTCATGCACAAATCTCATGCTGACAGCAACAAATCAAATAGTATTTTATCTTTATTTTCTTCATCTTTCAGAAATTGCCCTACAACCAGTCTTTGAGTTGACAATTTCTGTAATTTTAAGAACTTAGTTAAATAACTAGTATCTCTGTATAATAATTTGAACATATGTTCTAATAAAAACAAGTCTAATGGAAAGGAACCACCATTGCTGTACAGTATGTTAGATTAATACAAACAGCTGTTAGAATGGGAAAGCCCCCTCTACTTTGACAAACAGTGGTATAGAGCAAGATTTGAAGTAAAGCAGCTTATGAGAGTGTTGTATAATGACAGTCACTGCTTGCATTCTCAAGAATATGGTGAGAAACAGTGTTGTTGAAAAGCTTGTTTGAAATAGCGATATGTTTAGATCGCAACGCGAATGTCGTGCACAGCTATAATGTAAGCCATTGTTTTCTGTTTCTTCGTGTTTAACAGGTAGCTGCCTGATGAGAAATCTTCAAGTTTGTTGAAAGCAAAATTCCTTATTTTATAATGACTACAATATACTAGGAAGCATAGTTACCTGAAACCTAGTACATGTATTTGATGTTTATTCAGGCTAGGCATTCCTGCTATCCATCTTTCAAATAGAGTAATACTCATACAAAGTCCGCTTCGTACAACATCAAATTCATGCAACATTGCCTAATTCCTTGAAAAAAGTTGCCTCATACAAAGTCGCAGCGACTTTGTATGAGGCATTGGTGTTTTTCCCATGTTGCGTTGTGCCCGGGCAGTATAAAAGGCAGGGCGCATGCGTGCATTGCTCTTGTAAGTTTTACACGAGGCGAAGAGTGTTTAGGAGTGGTTTTGAGCACGATTTTAATTGTTTGGTGTTTGCTGCTGTTTGGATGATTAACACTGTGTGCAGCATGATGGGACATGTTGGCATCCATGTTGTCCTTGCTTCCATCAAGTAATTGTTTACAGTAGCTTGTACAAAATGGATGATCGGCCGCATGGCTGCAGATTAACAGTGTGCTGCATGATGGGACATGTTAACTTTTAAACCTGCACTTCATAAAGTTTTCAAAAGTTAAAAACTTGTTGTATGGTTTGTCCCCTAAAATCGGGGTTGCTTGAACATGTTTTTGCAATGTATTTAGCCTTTAGACAATGATTTCTTAAAGTTCTGTCAGTTTCCTGTCTGTTTCCTTGACTTTGCACTGAAGTCTGTGCTGTTACAGTACAATGTATCTCTATGGAAATGACGTATGAGGCATCGCAGCAAGGATTTGGATGTTATATGAGGCATCACGGCTAGGATTTTGCATGCCTCATACAAAGTCCAAATCCGTATAAAGTCCAAACTTGTGGAATCAAGTTTGGACATTGTATGAGGTATCACTGTACTTGCATGTATCAGGAGCCCAAAGTCAACATCCATGAGAAAAGACAATGAGCTATCAGGGCACCTCTCAACTCTCAGGCATAGAGAACAAGATGTGAAGAGGATACCTGTCTCTACCAGGAGTCAGCAAACTTGGGTCTCCAGATTTTTTTTTGCACTTTAATTCCCAATTAGTAGGTGTTCTTGAAGCCCAAGAACACGTGGAGAGCAAAGTTTGCTGACCCCTGGTCTATACTGATGGGAGCTCTCTGTGTGAAGCCCTGAAAAATCTGGATTTCTGACCATGTCAAAAAGTCTTATGCATAAAATCTACTCACTGTATACGAGTCGGGATAAACCTAACCTGTTCCTTCCTTCGCCGCCCTGAGTCGGGTTCTCCTGATTGGGCGGCTTATAAATTTAAATAAATAAATAAATTGGATTTGGATTGTCCCTTTTACTGAAAATCTTAACTGAATCTGCAATTTCAGTAGGCGAGTCTGTAGGTGGTCGTAACATCCTGGTTGAGTTGTTTAAGACCATTAAGCAGTCAAATACTGTACCTTCAATTTCTTGGCAATGTTGTTGCAGTATACCATTCTCATAGTATAGGGGGATTTAGGCATTGTTTGAAGTCAAATTATTCAGTGAAACGTTTCTGACCTGGTTTTAATGGCAATGCATAATATTTTTACGGAATGTGTTCTTTAATTTAGACCAATCATTACCACCAAGTAGGGGCTGCAGTGGCTCAGTGGTTAAGAAGCTCACCTTGTTAGCTGGAAGGCCGGCAAGTTGGCAATTCGAGACCCCGGTAGTGCATGATGGTTTGAGCACCTTTCTCTATCCCAGCTCCTGCCAACCTAGCAGTTTGAAAGCAAGAAGTTGCAAGTAGATAAATAAGGACCACTTTGGTGGGAAAAGTTCTTGGGGACAAATAATAATAATAATAATAATAATAATAATAATAATAATAATAATAATAATAATAATAATAATAATAATAATAGTTGTTGTTGTTGTTGTTGTTACCACCAAGTAATATTATGGCTGCTTCTTTACTTTTGAAAAGTGTTAGAAAATTCCTGGAGGGCTGGTCTATCCATGTCTGCTCATTGCCATAGTACAGTATCTAGAATTCAAAATCAGAATGACTTTGATCTGTTCTAATACTAAAACCCTTCAGATTGGTAATTGAGTGTTCTGTAATGGTTTTGTTCAGACTGGAGTCTTATTTACTAGTAACACTCTAAATGTTTGTTGTTGTTCAGTCGCCTAGTTGATTCCAACCCTTTGCGACCCTATGGACCATTGTCCTCCAGGCACCTCTGTCCTCCATCATTCTCTTCAACCCACCCAGCTCTGTGCCCATTGTGTCTACAACACCATCTTTGGCTGCCCCCTTCTTCTTCTCTAAATGTACTTACTGTTTTATTTAAGGCAAAAAGATGCAGACACTTAACTTTACAAAATTATCATTTACTGGTCAGGATTAGGGTCAGAGGATGTTTGCCAATTAGGCTGACCATAAGCGTTAGCAAGCAAATATGTTTTTTGTTGCAGAACAGGATTTATGTTGCAAAATTCTTCCTGGGAATACGTGGTCTTCCAGATGTTGCTAAACTGAAAATTCCCCTAGCACAGCATAGTCAATAGGGAGGGATAATGGGATCTGTAGCCTAAAACATCTGGAAGGCTATATATTATTGTCCTCCAGGTCACAAAAGCTAAGAGGATGGTAAAAACCAGAGCTGGACATACTGGTAGGTATCTGTGTGTCTTACACAGCAAGGATTTCTGAGTCCTATTTATTATGGGTGGCAACAACAAGATCACAGGCACTCAGCTGCTCTAAATTTTGCTGCTTTAATGAAGGAAAAAAGGAACAGTTAAACTGCAGATATACATTTGTGCTACTCTAAAGCCTGAGGTCAAGGTCATTTAATTCTAAATGTCTCAGCAGACCCTGCAAGGCTGATGTCTATCCACTGCTGAAGTAAAGAACATTAACAATATTCATTGATTTACTTAAACTAGAATACAGAAAAATAGCTTCAGTGACATCCTGGTTAGCTTGAACAGAAGCAGAGCTTATTAAAAATAAGGACATGAAAGATTTTCAGCCATAAGAAGCTCCTTGGGATCCGGAAAAGGAAAAATAGGAGGGTTGAATAAGTCTTTGGGGCAATAGTTGCTAATCTTAACACATAGGAGCAAAAATCCTGCTGCTCACCATAGTACGTTATGATTAGAGTAGGCCTATTTGAATCAATAAAATGCATGGAGAAGTTACCACCTAATCACTGTTGATTCAATGGGGGCTATTGTAGTGCTGTGGCTCAAGTAGCTAAGACGCTGACTGGAAAGCGGCAGGTCAGCAGTTTGATACCTGAATACTGCAGGATGGAGTGAGCTCCCGTCTCTGTCCCAGCTCCTGCCAGCCTAACAGTTCGAAAGCAAGAAATTGCAAGTAGATAAATAGGGACCACTTTGGTGGGAAGGTAAACAGCGTTCCATGTGCTCCGGTGTCTTGTCATGCCTGCCACATGATCACGGAAACGTCTGCAGAAGCAGACAGCGCTGGCTCTTTTGCTTTGAAACAGATGAGCACTGAATACTAGAGCTGGATATGACTGGCTTTCGAGCAAGGGAAACCTTTACCTTTACTATGGTAATGAACAGGATTTTAGTCATCTGGTAACTGTTATAGGGCCAGAGAGGCTAGTGCAGGGGTTATCAAACTTGGCTCTCCAGATGTTCTTGGACTCCAATTCCCAGAAGCCCTGATCAGCAGGTGTATTGACTTGGGCTTCTCTCCAAGAACACCTGGAGAGCCAAATTTGCTTCTTCCTGGGTTAGTGGATTGTGGTTACAATGGTACACAGTCAAAGCAAGGAGGATCAAGATAGGTTATTCATATGAAGGGGCTCTGCAACCAGTATGAAGTTATTAGTTTCCTTTCACTTTTAAAATTATATGCAAGTAAATGCATGCAACTGTAAAATGTCTCTCTAAAAATAAGTGTATTAACTAATTAATAAAATACAGTAAATGTGTTCATTAATACTCATGAAGTTCATATCAAGGAATGCACAGATTTCTGTGCAAAAGCAGTGAAGTCTGCAACCAAAGAGAAAACAATGTGGGGAAACCTGCTAGTGGGGTAGAGAAATATAGTACCAATGATTCTGAGAAAATCTCTCTGGTATGTGCATATTTATTTCTGTCTAAACCAGCAGTTCCCAATGTGAGGCCCACACCCCATGGGGTGGGGGGGGGAGGGATTTCAAATCCTTGAAGCCTAAGTCAGTACATTGGCTGATCAGTGCTTTGGGGGATTGAAGTCCAAAAACTAAAGGTTGGGAAACACTGGTCTAAACTTTCTTTTGCTTCTTATGATGAAATGTGTTCCCATTTAATTCAATTCTATGTTATGTCTTAATGTGGCATAAGAGAAGCGCACAGAATGATGGTGGGTGTAAGTATAGCTGATGCATTTAAGCTGAGCCAAGCAGTTTTTGCCAGAATGAATGATGCTTGCCTTGATTTGAGTGACCACCATAGAGGAAGAGAAAACTGTGTCTGAACTACAAATAGTGGATGTTGAGTAATAAGAGGAAGTGTTCACAATAAAGGACAATTCTGATTCAAAGTGGTTGCTTTTGATTCTTGGAGAAAGAGGATCTGGTTGTTTTTTTAAGGGAGAGAGAGTGTCTGTTGCCCAATATAAATTTGAGGTACACATGCCCCTATTCATGCCATTTCTCATGTGCATTATAGACATGAAGGAATTTGTCAAAGCAGGGAGTAGTGTTAGGGCCCAGGATAAGGTGGGAAGTGGGCAATCCTGGGAGGGAAGTTTTCCTCACACTCCTAGAAGGGCTCAAATTTATGTGTCACAATTTTTGTAACTGTTTTGACATTTCTTTAATTTTTGATGGGGACTGTGGTAGCTCAAGTGGTTAAGACGCTGAACTTGATGACTGGAAGGTTGGAGTTCGATTCCCGAGCACTGTATGACGGAGTGAGCGCCCAGCTCTATCCCAGCTCCTGCCAACCTAGCAGTTTGAAATCAAGAAATTGCAAGTAGATAAATAGAAACCACTTTTGTGGGAAGGTAAACAGTGTACTGTGCACTCTGGCATTGAGGCATGCCTGCCACGTGTCCACGGAAACATCTATGAATGCAGGCAGCGCTGACCCTTTTGGCTATAAACAGATGAGCACTGAACCCTAGAGTCGGATACGACTGGCTTTCAAGCAAGGACATCCTTTACCTTTACCTAATTTTTAATTTTCTAATTATTTTGTCCAAACACATATCTAGCTTTGTTTTATGTATAATGAGAAAGGAAATTATTTCACTAATGATATGATTTTTAAAAAAGCAACTTCACAGTGTTTTAGAAATAAAAAATGAAAGTCAGTCTGATTTTGTGATTTCTAATAAACTAATTACAGAACATATTAACAGAAGATAGTTAGCCAGTACTTTTGGAGATAAGCCCAATGAAATACAATTGTAGTACTATTATTTTACATTGTTTCAAATATCTGTCTACATTTGCAATCTTGACAGAGATAAGAAATGTTACTTCCTGGTCTATGACTCCTACAATACCCTGGTCAACATGGCTAGTGCCATTCTAGGAGTAAGAGTCCATAAAAGTAACTTCCCATCTCTGAATCCATTTTCAAGCTAGTAAAGTATGATATAACTCTGGCCCATAGTGCCACTTAATGTGCCCCCCTCTAAGGGCATTCAAGAAACAAAATAGCCACCCGGTTTGAAGCTGTTGGGACAAAATGGCTGCCCCCATCATGCAGGCAGGGTAAAATGGCCATCCAGCCCTCAAAGCTGACTGAGAGAGCTTGACCCAGCCTCCGACTTGAAAAGTTTGGGAATCCCGGATATAGCTGATTAGGTTTTTTTTAAGGTGAGGAGACAAGTTGGATTTTTTAAAAAGTCAATCAGTATTGAGTTGATAATACTTTCTGTATTTTTGTTTCTGATAAGACTTCTGAGGGCTTCTATAATACAATTTGTAGTGTTTTGTATACTTCTAACTTTATGTGTGTATTCAATGAGCTCTGAATTCTTTTAAAACAATTAATCATGTTAAAGACATATGGAACTCAATCTGATTCATACTTTCTAGTAAGTTAAGTCGACATGTACATACCTGTCAACCGTGGCTCCGGACAATCCGGGACCTGCGCACAACGGTTCTGTGCAGGTCGCATTCTACGGTTCTGTGCAAGTCGCATTCTACGCATGCGTAGAAGGCTTTTACGCTTGCGTAGAACCCTTTTACGCTTGCGTAGCCTTCTTTTGGGTTCTACGCAAGCGTAAAAGCCTTCTATGCATGCGTAGAACGCGATTTGCGCAGAAGGGATGTGCAGTACCTCTTTCCCCCCGCTGCCAATTCTGGGGTTTTGGCAGCTGCGGGCAGGAAATGGCGCAAATCGGCGCCAAAAATCGGGAAATCCCGGCCAATCTGGGAAGGTTGACAGGTATGCATGTATTCAGTGGGATAACCTCCTCTCTGTGTTTGGCTCAGAGCTAGTCCCTGAATTGCAAAACAACCAGAGCCATAGGCTTTAGGGTTCTGGGATTTGTAGCCCCACAAAGTAACTGTTCCCACCTCTTGTTTATGACCATACAGTAACTGAAGAATGTAAACATGTTCATTGTAACAATAAACATTCTGATGTATAGTGACCCTTTCCAGGGTTATCTAGGTAGAGTGTATTCAGAAGTGGTTTACTATATATTTTTGATGGATCCTAGGACTCCACAGCTTGCTCAAGTTGTTGCCGTTTAGAAAAGAACTAAAAACCTAGCTGGCGGGCCAAGTTTGGGGTGCAGGTGGAGGGGTGGCTTCCGTTGGGTGGTTAATATAGGGGAGGATGCCTGCCCCACGGTTTCTTTGGTTCCTGCACCCCTCTCTTTTTAGGGGTGGGTTCTTATTGCTAGTTTTTATCTGTTTTTATTTGTTTTTATATGTTTTTACCCACTGTGTGAACCGCCCGGAGTCGGCTTTGGCTGAGTGGGTGGTATAGAAATTTAACAATAATTAAATAAATAAATGACTACACTGGATGGCTCCACTCCTGGGAGGCAAAATGGGGAACTGAACTCTCCATTTTGGGCTCCACAGCCAGTTAGGTAAACTTCTGAGCCTGCCTGCCAGCTGTCCATTGTAGTAATTTTCTGTTAACTGAAATATGTTAATTTCTGTTCGTATATCAGTAAAAGATATGCTATAGGAAATATAGTACTAAAAGCATAGAGCAATGGTGAGTGACCTGTATAAGCACCCTGTCAATCCAGCAAATGAAGATTTGATACTCGCCTTTCAGTCTTCTCATCTAATAATAGTTACAATATGGTCGAATCCTCAAATAGCTGAAATATCAGAGACCATTTTGCCCTGTCAAGCTGACAATCCTTTTCCTGTGACCTGCTTTCCACTGATTATATACGGAGGTAGAAATCAATACATTAAAAACCATATCACTGTTTGAGATAATGGGCAATTTAGCAATTGTATACTACAAAGAAGAGATGAACATCAAAAGAAGAACAAGTTGAAAGAACAGGAATACAATGGTAAAGATAAGCATGATCTGTTAGTAACTCAGTGGCTGAGGTAGATTCGTAAAATCATATCTTGATTCTTTCCACCCTAATAAAACACACATTTTTAAAAAACTACTACACAGATTTGTGTGTGAACTATATAATTGGATCAATTCTCTCACTTGATAGAAAACGCTGGGCCCCCTATGCTTTGAAGCATGGTGAAATGGTTTGCTGTAAATGGAAAATTCACAGTTCACTCTGGCTGAGCTCTTATTTGGAAAACATCGGTGTACACTGCCCAGAGTCCATCAGCTTAGGGCGGTATATAAATCTATCAAATTAAATTAAATCTGGCTCTGTACGCCACAGCCAACCTCTGGCACCAGTGGCAGTATGGGGATCATCTCCACCTGTTCCTCCTCATATGGTGGGAGACGTTGCTCCACCACACACATAATCCTTTGACATTTGTATTTGTGTAGATCAGGGCTTCTCAATGTTCTTCAGCTGCGGGGCGGTTGAGCGGGTCGGACTGGTGCCATAAAACACATCCGTGGATGTTGTTAACACATTTACGATGGCCATGGACTCATTTATGGCTGTAGTAAACACGTTTATGCAGCTGTAAAGTGAGTCCGCAGCTGAGGCGACTGGAGCAAGGTTGGGGGCCATAGGTTGCTGGTGTAGATGCCACTGCTTCCTTGTTCTCTCAAGTAGGCAGGAGAGGTCCTTTATATACAATTCTTTTTTTGTGTTGGGGCACAAGCACCACCTCCACATTATGCGGAAAATGGGGTGTCCAACACCATGATCCATTTAAGACACAAAACAAAACAGAAGTAAAAAAAAAAGATAAAAAGTCTTAAGTTCCACTCCTCTCAAGTCCCACTCTTAAAAAGTCTGAGGAATTGGACATTAAAGTGGCATTAAAATATAACAGACTTTAAGGTGTCACAACATTATTTTCCTTTTGTTTTATTTCATGTCTGATATGTCTGCACAGACAAACGCGGCTACCACTCTGAAAATTATAACTATGATCCAACGTGGATGTTGTGTTCTACTTCGGACAATATCCGTAATCATTAGAGAGTCATGATTTCTTTCCTTATGTATGTCAGAGCATCGCCTAAATCAGCATGTTTACACTGCAGCACTTCTGGATTGGAAGGATTGGCCGGCTCTACGTTGTTGCCCAGGAGATGCCCGATTGTATTCACAATGCTTTCAACTCTTTGGGGAGGCTCTTTATATATTATCCAGAGACACGCTTCAGATTGGTGACTAAGCTGGTGGCATTTCATTCTGAATAAGCATGATCATGCCCCAAAGCTGTCTGAGGGAGCGCAACCTGGCCCCCGGCTTAAAAAGGTTGAGAACTGCTTTAGTCACTTGGCTGAAGTTGGCAAAGCATTCCTACAAGAGCCAAACAATGCCCGTCCCAATTGGTCACTCTTCCTGCTATGTTTTCCTATCTACACAAACCTTGCAAGCATCACCAAACGTTTGTCTGTTTATTCTGCAAGCGCTCTGAAACCGTACAAGCTGCAAATGTTTTTTCCTTGAATAGTACTGATTTCAAAATTTAAAGGAGTTATACCTCAATCACATTCTCTTTGGGTGCTTGCTTGCTTATCCTGAAAGATCTCTAAAAATAATTATATATATATATAAAACACACACTAGCAAAGGTTGCCCGGCATTGCCGGGCTGTTTTAAATGGTGTTGGAAAGTTTTTGTTGTTGTTGTTATTAATGTTTGTAAAGAAGAGGTTAATCTATATTTGAAATTTTTAAAATTTTTATTTATACAATTTTTTTGATGGCCTGTTTTAAACTGTGATGAGTTTTGTTTGGTGTTTTGGTTTTGTGGATGAAAAAAGAATAAAGGATGATATACTTTTTTGAAAAACTCTTGGGGCCTTTTGTGTGGGGCTATTGTGTCTTTTTGATTTTTTTTTATTATTGTGGGCAGCAAGTGCTGCTGGTAGGGGTTATCTTGTATTTTGACTGTTTTTTCTCTCGTGGCCTCTGGGTGGAGCTTCTTCCAGTAAGTAGTCTCTTTCTTTATTCATTTCTTTTCCAGTCATTGTGGTATGAGGTCGTGTGGTGGTGAGTTAGCTGTTTTTCTTTATTTGGGGTGGTGGTGGTGGTTGGATTTTGTGGTGTTTGGCTGGGTGCTGGGTGTGTTTGGAAATGTTTGTTGTTGTTTACTTTTTTGGTGTTATTTTTGTTTGTTTGTGTGTATTTTTGAATGTTTTTGATTGTTTGTTTTTGTGTTTTTTGGTGTCCTGGGGGGGGGATCCCCTCTCAGACAGACTCCTTTGGTCCCCCCAACCGTCTCAACCCCAGGGGAGCCAGTAGAGAGGGGGATTTCCCCCCCCACTCCATTTTTAAAGAGAAGTAACCGCTTGGTTTGTTCTCTTTAATATGGGGCGTGTGGGGGGAGGGAATCCCCTCTCTGCCGGGTCCCCTGGGGTCAGGAGGGTGGGGGAGACAGACTCCTTTTGTCCCCCCAACCCTCTCAACCCCAGGGGAGCCAGTAGAGAGGGGGAGCACAACACCCCCCCCAGTGATATTAAAGGAGAAACTCCGATTAGGAGCTTCAGGCGCCATTGGGGAGGGGGGCTTTGGTTCCCGCGGCTTGGCGGACTTGCTCTCCCGGTGTTTTTGTTTTTGTTTTATTTTTTGGGTGCCGGCTTCCTCAGTGTTCTGCGCGCTCATGGCGCGCAGGACGCTGGGGCTTGTAGTTATGGGTTGGTGCTTTGTGTTTGTGCTGCGTTTTTTTAAAATGGTTTTCTTTTGATTGGCTACGGCACGTTTCCGAATGCTGCACCGTGCAAGAGCCTCTCAGCCTGATTGGCTCTGGCGCGGCGCAAGGAATGTTGGGAAGTGAAGTTGTTTCCCTTTCTTCGCGTTTGTGGGGCTGTTGCCCCACTGCCGGTTTTCTCAATCCTTCGTTGACCTGCGGACCCAGATCGGCCGTGTGCACGAAGGGTGAGTGCAGGCAAATAGGGTGAGGCATAGCAACCTATAGCCAGTTCTAATGGTTAACCCTTGGATTTATAGGTTAATATATATCTATATCTATCTATCTATCTATCTATCTATCTATCTATCTATCTATCTATCTATCTATCTATCTATCTATCTATCGATAGATAGATAGATAGAGAGATAGAGAGATAGAGAGATAGAGATAGAGATAGATAGATATTGTGTATCGAGGGAGTGATGTGGTCATTTCCCCCTCCCTTTGGAATTTTCTTGCCCACAGCTAGATCATGCTTAAGCTTTGAGTGTCCCATCACTATGGGTAGAGGCAGGAAATAGCCCCTCCTTACCACTAAATTGCCCTTTTTTTGATAGTTAATTGTCTTTTGGTATTTTACACAGGGTTTTTTTCTCTATCAAGCCTCATTTTGAGGGCAAATGTTTCACTTTTCACAGTCAATCTTTTGGATATCTTCAGGCCAAAGTTTATATTAAAAACAAACCCTGACAACTACGCAACTTGGATGTTAAATGTTTACCTTGCTCGAAAGCCAGTCATATCCAACTCTTGGGTGCAGTGCTCATCTCTGTTTCAAAACCGAAGAGCGAGCGCTGTCTGCTTCTGCAGACATTTCCGTAGTCATGTGGCAGGCATGACTAGACACTGGAGCGCACGGAACACTGTTACCTTCCCACCAAAGTGGTCCCTATTCGTCTACTTGCAGTTTCTTGCTTTCGAACTGCTAGGTTGGCAGGAGCTGGGACAAATACTTGGATGTTGACAGGGATGAAATTAGAATAGTGAAAGATTTTTGTATACCTTAGTTCAGGGGGTCTCAACCTTACCATGCCATGGGCCAGACAACTCCCCCTCAGACCGCATCATGGGTCGGACATGTGGTTTTCCCCTGCCACAAACACTGCTGTAAACCGTGGTGGATGCGTTTGCACATGCGGGGGCGTGTTTGCAGCTGTCATAAATGTATCTATTTCTGGGGTTGTTGCCGCAGCACGGATGGAATGGCATTGGGGGCTGGGGCTGGCCTGTGGGCCATAGGTTGCGAACCCTGGCCTTAGTTCAATCACCAAACCATATAGAGAGTTCAGCCAAGAAATCAGGAGATGGTTGAGACTGGGGAAGCTAGCAATGAATAAATTAGAAATGATCATCAAATATAAGAGATCAAGACCAAGATAATCCACACCATATATGAGTTTGAAAGCTGGATGGTAAAGAAAGATGACATGAAATAATCTGATATATTTGAAATATGGTGTTTTGCGGATATCCTGGGCTGCCAGAAAGACAAACAAATGGGCCCTAAGGAACTGAGCAGGGCTGATGAGGATAAGACCTTCTGGAGATTGCTTATTCACAGAGTTGCCATAAGTTTGTGATGACCAAATGGCGCATAGCAGCAGCAACAAAGTCCTTTCTGAAATTTGGCAAGCCTCCCCAGTGTTTTCTGGGTATAAAATACTCAGAAGCAATTTACCATTTACTTCTTCTGGGGGCATCCCAGGACTTTGTGGCTTGCCCAAGGCCATGCAGCTGCTTCTTCTCCTGGGAAGCACAAAGGGGATTAAACTCCCAGCCTCTCCTTCCACAGCAAGATACCAACTCACTGAGTTATCCTGCTAGCAATTGGAGTTTTTAGCTTAACAGCAGTGTTCTTTAGAGAAACTGGAGGTAGACCTTCTCCTTTTTATTGCACAAAATCCTTTTTAAGTGTCTCTTCTCCCTACCATTACCACTTTAATGCAGTTGTTTCATAGGCTAATTGTGGACTTCGGGTTGCATATGATAGTTGATGTGAGAACCGGTTTTCGAAATGTGCATCTTCGCCCCTGCCAAGGCTTGAAGTGTTTACATACATTCATGAAAAGTCTAGAGAAGCACAGTTTGAGCAACTGTTCACAAAAGAAAAGAGCAAACATTCTGACAGATACTTTGCCGTTCAGTCTCTGTATACTTCCACTTTCCCAGTAATCACTCCAATCCATTTTTGCATGCAAAAGTAAATAAGAAAGCAAAGTGAAATATCTGAAAATCTAAAAATATAACGAGGACGTTCTGTGTGCCATATGATAAACAGACTGTCACTCATATGAAAATTATTTCTTTATCCTCATTGTGCAGTTATCTTCAGCTTTATCCACCTTTTTGAGTCAACTCTTTGAAATTACGTTACTATTTTTTTAGTGATATCATGATATATTTATCAAGGATTTTTTTTAACCTATTCATCAGTAATGTTTGTTTTAGAACTGGAATAATGATGTGTGAAATCCCGTTCCTTTAATTAAACCACGTAAGGATTAAACCACATTTGGATTCTGTCAAAAAAATTAAGCTCACCCAAGTGTGAAGTTCCTTTTGTTGTTCTTGTTGTCGTGAGCTGCTTCCAATTTATGGCAATCAAGGTATGTGAGATATTGAAGAAGTGCTTTTAACCAGTACCACTACCTGCCAGTGATCTGTTTAATCATATAAAAATGATGGCAGGTGGGAAAATTGCACAAGAGGGGAAACCACCTGAATTAACACAAGGTCCAAAGTCACACACCGGGCAACAGATGACAAAATAGAAAAGTGATTTAATTGCCCACTTCTACATTTACAACAGCCGTGACCATGTTTGCACATGTGATGGCATTTTTTACGGCTGGTGTAAATTTGCACACTTCCACTTCTGGGTGCGGCGGAGGTGGCGACAGGCCAGATGGGATGGCGTCATGGCCTGGGTCTGGCCCATGGCCTTTAGGTGGGGAACCTTTTGATTTCTGATCACTTTGTTCGCTATACTGCACTCACTCTCTCTATGCTGGTTTAAGAGTTATTAGGATCAGTGTTGTCTGTAGCTCATATCATCTAAGTCAGCCTTTCCCAATACCAGTTTGTTGAACTACAGTACCCATCATTTCAACCAGTAGGTAGTTGTTGTAGTCTAACACACCTGGATGATGCTGGGTCTGCAAAGGTTGCACATCTCAGTTATAGTCTTAATAATTACTTCCACTTTAATCACACAATCAATTGTTAATTCAATCTACAACAGGTCAATAGCAAAGAGCTATGAAGTACATGTAGTGAGTAGCAAGCAACAGCTTGTTCAGTTAGCATTTTATTGAAAGGAAGAAGCATCTGCTGGCTTGAAGGAATCTGTTGCTGACTTGAAGTGCAAATTTGTGTGAAACTGATTGTAAAGGTATTTATATTTTGATGTTTTTACATGTTATAAGCTGCCCTGAGTGGTGCATGCAACAGATGAAAAAAAAAAATAAAATCAAATATGCCAGCAATGGCTATTTACAATGTGTTCCACTAAGCTGAGTTACCTGGAAAAATAGAGTGGCTGCACGTAAATTTCCAAGAGCATTTGCCAGTGCAGTATTTATCTTCAAGATAGTTTAGTTCTAAATGACTGGTCAAAGGAAAGGGAGAACAAAGGAAACACAAAAACTTCACATCTCTTCTATTGACATCATTTTACTCCCCCCCACTCTGATGCCACGCTTAGTAAACTTTGATCATTAAATAAGATTGTTTCCTCTTCAAAGGGTTCTTTACACGGCTGCCTCTGAAGAATAAATATGTATGTTCTTAAAAATTATCCAAGGTGCCTCTGATGTGAGAAAATACTATGATTAATTGTTTTCAGAATTTTTTTTATGTCGATAACATTCAGTTGGAAAAACACAACACAGGTTTTCTGTTGATGTAATGATCTGCATACACTAATTAGGGTGCCAGTATTTATAGTTAGATCCTCTGAGGTATTAATGGGTTCATCGATCTGTGTGCTGAAAAGGGCTTTCTCTTAAGCAAATATACATAAGCTTCAAGCCTTACCATAAAATAATCACTTAGATTAATTGACTAAAATCCTTGGATCACTTAAGGATGTCTTTAATTAATGGGTTTTAAAAAATCATTCATGGATATCAGAGTTTGGGGCATAGGCAGCTGGCAGGCAGCACAAATGCCAGAACCCAGGGCAAACGGGTAACAGGCCAAACAGTCACTGAATCTCAGTCTAGAATGCAAGTCTAAGTGAAACCAGAGATATAGGATCAGTCCAGATGATGAAAGCTTAGTCCATATGAGCCTGAAGTCAGGTGACCAGGAAAACAGATGCATCAGAGGGCTGGAACAAAACAAGGATGGAGTTTGAGGAGCAGGGATCCAGGCAAGGCACAAGAACAGTCCACAGGAACTGGGCAGGAATCAGGAAGAAGGCAGATCTTCTAGGAAACAGAAACAAGGCAGGAGATTGTTTAGAAACCAGGTCTGGAACATTCCCCAGGGCTCTCAGGTAGAGCTTAGCGGTTGCAACAGGGTGTGGGTTCTGTCCTGCAGGCTGGGCCGCCATCAGAAATTTCTGGGCCCCATACGGAGCAATCCTATTGGGCCCCCATCACAGTAATGTCACAGTTATGGCCGGCGGCAGCAGCTCCGGGCCCTATACGACAGTAGTGGTAGTACTGCCCTGATGGCGGCCCTGCCTGTAGGACTTAGAGCCCCTGCAAATCCTGACAATGGAGTTTAAACAACAACAAAAAAGACTATTTACCAAAATTGGTAATTATTCTCAGGAAAAAACAATGCAGCATATGTGTGCATAATTTAATCCAGATGCAAATTATGCAGAGCAGTTCAATGACCAAGCTCCCTTTATGTGCTCAATACCAGCAATGATGTACATTTAGGGCTATCTTGTTCAGGCTAGAGTGGTAGACAGAGAAACAGAGTATCTGTTTTCTATTTATTTTATATCATACTTGTAATGTGTTTACACTCGAGGAGTTGTAGGTGGTATAGATACTAATGTTTGTTACTCTGGAAGCCCAACTTTGAAGTTCCCATATATTAGTTTTACCTTCCAAAATCACCTCTATCAAATGCGTCTTCAGATCAGAAAAACGACAGCAGAGCTTTGGGGTGGATAAATTTAGCTGGTACTGGTAATGTATATGTTATATGCTATCATGTTGCAATCAAATCTGTAGTAGGGGTTTTAAAGTACAGTATGTGAGATAGTTAAGGAGTGGTTTTTACTAGTGTCACCCTCCAGTGAGTTTCCATGGATGAATGGGGTTTGGAACCCATGACTCTGAGTCCTAGTTCATCACTGTTTATCCAACGCTACGCTAGCTCTCTGATAATGGGTAGTTTGAGCCTAATTTTCTTGCTTCCAAGGCAATGTGCCAAAAGTTATCCCTGTGTTGCCATCCACCAAGTACTGTGCTGCACAATACTGGCTGCTGCTTACATGTACTGTATTATTATTTTTCCACGCACAGTTTTCAAGACTCTTAAGATTAGGTGTACTTGAATAAAACACATTAAACTGTAGTTTGAGTTTACAAAAAGAAACTTAGAACAGCTTGAGGCTTGTGTATTTTCTTTCACCTCTTTCTAGACAGCAATAAGGGGGAAATGGGTGGTTTTGTTCTTATATTCAACTAATCCCAGTATGAGTCATACCCAAACCTGGACATACTGTGGTTGCTTCTGGTTTCCTCCCACAAGCCAACTTCAAATCTTGGTTTATAGATTTGTTTTTTCTCAGTATGACAAAAGTACTTAATAACTGCAGTTTGAGAAAGGAAGCTACAACTGTGGTGAACTAATGAAGTAGAAGTTTCCAATCTTTTGGCTTAGGGAATGCATGAGCCTTATCCATGCAACAACAAACCATAAGTTTCTCTTACATCAAAATGATTATGACAAGCCCTATGTAATGTTTCATATCACCACATGTGCAGAGAAACACAGTCTCATACAGTGATTTTCAGTCTATAAGCTGCTACTCCCACCATTATAGCATACTGGGATACGTGTGTGAAGCGCTGCATTATGTTTTTGAACTTTGTATAACAAACTGTGTTTAGTATTCATCACATTCATATTTTTAACAAGACTGCTATTTTTCTTGGGCTTAATATCTTATGATTTTAGTTAACTACTGGCACCCATAGAATTGAATAGGAGCCAGCGGTGTTTGGCACCATACAGGATTGGTGCAGCTTCTGTGTCATGATGACTATTAAACAGTTATTTCAGAAGAGAACAGTTCTATCGCAGTTGTAAGAAGTCACAAAGAAGCTTCATATGTCTACAACAGTAAACAAGCATCTTTATGAAGCTTCTCACTTTGACAGTCTGATTAACATTCACTATCTGGGTCGTCTTGAATTTTGTACACACAGAAGTGTAAACTGAGGTGATAGTAGCAGCAGTTACTTAAAGTGTGGCAGGGGAATAAAGCCAGGAAAAGATCTCCTGTCTGGTGCAGTATGGTAGAAATAATTAAAATATTGCTGCTATTCCTCTCTTCCTCTTCCCTCAGTCATAGAAAGCAAGCTTGCTTTATAAGTAAACAATATCAGGGCTGCATCTATGAGCTGGACCATACTGAACATTTTTTCACCAAGACTGCATTCTGGTGCTTTCGTGTTCAAGGAATGAAGAAGCAGACGAATGAAGTAGTGAAATTCAGCTCTTTATTAGTGGGGTTTGAACACAGTTTGGATGGGGCAAAACTCGGACTTATATACACTATAAACAGTAACAGTAACAATAATACAACAAGCCCATTGGCTAACAGAGTGTGCACATTTTTCGATCCACTTATTTGCATAAGAATAGATACATGAGAAAAGATACATTCCGCTCCTGTCAGAAAACACAGTTAACATACATAACAGGTGCACATACAACAGAGGGCTTAAACTTGCGCCAGCAGAATCAAAATGGGATAGAAACCCTTTTTTCTTCTTCAAAACATCACTGTCGAGGGGTGGTGTGATTTTGCTTCGATTTGGTGCAGTGCTGGATCTGCTGGTGTGGACTCTACTACTGTTTTGTTCTATGCCAGGGATTCTCAACCTGTGGCCTATGGGCCAGAAGCGGCCTGCAGCACCATTTCATGTGGCCCCTCACTGCCTTCACCACACCAGGAAGTGCCTTGCGGTGGAGGAGGGGCAAAATTGTCGTCTGGCCCCCAAAGCTGTCTGACGGAGCATGACCCCGCTTAAAAAGGTTGAGAACTCCTGTTCTATGGTGATCTATGCACTTTGTCAATGATTGCTTGACAATGATTGCTTTGGAGTGTTTTTCTGCTGGTCAATCTCTAACTTTCACGTACTCTGTATGAAGATAGATGGATGGATTTTTCATTTTTGTACCACCCTATTAGTGTTGCCACTCTCTGGATAGCTCACAATATACCACAAAATCATAATTAAAACGACCCTATAATAAGTTAAGAAAATATAATTGAACAAGAAACCCTGTCGCTAGCTAAATACTACCTTTGTATAAACATGCAAGAATTGGAAACTCTTCAGACATCTCTGGACAGTGTTCACACTAGCAAAAGGTAGCTTTGTATACTTTGGTCTTAATTGGATTCAGAAAAACAGAGAGAGAAGGTGCTTGCCAAACCTGTAGAAAACTTGTTCCAGAGGGAAGGGGCCAGGAATAAGACAGCTTAGCTCCTAATGTTGGCTTTTTTGGCCTCCTTGGCTGTTATTATTCTTAACATCATGGACTGTGATGAGTGTGTGGGATGGTTAGCTATTTGGAAGGGTGTGTGTGCTTTTTTTAATTTTTACAGAGGTCCTAAAACCTAAAACAATTGCTTTCCCAATCCCGGGGAAAGTGGTCTGTGAGGGGAAAATATCCATGTGGATGTGAAAGAAGGGTGGTTGTAAAGGAAGGGCCAGTTTGAAGAGAGGCAAGTCAAGCAGGTACCTGAGGGGAGGGGATGGAGAAGATATCTGGCTAAGCCAATAGAGAGCGGTCCAGAGGGTCCTGGCTGAATGGAGTGCTTTGATCTTATGTGTGATGGCACATCATCATTGTACATGAGACAAAGCAGGATGAAATTTGCTACAGGAATAAGGTTGGTCGTGGTCTAGGAATGGAAGGGCCAACAGAAAATATCAAAACTGGGAACTTGCATTTTGAAGACGACATGAAGGATAAGGTTATAGAGAAGCTGAGGAGGAGCCTGGGATCAGAGTAGTTGACCTGTGAGGATAAACAAAACAAGCCTTCCCTAAGTCATATTTGTGCCATGTTATTGTTAACACTGAGATTCAACCAAAAACAATGGAAACTTGTGTTTAGGGAGAAGCTGTCTGGTGTTAAGAGAAAATGCCAGTTTTATATCTGGAAAGTTTTAGAAAAGAAACTCTCCCTCAGACCTTTAAGTTCTCTCTCTCTCTCTCAGTCTCATTCTCTATAAGAAGGAGAAGGAGAGAGACAATAAAAAGAGATGATAAAAAGAGCCGCCACCCCTCCCCTTGGCCTACCCAGTCGCCGAGCCGTGCATTCCTCCTCCCTGCCCCGATCCGTTCCACGCAGCTCCCAGATCTGACTCCTGCCTGGGACAGGAGTCAGAGCTGGGAGGCGCTGGAGCGCAGTCCAGCCGGGTGGTAACCCACAGTGGCCGGCCAGGCCGGCTGAAATGCGGGCGCAAGCTGGTTGGTGGACGGGGACTGTGGCACATGCACAGTCCCCTCCATCCTTTCTGGCCCTGCTGGGGAGCGCTCTTCCGGGTTGCATGCGCATGTCATGCATGCCTAGGCCCACCTTCCCTGCTGGGCTCCCTGGTGGCTGGGGTCGCCCCTTTCACGGCCCCTTTTTGGGGTAAAGAAACCTGCGGCGGGCTGTCGATACCCCTCACCGACCCAGCTTAAGGGGCAAGGTAAGTAATGGGCGTGGTTTTAGGGGGGTGGGTGGCCAGGTCTTGGCGGGCATATCCGTCTCATGGAAGAACACCTTGGTTTTATATATTAAGATTTATGAGTCTGATGGTGCCATAACATTTGATACCTATGTTGCAGGGCTAAATACCTATCTATACCCAAGAAATGTAGACAACTTATTATGTCAGCGTTTCTCAACGTTTTCAGGTTGCAGGCCTGACCACACCTGGAGAGCTGATCAGGCCAGTCACGTGGTTCCTCCCACCCAGAAGCAGAAGTAAAATACACACAACACGTGCGCAGAATGCATTTCACAGCATTGTAAAAATGCGTGAGGTGAGTTTTCTTTCTGCTTCCAGGAGTGGTGAGGGCGCCGGAGGGTGGATGAATTGGAGTCAGGAGCTGGGTCTGGCCCATGGGACATAGGTTGCAAATGACTCTATTATGGTAATGCCTCATCCCATGAAAGCTAAAGTTATTTGAATAAGTCCTAAAGCATCTTGCTTTGTGACAACTGTGATAAATAGTTCCAGCTTCAAAATGTGACAAAGTTCAGTTCAACTCATTATTTTAACTGTCCTATTGACTAGGATTTGCACTCCCTTTGGCTTTGCGTTTAATACTGACTATTTGGTGATGCTGAAAGCATAAATCTTCAAATTCACATTGCTGTTTTTACTTGAACTTGTTGATTGTTGGTTTGTTAGTTTTAGTTATTTTTTCTCTCACAGTTTTTTCTGACTCAGTAAAGATGAGGACCTTAAAAATGCAATTTTCCTGTAATTAGTTAAGTTGAAGCTCTTTCTATAAAGATGAGTATGCATATTCAAGCCAAACATCAAGAAGCCATCTGGAGTTTTTAATGTATACATTTAATTGGCTAAGTCAAGAAAAAGTCAGTGACATTAACTTAGAGTATTACTATACAGTCAAACTTGACGATAAGAATGCCTCGACTTAAGAAAAACTCGAGGTATATCCAGAAAAAGTAAGGTTTGAGATAAGATTTTTTAATAGGATTTTTTTGAGATAAAAAATTCAGTGCATTCCTATGGGAAATTGCATTCAATGCATTCCTATGGGAAATTCAAGACAATAATTTTTTGAGATACAGCCAACCTCGAGGAACAAATTAAATTCGTATGTAGAGGTTTGAGTGTATTTTATTATCATCCCCCCCACACACCACAGTTTATTACATTTTTTAAAAAGTGAAGTCATTATACATGACAAAGAGGGGCTAAATGTTGTATAAAATATATAAATTGTATCAGTTTCTTGATTCATCCAGTCTATACCAATAAAGCAAATAAGTATGTTTGATAGTCTTCAATGCGTTCCCCCCGTCACCCTTCCCCCTGAAATTTTGCTCAGACCTACCTTCTGGGTGGAGGAGGTCAACGATGGCAGTCCGGAGGTCACGGGTGGGGTGCCAGCCCCACAGAAAAGCAAAATTCCACAGAACTACCACCTCCAGCGGCCACTGCAACTCCCAGTGGCCATTGCGCTGTGACCACTGGTGTGCCTGCACGCAGTAGCACGCAGGCGTCACCACTCTATGCCGGGCCCCAGCAAGCAAGCCGCATTCACCAGCAAGCTGCTGCCGCCGCTGCTGCCACCACACCTGTCGCAGCAGCCCGGAGCTGATCCCGGCGCTCGGCAGAGGACTCCGCTGCTGCCCCTGCATGGATGGGCGGAGCTGCCACAAGCGGCCACCACCCATTCCCACCTGAGGGGATCTGTCTGCCCGGGGAACCCAGGGCAGCAGAACCTGGCCACTGTGTCCTCCCCGGCCGGCGGGGAACGCAAGGGCGCCTAAGGCGCCCGCTGCATTCTCTGCGTCCTCCCGGGGAATGCAGGGCCACAGAACCCAGCCACTGCGTCCTCCCCAGCCATCGGAGAATGCAAGGGCGTCAAAGGCGCCCACTGCATCCTCCCCATCTGCCTTCCCTGGAAAAAAAAACCCGGGGCAAAGCCTGGGTAAATCTGCTAGTAAGTCAATAAATCAAGATACTAATAACAGTTGGATAATAGTAAGAGTTAAAAGTAGACATGAAACTTTTAGTTGCTTTCCCTTTGTGTGGTTTTAGTTTTGCAGATAGCTGATATGAGGGCAGACAGCAGTATGCATGAAATACAGGAGTGAGAGGTAAAACTATTGGTCTTAACTTAGTTCCATTAAGAACTGAAACACACACCTGCTCTTTACTTGCCATTCATGACCGGAGGAACAACTAAAGCAAGCTTAAAGTGGCTTAGTAAACCTTACAGCAGGGATTCTCAACCTGCGGCCTCCACCACACCAGGAAGTGCCATGTGGTGGAGAAAAGGCAAAATGGCCCTTTGGTCCCCAAAGCTGTCTGAGGGAGCGTGCCCCGGCCCCTGGCTTTAAAAGGTTGGGAACTCATGCCTTAAAGGATCAGAATGCCATTCTGACAGAGCTATGAGGTTTGATTTATTGCTACTATTGTGGTTAATTTTTTCTATCTGCCTATGTATGAGTGGTTAAATGGTCGCTTAAATAGGCTTCCAACAGCTCAGAGAACAAAGTGTGATCTGTAATTATTCTTGAATTCAACTTGGAGTGCCTGGTCAAGATCACTCAGTGCATGCATGACACAATTAACCCAAGTAAGCCAAAATAAAACACTGTAGATAGTAACAATGGCAAAATGGGGAAGATGCCCATTTGTCGAAGTTGTGATTTTCCTATTTATAGGCAGAGCCAGTGATATTCGTTCAAACATCTTCCGAAACAACTCCCTAGTGTAGGGATTCTCAACCTGTGGCTCGCGGCATTATTTCATGTGCCCCCCCCCCACTGCCTTCACCACACCAGGAGGTTCCATGTGGTGGAGGAAGGGCAAAATGGCATCCAGCCTCTGAAGTTGTCTGAGGGAGCGTGACCTGGCCCCCAGCTTAGAAAGGGTGAGAATTCCTGCTTTAGTCTTTCTCTTTCCCATTAATTAGCAGGAAGAGAGATCTGTCCACCTATTTTGCAAGGAATCTACTCTAATACTTTCTTTGCTTAGAGTTGTAGTAGAAACTGGATGTATGATTCTCCTGGCTACACCACCAGCCGGCGTTCCTGGGCCCTGCCCTCCCCCCTCGCTTTCGGACTCAAAAGGCGAGGTGGTGCCGGGTGAGCTGTCGACGCCACGCTCCTGGCCCCGGTGGGGGCAAAGAGGCCCTCCCGGCCACACCACCGGCCGGCGTTTCTGGGCCCCGACCTCCCTCCTCGCCTTCGGACTCAAAAGGCGAGGTGGTGCTGGGCGAGCTGCCACTGCCACGCTCCTGGCGCCGGTGGGGGCGAAAAGGCCCTGCCGGCCACACCACCAGCCCTGGCGTTCCTGGGCCCCGCCCTCCCCCCTCGCCCTCGGATTCAAAAGACTCTAAAGGCAGGGGATTTTGTGGGTGGTCTTGGCGGATTTGTACTATTGCATTTTTGCATTATTATTGGTGTAATACTATGTACTGTTATGTAATTTTGCATTATTATTATTTTACTTGTAAAACTGTATTTTGCCTTGTACTATTCTAATATTGTATTTCTGTATGTTTCTATGTATTGTGAACCGCTTTGGGTTGTCTTCTAGATGAGGAAAGTGTTACTGTAGATCCTCACATAACAACATTGCTTGGTTCCCCAAGTAGCGTCGCTATAGGGGAAACATCGTTGTGCGGTTTTCAATGGCAGCTGCGCCACCTAGCGGCAAAAAACTGTCATTATCCGCACAACGATGTTAAAAAAACGTTGTTAATCCGCACAACAACTTTTTTTGTCGTTGTGCGGCTAGTCACGTGGCGAGTGACGACGCATCGGTAAGCGGAAATGACACTATTTGAACGCGTCGTTACCAAGGGTCCACTGTATATAAAAATAACTTCCACAACATGAAATGGTATCAGTTTAAACTAATGAGTATGATAAGGAGTGTATCTTTTTGCCAACAGCCAGAACTAGAATATTTTGTTGCAAAAACATAGTTTATGAGGTAGCGTCATGGAAAAACAAGCTTTTGAAGCTTTTGTTTTGTAAATGTAGGATTTCTGAAAGCATTCAACTATTTACATTTTTTAAAAGTGTGAAATTATGTCACAGTTTCATGTATATATTGCTGAAAGAAGTTAAATATGTATTGCACATAAATAAGAGCCCTGCAGTATATTCTTTCACTAGAGAAACAGCCATAATTCAAAATCCTTGTATCTGAAATGCTGCCTTTCTTGCTATTAGCTTGAAACAACAGCAACACTGACAACTCCACCAAGAAAACACGAGTGCTTTAAAGACCAATTTTATGTCTGTCTTTAAAAATGGTGTTTTGTTGAAATGCATACACAGGCACCAGAGTGAATATAGGGCTCCCTTGATGTACAATCTGTTTTCTCTCTGCTTATTTTCTGCCTACTAATGTTCCTGCTTGCTTCACTTAAGAATGTTGATGGAATTAACAACTGGATTTTACATTCTTAAAATGGGTGATCAGCCATTGTTTTCTTCATCCTAACAGTCTTTAAATGCAGACTAAAACCATCACAACTTAATGCGGATATAACATCCTTCCAATTATTTTCAAATCTCTGATAGGACAAACTTCATGTTTTTGGCTTCAGCTCCACCTTTTCACTCTTTTCCTTTCTAACCTGTGCTTTGGTAATATTTTGCACGAGTGAAACATTTAAAAATGGTTTTGAATAATTGGCAAGCTTAGTTTCTGCATTGTAGGGAAATGTCTGATTTGAAACTAACTTTGCTTGACATAACTCAGCATGAGACCAACACTCACTCAAAGCTCCAGCTCATGTAACTTGTTTGTTTGCATATGACTGACTTCACTTTGACTGATGTTACTTTGTGTAAAAACAAGTGAGCTCTGGTGGTGATACCTCCTGCATGGTAATACAGTACCGTAGAGAAGCTTGTGGTACTGAAAGATGGTGTGTGTGTGGGGGGGAGTGAATTCTTGAAAAATACTGTGAATTCAGATCAAATCAAATCACTTTATTATGCTCATTGACCAGCACGGTAAAACGGATTTAAGTACACGAGATTCAATCAAAATGTACCACCACAAACGTATCTACTTGAGTTGAAATAAAATAGAATAAAATCTGTTCTTAAAATTGGTGTTACATTTGGGCTAGGTAATGGAATGGCACCTCTTTGAATATGAAATAAAAAGAATAAAACAACACATATTTAGACGAGTAGCACAGCTAATATCTCTAAAATCTCACAAATTCAAAAGTTTAAAAGTTATAGAGAATAAAAGTGTCTGTATACAAATTCACATAATAGATACAGTATACATCAGTAGGGCATAAAATAGGATTATACATGCAAAGTAAAAATCATTATGGCTAGTGTTTAACCTGTCCCCAATGTAGCTGGTTCTCGCTAATGCTCTGTAACTTGGTTGCCTTCCAAGCAAACCTGGCAACAGCGGTGGTCAGATCAGTGATTTTATCTGAGAGCATGGTTTTAAAGATATGATTATTCAGCCCGATTTGAGCGAAGGCACTAATAAGGTCACATCTAAGGTTATCATAAAACTGTTATTCTAGAAGTATGTGGTCAGATGTCTCCACCTTCCTGGCCTGACAGATAAATAAGCGCTCCTGAACAGGAACTTTCTTAAATAACCCCTCTCTGAATACTGATGGTAACATGTTAAAACACAAGAGCATGTATGATCTCCTATGCTCTGGGTTACTTAAGCTGGATAAGTAAGATAAGGGCCTCATATTATTAGGTGGGGGCATTTCAAAGAGCGGAATATTTATTTTGTTTAAATCATGTTGCTGATGGATATCCAATATCCTTTGTTTTATTATCTCTTTTGCTCGAGCAGAGCCAAGAGAAACAACTGACTGCTTTGATAGGCCACATGGAGCCAGTTTTTCTTTGAGAATAAATATCCATGGAGTGGTTGAGGTATCTGACATCATTAATTGCAGCAGATGGCTTGGGGGAAAATAACAATTTTAGTTAGTATACATTCCAGTTTCCAGCCTGGCTGCAGCATTAGAAATACTAGGTGGTATCTGGAGTATAGATCTCAAGAATGTTGAGTGGATCTTCTCTAAGCTGGCGATGTTAGCACTCATGCAAAGTGGAGCCCCATGTGACATCTGTGTGAGAGGTTTTGCCATATAAAGTTTAAGAGCTGCCACAATGTTGCGCCTGCCCTTTTTCCAGTAAAATTTCTGGACTGTGAATTCTTGATGCATCTCATACTGCACGGGAGGCCTACTTCTGAGTTTAGAAATAGATTGAACCAATCAGGTACCATTTATATTGTAACATGGTGGCTATGTATCTAATTTGTGTTTTACTTTGCTGGTGGCAGGCACACTTGGTTCATGTTAGAAGGGAGCAGTTCATGTGCTGCTGTTTTCCAAAGAACAGTATGGTCACAAGACAAGTTTCCTGGCTCATAGACACCAGTTCAAGACGTTGTGCAAGTTCCTTCCTGATCTTGTATTTTGCTCCTATGAATAGACCACTTGCTTTCTCTACAGCTACTGAACAAAACACCAATAGGTTGTGTAGGAATTGGGCCGTGAGGAGGCCCTTAGGATCCCGGAGGAGACTGGTCAAAGGAGCGACACGAGGCAAGATGGAGTGAAGACCAGTGATTTATTGAGGGAAAACCATCAGTATATATCATGCAGAAGGCTGCGCATGGTAGGAATGGTCATCTGACAGAAAATCACATCACCTATTTGCTCAGGTTAATTGGGAAACTCTCTTGGGGAAGTTAATTAACTGGGGCAAACATGGACCTTGGAATCCCCATTGTTCAGGGATTAGGCATCTGTTTGTGCCTGAGATTACGCTGAGACTGGCATCTGTTTGTGCCTGAGATTACGCTGAGACACGGAGATGAGTTGTTTGCCTAATTATGCACAGGAGATAGCGATCTGCTTACCTGGCAGAGCTGTAGGTCAGGTCAATGAATTGGGTGAATCAAACCCTATCATTTATTCACCCCCCTTAATTTAGCTGCCCGCAGAAGCCACCGCCGGGAGCCTTCTCACCCAAGCAGCCTCTGCAAAGGCTGTTCCATGCCAGATGGGCATGGGGAATCCCCATCTCCCCTTACTTTTTTATATTAAGAGCCTGACCAGCGGCTCTGCGTTAGAGAGGTACCAGCTGATGAGCAGGAATGACGCTTCGGGGTTCCCTCCATGGGGGACATCTCGATAGCAGTGAGGGAATACATTGCACGAAACAACACACTGTTGTGCCCAGTATTACCACCCCCACAATCACTTTGAGTGTCGTCTGAATCCATCCCCATGGGAACCACGACCACAAGGAGTCCTGCCACCCCCATGAATAATCCTCCTTGATGTCCCTAACTGGGGTGTGGAGGTCCGTGAGCTGGCTCTGTATCTTGTGGGTATTGTCTGTGAGGTTAAAGCAACACATGCCATGGACAGACTTGCAGCCCAAATGATGTGACCACAGGGGATAATCGATAGCTGCTTGATTATCCAGTATGGCATGGTGAAGCTCTGTCTGCTCCTGGCTGAGCAGCGCTATTGCTGAGGAGGTATGGTCAATGGCTTTTGCTAATCCGCAAGCCAATTCTCCGAGCGTTGCCTGTGGCTAAGCCTGGCACACTGAATATACTGCTGCCTGGTTTTTCAGAGCTGTGGGTCTGAATTCAGACTGCTTCCTGTAGCAAGGCAAGATAATGAGATGTGTCATTGATCTCTTACTGTGACCTGGGGAGATTCTAGGCTATCTCTGCAGCTTCTGGCATTGTGCAAATGTCTTTCTAGCACCTATGGGGAGGTGTGAAACTAACTGGGGATTACCAGCTACCGGGTACTCAATCTTTCCAAGCAATGGGCCGATGCAAAACATGGGCCGGTCTGGCTTCCTTTGGTGGAAGCTGGCCGTTATTAACAATATACAGAAATTCAAGGTTCCCTTGCAAATCCCAACTGGAGCATTGTACAAGGCATGAATGAATAAATAGCAACTACAGATAATAATAGCAATAAAAGACATTCAGCAGCTTTTCGAAGGATGAGGCTTCTCTTCTTGGTGGGGTTTCATGTGTAGCTTGAGCTTGGAAGAGTCTTGTTTTGGGGAAAAGCATGGTCCTCAGAAGTAGCACTGAGTATGCCATAGAAATGTCTTTGGAGATGTAAGTCATAAAGGAAGACGGACAGCTGATGACATCCAGGACAGTGACTGGTGCCGCTCTTTGCAATCATTCGGGTCTGACTCTGGCCTCTGGGACCTGCATGGGGAAGAGACTTGTTTGGGAGATAAAAATTCTGAAAGAGTTAGTTAGTTTTTGCACTTATAGGATAGCAATTGCTGTGCAACTATGGGACGTTGTTCCCCCCCTTTCTGTTTGTTTGTCAATGTAGGACTTAAGCGTCCGATAGACCCGTTCCACAATCGCTTGCCCCTGTGGATCGTAAGGAACGCCAAAAGTGAGCTTAATATCCCAGGTGGCCCTGAAGGTGGCCAGCTGCCTGGAGCTATAAGCCGGGGCGTCATCGGACTTCGGGTGCCGAGGTTAGTCCTTGGCAGTGGGAAAGGAGATGCTGCTCCACATGGGGAGCCGTTTCTCTCTTCTGTGCTGTTGCCCGAACAAACTGTGGGAAGGTATTAATGCAAACGTCCATGTACCGCCATTTGCCAAAATGTGGGGATGTGTGACGTCCATTTGCCACACCTGGATGGCCTCTGTCCCTCGTGGGTTGACCCCCCCCACGAGGGCCCCCCCCCCGGTGCCCCTGCACGATGCTGGCAGGAGCGAACTATGCCTTGGGCTTGGGAAAGTGGCAGGTTGAACTGCCTTGCGAGCGCTTTGGCATTCTGAATTGGGAATGCATGACTCTGAATTGGAGTTGTGAGGAACAAACTTAGCAAATTCGTGTCTATCACGGGAGTGATGTATGCTCCTGGTAGACTGTGAAGCAAATTCCTAGGAAACTGGCTGTCAGCAATTATGTTGGAGCGTTCCTTGGCAAAGGTGCGCAAAGCGAGGTTCACGGCTGCTAACTCCGCCCGCTTGCGGAAGAGTCAGGAGCGTGCGCCAAACTTGGTCCTCTTGCCAGGGAAGAACCTAATATGGAAGACCCCCATAAGTGAAAACTGTCCTAGCCCCCCCAAAGGGGAACCAGTGACATTCATCCACACAAGGTGACTGTCTGCTAGAAGTGAGACGAGTCTGGGGTCTTATGGCAAACCTTGGCGCATGAAGCGCCAGGCTTCCCTTGGGTAAATTTCTCAAGAAGGCCCCCCCCCCCCCTGCGCACATCCATCCATGGTGTGCGTGCACACTTTCACTGGAGCGATTCTGGTGCTCCTGTGAGAAGGGTGCCAGATGCTGGCTTAGCTTTTTGCCTGTGCTTAGACTAGCAGCAAAAAGGGAAGGGGTGGCCTAAAAATGCCTGTATCTGATTGAAGGTGTGACCTGACTGCACTCTTAAAATGGTCCTAGGCTGTCCTGACTAATGGGTGGCACTCTGCACATGCTCGGGAGCTCAGGGACTAATCCTTCCTCTGTGCCCTGGAGTTTGCGAAATGTGTCTGCTCACTAGAGAGGGTGCTGTGGGCCAGGTGCCATACTTAAAATGACCTAAGACTTATTAAAGACAAGCCAACTATGACGTGCCAGCTGTAAGGAAATAATACACAAAAAGAAAAGACACACAAGTTAAGCATTTCCAGCAGGGAGTTCCACTGGCGAAAGGAGAAAAGGAGGAAAGACAAGTCAGAAGTTAGCACCATGAGAATGCGACCACTCTTATCATAACGAAATCAGATAAGGTCAGGTAACCATGGCAACTGGCTGGGATCCTCCTGTTAATTAATCCTGGAGCCTGTGAAAGGAAGGAGTGTAAGGCTGTAGAAATAAGGCCTGGAAAGGAATTTTGTTCCTGTAAAAAGGTAAGCATTTTCTGAAGATACAGAGCGCAAGAATGTTTGCGTGCTTTTTCCTGTGAAAGGGGTACAATGAGTGAGTTACTGATTACAGTCAAAATACCAGAACAGTATCTTTCCTAAGAGAATGAAGGAGAGTTAGAACGGTTCTCAACCTGTGGCCAGATGTGGGCAAGTGGGCCAGATGTGGCCCATGTTGCTCTGCCACTCCCCCCGCCAAGCCAAGAAGGGCTGTGTGGCGAAGGAAGGGCAGGATGACTGTCCGGGCCCCAGAGCTGCCTGAGGCCCCGGAACTTGGCCCCTGACTTTAAAAGGTTGAGAACCGAGGTTACAAGATTATAACACAATACACACATGAAGACAATGCAATTCTCTCACTCCTAGTGAGATACGTGACTTAAAGAGTCAAGAGACATTCAAAAAACCTTAAAACACAGAAATGGGGGTTTGAGGAACACAGACGTAGGGAGGGGCCCCATAGCTTATGATCTAGTGAGGAAAACTCATAGAAGTGATTTTTTGTTTTCAGATCGCGCTTCTGAAAAGAAAAATCTGTTTTCCTGATTGCAAAACCGGTTTCCAAGAGAGGCCTAATCCTTTGACAAAGAGAAAAGTCTCAAGGGAAGGAGGCCTATTGTAGGTTAGGATTCCCCCCCCTCTCCTGCCCAAACTGCTAAGCAGGCAAGGCAAAGGGTTTCGCTCATCATGCTTCCTCAAAGTTTAAATAGCTCCTGCCCATGAACAGAGTGCAAACTGTTTTAACACATATTTCACAGTGACATTACCACGCAGTTACACACAAGGAACACCTTTTCCAATCACACTGTGGTCATAGAGACAAGGCTTTTGCAATCATACACAGTTCTTGCAGTCATACATTCAGTGGTGCACCACACATACGCACATCTATTTACGCATTCGCACATTCCTCCCCTGATCTGCAGCGTTCTATACTACACATGAGGAGATGGCTAATACACAGCTGGCTATTTTACAACCATCTGGGTGCTTTTACTTAGGGGCAAGTTTCTCTGGGCTACTCCCAAGGTGAGACAAGTAGGTTCTGCCTGTGCCCTGGGGGAACTCGGGGTACTATTGCTGGGATGGTTCTTCTGGCATAGCCAGGGCGATGGCTGCCTCCTTTCTAGCCTGGGCCAGATGCATGCCAGGGTGGCCATTTGGCATGAAGACGATCTTTTGAAGATCTGCCTGGTCTAGATTGGCATTCTCTTCTAAGGTGTCTCATTTTATCACACTGGAAGCAGGCGCCTTGGGGTTTTGGCACTGCTCTGCGCCTGAGTGTGGAAATGGGTCTGCTCTGGAGCCCTGCGTGGCCAGGGGGCGTGCAGGTTTCCGTGAGCAGTGGGCGCTGAGCATCCCTGCCTGAACGTGTGTCTGCCTTCAGATAGGCTGAGCACGGCAGTTGGGCGCTAGCTAATTGTGCCACTGGCAATTTCCCCATGAATGGATCTTCCTCACCCATGCGCTGAATGGAGTTCTTTCTTTGCAGGGAACTTTTCACTGTCAGAGAAGCGCCAAGACCTCTCATGCCATGAATTCCTTCAGTGACGTCTGCAGCTGTCACTGAGGGAATGCTCCCTACACTGCCCTGCTTAAGCTGAAATGACGGAAAGAGACTCCTTGGGGCTGATGGTTCTGACTGCGCTGGGGTTTTCTGGGTCTCTATCCGGACTGGGTCATCCTCTACTGAGAGTTTCCTACATTTGCTCCATGTGCGGGTTATGCCCTCTGGAGCTTTCGGGGGTTGCTGAATGCAGTCTCCTATCTGATCCCAGAGCTTCAGGGTTAATGTACCTACTTCTGGGTAAAGTAGGCAGTGTTCCCCGAGGTACGCCAAAAGTCTCGCTAATTCCCTGCTGTGAAATCGTAATTTAAATACCCTGGCCAGGATTTTAAACTCTTCCTCTCGAGTTCTTTGGCTAGCGGACGGACTTGGTCTATGAGAACAAGTCCCCATATTACCTGCAGTTGGGTCTCCGGAAGATTCCTCCTCGGGACGAGTCGACGCGTCTTGTCAGGCAATAGGTTCGGGCGTCTAGTGTCTGGGGTAGACCTCGGAGCGTGGACCTTCCGCCACGGGCCCTTCTAACGGCCTCTGCGATGTCAGGGGCTCACAGCCTGCCCTGAGCGGAACACGTTTCCCTCTATGGCAACCTCCTCGAAAGCGGGAGCAAGCTGTAGGAATGTCTCTCTGGAATGCCTCGCCGCAGGCCACTTCTCCGATCGGCTGGCTGCCGGTCGGAGCGCCGCGCTGTCCTCCGGGATGATGGGTCGCGGTTCAAGCGTAGAACCGGACCGCGTGGATCGCTACTCACGAGTAGACCTCTCCGGGGTCTCTTACTCACGAGTAGAATCACGTCTCGGGGTCACCAGATGTAGGAATTGGGCCGTGAGGAGGCCCTTAGGATCCCGGAGGAGACTGGTCAAAGGAGCGACACGAGGCAAGATGGAGTGAAGACCAGTGATTTATTGAGGGAAAACCATCAGTATATATCATGCAGAAGGCTGCGCATGGTAGGAATGGTCATCTGACAGAAAATCACATCACCTATTTGCTCAGGTTAATTGGGAAACTCTCTTGGGGAAGTTAATTAACTGGGGCAAACATGGACCTTGGAATCCCCATTGTTCAGGGATTAGGCAGGGGTAAACATGGCATCTGTTTGTGCCTGAGATTACGCTGAGACACAGAGATGAGTTGTTTGCCTAATTATGCACAGGAGATAGCGATCTGCTTACCTGGCAGAGCTGTAGGTCAGGTCAATGAATTGGGTGAATCAAACCCTATCATTTATTCACCCCCCTTAATTTAGCTGCCCGCAGAAGCCACCGCCGGGAGCCTTCTCACCCAAGCAGCCTCTGCAAAGGCTGTTCCATGCCAGATGGGCATGGGGAATCCGCAAGGTTGTCAGAGCTTATTGTCCCAGGCATCTGGCTAGGCAGGGGAGATTTAGAATTGTTCTAGGACAGGGGTGCCCAAACTTTTTGGGCTGCAGGTCAGTCACATGGTTCAGGGGGCTGGTCACTATGGCCCGGGGCCCAAATCTGGCCCCGGCACCAATTCATCCAGCCCGTGAAGCCCTAGTTGCTCCCGGAAGCAGAAGTGAAATGTGCCAGTACGGGCACATTTAACTTCCAATTTTGGGAACGACGAGGGCTTCATGGGCCGGATAAATTGGCATCAGGGGCCAGATCTGGCTCCCAGGCCGTAGTTTGGGCATGCCTATTCTAGAACATCCGTGTGAAAAAAGCCAGCAATGAGAATATAATGTTTTTTTAAACATAATTTATCTACTGTACATTTGCAGATTTTGCCATATTTGGTTTTTTTTTTTTGAAAATTATAAGAAAACAAATGCAGGATGTAATGTGACCAGTCTATCTGCCCATTTGGGCCCAGGACTTTAACCCTTTTAAAACTGCTGGTTTTAATCTATATGTATCCACCCCCAAGAGGCTCTTCA